>CM033752.1:23390294-25905370 GCA_019671005.1 Hibiscus mutabilis
CGCAGAATGCTATTTAGCCATGCTTTCGCCTATCCCAAAGTGAATAGGGAATAATCGTAATCGTAGGACATCGGGGGTAACTCCGTGTATCTTGAACGAGTTGCAAATCTCGAGGAAAGATTTCAGATGTTGCCGTGCATCTTCAGTTGCTGAGCCGCCAAATTGACCTATTGTGTTGATCATATTAAACATTACCGGTTTCAACTCAAAGTGGTCGGCTTCAATTTCGGGTGCGACAACTCTTGGGTTAAGTCCATCAAGATCTTCTTCAAGATAGTCTCGAATAGTTCTTTTTGCAAGAATCACTCCTCCTCCTGCTCGAACATCTTGATTAATATTGCCGTCTTGATTTGCCATTGCTTCTCTTATCCTTCGTCTAAGTCTTTGTAAGGTTCGTTCGATTTCTGGATCAAAGGGATATTCTGGTGAAGTCGGTCTTGCCCTGGTCATATACCAATGCAAAACCAAAGTTTGTTAGCCCTTTGAATTTTAAACAAGAAAAATAAAAAGAATGTGCAAGAAAGTAAAAACAAAGTCGCTATTGCCAATCCCCGGCAACGGCGCCAAAAACTTGTTGCGCGTAATAAGTGCTACGCAAATGTGCAAGTATACACGTCGCAAGTTATAGTATAAAAGATATCGTCTCCACAAGGATTGGTGCCACTTCAAGAATCTAGTCTCTTGCACTGTAAAAAGTAAAAACACAAGTGAAGGATTATAGAAGTTTTAACTAATAACTAATCTAGAAAGCAATTAAGTAAAAGAAAAGATGGATTCGAATGAGAGAGATAGGCTAGGTTATCGTGAGTTGAGGTGTGATAGCCGATTGGATTGTCTTGGTAAAAGAGTGCACGGGCAACTCAGTTGCCGTGGCAACTTGCACGACGGGGTTGCCGTAGCGACTAATTGATGGTTGCTTGGGCGACTAGTTGGGCAACTACTTGGGCGATCGGGCAGCAACTTCAAGGTTCGGCGCGGAGCGTTCTTCAATGGTTTCTTCTTATCCCTAAGTCGAAACTCTAGCTATTTGTGCATGCCTTGATAATACATCCCTGCGTGAATCAAGGGTGAACAACAACCAATCTTGCGCTCCTTTTAGCCGTTGAAATCCTTAACTTATTCCTAAGCCGGATTAATCTTCACCATCATTGGATTGAATAAAGATCATATTCATTCGTTTCTTGAATCTAACTCTCCCGATATTAGATAAATGGATGAAATCACGAGATCCTCTCCCAATTCACTCGCAAACAATAATAAGAATCAAGAATGAATAAACCTTGAAATAGAAAAGTGCAAACTCTTATTACCTAAACAAAAACCAATAGTTTCTCACAATCTCAAAACACAATAACCATAGCCAAGTAAATTTAGTTCATGGCTAGGTTCCAAAGAAACACAAGATAATTAATCCCTAGCATGAACCCAATCGAACAAGGATGAAGGAAGAGGCTTGTCGAAATCCTCCTTGCCCTAGATGCTTGCCGAAAATTCTCTCCTCTTGCCCTACTTGGACTTGCCGAAATTCCCCTCTTTCTCCCCTTGGAGTTGTCGAAATCTCCTTGATATTTATAGGGCTAGGCCAAAGTCCTTTTTGAGGAGGAGTTTGAGTTGGAATTAAATTATCTTTAAAGAATATAATTCTTTATTATAATTTTATTCCTATTAGAACTTCTCCTATCCTCTTGGAATTTAATTCTTCTTTAATCTCTGCATGGCAATCAAATTCCTTTGGGCTTGGACCTTGTTCCATGTCATCTTGGGCTTGTAAAATCATGAATTTCGACATCCATATTGCTTTTGGTCTTTGTCGACAAATGCCATGGCAACTGGCTCGGCGTCTCCTTCATGCACTGCCCTGGCAACTAGCTCGGCATATCCTTCATGCATTGCCCTGGCAACTAGCTCGGCATTGCTTTGGCAAGTGATCCTGCACATACATACACAAAAACACACCAAAGCAGCATCTATTTCCACAAAAATCACCAAGTTATGTAATCAAGCTCAACAATTGAAGGAATCATGGATTAATGCATGAATGGCTAACTATGCAACTATTATGAGCCTAAGTCTAACAATAATATGAGTAAAAAGGGCAACCTCTACATCTTACTCGCCGTCGACTATGTGTCTAAATGGGTAGAGGCAGCTGCAGTTCCCAACGATGATTCCAAGACCGTGCAACGATTCCTGCAGAAAAACATATTTACACAGTTTGGGATGCCGAGAGCAATTATCAGCGACGGGGGCAAGCATTTTGACAATAGACTAATTGCCAAGATGTTGCAACGCTTCGGCATATCACACAAGATCGCCACGGCATATCACCCACAAACCAACGGGCAAGCAGAAATTTCCAACCGAGAGTTGAAGGGAATACTCGAGAAAGTTGTAAATCCCTCAAGGAAGGATTGGTCATTAAGACTAGATGACGCACTTTGGGCATATCGCACTGCATTCAAAACACCATTAGGTATGTCCCCCTTCCGGCTTGTCTATGGTAAAACATGTCATCTACCGGTGGAAATCGGGCACAAGGCGTACTGGGCAATCAAGACCGTGAATATGGATTGGGAAAGTGCCGGACAAAAGCGTTTGATGGATCTCAATGAGATAGAAGAATTTCGTGCACTCGCCTATAACAATGCACGAATCTACAAGGAGAAAACAAAGCGATGGCATGACAAGAAACTATTGCCACGGCAATTCACGCCAGGGCAACTAGTTCTCCTATTCAATTCTCGGCTAAAACTTTTCCCGGGAAAGTTGAAATCAAGATGGTCGGGACCATTCGAAGTCGTAAAACCATTCTCCCACGGTGCTGTGATAATCAAGTCCATCTCTGACAACCATGAATTCAAAGTTAATGGACAAAGATTGAAGCACTACAATGGTGCCCATGTGGAACGTAACAAGGAAGTGGTCAATCTAGGAGATGCATGAGCATGCTCTCCCTTTTGATATTTTTATTTTTGTTTTTGTTTTTGTCGATTATTTAATTATTTATTTTTCATTTTTTTTCTTCGATTTTTTTATTATCTTGTCGATTATTAGTAGTTTTAGGATAGATTTTTTTTATTCAAGTCTAAGAATCCTATTACACATCTTTATTTATTTTCTTTATTAGTTTATCTTTAATTTTAATCCTTATTTGATTTGTTTTTGAATTGTAGGAAAGGAAGTTCAAGATAAAGAAGGAATTCTAAACCAAGTAGGAAAACATCTTCAACAAGGAAACTAATGGGTTGAATCTAAGGCTTATATAAAGCCTCCAATTCATCCTAACCAAAACCCTTGTCGACAACTCCTACAAAACCCTAAACCCTTTTTCGTTTTACCCTAAACCCTAACCCCACCCACCTATCGATTCTATACAACCCATCACCCTTAACCTATTCCTACTTTCTATCTTGCAACTTTTTAGTTTCTTTTCTTTTCTTTGTTTTTACTCACAACCAAGATCATACATGGCATCCAAGATTAAACTTTTAGTTCATCCAAGTTCCTCCAAAGAACCAAGATACAAGAAGTTTGCTACACCGGCGGTTCAAGAAAGATTTCAATCCAAGTTTGAAAGCCGGAAGATTCATGAAGAACAAGGCTTTGAATACTCCAGATCTCAAGATTTCGGCCTTGAACCATTCATCTTCAAGAGGATTGCACATCAAAAGTGGCAAATCTTTTGCCATCAACCGGAACCGGGCCATACTTATAAGTCCCGAAAGCATCAACACCTTTTACGGACTTTACATTGAGAAGGACGAACATCAAGCCTTCGTTGACCAAATCAATCCCAAGCAACTCGACAAGGTGCTTCAAGAACTCACTCAACCGGGAACTCATTGGAACGACGGTAAATACAAGGGCACGGTAAATCGCCTTCGGCTTAAACCCGAGGCAAAACTATGGAATAAGTTTGTTAAAACTTCTTTAATGCCCTCCACACACAATACTACCGTTGACATACCACGTCTTTTGCTCATACATTCTATTTTGCATAATCGCATCATTAACATTGGAAAAATTATTTGCGATGAGATTTTTGTATGCAGCTCAAAAGATAAGGGTTATCTTTTCTTCCCTTGCTTAATTTCCAATCTTTGCAAGGAGATGCATGTCCCGAGTGAGTCCACCGATGAAAAAGCCCTACCCAGTGTGGTTGGAATCAAGCACTAATCCGGAAGCTAATGGGAGAGGCACCGGGAGATTCTTCAAGGCCCCCAATTGTCACGGCAACTCCGCGCGCGGCAATCCCTAATGCCCAAGCACCTAACGCCCGTGGCAACTCGGCCATTAATCCGGGACACATTGAAGCACTTTTGCACCCATCGGAAAGCCGCCTAAGGCAAATTGAAGATCGGCAACTAATGTTCATGCGGTACATGAAGGAGCACAACAATGCCATCACCCAAGTCATCCTAGAAAGGTACCCGGACAACCGTGTGCCGTTCCCAATATTTCCGCCGATATCCTTGCCATCGCAACCAAGGAAGCTGACGCCACGGCAACCAACCACGACAACGCCCGGCAACCACCGAAAAAGCCAAAGGTAAAGCACCTATGCCTGAATCAACTCCTACGGAATCATTTTCTGATTTTTCAGATTCGGACGAGTCCTCCATTGAACCAATAAAGACCGCACCAATTGAATCCTCCAAACGAAAAGCCATTGACATTGATGAAGAGGATGATGAGGACAACCCGTCACGAGGATCGATTCCACCACCGGCAACAAGAAAACAACCATTGCGTTCAAGCAAGAAAATCAAGACGCCAACTAGAAGGAAACTAATCATCTACGATGACGAACTCTCGGAGTAAGTCCTCGTATGCATTTTTATTTTTATTGTTATTTTTCGTTATTTTTATGCATGCATTGAGGACAATGCCTCACTCGAGTTTGGGGGGGATTGTTATTAGTAATTACCATGTTTAGTTACATTAATCTTAAGCATTACATTTAGGATACATAAATTGCTTGTCATGCCTTTAAATTGGAACAAGAATTGTTTAGATTTGATGAATATTCAATGATGACTTTACCAATGCACTTAATTGATAGAATTTTTATTCTAGGATAACCATGAAAAACTTAGAATTGTACTATGATGCTAAATTTGATGAAACACTGTTGTGGTTTGATTGATTTAAGGAGTTCTAGTAAACTTAGGTTGATAATTAACTAATTGGGGATTAGAAAAAATTGGATGAATGCTAGAGGTGCCCGAAATTGGCTCTAGCATATGCTAAAAAATTTGATCACTAGAGGTGCCCGAAACTGGCTCTAGGAGGCGTTAAAATTTTTCGGTTAACTAGAGGTGCCCGAAACCGGCTCTAGTCGATTAAATTAACTTAAGAAAACTAAAAATAAAACACTAGAGGTGCCCGAAATTGGCTCTAGTTAAAACATGTTAAAAAGAACCCAATGAAGTAATTTGAAAACCTATTGTTTGCATAGAATCCGAAAAATCAACTTGCACACAACTCCGCACACACTCACAAGCATTATAGTTTGATTCCGAGTAATTCATCAGTTTTCTGAAAAATAAAAAGCCAATCATACTTTGTGCCCCGGTTCAGAGAATTGAAATCAAGTTCAAAGCTAAGTTTGTGAAAATTTGAAGTCTTGGCGGTAATTATGAGTTTGCATTGCTTGAGGACAAGCAATAGTTCGAGTTTGGGGGTGTGATAAGTGTTCAAAAGTACTATTTTTCGTACCCTTTTTACTCATATTATTGTTAGACTTAGGCTCATAATAGTTGCATAGTTAGCCATTCATGCATTAATCCATGATTCCTTCAATTGTTGAGCTTGATTACATAACTTGGTGATTTTTGTGGAAATAGATGCTGCTTTGGTGTGTTTTTGTGTATGTATGTGCAGGATCACTTGCCAAAGCAATGCCGAGCTAGTTGCCAGGGCAATGCATGAAGGATATGCCGAGCTAGTTGCCAGGGCAGTGCATGAAGGAGACGCCGAGCCAGTTGCCATGGCATTTGTCGACAAAGACCAAAAGCAATATGGATGTCGAAATTCATGATTTTACAAGCCCAAGATGACATGGAACAAGGTCCAAGCCCAAAGGAATTTGATTGCCATGCAGAGATTAAAGAAGAATTAAATTCCAAGAGGATAGGAGAAGTTCTAATAGGAATAAAATTATAATAAAGAATTATATTCTTTAAAGATAATTTAATTCCAACTCAAACTCCTCCTCAAAAAAGGACTTTGGCCTAGCCCTATAAATATCAAGGAGATTTCGACAACTCCAAGGGGGAGAGCAAGAGGGGAATTTCGGCAAGTCCAAGTAGGGCAAGAGGAGAGAATTTTCGGCAAGCATCTAGGGCAAGGAGGATTTCGACAAGCCTCTTCCTTCATCCTTGTTCGATTGGGTTCATGCTAGGGATTAATTATCTTGTGTTTCTTTGGAACCTAGCCATGAACTAAATTTACTTGGCTATGGTTATTGTGTTTTGAGATTGTGAGAAACTATTGGTTTTTGTTTAGGTAATAAGAGTTTGCACTTTTCTATTTCAAGGTTTATTCATTCTTGATTCTTATTATTGTTTGCGAGTGAATTGGGAGAGGATCTCGTGATTTCATCCATTTATCTAATATCGGGAGAGTTAGATTCAAGAAACGAATGAATATGATCTTTATTCAATCCAATGATGGTGAAGATTAATCCGCTTAGGAATAAGTTAAGGATTTCAACGGCTAAAAGGAGCGCAAGATTGGTTGTTGTTCACCCTTGATTCACGCAGGATGTATTATCAAGGCATGCACAAATAGCTAGAGTTTCGACTTAGGGATAAGAAGAAACCATTGAAGAACGCTCCGCCGAACCTTGAAGTTGCTGCCCGATCGCCCAAGTAGTTGCCCAACTAGTCGCCCAAGCAACCATCAATTAGTCGCCACTACGGCAACCCGTCGTGCAAGTTGCCACGGCAACCGAGTTGCCCGTGCACTCTTTTACCAAGACAATCCAATCGGCTATCACACCTCAACTCACGATAACCTAGCCTATCTCTCTCATTCGAATCCATCTTTTCTTTTACTTAATTGCTTTCTAGATTAGTTATTAGTTAAAACTTCTATAATCCTTCACTTGTGTTTTTACTTTTTCTGATTGCAAGAGACTAGATTCTTGAAGTGGCACCAATCCCTGTGGAGACGATATCTTTTATACTATAACTTGCGACGTGTATACTTGCACATTTGCGTAGCACTTATTACGCGCAACATTTTTCTTTTCAAGCTCTTTGGAAATCAAATTATTTTCCTTCTTAAGATCATCTACTTCCTTTTGATGATCTTTTTCTAAACTTTGAAGCAAATTTTGTAAATTTAAAACTTTAAGTTAAAAGTCCTTTATTTTTGCTTCAAATTCCAAATTGATTTTTAAAAGCAAGTCATTTTCGATTTTCAATTTTGAAATCATCTTTTTATTTTTTGAAAATGAAGCCTTGAACTCAAAAACCAAATGATCATAGGCTTCTTGTAACTCATCAAAAGTATATGCATTTGAATTTGAACAAGATGAGTTAGAAGTTATCTCCCCCTCATTGAGGGCCATTAAGTATAGGTTGGCTTCTTCATCGGTGGAGTCTTCATCACTTTATGTAGCCACGAATGTTCTTTGATGATGATCCCTTCATGTTGAAGCGAGGGCAATCGTATTTGGTGTGCCTCGTCTTCTTGCAATTTGAACACTTGGGGGAATCCACCATCTTTTTTTTCCACTTCGATTCATGATTGGATTCTTCTATGTTGCTCTTCATGAATTGGGCAAATTCTTTGAAGAGATAGGCCATCTCTTCATCTTCACTTTCCTCTTCACTTGATTCTTCTTGGTGGCTTGTGGAGCGTTGAAGAGCAATGATGTTGACATTAATTCCTTGCTCTTTAATTTTCTTCTTCTTCTCCCCTCTCAAGGGTTGAGACATCATCTCATGGGTAAAAAGAGACCCGATGATCTCATCAAGTTTGAGCTCTTTCAAATTTTTGGCTTCAATGATTACCGTCTTCTTCGACTCCCATGATTTGAGAAGTGAGTATATCAACTTTGAATGAGAATTTCTTCTGGAATCTCCTCTCCAAGACTTTTGATTTGATTGATGATTGTAGAGAACCGGTCAAACATGCTCTTGATTTCTTCATATAGGTCTATCTTGGAGTTTTTGTATTTGAGGTTGAGTGGACCAATCTTTGTCTCTTTCACCTCATTTGTCCCTTCATGGATTGCTTAAAGTTTGTCCCGTAACTCCTTGGCACTCTCACAAGAAGATACTTTGGCATACTCATCCGGGCCCAATGCACAAAATAAAATATGCAAAGCCTTGCAATTGAGCTCCATCTTCTTGCGATCTTCCGCACTCCATTCCGCCTTGCTTCAATTTGGCACGGTCCATCTTCAACTATGTCCCAAAGACAGTTGTCTTTTCTTTTCGTGAAAAACATCATTCGATGCTTCCAACAAGCATAGTGGTCACCCTTGAAGAAGGGCGGTTTGTCGATGGATAGCGCCATGTAAAATGGTTAACTTGTTTGATGGTCAAGCTTGCCAGATCACCTCAATAGGATGTTAATCCCTCTCGATTGAGCCTCACTCTGATACCAATTGTTGAGATCGAATTCTCCAACCGTTCTTTCTTGCCAATTGGTGGAGAAGTTGTAATTTGGGTGTTTTTGGTGGAAGCAAAAGATAGAAAATATGCACAAGGATTTATAGTGGTTCAAGCTTCTAACAAGCTCTACATCCACTACCTTAGCTTCCCCACTAAAGATTTCAACCAATTCATTAAGAATTCTTCCCCTTTTCTAGGCTTAGGAGGCAACCTTCTACAACACTCAAAGCTTCTACCCCAAAGCTTGAGTAAACCCTCTTTACAAAGAGAAAATTCAAAGCAAACTAAAATTCCTCTCTTAAGGTATGTGTTTTCACTCTAAGGAACTCACCCAAATCCTAAACACTTGAGCATATATAAACATTTATGCTCACAAGTGTTGTCTATACAAGAATTGAAAAATTAAGCACTATGACAAATTTTCATCATAATGTTGTTGACAATAAGATCATTAGTTGTTCCAAGTGCTTGAGGGGTCCTTTTATCCTCCAAATGAGTTTCTAGTCGTTGGTGATCGTTGGGGAATATTTTCCAAGCAAACTTGCAATTCTTCAACACAGGGCATCGATACTCGGGCAGGGGTATCGATACCGTCCTAATTTGGAAATAGCTGTTGGAACCAAAACTATAATGGGGTATCGATACCCATGGGGTGGTATCGGTACCTGCATGGTGGTATCGATACTGCTGGGGCAGTATCGGTACCCATCTTTGATTCTGGAAAAATGGAAAACAAAGGGGTATTGATACCAAGCAAAGGGGTATCGATACTAGCTTTAGGGTATCGATACCAAGGGGCCTATTTTTGACACTTTTAACCTATAAAAATTATGTTTTTGACTTAAAAACGTTCCAAAATCATTTCAACATATTTCTCAAGTTGTTTGGACTTAAAATCAATTTTGCAATATTTTCAATTTAGTCCAAAACATTCTTCAATTATTAAATCAAAACAAATATCCTAACAATTCCCATGATCCAGAAAACTCAATTATACAAGCTCGAATCATGTTTTCCAGAATCTATATTATTCGCTCTAATTGCCCATCGATTTGTGGGTGAAATGCTGTACTAAAATTTAATTTATTACCTAGAGTTTCGTGTGATGCACTCTAAAATTGAGATGTCAATCTTGGGTCTCGATCTGACACAATTGATACCGGAATACCATGCAACCGTACTATTTCTCTAACATATAGTTATGCAAACTTATCTAATGAATAGTTCATACGAAATGCTATAAAATGTGCAGACTTTGTCAGACGATCTACAATGACCCATATTGCATCTCTTTTGTTCGATGTAACTAGCAACCCTGAGATAAAGTCCATTGTCACTCTTTCCCACTTCCATTGAGGAATAGAGATTGGCTGAAGTAGTCAGAAGGAACTTGATGTTCTGCTTTAACCTGCTAACATGTTAAGCACTTGGTCACAAACTCCGATACTGCTCTTTTCATTCCTGGCCACCAATATTGAGTCTTCAGATCTTGATACATCTTATTACTCCATGGGTTCATGGTTAACGGACTATGTTGGGCGTCTGAAAATATCTTTTTCTTCAGATTGCCATTGTCAGGAATATACACTTTACCTCGATAATACAAACAACCATCAGACTTGATCTCATAGTTTTGCCTTTCCCCAGATTCAGCTTGCCTTCTCTTTTCAAGACATTTTTCATCTGAAAGCTGTAAATCTTTGATCCGATCCAGAAAAGTTGGCTTAAGTTGAAACTCTACTACTAATGAACCATCTTGTCCCAAAGATAGTTGTACATTCATTGCGCGTAGAACAGAAAATGTCTTTTGGCTAAGAGCATTTGCTACTACGTTAGCCTTTCTAGGGTGATAATCAATAACCATGTCGTAATCCTTCAAAAACTCGACCCATCTTCGTTGTCGTAGGTTCAAATCACTTTGTGTCATCAGGTACTTCAAACTTTTGTGGTCTGTATAAATATGACACTTTTCACCATACAAATGATGTCGTCAGATTTTCAAAGCAAAAATCACAATTGCCATTTCCAGATCATGCATTGAGTAGTTCCTTTCATGAGTCTTGAGTTGTCGCGATGCATAAGCTACAACACGACCCTCTTGCATCAACATGCAACCCAACCCACAATAGGATGTGTCACTGTACAAAGTATACTCTTTTTCTGGTTCTGGCTGTATTAGAATCGGTGCCTCAATTAAAAATTTCTTTAGTCTATCGAAACTTTCCTGACACTTCCCTGTCCATACAAATGGAACACCTTTTTGTAGCAGCTGGGTAAGTGGCATAGCAATGATAGAAAAATTCTGTACAAATCGTTGGTAATATCCAGCTAATCCCAAGAAACTTCAAACTTCAAAGACATTTTTCGGTGCCTCCCATTCGAGAATAGCTTGCAATTTCTTGGGATCAAATCTTATTCCTTCTGCTAATATGTTAACCTCGAATTCTTCAACCGTTCTTGCTTGCCAAGTGGTGGAGAAGTTGTAATTTGGATGTTTTTGGTGGAAGCAAAAGATAGAAAATATGCACAAGGATTTATAGTGGTTCAAGCTTCTAACAAGCTCTACATCCACTACCTTAGCTTCCCCACTAAGGATTTCAACCAATTCACTAAGAATTCTCCCCTTTTCTAAGCTTAGGAGGCAACCTTTTACAACACTCAAAGCTTCTACCCCAAAGCTTGAGTAAACCCTCTTTACAAAGAGAAAATTCAAAGCAAATTGAAATCTCTCTCTTAAGGTATGTGTTTGCACTCTAAGGCACTCACCCAAATCCTAAAACACTTGAGCATATATAAACATTTAATCTCACAAGTGTTGTCTATACAAGAATTGAAAAATTAGCACTAAGACAAATTTTCATCATAATATTGTTGACAATAAGATCATTAGTTGTTCTAGGTGCTTGAGGGGTCCTTTTATCCTCTCAAATGAGTTCCTAGCCATTGGTGATCGTTGGGGATGAATTGGAGCCATGGGGAACATTTTCCAAGCAAACCTGCAATTCTGCAGCATAAGGTATCGATACCGTCCTAATTTGGAAATAGTTGTTGGAGCCAAAACTGTAAGGGGGTATCGATACCCATGGGGTGTATCGGTACCTGCATAGTGGTATCGATACTGCTAGGGCAGTATCGGTACCCATCTTTGATTATGGAAAAATGCAAAACAAAGGGGTAACGATACCAGGCAAAAGGGTATCGATACTGGCCTTAGGGTATACCGATGATAGGGTATCGATACCAGGGGACTATTTTTGACATTTTGAACCTATAAAAATTGTGTTTTTGACTTAAAAATGTTCCAAAATCATTTCAACATATTTCTCAAGTTATTTGGACTTAAATCAATTTTGCAATATTTTCAATTTAGTCTAAAAATATTTTTCAATTATTATATCAAGACAAATATCCTAATACCTAAACCCCGGCATCGATACTTGGAGGACCGTATCGGTACCGAGATCTCTAGTACCGATACACGATTTGCAAATGATTTTACAGAACCATTTTGGGGTACCGATACTGACCTAGCAATATCGATACCAAGAGGGGAGTACCGATACCCATGTTCAGGTACCGATACCCCCAGTCAAACTTAGGTTCCCTTCGGTTCAAGTTCGGTAAAAATTAGTTGAATTTATTTATTTTCATTTGATTCATTTATTTTCAATTCAACTAGTTTGTCATATATGTTGGACTAACATTTGAATGATGCTTGAGTAAGGGGGAGCCAATTTTAAAACAAAACTTATTTTTGTCAATTTTTCTCTCTCCATTGTTATTGGTCTTTAAAGTTTGAACCATCTTTAATATAAAAAAAGGGGAGAATGTTTTGAAAATTTGAATGAATTTTTAAATAAATAAGGGGGAGCTTATAAGATTCTTAACAATTAATCTCTTATTCATTTTTTTTACTAAGGGGGAGAATCTCAAAAACAATTTTTCAGTTACTTTTATTATATTAAAAATGGGGAGATTGTTAGGATATTTATTTTGATATAATAATCAAAAAATGTTTTTGGACTAAATTGAAAATACTGAAAAACTAATTTTAAGTCCAAATAACTTGAGAAATATGCTGAAATGATTTTGGAACGTTTTTAAGTAAACAACACAATGTTTATAGGTCAATCTGTCAAAAATTGGCCCCTGGTACCAATACCTGAACCCTGGTATCGATACCTGGAGGACCATACCTGAAACACCCCCTTCCCATATCCGTACATTGAACACGAGTCAGATATGTCACAGGCTTTTAAAAACATCGTTTAATTTAAAAATTGGGGTAATTTAAAAATTTTAAAATAATTTCTCAGGTGGTCACCCATCTTGAAATTTCTCTAATTCAAGCACGCTTAACTTTATCTAATTTATAAATAAAATAATAATTAAATTCCCGATAGTAAAACTTTTTACTTAAATATCATAGTCATACTATAACCTACAATAATAAACAGTAAATATGTTTATCAACCATGAAAGGTTTATAAAACTATTACATACCCGATTTAAATATTTTATCAGAAAGACAGGTTTAGTTAGTACATGCCACTGTCAAACACAAAAACATGGATGTCATACGTACTCAAATTAACATGTCGATTTGGTACTTCCCCAAAAGAGGCAGTGATGCAAAGCTCCACTCCTACTCTCGTTTACCTACGTGTACAACAGAACTACACGCTGAGTATAACTCAGTGAGGCATAAGATGAGAATATATATATATATTGTAATGCATGATACTTTCAAAAGCATGATAGTCATTAAATCATATGATTCTGTAATGCAGGAACATCTGTATAGGAAATCACTTAGTTGCACTGTTTAATCATGTAGCCCAAGGTAAATATCAAGTGACTAATAAACGAATTATGTACTTGAAAAGTACTATCCTTTTCTTTAAACTTGTAGACACATTGAAGTGTCAGACATAATGAAGTGTCAGGTAACTTGTATGACACAATGAGTGTCAAATAACTTGTAAGACACATTGAAGTGTCAGATAACTTGTATGACTCTAATGGTATGCCACAATATTGTCCAACTTAATATTATACTACCAAGGGCAAACTTAAAACAATTCCTGTAAAATGGCAAGCAACCCATATATATTTTATATCATGTAAAACATATCATATTAGAGCAGTTCATACTTCAATATGCTTTATAACTTTCATGGTGTACTGCCATAAAAACAATTATATGAAATAACTTTGTCATGAATATATCATGCTATAAAACCATACGTGACCATAAAACATGCCACAATTATATGAAATACCTTTGTCATGAATAACTTTGCTCGACCTGGGTGATAATCAATGATCAGATCATAATCCTTTATCAGTTCCAACCACCTTCGTTGCCATAGATTTAATTATTTCTGTGTCATCAAATATTTTGAACTTTATGATTAGTATATACATGGCAACATTCACCATAGAGATAATGTCGCCACACTTTTAGAGCAAAAACTACAGCCGCCAGCTCTAAATCATGGGTCGAATAATTCCTTTCATGTGGCTTTAACTGCTGAGAAGCATAAGCAATCACCTTTCCCTCTTGCATTAATACGCACCCCAATCCATTATGAGATGCATCATTATACAAAGTAAACTCCTTTCCCGATTCAGGCTATACTAAAACTAGAGCTTCTATCAAAATTTTCTTTAACTGATCAAAGCTTTCTTGACACTTTTCAGTCCAAACAAATGGAACATTCTTTCTCAATAACTTCATAAGTGGAGTAGCTATCATCGAAATGTTTTTCACAAACCTTCGATAATATCCAGCAAGTCCCAAGAAACTATGAACTTCAATAATATTCTTGGGAACCGTCCACTCCACTGTAGATTGTATCGTTTTAGGATCCACTCTAATCCCTTCAGCTGAAGCAATTTGACCCAAGAAAGCTATTTCAGATAACTAGAACTCGCATTTTGAAAGCTTAGCATATAACTTCTTTTCCTTCAAATTCTGTAATACTATCTTCAAATGTGTATCATGATCTTCTTTAGCCTTCCAGTACACCAATATATCATCAATGAAAACTATGACAAACCGATCGAGATACGGTTAAAATACTCGGTTCATTAAATCCATAAATATTGCTGGAGCATTTGTAAGGCCAAATGGCATCACTACAAATTCATAATGTTCGTACCTCGTTCGGAATGTTGTTTTTGGAATATCTTCCTCCCTGACTTTCAGTTGATAATAACCAGACCGAAGATCAATCTTAGAAAATACTGCCACTCCTTTTAATTGATCAAATAAATCTTCTATTCTCGGCATATGATACTTATTCTTTATGGTCACCTTATTCAGTTGTCGGTAATCAATACACAGTCGCAGCAAACCATCTTTCCTTTCGACAAATAGCACTAGGGCTCCCCATGGTGATGAGCTAGGATGTATAAATCCTCTATCGAATAACTCCTGCAACTGTGACTTTAACTCCCTCAATTTTGCAGGTTCCATTCTATATGGAGTCATAGATACTGGTTCAGTACTAGGAATAACTCTATTCCAAATTGTACTTCTCTTTCTGGTGGTAATCCTGGTAACTCTTCCGAAAATACCTCAGGAAAATCCTGAACTGTTAGAATTGCATTGAGGTCAGTATTAATCTTCTTAGTATCCACTACATGGGCTAGAAAAGCCTCACAACCTTGCTCCAGTAATTTCTTGGCTTTAAAAGCCGAAATCACATTCTTTATACATTGAGATCCTTCGCCCAACACTATAATTTTTTAGCCATCCGACACTCTCCTTGATGTTTTTGGTTACAAAACTTACATTGAAAAGGTCATTGTTTCTTTCTAGAGCCTTTTACTGATGTTGAAGTGTTTTTGGACTTTCCAACTTGACTTGATTGTCCCCCAGATCTTCCCTACTGTGAATATCCTTTGCCTCGCTTTGTTGATCGCGACGCAAAAGATGTTTCAGCACTCTTTTTTTGGCTCTGTGATTCTTTTTCATCTTTTTCCCGAAAAATCTCCATTGCTTTAGCTCTATTAACTGCTTCTTGAAAGTCTCTAGGAATAATAGCCACCAGCACCTCTTGATATCTGGAACCTAATCCGCTTATAAAACTATCAGTGATGGCTCTCTCGTCTGGTAGCAATTCAGAGGCAAACCAACTCAGTCTATTAAACTCGCATTCATATTCAAACACCGAGCGATCTCCCTGCTTAAGATCCAAGAACTGCTGCCTCATTTCCCGAATAAATGCATCTCCAATATATTTCCTCCTAAACTCACAGAGGAAAAACTACCAGTTCACCTCTTCTTGAACACGAGGAGTGACATTGTTCCACCATACTAATGCTTGCTTTCTCAATAAGGAGACTACTCCTTCTAGCTTTCCTCGATCATCACACCCAATCCGAGACAATATTGTCTTTATGCCATTCAACCAGAAATCTACCGACATAGGATCCCCATCGACATCGCCTTTAAACTCAGGAGCCTATATCTTCTTCAACTCCTTCAGAACAGAAATTCGAGGGGGTCTATTAATTATCGCATCCAGGGCTTGCAAAAACGTACCCCGATCTTGCACCGGCATTTCCTGTGCAGGTGCACCAGCCTCTTGTTGAACAGGCTGTTGTACTTTCTCCCATACCTCTTGAGCATTCTCGGGCTCTACTTGTTGAGTAGCATGCCAGGATCCAATTCCCTCCGACATCTGTACTCATAACATACACTTAAACTAATAAGCAATTGCATCAATCAAACAAGTATCATTTTCAAGTAAATACGACATCCTAGTGGCATGTACACACTTTGAAACTTTTATCAAATTCAATTTTAACTCAAGAATCGGCTAAACCTGTAGCTCTGATACCGATAAATGTAACACCCCTTTTCTGTATCCATACATTGAACACGAGTCAGAGATGTCACAGGCTTTTAAAAACATCTTTTAATTTAAAAATCGGGGTAATTTAAAAATTTTAAAATAACTTCCTAGGTGGTCACCCATCTTAAAATTTTCCTATTCAAGCACGCTTAACTTTATCTAATTTATAAATAAAATAATAATTTAATTCCCGATAGTAAAACTTTTTACTTAAATATCATTGCCATACTAAAACCTATAATAATAAATAGTAAATATGCTTATCAACCATGAAAGGTTTATAAAACTATTACATACCCGATTTAAATAGTTTATCAGAAAGATAGGTTTAGTTAGTAAATGCCACTATCAAACACAAAAACATGGATTTCATACGTACTCAAATTAACCTGTCGATTCATTACTTCCCCTAAAGAGGCAGTGATGTAAAGCTCCACTCCTACTCTCGTTTACCTACGTGTACAACAGAACTACACGCTGAGTATAACTCAGTGAGACATAAGATGAGAATATATATATATATTGTAATGCATGATACTTTCAAAAGCATGATAGTCATTAAATCATATGATTTTGTAATACATGAACATCTGTATAAGAAATCATTTAGTTGTACTGTATAATCATGTAGCCCAAGGTAAATATCAAGTGACTAATAAACGAGTCGCGTACTTGAAAAGTAATATCCTTTTCTTTAAACTTGTATACACATTGAAGTGTCAGACACAATGAAGTGTCAGATAACTTGTAAGACACAATGAAGTGTCAGGTAACTTGTATGACACAATGAGTGTCAAATAACTTTTAAGACACATTGAAGTGTCAGATAACTTGTATGACTCTAATGGTATACCATAATATTGTCCAACTTAATATTATACTACCAAGGGCAAACTTAAAACAATTCCTGCAAAATGGCAAGCAACCCATATACACTTTATATCGTGTAAAAATATCATATTAGAGTAGCTCATACTTCAATATGCTCTATAAATTTCATGGTGTACTGCCATAAAAACAATTATATGAAATAACTTTGTCATGAATATATCATGCTATTAAACCATACGTGACCATAAAACATGCCACAATCTTTAAATCAATAAAATAAAGTACCATGCCAAAAATATATTATGCTATTTATAAAAATTCTTTACCTTTTTGGGTGACTTATCGCAAGTCTTCCTGTAGTATGTTAATAAACATACATTTAAAAATATCTATGCACTCACCTTAGCCTCGATAATTAACCTTGCTATTTGATTTCACTTCTGATCCTTTTCTTTTCATTTTCTGCTAAAACGACCTTGATTTATATCGGGATCTACATCAAAATAACATATACCATTTCAAGTATATGTCAGTACATATTCACCTCATATAATAATGGAAAGTAATTAAAATAACTATCCATTATATAGAAAATTGATCCGATAAAGCTTTCTATATTCGAATCGCAATTTCCCATACTTTTCTTTAAATCTCCAACTTTTTCCAAAAATTCTATTTTAGTCCTTACGGACTCTTTTAAACTTCCAACCAAAATTTTCAAGTCTAAACCTTACATTTCTCATCCTTTACTCTTTAGGACCTAAACTTTAAAATTTTGCACTTTGGTCCCTGAAGTAACCGAATATTCAATTTGATCCAAAATGTTGATTTAACTTCAAAATCAACATTTTAATCACTAGACTTAATTTTTTCAACATAATATACCTCAAATACAAGCTCAACATCAAACCCCTAAACTTTTCATAAATTCAAGACTAATCCCTAATTTTCTTCAAATTGCCGAATTAGTCCTTGTACTCCCAAAAATTTTCATTTTGCTCCTTAAACATCAATTCATGCTATTTCAATCATAATTCATCAATTCAAGTGCTAAAATAAAATTTACAACAATTTCCCCTAATTTCTCAAAATTTTCCAAATGGTCCCCTATAACTTCAATTGGGGAAATTATAATTCATTCAATATCCTCCTCAATTTGATTCCCTAATCAAAACCCCCAAATCCTAGGGTTAGGGTTTATAACTTCAAACATGGAATTGATCCATTCAAGCTTGATTCCATGTTTATAACATTAATTCTACACAAAACAACCTTAATTTCATCATCTACTATCAATTTACATAATCATCTTCATCCATAACATGAACCAAACTTGACATTTATCAAGCAAAAATACTATCAAAATGAAGAGAATCAAGCATAGATCACTTTACCTTAATTAATTTTTGCTTGAAACTTGCCTTGATTCTTCAATTTTGGCTTCAAAGATGAAAACTTTTCTTTTCCCCCCCTTTTTCTCTAGTATTCGGAAAGCCTTAGGATGAGAAAGATGATATTTTCTCATCTTTTAATATTAACCCACATGTTTAAAATAAAATGAATTTTTAATTCATTTTACATAGTGAAATTACTACTTTCTCTCTTCATCCAATGGCCAAGATTCAATCTTATCAAAAATCAATGGCCATGATCTATTCCAAGTTTTGTTCACCTTCCAAATTTTCCCTCAAAGTTTCAAAATATTTCAAAAATACCATCCATGGCAAATGTCTAATTTGCCCTCCAACTAGTCTTTATTTACAACAAGACTTAAAAATTGACATTCCATCAAAATTGTACCAAATTGGTTCCAATCCAACCATCCATGTCCCAAAATATCTTAGATTTTTATTTATGACATTTATTTGATCCAAATATTTGGATTTCACTCAATACGATTTCCAAATTTTCTTTCTACGGACTTTAAAGCTTTATAGCCACTAATACACACTCCATATGAAAAATCCGAGTAACACAAAAACGTCACTCTTGGGGGTGGACTATTCATTTACGGGGTTAACTTACATAACTTTTAGAAATTACAATTTAGTCCCTGAACTTTTCCAAAGTTTATACTTTGACCACTAAACTTTCAAAATTTTCATTTTGGTCACTGAACTAAAACCACCAATCTTCAACTCTTTACATTTTAGTCACCAAGCAAATATTGGGGCATTATAGTACCGGTACTGAGATCTCGAGTACCGATACGCGCTTTGCAAATGATTTTTTAAAACCATTTTGGGGTACCGATACTGACCTAGCAGTATCAATACCAAGAGGGGGGAGTACTGATACCCATGTTCAGGTACCGATACCCCCATTCAAACTTAGGTTCCAACGGCTATTTCCAAATTAGGCTAGTATCGATACCTCAACCCGAGTATCAATACCCTATGCTGCAGAATGAGAGATTTGGTTGGAACTTGATCCCCCAATGGCTCCAAATCATCCTCAACGGTTACCAACGGTTAGAAACTCATTATAAAAGGACCCTTCAAGCACCTGGAACAACTAATGATCCTCAAGTCAACAACATTATGATGCAAAAATTTTCTTAGAGCTTAATTTCCCATTATTTGTATCGACAACACTTGTGAGCTTTAATTGTTATATTTGCTCAAGTGTTTTAGGTTTTGGGTGAGAGCTTTAGAGTGCAAACAAACACCTTATAGAGGGATTTCAGTTTGCTTAAGAATTCTCTAGTTTGAGAGTGTTCCTAAAGCTTGGTTTGTGAGCTTTGGTTGCTAGACTTGGTGAGTGAGTCTAGGTTGTAAAAGGTTGCCTCCTAAGCCTAGAAAAGGGGAAGAATTCTTAGTGAATTGGTTGAAATCCTTAGTGGGGAGCTAAGGTAGTGGATGTAGAGCTTGTTAGAAGCTTGAACCACTATAAATCCTTGTGCATATTTTCTATCTTTTAACCTCCACCAAATTCACCCAAATTACAACTTTTCCACCACTTGGCAAGCAAGAACGGTTGAAGAATTCGAACTCAACAGGAAAAGTACTTAACTCTAGCTAAATTTGCTTACAATAATAGTTATCAAGCAAGTATCAAGATGGAACCTTTTGAAGCACTTTATGGGATGAAGTGTAGAACTCCTATAAATTGGTTTGAATTGCAAGACCGAAATGTTCAGAATGCTCTGAAAATAGGTGGGATTGACTTAACTCGAGAAATGGAGGACAAAGTAAGGATTATTCACAATAATATTAAAGCTGCCGCAAACAGACAAAAAGCTTATGCAAAAAAAAGAGAGGAAAGATATTGAATACGAAGTAGGGGACAAAGTATTCCTAAAAGTTTCACCTTGGAAAAAGGTGCTATGATTTCGTCAGAAAAGAAAGCTTAGTCTCAGATTCATTGGGCCATACGAGATTCTGAAAAGAGTTGGACCAGTGGCTTATCAATTAGCTTTACCTCCGGAGATGAGCAAGATTCATGACGTATTTCATGTATCCATGCTTCGGAAGTATTGATCAGATCCTTCGCATATCATCACTCCTGAAGAAATTGAACTGCAACCGGATCTAACCTACGAAAAGGAACCATTTGGAGATTTTAGCGTACGGAGTCAAAGAATTAAGGAAAAAGAAGATTCCATTGGTTAAAGTGTTGTGGAGGAATCACAAGGTCGAAGAAGCCACCTAGGAAACTAAAAAGAACATGAAGGAACAATATCTGCAACTTTTCAACCCAGGTACGTTCTAAAATTTGAGTACGAATTTTCTTAAGGGGGAGGAATCGTAATACCCTGAAAAATATTTTTTTAAGTTAGTTAAAGATTTATATGAAGTTTGATCTGAATCTGAAAAGAATAAGGCATACTGACCAAAATGACACTTTAGTAAAAGTTTGGGGACTAAAGTGTAAAATATCAAGTAAGTTATTTTATTCAGTATAAGGGTAAATCTGATCAAAATAAGAATTTTGATATCAGATTTGGGAATTAAGATGCAGTAGAAAGTATCGAATTTGGATCGAATAAAATTATTAAGCGTGCTTTGGCCAGAGTAGCACTAGGATGGGTGACCTCCAAGAAGGCTCATATCCGTGTTTTTGATCGATATAAATGACTCACAAAAATTAGGAATAATTCATATGAATATTTGTTGAAGGAATTTTAATGAAAAATTTTATCCATTAGAGATTTTGGGTAATTATCGGTATTTTAAACCGAGTTAAAGTTTCTGAGTTTGACTCCATAAATATGGGAGATTTATTATGACAATATTATTTATTTATGGAATTTAGAGATATGAGATTTTTGGATTAGATTCGATAGTTCGATCAATGGAGAATCGTATTAGGTGATTATCGGGTAATTGAATCGAATAAAAATCATAAAATATAATTTTATGATTTCTTTGGGAATGGCTGGTTATGAAGGAACCATATTGGTTCAAATTTAATGGAGTGGCAATTTTAAAGAATGGTTGTAAATTAGGATATAATTGAGGGACAATTTAGTAAAATGGATTAAAATGAATTTTAATCATACAAGTGGCAAAATAAGAGTAAAATGAACCCAAAAAATTCATCTATTTTCCTTCAAACCATGGGAGAGAGGAAAAAAGGGAGAAGAAGAAAACTCAATTTTCAAGTTTGATTTGGAAGGTTTACAAGTAAGATTAAGGTATGATGCTTTGGAAAAAATAATCTATCCTTAATTCTCTTCCTTTTGGTAGTAGTTTTACATAGCAAAGTGAAGTATAGATTATGCTCTTGAAGAGAAAGAAAATTGAATTCATGAATACATGATGGACTTAAAGTTTGATTTGAATAGATTTGATGTTGTAGGCATGAAAACAAGCTTGAATTAGAATTAATTTTATTTTTAAGAACATAAACCCTAACCCTAAGTTTTGGGAATTTGGTTAGGGAATAGAATCAAGGATGAAAATGAATGAATTATGCAACTAGAAGCCTTGTTTTGATGTTAGGATGATTTAATTCCCTATTAGATTCCAAGTGACCAATTCGGCTAGAATCGGAAATATAGGGGAATTATTGTGAAATTTATTCTAGCATTAGAATTGATGAGATTGAGATTAAATTAGATTAATTTGGTAATTTTGGATGAAAAATGAAAATGTTTGGCATGAAGGGGACCATTTCGGCTATGTAAGGAAATATTGAGGAAAATGTTGAAAAGTTTCCTAATATGTGATTATTATATTCGAATATGTATATGGAAATTAGAATTTAATTTAGGAAACAAGGGCTTGAAATGACAAGAAAAGAAATGGTGAAGGACCATTTCGAAAATGAGAGTTGTTTGTAAGGGACCTATTCGGTCAAAGCTTGGAAGTCAAGGGAAAAATTATAGAAATGTTAGAAATGAATAATTAGTTGATCTGTACATGAAACAAGTACAAATGTGAAGTAGTGACTAAAATGTCACTTTAACAAAGATTAAAGTAAAAAAAAGATATTAATCCAAAGTGAGCAAGTAGTAATGGAATATTTCTAATTTGACCTTGAACAATTGTTTGATGTCCAAAATGGTTACTAAGGACCTTAGGACCAAATCGGTAATCACATGGAAATTGGAGGAAAATTTCAGAAATATTTTATATTTGAATAATTATGTTTTGTAAATTAAGTTAGCAATGTTAGATTTGAGTCTAACAAAAGTATGGTAATGTATGTATTCGATTGGCCTTCTACAGTTCTGAGGATGACTGAGGGAGACACAAGTATTAGAGGAAAAGAAAAGGTTAGCGAATAAGCTTAGTGATGCTACTTTTGCATCGCTACATGTGGGTGCATTATTTATGTATATGTTATTTTTGAACAAGGCAAGACGTGATAAGTCGACCCTAATATAGAAATGATTTACATTGTTTTGAAGCACATTGATTTGATGCATAAAAATAGCAAAGGCAAGTGACATATATTTTATATACGAAGGAAGTTAGGGTATGAATTGCCCACTTTTATTATTGATGAATTGAAATGCCCAAGTATTATGTCATGAGAGTCCATGGTATAGTTGGATATCCATAGAGTCCTTAGCAGCTGCATCACTCAAGTTATGATATGATTACATATTTTTGTGACTACGATGGTGTCACATACACCTTGGGGACTCAAGCCCTTGGTGTGCACCCTGGGGATCCACGCACATAGTGCTAATGGCACTAACGAGGTGCTTTTATGAGGAGCAAAGAGCGTTCTCGAGTACGTACTCATATATATGTTCACGTTAGACACTTCGGTGTTTTATTCATATGACTCGAGTACCTTGATCTCATATTATATAATTTGAGCTATCTTTAAATAATGTTATACTATAAATGATTACCTGATGAATGAAGAATATTGATAGCATGATATTTATATTTGTTTTATATGATGATATAAACTGTACTGGGATCGCTTGCCAATTTACAGGAACTGTATTGCATCTCCATATGATATATTATATTGTATTATTGCATGCTTTTATTTTAATAGATTCAATTGCCTCACTAAGTCTTTACTTAGCGTGTGTTCTATTTCAAACGTAGGTTCTCCAAATTAGTCTAGCAAGGAGGAGCTGTTCTTTTAAAGTCAAGTTACTACAGTAAGTTACAATATGTACATCCTTATCGTAGTTTGATAAACTAGTGGGCATGTAAATATTTTTAAAGTGAACTGTTCTGTATAACTAAGTTTTAACCTAGATGTATGATAATATAGATGTATTATCTTTGAAATTATGGACTAAGGATATTGGAAAAGTAAATAAATCTAGTAAAAGTATCTTGATTATTTATAGGGTAACAATTTCAAAATCAAGAAAGGGTCTAGGCAACACACATAGTTTTCATCCTGGATTGTATTTTCATTTTAATAATTGACTTATAAGTTTTACAAACCAATTCAAGGTTGAAACTAGATGTGTCTGCCTGACATTGTTTTAAATTAGAAACCGAGAAAGGGCCTACCACTAGAATAGTTAAGCAAGAATAGTATAAAAAATTTACAAGTTAAGTTGTCTGATTATGACTTTGAACATCTTTAATGTATATTTAGCCTATGAGTATACGTTAAGGGTGTTACAGGTATAGGTACCCAAGCTTTCATATCATACCTGCCATAGAAAAATAGCTGTTTGCAACAAAGAGGTATCGATACGCGTGAAGCCGTATCGATACGAAGTGTAAATTTTATAAGGGTATCAGTACGGTCCGTACCATATCGATACCAGTTTTGCTCACTGGAAGCCTGATAAGTTTTGCACAAAAAGTCGTATTGATACGCCTCTATGGGTATCGGTACGAGTTAACTGATTTTCAAAGTTATGGTTCCAATAAACTAAAAGGCAACTGTCAAAAATTAATTGAGAAGATTTGGAAAATCTTTAACCCCCGTACCGATATGCATGAAGTCGTACCGATACTCATAAGAAAATTTGGTTACCAGGTTTGAAGGGCGTACCGATATGGCTACACGTGTATTGGTACCCTATAGCCATTATGAATAAAACAGTTTTCCAGTAGCTAAAGTTCGTACCGATACGGCATTAGGCGTATCAGTACTCATGTACCAAATTGGCTATTTTTTAGTACCAGGCACTTAGAAAAGCTTTGGGGTTTAATGTTTTGACTTAAAATCATTTTAAGTTCAAATTCTTGTCAATTTGTGAGTCTTTAAAAGTCTTTAAAATTTTATTTCATTTTACAAAATAGTCCTTTTTATATCAAAATCAAATATAGGTTCATCAATCTCCCACTTTTTGATATAACAAAACCAAAATAAATTTTTAAGTCACTCCCCCTTTCTTTAAGGCTAAAAGATAGTTTATTTTTGAAAAAAGCCTTTTGAAAAAAATTTATATCCCATACTTTTCCCCTTTTTTGTTAAATCAAAATCAATAGGACAATTAAAGACAAGATATAAAGCACAATAACTCCAAAGATAAATAAACAGCATAGATATTATAAAATTTAAAGCATAATTCAAAGCAACAGTAAAATCCAACTTAAAGTTAAAAACATAAACCAAAGCATACTAATGTCATAGGAAATCAAATAAAAACAATGTGCAAAAACTCAAAACCTAATAGATAATATGCTATGAGATGAATGAGATGCAAAGCCTAAGAGTCATCCTCATCTTCATCATCCTCGTCTTCATCTTCCCCATGATCATCACTAAGAGCATGACTATTCCATTCGATATAAAACATGATAAGGGTCATGTCCATCGAGGTTTCACGGTTCTCAACAGAGGCAACTCAATCATCCATGTAAGTAAAATGAGCATCAAGAGAATCAAACCTTGCATCCATGGCAACAAAGCGAGTGTCCAAGGTAGCAAACTTACCATCAAGATAGGCCATGAGAGTATCAAGGGAAGGTTGAGCAACTGAAGCCACCAAAACCTTCAGAGGAACGGGAACATTCTCCACGGGATTGGCTTGAGCACCACTGGGAAGATTCGTATTGTGAACCCGTTCTCTATTGTAGAAAATGAACATAGCTCATAGGAGAGAACGATCATCGATGGGATCAGTGAGAGGCACTCCAAGATCAAGGGAACAATCTATCTCAAGCTTGTGGAACATGTAGCTAAGAGCGGTACCATAGGTAAAGGAAGACATAAGGGTGGTATGACGGTTTTAGACAAGGAAGACTAACTCGGCAAACCTGATTTGGTCTGTGTTTGGGCATTTTTCCTCATGAAAACAATGTAGCCAAAAGTCATCGACTTGGAGAACGGTAGGCCACTTACCACCGGATGGTCAAAACCACAAAGTGATGAGAATGTGAAGAAAACGCTCGTTCAACCACGATTACAGAGCCACTATAGATTTGACCAAAAGCATTTTCATCATCTATACCCTTATCATCCATACCCAAAAGTTTGGCAATTTTAGAAGAATCAAGTTAGAATTTCTTTCCCATGAGATAAGACTCAATATCTATGACCTCGGTTTTCTCTCGATTTAAAATACACCAGACATTAGAGTAAAAAATAAGGACAAGATTTTTGTAAAGAATGCCGCGTATGCTTTAAAAAGTTATAAATTTCCATTGAGTCATTAAACTGAGATAACGGAAGTTAAATTCATCGGAGCACATAAAGGACATAGAAACAACACGCTCATGAAGGATTTTGTAAGATTGAAACTGTTTAAAACTATCTATATCATTGGGATATTCCGGTTCATTAAAACATTGGATAAAAAGTTGGTTTAGGTTTGGACTTGTACCATTGTTTTCTTGATTGGGATTTGGATTGGGAACGATAGAACTAGACCTCAACTCTCTTCTAGATTTTTTCTTAGGAGGCATGGCGAAAAACCTAAAAAGTTTAAACCACAAAAAACATATATATGCATAAACATCACATTTAATCCAATGATCAAGGTAGTATAAAAATCTAAATTATATAGTTTAAAATCATATATAAGTATAAAGAAAATTTTTGGTATAATTTAAAACTTTAAAATAGTAAAATAAAATATAGGAGTATAATTTTATATTCGAACCAAAAATTTTCAGTTTTGAAAAAGTTTTTGTAAAATCTTTGAAAACAAGGGTATATACACCATAATATATATAATTTTGAAGCATAAAAATATACAATTATAAAGAAATTCAGAATTAAAAGAAAATAAAGTTTTTACCTTGAGTATGGATGAATGAGGAGATGTTATGCACAAATCAAAGCTTGAGTTTGATAATTTGAGTAAAAGCTCCTAAAGGATTTGAAGAATTTTAATGAAAAATAATAGATTTGAAGAGTTTATATAGGAAAACTGAATAGGGTTTTAAGGGAAGAAGTTGTGTTTGATTTAAATTAGGAAAACTCTCATTTAAGGCTCCAGCAGACATGTGTACTGATACGCAAAAGATGCGTACCAAAATCGCATATCGATACAAATTTACCCGTACTGATCCTCAACATGTACCGATACAGGACGAGTTGTACCGAAACGCTACCCCTGATACTCGTATCGATACGTTATACACGGAAAAATAATTTCTGCTCTGCTATATTAAACGATTCTATGTTGGTTTAAATTTCAAATCGTTTTTAATTACTTGGTAATTGAGACTTAATTGGCAATCTTAATTGCCTTAACTGGCGTGAGAATTGAGGCAGAATTGGCAATTTCAAATTGCCTTAACCGACGTCATTACCAGGCTCCTTTCATCTGCTGTTATTACATGATTTATGATGAATGAATGTGGCCAATGTTCAAGCTCTATTCATTCATAACAGCTGTAATTTAAAGGTTGAATTTGAGCAGATTTAAAGGACAATTTTTGATTGATTTTATCAATTTTAATTGCTTTTATTACTGATTTATTTTGGACGAATTTACCCCTTGATTTTCATTATAAAAGGAGCATCACTTTGCTCATTTTCTATCGAAAAAAATACATTCTCAATATACACTACAAAACAACTTTTGTTTTCTACATAGTTCGTTTTTCTATTGCTTTCAAAAGCAAACCGTTCTTAAGTTTTAAAAAGAGAAGGGCAGTATCACCGATATCCACTCTAAAATTTGCGTGTACAAATTTTAGAGAGTCTGAGCTAATTTCAGGGGATGATTTGCCTGTAGCAGCAACTACACCGGTTGGGGCGAATATATTTTTAAGGCAGTGGATTCCATCCACGACACGGTTATTTTAATCTTTTTGTTATTTTATATTATTCCACCTTGTCAGTACTAACGCCCTATTTTGCAGTAATTTTTCCAACAATTTAGAAACAGATTATACTGCAAAAATGAATAATGAACCTATCAAGTCGAATCTTAACGGTTCTACATGAAGCTGTGACTTGAAAGAAAACATGCATACGAAATTTCAAAGTGGTAAGAATCAAAGAAAGGTCAGTATTATGAGAGTTTTATACTGATTATTGATTTTGAAGTGTTTGTATGCTTAACTTTTAATTAAAAGGCTTTATATGGAAACGTTTATTAAAATATTTTAATAGAAATGAAATGAGTTTTAAATATGATTTTCTATAAAATATATGTTACGGCTTTGATAGGCTTTGCTGGTTAAAACCATATTAAAATGATGGGATGATAAAAATACATAGTCTATACCGTGTATTGAATTTGGTAATTATCATTACTTATGTTTTGAGTTCTATAGACTTTGCCTGTTCCGTTCTTATTTTGTAACGAAGAACATTAAAATTTTCTATGGCATTGTTAAGAGAAAAATAATCTTTGCATGATTAATGATATTAAAACGATAAAATATATGCGATAAATGGTGGTCTGTTTCATGCGTTATTATAGCTATGTTTATAGCTATATATATGTTTTATATAAACATAAATTCTTAGTGAAATTTAAATGCATTTGAGTGAAACTTTATTATTATTTATAGCTATAAAACTAATGAAACGTTTGCATTGTTTTTATGCAATGTTTAGAAGATGTTTTATGAAACTTTATTATCATTTATAGCTATAAACATCTTTTCAGTATAATTTGTTTGCATTTATTTTGCAAAATTGAAAAGACAATGGGAGGGAGCTGTTTCAGCTTTAAATTTCATTCAATATTTATGAGATTAAAAGGGTAAGTTGATTTCAATTTTTAAATCATCGATTCTCATAATTTTAAGCATGATATATGATGGAATTTATGCATATGGGCATATAACACCATTTTAGATTTCTGTGAGAAATTTGTTGTACTAATAATTTCTTTTGAGAAGTTTATTAAGGAACCAGGACGTTGTAAATTTTGGAGAAATACAAAGCTGATGATGCTGAAAGGGAATCTCCAATATGTTTATCGGGGAACTATGGTTCTACCTACGAGGTCAGATTACTTAGACTTATTGTGTATTAATTCATGTTTACATGAATTTATGTTCAGCCTTTAAGCTAGTCTGTAACACACTAAGCATGTTTTAGACTAGGTTGTACTCTAAAGCTAGATGAATTTTCTGAGTAGAAAACCTCATCATATGTATGCTTAATACAATACTTTTATATAGTAAAAATATTAAAGCATAAATTTTGAAGAGACTTAAATAAAGAAAAGAAATTTTCATAAGTGACTAATTGGAGAAGAGTAAGAAAATGTGTGTCTAGAACTGGTTTAATGAAAGACTTGATATTTAAGTGTGCTTCATGCACCACCTCTCTTTCAAACCTACCTGGTGCATTACTTGTCTAATTTATAAAAGACTATGACTAAATAACTTTTTCTAACTTAGTGCAGAAGTTAAAATAACAAATTAATAATCTTTCTAAGAAAGATTCTGTTGAGTCATAGTAGATGAAAATTTGTAGTCTCTTTAAAATAATATGAAGAGAATTTAATAAGACATTAATGTTACTCAAAAGTGTTCTGTAGCCATTAATTTGAGAATCATTCTCTTCATAATAGAATTAAGAAGGAAGAAAAATTGTCTTTACAGGAGTGTATTGAAATCTCCTTGTAAAATTCTCTTTAGAGAAAGTTGAAATATCTTTAAAATGTCATTACTCTAGTATGATTAAGTAAAATAAGAAATGCAGACTTTGACATATAAAAATTAAATAAAAACATTTGTGGTATGGCATGCTAGATTAGGGCATGTGAATTAAAATAATAACTAATCTAGAAAATTAATAGCTTTAACAAAATATGAGTTTTGTTTAGAAGCTAAAGCATACTAAACCTTATTGAAGACGCTTTTTCTAATCTTAGATCTGAACTCCTTTATATATTCTGATCTAGAAAACTTTAGAAACTGTGAGGATAAGGAAGGAAAACACTGTTACATCACATTTGTAGATATTTTTTCTAGACATACAAAGGTTTATCTCCTTGGAATAAAAGTGAAGCCGAGAACTTCTTTCTTAAAGACAGAAGTTGAGTATCAGCTAGATAGGAGAATAAAACGTGTGTGAGAAGAATGACAGAATTCAAAAAAACCTCGTTCAAATTTTAGAAGGAAAGATAAAACTTTAAGAAGATATAATGAATTCTTAAGTTTTAAGGAGAAAGTCATTCTCGGTTAATCATGTATTAAACCTTATTGAAGACGCTTTTTCTAATCTTAGATCTGAACTCCTTTATATATTCTGATCTAGAGAACTTTAGAAACTGTGAGGATAAGGAAGGAAAACACTGTTACATCACATTTGTAGATATATTTTCTAGACATACAAAGGTTTATCTCCTTGGAATAAAAGTGAAGCCTAGAACTTCTTTCTTAAAGACAGAAGTTGAGTATCAGCTAGATAGGAGAATAAAACGTGTGTGAGAAGAATGACAGAATTCAAAAAAACCTTCGTTCAAATTTTAGAAGGAAAGATAAAACTTTAAGAAGATATAATGAATTCTTAAGTTTTAAAGAGAAAGTCATTCTCGGTTAATCATGTATTAAACTGAGTACCTCATAAAATTAGATTATACTCCATATGAACTGTGCAACATGCTTGCATTACCTGAAAGTGTGGGGGGTGATCCGGCAAAAGTGGTTTAGCTTGACTTTAAGAAAACCTCTATTGAATTATTGATGCAATGTTTGTAGGGTATGTTACATATAGTGCCATATTGGTTCATGTCTTTACATGATTTCTCAAATTTATGAATCTAGGGTTGCTGTGAGGACTACTTTCCTCTAAAGAAACCTAGATTAAGAGTTGTTACATATCAAGAGAATCATGCCTCTTCTTATAGTACTGCCAAGGATGCTCTAGAGTTTGAATTAGAGCCTTGAAGAAGTAAAAGATAAAAGGTAGCTACTACCTTTAAACCAGTTTTTATAAACCTTCCTTTATTACAAAAATAAGTGATTTAAACTCTATATCTGAACCTATAGCTCAATCTCTCCTGATAGATGAGGATTTAAAAACCTATAGTGAAGCTATAATGTTCAAATTGATGTTAGTTTCTGAAGAAGTTCAGCTTATGATAAACTATAATCAATAATGTCTAATCACACTTGAAAGAGAGTAATGTAATGTTAGGAGTTAAGGGTACCTAAAAATAGAAAAAAGTTTTTTTTAAAGAAAAATATTCTATTTTGAGAAGGTGTTAAAGAAATTTGACAGTGTTGATGTCAACCCTGTTTAAATTCCTTATGATTCTAGATTGCATCTCTTTAAGAATAAATGAAGTAGTGTTTTCATGGTTGAGAATACTAAGGAAACTTTATGAACTATACTTGGCCTGATATTGCCTATGTTGTGAGTAGGTTAAATAGATATACTCATAATCCTATTGGTAAACACCGGATTACTCAAACGCTTACTTAAATATCTGAAAGGTACTTTAGATTGGCAACTCGAGTTTGTTGGCTTTCTTTCAGTTTAGAGGGATTTTGGGATGCCAACTGACCGATAATGATGAAGTAAGCTCAACGAATGGGTATATCTTACCTTAAATGGTGAAGCGATTTTTAAGAAGTCTTCAAACAAAATTGAATCGCTCGCACTAACATGAAGTAAGAATTTATCGCTCTTAACCTTGCTAGGCAAGAAGCCGAGCTGCTCACAAATTTATTAGCAGAATTTCCATTGTTGGGAAAGACCGACTACTTCGGTATCCTTATTGTGTGATTCATGAAAAACGATATGTGTGGCTAAAAAGCTAAAACTAATAAGAAGAGACTTATTCACATAAGGTATGAATAAGTGAAACATTTAATAAGGAATGTAGTACTCTTTTTAGAGTATGTGAAGTCGGAAAAGAACCTTGTTGATCCGGTTACTAAAGGGTTAAGTCAGAAATTGGTTCTAAATTCGTCGAGAGGGATGGGTCTAAAGCTCATTGGTTGAGGAATTCATGGTGGATACCCAACTTAGTTATCTAAGTTCAATGTGGTTAAACGAAAACATGAAGAGTACTCATAGTGTACATTTTTTATTACCTATCCCTATGACGAATAATGTACATGCCCAAGTTGAGTTATATTACTCTTAATAAATTCATAGCCTAGGTTTTGGGTGGTCTTAGTCAGAAAGACTTGATGAATTTACCGACTTTGCTTGAATAATTACTCTTAATAAGTTCATAGCCCAGTGCTGACTGGGTAGCCTTATCGCGAAGGAATGAATGAACTTGCCGCTAGAAAGGATAATTTTTTAACTATTAATGAATTCAATCCCAAGAGCTTGGGTTCTTCTATTGAGAAGAACTTATTGAATTCACCGATTAAAAAGGTTGAGTTTTTCTTCTTAATGAATTTTTATCCCAGAGTTTGAGTGGTTCATTTTATAAATGGACTTGAAGAATTCACCTATTTATTAGAGAGGATGAGCTTAATGAAAAACCTCTTAATTATTTCATAGCTCTTATTTGAGTGGTTTATAGTTTGATAAACCTGATGAAATAACCTATGTAAGTGAGAAGGATTAGCCACCTTCTATGAAAAACGTTGGGCTGTTTTTCTAATACACTTACTAGAATCCTGAGGTCAGATAGCTATACTTGTTTACATCTGTATATTTATACATTTGTATATTTTCTGACACATCGAGGATTTCGGTGGATGAAGGGGTTAGTTGTGTGTTATGAGTTCACCCCTTTCTGAGAAAATTCCAGATTCGTTCACTTACCTAAGAGAAGAATCACTCATATTATTATGTATTAGTTCCAAATACGTTCACTAGTGCTTAAGCAACTAATCCCGCTATTGCTCTTCTCGCGTTTTTAAACTCAATTTTATCACTCTGTTTTTCTAAAGATTCTTTCGCATTTGTGGGGGAATGTTGGTAATGCTCAAGGGTGTAAGAGCATGTAATCCTACATCCGTTTTAACACGTGTCTTCGACACGTACCACACACATTATCTTTTTGTGGATAAATACAGAAAAAATTTCTTTTGAAGTTTTTCTGAACACCGATAAATATTTTCTACTCTGCTATATTAAACGATTCTATGTTGGTTTAAATTTTGAATCGTTTTTAATTACTTGGTAATTGAGACTTAACTGGCAATCTTAATTGCCTTAACTGGCGTGAGAATTGAGGCATAATTGGCAATTTCAAATTGCCTTAACCGACGTCATTACCAGGCTCCTTTCTTCTGCTGTTATTACATGATTTATGATGAATGAATGTGGCCAATTTTCAAGCTCTATTCATTCATAACAACTGTAATTTAAAGGTTGAATTTGAGCAGATTTAAAGGACGGTTTTTGATTGATTTTATCAATTTTAATTTCTTTTATTACTGATTTATTTTGGACGAATTTACCCCTTGATTTTCATTATAAAAGGAGCATCACTTTGCTCATTTTCTATCGAAAAAAATACATTCTCAATATACACTACAAAACAACTTTTGTTTTCTACATAGTTCGTTTTTCTATTGCTTTCAAAAGCAAACCGTTCTTGAGTTTTAAAAGAGAAGAGCAGTACCACCAATCTTCACTCTAAAATTTGCGTGTACAAACTTTAAAGAGTCTGTGCTAACCTCAGGGAACGATCTACCTATAGCAACAACTACACCGATTGGGACGAATCTGTTTCTAAGGCAGTGGATTTCATCCACGACACGGTTATTTTAATTTTTTTGTTATTTTATATTATTCCATCCTGTCAGTACTAACGCTCTGTTTTGCAATGATTTTTCCAACACCAAAAACTCACTCAATGATCGCGGCAAAATTATCTCTACCTTCCACCACTGGAAAAATAAAAACCATATGCCTTGCGCCTGAAAACAATGATAAAGAACATGTTCCAAATCATCCTCTCCATCCCCACATAACACACAATGCAACTCCACACCTTCTAACGGCACCCCACGAGATCGAAGTATATGTAGCGTAGGCAATCTATTGACCATTACAAACCATAAGAAAACCTGAATTTTAGGCGAAACCCCAATATTTCACACTTTAAACGATTCCACACCGCCATCCATAATCATTTACGAGCTCATTAAAGATTTTAACTCTTTTTATAGTAAATTGACCCTGTACATTAGGCTCCCATATCAGAGTATCACATACCCCTAGTCAGAAAAAGTAAGGTCTCACCACTGCCCGCAATTTGTTGAACTGGCTTGTTTCAAAAGAGCACAACTCACGACTGAAAAATCCTCCCCAACAATGATGATCGAAAGATCCACACATTGCATATTGCGACACCAAAGCCACCTTATCCTTTGCCAAACGAAACAATCTAGGAAAAATGACATTTAAAGGTTCATCCGAGCACCATCAATCATACCAAAAAAGTATCCAAGGGCTATTTCTCGCCATCTATCACCTATACGCCATGAAAAATGATTCATCCCAATGAACACTTCCTAACACCATCTATCACCTATACGCCATGAAAAATGATTCATCCCCATAAACTTCTCCACACGATCATCTTCCTGCACGTTAACTATTTCTCGCCACATCACCGACATTCTGTTTCGTCTCCTCGAGTTAAAGCGTCAATTCAAAACTTGCACTCCATATTTTGCAATTATTATTCTTTTCCATAATGAGTCACCCTCATGTGCATATCACCACGCTCATTTGGCCAATAACACCAAATTTCGGATGCATAAATCCACGACACCAAGACCACCTAATCTCTTCAAGGTACACACTTTATTCTAACTCACTCTACTCATTTTTTCCCTCAAATCTGCATCCCCCAAAGAAAAGCCCGACGCATACGATCAATTTTCTTAACACCACCTTTAGGAATAAAAAACACACCCATATAATATAATGGCAATGAGGATAGCACCGAATTAAATAAAGTCAAACGTGCAGCAAAGGACAAAGATCTTCGCTTCCAACAAGCAAATTTCACACGGAATCTTTTTAGAAGGGGTTCCCACATTTCCTGTCTTCTTAGATTAATACCAACTAGTAATCCAAGATAAACAAACGGTAACTCTCCATTTGAACACCCTAAAATCAATGCCATCTCATCCACAATACCCTTCTCTAATCCCACAGCATATAAACATGATTTACCAAAGTTAATCTTCAAACCAGAGCAGTGTTGGAAACACAAAAGAAGCCGTTTCAAACTACGCGCCACCTCGGTATACCATGTAAAAATACAATGGTATCATCTGCAAATTATAGATGTGTAATTTGAAAGTTCGGTAATAAGGATACTCACCGAATCAAACCAAGTTCTTCTGTATTACGTAAAAACACATATAGGACCTCTGCCACTAACACAAACAAAAGAGGCGACAAAGGGTCCCCCTGTCGCAAGCCTTTCTCTATACAAAATTCCCGAGTCGCGCTACCATTTAGTAAAATCGCAAGTCTAGCCATCGTGAAACATTCTCGTATCCAGCTACGCCATAATGAACCAAAACTCATTTGCTCAAGGACATGATCCAAGAAATCCCATCTCACGCAATCATACGCCTCTGCAAAATCCAATTTAAAAATCACTCATCCACCATTGTTATTCGATTGTTACAAAGAGTGAATAACCTCATTCACAAGCAATATACCATCTACAATTTGTCTACCTTTTGCAAACCCCGATTGCGTATCACTAACCAAACTATCTATCACCCCTTGTAACCTAATTGTCAATACTTTTGAGACAATTTTGTAAGCCGAATCAAGTAAACAAATTAGGCGAAAATCACTTGCCTCTTCCGGGCACTCAATCTTAGGAATTAAGACTATAAATAATGTGTTCAATCCCCGAGGTAGAGAACTCAACTTATGAAACACTTGCAGCATCGCCATTATATCTTTCTGGAGGAAGTGCCATCTTTTTTTATAAAACTCGAAAGTAAAGTCATCCGGTCCGGGTGCTTTTGATCCATCACAACCATTTATTGCCTCCCAAACTTCTTGTACAGTAAACTCCTTTTCCAACGCCAACGCTTGCTCCAACGACAACCTTTGTAATCCCGTGTCCACCATAAAATAATCCAAAATTAAATCTTGTGAAAAGTGTTTCTAAAACACACGCAAAACATGTCTTTTAAGCTAAAACGAATCCGATACTCACCTTCCTTCAAACCTCAAACTAGCTATAGAGTTTCGCATTCCCCTCATCTTTGCCACCCGTTGAAAATAACGTGTGTTACGGTCTCCCTCTCGCAACCAAAGCGCGCGATTTTTGTCGCCAAATAGATTCTTGGAATCGTATTAGACGCCATAAATCACTCTATAGTTTTCTGCGTTCCTCCTCTAAAGATCCATCATCCCCATCACCAACCACCTCCCATCCAAATCTTCAATAAGATTCGTTGTCGCTTCTATTTGCAAGTCGACACTACCAAACTCTTTCTTGTTCCACTCCTTTAAAAACACACGCATGGCTTTCAATTTTTCCATCAAAGAATACTCCCCAACAGCAGTAAAAATTTGACTCCACTCTATCCTCATGGTTGTAACATGTTTTTTCTTCTCCAACCAACAATTCAAAAACTTGAACGAACGGGTCCCCAGTCTTGAGAATCTGAAACAAGCTGAATAGGTATATGATCCGAAATCGTTCTTTGCAAGCCATCTTGTGCTAAATTACTAAATCTATCAATCCACCCAGCTGCAACAATAAATCTATCGAGCCGACTACACTTATTACCCGGACAAAACCATGTTTATCTCTTACCCTTCATTGGCAAGTCTGTCAATTCAGTTTTGGATATGAATTCCACAAAAGCCTCCATCCCACATCTGTCCCCCTGACAATTACTCCTTTTCTCCCTACAAATTACCGCATTAAAATCACCTCCCACACAACTCGGCTCATCCAAAGTCGCAATATGTACTCGTAGTCTTTCCCGAAGTTCCACTTGTTCACTCACATTACATGGTGCATAAACGATACCATCGCGCAACTCTAATTCTCCAACACCCAATACCCACACATACTTACAAAATTGCAATCAATAAAAGCATCACGCACTATAAACTTGGAAGATTCCCATATTACTAACACGCCACCAGACAAACCTCTTGAAAGAGAAAACACAAAATCAAAAGAATCCGTATGCCATACCTTTTTCACCAACTGAAAATCAATCCTCTCCAATTTAGTTTCCTGCAGGAAAATCATCTCTCCAAGCTGTTGTCTCAACAATTTTTGGACTGATTTTCTTTTTGTCGACGAGCCCAACCCTCGTACGTTCTATGACAGCACTCTCATACCGTTACTTATTGATCGTTGTCAAGAAAGCGCGCAATATCGCACACAATATTCTCCTCTTGACCGATAGTTTTTGCACCAATTATATTTCCAAAATTCACCGTTTCCCTTGCCTCCTTAAGAATAACCTCCCTACAATTTACAAAATCTGATTCACTCAGCGAAGCATTCGCAAAGTCTATAATCGGCTCCGGCGCTTTTCTCGATCTGCCACAACCCTTCTTTGTAACTTTCAATTCTGAAATATCTCGTTCCTCTGGAGGCAGTAAACTCAAAGTCACCTCTGCAATCTTCCTTATTTTTCTTGCCTCTCCTTTGTAAGTTATTGTGGTAGTCAAATTTGCCATAGTTTCCCTTTCTAAAGGCCCGACATTTTCTAAGCCCAAAGAAGCGTCATGTAATCGATTGACTTCCTCACATAAACCTACTGCCCCTTAATCCTCCTTTGCAACACGATCCACACACCCCGCATTCTCCTCCATTGATCGGATAATAAACGTCTCTAAAGAATCCATAACATGCAAATCTTGTTGCTTATCCCAAACACCATCATTATAATTCACTTCGGAATAGTGATCCTCACCATTGTCAGAATTGGCCAACACTCTTAAAACCTTGCCATTATCTAACTTTGTTCGACTCCCCACACTCTTGTTAGTATCACTTTGTACCTCCTGCTTACTGCCTGCTTTATGGGATGTGTTATCCTAATTCTCCATGTCCGTCTCCAGGACCTGCTGGACCTTGTACGATCCATTGACCTCCTCATCTGACACATGCTTCCCCCACTATATTGATCACTCTCACTATTTTCTGTGTTTGCTCCCCACTCCACACAAGAACATTCGCAATTATGCCAGAAAATTACTTCCCCTTCAGTCACTCAAATTCTGAAGATTTTGCCTTGAACATTAAGAGAAATTAATTCATCGATCCTTTCTACTTTATCCGTCTCAATTAGCACTCGTCTTTTCTTAAACAATGACGGCTCAATTGTCTCTTCCTCCACTTTCACAACTTTTCCCCAATTCTTAGCCACATTAGCAAAAGACCCTTTTGACCAAGCATGCACTGGCACTCCAAAAACTGATATCCACGTACGCCTCATTCAAAAATCACTGTCCGGCGACCAGATGGACACCATATCAAACCATCGATCTAGCAAACCACTCTCTAATATTTGTTATCGTAAATCTAAATATTTAAACACCAACAAAATCATGTTACCTGCAATTCGCATCATTGAGAATCCGTGAATTGCTTCGTTTTTAAGCCTTCTGCCAATTCACCCAAAGGTGCCGTGTCTCGCTGCCATCCAATTGCTCAACGACTCAGAACCCCCAAATTTGCTTCTTTCACGACCGCAACAGCCTCCTTACAATCCACCTTTTGCTCCCAATCACCTTCCCTCTTATCATCAAAACGCATACCATCAGATTTCTCATCCCTCGGCTGTCTCTTGCGCCTCCAATATCGACCTCGAGATTCATGCCTTGCCAACGAGATCTTAATTCGAGATCCATAAATCTGAAGGCCATTCAATCTGTCGCGCACACGAATCGCATCACTTTCCGATTCCATCCGCACAAAACCAAATCTCAAACCCTCCTTACTCCTTTTCCGTGGCACAAATACATCAATCACCTTTCCATGTCTGTCAAAAACTTGCCACACTCCTTTCCAATGGATGTTCTCTGATAGATTAGATACATATAACATCCATACACTTCTGCCTCCATCCACCGTCCTTGAGCCGAGATGAGCACTCATTTTTTCATAAGAAAGGTTCTTAAATTGGGGAAAAAGCTTTTGATTCAATTTGAGGGTAATGAACCAGATGTGGTTTGTGATATCGCACTATTTACTCAATTATGTCTTTAAATTCTCAAATTGTATAAATTTAGCTATTTGACTAACGTTGACCGTTATTTAATGTATTGACGTGATAGTTAATAATACTGACATGATAACTTATATGTAAATATTAACGTAGTAGAGAGGTAACATTTGGTTTTTAGGGGTTCGAGAACAAAATTTTTAAAATACTAGAAACCTATAAAGTGATATATTATAAATTATTAAAAAATCAAAATTTTAAAATATTTGTAAACTGTTAAAATTGTAAAAAAAATAATCAAAATTATATTAAAATTCACATTATAAAAATTACAATTTTTTTAAAAAAAAATTTAAAAATTTAAAAATATTTATATTATTGTTTTTTACATTTTGTAGGGCTTGCAATTCTCTAAAAGTGTGGGCGATTGTGAAGTTAACAAACTAGCTAAAAAAGATATTTATCGAACACAATTATTATGACAAATTAGAACACAAACAGGACCAGACGATTATAAGCACAATAGATAAAACAGGTGATCATGCTCCATAAATCCTTTCCTTAGCTAATTTGTTAGCTTCATTGTTATCTTGCAAAATTTATAACACAACAATATAAATAATTTTAATTTTTAACATTTTTTAAATTTTATAATATTGATTTTTTTCAATATAATTTTAAATATTTTTAATAATTTTTAAAAAATTATCATTTGATAGCTTTTAGTGTTTTAATTTTATAATTTTTATTTTTGGATTTTTTTAATAATATATTTTATATTTTTAATATTTTAATTTTTAATAATGTATTTTATATTTTCAAATTTTAATTTCTTAATTTTTATTTAAATATTACATACAAAATCGTTCAACCTCGAATTTCTTAAAAAAATCAATTTTACCTTGAACTTCCTAAAAAAATCAAATGTTGCTAACACATGGGCTAACACATCGGCATCGTTTATAGGCACGTCAGCACATTAACGTTCAACGTTAGTCAAAGAGCTTAATTTATGAAATTTATGAGTTTCATGACATAATTGGGTGCTTTTTTCACCGAAATACTAAATTTATTATTTGGTACGAACTCAGGACAAAAATACCCCTAAACTTTAATAATATTAATATAATAAAATTCTATGTTTTCGTCTTATTATTTACCTAAAAGTCTTTTTGAAATCCACATTAAAAAAAAAGGAGATTTTTATCTTAAACATTTAGATCAGTTACCAGTAGGCAGACATGTTCAACCAATTCCGTTCACTTGAATTATTTCTAAGTAAAAAAACACATTTTGTAAACATTTTTTTTGCTAAAGGTCACTTTTGTTTCGATTTTTATCACTGAAATTTAAAAGTTTATATTTTGATCATTTATGTTATTAATTTATTACAATTTAATTATTAAGCCGTTAACTCTCGATGCTTTGATATTATGATACGTTAAGAAAAGGATAACTTTTAATTTAGTTCCTGAACTTTAAAAAAATATCAATTTAATCATAAAATTTTGTTTCATTCATTTGTCACCTAAAAAAACCCTAAAAACTCTCTCAATCTAGAACCAACCAAAGTCCCCTGTTGTCATTTATCACTGTCGACGACGACTGTTTGACCACAAGATATTCGGTTCACCTCTTTTGGCCTCCTGAACGTCAATTCAATGTTCGTTTCACTTGAAAAGTTTAAAACTCCACAAATATATAATATAGAACTCTTAGCCTTCCTCTTTTTTATCTCCCCAACTCCGCTGTCGGATCACACCAATTTCAATCTATTTGCTCCATTTCTCAAGGCGTTTTAGTTCATCGTTGAGATTGGTTGTAATTTTATCGGAGTTATATGAACCCAATAGGCGAATCAAATAGTACCCTTCCATTTCCATTTTCTGAAATATAAAATATGTTGAATATTCATCGACTTCTCTCTCTTTCTAGAGATTTCCTAAAAATTATTTAGATATTTGTTATTAAAATAATATTACTAGTATATGCCTAGAAATATTTATAAAAACAAATATTAATATTATGTCTAGAATTATCCATAGAAGAACCTAGATATTTGGAACGTTAATGGTTAAAATGTTATATGTGTCAACAATTCAATGATCATTAAACTCTATAAATAGGGTAGAAGCTTTCATTTTTGAAATGGATAAAGGGATCATATGAAAAGTAGAGAGAGTGAATAAGTAAATATGTCTTATTTTGCAATTTTGTTGTATATTAATAAAAAAATATTATCTTTTCTTGTAATTATCAAGTTTCTTGGTTAAGCCTTAATTTTTTAAAAATTATAAGTGCATTTCGGTTATTTAAATATATGGTTGGCTTTGTTGCTTGAGTATTAAGCACTAAAAATTATAAAATAAAAGGTTAACCGACAACAAAGACATTATGTATTATAAGTTGTAGGTCTGTTAGGCTCGTTAAGTTTTTAATAAAATATAAATTAATTTAACATTTTTTTTTAAAAAATGAAGTAAATAATAGAGTAACAAAACTTTTATCAAGGAATAACGCAAAAGAGAGCAACAACACAAACACTAAAGACAATTCGGCCCTCGACTAAGTTTACTCATCTGACACAAAACTCAGTCTTAAACGTTGCTGCAACAACTCACCTGGAGTTTGACTCATCCATGAACTCAATTTTTTTGCTAGGTTCACAAAACTTCGACGATATTTTGAGTAATTTCAACTTGATTCATGCTTAGGATGCCAAAAAGAATTAATCTATAAATTTTAAAATTAAACGATTGTCAGCTACGAACGATGGTAAGCGGTGATCGACGACGGGTGACTTTGGTCAGAATTTTAGTTGAAAGAGATTTTAGCGTTAAGAAAGTTAAAATAAGTAAAACTAATAGTTTAGACTAAATCGATATTTTATCTAAAATTTATGTCAAAATTAACTATTTTTAATGTATTATGACATCAAAGTAATCCGAGTTAATGATTGAATTCTCAAATTATGACAAATCAATACCATAAATGATTAAAACGTAATTTTAATTTTATTATGTTTGATAATGATATATTTGTATGTATTTCTTGAAGAAAAAAACTTTGGCTGAATAGGAAGGTTAATGTATTAATTATTTATCCAAAAAAAATAATGTCTTAATTTTAGATTAGTTTTATTTTATGAAAAAATAATTTAGTCTAATACTAATAATACCTTGTTTAACAGTGTTTTTTACTATCCAAAATTATAAATAATTTTGGTCAATTCACAAGATCTGATATATGCCGGTGCACATGCAAGAATTGTTGTACAAAACAAGGTTAAATTCGAAATACACAGTAAAATAAATAAACGAAATACAGCAAATTTCAGATTTACAAAGAATCAAATTCAAAGTAACCGAAAAGGAGATTGTTGAGGCTTGCAGAAGCACAATTTTCTTAAGACAGATTCGACCACTCCTCGGTGTATGAGATCTTAGGTCGTTAGTCTCCCAGGATACAACATTTGATGATCTTCGACAGCAGCACTACTGAAGAGATCACGAATAGTACTCGAGTCTTTGACTATCACCCAAAAAACCAATGCAATTTTCGAGAGAGGAAAGCTTTCTCGGCTGTGTTTTAAAACTGAAGAGATGCATTGTATTTATAGGGGAAATTAGGTTAAAATTGTGGGAAAGAAATATTCCAATTTTATGGCCATTAATTCTCCATCCGATTTAATTCAAAAATCTTTAATTTATGTCATATTTACTCAGATATATTTCTGTGAATTTCAAGCATTACCGTTTTAATATTCAAATTTAAAGAAACCAATAATATCCTTTTAAATTCGAAATATTCTCAAAAATATATGCTAACTTAAGGAAAAATATTTGAAGTGGGTAAAATATTCGCAGGCCCACAAAGGGTCCGACCGGTCCGAACATTTGCGTCGCCCACGTCATGCAGGTGCGTCCCAACCCGAATGGGATTGGATTCGCACCCCCTGCGCTCGAGGCACAGTTTTCATTCAAGTCATTCAATGACCACAAAGTGGGCAAGTGTTTATAAACACTTCCCATTTATCCCATCAATGCGGGAAAGAGGGTTTTCACTTCCTTATTCATTTCACAACTACCTTACTTTGAACATCAATTTCTCATTCATTACTCAACCGTTGTGAGCATATGAGATACCATTGTAAGGATCTCATGGAGTAGAATAAGACCCAATAGAATCCTTATTTGAATCTCCACCTTTACCCATTCAAAATATGGCTCAAAGTTATCATTTTCCTCACATTTTTTCCAACAATCCCCCACATGAATGAAATTGATGATTATCAAAACATTTTGACTCTATTGGTGATAGTTTCTACGATCGATAGTTGCATAGGATAGGTAGGTTTCCTCCTTTGAACCTTCCCTTCTGAAAATATATTTACTTTAATGGTTATCTAGTAGACGTGATGTTCTTTGAACTATTCAACCATTTGTGTAAATGATGATATACTCCACACAACTACCTCTCTGACAAGAGTGTTTGTTCTCATGGTTATGTCCATATGGTTGTGGACATCGCCTGGTTCTAAAAGAGTTTGAAAGCACTATGCCTAGTAGTCTCCTTGAAGCGGCCCCACTTTACTCTCACATAGGTGACATATGTTGCTCGGCTCACCGACGCATACAATGGTCTTTAAAAGCTTCTGCTTAACCTATCCTATTTTTATCACTGTTTATATCATAGGAACGGGCTTGGGAGAAGAACCCCTACGGTGACCTCACAGGTCTATGCAATTAGGTTGTCCCTTTGAAACTAGATCTTGAGATCTGCAGTCAACTAGGTAGGGTTTTCGTTCACATAGCGCCTTAAATTTTCCCGGGCTTTAGTATTCCTTTCAATGTTTTCTTAACTTGATCTCGATTTAACCCTTTGGTTAGCGGATCCACAATGTTATCCTTTGATCTTACATAATCAATAGAGATAACTTTATTTGAGATCAGTTGTGTAATAGTATCAACGACGGATGTATCTCGACTTACCGTTGTACATACAATTCTCTGCCCTAATAATCGTTGCTTGGTTATTGCAGTATATGCATATTGTGGGCATAGGTTTCAGCCATTCAGAAATATCCTCAAGGAATTGCCTAAGCCATTCATCTTATTCTCTAGATTTATCCAGAGCAACAAACACAGATTCCATCGTGGATCTGGTTATGATCGTTTGTCTTGAGGATTTCCACGATAGGGATCCTCCTCCCAAAGTGAAGACATATCTACTTGTGCCCTTAGTATCTTGAATATCAGATATCCAACTAGCATCGAAGTATCATTCTAAAACAGCATGATCTTTGGAATAATGCAATCCGTAGTATCGAGTATATCTGAGATATCTCAGTACCCTCACAATCGCTTTCCAGTGGTTTTCACATGGATTGCTTATGAATCTACTTAAACTGCTCACAGTAAAAGCAATATCTGGTCTAGTGCAGCTCATAAGATACATTAGACTGCCTATGACCCTTGCATATTCCACTTGGTCAACACTTTGGCCTTTGTTCTTGGACATATGTTGGCATGTGTCTATTGGAGTTTTGGCTATACCAAAATCATCCTTGCCAAATTTCTCAAGAATCTTGTCCACATAGTGTGACTAAGTTAATATGAGACCATCAGTTGACCGTTTGATTTGGATGCCCAAAATCGTATCGGCTAGTCCTATATCTTTCATGTCAAATCTAGAATTTAACATGTATTTGGTACATTTTGCCATTTCATTGTTGCTCCTAACAATGAGTATGCCATCAATATACAAACATAGAATGATGTATCCAATATTTGTAGTTTTGACATATACACACTTGTCACACTCATTTATTTTGAAGCCATTTATCATTATAGCATTATCGAACTTCTCATGCCACTATTTTGGTGCTTGTTTAAGTCCATACAAGGATTTCATCAATCTACATACTTCCTTTCTTGACCTGAAACTACATGACCCTTAGGTTATTCCATGTATATTTCTTCATCAAGATCTCCATTAAGAAATGTTGTTTTAACATCCATTTGATGTACTTCTAAATTTTGCAAAGCGGCAATTGCAAGTATCATCCTTATGGAAGTTATCCTTGATACATGAGAGTATGTATCGAAATAGTCAAGGCCTTCTTTTTGTCGGTAACCTTTTATTACCAATCTGGCTTTGTACTTATCAATTGTTCCATCTACTTTTATTTTCGTTTGAAAATCCATTTAGAACTTAGTGGTTTAATTCTCGGAGGAAGATCCACTAATTCCTACGTATGGTTTTGCATGATGGAGTCATTTTCACTCTTAATGTCATCCTTCCATAAGGTGCCTTCTGACGAACATATAGCATCATTATACGTTTGAGGTTCAACCTCCAGCATATAGGTTAGAAAATCTGATCCAAAAGATTTTTCTATCCTTGCTCTTTTACTTTTTCGTGGCTCTATTTCAATATCAATCCCTTGTTGATTATTTGAGTTATCTTCATCGATAGTCTCTAAAGTTCGTTTCATTGAACTTCAATCAACTTCTCTAACTTTACAAGGGAATACATTTTCAAATAAAGAAGCATTCTTTGATTCCATTATCGTATTCTTGTAAATCTCGGGATTTATTGATTCATACACAAGAAATTGATAAGCATTACTGTGTTATGCATAGCTAATGAAAATACAATCCATAGTTTTTGGACCTATTTTCATTTATTTTGATAATAGGGTCATTACCTTGGCAAGACACCCTTACATTTTCAAGTGTTGGTAGGAAGGTTTCTGACCTTTCTACAACTCATATGGTGTCTTATCCTTTTTCTTTTGGTGAACCTTATTTAAAAGGTAATTAGATGAAATAATAGCTTCCCCCACATGTTTTGTGATAACCCAGAACTTCCTAGCAAGGCATTCATCATTTCCTTTAGAGTCTAATTTTTTCGTTCGGCTACTCCATTGGATTGAGGAGAGTAAGGTGGTGTTACTTCGTGAATAATACCATGTTGTAAATAGTATTCACCAAATGGTTCAACGTATTCACCACCACGGTCACTTCTTACCATATTAATCTTTTTATTAAGTTGGTTTTTGACTTCTTGCTTATAGAGTATAAATTTCTCTATAGCTTCATCTTTTCTCTTAAGCAGATATATATAGCAGTATTTCATGCTATCATCAATGAAGGTAATAAAATATTTATTTCCTCCTCTAGTTTGGACAAACTTTAAGTCACAAACTTCGCTATGTATTAGATCAAGAGGTTCCGTTCTTCTTTCAATGGTTTGAAACGAAGACCTTGTTAATTTTGCTTCAATGCATGTTTCACATTTATTATTATAATCAATATAAAACGAAGGGATGTGTTCCAAGTTAATTAATCTCTGTATAGTATCATAATTAACATGTCCGAGTCTACCATGCCATAAATTTAGAGACTTAATCATATAAACAAAAGAAGAAGCAACATTCTTATTCATGCTCTTTGATTTTACAGAGATATCATTGAGTTTCCACATTCCATTCAATACATATCCCCTGCCTACAAACATCCCCCCTTAGACAGAATTAATTTATGGGATTTACAAACCATTCTAAAGCCATGGACACTTAAGAGTGTTCCAGATACAAGGTTTTTCCGTATGTCAGGTACATACAACACATTCTGCAGCTTGAGTTCCTAGCCGGAGGTCATCTTCAAGACTACAGTTCCCTTCCCCTTGATCTTAGAAGTCGCAACATTTCCCATGTAAAGCTTTTCCCTATCGTCGCTAGGTATCAGTTCGGTAAAAGAATTCTCATCACAATAGATATGACGTGTGGCTCCAGCATCTGGCCACCATTCTCTTGGGTTGGAGTCAACCAGGTTGACTTCATATATCACAACACACAGGTCTACATCATCCACAATATTTGCCTCATTGGCTTTGGCTTTCCTTGGATTTCTACACTCAAAGGATTTGTGCCCCACCTTGCCACAGTTGTAGCAGGCTCCCTTGAATTTCTCTTTCTTGGAAATTCCATCATTAGGCCCCAACTTTGACCTCGTTTGGTGATGTTGGAGTTGTTTTCCCTTCCTGACTTCGACAACGTTTGCCTTTGCCTCTTTGAAGGTAAGTTTCTGGCATTGCCTCTATTGTCCTCTTCGATTCAAAGTCTGACAACCAGTTCTTCCACTGACATTTCCTTTCTTTTGTGCTTCAGGTAATTTTTTGAAGTCATTCCATTCGGAAGGTAGTTTTTTCCGTGATGGCAGCTACTTGAAAAGACTCGTTTATCATTATTCCTTCAGCAAGAATTCCATGAATAATTAGTTGGAGTTCTTCCATTTAACTTACTACTGGTTTGGAATCAACCATAGTAAAATTCAAGAATTTTACGACCAAAATTTTTTTAGCCCCAGCATCTTCTGCTCTATATTTGTGGTCCAATGCTACCCACAATTCTTTCACAGTTTTATCGACATCATACACTGGATACAACGAGTTTTGTCATCCGTTGAGGATGTAGTTCCGACATAGGAAGTCGGCATTCTTCCAAGCCTTAGTGATGCTGAAGGCGGTGAAATCATCCACCTCTCTTTCTCCGTCCCCTACCGCGACAACTGGGGTATCTTCTTTCAAGTACTTTGCCAGATTCAGCATGGTCAGATAGAACAACATCTTCTGTTGCCATGTCTTAAAATTTTGTCCAGTGAATTTCGACGGCTTTGTATTATAACTTATTACCACCGCCGTTGCGTTCAGATTCATGGCTTGATTCGTCTGTTTCAAAGTCTGGCTCGGTCTCACCATCTGTGCAGACAATTTGGGTGTGTTCGAAACATCTCTCGTAGTCATTGTTTCTGTTCAAAGAGAAACAAAATTCCTGGAATTAGTAATAATCCTAATAAACTAAAAAACAATTTTGTTTATTTCCGATTTCGATTTTTCACAAAAATCCGTAACCATAGCTACTTGTAATGACAATTTCTGTAGCACAAATTTGTCTCGTTTATTTTTTAGAATAAAAAAAACCCATTAATACGGCAGGATTAATCATAAAAATGAATTTATTTGTTTTTCTCACAAGTGTACTTATTTCGAATCACCTTGGATTAAATCTGTCTTAAGATTGTTGTACAAAACAAGGTTAAATTCGAAATACACAGTAAAATAAATAAACAAAATACAACAAATTTCAGATTTACAAAGAATCAGATTCGAAGTAACCGAAAAGCAGATTATTGAGGCCTGCAGAAGCGCAGTTTCCTTAAGACAGATTTGACCACTCCTCGGTGCTTGAGATCTTAGGTCGTCAGTCTCCCAGGATACAACAGCAGATGATCTTCGACAGCAGCACTACTGAGGAGATCACGAACAGTACTCGAGTCTTTAACTATCACCCAAAAAACCAATGTAATTTTCGAGAGAGGAAAGCTTTCTCAGTTGTGTTTTGAAACTGAAGAGAAGCATTGTATTTATAGGGGAAATTAGGTTAAAATTGTGGGAAATAAATATTCCAATTTTATGGCCATTAATTCTCCATCCGATTTAATTCGAAAATCTTTAATTTATGCCATATTTACTCAGATATATTTCTATGAATTTCAAGCATTACCGTTTTAATATTCAAATTTAAGGAAACCAATAATATCCTTTTAAATTCGAAATATTCTCAAAAAGATATGCTAACTTAAGGAAAAAAATATTCGAAGTGGGTAAAATATTCGCAGGCCCACAAAGGGCCCGACCGGTCCGGACATTCGCGTCGCACACGTCATGCAGGTGCATCCTAACCCGAATGGGATTGGATTCGCACCCCCTGCGCGCGAGGCACAGTTTCCATTCAATGACCACAAATCGGGCAAGTGTTTATAAACACTTCCCATTCCATTTATCCCATCAATGTGGGATAGGGGGTTTTCACTTCCTTATTCAATTCATAACTACCTTACTTTGAGCATCAATTTCTCATTCATTACACAATCGTTTTGAGCATATGAGATACTGTTGTAAAGGTCTCATAGAGTAGACTAAGACCCAATAGAATCCTTATTCGAATCTCCACCTTTACCCATTCAAAATATGGCTCAAAGTTACCATTTTCCTCACATTTTCCCAACAGGAATATCCTTTGACGTCCTACAAGGTTCCAAAATCTTCTTAGTTTAGAGAGAAAAAGAAACTCGATTATTTCTTTCTTGACCTTCACTCAAATTTGCTGCTACTGTTTTAACCTCTCCCCAACCTAAACAGCTTTCAAAATCCAAGTGAGAACCACTTGTATAACACCCCTACCCGATCTTAAAGAAAATCGAGTCAGAGATATTATCAGAATATAACAGAGATTCAAACAATCAGATCAAAGTCAATTATATAATATTTCAAAATAGATCAATCAGCAAACAAGGTTAAAAGGTAACTAAATTCTAATTTAAGCATTAGGGGCCACTTTGCAAAATGTTTAAAGTTTAGGGACTAAAATATAATTACTGAAAATTTAAGTTTTTTTAACAAATTAAGGACATATTTTTGAAATTCGAATAAAAACATGCATTCGTGTCAATTGCTAACTGATCTAGGTGTTTGGAACTAATTCAATTGTATCATGAAACTTTAGGGCCTAATTTAGAAAAAAATCTAAAACTTAAAACATTTCATAACTAACTAAACTACCATGGGTACCAATACTCAAATACTTGTACCGATATTTGTTGGTACCGGTACACCTATACCATTTCTACATGTATATTCCAAATTGCACCAATACACGAATATACCGTACTAGTACGCTCTGAACAAAGTTGCAGATTTGAGATTGAAAGTCAATTTTAATCCATTTTAAAGTTGTCTTAAATCACCATAAACATGTTTCTAAGGATTCTTAGACATTGAGGCTAAGTAAACATGTATCATACATCAAATTTCCACATTTTCAATCCAATGACATAAAGGTTCAAAGCTTAAAAACAAATATGCTTACTTCATACATAACCTTCTTATACTTATAAATTTCTTTATAATTCATGATTCAAACTTACCATTAACATCCCAAATAACTCAACATAGCATATATACCTTTTAATCATAACATAATTTATCAAACTTTTACTTGAATTCTAAAATTCTCTCAAGCATAACATGTTAAATAACATATCACACAAGTAGGGATGGCAACGGGCCAGATCTAGACCGGATCCAGCTGGATCCAGACCCGCCCCGGATCTGCGGGTCTAGAAAATTGGGACCCAGATCCAAATCCAGCGGATCTCACGGATCCGGGTCCAAAACGGGTCCAAAACGAGTCTGTTAAAAAAATGACCATTCGACCTATTTTTTAACATAATAAAACTGTCATTGACTAATTTCACATCACATTTCCAATGGAAGAAAGATTAATTTCAATACAACTAGTAACAAAATAAAAAACGATAACTAAAGTCTCAAAAAAAACTCCAACACAATTACACAAATGTCTTTTGAATAACACAAACATTAAAAAATGTAGATCATGAAACATTCCATTGTCGCAAGTTGAATATCGCACTTCTACCTCCTTAGAGTGCTAGTCTTCATCACTACTTAAATCATCAACATCTTAAAACAAACAAGAAACAACCAACCAAAGAGAAAATTTTGTTTAATGAAAATAATATTTATGAAATTTAAATATTAATATTAATATTAAGGTTATGTAATATAATAACTTTCTTCTTTATCATGTCAGTGATATTCACCACTTCCGCATCATCATCACAATCTTCATTAATAGTGGAACAAGCATGTGTTCCTTCAAAAGTGTCTGTCATAAATAAATAAAAATTACATTAGGGAATAATGTGAAATATAAAATTAAAGCAAAGGAAGGGAAATAATATTTTAAAACCAAATGTGGGTTTTTCTATAAACGGGTAAACGGTTCCAAGTCCGGATCTTAGTGTCAGATCCAGACCCGGATCCGTCGGGTCCAAAATTTTAAGATCCAGACCCTATAAAACGGATCTGGATCTACAGATTCGGGTCGGGTCCAAGATCCATTGCCATCCCTACACACAAGTCAAGTTTATGTGTAATCTATTACATGTCGATCCAGTTCATTCATATTTATTTTAACAAAACTCACCTCTTAAAGTACAAAGCTTACCAATTAACTAATTTAACATCCAATTCATATTTCAGCAATTAAGACATACTTTATTTCATTCGTATACTTATAATTAAGCATTTCAACTACAATACATTTTCAAGCATGGCAACTTAGTAAAGGAAAATTTTGACTTAGTCTTAACTTACTAATCGTTACAATTACATAACCAAAACTATATTGACTTGCAACTTCTAATCACAATCTCACCACTACGGAGTTAAATCCCTAAAATGCATGAAATGGAATAAAATTAAGCTTGTAAAGCTTAGTGAGGTAGCAACTTATGATGCAAGTATAGATGATATAAATACATAGTAGCATTTAGATTTGATACATGTCAACACTCGAAATAACTTAATTACAAAACAATATATATATATATATATATATATATGCTTAAATGAAAAATAAGTGCCCAAAGTATACCATTTTTGAATTTTAGGTACTTAAAGTATTTTTTTGTAAAAATAGGTGCCTAAAGTTTCAAAAGTTATAATTTAGGTGCCCGACTGTTAAAAAAATGTTATCCATTTAAAACGCAACACGTGGCATAGATATTAACTTTTTGTAATTATTTTTTAAAAAAACTTTAAAAATTATTTTTTTGAAAAAATCTCGAAATTTACAAAAATATTCAAATCAGTCCTTAAATCCCTAAATCTTAAACCCCAAATCATCACCGCTGCCGTCACCGACCGCCATCTCCGGCCTTACCTTTTCGATCGCCAGGCCTAGCCGACCATTTCCCCTCACTTGCCGTCGTCGGAAACCGGCGAACGGTGTGCCAATCGAACGGTTATTTTACGTTTGACGTTCAATGTTCGGTTGGTACACCGTTCGCCGGTTTTCGGCGACGGTGAGTGAGGGGAAGTGGTCGGATAGGTCCAGCGACCGAAAGGGTGGGGCCGACGACGGCGACAGATGACGACAACGATGACGATTTCGAGGTTTAAGATTTATGGGTTTGGGGACTATTTTAGAAATTCAAGATTTTTTTGTAAAAATAATTTATAGAAATTAAAAATGACACGTGTCAATTTTGTATTGGTTAACGGTTTTTTTTAACTTTTTTTAACAGCCGGGCACCTAAAATTATAACTTTTAAAATTTTAGGCACCTATTTTTACAAAAAAATACTTTAGGCACCTAAAGTTCAAAAATAATATACTTTAGGCACCTGAAGTTCAAAAATAATATACTTTAGGTACTTATTTTTCATTTAAGCCATATATACACACACAAAACTTAACATGTATGCAGTATTTAATCATATGAGATCTTATAATTCTTTTTAGAGAAAATTGCCTTATTTTTATCTGGGCATAAGGAAACATGTTTATCTGAGCATAAATAACTTGCCATTTTTAAATTCAAACTTCATACAAAAACATACTTGATATTTATAATGTTTAAACATATCAAATAATTCGTAAAAATATAATTCAACATATTTATATTATTCTTTCGCCCGTTGAAATCTAAGTAATTGTGGATACACAAATCCTCGATCAATTGTCGCCAATATAACTGAGAATGGTCAAATCCTTCTACTGTCACTAAAGACCAACAACATATCTCCTACCGTTGCAAATTAATTGTAATCCCCCAAATAAGCTCAAATGGACTATTTGACATGCCAACTGTATCTAAACCTTACTTAATCATCCAAGGGCATTTTATAAAGCTTATCTTACAAACAATCGGAGTAAATCATAATTTAACTTACCGTACATTCGGTGATGAGCTTAAAGCTCCATACCGTGTCATAACTTAGCTTATCAAGTTTTATTGATGAATACATGGTTCCCTAAGCTTATAATTAGCTTGAATATTATCAAAACACAAAGAGCAATTTCATCAAACATACAAATATCAAAGGATCGTAAGCTTACTAAGCTTACCACTTTATACCAGTTGCCATCCATTTGTGCTCTATTTAAGCTTAACACAATATAAAGATCTTAATGCATCAAGGTAACTGTAATAAAATGAAATGAAACCGAATCATTTCGAATTTTGAACTACACTCACCTTGACAATAAACTTTCAATTTCCATATCCAAGCTAATTTCTATTATGTAAGAAGCATGTATATACCAATTAAGCAAAATCAAATCAGTAGATTAATTGTTGTCTTAGGCTGAATTTAATTTTTTTTAAAGATAATGACCTCATTAAAAACCCCTCTAAGCCTAATAGGGTAAAAGAGTGCCAAGATTTATTAATAAAAAAAGGTTAGCCTCGTGGTATACACCGATACTAACACTAAACCAAGTACAGAAACACAATCAATCAACAGCCTAAACTGCTTTGCCACACGCATGGACTAAAAGCCAAAAACTATACCCTTACATTGCAGTTTAACTCCATAAGATCTACCCTGCAACCCAAACCAAATCTTCACCCCTATTAACACCCTATTGAGCTAGATTGTGAGCTATGCAATTTAGTTCTCTAAATGCAAATGAAATTTCCCACTGAAACCCGGAACAAAGGCTCCTGCACTTTGAAACTAAATCTGCATTATGCCACTTTGATTTAGAGAATAAATGGCAAGCCTCCAAAATGGCTGACAATTCGGCACCGGTCGGATCTGAAAGGCCAATGAACTTAGAAAATCTTACCAATGGAACACCCAAATGATCTTGAAGAATACCGCCTATTCTTGCTGAACCATAACTCCCACCAACCGAACCATCTACGTTGAACTTGAGGGAGCCCACAGGTGGAGCCACCCAAGCCCCTTTAGGAGGTTTGACCATTTTCTCTTCACGAATCCTACAAAGATTGGGGTGAGAGATGAATTCCGAGGTTGATACGAACGATGAAGGCCATTTACTTTTACACCAGAACCCTGTTCTCATAAGTGCTAACTCGAATATTTGATCTTCATTAAAAAATTTATTACTGAATATAGCCTCATTTCTGCACAATCATATAGTCCAGACAACACCAAAAAATACGATGCTTCAGATAGGTTTAACAGAAGCTTTGATCGGTTGATTGTCCCACACTGCTAACACGGTTTTAAGATTTTCCGGCATGACCAACTGAATGATCCAAATGCAGCACCACCTTTGCCAATCCTCCAAGAAATATCACAATGGCAGAATAAATGATTCACCGACTCACTAACCTTAAGAGCAAAAAACACAAACGCTGTTATTCGAAGAAGAAATCCTTCTTTTTACTAATTCATCGACTGTCGGTACTTTCCCTTGGACAGCTCTTCAAACAAAAAAATCGACTTTAGGAAGAGCGAGATTCAACCAAATCAATCTCCAAAATCTATCTTCATTTTTTGAAGAAGACGAAACAACACAAAAATCTTTGGGTTGTATAAACTACTAGGGGTAGCACCCCATTTGAGCCCATTTGTTAGACCCATCCCCCGTGTAGCTCGGTCCAAGACATTAACAAGCTCGTCCCAAATCTCTTTTTCCCAATCGAAAAGACTTCTTCTTAGTTCGATGTTTCACACCCTGATACCAGACTCTTTTGATCCAAACCCACGTACCTTACCAAATTTCTTGACTGCCTACACTATATAGCCTTGGAAAGGCAGCTTTTAGCGAAGGTACCCCCGTCCAAAAATCATCCCAAAAATTTAAAGATCTTCCATCACCTAGCGCAAATCTCATTTTTTTTTTTGTAAATACATCATTGGGATTAGAAAGGGGTTTGGTGATATTTTTCCATACCCACGATATCTTTCTATTAAGGACATAAGAAGGGACCAAACAACCCGATGAGACTTATATTTGGCGTCAATGACTCTCCGCCACAATTGATCAGACTCACAACTGTATCTTCACAACCACTTATTAAGCAAGGATCTGTTTCCAAGTTTTAAATCGAATAAACCTAACCCTCCTCAGTCTTTAGGCCTATGTAGATTACCCTATTTGATCTAATGAACGGTTCTGCTAGTGGGATTATCCCCAAATGAACCTTGTAATCAATTTATTTAGCAAATCTGAGACAGTAACATGCATTTGAAATAAAGCAAGAAAATACACAGGTAAATTATTGAGGACAAATTTTACCAAAGTTATTCGGCCCGCAGTAGATAACAATTTACCCTTCCACCCTTCAAGCTCAGACAAGAATTTATCAATAATCGGCCTCCAAATAGCCATCGAATTTCGGACATGGCCTAATGGCAGACCCAAATAACAAGTCGAAAGAGAATTCATACTGCAGTTTATAACCCCTGCCGAGCTTCTGATAAGAGATTCGTCCACATTTACATCATAAATCTTCGTTTTTTCATATTTAGACGCAGCCCAGAGGCCATTTAAAAACTCTTTAAGATTCTTTTGATATTCTTCACGTTCTCCTCATCAGTCTTGCCAAAAAGAATCAGATCGTCTGTAAACTGCAGATGAAAAATAGATAGCCCATTCTTCCCCACTTTCACACCCTCAAAATTCTTCCATTCCACAGCTTTAAAAATGAGTGAGCTTAAAGCTTCGCCTATTATCTTAAACAACAGTGGGGATAAGGGGCACCCCTGCCTCAAACCTCTACTAATGGAGAACATGTTGGACGGAGCTCCATTGATCAGTATCGAAAAGGAAGCAAAACAACATGGTATACGACAGATTTCAGCTGCTATTTTTATGCTTTTCCATCAACTTATTTCCACCTTAAAATGAACTTACAAAAAAATGACACGAAAGGGAAGCAAAACAACATGGTATACGACAGATTTCAGCTGCTATTTTTATGCTTTTCCATCAACTTATTTCCACCTTAAAATGAACCAAGAAGCAACCAACTATTAGCAACATGTTACAGTAATTACTTACCAATGTAAACAACAATTTGACACCATATCCATATGAAAACAGCAATGTACAATTTGGAACAGGACACTACCTCAACAAGCTGATTTTGAGCTACTCTTAAACTAATTCTCCACGTAATCAAAGCATGGAAACTCAAAACCATAGTAGGATTAATTATCAACGTAGCCTATTTGTCATTCACTGATTTTAATGTCTTTAAACATGAAAAAATACCCAAAACAATAAGCTATTTGTTGCTGACTTGACTCGATTATGAGTGTCTAAATACATAACGAACAGTTTATTATCCAAATTCCAACAAAAAATTGTTGTGTTTTTAAACTAGAGTTATAGCTCTTGCTTGACTCAAACTAGACAAAGAAATTTCCTAACAAGGCAGGGTGTTTATCAAATGTATTGAATTCAATTACTAAGCATTTTAGCACAAATAACTGCTTCAAACCAACCACAGTTACACTCCCCTAAAACCCAATTATTGTAGATTCGGATATAAATTCTCCAGTTCCTTGTCGTTTCCTTTATAATTCGGTCCATCAAATTCCTCTTCCAGATTGAGGACCCGAACTTGTACGTCGCCAAACCAGATTCTCGTACACAACCACAAATACACATAATTAATAGGCTTAACAGTCAAAAAGGTGCCCAAACTATACATTTTTTCCGGTTTGGTGCCTAATGTTTTTTTCGGGTCACTTTGGTTCCTAACATTTCATTCCGTAACTCAAATAAGGTTTTTTTTGTCAACGACCGTTAAAAAAATACGTCATCCAATTATAACATGGCACGTGGCCTGGTTTATTTATTTATTTAATTTTGTATTTATTTAAAAATATGAACTTCTTAAATAATCCCAAAGTTTTAATTTCTTTCGATCGATCCCTTAAATCACATCTCCCTCACCATCTGGCATCCCTCAGACGTCGATGGTTCATTGTTCACCACCCAAGCGTCGCGTACCTCACCGTGCAACATCCCCACCCTTTAGACATCGGTTAGAAGCCCAATCAGTCTCTTTTTTCTTCATTGTTAGATGTTCGTCGACGGAGCAATCGACGAATCATTCTCCGACTTTCGACGATGGGATGATGGGGTTTTTAGTCATGGGAGGCGACGAAGGCAAAGGTGGCCGGTGGTGGGAGGGGAGAAATTTATGGATTTAGGGTTTGGGGATTTTAGAGAAATTGAAGATTTTTTTTTATAAAATTAAAGATTTACTGATTAAAAAAATAAAAATTAAAGAAAATATCAGAAATATGTCACGTGTCATTTTTTATTGGATAACAAATAATTTTTAACGTCTGTTACGAAAAAACGTGATTTGAGTTAAGGAATAAAACGTTAAGCACCAAAGTGGCCCGAAAAAAACGTTAGGCACCAAACTGGAAAAAAGGTATAGGTTGAGCACCTTTTTGACTGTTAAGCCTAATTTATACTATTTAATTATCAAATACTTCATATATAAATATAAGGGTAAAGTACACAAACGGTCACTAAACTATCAAAAAATACAAAATGGCACATTTAATCCTCAATATTTGCATATTCAAGCAATTTAGACATAAAAAATGAGGGTTAAATTAGGACTAAATCGATTGAATGTGTAAATATAGAGGGTTAAATATGTTATTATTCAAATTTTTGTAACTGTCACATCTTTCAATGAACGATAGTTAACAGTTCAGTGACCATTTTGCAACAAAAACTAAAGTTTAATGCCCATTATGTAACTTTTGAAAGTTTGATGGCTATTTTGTATTTTTGGTATAGTTTAGTGATTATTTGTGTACTTTACCCTAAATATAAATAGCTTAACATTTTAGTACCATTACCTTACTTTTAAGGTGAATAAATACTAACTCCTTTGAAATCTTCTCGCAACATAGAAGTTGATTCATGATCTCTAATTCTTTAACCATTTTTTTTGAGATTTTTATCAAGAACTTGTCAAATCCTCAAAGTTTCTTTATCACCCTTCATTCCCGGTCTTGAAACTGAAGAAGGGAAATGAAATATCAGGAAAGAAGGAATGAAGGAGATGATCTCTCTCTCTTTTGGTGGCAAAGAATAAAACTCCTAAATTTCTTTTCTTTTTAGTATTATTTTTTTGATAATAAGGAATATATTATCACAGACCTCGTTAAAACCCCTAAACCTAGATAGAGAAAAATAGTACCCATGATAATATTTACATAAACCAACGAGATAAACTCCGTCAAGTCGTAACAAAGTAAGAAATAATTGAACAAACTAATGCCCACAAGGCAGCACCAAAACATGAAAAACACTTAACCTCCAGGATCCTTAATCAAGTGACTCCTGGCTCTAGAAGAGGAACTTGCTTGCTCCCTTTTGCTTTGGCTCATCGCCATACAACACAACTGCTCCCCGAGGACTAAGGAGAGGACTTCAGGCGTTGGGGTCAGGAAGGTGGTGGTCCCCATAGTCCTATTCTAACCCAAAGCAGCCAACTTGTCAGCCACTCCATTCCGTTCCCAGCTAATATGGCGAAAGACCATTATCCAACCGCGCTTCAAGATCTCAAAAATTGACTCCACAAGAGCACTACTAGCCAGCACATTCAATGAGTGGTTTGAGGATATTGACCACCTCCAAACAATCTGTCTCCTACTCCACATGTCAAAAACCCAAGGACCAAGCATGAAGAAGGATGGCCTGGATTGCCCAAAGCTCGGCAAGAAGAATAGAACACCGACTTATATATCGAGTAAAGCCAAATAACCAGGTACCTTGATCATTCTGAATCACTCCCTTTATCGCAGCTTGATTATCCGTAGTGTTGACAGTGGCATCAACATTAGCCTTAACCCACCCAACATGTGGGCTAAGCCACAGTAAATGAGGAGAAGGGCGAGAACTAGCTGGGCTTACTAGAGAAGTAGTAGCTCAGATGCACTCTCTGACTGTTATACCCGAATTTTGACTGGGCTAATGAATAAATAAATAAACCATAAATAATATCCCAAATAACAGTCCAAAAATCCTTTTAAATGACCAATTACATTCGTAAAACCCCCAAAGCCCAAGTACAAATTCATAAACCCCATTTACAGTTACAAAAACCCATTACATTTGTTTTCCCGCCCAATTACATTTCGTTTATCAGATAAAAAGCCCAACAAGCACAATGTACTTCTTTTTCCCGCTCAAATAGCCACGTTGCACTCTGTTAGTGGTCCATTTAGAGTTCACCCGGATTAAACTCATTCCCTCGCCACCTGTCAACAGCTAATAGTACCCATGACATCACTTCCCACTTACCTATATAAAGGGAGAAAGAGAAAGTTAGAAGGATAATAATGAGTAATTAATTAACTATAAAAAATAATACTAATAAATATTATAATAATAAGGGGAGAGAAAGTTACCTCGAGAGATCAGCCGTTGTCGAAAGCTGAACCAGTGCGAAAGCTAAATTGCTGCGAAGGTCGTCGTCGCCGGGAAGATTATTGGTTGCGGGAGTCACCATGGCCGCCGTTACAGAGGTATATTTCTCTTCATTTTTATTCCTGCAAAAACAAAAAACATTAGTTTTAGATTTTTAAGCTAAAAATAGTAGCTAAAATAAAGGATTTAGGGTAGCCGAAACTTCCTTTCGGTCGTCGGTGAGCGGTGAGTGCAAGTCAGAGTTGAAAAGTGAGATCCGGGTAGTTTTAGGGGAAGAAAGGTGACTCTGATGAGTCGGGTAGTTGGTTAGGCTGATCGGCAGAGAAAAATGAAGTTTTTTAGTGTTTTAGGGTTTTGGTACGGCAGTCAAGAATCGCCTTACGGTAGCTGGTTGAACCAGACGGCGACCGAAAAAACTAGGCGGTGGCCGGAGGTATACGTTTGGCCGAAGAAGATGATCAGAGATGGTCACCGGTGATAGCCGGCACCGCCTCTGGCGGCCGGCAAACAGGCCAGACTAAACCTATGGTGGTGGTTGTAGATCGAAAGGGCAAAAGTTGAAGAACTCGGTTTGAGTTCATGCGAAATTTTCGTGTTTGATCTAAAAAAACAAGAAAATAAAGGATTTTAGTGTTTGACTAGATCAAATGGGTTAAAATGGGAAAAACGAGGGGAGAACATTGATGAAAATGAAATTTTGATCCATCTTAGGCCTTATTTTCTGGGTTTGAGTTGTTTAAATTGAGAGGATTCTGAGAGAAGAGCGAGAGAGGAGAGAGAGTAATTTAGTGTTATGACCGTTTCAACTCGGGCTCAAGCTATTTATAGCTAAGTTGAAATGTCACCATTTTGGTGCTGGGTCGAGTTTGACCCGCGGGTGTAAACCGGGTCGGATGAAGAAGATCCGCGCCCTACTCTTAGGGTTTCACGGTTTTGGCTTCGAGTTTTACATATCTCTCAATCAAGTCCATATTTCCCTTGAATTTGACTCCTAAGCTTCGAATTTGGTTCAATTTAGTCACCTTCTCCCCACAGATCGAGCCTCAAGTTTTGAAATCCATTCAATTAGATCCCCATACTCTGTAATCGAATTTCAGATTTGTAATTCTTTAAAATGGGTCACTTTGGGTTTTGTATTTGGGCTTTGGTTTTGTATTTGTTTCAATTCAGTCTTTTATGTAATAAAAAATAGTTTTGCAAGTTTTATTTCTTTAAATTCAGTCCTTTAATTTAATTTAATTTTTTTAATTGTTTAATTCATATGTTCGAATGCATGATTTAAATTAATGCATATAGGTTTATTTGTTAGATAACCAAATCACTTAATTTAATTATATATTAGAGCCTTTAGTATAAGATCTCTAATTATGATTCAATAATTGAATTAGGTAAGATAATTGTAGTAATTAAAAGTATATTAAATATAAACTTTAAAATCCTAATTTGGATGGTGTTCCATTGTTTACAATGGGTGTTATCTCAACATGGATTTTAATGAATATATATTTACACTTATAATTGGAATATTAATTTAGTCTTTAGTTAAAATCAAACAATTAATTAAGACACATTGTAGTTAATTAAATGTATATCGAATAGAATCTTTGAGGTTCAAATCTGGATGGTGTTCCATTGTTTACAATTGGGTGTTATCTCAGCCTTGGTCATAAAGGTGTATATTCGATATGCATTTTCACTTATAATTAAATAATAAATTGTTAGAGCCTTAATTTGGACTAGAACTTTAATTAATTAGAAGAATTAATTAATTAGGAATATGATTAATTTAAAGGCTTTAAATATATGGAAGGTGTTCATCAAAATGACATTTTCTCATAAAAGCCCTTAAACTAATTAATATTCATAGATTTAAATAAATAATTAATTAGAGCCTTTTTAGGTATAGTACTTAAAATTAACAAGACAATAAAATATTATTCATTAAAAAACCTTTTATGTTGGAAATTCATTTTAAAATACGAATGGGGGTGTCACCTAACGGGGTACTTTTAATCTCGTATTAGAACAAAATGAATTTCCTTATAAAAGGATATCTGCATTCGAAATTTAAATTCAATTAATAATTATGGAATAAATTAATGGGCGTTCGTAGGGGGTGCTAATCCTTCCCTACACGTAACCGACTCCCGAACCCAATTTTTAAAGTAAAGAATCTCTGGTTTGTTTTTCGGTGTCCGATCTATCTCGAAGTGATCGGTGGCGACTCCAAAGTGTTTTTCAAGGATAAATAAAGGAAAACTCGATTTAATATGAAAAACCCTAAATTTTCAAGATTAAATTAAAAATGGCCAGAAAACCCTAATTTTCTAAAAGATCGATCGTCAGGCTATTTTTTACACGTCCCGATTTTCAAAAAATGGTCGAGACAGCTTGGCGACTCCATTGGGGAATTTAAAAACTGAGAGTCAGGCCTAATTAATTTTACATGGCATATTGGCATTTTGGACAATAATTTGAATTTAATTTTTCCTATAATCATTGGATGATTTTTTTGGAAGAATGCATGTAGCTTTTTCTTGTGTGATATAAATTGTCATTCATGCATAAGCCTTATACCCGGGCTTTTAACCTTTAAGTGGGAGTGAGGCATGATCTTACGTAAGTTATTCAGCTCCGTGATCGGGTTTTGTCCTTCTTTCGGTATACCAACCTTATACACCACGAGGTTACGCCTCCACTATAAGATGTCGTATACTCCCGAATAGATGTCTTACTAGTCCAGTAATGACAGTTCGGGTACCCAGTGTCTAGATCGAAACCCATATGCTGTAATAGAAACCTACCCCACTAGTGCTAGACAGGGACCTAGGACAGAGTGTTGCTGATTTAAATTTATTTCTCTGGTGTGCATAATATAAATTGTTCTCTGGTTATATTTACGCAATATAAAATATTTTATTTTACAACAATTATTTTGCTTACAATATTAATTCACCATACTGACACAATTTCTATTTTGCTTTTTTTGTGGGTGTGTTGCATCACATTGCATTCATGAGAGGTATTGGTTCGAGAATTAGTCGAGTAGGCAGTGGCCATAAGAGCTGAAGGGTCCGATAGACAAGTGGGGGATAATATGTCACTAAGGACTGGATTCGAGAAGACTTACTACAAGAACGAAGACAATATACATGGAAGCCAGATGTCATTTATGCAAACTTGTACCAGAAAATTCAGAACATAATGAAGTTTTGCCAGAATAAAGTTTAACTTGAGAACCATAAGACGGGAATACGAAGAGTCATTAAACTTTTAAAATATAGTGTTGTTGTCAGACAGTTAAATGAATCAAGAGTTATTTAGGGGCATGACCCGTTTATGAAGCTCGGTATAATTATTCACTTTTCGGGAGAATACATGTAACATCAACAATAGAGAAATACGAGGATTTACTACACTGCTCTAGTGGTCAAAAGGACAAGGTTTATACAACAGTTCAAGTTTCAGGATACAGTTAGTGGCAGTTTCAGAGACAAACAAGACGCAGTACCTGGAAAACAACGATAACCAGAGGAGGAATAAGTAACAGATAAATTGAAGGGGCATTCAAGGGTTGTTGCTGACAGAAAAGAATCCAATGAAGAATAGAGAATTTTGAATTCAGAGGCGATATCCAAGTTTTCTAAATGACAAAATTTACTGAAGGATACCATAATTAAGGAGAGCTAAGGAAAATGACAGAGTCATAAAATGCAATACAACAATTAAAAGACGACTCGTAAGTTTCGAAGATGAACTATAATAAAGGAAAAAATACTAAAAATCAAGCTAAAGCAGTAATCCAGGCAACCTAGGAACAGAGTTGTGAAATGATTAACTTCAGGAGCCAAGTGTGTGGAGTCGCCTAACATGTACAGATTTTGTTTGATGGGTTCGGGAACCTGCAGCAACATTCTGATATTGACACGGAGCTAGGACAGACGTTGATTCAGAGGCTGAACAAAGTGATCGACAAAAAAGCTGGAGTTAGTGAACATATTGCCTTTTCTCTGTATTCGACCTTTCAGTTAAATGAGTGTTGTTCTAATGACTAGTTCTTGAAATTGATACCTCATGCATTACATCATTTAAACACTATGTAAAATAAAAATATTGCATCTTTGTTTAAAATATTGCATTTTTTTGTAAATAACATTGCATTGGTTAAATTTATGTTTTTAAAAGTATGGGTAACAGATTTATTAAGGTTGAATAGTCACAAAGATTGTTGAGGGTCATTTGGATTGAATGAAGAAAGAGGTTGACCAGTCCAAGAACGAGGTGGAGTATGAGCTAATATGAAGCATCAACGAGGGTGATCAAGATAGAAATTCATCTCACATAAAGGTTCAGTCTGAAAGGACTCTTCATGCAAAAAAGAAGAAAAAAAGAAAAAAAGTCAGAAAAAAGAAAAGTAAAAAAAAAATAAATAAAAAATGAGAAAGATGGAAATAAAAAGGCAAATAAAAGGGAGAAAGTTCGGATCAATATAGCTGGGGACATTTGTATAAGAATTTAGAAGACCCGAGTTTAGATTATGATGAGAACCATGGAATGCTTAACTTAGAGGCACCGATGGATTTTGAAAATGCTACAATGAAAGAAGCTCAGTGGACAAGTGTAGAAGGACTGAATGAAGTTAAATTTTGGAGTTTAGCCGAAAGTCTTGCCGATCGATGGTTGAACAGTACTCAGAGGATATAATGGTCCTAATAGAGATGAGGGGCAGAAGAGTCTCTCTCTAAAGTGATGAATGCCAAATGTCAGTTGAAGATTGAAGTTTTCCTGCAAAGAAATTGATTGAAAGAAGAGTAGAAAATAGACACACGACAAAGAGACATAAGAGATCATTTAAAAAAGAGGATAATCATTCTTACCCAATGACATGTTCAGATTTGTGGCTCTGCTCTGTACAAAATCATTTTTAGATAATGGCCCCATTAAAGTTTCAGGTCTTATCAGGGTTGGGTATTTATGTTTCAAAAGTAAAGAGCTCAGTTCAATCAAAGATTATTGTCTGCTAGAGCAGTTGAGATAAAAGGGAATTGACAGAAGCTATGACAAACTTTTGTGAATAACTCGTTGCAGTCTGGGTTCATTAGAGTTAGAGTAATATTTTGGTATCTTTTTTGCAATACTGTCTTCACCAGATAATGCTCCAAGATCAGATGCTTAAGATACTCCTGTAAGTGGAAAGTTAAAAGTCAAACTGAATCTCATTCATGTTTATTGAGAGATATATTTCAAACTGCTTGAAGCTTCGCCGCATCACGAGAAATTATCAAAGCCCCATTAATTAAGTTGTTACAGTATCAAGATTATTATGAGCTATGATTGAGACATTGAAGATTGCTACATTTTCAAGCTACAAATTTAAAACTTTTTGAAGTGGGCGATTTTGGAAGTAGACACTGAAGATCAGCTATTAAGATATGTAATCGTAAAAAGTAGTCCCCTGATTGGAGAATGTAATTGGATTGCTCAGAAAAACAAATGCTGGAAATGTCAAGTGAAAAGAGAGAAAGAAGTGAACGAATGCAATGATCAGACTCCCTGAGGTCGAAAGAGAAAAATGTCAACTAACTCACTAGGTCTATCATGGAAGATTCCTCAAACAAATACAAATCTGACATATTTGAAGTGCCCATTTCAGACTTATCAAAGGTCAGTATATTACCCCTAGGTTGATGAAGAAGATGGCAAGCCCATTTGCCCATAATTATGATCCCGATAATATTTGCAAGTTTTACATTGGGAACCAGGATGAGCTACCAAGAAGTGTAGGCCCTTAATGGAGGAAATCAAGAAGTTGGTTATTCAGAGATCCAGAATGCATGCTTCCACGATTGTCTAGAGTTTTGAAGTCTGTTCTGTTCATGTCTAGGGGGCACAGTTTACAAGAGTTATCTCTGAAGTAGTATATGAAGTCAACTTTGCTACTTCCAGCCCAAAGATTTTCTTGTGTTACTTCATGGATGATTTCAAAATGTAAGGCCATGGTTGCAAATGTTCGACCACTCATGGGGAGGATATGATTGAGTGTGGGGGCAATTATCTTCAATACGTATACCATCCAGTTCAGGGGTTTAGCAAGTTTTCCCACGGAGTTCTGGTAGTCCGGTAAAATTCAAGATGAACTTGATAAAAGTTCAGGGTCTTAAAATATTCACGGGCTTGGAGTATTTGTTCGCCCTAAATAATAAAGGTGTGGCAAACTTAATATGGCAAGAAACCAGTGGAGAGACATTGAAGAATTTGATCGCTGAAGATTTAAAAATCTGTTCAGAAAGAACGAGAGCATCAGGGCATGAGCAAGAATGGGTATGTATTTGTCCTGGCAAAAGGGATAAATGAAGAATTGCTGGAAGAATTGGAGTGGATGGAATTCATTCAGGTTTTCCTTGAGTAATAGTTGACAGTTAAACCATGGGAGATCCGTCTACAGTTTTAGGACCGTTGCAGAGTAATACCCTGAATCATCTTAATTGCTTTTGCCCACGAGCATTGGGGGTCCTTTGTAAGGGAGGTTATTTCAGTTTATTTGCTTATGATGCTTGTTTTCTTATATATGTTTCTCAAGTGGCAAACATTTTGCATTCTTTGATTCTTTTAATATTTCATTCATTCTTTGTTGTGGGTTAGTTTCTGTTCTCCCATACATATATGTATATATCTTCATAACGTTTTCTCCTAGGTCCTTGGATATTAATTGTAAGAGTGACTTTGAATCAAATTCAGAGATCAACTTCAAAAATGTGACTTTCTTCTACTTTATTCAGACCAATGGAGAGACATTAACGAGTGTTCAAGAATCACGGGAAAATTCTAAATACAAATTTTGAGTGAATTTCCTCTCAAGCATTGTTGGCTAAGGTCTTTGAATGAAGTGATAACCCAAAACATCTTCCACCTGAAGACGGCTTTTCTTCGAAGATATCCAAGTATGGGAGGACATTTAGCGTTCCTTCATTTCCCTTCACAAAGAAAGAAAATAAGAAAAATATCATTTGCTGTCCCCTTTGAGCCTGGGGATTTTCTTTTGATTCAACCCAAACCAAGGATCACCCCTACACTGGGGGCAAAGAGGGTGAAAGTTCGTTTGCAAGTGGAAACTGTTCGGTTTTGATCATGCTATGATAGTAATGCCTTTTGAATCAGGGACAAAAGAAACAAAAGTGAATATATCAAGCACAAAGTCAGAAAGGCAGGATGAATGAAAAAATGCTATAAATTCAGTCAAAAAAGAAGAAAGAAGAAGAAAGAAAAATAAAGGAAAGAAACAGTGGAAGTTTGTGTTAAAAAAGTCAACTGAATCAAGTTAAAGTAAAGAAAGCATTAAAGTTGAAAAGTGAAAAAGAAAATACATATATGTGAAATCTTCCATTCAAACAAGTCTCTATTCAAAGGAGCAGTAGAAGATTGGTTTCAAGGAAAGGAAATGAACTCTAGGGTGAAAACTCAGAAATGGGCAGTCTAGAGCGATCCACAAAAAAAAGAAAAAGGAGAGCATTTTATCCGAACTTATTCAGATCAGTGCAAAAATGATATTTTACTTGAAAGAAATGATCCTTGGTTTCATCACCCTTAAGTATTTATTTGAGCCTATATATCCTTTCTTTGGCAGTCGTGAACCATGGCCTACATTACAAGCCTCAAAAGATCATTTTGACTATATATGGGTATTGGAGCAAGATGAGTTTATCTTCAGAATACGTTCCGCTTGTCAGGGTTAACCTTCCTTCAAGGACTTCTAATGCTTGATTGAGATCAGAAAAGAAGGGAGGATTGGGTATGGTGAGTAGTGAGGTAAAGAGTGCCACCTTAAAGGGGATAGAATTAGGTATACGGGAAATGTTTCTCTCAGAAGCCTAATGACTTAGAAGGGGTCACATTGGAGATGATCTTTGTAGTTTGATTCGAAGGCTCTGTTGCACTAGATATTTAGAGGGCCTAATCTTGATTTTTGTTGTTTGCCATGACTTATCGAATTACTCCAATTTCTCAAATTTAGTAAAATAATATTATGAGCATTTCACTTATCTTTTTAAAAAGCATCTTGCAGATAAATTGATTAGATACAAGAAAAGCAAAGGATTTCATGGGTATTATTATTATGTACTAATCCTTTAAGTGCATGTAGAACATGAGGTAGCCTCGATACTTGTTTAATGATGGAAAGTATGATGAGGAAAAGACATGATTCTGAGTGCCAGAAATATCCAAACAAAAGCTTGAAGAATTGACACAAGTGATTCTGGGGCAAAAAGAGAGAGCAAGAGCTATTTTTCGAGAGCAAAGATGCGGCCAGATCAATCCGTTGAAGGTTTTTTCTATTCAAAAGCAAGAAAATAAGGTGAATGTGAGCGATGATGATAATTGAACACAAGCCAGAGTGGGGCAATGCTGCAAAAATGAACCTTACATAACATCACATGCTGGCAACAAGATCTGCAAGCTAGAACAACAGTGAATCATGATCCCTTTCAGAGTTATGAGAAGGAATTTTGTCAAAGAAGCTGAATGAAGATATAGCAAGAGTGGCTTTCTGAGAAAAGATTGATCCCTGGTATTCAAATTGTAAGAAATACATGGTGAAATGCGGTAAAAAGAGTTCTATGTGCTTGATCCATGAAGGCAAAGAAAGTTCTATCAGAATGAAAGGAAAAACATTGTTGCAGAAACAAAAAAAGGAAAAAGAAAGAAAGGGAAAAGAAAAAGAGAGAAAAACTTAGGTGAAAAACCGAAAGGGCGCATTGAGAAGAAAAAAGAAAAGAAAAAGGAAAATCTAAAGTGAAAACCTGAAAAGGCGCATTAGAGAAAAGATGCAGAGATCCTGAAGATTGAACCTGAGTGTGAGATTTGTTACGCTGTTAGTAAAAGAAGTTTTAATGAAAGACGAAGCGAATAAATTTAGAGCTCCCCAGCAGATGAAAGTTTACCCAAATGGTCATCAATTGACAACATTCATACATCATATAGTCAGGCATCCATAAGTAGGAGCATGATAATTCATACATTCAATCAAGGAAAGACGAAGATTAATTTACAACTTCGAGTTTTGGAAGAGAAGATCCAAGCAAGAATGAGCAAAGATCTTGGAGGAAATATCCAGTTGAGAACGAATAAAGATCTCGAAGAGAAAGATCCATCAAGAAATGAACAGAAATCTTAGAGGAGAAAATCTGACAACAAACGAGCATAGATCTTTGAGAAATAGATTTAGCAAAAATTATAGTTGTGTTTGTGAGAAAGAAAATATATTAATTCATGATTTTATGTTTGCATATATAGATCTCAAGAAATTATGCCTACAGGGGCGGATTTCAACAAATATCCTGTTTCCAGAGAGGCATATTTAGTCAGATGTTCCGTTTGAAGAGGCGGATCATAGCAAAGACTTCAATCCATTTATAGAGGCGGATCTCAACAAAGATTTCAATTTGTTTAAAGAGGCATATTTTAGAAAAGATTTCAATTCGTTTGAAGAGGCAGATCTCAGCAAAGATTCCAATCCGTTTGCAGAGGCGGATTTCAGCAAAGATTCCAATTTGTTTGCAGAGGCAGATTTCAGCAAAGATTCCAATATGTTTACAGAGGCGAATTTCAGCAAAGAATCCAATCCGTTTATAGAGGCAGATTTCAACAAAGATTCCAATCTGTTCGCATAGGCGGATTTCAGCAAAGATTTTCTAATTGTGTGCACAGGAAAGGAAGTGCATTACAATTCTAAATTCTTTGGGTCATCAGTAAGTCCTTCGGGCATGATGTTAAATCCTTCGAGTCATTAGTAAGTCTTTCAGGCATGATGTTAAGTCCTTCGGGAGTGATGTAATTGTTTACACATGAAAGGAAGTGCAATGCAGTTCTAAATCGTTCGGGTCATTAGTAAGTCCTTCGGGCATGATGTCAAATCCTTCGGGTCATTAGTAAGTTCTTCGGGCATGATGCTAAGTCCTTTGGGCCATCACCTTTGAAAGTGATGTAATTGTGTGCACAGGAAAGGAAGTGCAATGCAATTCTAAATCCTTCGGGTCATCAATAAGTCCTTCGGGCATGATGTTAAGTCCTTCGGGCCGATACCTTCAAAAATGATGAGAACTTTCCGAATGTTATTGCAATAAGACGGTAGGGCATGATATCAGTAGAAATATTAATCCTTTTGGCCTTCGACTTCAAAACAAGAAAAAGAAAAATGAAAAAAAGAGAAAAATGAAAAAAACATAAAAAAGAGAAAAAAAGAAAAAGAAAAGAAAAAGAAAAGCAAAAAACAAAAAAAAATGAAAAATAAAAACAAAAAGAAAAAGAAAAGGACAAAAAAAGAAAAAAACAAAAAAAAAAGAAAAAGGAGAGAGAGAAAAGAGAAAAACAAAAAAAAAAGAAAAGAAGAGAGAAAGAGAGAAAACAGACAAAAGAAAAGAAAAAAGGGAGAAAAAACAAAAAAGAAAAAAGAAAAAGAGAAAAAGAAAAAGAAAAAGAAGAAAGAAAAGGAAAAAGAAAAGGAAAGGAAAAAGAAAAAGAAAAAGGAGAAAAAAAAAGAAACAAGTGAAAAGAAAATGGCAAAAAGGGAGGAAGAAGAGACAAAATAAGAAAAACAAAAAAGGAGAAAAAAAGAAAGAATGAAAAGAAAAAATAAGAAGAAAAAAAGAAAGAGAGGAAAAAGAGAAAAAAGAAGGAAGAGAAAAAAGAATGAGAGGAGAAAAAAGAAAAAAGAAGAAAAAGAAGAAGAAGAGAAAAATAATTCAAGTTGCCAGATTGAGATGCAAGATAGACCAACTTCAGGCTCAAATGAGGAAGATTCATAGTTTCAGCATCTCCTGTTGAAGCACTTGAAGTTTCTTAATGCTATATCCAAATTGTACATTTTTACAATCAATGTTGGAATATTAATGATAAATTTGACTTTTGTAGGTAGGTACGTAAGAAATTGATCAACGGAGGAGGAAAATCAGGAGATGAGATCTCATATGAGCTTCAGATAGAAAGATCAAGATACCTTAGACAGAAAAGCAATGACATTAAAGAACTTAGTGCTTCAAGCGAGAAATTAAAAATATTTTATGATTTTTCAGATTGAATTTGTATTAATTGATGATGTTTCTTTTTTTTTTGCAAGATTATTCCCCGGAGGAGAGTAGAATCAACATTTCTAGAATTCAGAGTTCATAATAAGAAGAACTCACCAGCAAAGAATTTAGAGTTCATAATAAGAAGAACTCGCCAGCAAAGAATTTAGAGTTCCTAATGAGAAGAACTCACCTAGCAAAGAATGAAGAGCTCATAATGAGAAGAGTTCGTTCCAGAGTTTTTAATGAGAATAACCCACCTAGCAAAGAATGCAGAGCTCATAATGAGAAGAGTTCGTTACAGAATTCCTAATGAGAAGAATTCGCCCAGCAAAGAATGAAGAACTCCTAATAAGAAGAGTTCGCTCCAGAATTCCTAATGAGAAGAATTCGCCACGGAGTTCCTAATGAGAAGAACTCGCCTGATGAAGAAAGAAGAGCTCCTAATGAGAAGAGTTCACCCTTTTGGAAGATGAAGTATTTCATAATAAGAAGAACAACTTCAGATTCCATAGTTCAACAGAGGGATGAAGAATTTCATAATAAGAAGAACAGCTTCAAACCTCAAGAGATGAAGAATGTCAGGAGTAATTCTGAGCCTTGGAAGATGAAGAATTTCATAATATGAAGAACAACTTCAGATTCTAGAGTTTGGTAGAAGTTTGGAGAATTTCATAATAAGAAGAACAACTTCAAACTTCAACATTGTTCAAAATGAAAGACCTGCCTTTTAGAGGATGTCCAAGAGGTCTGGACAAAATTCATGAATTTTCAGTCTTTGCTCTATCCCTGTTCCACAACAATGAGCAAAGTGGGGCAGCTGTTATACCCGAATTTTGACCAGGCTAATATATAAATAATAAATAAATAAATAAACCATACATAATATCCCAAATAACAGTCCAAAAATCCTTTTAAATGACCAATTACATTCGTAAAAACCCCAAAGCTCAAGTACAAATTCATAAAACCCATTTACAGTTAAAAAAACCCATTACATTTGTTTTCCCGCCCAATTACATTTCGTCTATCAGATAAAAAGCACAAACAAGCACAATGGTTTTTTTCCCGCTCAAATAGCCATGTGGCACTCTGTTAGTGGTCCATTTAAAGTTCACCCGGATTAAACTCATTCCCTCGCCAGCTGTCAACAACTGATAGTACGGATGATGTCACTTCCCAGCTGTCAACAACTGATAGTACGCATGATGTCACTTCCCACTTACCTATATAAAGGGAGAGAGAGAAAGACAGAAGGATAATAATGAGTAATTAATTAACTATAAAAATAATACTAATAAATATTATAATAATGAGGGGAGAGAAAGTTAACTTGGGAGACCAGCCGTCGTCGAAAGCTGAACCGGTGCGGAAGTTGAACCGTCGCGAAGCTCGTCATCGCGGGGAAGATTATCGGTCGCCGGAGTCACCATGGCCACCTTTATAGAGGTATATTTCTCTTCATTTTTATTCCTACAAAAGCAAAAAGCATTAGTTTTAGATTTTTAATCTAAAAATAGTGGCTAAAATAAAGGATTTAGGGTAGCCAAAACATCCCTTCGGTCGCCGGTGAGCGGTGAGTGCAAGTCGGAGTTGAAAAGCGAGATTCAGGTAATTTTAGGGGGAAGAAGGGTGACTCTGATGAGTTGGGTAGTTGTTTAGGCTGATCGGCAGAAAAAAATGAAGTTTTTTAGTGTTTTAGGGTTTTGGCACGGCGGTCGAAAATCGCCTCACGAATAACAACCTTTTAAAAACACTAAAAACACTAATCTTTCTATTTCAACCAAAACGTAACACCTCATTCCAAGGTAAAATCTTTTAAAAACACTTTTTTTCTAACTTCGTATTCAATATCTTTTTTCTCATTATTTGCATAGGCCTTTTGTCAATCCATAGCAGCTTAAAATTTTGCTGAATAATCCTTACTTTATCCTCCATATCTTGTGTTAATTCAACTCCTTTAACGTTTGAGTTATACTGAACATTGAACATGTCTATATTGTAACCCGAACCAATTTAGAGAAGTTTAGTGTTTTCTTCCATATGCCATCTTGATACCTACTTGATAACTATTGTTGTAAACAATTTCAGCCAAAGGCAAATACTTTTCCCATGATCCTGTAAACTTAATTACACAAGCTCGTAACATATTCTCCAGAATCTGTATGATCCATTCAGAATGCCCATCAGTTTACGGATAAAAAACTGCACTAAAATTTCATTTAGTACTGTAGCGATGTCCCCTTTTCGCTAAAAAAGTATTTTCGAAGCATTTGTTGTCTTTCGGATATAAAAATGTTTATTCCGTGGGGGTTTTAAAAACCCCGTTTTATTTAGAAATTGGAGTCGCCACCGGCCACTTAGGTAGGCCGGACACCATAAAACCAGAGATTCAAAAACTGTTGGGTTCAGGAGTCGGTTACGGATGGGGAAAGATTAGCACCCCCACACCGCCCAAAATTGGTACTTTAATAATTACCGCTTTATTAATGTTAGATTTTCCTGATTAACGTGACGATTAAGTTAAGATTCGGTTATAAGTGCGAGTGTATTTTAAAGGCCCCGTTATCCGAGAGTAAACGCCCAACCGCTATCACTACGCCTGATACTGGCCCCGTTTATCTCGGATAAAAGAGCACCGCATTGACAATTTATATTCCATTATGCAACCTTAAAAAGCGAAATAAATACAAAGCGATAAAAATATAAATAAATACTAATATAATAAAATACTGATCTAACCTAAATAAAATACTAATCCGAAACATACATACATAAATATTAATCTAACACATAAAACGAATCTAACATAAATAAAACATTAATCTAAAACACAAATAAATATTAATCTAACACATAAATAAAAACGAATCTAACATAAATAAAATATTAATCTAAAACATAAATTTAAAAACATAATAAATACTAATCTAAAGCATAAATAAACATACAAACTAAAAAAGAGCACAATTTTAAATTAACTAATATTTCATTAAATTATAAAAATTACAATACAAATAAAAGGGAAAGAAAATATACCTAATTAGGAGCTCAAATGACGAACCCCGACTGAACCCCCACTGAAATCTACCACGACCTCTACAAAAATATTAACTAGATCGGATCCAAAATAGGACCCCGATCGAATGTTGGATTGAACCAACTAGGGCCAAGGGCACTGCCCCCGACCCCTGGTCAGCCTTGCAGCCGGCCTAGCTCCCAATTGGGGAGCCGATTCAATTGCCAATTTATGGAAAATTTGGCGCGTATTCTTGGCTGCCCCCATGCCTTGTATTTATAGGCAAAGGGGTGGGTGAAATGGGGTGACGTGGAGCACCCTGCTCCATGCAATTTCTTCTTTTTTTTAAAAAAATTAATAATAATAACAATATATATATTTTTTACCTTTTTATATTTTATTTTTATTATTATTTTTCATTAATTTTATATTAATAATACTACCATTAAAATAATACTAATAACACTAAAACCCAGTCAAAAATGAGTGATTACAAGTACTTAAAGCTTCAAATAATGTACCCCCAATATCTTGAAATAAACCTTGGGTCTCTGTCTGACACTATCAATACTAAGATACCATGTAGTGTTATTGTCTCTTGAAAATAAAGTTCTGTATACTTATCCAGCGAATAATCCATTCAATTGGAATAAGGTAATCAAGCTCTGTCAGACAATTCATAATGATCCATATTAAATTCTTTTTACTTGGTATAGCTGAAAAATCCATTATACAATCCATCGATACTCATCCCTACTTTCATTGGGGAAAAGAAATAAACTGAAGTAATCCATAAATATTTGGCCACAGTTTCGAATCTTTAAATCTTGATACGACTTATTACTCATTGGATGCATAATTAATAAACTATAATTGGCCTCCTTTAATATCTTCTGTCTTCAGATATTGTCAGAAACATATACTTTACCTCAATAACATAATCAATCACTTGGCTTAATTTCATAGCTCTGTACTTTCCTATTTCCAGCTTATCTTCGTTTTTCAAGACATTTTTCACCTCTTCCTATTCAAGAATAAATTGTATTTTCTTGGGGTCAACCCTTATTCCTTCTAATGACATTACATATCCAAGGAAAGTTATTTCTGGCAACTGGAACTTGCATTCAAAAACTTGATATTAAGTTGCTTATCTCTTAAAGTTTGCAGTACCACTCGAAGATGGTAGTCATGTTCAACTTCAGTCTTCGAATAAACCAAAATATCATTTATGAAGATCATAACAAACTGATCCAAATAGGGTTGGAATACCCTATTTATCAGATCCATAAATGTAGCAAGGGCATTCGTCGATCTAAAAAGACATCACCAAAAACTCGTAGTGTCCCTAACGAGTCCTGAATACTGCCTTTGGTATATCTTTCTCCTTAACCTTAGTTTGATAATAACCCTGATCGAAGATTTATCTTTGAAAATATTACTTCATTTTAAACTGATCAAATAAATCCTCAATCCTTGGTAGGGGATACTTATTCTTAATGGTTACTTTATTCCATTGTCGATAATCTATACATGATCATAGGAATCCATCTCTCTTCTTTACAACTAATACCGGGGCACCATGGTAATTCACTTAGTCCAATATAATCCCGGTCTAACAATTCTTGTAGTTGAGCCTTTAGTTCCCTTAACTCAAGTGGTGTCATCCTATATAGTACTAGTGATATCGGCTCATTTTCAAGATAGGCATCAATCCCAAACTGTTTTTCCCCATCCGGAGGTAATCCTAATAACTCATCCGGAAATACATCAAGATATTCCTTTACAGTCGGGATGTCTTCAAACTTTTATGTAACTTTTACGTATCTTCCATACAACCCAAACATGTTTCACACCTATTGAATAACAACCTTTAAGTTGTTATTACAGAAATTAATGACTCTAAACAGTCAGTTCTTCTCCTTAAAGATTATTTCAAACCATCGGATCCTTGAAATACCGACCATTTCTTCTTACACTTCATATATGAATCATATGCAGATAGTCAATCCATTCCAAGAGTGACTTCAAATTCATGGAATGGAAGTTCCATTAAATCTGCCAGAACTTAATTCCTTGAATTCTTAATGAACCTTTCTTGCATATTATAGTTACTTATACATTGTCCAAAAGAATTATTGACAATCACTTTACTAATTTTTTTCCAAAGAAGTCTTTCTATGGGCCTTGGACATAGCTTTTTTATAAACCATTCTCATTGAGTTCTTTCAATCGGCATCAATTTAACTGCGTACCAACTCAGTCTATTAAAATCTAACTCGTACTCAGAGACAGTATGAGTACCTTGTTTCAAACTTATGACTGCTGCACATTTCTCTTTTAACTAATTGCCAACATGCTCGGCTTTAAACATTCTTCTTCCTCCATTTCCCATAATTAAGCATTCATTGCAATCCATCAATACTTAACTTCATTTATTTTTACTGAAACATTTTCATATTATTGAGGAGCATAATCAAGTTACACAGCAGTACATCAGTAACATGACATCCTAGGGGCATGTACTTAACTTTAAATCACATTAATCTTGATTTAGCCTCCATAATCGGCTAAACCTGTAGCTCTGAGACCAATAAATGTAACACCCTTAACGTATATTCGTAAACCGAATATACACTAAAAATGTTACTAAAATATTAAAAAAACATGACTTGAAGAATTTTTTTTATACCAAACCTTGTCTTGTTGTTTAACCCTTCATCGGTTTTAAATTAAAAACTACTTCTGTCTATAACAGCTAGTTTCGACCCTGAATTGTTTTAGAAACTTTATAAATGTGTTACTGAAATAAAAATATAATTCAGGGAGAAAACTATGTACCCTGCCTAGACCCTTTCTTGATTTTTAAAATTTCTACGTGATTATGGTTAAACTAGATTTTAACTATGTCATAAATCTTAATCATTTGTAGTAAAACCATATTCTGAGTCCCTACACTCGTAATTAATACGTAAACACATTATAACTTAAGTTTACAAAACATTTGCATATTTTCAACCCCACATACATACAAGTACATGCCCACTAGATATCAACCATAATTTAAGATGTACATACTGTGCTTACTAATGTAACTTGACTTTCCAATTAAAAGCTCCTTCATGTCCTTCTACGTGGGAGAACTTACGTGTGAAATAACACACGCTAAGTACGAACTTAGTGAGGCAACAATCTTATTTAACAAATATAGAGTAAAATAATACTTATTTAATAATATCAAATCAAGTTCTTTACCTAATATAGGGCAGTTCTATCATGGTTTCCATAGTCTCTAGATTTTCATGTACATTTTATAAGTTCCTGACTTGCTCAAGACTCCAATGCTCTATCATCATAAAATAAAACATATAAATGGTGTATTTCATATAAGTAACATAATTTGCATACATGTTATAATTCACATAAGCAACATGGATCACATATATTACATGATTTTCATGCATGACATGATTCATATACGCAACATGATTCATATTTGTGGTATGATCCATTTATATAACATAATTTCTTATACATGACATATTTTATATGCATGACATGATTCTCATACGTGACATATTTCATTTACTCAATATGATTCTCGTACGTGGCATAATTCATATACATGATTTCTTTCATATACATGACTTAATACCTAAACATAATATGATTTGTGTACATGGCATAATTCGTATACATGGAATAATTCATATGCATGGCATAGTTCATATGCATAACATAGTTTGTATACATGGCATAATTCATATGCACAGCACATTTCTTGTATATGTGACATACTTCATATACATGGCTTAATTCATGTGTTTGGCCTGATTCATATACTTGGTATAATTCCTAAACATGTCAAGGTTGATATACGTGGCATGAATCATATACGTGGCATGAATCATAGACTTGACATATTTCATATACATAACATGATTCATATCCATGACATGTTTCATATACATAACATGATTTATTTATGTATCATGATCCTTTTATCATTGCCCAAAGTACGCTATATGAGATCGAGGTACGTGAGTCATCTTGTAATGACACCGTAGTGTCAAACGTAAACGTAAAGATGAGTACGTACTCGGGGATGCTCTTTCCTCCCCATAAACATAAAGCACCTAGACAGTGCACTCGGGCACAGTGGGCATAGATCCCAGGGTGCGACACCTCAGCAATGCAGTTAGGCACAATGGGCGTAGATCCCCAGGGTGCATGTGACACAATCAATTTGTCACAATAACTGTTTGATAACATGAACATAGGGGTGCAGCTGGTAAAGACTCTATGGCATGCCAACTATACCATGGACTCTCATACTTAATACTTGGGCATTTCTTTCTTCATCAATTCAATATCATAATTAATCATATAAATAGACATTTCATATTTCATGTTTCATCATAAATAGACATGGCAAACATAGATCATCGATCATCATCATTTCTTAGAGAAATAATTCATATTTCATATTCCATGTAATCTACCTTTATTACAATATGCAGTAGTTCAACATATATATGCAATTCTATTTTTTAGGTGTATCTTGTTCCATTTTAACTTGTTCATTTAAATCTTGACATTTTCCATATCTCATGTATGCATAATGCATCATCATTTATGCAAACAATCATTCGTACCTGGTATTCCATCAATCTTGCCATGTCGAGCAAAGTATTATAGAGAAATATAATGCCATTTTCAACATAATGAAATCATATAGAAATGCAATATCATTTTAATTTAAGGTCGACTACTCGCAAGTCTTCCTAATTGCATTTTTTTAAAACATGTAAATGCACTCACCTGGGCCATGAATAATATGCCTCACTAAGTTTACTCGAGGTTCTTATCTTTATTTTTATCCTTGGTTCTCCTTCGTTTTCTTTTGAAACTATATAAAACCAATTGATATATGCAATACCATTCTCGCATTCGATTTAAATCTAACATTGCTAACTTGATTCTTAAGCATAACTATTCGAATATAAATTTTTTCTGAAAATTTGCCCAATATTTTACATTATTAACAAAATGGTCCTTAGTGACTATTTTGAACATTAAACAATTGTTTCAACCTATTTTTGAACAATTCAATAATTAATTATTTATTTTGTACTATTTCTTTTTTTGGTCCTTCAACTTTATAAAAGTGATATTTTAGTCACTAAATTGCTTTTTTACATTAAATTCATGTAAAAATAAACCATTTATTTATTTGCAACATCCATAGAAATTTTCCTTCAACTTTTAAACTTTATTCAATTTGGTCCTTCACTAACTTTTTATTTTCAAAAAGGTCCCAAAATTTCCTTTTCTTGACATATCAATTCTTTAACTTCCATAACAGGCTTGAATCTTCAATTCTATCAATTTTCCATAAATTCAAGACCAATCCCTAAATTTTCTTAAATTGCTGAATTAGTCCTCCAACTTCCAAATTTTTTCATTTTGGTCCCTAATCACAAATTCAAGCCATTTTCATCATAACTCATCCATTCCAATATAAAAATAAAATTTTCAACAATTTCCCCTATCTTTCTCAATCTTTTCGAAATGGCCCCTATAATCTCATATTGGGAAATTATTCAATCTAACATCAAAATTAAGCTTCTTGAATCACAATTACTTCAATTTCATCACCAATTCCATATCCCTAATTAAAACCCTAAATTTCAAGATTAGGGTTTATATCTTCCAACATGAAATTAACTTGATTTCAAGCTTGTTTCCATCAAAACTAAGCTTAATTCATCATCTACTACATCAATTCTACTAAAATTTCATGAAACCCTAATTTCTCTCTCTTCAAACCCTAACTTAAAATTCATAATTCCATGAAATTTTACTATCAAAATATAGAGAATGAAGAGTAGTTCACTTTACCATAAACAGCCTTGCTTGAATTCTTGATCAAAAGCCTTGAAAATGAACTAGAAAAATTTTTGGTATTTTTTCCTCTTTTCACTTGGCTATTCGAACATCAAGCTGAAGAAGGAGATGATTTTTTTATCATCTTTTACCTATTCAATCCAAGTGTAAAGGTTAAATGAATTTTAAATTCATTTAACTAGTGAAATTACCATCTTGCCCTTTTATTATAATGGCCATGATTCAATCTCATCAAAAATCAATGGCCATGATTAAATCCATGTGTTTTTCACCTTTCATAATTGCCCTCAAAGTTCCAAAATATTTCAAAAATGCCATCCATGGAAAATGACCAATTTGCTCTCCAACTAGACTTTATTTACAACAAGTCTTGAAAATTGCCATTCCATAAAAATTGAACTAAATTAGTTCCATTCTAACCAGCCTCCTTCTCACAATATCATAAATTTTAATTTATGATATTTATTTGATCCAAATATTCGAATTTCATTCAATACGATTTCCAAATTTTCTTTCTTTGAGCTTTATAACCATTCCATCATATTCTAACTAAATCTAGTTAGAATGTCACCAACATTAATAAAATATTCATAAAATAATATTTTATGAATTTCCCATAATCTTTGGGAACTGTCTTTAAAATTTCAATTCGATCCGATATACCGATAATTACCGGGAATTTTTATCGGATACATCTCCTCTTAGAAATCTTATCTTAACAATCCATTACAAATACTATTAACTCAAACTGAATCCTTTTTATCAGTCAGAATATTGAATATGGGACCTTCCCATTAGGTCACCCATCCTTGTGCTACTCTGGCCTGAGCACGCTTAACAATTTTATTCGATCCAGATTCGAATAATATAAGCCTCGTATGAAAAATCAAATAACACATAAATACCACTGTTGGGGGTGAACTATTCATTTATGGGATTAACTTACATTACTTTTGAAAATTACACTTTGGTCCCTAAACTTTTCCAAAGTTTACACTTTAACCCATAAACGTTTAAAAATTACATTTTAGTCACTAAGCAAGAATTGGGATATTAAAATTCCTCCCCCTTAAGAAATTTCGTCCTTGAATTTTCAACGTTTACCCGTTTCAAACAACTTCATATTTTGCTTATTCATTCTCTCTTCAATTTCTCCAGAGAACTTTAATCAGTAGAATTTCCTTGTCCTTTAATTCTTCAACTTTGTATGCTAGGATTTTCACTTCTTCTTCTCTATATGTCAAATCTGATTGCAGTTCAGCCTCCTCAGAGGTAATTACATGTGAAGAATCCAATCCATACCTCCGAAATATAAATACATGAAATACACAATGAATCATGTTCCTATTTGGAGGTAAAGCCAATTGATAAACCATTGGTTCCTTTCTTTTTAGAATCTCATATGGCTCTATAAATCTGGGACTAATCTTTCTATTTCAACCAAAACGTAACACCTCATTCCAAGGTAAAATCTTTTAAAAACACTTTTTTTCTAACTTCGTATTCAATATCTTTTTTCTCATTATTTGCATAGGCCCTTTGTCAATCCATAGCGGCCTTAAAATTTTGCTGAATAATCCTTACTTTATCCTCCATATCTTGTGTTAATTCAACTCCTTTAACGTTTGAGTTATACTGAACATTGAACATGTCTATCTTGTAATCCGAACCAATTTAGAGAAGTTCAGTGTTTTCTTCCATACGCCATCTTGATACCTACTTGATAACTATTGTTGTAAACAATTTCAGCCAAAGGCAAATACTTTTCCCATGATCCGTAAACTCAATTACATAAGCTCAGAACATATTCTCCGAACCAGACGATCCATTCAGATTGCCCATCAGTTTATGGATGAAAACTGTACTAAAATTTAATTTAGTACTTAAAGCTTCAAATAATGTACCCCCAATATCTTGAAATAAACCTTGGGTCTTTGTCTGACACTATTAATACTAAGATACCATGTAGTTTTATTGTCTCTTGAAAATAAAGTTCTGTATACTTATCTAGTGAATAATCCATTCAATTGGAATAAGGTAATCAAACTCTGTCAGACGATTCATAATGATCCATATTAAATTCTTTTTACTTGGTATAGCCGACAAATCCATTATACAATCCATCGATACTCATCCCTACTTTCATTGGGGAAAAGAAATAAACTGAAGTAATCCATAAATATTTGGCCACAGTTTCAAATCTTTAAATCTTGATACATCTTATTACTCATTGGATGCATAATTAATAACTATAATTGGCCTCCTTTAATATCTTCTCTCTTCAGATATTGTCAGAAACATATACTTTACCTCAATAACATAATCAATCACTTGGCTTAATTTCATAGCTCTGTACTTTCCTATTTCCAGCTTATCTTCTCTTTTCAAGATATTTTTCGGCTCTTCCTATTCAAGAATAACTTGTATTTTCTTGGAGTCAACACTTATTCCTTCTAACACTACATATCCAAGGAAAGTTATTTCTGACAACTGGAACTTGCATTCAGAAACTTGATATTAAGTTGCTTATCTCTTAAAGTTTGCAGTACCACTCGAAGATGGTAGTCATGTTCAACTTCGGTCTTCGAATAAACCAAAATCATTTATGAAGACCACAACAAACTGATCCAAATTGGGTTGGAATACCCTATTTATCAGATCCATAAATGCAGCAAGGGCATTCGTCGATCTAAAAAGACATCACCAGAAACTCGTAGTGTCCCTAACAAGTCCTAAATACTGTCTTTGGTATATCTTTATCCTTAACCTTAGTTTGATAATAACCTTGATCGAAGATTTATCTTTAAAAACATTACTTCATCTTAAACTGATCAAATAAATCCTCAATCCTTGAAGGGGATACATATTCTTAACGGTACTTTATTCCATTGTTGATAATCTATACATGATCATAGGAATTCATCTCTCTTATTTACAATTAATACCGGGGCACCATGGTAATTCACTTAGTCCAATATAATCCGGTTTAACAATTCTTGTAGTTGAGTCTTTAGTTCCCTTAACTCAATTGGTGTCATCCTATATAGTACCAGTGATATTGGCTTATTTTCAAGATAGGCATCAACCCCAAACTGCTTTTCCCCATCCGAAGGTAATCCTGATAACTCATCCGAAAATACATCAGGAAATTCCTTTACAGTCGGGATGTCTTCAAACTTTTTATGTAACTTTTACGTATCTTCCATACAACCCAAACATGTTTCACACCTATTGAATAACAACCTTTAACCTGTTATTACAGAAATTACTGACTCTAAACAATCAGTTCTTTTCCTCAAAGATTATTTCAAACCATCGGATCCTTGAAATACTGACCTTTTCTTCTTACACTTCATATATGCATCATATACAGATAGTCAATCCATTCCAAGAATGACTTCAAATTCATGGAATGGAAGTTCTATTAAATCTGTCAGAACTTAATTCCTTGAATTCTTAATGAACCTTTCTTGCATAGTCTAGTTACTTATACATTGTCCAAAAGAATTATTGACAATCACTTTACTATTTTTTCCAAAGAAGTCTTTCTTTGGGCCTTGACATAGCTTCTTTATAAACCATTCTCATTGAGTTCTATCAATCGGAATCAATTTAACTACGTACCAACTCAGTCTATTAAAATCTAACTCGTACTCATGGACAGTGGGAGTACCTTGTTTCAAACTTAGGACTGTTGCATATTTCTCTTTTAACTAATTGCCAACATGCTCGGCTTTAAACATTCTTCTTCCTCTATTTCCTATAATTAAGCATTCATTTCAATCCATCAATACTTAACTTCGTTTATTTTTACTAAAACTTATTCATATTATTGAGGAGCATAATCAAGTTACACAGTAGTACATCAGTAACATGACATCCTAGGGGCATGTACTTAACTTTAAATCACATTAAACATGATTTAGCCTCCAGAATTGGCTAAACATGTAGCTCTGATACCAATAAATGTAACACCCTTAACGTATATTCGTAGACCGAATATACACTAAAAATGTTACTGAAATATTAAGAAAGCATGACTTGAAGAAATTTTTTATGCCAAACCTTGTCTTGTTGTTTAAAGCTTTATCGGTTTTAAATTGAAAACTACTTCTGTCTATAGCAGCTAGTTTCGACCCTGAATTGTTTTAGAAAATTTATAAATGTGTTACTGAAATAAAAATATAATTCAGGGAGAAAACTATGTACCCTGCCTAGACCCTTTCTTGATTTTTAAAATTTCTACTTGATTTGGGTTAAGCTAGATTTAACTATGTCATAAATCTAATAATTCATTTGTAGTAAAACCATATTCTGAGTCCCTACACTCGTAATTAATATGTAAACACATTATAACTTAAGTTTACAAAACATTTGCATATTTTCAACCCCACATACATACAAGTATATGCCCACTAGATATCAACCATAATTTAAGATATGCATACCGTGCTTACTTATGTAACTTGACTTTCCAATTAATAGCTCATTCATGTCCTTCTACGTGGGAGAACCTACGTGTGAAATAACACATGCTAAGTACGAACTTAGTGAGGCAACAATCTTATTTAACAAATATAGAGTAAAATAATACTTATTTAATAATATCATATCAAGTTCTCTACCTAAGATAAGGTAGTTCTATTATGGTTTCCATAGTCTCTAGATTTTCATGTACATTTCATAAGTTTCTAACTTGCTCAAGACTCCAATGCTCTATCATCATAAAATAAATCATATACATAGTGTATTTCATATAAGTAACATAATTTGCATACATGGTATAATTCACATAAGCAACATGGATCACATATATGACATGATTTTCATGCATGACATGATTTAATATACATGACATGATTCATATACGCAACATGATTCATATTCACGATGCGATCCATTTATATAACATAATTTCTTATACATGACATATTTTATATGCATGACATGATTCTCATACATGACATATTTCATTTACTCAAATGATTCTCGTACGTGGCATAATTCATATACGTGATTTCTTTCATATACATGACTTAATACCTGAACATAATATGATTTGTGTACATGGCATAATTCGTATGCATGGCATAATTCATATGGATGGCATGGTTCATACGCATAACATAGTTTGTACACATGGCATAATTCATATGCATTGCACATTTCTTATATATGTGACATACTTCGTATACATTGCTTAATTCATGTGTTTGGCCTGATTCATATACTTGGTATAATTCCTAAACATGTCATGGTTGATATACGTGGCATGAATCATATACTTGACATATTTCATATACATAACATGGTTCATATCCATGACATGTTTCATATACATAACATGATTTATTTATGTATCATGATCCTTTTATCATTGCCCAAAGTACGCTATATGAGATTGAGGTACTTGAGTCATCTTGTAATGACACCGTAGTGTCAAACGTGAATGTAAAGATGAGTACTCGGGATGCTCTTTGCTCCCCATAAACATAAAGCACACTCGACGGTGCACTCGGGCACGTGGAAATAGATCCCCGTGGTGCGACACCTCGGTAGTGCATTTAGGCACGATGGCGAGATTCCTGTGGTGCATGTGACACAATCATTTTGTCACAATAATTGTTTGATAACATAAACATAGGGGTGCAGGTGGTAAAGAATCTATGACATGCCAACTATACCATGGACTCTCATACTCAATACTTGGGCATTTCTTTCTTCATCAACTCAATATCATAATTAATCATATAAATAGACATTTCATATTTCATCATAAATAGTCATGGCAAACATAGATCATCGATCATCATCATTTCTTAGAGAAATAATTCATATTTCATATTCCATGTAATCTACCTTTATTACAACATGCAGTAGTTCAACATATATATAGCAATACTATTTTTTTAGGTGTATCTTGTTCCATTTTAACTTGTTCATTTAAATCTTGACATTTTGATTATCTCATGTATGCATAATGCATCATCATTTATGCAAACAATCATTCGTATTCTGTATTCCATCAATCTTGCCATGTCGAGCAAAGTATTATAGAGAAATATAATGCCATTTTCAACATAATGAAATCATATAAAAATGCAATATCATTTTAATTTAAGGTCGACTACTCGCTAGTCTTCCTAATTGCATTTTTTTAAAACACGTAAATGCACTCACCTGGGCCATGAATAATATGCCTCACTAAGCTTACTCGAGGTTCTTATCTTTCTTTTTATCCTTGGTTCTCCTTCGTTTTCTTTTGAAACTCTATAAAACCAATTGACATATACATTACGATTCTCGCATTCGATTTAAATCTAACATTGCTAACTTGATTCTTAAGCATAACTATTCGAATATAAAATTTTCTGAAAATTTCCCCAATATTTTACATTATTACCAAAATGGTCCTTAGGTCTTTAGTGATCATTTTGAACATTAAACAATTGTTCAATCCCATTTTTGAACAATTCCATAATTAATTATTTATTTTGGACTATTTCTTTTTTTGGTCCTTCAACTTTATAAAAGTGACATTTTAGTCACTAAATTACTTTTGTACATTAAATTCATGTACAAATAAACCATTTATTTATTTCCAACATCCATAAAATTTTCCTTCAACTTTTAAACTTTATTCAATTTGGTCCTTCACTAACTTTTTATTTTCAAAAAGGTCCCAAAATTTCCTTTTCTTGACATATCAATTCTTTAACTTCCATAACAGGCTTGAATCTTCAATTCTATCAATTTTCCATAAATTCAAGACCAATCCCTAAATTTTCTTAAATGAATTGCCGAATTGGTCCTCCAACTTCCAAATTTTTTCATTTTGGTCTCTAATCACAAATTCAAGCCATTTTCATCATAACTCATCCATTCCAATATAAAAATAAAATTTTCAACAATTTCCCTAACTTTCAAATTTTTGAAATGGTCCCTATAATATCATCTTGGGAAATTATTCATTCTAACATCAAAATTAAGCTTCTTGAATCACAATTACTTCAATTTCATCACCAATTCCATATCCCTAATTAAAATCCTAAATTTCAAGATTAGGGTTTATATCTTCCAACATGAAATTAACTTGATTTCAAGCTTGTTTCCATCAAAACTAAGCTTAATTCATCATCTACTACATCAATTCTAATAAAATTTCATGAAACCCTAATTTCTCTCTCTTCAAACCCTAACTTAAAATTCATAATTCCATGAAATTTTACTATCAAAATATAGAGAATGAAGAGTAGATCACTTTACCTTAAACAACCTTGCTTGAATTCTTGATCAAAAGCCTTGAAAATGAAGTAGAAAAATTTCTGGTATTTTCCCTCTCTTCTCTTGGCTATTCGAACAACAAGCTGAAGATGGAGATGATTTTTTTTATCATCTTTTACCTATTTAATCAAAGTGTAAAGGTTAAATGAATTTTAAATTCATTTAACTAGTAAAATAACCATCTTGCCCTTTTATTATAGTGGCCATAATTCAATCTCATCAAAAATCCATGTGTTTTTCACCTTTCACAATTGCCCTCAAAGTTCCAAAATATTTCAAAAATGCCATCCATGGCAAATGACCAATTTACCCTCCAACTAGACTTTATTTACAACAAGTCTTCAAAATTGTCATTCCATAAAAATTGAACTAAATTAGTTCCATTCTAACCAGCCTCCTTCTCACAATATCATAGATTTTAATTTATGATATTTATTCGATCCAAATATTCGAATTTCATTTAATATGATTTCCAAATTTTCTTTCTTTGAGCTTTATAACCATTTAGTCATATTCTAACTAAATCTAGTTAGAATGTCACCAACATTAATAAAATATTTATAAAATAATATTTTATGAATTTTCCATAATCTTTAAATTCTTTAAAATTTCAATTCGATATATCCAAGGAAAGTTATTTAACGGGCAAATCCCGAACTTGCATTCAAAAACTTGATATTAAGTTGCTTATCTCTTAAAGTTTGCGGTACCACTCGAAGATGGTAGTCATGTTCAACTTCAGTCTTGAATAAACCAAAATATCATTTATGAAGATCATAACAAACTGATCCAAATAGGGTTGGAATACCCTATTTATCGATCCATAAATGTAGCAAGGGCATTCGTCGATCTAAAAGACATCACCAAAAACTCGTAGTGTCCCTAACGAGTCCTGAATACTGCCTTTGGTATATCTTTCTCCTTAACCTTAGTTTGATAATAACCCTGATCGAAGATTTATCTTTGAAAATATTACTTCATTTTAAACTGATCAAATAAATCCTCAATCCTTGGTAGGGGATACTTATTCTTAATGGTTACTTTATTCCATTGTCGATAATCTATACATGATCATAGGAATCCATCTCTCTTCTTTACAACTAATACCGGGGCACCATGGTAATTCACTTAGTCCAATATAATCCCGGTCTAACAATTCTTGTAGTTGAGCCTTTAGTTCCCTTAACTCAAGTGGTGTCATCCTATATAGTACTAGTGATATCGGCTCATTTTCAAGATAGGCATCAATCCCAAAACTGTTTTTTCCCCATCCGAGGTAATCCTAATAACTCATCGGAAATACATCAAGATATTCCTTTACAGTCGGGATGTCTTCAAACTTTTTATGTAACTTTTTACGTATCTTCCATACAACCCAAACATGTTTCACACCTATTGAATAACAACCTTTAAGTTGTTATTACAGAAATTAATGACTCTAAACAATTGATTTCTTCTCCTTAAAGATTATTTCAAACCATCGGATCCTTGAAATACTGACCATTTCTTCTTACACTTCATATATGAATCATATGCAGATAGTCAATCCATTCCAAGAGTGACTTCAAATTCATGGAATGGAAGTTCCATTAAATCTGCTGTAACTTAATTCCTTGAATTCTTAATGAACCTTTCTTGCATATTATAGTTACTTATACATTGTCCAAAAGAATTATTGACAATCACTTTACTAATTTTTTTCCAAAGAAGTCTTTCTATGGGCCTTGGACATAGCTTTTTTATAAACCATTCTCATTGAGTTCTTTCAATCGGCATCAATTTAACTGCGTACCAACTCAGTCTATTAAAATCTAACTCGTACTCAGAGACAGTATGAGTACCTTGTTTCAAACTTATGACTGCTGCACATTTCTCTTTTAACTAATTGCCAACATGCTCGGCTTTAAACATTCTTCTTCCTCCATTTCCCATAATTAAGCATTCATTGCAATCCATCAATACTTAACTTCATTTATTTTTACTGAAACATTTTCATATTATTGAGGAGCATAATCAAGTTTACAGTGATAGATCAGTAACATGACATCCTAGGGCATGTACTTAACTTTAAATCACATTAATCTTGATTTAGCCTCCATAATCGCTAAAACCTGTAGCTCTGAGACCAATAAATGTAACACTTTTAACGTATATTCGTATTAAACCGAATATACACTAAAAATGTTACTAAAATATTAAAAACATGACTTGAAGAATTTTTTTTTATACCAAACCTTGTCTTGTTGTTTAACCTTCATCGGTTTTAAATTAAAAACTATACTGTCTATAACAGCTAGTTTCGACCTGAATTGTTTTAGAAACTTTATAAATGTGTTCTTGAAATAAAAATATAATTCAGGGAGAAAACTATGTACCGCCTAGACCCTTTCTTGATTTTTTAAAATTTCTACGTGATTATGGTTAAACTAGATTTTAACTATGTCATAAATCTTAATCATTTGTAGTAAAACCATATTCTGAGTCCCTACACTGTAATTAAATGTCGTAAACACATTATAACTTAAGTTTACAAAACATTTGCATATTTTCAACCCCACATACATACAAGTACATGCCCACTAGATATCAACCATAATTTAAGATGTACATACTGTGCTTACTAATGTAACTTGACTTTCCAATTAAAAGCTCCTTCATGTCCTTCTACGTGGGAGAACTTACGTGTGAAATAACACACGCTAAGTAATGAACTTAGTGAGGCAACAATCTTATTTAACAAATATAGAGTAAAATAATACTTATTTAATAATATCAAATCAAGTTCTTTACCTAATATAGGCAGTTCTATCATGGTTTCCATAGTCTCTAGATTTTCATGTACATTTTATAAGTTCTGACTTGCTCAAGACTCAATGCTCTATCATCATAAAATAAAACATATAAATGGTGTATTTCATATAAGTAACATAATTTGCATACATGTTATAATTCACATAAGCAACATGGATCACATATATTACATGATTTTCATGCATGACATGATTCATATACGCAACATGATTCATATTTGTGGTATGATCCATTTATATAACATAATTTCTTATACATGACATATTTTATATGCATGACATGATTCTCATACGTGACATATTTCATTTACTCAATATGATTCTCGTACGTGGCATAATTCATATACATGATTTCTTTCATATACATGACTTAATACCTAAACATAATATGATTTGTGTACATGGCATAATTCGTATACATGGAATAATTCATATGCATGGCATAGTTCATATGCATAACATAGTTTGTATACATGGCATAATTCATATGCACAGCACATTTCTTGTATATGTGACATACTTCATATACATGGCTTAATTCATGTGTTTGGCCTGATTCATATACTTGGTATAATTCCTAAACATGTCAAGGTTGATATACGTGGCATGAATCATATACGTGGCATGAATCATAGACTTGACATATTTCATATACATAACATGATTCATATCCATGACATGTTTCATATACATAACATGATTTATTTATGTATCATGATCCTTTTATCATTGCCCAAAGTACGCTTATATGAGATCGAGGTACGTGAGTCATCTTGTAATGACACCGTAGTGTCAAACGTAAACGTAAAGATGAGTACGCACGGGGATGCTCTTTCCTCCCCCATAAACATAAAGCACCTAGGCGGTGCACTCGGGCACAAGTGGGCATAGATCCTGTGGTGCGACACCTCAAAGAATGCGATTAGGCACAATGGGCGTAGATCCTCAGGTGCATGTGACACAATCAATTTGTCACAATAATGTTTGATAACATGAACATAGGGGTGCAGCTGGTAAAGACTCTATGGCATGCCAACTATACCATGGACTCTCATACTTAATACTTGGGCATTTCTTTCTTCATCAATTCAATATCATAATTAATCATATAAATAGACATTTCATATTTCATGTTTCATCATAAATAGACATGGCAAACATAGATCATCGATCATCATCATTTCTTAGAGAAATAATTCATATTTCATATTCCATGTAATCTACCTTTATTACAATATGTAGTTCAACATATATATGCAATTCTATTTTTAGGTGTATCTTGTTCCATTTTAACTTGTTCATTTAAATCTTGACATTTTCCATATCTCATGTATGCATAATGCATCATCATTTATGCAAACAATCATTCGTACCTGGTATTCCATCAATCTTGCCATGTCGAGCAAAGTATTATAGAGAAATATAATGCCATTTTCAACATAATGAAATCATATAGAAATGCAATATCATTTTAATTTAAGGTCGACTACTATAAGTCTTCCTAATTGCATTTTTTAAAACATGTAAATGCACTCACCTGGGCCATGAATAATATGCCTCACTAAGTTTACTCGAGGTTCTTATCTTTATTTTTATCCTTGGTTCTCCTTCGTTTTCTTTTGAAACTATATAAAACCAATTGATATATGCAATACCATTCTCGCATTCGATTTTAAATCTAACATTGCTAACTTGATTCTTAAGCATAACTATTCGAATATAAATTTTTTTGAAAATTTGCCCAATATTTTACATTATTAACAAAATGGTCCTTAGTGACTATTTTGAACATTAAACAATTGTTTCAACCTATTTTTGAACAATTCAATAATTAATTATTTATTTTGTACTATTTCTTTTTTTGGTCCTTCAACTTTATAAAAGTGATATTTTAGTCACTAAATTGCTTTTTTACATTAAATTCATGTAAAAATAAACCATTTATTTATTTGCAACATCCATAGAAATTTTCCTTCAACTTTTAAACTTTATTCAATTTGGTCCTTCACTAACTTTTTATTTTCAAAAAGGTCCCAAAATTTCCTTTTCTTGACATATCAATTCTTTAACTTCCATAACAGGCTTGAATCTTCAATTCTATCAATTTTCCATAAATTCAAGACCAATCCCTAAATTTTCTTAAATTGCTGAATTAGTCCTCCAACTTCCAAATTTTTTCATTTTGGTCCCTAATCACAAATTCAAGCCATTTTCATCATAACTCATCCATTCCAATATAAAAATAAAATTTTCAACAATTTCCCTATCTTTCTCAATCTTTTGAAATGGCCCTATAATCTCATATTGGGAAATTATTCAATCTAACATCAAAATTAAGCTTCTTGAATCACAATTACTTCAATTTCATCACCAATTCCATATCCCTAATTAAAACCCTAAATTTCAAGATTAGGGTTTATATCTTCCAACATGAAATTAACTTGATTTCAAGCTTGTTTCCATCAAAACTAAGCTTAATTCATCATCTACTACATCAATTCTACTAAAATTTCATGAAACCCTAATTTCTCTCTCTTCAAACCCTAACTTAAAATTCATAATTCCATGAAATTTTACTATCAAAATATAGAGAATGAAGAGTAGTTCACTTTACCATAAACAGCCTTGCTTGAATTCTTGATCAAAAGCCTTGAAAATGAACTAGAAAAATTTTTGGTATTTTTTCCTCTTTTCACTTGGCTATTCGAACATCAAGCTGAAGAAGGAGATGATTTTTTTTTTATCATCTTTTACCTATTCAATCCAAGTGTAAAGGTTAAATGAATTTTAAATTCATTTAACTAGTGAAATTACCATCTTGCCCTTTTATTATAATGGCCATGATTCAATCTCATCAAAAATCAATGGCCATGATTAAATCCATGTGTTTTTCACCTTTCATAATTGCCCTCAAAGTTCCAAAATATTTCAAAAATGCCATCCATGGAAAATGACCAATTTGCTCTCCAACTAGACTTTATTTACAACAAGTCTTGAAAATTGCCATTCCATAAAAATTGAACTAAATTAGTTCCATTCTAACCAGCCTCCTTCTCACAATATCATAAATTTTAATTTATGATATTTATTTGATCCAAATATTCGAATTTCATTCAATACGATTTCCAAATTTTCTTTCTTTGAGCTTTATAACCATTCCATCATATTCTAACTAAATCTAGTTAGAATGTCACCAACATTAATAAAATATTCATAAAATAATATTTTATGAATTTCCCATAATCTTTGGGAACTGTCTTTAAAATTTCAATTCGATCCGATATACCGATAATTACCGGGAATTTTTATCGGATACATCTCCTCTTAGAAATCTTATCTTAACAATCCATTACAAATACTATTAACTCAAACTGAATCCTTTTTATCAGTCAGAATATTGAATATGGGACCTTCCCATTAGGTCACCCATCCTTGTGCTACTCTGGCCTGAGCACGCTTAACAATTTTATTCGATCCAGATTCGAATAATATAAGCCTCGTATGAAAAATCAAATAACACATAAATACCACTGTTGGGGGTGAACTATTCATTTATGGGATTAACTTACATTACTTTTGAAAATTACACTTTGGTCCCTAAACTTTTCCAAAGTTTACACTTTAACCCATAAACGTTTAAAAATTACATTTTAGTCACTAAGCAAGAATTGGGATATTAAAATTCCTCCCCCCTTAAGAAATTTCGTCCTTGAATTTTCAACGTTTACCCGTTTCAAACAACTTCATATTTTGCTTATTCATTCTCTCTTCAATTTCTCCAGAGAACTTTAATCAGTAGAATTTCCTTGTCCTTTAATTCTTCAACTTTGTATGCTAGGATTTTCACTTCTTCTTCTCTATATGTCAAATCTGATTGCAGTTCAGCCTCCTCAGAGGTAATTACATGTGAAGAATCCAATCCATACCTCCGAAATATAAATACATGAAATACACAATGAATCATGTTCCTATTTGGAGGTAAAGCCAATTGATAAACCATTGGTTCCTTTCTTTTTAGAATCTCATATGGCTCTATAAATCTGGGACTAATCTTTCTATTTCAACCAAAACGTAACACCTCATTCCAAGGTAAAATCTTTTAAAAACACTTTTTTTCTAACTTCGTATTCAATATCTTTTTTCTCATTATTTGCATAGGCCCTTTGTCAATCCATAGCGGCCTTAAAATTTTGCTGAATAATCCTTACTTTATCCTCCATATCTTGTGTTAATTCAACTCCTTTAACGTTTGAGTTATACTGAACATTGAACATGTCTATCTTGTAATCCGAACCAATTTAGAGAAGTTCAGTGTTTTCTTCCATACGCCATCTTGATACCTACTTGATAACTATTGTTGTAAACAATTTCAGCCAAAGGCAAATACTTTTCCCATGATCCTGTAAACTCAATTACATAAGCTCGTAACATATTCTCCAGAATCTGTACGATCCATTCAGATTGCCCATCAGTTTGCGGATGAAAAACTGTACTAAAATTTAATTTAGTACTTAAAGCTTCAAATAATGTACCCCCAATATCTTGAAATAAACCTTGGGTCTTTGTCTGACACTATTAATACTAAGATACCATGTAGTTTTATTGTCTCTTGAAAATAAAGTTCTGTATACTTATCTAGTGAATAATCCATTCAATTGGAATAAGGTAATCAAACTCTGTCAGACGATTCATAATGATCCATATTAAATTCTTTTTACTTGGTATAGCCGACAAATCCATTATACAATCCATCGATACTCATCCCTACTTTCATTGGGGAAAAGAAATAAACTGAAGTAATCCATAAATATTTGGCCACAGTTTCAAATCTTTAAATCTTGATACATCTTATTACTCATTGGATGCATAATTAATAACTATAATTGGCCTCCTTTAATATCTTCTCTCTTGGATATTGTCGAAACATATACTTTACCTCAATAACATAATCAATCACTTGGCTTAATTTCATAGCTCTGTACTTTCCTATTTCCAGCTTATCTTCTCTTTTCAAGATATTTTTTGGCTCTTCCTATTCAAGAATAACTTGTATTTTCTTGGAGTCAACACTTATTCCTTCTAACACTACATATCCAAGGAAAGTTATTTTCGACAAACTGGAACTTGCATTGAAACTTGATATTAAGTTGCTTATCTCTTAAAGTTTGCAGTACCACTCGAAGATGGTAGTCATGTTCAACTTCGGTCTTCGAATAAACCAAAATCATTTATGAAGACCACAACAAACTGATCCAAATTGGGTTGGAATACCCTATTTATCAGATCCATAAATGCAGCAAGGGCATTCGTCGATCTAAAAAGACATCACGTAAACTCGTAGTGTCCCTAACAAGTCCTAAATACTGTCTTTGGTATATCTTTATCCTTAACCTTAGTTTGATAATAACCTTGATCGAAGATTTATCTTTAAAAACATTACTTCATCTTAAACTGATCAAATAAATCCTCAATCCTTGAAGGGGATACATATTCTTAACGGTACTTTATTCCATTGTTGATAATCTATACATGATCATAGGAATTCATCTCTCTTATTTACAATTAATACCGGGGCACCATGGTAATTCACTTAGTCCAATATAATCCGGTTTAACAATTCTTGTAGTTGAGTCTTTAGTTCCCTTAACTCAATTGGTGTCATCCTATATAGTACCAGTGATATTGGCTTATTTTCAAGATAGGCATCAACCCCAAACTGCTTTTCCCCATCCGAAGGTAATCCTGATAACTCATCCGAAAATACATCAGGAAATTCCTTTACAGTCGGGATGTCTTCAAACTTTTTATGTAACTTTTACGTATCTTCCATACAACCCAAACATGTTTCACACCTATTGAATAACAACCTTTAACCTGTTATTACAGAAATTACTGACTCTAAACAATCAGTTCTTTTCCTCAAAGATTATTTCAAACCATCGGATCCTTGAAATACTGACCTTTTCTTCTTACACTTCATATATGCATCATATACAGATAGTCAATCCATTCCAAGAATGACTTCAAATTCATGGAATGGAAGTTCTATTAAATCTGTCAGAACTTAATTCCTTGAATTCTTAATGAACCTTTCTTGCATAGTCTAGTTACTTATACATTGTCCAAAAGAATTATTGACAATCACTTTACTATTTTTTTCCAAAGAAGTCTTTCTTTGGGCCTTGGACATAGCTTCTTTATAAACCATTCTCATTGAGTTCTATCAATCGGAATCAATTTAACTACGTACCAACTCAGTCTATTAAAATCTAACTCGTACTCATGGACAGTGGGAGTACCTTGTTTCAAACTTAGGACTGTTGCATATTTCTCTTTTAACTAATTGCCAACATGCTCGGCTTTAAACATTCTTCTTCCTCTATTTCCTATAATTAAGCATTCATTTCAATCCATCAATACTTAACTTCGTTTATTTTTACTAAAACTTATTCATATTATTGAGGAGCATAATCAAGTTACACAGTAGTACATCAGTAACATGACATCCTAGGGGCATGTACTTAACTTTAAATCACATTAAACATGATTTAGCCTCCAGAATTGGCTAAACATGTAGCTCTGATACCAATAAATGTAACACCCTTAACGTATATTCGTAGACCGAATATACACTAAAAATGTTACTGAAATATTAAGAAAGCATGACTTGAAGAAATTTTTTATGCCAAACCTTGTCTTGTTGTTTAAAGCTTTATCGGTTTTAAATTGAAAACTACTTCTGTCTATAGCAGCTAGTTTCGACCCTGAATTGTTTTAGAAAATTTATAAATGTGTTACTGAAATAAAAATATAATTCAGGGAGAAAACTATGTACCCTGCCTAGACCCTTTCTTGATTTTTAAAATTTCTACTTGATTTGGGTTAAGCTAGATTTAACTATGTCATAAATCTTAATCATTTGTAGTAAAACCATATTCTGAGTCCCTACACTCGTAATTAATATGTAAACACATTATAACTTAAGTTTACAAAACATTTGCATATTTTCAACCCCACATACATACAAGTATATGCCCACTAGATATCAACCATAATTTAAGATATGCATACCGTGCTTACTTATGTAACTTGACTTTCCAATTAATAGCTCATTCATGTCCTTCTACGTGGGAGAACCTACGTGTGAAATAACACATGCTAAGTACGAACTTAGTGAGGCAACAATCTTATTTAACAAATATAGAGTAAAATAATACTTATTTAATAATATCATATCAAGTTCTCTACCTAAGATAAGGTAGTTCTATTATGGTTTCCATAGTCTCTAGATTTTCATGTACATTTCATAAGTTTCTAACTTGCTCAAGACTCCAATGCTCTATCATCATAAAATAAATCATATACATAGTGTATTTCATATAAGTAACATAATTTGCATACATGGTATAATTCACATAAGCAACATGGATCACATATATGACATGATTTTCATGCATGACATGATTTAATATACATGACATGATTCATATACGCAACATGATTCATATTCACGGTACGATCCATTTATATAACATAATTTCTTATACATGACATATTTTATATGCATGACATGATTCTCATACATGACATATTTCATTTACTCAAATGATTCTCGTACGTGGCATAATTCATATACGTGATTTCTTTCATATACATGACTTAATACCTGAACATAATATGATTTGTGTACATGGCATAATTCGTATGCATGGCATAATTCATATGGATGGCATGGTTCATACGCATAACATAGTTTGTACACATGGCATAATTCATATGCATTGCACATTTCTTATATATGTGACATACTTCGTATACATTGCTTAATTCATGTGTTTGGCCTGATTCATATACTTGGTATAATTCCTAAACATGTCATGGTTGATATACGTGGCATGAATCATATACTTGACATATTTCATATACATAACATGGTTCATATCCATGACATGTTTCATATACATAACATGATTTATTTATGTATCATGATCCTTTTATCATTGCCCAAAGTACGCTATATGAGATTGAGGTACTTGAGTCATCTTGTAATGACACCGTAGTGTCAAACGTGAATGTAAAGATGAGTACTCGGGGATGCTCTTTGCTCCCCATAAACATAAAGCACCTCGACAGTGCACTCGGGCACAGTGGAAATAGATCCCCAGGGTGCGACACCTCGGTAGTGCATTTAGGCACAGTAGGCGTAGATTCCCAGGGTGCATGTGACACAATCATTTTGTCACAATAATTGTTTGATAACATAAACATAGGGGTGCAGGTGGTAAAGAATCTATGACATGCCAACTATACCATGGACTCTCATACTCAATACTTGGGCATTTCTTTCTTCATCAACTCAATATCATAATTAATCATATAAATAGACATTTCATATTTCATCATAAATAGTCATGGCAAACATAGATCATCGATCATCATCATTTCTTAGAGAAATAATTCATATTTCATATTCCATGTAATCTACCTTTATTACAACATGCAGTAGTTCAACATATATATAGCAATACTATTTTTTTAGGTGTATCTTGTTCCATTTTAACTTGTTCATTTAAATCTTGACATTTTCGGTATCTCATGTATGCATAATGCATCATCATTTATGCAAACAATCATTCGTATCTGGTATTCCATCAATCTTGCCATGTCGAGCAAAGTATTATAGAGAAATATAATGCCATTTTCAACATAATGAAATCATATAAAAATGCAATATCATTTTAATTTAAGGTCGACTACTCGCTAGTCTTCCTAATTGCATTTTTTTAAAACACGTAAATGCACTCACCTGGGCCATGAATAATATGCCTCACTAAGCTTACTCGAGGTTCTTATCTTTCTTTTTATCCTTGGTTCTCCTTCGTTTTCTTTTGAAACTCTATAAAACCAATTGACATATACATTACGATTCTCGCATTCGATTTAAATCTAACATTGCTAACTTGATTCTTAAGCATAACTATTCGAATATAAAATTTTCTGAAAATTTCCCCAATATTTTACATTATTACCAAAATGGTCCTTAGGTCTTTAGTGATCATTTTGAACATTAAACAATTGTTCAATCCCATTTTTGAACAATTCCATAATTAATTATTTATTTTGGACTATTTCTTTTTTTGGTCCTTCAACTTTATAAAAGTGACATTTTAGTCACTAAATTACTTTTGTACATTAAATTCATGTACAAATAAACCATTTATTTATTTCCAACATCCATAAAATTTTCCTTCAACTTTTAAACTTTATTCAATTTGGTCCTTCACTAACTTTTTATTTTCAAAAAGGTCCCAAAATTTCCTTTTCTTGACATATCAATTCTTTAACTTCCATAACAGGCTTGAATCTTCAATTCTATCAATTTTCCATAAATTCAAGACCAATCCCTAAATTTTCTTAAATTGCCGAATTGGTCCTCCAACTTCCAAATTTTTTCATTTTGGTCTCTAATCACAAATTCAAGCCATTTTCATCATAACTCATCCATTCCAATATAAAAATAAAATTTTCAACAATTTCCCCTAACTTTCTCAATCTTTTTGAAATGGTCCCTATAATATCATCTTGGGAAATTATTCATTCTAACATCAAAATTAAGCTTCTTGAATCACAATTACTTCAATTTCATCACCAATTCCATATCCCTAATTAAAATCCTAAATTTCAAGATTAGGGTTTATATCTTCCAACATGAAATTAACTTGATTTCAAGCTTGTTTCCATCAAAACTAAGCTTAATTCATCATCTACTACATCAATTCTAATAAAATTTCATGAAACCCTAATTTCTCTCTCTTCAAACCCTAACTTAAAATTCATAATTCCATGAAATTTTACTATCAAAATATAGAGAATGAAGAGTAGATCACTTTACCTTAAACAACCTTGCTTGAATTCTTGATCAAAAGCCTTGAAAATGAAGTAGAAAAATTTACAGTATTTTTCCCTCTCTTCTCTTGGCTATTCGAACAACAAGTCAAGATGGAGATGATTTTTTTATCATCTTTTACCTATTTAATCAAAGTGTAAAGGTTAAATGAATTTTAAATTCATTTAACTAGTAAAATAACCATCTTGCCCTTTTATTATAGTGGCCATAATTCAATCTCATCAAAAATCCATGTGTTTTTCACCTTTCACAATTGCCCTCAAAGTTCCAAAATATTTCAAAAATGCCATCCATGGCAAATGACCAATTTACCCTCCAACTAGACTTTATTTACAACAAGTCTTCAAAATTGTCATTCCATAAAAATTGAACTAAATTAGTTCCATTCTAACCAGCCTCCTTCTCACAATATCATAGATTTTAATTTATGATATTTATTCGATCCAAATATTCGAATTTCATTTAATATGATTTCCGAATTTTCTTTCTTTGAGCTTTATAACCATTCCGTCATATTCTAACTAAATCTAGTTAGAATGTCACCAACATTAATAAAATATTTATAAAATAATATTTTATGAATTTTCCATAATCTTTGGGAACTGTCTTTAAAATTTCAATTCGATCCGATATACCGATAATTACCGGGAATTTTTATCGGATACATCTCCTCTTAGAAATCTTATCTTAACAATCCATTACGAATACTATTAACTCAAACTGAATCCTTTTTATCAGTCAAAATATTGAATATGGGACCTTCCCATTAGGTCACCCATCCTTGTGCTACTCTGGCCTGAGCACGCTTAACAATTTTATTCGATCCAGATTCGAATAACATAATCCTCGTATGAAAAATCCAACACATAAATACCACTCTTGGGGGTGAACTATTCATTTACGGGGTTAACTTACATAACTTTTAAAAATTATACTTTGGTCCCTAAACTTTTCCAAAATTTACACTTTAACCCCTAAACTTTCAAAAATTACATTTTAGTCACTAAGCAAGAATTGGGATATTACAAAAATAAATATACACACATATGTAATAGAACGATAATGCATATATCTATATATTATGGTACCATACTATGTATTATACATTACATGTTACATAAAAAAAACTAAGCGGCACGTTTCCAAATATAAAACTGTACATTAGATATATACATATATTATATGATATAAACAATACAACATAACATACGTATAAAGGACAGCATAAATGTTATAATGCTACATAAATAAAGCATCTTAAGGGATGGAATTGGAAGAACAGAAAACTTAAAAGCATGAGAATTTTTTTGATAATAGCCACTGAATTTATTAAATCCATAGAAAAATCACAATTACAACACATCTAGGAAGGAAAATAATGGGAATAAATCTACCCAAAATTTCTTACAACCCAAAAGCAAAGAAAAGTGGAAAATTTCTATAGAGATAAGCATACCATACAATTCAGAAGCTTCCTGAATCTCCTTGTCTCTATCCAATCGAAACGCATAACGGGTAAAGAATGAGTGGTGAGCGATCCAAACTATCAGGCAGAATGTTCCGCTACCCAGGACAGATTATATCGGTACAGAACCATCAATCGTGTCGGGATCTAACTTTCCATGACCACCGATAAAATCATAATCAGAAACTAGCGCCGGTTGAAATCTCTGTGCGAGCAACAATCAACCGCTAGGGTATGCTGAATCATGCCATAAAGGTAGATGAAACAAGCCACAAAAACAAAAAAAAAGTGTCACAAGAACAGAGGAAACACGTGTCACAAAGGCAGAGATTCTTATTAAAAATAAAAACAAGAGAAAAACAAGAAAATAATAAACACTGGCGATCGACAACTAACATCAAGATGATTGCCGATCGCCGGCTAACTCAATAAAAAAAGGAAAAGTGTAGGCGACCGTGGCTATTGAGAAGAAAAGTAAAAAAAAAAGCATGGGAATTAAAACAACAGTAATAAGAAAAGCAAAATAATACCACATTTATGTAAACTAAACAACATAAAAAAGTAATATATGCCTATTAAAATAGGTTACCATAAAAACGTACTAAAAATGAAAATGACCACATTTATGCATAATAACATAGACATGTAAAAAAGAATTAAACGAGTATATATCTATATTAATATAAAATAGTTTACATATAATGGGTAAACAAATACCATATATACATAAATATGTATTAAAGTATTACCAAAAATAAATTATATTAAAAGAAAGAGATAACTTTACATGTGTACATATTAAAAAGGCAATGGATGAATTATAGTAAATATATATCATGACAAAATCAAATATAACAATTCAAGTATGCCATAAATATACCAATAATAAATATAGGTACTTACTATACAAAAATTAAATCTAATCGCTCAAATAAAGCAAATAATAAAAGCATACCATATAAATTTAAACTAGACAATCAATTAAAACAGGAAATGATGACTAAAATGAAAAGGATTAACAACAAAGAGGGACTAAAAAGGTGATTAACCCACTTGTTTCAGACCAAAATCGAAGAGAATGGACGGAATTGAAAGCTTTTAAAATACTTCAAGGACCGTGGAAAGAATTAAAGGAGTCCATAGGTCCTTAAATGGGTAATAAACCCACTTTTGAAACCATGTATATAAGCTAAAAAACACAAACAACTTTCATTTTATTTTACATTTCAAAACAGATCAAAACTCTCCCTCCCAAATTCTTTGAAATGTTTTAGATCATTAAAATGTTCTTGAAATCCATCGCCCTTGAACCCAGATATCGCCGTGGATTGACAACGCTCTGCCACCAATCGACGCCAGAATCTAGAAATTTTAAACCCAATAAATTTTTTTAGAAAACAAAGCCTAACCTAAAACCTTCATTCTCACCCTAAAAAAGTCCTTTTTCACTGATCTTCGACCCAAAAAAAACCCTAACCCTTTTGGTTCAAAAAAAAAGTGAAGAGATAGATGGTGCTGTTCATTGGCGCACCGCCCTCAACCGTCTACAACAATAGTGGCTCGAGATCGAGATGGTAAAATCCTTACCCCTCTTTTTTTGCTTTGAAAATAGAAGAAGATTCCTCTAATTTTTTTTTCTTGTATTGATTTCCAATCTAAATTTTATTACAAGATTGTACCGGTTATATATTGGGTTTGTTACAATTTTTTAACCTAATCCACTGTTGACGATGATAATGTATGACATCTCCCTTTTTTGCACACATGATGGATGGGGGGATATGGTCGTACAGCAGCAACGAGATTTTCGACGACGAGGCCACGTGGGCATGTGTGTTTTATGTGGAAATTGAAGGGCCGGTGATGGAGAACTGAACAACCTCGGGCGTGTGCCCTGAGGGAAGCTAAAGAGTCCTCTCCTGATGCAATTTGGACTGTTGAATCCAATCTCGATCAAACGATCATGGTGTGGTTGCGCAAAAAGGAAGGGCAAATTAGGTTTTGGAATGTTGTTTAGGATTTTGGGCATATCGGCCCACATATGTAATATATGATATTATGTAATGGACTGATAATTTAATAGATTAATATATTTAATTAAAATTAGGTTTTTTATTTAATTTATTATGGATCAACTTTTAATAATAATAATAATAACAAATAATAACAATAATACAAATAATAAGATCGAAAATAAAAATAATAACAAAACCGGACAAAATTTGTGATTACAACTACCTATCTTTGCTCATCTTGTAAAACAAGACTAGAGAAAAGATCAAAAAGCACTAATTTTGTCCTATTTTCATGTATGGATCCTGAATCACCATGCACTAGAGGTCCTACTAATGGCCCTGAAGCCTTAACTGAAAATGCATTGGTTGTCGAAGCTTGAAGTTGTTCTTCTCATTATGAAATTCTTCAATCTCCTGCCAAAGTTTGGAGTCTAAAGCTGTTCTTCTCATTACGAAATTCTTCATCCTCCGAGGCCTGAAGTTGTTCTTTGCATTATGAAATTCTTCATCCCTCTACCAAAGTTGCCGAAGCTGAAAGCTGTTCTTCTCATTACGAATTTCTTTAATCTTCTGCCAAAGTTTGGAGTTTGAAGTTGTTCTTCTCATTACAAAATTCTTCATCCTCCAAGGTTCGAATCTGTTCTTCTCATTATGAAATTCTTCATTCCTCTACCAAAGTTGTCGAAGCTTGAAACCGTTCTTCTCATTACGAATTTCTTCAATCTTCTGCCAAAGTTTGGAGCTTGAAGTTTTTCTTCTCATTTTGAATTTCTTCATTATCCGAAAATATGGTGAGCTCTTCTCATTATTAACTCTTAATTCTTTGTTGATGTATTTAATGATTCCTATTAAAATAGAAAAAACAAATTAATTATATGAGTTAGCATGACCCTAACTTAAGGATGCCTAACTACACATGATGCATGAATGATGCAAACTGAGAACCACTTGGGTGAGCTTGTCTTCTGGGAAGCTCAAGATTCCTTGTTTCAATTCTTTGTTGAAACTCTTTCTTCAACTAATGCAACCCATCTCAAACTCGGGTTTAATTTTTAAAATCTTTGTATCTCTTTTTGCTCCAAAGCCTTTTCAGGTTCTCTCTTTGGATTGCTCTTCCTATATCTTGCTCAGCTTAATCTACTTGAGTTCTGGCTCTGAAGTATCTCTGCCATTAAAGATTGGTCATCTTTGTGCCCCAAAAAAATTTTGTTGTTTACTCTTGTTCTTTTTTGAGTCAAAGTTTCGACTTGTTCAATAGTCAGATTCCTTAGGCTCTGTATCCTCTCTTGTCTATTCTAATTTGAACTCTTATGTACAAATGATCGTGCCACGTGGACAATGGCGTCACTCTAATTTTCTCGTTCTTGAATACGGGATGCAAAGTTTTGCCCCTCTTTCAACACCTAGGGTAAGGAAATGCCTTAAAACTCTTTTTAATGCAAAAACTTATGAAGATGATTTTAAAAAAAAATCTTATGCATAATTTATTTTAAGTTCATGTAAAAATCTTATTCAGAATTTGGCCATCTTTCAAAATTTAGGACGAAAAAATGCTTCAAACTCATTTCAATTCAAAAACTTATGAAGATGATCAAGAAAAAATAATTAAATTTATGAAAAAACGGTGAACTTTCTTTTCTTTTTTTTTAAATGAGATCAAAATTAGGCACTAAAATATCAAGTGCAGGAGTGACAATGAAATGACTTACCGATGATTTTCCCAAGCATATCCTGTGTCTAGGAGACCTCGAAAGCTGAGTCGATATCTGAGGATGTGAAGTGCCTTCCGAGTTAGTTTGGTCTTTAACCAATTTAAATTTACCTTTTGTAAGTTTCACCTTAAAATTATTGTTTCTTTGTCTTATTTCTTTTTTTATTTGAGGAATTCAACTCATCACATTCTTTTGGCTCACGATAAATGATGAAGCAAACAACAAAACCCCCGAGCTACCTAGCATTTTCATGATTTGAAAATATTACCATCACTCATGAAGCTAAGGTTTTTGACTTGGATGGTGCATTGCAACCTTATTTTTCCTATCGCTTCGGCAGAGTGCCCCAAAGTTTCCACACTCTTATCTGAAAATGCCTCTTTACCAGGCTTCGAACATTGGAGTGCATTTTTATATCTCAGGATTTCATCTTATTTGTTTTTTTTATACTTTGCCAGGATTTGAAAAATCACTCATGAAGCCAAGATATAGAGTAGATGGAGCATAGCTACCTTATTAGACACTCAATCTTCCGGCTACAACGGAGTGCCCCCGAGATTTCTCTTTTTTTACATTTTGTTTTTAAAATGTGGAAGATTATTCTCCTAACTGTATTATAATGTCCTCATGTGTGGTCATTATTGACTGAACAAATTAAATCATAGTGTAAGCCACTCATCTTCGCAACTTCCGATTTCCACTAGACACAAGCTACTCGAAATTAATCATTGGGCTTAAATCAAAGTCAATGTTGCAATTAATATTTAGGTTCCTGATGAAAATGATATGTACATATATGCATGGGAGAAAAAAAACCATCCCATAACAATGAATGAAATGTTAAAAAAATCAAAGAATACAAGTTGTTTACCTAATGAGATGCAAAATGATATTTTATTAAAATCAAACAAATAAACAATAGCCCTAACGGAACCTCCTCACTTGACGTATTTAGGCCAAGAACGCAGTCAACATGATCATCTCCAAGGTTTGCTCTCAAAACCATGGCGTGGCTTGCATATGCCCACATTGTGTTGAATTGAATTTTCTTTTCAAGTAGTGGCATTTCAAGTCGGAGCTTGTTGCAACTTGGAAAACAAATCTCGATAAGTAAAAGAAGCCGAACTAAAATGTAAGTCCTTTGATTTCTCATTCTTCTCTTGAGAATCAGAGGCTTGATCAACCAGTAACTAATTGGGTTCTGGAATAGTTGGCTCCACAGGTCACAAGTGGTTCTCAGCTGTACTGAATGAGAAGTCATTTTCATGCCCATTCTACTTTCTAAAGTAAGTATTCCTCCCATAATTAATTTAACCATTATGAATTAATGCATGTAATGTAATCTTCGTCTCAACGACGTCTCTGGGCCAATGGGCAACCTCGTCGCTTCTTCTCTTATGTTGCTCGAAGGATCAGCGATGGTATAATATATGTACTCTAAGCTTTTGGGAAGATCAATAACCCGTGCAGGCAGAATGCAAACAAGAGTCTCTTTTTCAGGGGTGGATCTTGACAATCCAATTTGAAGGGGCCTATTTAAAATTTTTGAAAATGTTGGAGGCTTAAATTAAAATTTCCAAAGATTTTAAAGGGTTTAACTAAAATTTTCAAAAAAAATTGAAACTTAACAAGACCCATTTTTTAAAAATTTTAGAAAGGGGTTTAATTGAAATTATATAAAAAATTTGAAATATAATAATAAATTTTTAAAATTTTGGAGGGGCCAAACTAAAATTTTTGAAATTTTAAAGGGGCTAAATGTGAAATTTTCAAACTTTGAGGGGCCATGGTCCCTACGAGCTTCAATGAGGATCCGTCTTTGCATCCAAGATACGACGTCTCTGCCTCTGACATGTGTCTCTTCATCAACTTGTCTCTTTCTTGGATTGTTCATCGTTCAACCTAACTCGTTACTGTAGCATTGTCACTCTTGGCATCATAGAATTCTCTCCTATCTTGAATGCCCTCTAAATTGGACTGTTCTTGAATCAACACTATGTTATGATGTGATGCAAAAATAAACGCGGGAAAAAGAAATGAAAGAAAAAGGAACAAACACCAAAAAAAAAAACAAATTAGTACGGTGATATAGTCGAATAAATAAATTAAATAATAGCAATGACAATAATTAAAGCAATTAAAACACGCATAAAAAAAGCAACAAGCAAAAAACACGAATAAGTCAAACAAAGCCTAAAAAGGGTTACCGCTAAACGGTCAGAGTTTTGGCATGGGTTTAAAAAGTGGGCTCCTACAGGCCACTATATGTGGTTCGGATCTAGAGTAAAGTTATGGATACGAGCCCTTATACCATACAGGGGCATGGACCCCACAAAATATAATGATCGTATCCTGGAAGTGAATTACAATACCATACGATGGTGAACACCCCACGAGACAAAGTAATCACTCCCACGTAATGGTTCTAGATCTAATGTATGATGATAATTTATCAAACACCTACAATTAAAGCGATAAACAAACAAGATTAGAGATTAAAAATTAAATTAAATTTATTTTTTTAGTAAATACAATACGAACCCGAATTAAGGCTTGGATCTCTTTTTTGTTTTTTAAACAAAAATGTTCCCCAGTGGAGTCGTCATTTACGAGTGTGGAAGGATTCGCACCCCACCATGACCGAAAATCGGTACCTAAAGGGTTCACTTCGTATTTACTAAGGAAAATTAAAGTTCAAATCTAATTTAATATCTAATCCCTAAAATGCATGAATGCATGGTCATACGATTCAAACATATAATATCCCGCAATTTACAGTACCAAAAGAAGATGATGCCCGAAGATCCAGGACAACACTCCCGACCGGATACCGAAATTTTGAGAATTAAGCTATTGTGAAAATTAAATAATGTATGAACAATTAAAATGAATGAATAATAAAGAGGATAACAAAATAAATATGGGAAAGGAAATAGATATATACACATATGTAATAGAACGATAATACATTTATCTATATATTATGGTGGGCTAAGCCACAGTAAAGGAGGAGAAGGGCGAGAACTAGCTGGGCTTACTAGAGAAGTAGTAGCTCGGATGCACTCTCTGACTATACGATTACCCTCAGACAATAAAATCCTCATGTTGGACAAAATCCACCTCAAACAATAAGTTGCATCGGCGTTTCCAAAGGAGCCAAATATAAGCCGAAAAATATATATTCCAATTTGCATTCTGGGGTGAGAAAGTCGTAGGTTGAGTTACATTCAAAAGTATCCAATCGTCAAACTATATGTTACAGAACTCTTCCAACTGATCCGGCCGAATAACCCTTGACCATAGACTCTGAGCAATGGGGCAATGGCGAAGGACACGATCAATGCTTTCCGCACCCCCATGGCAAATCGCACACTCCTCCAAAGAAGCCAAATGCCGTCGAACTTACTCCACATTATTAAGGAGTTCCTGTACCGTAAGGCAAAGGAAGACCCTTATTCTTTGCGAAACAAGTAGTTGCCAGATCTTCCTCCACTTCGAATCAATACTCGATGTACCTCCTTGCACTAGGAAATTATGAGCTGCTTTTGTAGAGAAATTTTGATCCTTTTCCCACCTCCAACAAGGCCTATCGGGACCCAAGTAAGCTTGAGGTGGAATTACCGTTGCTATTAATCCAATATATCGTGCGGCAAATGAAGAGCCAGCCACTCCCAATCCCAATCGCCTGAGGCGTTCACCATGTCAAAAACCATAATTGGACGAGGGGCCTCGGCCAAATTACACGAGAACACTAATCGACCATCTGCATCAAGCCAATTATCATACCAGAAGTTAGTATTGGCCCCATCGCGAATATTGGAACTCACACTCTCCTTGACATCATCTCATCTACTACATTGACCCTTCCACAATCGGGAACAATTGCCTCGATGAAGCGTTAAAGGCATCAGCTATTCCCATTTGTATTTCGCCTTCAACACTTGGACCCATAACTTGTCATTATCTGATATCAATTGATAACCGATTTTCATTAAAAAAGCACGATTCTGTTGATGGTGATCCTTAAAACCCAGGCCGCCAGCTTCAACAAGACGTTGGACAGAGCTCCACGGGATAAGAGGGATACCAGATTTACCATCACCTAATCCCCACACAAACCGACGGATATTTTTTTTCATCTCTTCACAAGTGCCTTTTGGAAGCCATGTAGATTGCATCACATACACCAAGATAGCAAGAAGAACAGCCTTTGCAAGTGTCGACTGACTAACACTTGGCAAACAATTGAAGAATTAATGTAAATATGTGTAGCGACTAAAAATGGACAAGTTTTCCACTTTTTATTAAAAGTTTAATTTCAGGGGATTTCTTTAAAAAATCGTACTTTCAAAATAAAACTGGAGTCGCTACCAGTCACTTGGATAAGGTAGACCGGACACCAGAAAGTAAACCAAAGAAAATTGAGTTCGGAGTCGATTAGGAGTGGGGAAGGATTCGCACCCCCACCATGCCCGAAAATCGGTACCTAAAAGGTTCACATCGATTTACTAAGGAAAATTAAAGTTCAAATCTAATTTAATATATAATCCCTAAAATGCATTAATGCATGGTCATACGATTCAAACATATAATATCTCGCAATTTACGATACCAAAAGAAGATGACGCCTGGAGATTCAGGACAACACTCCCGACTAGATGCCGAAATTTTGAGAAAGAAGCTATTGTGAAAATTAAATAATGTCTGAACAATTAAAATGCATGAATAATAAAGAGGATAACAAAATAAATATGGGCAAGGAAATAGATATACACACATATGTAATAGAACGATAATACATATATCTATATATTATGGTACCATACTATGTATTATACATTACATATTACATAAAAAAACTAAGCGGCACGTTTCCAAATATAAAATTGTACATTAGATATATACATATATTATATGATATAAACAATACAGCATAGCATACGTATAAAGGACAGCATAAATGTTACAATGCTACATAAATAAAGCATGATAAGGGATGGAATTAGAAGAACGGGAAACTTAAAAGCATGGGAATAAAACAACAGTAATAAAAAAAACAAAATAATACTACATTTAAGTAAACTAAACAACATGAAGAAGTAATATATACTTATTAAAATAGGTTACCATAAAAACGTACTAAAAATTAAAATTACCACATTTATGCATAACAACATAGATATGTAAAAAAGAATAAAACGGGTATATATCTATATCTATATATTTATTCATATAAAATAATTTACATATAATAGGTAAACAAATACCATAGATATAAAAATATGTATTTAAGTATTACTAAAAATAAATTATATTAAATGAAAGAGATAAGTTTGCATGTGTACATATTAAAAAGGCAACACATGAATTATAGTAAATATATATCATGACGAAATCAAATATAACAATACAAGTATACCATAAATATACCAATAATAAATATAGGCACTTGCGATACAAAAATTAAATGGCTTGAATAAAAAATAAGTGCCTAAAGTATGATTTTTTGAACTTTAGGCGCCTAAAGTATTTTTTTTTGTAAAAATAAGTGCCTAAAGTTTCAAAAGTTATAATTTTAGGTGCTTGGTAGTTGACTACCGTTAAAAAATCGTTAACCAATACAAAGCAACACGTGTCATTTTAAATTTCTTTAAATTAATTTTTAATAATTTAAAATTTTATGAAAAAATCTTGAAATTCTAAATCTTTCTAAAATAGTCCCCAAATCCCTAAATCATAAATCTCCAAATCCTCACGTTACCACTATAGCCGCCGTCGCCGACCCTACCCTTTCGATCGCCGGACCCAGCCGACCATTTCTCCCCACTCGTCGTTGCCAGAAACTTGCAAATGGTGTGCCAACAAAGCATTGAACGTCAAATGTGAAATAATCGTTTGACTGGCACACCGTTCGCCAGTTTTCAGCTATGGCGAGTTGAGAGAAATGGCCAGCTGGGCCCGGCGATTGAACGTGTAGGGTCGATGATGGCTGCAGCAGTGAGGATTTGGGGATTTAGGGATTTAGGGATTTTTAGTGATTTAGGGACTGATTTGAACATTTTTATAAATTTTGGGATTTAAAAGAAATAAATTTTAAAGTTTTTTTCAAAAATAATTAAAAAATCAATATTCATGCCATGTGTCGCGTTTTAAATGGATAACAGTTTTTTTAACATCCGGGCACCTAAAATTATAACTTTTGAAACTTTAGGCACCTATTTTTACAAAAAAATACTTTAGGCACCTAAAGTTCAAAAGTGGTATACTATGGACATTTATTTTTCATTTAAGCCAAATTAAATCTAATCACTCAAATAAAGGAAATAATAAAAGTATACCATATAAATTTAGACTAGACAATTAATTAAAACAAGAAATGATGACTGAAATGAAAAGGATTAATAGCAAAGAGGGACTAAAAGGGTGATTAACCTACTGGTGTCGGACCAAAATCGAAGAGAAAGGACGAAATTAAAAGCTTTTAAAATACTTCAAGGACCGTGGAAAGAATTAAAGGAGGGCGGAGGTCCTTAAATAGGTAATAAATCCACTTTTAAAACCATGTATATAAGCTAAAAAACACAAACAACCTTCATTTTATTTTACATTTCAAAACAGATGAAAACTCTCCCCTCCCAAATTCTCTGAAATGTTCTTAGATCATTCAAAGTGTTCTTAAAATCTGCCACCCTTGAACCCAGAAACCGACGTGGATTTCCAAACTCCGACTACGCTTCACCGCCCGTCGACGCTGGAATCTGGAAATTTTAAACCCAATAAAGTTTATTTTTTAGAAAATAAAGACTAACCTAAAACCTTCTTTCTCACCCTAAAAAAACAAAAAAAGGTCTTTTTTCACTAATATTCGACCAAAAAAACCTAACCCTTTCGGTTCCAAAAAAAGAAGGTAAAGAGATAGATGGTGATGTTCATCGGCGCACCACCCTCAACTGTCTACAACGAAGGTGGCCTGAGATCGAGATGGTAAAATTCTTACCCTTTTTTTGCTTCGAAAATAGAAGAAGATTCCTCTGAATTTTTTTTCTTGTATTGATTTCCAATCTAAACTTTATTACAAGATTGTACCTATTATATACTGAGTTTGTTACAATTTTTTTAAACCTAATCCACTGTTGATGATGATAATGTTTGACATCTCCCTTTTTTGCATGCATGATGGTTGGGGGAGATGGTGGTCGTACGGCGACAGCGAGATTTCTGGCGACGAGGCTATGTGGGCGCATGTGTTGCATGCAAGAATTGAAGGGCTGGTGATGGAGATCTGAACAACATCGGGCGCGTGGCACGTGGGAAGTTAAAGAGTCCTCTCCTGATGCAATTTGGACCGCTGGATCCAATCCTGATCCAACGGTCTTGATGCAGCTGTGCAAAAAGGAATGGCATATTAGGGTTTTGGAATGTTGTTTAGGATTTTGGGCCTATCGGCCCACATATGTAATATATGATATTTTGTAAATGGACTGATAATTTAATGGACTAATATATCTAATTAAGATTGGGCTTTTTATTTAATTTATTATGAATTTGTTTTTAATAATTATAGCAAATAATAAATATAATACGAATAATAAGATTAAATAAAAATAATAAAAAAATCAGACAAAATTAGTGATTACAATATGCCAGTAAATAATGCTAAGTTTAGGTCCTTTTGCGTGCAAGAATACACGGTCATCAAGTAATACAACAATAAGCTGAGTATCGTATCCACAGGGATTTTCCAAGAATTAAATGCCACGATATTTACTTGTGAATGGGAACAACTGAGTTTGATTTGGGTTTTGGATTTTGATTAACAAAAATGACTAAGGAAAGTAAAATGAAAATTCAGGCAGGTTGGAATACAAATGTATTCAGATGGATGGTTGGCGTCGGCAAGGGATGCTTGGATTTTCACTTAGTGAAGACAACAAATAATAATTTCTAGCCTTGGTTTTGTTGCCGAGCATATTTTAAAGTCAGTATTGTATTTGTCGGTAGCAACACTCTAAGTTAATTATGATTAACTCCTATATGTCTAGAGTGATGTTTTTCAACAATTAACTTGGCGAAGTTTTAATCTTTACTCCTAAGGGGTAGATTCACTTTCGAAGTAAGCTCATCTACTTGAACATCTTATGTCGAAACTTCTCACTTTAGTACCTGGCAATTAATCATTATCTCCTAAGTCTGTTAAGATATTAAGGGATAATAGGCATGCAATGCCAACTATCGCATGGCAAAGAATTTAAGAAAACAAAGCACTAGTAGAATAGACAAAAATGCCAAGGAATTCAATTATTAAAAGCTAAAAATAAAATAAGCGTTCATCGCAAAAACACCCCTAGCCAACTTAAAGAAATTAGTTCATGGTAGGGAAACCATCAACACAATATCGTATCTGAGCATCATCATCAAATAAAAATAAAACTTAAAGAGAAATGGACAAAGAAAGAGATATGTCGATGCAACCCTTCATGGATCCAGAGCTCTTAGTCTTAGCCTGGTCGAACTACAGTTTGCCCTCTATCCTTTTTCTTCATCACGGTGCAGCCTCCTTAGCTTATCGATTAGCTTCCTTTATATAGGCACTTCGTGGAAACCCTAGGTTGGGTTTTGAATTTGAGAGTTTGTTACACATCAAGATAGACACGCTATTTTCTTATCATCTTTTTAAATTCTAGGACTGACCTGGCTCTAACGGCTATTGACTGGGTATCATCCATCCTTCTTTTGCCAACTGAGTCTGCAATCTTTGTCCTACTTTTGCCATTTGCACTATGCATTTCTCTTTTGCTTCTCTTGCTTACTGCCAACTGCTCATGTCCTGCTCTGCCAAACCTGCTCTTGTCCTGCCACAACAAGGAAAATACGCCTTCACTCTGGCAATAAAAGCATTTCTTAACTTCTAGATGCAAATGCATGAATCTACTAACTAAATGCGTAAGTATGTACTCAAAGTCAGGAAAAGGCATGGCAATATATACATGAAAAATAGTACTTTTGAGGAGTTCATACTTCCCTAAACCAAGCTCATTGCTTGTCCTCAAGTAATGCAACTAAAAGCTAAAAAACAGAAAATAAAGTAAAGTACCTCGATAAACTTTTCTTGATTAACAACACAAGCTAGCAAGCAGATTCTAGTCCTAATTTTGTCCTCAGTATCCCAGAGCAGTAATGCCAACAAATCAGCAAATTCAAGTGTAGCAATATAACTCTAGCCTAAGGTTGTAAAGTGTGCATGAAGTGCAGGAAATTTGTAGTAAGTATCTTTTTACTCCCTTAGCAAATCTTTACTATCCAAAATCAAAAATACATTTTTTATTCTTTATTCTTACCAAGGGTTTCTTTTTGATGGCATTAAATTAGGGTTTGTGTCATGACGCTGTTTGGAGTGAGAAATAAGAGGGAGCAAACCACGAATCCCCACATTAATCTAGACTACACCACTAAGCTCACCCATACACTCATACCCTAAAGTTTTGTTGACTTGAGAACTAAGAGGGAGCAAACCACAAAGCCACAAGTTACTTATTGTCTCTAAGGCAGAGGAGTGTTCTAAAATTTTTCTTGCCTTTGGCAAAACAATGTTGCCTTATTCTTTACTTGTACCCTGGCATTGTTTTTTTTCCTTTTTTTATTCTAAGTTCAGTTTCAAGAATCCTAAGTTTGTTTTGGGAACTGGATACATGTTTAAGTGAGACCAAATTTTCCTAAACTAGAGATCAATTGCCAAGCAACCTACCATTACTAATGTACTAACTCATGCTTACTAAGGATTCTAAATTCATCATTGGACAAGGCATACTAGTAAAAATTCTAACTATGCTAGCAAAAGTGTTGGCAAAATTATCAGTTTAGAAACAAGTCGAGGCCAAAATTTTTTTACTGGTTTGCTATGCATCTATCTACCTAATCGATATGACAATAACAAAATGCAAACATAAACATAAAACTGAATGCATGGCATGTCAATAAATGTGAGGCAACACATACCCCAAAACCAAAGGTGTGCATTGTCCTCAATGCATGAGAACATACATATACAAAATGAAATGCATGAATAAAATGAAAATTATGACAAATACTGAATTAAGGAGTTAAGGGGAAGAGGGCTCCCCTTCGAATTGCTCGGGACAAGAGACACGAGTCTTCCTTTTGACAAAGCTCCTTCGATTGGGTGTCATGTGCTTTTTCTTTTCCTTGAGACAACAGTGGAGGCCTTCACATCATGAAGGAACTCATCAATTATTCGCACTGGCTCAGATGCAACAAGGGCTACGAGAGCGGCAGAATAGGTGGGTGTAGTAGGTGGCGCATTAGTCTTGGCAGGTACTTTGTTATCAAACTTTTGCAAAGTCTCGGTCTTGACAAATTCAACTTGGACAGGTGATGTAGGGGTAATGGCATCGGATTGTTGGGTCAGAGTATGAATAGACTGGGGACTGGCATTCCTTCGGGCATGTAAAGCTCTGGTGGGAACTCTAGAAATGTTGGCAAAGGATTGGTGGCGATGCCCTCAAGAGTTGCCTTTAGGGCTCGGTCTCTAGCACCAATATATTGCCAGAGCACCAAATTTTGCTCCTCAGCCTTCTCCAGTTTTTGTAGGATGAGTTCTTATTGCTGATAAATCTGGGAAAGTAATGTCAAGGTGTCAGCTGGAATCAGTGTGATAGGTTATGCCTTAGGCGACTTGGCAATAGACACCAGCTCAATAGCCTTTTCTTTTCCCTTCTCCATCGCTTCCCTAGTAATCAATTATTTCTATAGAGTAGGAGCGATGGTCCCCTTACACTTCTAGACGTTATTAGAGTCGAGCTATGGTGCTTTTACTGTAAGCAAATTCGAGATATTAGTGAAGGAAAAATCAAGCTACAAGAACCCTTACCGACATATTTGTAGGTTTCAACCATAATTAGACGATCTACGTTGATTTTTCTTCCCACCATGATAGAGTGCAGCAAAGCCATTTTTTCCTCTGAAACAGTCTCTTTATGTGTGCTTGGCATAAGGTTTGCTTTCAAGAAGTGGTTTCATCCCCTCGACTGTGGTTTCAATGCTAGCCGTTTCATGGTTCTTTTTCCCTTAGAAGAGATATTCTATTTTGTGCTCGTTTCGCACAAATCTTTCAATAGCAATTGTCTTCTGGCAGCATCCATAGTTTCTACAAACGCTGAATGCTATTCTCCTTCACCATCTAAACTAAACATACCATTAACATATCCTTCATCAAATCGAACACACGTACCTTGCACAAACAAAAAATATGAGTCCTTGGTTGTGAGGTGGGCGTAAAATTTGCGAACAATGGTGGAGTGGACTTTCCCTGATTGTTGGCAAAATATCTCCCAATGATGTTTCTTGACTATTTCCTTCACTTCCGGCGAATAAAACAAGTTGGGTTCATTCTTGAACTCAAAACCTTTCTCGTAACAAAAGGTGTGGGTAGCATAATTTTCTTCATAATTTTTCTTGATCTCATCATTAAAAAAGATTTGAAAAGGTGTTGATGAGGATAACATTGCAAAATATTATGAAAAAAAGATGATGATCAAAATAGATTAGTTCTTGAATTGCTTGCCATGCTAGAGAATGAAAAGAGAAAAGTTCTTGCTTAGGGGAATTAGGGGTTAATAAATAGATAAGGAAGATAGTTATGATGGTTTTAATGGTAAGGTTAATGGAGATAATTGAGTCATTGGGCCTTATCTAAATCCTCACTAAGCTTTAATTGTGACCCTTATCCTTTCCTTGATTGCTAGCTTGATCCCGATATTGATCACGATCTATATGTACACTATTTACAACACATTTACATTTCAAAAATACATGTTAGTATCATACTAACATAGGAACATAATAGGAAAAGAAATTCCTATAAATTCTTTCGATGTTTATTCGATACTAATTCATTTCATACAATTCATACCAATCTCAATACTTCAAATTTCCTTTAATATCCAAATAAAAGAATGATTCACATAATCATTCCAATTTCATAATTTAACCATCAAAAGAATTCTTTTTAGAATTTGTCCCAATATTTCCAAAATATTCAAAATGTTCCCTTGCCATTTAACTACCAATTCAAGCATTCCAACAATTTTTTTTCAAACATGATACCTCAATTTCTAATCAATTTCCACCACCAAAAATAATTTTTACACAGTTTTCCCTAAACTTCCTGTATATAACCGTATAATCCCTCTATATTTTCCATGATTTTTTTTTATCATTTCAAGCATAGAAACAACACTATAACAACATTTCCAACATGATTGAACCTTAAAACATGAAATTCCAACATGCTCTTCATAAACCCTAATCATCAACTTCAACTTAGAAGCAAGCAAACTATGTAAAAATTATATCAATTGAAAGAGAATTTAATGAAGAACAACTTTGTATTTCATGAGCTAACCTTAATTCCAACTCCAAATGCTTGAAAATCAAACTTGAAACTAATTTTCTCCCTTCTCGAAACCTCACGGTAATGTAGAGAAAGATGAGCCAAATTCTAAAATTTTATGTCTTTTCTAATTATGCCAAATTGCACTAATAATCTAATATAATAAATAAAAATCTTTTTAATAGCCAAATGACTATTTCACCCTTGATATACAATGCTTCTCATCTTGCCACATGTCAATTTATTCATCTAATGGTCAAAAATAAACCAATAAGTTAGTAATTACCAACTTTGCCCTTGTAATTTGTCAAATAAAATATTCCTTAATCTCAGAATAAATAAATAAAAATGTAGCATAGAGAAGAAGGATCGATCCACAGGGACTAAGGAGTTTCCAATATTGGTCTGAATCGATCTTTAACCAAGAAACCTGCAAGTAAAAATGGGGTTTAATGAAATGAGTTGAATAAATCTAAGCAAACAAAAATGACAAATAAAGGAAAGTAAATAGTTGAAAGTAATTATGATAATATATAGCCTCCAGCTTTGCGTCGCCTCAACTCGTTTCGATCACTGAAATAGATTTTACTTAGAGTTCTTGCCGGTTATAGTGTACAAGGCCCAACCCTTGTAACTTGCTCTTCTCTATGGTGAACTAATTTTCCAAGGTCAATCCTTAGAATTTAGCACTTTTTTGGATTAACGACGGCAGTCGATGCTAATGCCAATGCTGTATTCTGTGCTAGAAAAGCCCATGCTCGGATAATTTTGTCTCAATGAGAATCGAATCCGATCTTGATTTCCCTCAGCAGACCACCTCTAAGTTTGTTCTTAGGGAGTTGAATTTGCTACAAGCCTACTCTTGTCCCCAACGGTAGATCAAAACGTCGATCAAACGAATGCGCGCTTTTGAAATGAAGGAGTTGAGATGTTTAAAGGAAAAGCCGATTGCCAATCCAATAATGCTGAAAATCAAGAAAGAAGATTGAAGGTATGAAGAGCTCTTGCAATTCTCACGAAATGAATTGGGTTTCGCTTAGCTATCGGCTAATGGTAAATTTAACTAAGCATAACTATGGAAGAAGTCATACTTAGCATTAAAATAAAGAAAAAGAACTTAAAAGAATAACGTAAGAGAAAGGAAATTTATAAAGCTTTAAAAACATAAACAAGACAAGAACAAGAGATGATTGATAGCTTACCCCATATAGGGTATTTATAGTATCTTAAAACCCTAAAAAAGATAAATCCTAAAAATATTTAGATTAAATACAAATGATAGTCCCAAGTTTAAATTTTAAATCCGTCTGATAAGCTATCAAAATGTAGCTGATAAGCTATCAAAAATGTTGATGTCATCTTCTAGAAGCGCTGACGTGGTGTCCAGTCAGAATTCTCATGCCCAGATTCATGCCCACTAGCCCAGCCTTGACTCCAGATAAAATTTGTAGAATTTTGCCTCTTTTCAGTATGTTTTCCAGAATTAAAGGTCTGTACGAAAAACTCATAATAAAGCCCAGATCAGTATCATATTCGCATCTTTAGAGGCATATTTAAAGATGAAAAACTAATCATTTAAACTACTCATCAAATTCCCCCTCACTTATTCAATGCTTGTCCTCAAGCATTTCTCAATCAATGTATCAAAAACCTCAAGTTGCCATCTCTATTTCACAAAATTTCCAACTCTTCCATGCAAATCAAAATCATAGCAATTGATAAAACTAAAGAGCAATCAAGCTAAAGGCACAATTAAAAGCAAGTAATAGGAAAGTATGACATTCCAAATATTCATTAATCTCAAAGAAGCAAGACTTGGTACCTTACATTGGTTCATCATTCCGCTCAAGTGTTTCGGGTAAAAAGAATCGCTCAAGCCTAACTAATCAAAGAATTACCATAAGCTTGTAACTAAATCTAATCTCCACTACTAAGTATGAACAAGATGCGATAATCAAGAGGTCTTTAAAAGGGTTGTAATGGGGCTAAGGTTCGGGTAGGATAAAGGCCAAAGATCAGTTTTAGAAATTCAAGACAAAGAGAAAATTATTCCAAAGAAATACTCAAAGGGAAGTAAAAATGAAAGAAAGGAAAATCAAACAATCAGAGCTTAGTTTTTCTTTCAAACTTCTCTTTTTTTTTCTTTTTTTTTTGCTACTCGAACCAAACTATTCTATTTTTTCACTGTTTGAACAGTTTATTCGACTTGTTCTGCGCTGTATTTTTTCTGCACTGTTCGAACCAAACTGTACTGTTTTTTTCTGCATTGTTCGAACCAAACTGCACTATTTGTTTTTTTTGCACTGTTCGAATCTCTCTTTTTTCGCTTAAGAATAACCTTAACTTTGTCCTAAAAAAGTGTGACAAAAAGAGGAAAAACAACAAAATCGGTACGGGTTAAAGATGTGGTAAATCAAAGAAAAGGATAAGGTTCAAAATTGGTTATCTAAGGGGTAAATAAATAAAGAGTAGGCCATTTTTGGGAAGAGAAAGGGGTTAAAACCTAATGCCTCTATCACACTAAAGCATCACATTCAATCGTGTAGTCTCGACAAACATTATGCTATAAGTTCTAGAATGCTAAGAATTAGTCGGCACATTCAAAATTAACAAAGAGAAAGAAAGTAAATGTATGCTCATTAGGCTCAAATTTTACATGAAAGGTTAATTGCACTAAGTCATGATATCAATTTAACCAACAAATGCATGAAATGCCAAAAATTTTAAAGAAAAAATAATTAATCATGCCAATTGCCATCATGCTTCCTAAATTCCAACAAAAGCGAGATTAAAATTCACAATAAAAACAAAGAAACAAGGTGAAAAATGAGATATGCAACCATCAATTTTAATACATCAATTCAAGAGAAAAAAAATCAATTCCAACCAATTGAATAAGCAAAGTGAAATTTGATGCAATTTTCACCCCGTCATTTAAGTCATAATGTCCCAATTATGGAAAATAAAGCAAAAGAGAGGGGATAGAATACTCCCCACTAAAAGCATAATGTCGCTGTCTAGTGAGGTTGACCGGTGCTTGTGAGAGCTGGCGAGCTTGCTCTCGGGTGTGAACCATGGTGGCTGGGAAGGTTTGCAAAGTCAAAGGAGGTTGGGGTTGTTTATGTTGGCCGAAAGTAAGGGTAAAGAGGTGCGGCTGAAGGAGAAGGAAAAAGAAAGGTTCAGGTTTAATTAGGCATGTAGGGGAATAATAAATAAAATAAAAAAGTTGTTTTGGAAAAGCGTGGGCTCCACGGGTTTTAGCATTTGAAAAAGAAGTGATAAAATAATATGAGAAAATGTTTAAAATAAGGGTAGAGATAGGGAGATAAGTGATGGAAATGATGGGTGGTTTTGGATTGGATAAATTACACCTAAGGATGGTGGGAAGCTTTGCTAACATGCACCCTTTAGCAAAAATGGGCTTTCTACCATTAATCCATGCGTGAAATACCTCTTCGGATTGCATTATATTCGATCCAAAATATTTTAGGGTACCTAAAAATAAAAAAAAATAAATAAACTTGAGATTAAAATTAAATTAAATAAAATTAAAAATGAAAATGAATTAAAAATAAAATAGAAATTAAAAATAAAATAAAATGGGTTGCCTCCCATTTAGCGCTTTATTTAACGTCGTTAGCTCGACGACCTGATTCAGACTACATGCAATGTGAAAAATACTTCTTCCACTTCTTGCGTTTTGTCCAACTGAGAATTTCCCTATGAGAATTTTTATGATTGTATAGTTTCTTCATTTTTTTCTGAAAAAAATATCTTTTTTACTTCTCAATTTATCTGGCTGTAATTTTAGCTCCAAATCTGGTGCCTGCAAGATGGAAGGGAAATTTTTAATTTTTGAGGGTATATGGCTTGAATCAGAATCAATTGAAATTTTTTTCTCAAACTTCCTGATCTCTTCTTCAAAGTCCTCAAATACTCTGCATAGATTATCAATAAGGTTAGATTCTATAGATTCTTCAATAGCAGGTTCAATAACATCAATAAAATTAATACTAGCAACATTATCTGGATGTTGAATTGCTTTGTAAATGTCAAACTTAACAACCTCACCGTCGAACTCTATTGTAAGATTTCTGCTTCTTACATCGATTTTTGTATTCACCATGCTAAGGAAGGGACGACCGAGAAGGATTTCTGAAGAAGTGTTTGATCGGTCGTTTTCCATGTCAATGACATAAAAATCCACCGGAAAAATAAGTTCATTTACCTTTACTTGGACGTTCTCGAATAGTCCTTCTGGGTATATCACAGATTGGTTAGCCAGCTGTATCATCACTTTCGTATCCTTTAAAGGCTCAGCAGAAAGTAAGTTATACAAGGCAAAAGGCATAACATTTATAGAAGCGCCTAGAACACACATGGCACGTTTAATCCCAATCTTACCGATTTTGCAAGGAATAGCGAACATACCTTGGTCCTTTAACTTTGGCGGAAGCTTTCGTTGGAAAACGGCTGAGACATGTTCCCCCAAATTTACTTTCTCAATTCTGGTAAGTTTTCTTTTATTTGTGCATAAATCTTTTAGGAATCTGGCGTATCTTGGTACTTTTTGAGTTGCCTCAAGAAGAGGTATGTTTATCTACACCTTCCAAAAAATGTTAAGAATCTCCTTTTCCTCGGCTTGTTTGTCGCGTTTAACCTACCTTGAAGGAAAGGGAGGTGGGACGTCATAGGGAGATAGCGTGAGAGGAGTTTGCGATTCATCTTTCTTTTTCCTCTAGGATCTCAATTCATCTTCTTTTTGGGATTCTACGACAACATCCTCTGGGACTGGTGGTGCAATAACAGTGCCGCTCTAAAGGGTGATTGCACTAATAGTTTCTCGTAGGTTCGCCTTGGTTTGCGACAGAAGCTTCCATCTGGATTTTAAATGACTCGCCGCTAACGTTAATTGACTCATCTGTTTGTCAATTTCTTGAAAGTGTGCTTCAGTTCTTTGTTGAAACTTTTCTTGGGATAGCACCAACCTTTCAACAATCGACTCCAACGACGATTTTTACGGTTTATATTGTTGTGGTGCAGGTGGTTGATAAGCTTGATTCTGTCTGGGATTTGGTCCATGATTGAAGTTTGGATGGTCCCTCCAACCTCGATTATAGGAGTTGGCGTTAGGATTGTAAGGTCTCTGAGAAGGTCCTGGAAAATTTCCCACTGTATTTACTTGTTCGCTAGCTTCTTGTTGTAACATTGGACAGTAATCTGTAGGGTGGTCTGGCATCATGCATATTTCGCAAAGTCTAGATGTAACAAGATATTGAACTATATCAGCCAACTTATCAATTTTATTTTCTAAAGAAACTATATTTACCTCGTGAACTCGTCGAGAGGGTTCACTAGAAGGGCAAAACTGTTGAGAGTTGGCAGCCATAATAGAAATTAAATTTCTAGCCACAGTCGGAGTCGTGTTTACAAGTGCACCTCCACTTGCTGCGTCGACCATCTTCATCTCCATAGGGAGTAAGCCTTCGTAGAAGTATTGGAGAAGTATTTGTTCCGACAGTCCGTGTTGTGGACAATTTGCGCATAATTTCTTGAATCTCTCCCAATAGTCATATAATGATTTAGTTTCTTTTTATAGGATACTCGAGATGCTTCACCTCAGTTCGCTTGCCTTAGTCGCAGGGAAAACCTGTCAAGAAAATGCAGAGCCATGTCAGTCCAAGTTGTAACAAAATTGAAAGGTAGGACAAATAACCAATCCTTGGCAATATCGGCTGAAGAAAAGGGAAAAGCGCGAAGTTTTATTTGGTCTTCAGATACTCCCTATGGTTTTGTACTCAAACAACCCATATGAAATTCTTTTAGGTGTTTATACAGATTTTCGCTTGGCAAACCATGATAGGTAGGTAGAAGATGTATCAAGCCTGTCTTAAGTGCAAATGGTGTTTCTCAATTCAGAAATGTAATGCACAACGGCTGTTGATTGTATGGTGCTGTGAACAGTTGGCGAATGGTTTGATCTTCGTCGCCATTGGAATCTGTTCGTTGTCGGTGTCCTCAAAGTTTGTTTCGGCTGTGGAGGATGATTGTAGTTCTTGTTGGAATCGTTGTTGTCACTGTCTTCTTTCCTGAAGTGTGTGTGCGTACAACCTTCGGGCAACTGCTTCTATTTCTAATTCAAAATCTACAAATTTGCCCAGATTCTTCCTAGTCATAAATCAAAGCAAACAATATTAGTAACTTTGCCGTAGTCCCTGGCAACGGTGCAAATTTGAAAAGCGTCGTATTTGTCAAATAAAATATTCCTTAATCTCAGAATAAACAAATAAAAATGTAGTATAGAGAAGAAGGGTCGATCCGCAAGGACTAAGGAGTTTCCAATATTGGTCTGAATCGATCTTTAACTAAGAAACCTGCAAGTAAAAATGGGAGTTTAGTGAAATGAGTTGAATAAATCTAAGCAAACAAAAATGATAAATAAAGGAAAGTAAATAGTTAAAAGTAATTATGATAATATATAGCCTCCAGCTTTGCATCGCCTCAACTCGTTTTGATTACTAAAATAGATTTTACTTTGAGTTCTTGCCGGTTACAGTCTACAAGGCCTAACCCTTGTAACTTGCTCTTCTCCATGGTGAACTAATTTTTCAAGGTCAATCCCTAGAATTTAACACTTTTTTTGGATTAACGATGACAATCGATGCTAATGCCAATACTGTATTTTGTGCTGGAAAAGCCCGTGGTTGGATAATTTTGTCTCAATGAGAATCATATCCGATCTTGATTTCCCTCAGCAGACCGCCACTAAGTTTTTTCTTAGGGAGTTGAATTTGCTACAAGCCTACTCTTGTCCCCAACGGTTGATCAAAACGTCGATCAAACCAATGCGCGCTTTTGGAATGAAGGAGTTGAGATGTTTAAAGGAAAAGCTGATTGCCAATCCAGTAATGTTGAAAATCAAGAAAGAAGTTTGAATGTATGAAGAGCTCTTGCAATTCTCACGAAATGAATTGGGTTTCACTTAGCTATTGGCTAATGGTAGATTTAGCTAAGCATGACTATGGAAGAAGTCATACTTAGCATTAAAATAAAGAAAAAGAACATAAAAGAATAACGCAAGAGAAAGGAAATTTATAAAGCTTTAAAAACATAAACAAGCCAAGAACAAGAGATGATTGATAGCTTACCCCATAGGGGTATTTATAGTATCTTAAAACCCTAAAAAAGATAAAAGATAATTCCTAAAAATATTTAGATTAAATACAAATGAGAATCCCAAGTTTAAATTTTAAATCCGTCTGATAAGCTATCAAAATGCGTCTGATAAGCTATAAAAAATGCTGACGTCATCTTCTAAAAGCGCTGACGCGGCGTCCAGTCAGAATTCTCATGCCCACTAGCCTAGCCTTGACTCCAGATAAAATTTGTAGAATTTTGCCTCTTTTCAGTGTGTTTTCCAGAATTAAAGGTCTGCACAAAAAACTCATAATAAAGCCCAGATCAGTATCATATTCGCATCTTTAGAGGCATATTTAAAGATCAAAAAGTGATCATTTAAACTACTCATCAATATCCAATGCTTCTCATCTTGCTACATGTGAATTTATTAATCAAATGGTCAAAAATAAACCAATAAGTTAGTAATTACCAACTTTGCCCTTGTAATTTTCCAAAATTACAGTCTTGCCATTTTTCATCCAATGGTTCATGTTTAATATGGAAAATCAACTTAAATCCAATGGCCCATGTTAAATCCTATTAAATTAAGGCATGCAAATGACATTATTAACCTTTCCTTATCATCTAACAAAATATCTCAAATATTCGATTCGATCCGATTACACTATTTTTTTGAACCTAACTCTTTATAACCTTTAACACAAATTTTGTACGAAAAATCTGGGTAACACGAAAACGCCATTCTTGGGGGGTAAACTATTCATTTACGGAACTAAAATACATAACTTTAAAAATTACAATTTAGTCTCTAAACTTTTCCTAAGTTTATGCTTTAGTCACCAAACTTTCATTTTATTAATTTTGGTCACTACCCAAAATTTTGAGGTATTACAATCCTCCTCCTTAAGAAAATTCATCCTCGAATTTTCTTTACATACTTGATTCAAAAAGATACGGATACTGCTTTTTCATTGCTTCTTTCGTTTTCCAAGTAGCTTCTTCCACTTTGTGGTTTCATCATAGGATTTTAACTAAAGGAATTTTTTGTTCCTTAATTGCTTTTCTCCTCGAGCTAAGATTCTTACAGGTTCTTCGTCGTATGTCAAATCCGGTTGAATTTCAATTTCTTCTAGTGTAATGACATGCGATGGATCTTATCAATATTTTCGAAACATTGACACAAGAAACACATTATGGACCTTACTCATTTCCTGTGATAATGCTAGTTGATATGCCATTGGACCAACCCTTTTCAAAATTTCATAAGGACCAATGAATCTTGGACTAAGTTTGCCTTTTCGTCCAAATCGTAATATCTTTTTCCAGGGTAAAACCTTTAAAAATACTTTGTCTCCAACTTTAAACTCAATATATTTTCTTTTAAGATCTGAGTACGACTTTTGTTTCAGAAGCGGCCTTGAGATTATCTTGAATTATCTTTACCTTGTCCTCCACTTCTTGAACAAGATCTGGTCCAATGATTTTTTGATCCTCTATCTCAAACCAATTCAATGGTGTTCGGCATTTTCTTCCATATAATACCTCATAAGGTGCCATCTTTATACTTGATTGGTAACTGTTGTTATAAGCAAACTCAGCTAATGGAAGATATATTTCCCATGAACCTGCAAAATTCATTATACACGCTCTGAGCATATCTTTGAGTATTTGAATAGTTCTTTCTGATTTTCCATCCGTTTGAGGATGAAAACCAGTACTGAAGTGTAGCCGAGTTCCCAATGCTTCATGTAATGCACTCTAAAACCTTGGAGTGAACTTTGGATCTCTATTGGATATAATAGACACAGGAACACCATGTAATCTAACAATTTCCTTAATATATAACCCTGCTAACTTATTCAAGGAGTAGTCCGTTCGAACTGGTATGAAATGTGCTATTTTAGTCAATCGATCCACAATCACCCAAATTGAATCCTTCTTACTTGGCATCAGAGGTAAACCTGTTACAAAATCCATAGTAACATTTTCCCACTTCCATTGTGGAATTGAGATTGGTTGAAGTAATCTTGATGGAACTTGATGTTCTGCCTTTACTTGTTGACATATTAAACATTTAGCAATGAACTCGGTGATAGTTCATTTCATGCCAGGCTACCAAAATCGACTCTTTATATCTTGATACATTATGTTGCCTCCTGGATGCATAGTTAAAGGACTGTAATGTGCCTCCGAAAGTATTTCCCTCCTTAGTTCCTCATCTTTAGGAATGTATACACATCCCTTGTAGTATAAGCATCCATTTGATTTTATTTCAAAGTCTTTAGATTCACCACGTTCAACTTGTTTCTTCTTTTCCAAGCATTTTTCATCATTTTTCATCATTTTCTTGTAACTCCTTAATTCGACTTATCAAGGGTAGGCTTAATTTGAAGTTCAGCTACTAATGCACCATTTTCCTATAATTTCAATTGAGCATTCAATGCTCTCAAAGCAGAAAATGTTTTTCGACTAAGTGCGTATGCTACCACATTAGCCTTTCCCGAATGATAATCAATAATTACATCATAGTCCTTGATCAATTCTATCTACCTTCTTTGCCTCAAATTAATCTCCTTTTGAGATAACAAATATTTCAAACTTTTATGATCCGTGAAGATGTAGCACTTTTCACCATATATATAGTGACGCCAAATCTTTAAAGCAAACACTACTGCAACCAACTCTAAATCATGAGTAGGATAATTTCTTTCATGAGTTTTGAGTTATCGAGAAGCATATGCTACAACCTTCCCTTCTTGCATTAATACACACCCCAAACCATTATAGGATGCATCACTATATATTATAAAATCCTTTCCGGATTCTGGTTGTACCAAAACATGAGCTTCTGTTAATATCTTCTTTGATTTGTCAAAGCTTTCTTGACATTTATCTGTCCAAACAAATGGTACATCCTTTCTTAATAGCTTAGTTATTGGAGCGGCAATCATTGAAAAGTCTTTCACGAACCGCCAATAATAACCAGCTAATCCCAAGAAACTTCTCACTTCAAAGATATTCTGAGGAATTTTCCATTTGAGGATTGCTTGAATCTTTTTAGGATAGACTCGAATCCCTTCAGATGAAACTATATGTCCAAGGAAAGCTACTTCAGACAACCTAGATTCACACTTTGACAGCTTTGCATATAATTTCTTTTCTCGGAGGATCTGAAGAACTACTCGGAGATGAGTATCATGATCCTCTTTGGTTTTAGAATAAACCAATATATCATCTATGAATACCACCACAAATTGATCTAAATATGGCTGAAATACCTGATTCATTAGATTCATAAAAGCTGCTGGTGCATTTGTAAGTCCAAAAGGCATTACTAGAAACTCATAATGTCCGTATCTAGTTCTGAAAGTTATCTTTGGTATATATACTTATTTGATCTTCAATTGATGATACCCCGGTCGAAGATCAATTTTAGAAAACACTTTTTCTCCTTTAAGTTGATCAAAGAGATCATCAATCCTTGGCAAAGGATATTTATTCTTCACTATCACTTTATTAAGTTAACGATAATCACACAAAACCTATCTTTCTTTTTCACAAACAAGACTAGAGCTCCCTATGGTGATATACTAGGTCGTATAAAACCTCGATCTGATAATTCTTGTAATTGAGCCTTCAGTTCTCTAAGTTCTATAGGAGCCATCCAGTAAGGTGCCATTGATACTGGTGCTGTTCCAAGAAGCACATCAATACCAAATTCCACTTCTCGATCTGGAGGTAATCCCGATAATTCATCTGGGAAAACATATGGAAATTCTCACACCGTGGGTATATTTTCCAGATTTATCTTTGTTTCCTGAGTATTTATCACATGAGCTAAATATGCTTCACACCCATGTGATAATAACTTTCTAGCAGTTACAGCTGACGTTTCATTGCTCAAATAATTATGCCTTTCACCTACAAATATTATTTCTAAGCCGTATAGTCCTTTTAAAATTAACATTTTCAATTGTCATTAAACTGTAGCATTATATGCCGATAACCAATCCATTCCAAGAATGACTCCAAACTCTTGAAAGGGTAATTCCATAAGGTCAGCTGGAAATTCATTTTCTTAAATCTTTATAGGACACTTTTTGCATATTCGACTTACTTTGGCACTTTGTTTTACTGGATTAATAGCAACTACCTCACTCAAAATTGGTTCTACCAAAATATTTCTTTCGAGTACTACTTTAAAACTAATATAAAAATGGGTAGAGCCTGGATCAATCAATGCAAAAATAGGTTTGCCAAAGAGTTCGATCATACCTGCTACGATCTCTTAGTCATCTCGATCATTAGCAATCTTGATATTATTTACTCAAGCAGTAGTCTTGTCTTCTTGATTAGATGTGGTCACAGATACTCCTGGTTTGCCACCTTTGTTTCCTCTGTTTTCTGAGGTGATGCAACTGACTAGTCTGGGTGAAGCTCTGGACAATTCTTTTTGAAATGACTAGCTTGCACATAATGGTAGCATGCCCCACCAGCGAACCAGCATTGACCAGAATGCCTCTTTCCATAGTGTTCAGATTCTAGAATAGGACAAAATCTAGAGCCTTGAGTATTTGTAGTAACAACCTGAGCCTGCTTTGACTTGCCTCCAGGATATCTCTTTTTGGATGAAGAAACCGATGATACTGGATTTTACTGTGGAAATCATTTACTGCATTTAAAGGATGACGTAGTAAGAGAACTTCTGGACTTTTTTTAGTCTGAGCCTATTTCCCCGCTTTATCCTCGAGGTCTACTTTTTCCATAGCTTTTGCTCGATTTACTGCCTCTTGAAAAGCAGTGAAATTGTGAGAAACCAATACCCTTTTATATTGACGATCCAACCCAGCTATAAATTTGTCAATACTAGATTTTTCAGTTGGAAGAAACTCTGTTGCAAATTAGCTCAGTCTATTAAACTCACATTCGTAGTCATAGACTGACCTGCCAAACTGTTTCAGATCCAAGAACTGCTGTCTTATTTCTTCAATAAACACGTCCCCAATATATTTTTCTTTGAATTCTTTTAGAAAGAATTTCCACGTAATCTTCTTTGGAGGAACTCGTGCAGTGACTACATTCCACCACACACTAGCTTGCTCCATCAGTAAAGATACAACTCCTTCCAACCCTCATTGATCATCACAAGGGATTCTACTCAGCATGATTTTGACATCATTTAACCAATAATCAGCAGCCATTGGATCTGCATCAGTATCACCTCGAAATTCTTGTACTTTCATTATCCTTAATTCCTTTGGAGGTGATACTGGTGCTCGACGATTTATAATAGCATCCAATGCCTGAAGAAATAAACCTTGATCTTGCACAGGCATATTTCGTTGTTCCTGAGCTGGTAGCTCTACGTTTTGCTGAGAAAGAGGCAGATTCTGGTTCACCTCATTACTCATGCTTTGCACAGGAATATCACGCTCAAATCCCTGACGAGATTCCTGATGATCTGACATCTGTTAAAGTCACAATCATCCCCCATAAGTAAGGAGCAACATTACTAATTAGTAGGCATCAAAGTATATTTGTACAAATATCAGTAATTTTGACATTCTAGGGGCATGTATATAATCCTGACTCTCGATAGGCCTGATTTGTATCCAGAACTGGCTAAACTTCTAGCTCTGATACCAATAAATATAACACCCTTACTAATATTTAATATCCAATATTAGTCAGAGTATCACATAATGAATTACTATCATTTCATAGTAGTTATTTATTTGAAATTCACAATTAATCCATTTGTCTATTTATCGCGTAATATCAGTTTTTAAAATTTTAATCGACCAACCTAATTCCAATTTCAGGCAGGAACCTAGAAGTTCATATTTATGACCTACAAGCAATATAACTGCCTAAATTAAAAATCTAATTGATTACTCTATTTATTCTTTTTCTAATAATTACCCAATTTTTATACTAGTAATCCATCTAACCCTTTTTAATTTTTATTATAACTACTCACCATTCATTATCAACATAAACTAGATTATGCGTTATTACAAACCATATCTAGACTAGTTTAATACCAACTCATTTTAACATATACATGCCATCTAGTAATATCAAAATACATCAAAAGATGCTATTACTGATATCGTAGTTATACTCCTTGCTAGTAGAATGCCAACTGCTCTTTACTCCGATTTCTGCTTTTTACCTACGCGTGAAAATCATCACACGCTATGTATACACTTAGTGAGGCAATAATAATATCAATGCAATACAACATGCTTATAAATATATAGATGCAACAATATTCATGCATCATGATCACTAAATATGTATTACCATTATGCTAATCATATATTAACATAATATAAACCGGATATAAATTTCTTACCAATATACTTTCCATTTACTTTGAGAGTTCATAAACTCTTTAACCTATTTATCATTTGTTAAAAATAAATCATAGCCCAATTATAAACCTATGAGGACCCTTTGTACACGAGTCAAATATGCACTGAAGTGCTAATACACATAAGGTTGTGCCCACCATAACACACATAAGGTCGTGCCCACCATATGCAGTAAGTGTCCTTTATATACACTATAGTGCTAAACCGAATATGCAACGTGCTGCTAGACTCTATGGCATACCAACTATACCATGTCCCTCAATGACATACTTGGGCATATATTCTATATTTATTTCATTCATGACAATGTATATCAACATAATTTAACATTGGACATTTCATACCCGAAATAACATTCATAATATAACATCATATCTAACTAGTGATCCATGCATTTACATTCAACTTTTGACATATTTAAAATATGCCAATCATATGCTCCATGACATAAATATAATGACAATAAAATTTGGGTAGGCTCATTGCAAGCCATCCCAATGATGTATAGAACATCAATGTGTCATGATATGTATGCAATTTCACTCCCCTTGACACTTTATATAGGTTAAAATTTAAATCCTCACTAAGCTTTAATTGTAACCCTTTTTCCTTTCCTTGATTGCTAGCTTGATCTCACTTTTGATCACGATCTATATGCACATTATTTACAACACATTTACATTTCAAAAATACATGTTAGTATCATACTAACATAGGAACATAATAGGAAAAGAAATTCCTATAAATTCTTTCAATGTTTATTCAATACTAATTCATTTCATACAATTTGTAACAACGGTCTCGCCCTACGGTGGTGCTTGACGCGTTCTTACAAAAAATATTTTGGATAGAGCTGCCACCAATCTTTTTAATTTAGGTACGATTGGATCACCTGAAAACTTGGCTATTTTAATAAAAATTGTTTTTGTCATTTATATTAAAACAACGAGTTTGGGTTTGTGAAACTAGAAAAACAAGTTTGGGAGTCAGTTACGTGTGGGGAAGGGTGAGCACCCCCACAACGTCCAAAATTGGTACATGGTCAATTATTTGGTGTCTTAATGATGGAAATTAAGAATTCGAATTTAATTTAAAATTTGTGATCCCTTATCATATTTAAAAAATATTTCTAGTTATGAAAGAAATTTACACCCCTACACCCAGGGCATAATTTCCGTTAGATTCCCGAATAAAGGGAACATGTTTTGAGAATTATAATTTAGAATTAAAAAATGATATTTTGTAAGAGAGATTAATGGAAAGCGGCACCCCTTATGTTCGAGGTGTGTTTGGCACAATAATCCCTAATAAAAAGAGTATCATTTTGAATTAAAATTTGATTAAAACAAATGTACAAAATATATATACGGATATATATATATATATGTTAGATTATAAATATTACGTAAATAATAGTAATAATAATGATAGTAATAATAATAATTATAAAAATTATAATAAACATGTAATATACATAATAATATATAGATAATAATAATATAAATAAAAATAAAAATCAGAAAATGACTGAAATAAAAAACTAGAAACTTAAAAACTGAAAAAGGACGAAATCGCAAAACATTTAAAAATTGCAGGGACTGCGAAAATAATTTCTCCATGCGGTAGACCCATTTTGAAAATACCTTTGGGGATGAGGGACTAACAGGGTAATTTACCCATTAAAATTAGATTTAATTGAATTTAGTGACCAAAATGAAAGATATTTTAAAAACTCAGGGACTGATAGAGTAATTATCCCATGCGGCAGACCACTAGTGTAAAAGTGTTAAGGGCGGAGGGGTCAAGTGTGTAAATAAACCCATTTTTTATCCTAGTATATAACCTAAAATTAACCAAAAAAAACTTAATTTCATCTATTATTTCACAAAATAAATAATAACCTCTCTCATGTTCTCTGATGTTCTCCGCGCAAGTTCGGTGGCTCGATCTCTGCCGTGGTCTGCTGCTCGCCGGCAGCAGCACCGTCACCTTCGGTGGTCGAACGATAGAAAGGAGCACACTTTTCGACTCCCCTCGATGCTCTGAATGCAGATCCGGTGTCAAATTCTCAAAATAACCACCCTAGGTATGTAAATCATTGAAAAACCATTCAGTTCTATTACTTTTTTTATTTCTGATTTGCTTATACTTTTTATTTTTTTGGTTCGAATAGAATGTATACTTGACAACTTTTTGTGTCTCTTTTATTTCGATTCGAAAAATCCCTTTTTTTATTTAATCGAACCTCTCTTTTTTATTTGATCCCCAAAACCCCCTTACAGATCTAATTTTTCGTGTTTTTATACCCATTTTGGTATAATATATATAAAAAAAGACAACTTGTTCTTCTTTTTTTGTAGGTTTGGACGGTGGCCAGTAGAGTGGGCGGTGGGATGGCCGGTAGCCGACGCGTGTGGGATGGCCAGTGGCCGACAGATTGGATTTTTTAAAGGATTTATTTTACTTCGACCATTCATGAAAATGTTTTTCTGATGGACATTTGAATTGTCCATTATCTTAAACTTTACCGTGTTTGAGCGCGTTGTGCCAACATTTCTGAAGGACTTGTCAAAATGGTTTTGATCCATCTACAACACTGACAAAGAGACAGGATCGGAAAGGTGAAGGTTCTGAACAAACTAGAGCTCTAACGAAGAGACGTGAGAGTTTGATCAGCTACATACTGTCGAAAAGGTAAGGTCTGAAGAAGAAGGTTTGATCCGCTACAACTCTGACAAAGTGGCATGATCTGGAGAAGAAAGTTTGATCCGCTACAACTTCGACGAAGAGGCATGATCTGTTACAACTCTGACAAAGTGGCATGATCTGGAGAAGAGTTTGATCTGCTACAACTCTGAGGAAGTAGCATGATCTGGAGAAGAAAGTTTGATCCGCTACAACTCTGACGAAGTGACATGATATGGAGAAGAAGTTTGATCCGCTACAACTCTGATGAAGTGGCATGATCTAGAGAAGAAGTTTGATCCGCTACAACTCTGCCAAAGTTCTGGAGAAGAAAATTTGATCTGCTACAACTCTAACGAAGAGGTGTGATCTGGAGAAGAAAGTTTTATCTGCTACAACTCTGATAAAGAGGTATGATCTGGAGAAGAAAGTTTGATCTGTTACAACTCTGATGAAGAGGTGTGATCTAAAGAGAGTTTTGATCAGGCTTCCACTATGACGAAGAGGCGTGATTTGAAGAGAGCTTTGATCAGGCTTTCACTCTGACGAAAAGGAGTGATATGAAGAGAGTTTTGATCAGACTTCCACTCTAACGAAGACGCGTGATATGAAGAGAGCTTTGATCAGGCTTCCACTGTAACGAAGAGGCGTTATATGAAGAGAGTTTTTATCAGGCTTCCACTCTGACGAAGAGGTGTGATCTGAAGAGTGCTTTTTTTCTTTATTTTTTGGCCATTTTTGGCCTCTTTTTTCATTTTTGCTTTCTTCTACTTTTTTTGGATTTTTTGGATTTTGTTTTGTGTTTTTTTTAGAAACCATATGTCTTGAGGGAAAAATTAAGGAAAATATCTGGTCTATTCGCACCATCCCTGGAGAAACTAGACATGGACAAAAATCTGACCTGCTGCACCAATGGCAAAGCGAGATCTGAATGTGTAGGATCTACTATATCATGGCGGGGAACCATGACTTTCCTTGGTTTTTCTATCTTGTTTTTTCTTCTAAAAGAGCTTAAAACTCTCTAATCGTTCTACTATTCTGCTTCTTTGGGGTAAACAAACTAGATGATTCGTTCCATTGCATCTTCAAGGAGACATGATCTATTTGTTGCATTCGTTTTGCTGTAATTTTAGGGAGACGAACTTGTGGTCGCGCTCATTCCGCTGCAAATTCAGGGAGATGAAATTGTTGAGCTGCTCATTCTACTGCAACTTCAGAGAGATGAGACAGTTGAGATGTCCATTCACTATAACTTCAGGGAGATAAAATTGTTATTGTGCTCATTTCACTGCAACTTCAGAGAGATGAGATGGTTGAGATGTCCATTCCACTGCAACTTCAGGGAGATGAAATTGTTGTCGGGCTTATTTCACTGCAACTTCAAAGAGATGAGACGGTTGATATGTCCATTCCAATGCAACTTCAGGGAGATGAAATTGTTGTCTGTGCTCATTCCCTTACAAATTCAGGGAGATGAAATTGTTGTGGTGCTTATTCTATTGCAACTTCAGAGAGATAAAATTGTTGTCAGTGCTCATTTTGCTACAAATTCAGAGAGATGAGTTTACCATCATTCTTATTCTACTGTAACTTCAGAGAGATGAACTTGTGGTTGTATTTGTTCCGCTGCAAATTTAGGGGATAAAATTGTTGTTTGTGCTCATTTCGCTACAAATTCAGGGAGATGAAAATGTTGTGCTCATTCCGCTGCAAATTTAGGGAAAAGTGCTTGTTGTGCTCATTCCACTACAAATTTAGGGAGATGAAATTGTTGTGCTCATTCTGCTGCAAATTCAAGGAGATAAAATTATTGTGCTCATTCCGTTGCAAATTTAGGAAGATGAAATTGTTGTCATGCTTATTCCACTGCAAATTTAGAGAGATGAGATGGTTGAGCTGTCCATTCCACTGCAACTTCAAGGAGATGAAATTGTTGTCATGCTCATTCCACTACAACTTCAGAGAGATGAGACGGTTGAGATGTCTATTCCACTACAACTTCAGGGAGATAAAATTGTTGTCGTTCTCATTCCACTGCAACTTCAGAGGGATGAGACGGTTGAGATGTCCATTCTACTACAATTTCAGGGAGATGAACTTGTTGTTGTATTCATTCCGCTGCAGCTTCAGGGAGATGAATTTGTTGTTGTACTTGATCTATTCCACCATTTGTTGGAGAGACAGGATCTGTAAGAGATTAGTTGATCCGCTACACCATGTTATGAGTGAGATAGGACCTCACTTCTTGTCAAAGATACTGGAATTTGTTGATGACGATAATTTGTTCCTTCGTGTTTGAGGATGCCATACATGTTTTAAGGGAAACGTCCTTATGAAGGAACGGAATTAAGAAATTCCTATTTTGAGAAAATATCCTTATGAAAGGATGGAATTAAGAAATTCCTATTTTGAACAAAAGTATCCTTATAAAAGGGTGGAATTAAGAAACTCCTTTTGAGAAAAAAGGTCCTTATGGAAGGATGGAATTAAGAAATTTATATTTTGAAAAAAAGATCCTTATGAAATGATGGAATTATGAAATTCTTGGTTTGAGAAAATTTTCCTTAAGAAATAATGGAATTAAGAAATTTTAGTTTTGAGAAAAATGTCCTTAAGGAAGGATGGAATTAAAGAATTCCCTTGAGAGGTTAGTTTTCGATAATGTATAACATGTATATACATATTTCTGTGATGATGTAGAGATACATGGAATTCTTGTCGAAAAACCTTCAAGTTATGTATGCCTTATGAAAAACTGGATGCCATGGTATATGAACATGTTGGTGATGCGATGATGTATATGTTTTCATGATGAAGTAGTTTCAGAAGCCTTCTTATTCTGGCTTAGCTTCTGTTTAGATTCAACTCTTGTTCAAAGTTCGCTTCGAGAAACATTTGCCTCCCAAATTTCATTGTCCTCAAAATTTAAGCTTTTGAGCCGAATAATCTTCGGCGTCATCTATTTTCTTCTTCTTAAGGAAGATTGAATTCATTACTGATTGCAGCTCAGATGCCTCGTTTATTCTCGGGCTTATATATATTTTGGATACCTCCGAAGGCTTCAAGCTTTTATTCTGAGCAGACACCTGCCTTAGGTCCCTATACTTTAAATCTCTATAAAGAGTAATGCAAGAAATATTTTGCAAGATGTTTATATAAATGAGCAAAGAGTATTTATTATTTCAAAAATATGATTTTCAAAAAATAGAGGCCCCATATATTTTGTGAAGAAGCGTCTTTGAACCCACTTGCCGAGGGTCATCCTAAGCGTAGTCAGTGTCTAGAAGACCACGAACGTTGTGTCGATGCTTGAAGATGTAAGTTGCCTTCTAGGCTATTAGGCTTTCGAGAAGGAAATTTCTCGCATGCCTAATCTTTGACCAATTTGGATGGCTCTCTTTGACTCATGAACTCCCCATTCTATTTTACCCTCTTTTCTGATCTCAATCAAGCATTAAAAGTTTCAAATCTTTGAAGAAAGGTTTGATTAAGATGGTCCTTGGAGACATACACAGTAGGCCAAAGCTTGCAATTAAAAACGAAATGTTATTTCTGCAGTGCTTGATTTGAACTTGCTTAGATGCATTGTTTGTTTTTCTTTTCAGTTTCTTTTTGGATCGCTCTAGATTGCACGTTTTTGGGTTTTCATCCTAGAGTTCATTTCCTCTTCTTTCTAGTTTGGACTTTTGCAACTCAAGCAAAATTGTATTCTGACCGAACATCGGCGTATGCTTCAGTTTTACAGATGAGCAATCTTTCAAATCTCTTTTGAGTAGGGATAAAATTATGCAGTCGTTTTTCTCATGGAGGCTCCATTTTTCTTTTTTTAACAGAAGAGTAGGAAGTTGCTGAAACTTCTTCAATATGGGAAGTGGATATACAATAGTCGTTTTAGAATCAATCTCATCATCATAACTCGAAGATGTTTGAAGCATCACCAAACTTCATGAATTGCCCCAACTGATATGAGTGTGGTAAATTGGAATGACTACAGATATAGCAGTGATGCTCATATGACAAAAAAGAACAAGTTCCAGCAGATCAACAGATGAAACCAACATGGTCTAAGAAAAGGTGATAGTGCATTGGCCTTGTTGTTTTGATTATCCCTTGTCTAGAGATTTTTCGATTTCTAGATCTCATCAAGGAAATTTGCTAGCCTCGTTGATTTGATTTAATTTTTGTGTTCAAAACTTGATTGAGCTACGAAATGCGGATATCATCGTTGAATATGATTTGTTTGGCTAGGCTTCCTTGTAATACGTCAAAATTTTGGGTAGTGACCAAAATGAAAAAATGAAAGTTTGATGGCTAAAGTATAAACTTAGAAAAAGTTCAAGGACTAAATTGTAATTTTCAAAAGTTATGTATTTTAGTCCCGTAAATGAATATTTTACCCCCAAGAATGACATTTTAGTGTTACCCAAATTTTTTGTACGTAGTTTGTATTAATGGCTATAAAGCGATAAAGTTTAGAAAAAAATATTCGGATAATCAGATCGAATTGAATATTCAGGATATTTTGAAGGATGATAAAGCAAGGTTAAAAATCTCATTTCTATGTCTTAAAATGGTAGGATTTAACATGGACCATTTGATTAAAGAATATTTTCCATGTTAAATATGAGCCATTGGATGAAAAAAGGCAAGATTGTAATTTTGGAAATTTACAAGGGCAAAGTTAGTAATCACTAACTTCTTGGTTTATTTTTGACCTTTGGATGAGTAGATTGTCATGTGGCAAAATAAGAGGAATTGGATTAAAAGGAAAATGGTCATTTTGCTATAAAAGAAATTTTTAATTGAATTTTTATAAATACATGACAAATGGCCTTATTAAAAACAATTGAAATTTCATGAAATTTCTCCACTTTTCTTCATATTTCATGAGTTTCTTCTAAGGTATGTAAAAGTTTTCTTTTTGATTTTCAAACTAATTTAGTTGGAATTTGGATGAAAGCATGAAACAAGGAATTGATCTACATGAAATTCTCTATCATTTGGTACCAATTATTCATGCTTTCCTTGATTAAATCCTTAGTTTCATGAATAAAGTGGATGAAGGGGGTGTTCAATTTTTATGATTTAAGATTAGATTTTGATGAAGTTGATGTTTTAGAATCATGTCTAAGCTTGTATGATGATTGGAAACACATGAAAATGGTTAAATCCCAATTTGGTTAAAGTTAGAGTTTTGATATGAAGTTCAATTTGGATTGATTTTGATATAGAAATTATTGTAGAAGCTTGGAAATGTTGTTTAGAAGCTAAAGTCATGCTTGAATCAAGTTGGAAATGTTGAGAATAATGACCCTTCATATTCAGCATTTAGGGCAAAAATTAGAGAAAATTATGGAAATTTTCCCTAAGGCTAGAAATGATGTAAGAGTAATTCTACAAGGTTTAGAATGTTGTTTGAACCAATTTAGAAGTTTGCAAAGTGTTGAGGACCAAATAGCATATTAAGGGAAATATGAGATTGAAATGGAAATTGACTAGAAGTTAATGTGTGAAGCTTTAATGTATTATTGGAATATTTGATTATGTTATTAAATGATTGAATTTGAAGTTCAAAGGTAAGGGATCATTTTGAATAATTTGGAAATATTGAGATGAATTCTAAAAGAACTCGTATTATGGGTAAATTGTGAGATTTGAAAATATCATGTGAATTATTGATTGATATTAATAGTAAGGGGTTTGAAATATTATTTTGAATTATTAAGTTAACATTGATGTTGTGAAATAAAATTAGTATCGAATCAATGTCGAAAGGATTTTTAGGAATTTTATTTCCTAATATGCACCTATGTTAGAATAATGCTAACATATGCTTTGAATCGTATGTGTTGGTAATTGATGTTTTTATAGATCGTGATCGTGATCGAGATTGTAATACGAGCAAGTTGAAAGACAAGGAAAAAGTACAAGAGTAAAGCTAAAATCAATAGTAAGGTTTACTAGTGAGGCACCAGGTGAGTGCAATGCATACATAACATGATACATGGATGTTTTATACATCATTAGGAAGACTCGCGATGAGTCTACCTTGTTTATTTTGGCATGATATTTATGTCATAATCATATATTTGACATGTTCTAAATATGTCAAAAGTTGAATATAAATGTATGGATCACTAGTTATATATATGATGTTATATTATGAATGTTATTTCGGGTATGAACTACCCAATGTTAAATTATGTTGATATACATTGCCATGGATGAAATAAATATAGAAAATATGCCCAAGTAAGTCATTGAGGGACAGGGAATAGTTGGCATGCCATAGAGTCCAACGGTTTAGCACTTTGTGCGGGCTTTATAGTGTATATAAAAGACACTTAGTGCTTATGGTTAGCACGACCTTATGTGCGGATAAGGACGACCTTATGTCTATTATTGTTAGCACGACCTTATGTGCAATTTTGAATCGCATACTCAAGGTCCTCAAGGTTTATTTTGGGCTATAATTTATTGAATAATAAATGGTAAACAGGTTAGGGATTATATGAACTCTCAGAGTAAATAGCAAGTATATTGACAGGAACTTTATATTCGGTTTATGTTATGTTAATACATGATTAACATGAGGGAGATGCATATATATAGGGATCATGATGCATGGTTATTGTTAAATTGTTATAATTATAAGCATGTTGTATTGCATAATATTTTATTTTGCCCCACTAAGTATATACTTGGCGTGTGATGATTTTCAAACGTAGGAAGAAAACAAGGATCAGAATAAGGAGTGTTGGGCATCACGAACAAGGAGGATATTAAACGGCATCAGTAATAACATCCTTTGATTTACTTTGATGTACTAGTTGGCATGTATATGTTATTAGTAGCCAGTTTTTAACTAATCTAGATATGGTTGTAAAAATTGATACCTATATAAGTGGTTAGTAAATGATGGATGGTTTCGTTAAATTTGAAAATGGATAGATAAAATTTCTAGTAGAGAAAATCGGGTAATTACTAGAAAATTGGATTTATGGGGTAATCAAAAGAAATTTCATTTTAGACAGTTTTAGGCAGTTATGTTATTTATAGTTTGTAGTTATAAACTGCTAAGTTGCTGCCTAAAACCAGAGTTAATTTGGTGGGTAAAAAAAATTTGAAACCGATGTTACACGAATAAAAGAAAAACGTAAAATTGAAAATTTTAAATTACATTACTAGTTTAAAATTTTTGCATAATCATCATGTGACACTCTAATTAGTGTTAGGTATTAAATACTAGTAAGGGTGTTACATTTATTGGTATCAGAGCATCAGGTTTAGCCGGTTCTAGAAACGAATCGGGTATGTAGAGAGTCAGAATTATATACATGCCACTAGGATGTCAAAATCATTGATATTTGTATACGTTGATGCCCATTATTTAATAAGGTTACTCCTTATTTATATAAAATGATTGTGACATTAACATATGTCAGATCACCGGGAATCCCATCAGGCAATCAAGCGTGATATGCCTACCTAGAGTGGAAGTAATGAGGTGAATCAGAATTCGCCTCAGGATCAACAGAATGTAGAGCCATTAGCTCAGGAGCAAAGAAATATGCATGTACAAGATCAAGGCTTATTTCTTTAGGCATTGGATGCAATTATAAATCGGCAAGCACCAGTATTGATTCTAAAGGAATTAAGGAAAATGAGAGCACCAGAATTTCGAGGTGATATCGATGCAGATCCAATGGCTGCTAATTTCTGGTTGAATGATATTAAAATCATATTGAGTAGGATTCCTTGCGATGATCAAGGAAAGTTATAAGGAGTAGTATCCCTTCAGATGGAGCAAGCGAGCATGTGGTGGAATGTAATCACTGCACAAGTACCTCTGGAGTAGATTACTTGGGAATTCTTTCTAAAGGAATTCAAGGAAAAATATATTGGAGACGTATTCATTGACGAGATGAGACAGCAGTTTTTGAATTTAAAATAGTCTAGCAGATCGGTCTATGAATACAAATGTGAGTTCAATAGACTGAGTGGATTTGCAACAAAGTTTCTTTCAACTAAAATATCCAGAATTGAAAGATTCATAGCCAGATTGGATTCTCAATATAAAAGGATATTGATTTCTCGCCACTTCACTGCTTTTCAAGAGGTGGTAAATCGAGCAAAGGCTATGGAAAAAGTAGATCTCGAAGACAAAGTAGAGAAACAAACTCAAACCGAGAAAAGGTCCAGTAGTTCTTATACTGCATTGTCTTATAAACGCAATAAAGGAATTTCATAGCAACATCAGTCCTTTTAGCAAAAAAGGGGTACTTAGGAGGAAAATCAAAGCAGGCTCAGACAGTTACTACTGGCACTCGAGGTTCTGGTTTTGCCCTATCGCAGAATGTGAACATTGTGGTAAAAGGAATCCTGGTCAGTGCTAGTCAATTGGGTCATGTTTCTATTATGGGCAAGTTGGTCATTTTAAGCAGAATTGTCCAGAACTTCACCCTAATCAGTCTGCAGCGGCACCTCAGAAAACCAGGGGAAATCAAGGTGGCAAATCGAGAGCATCTGTAACTACATCTAATCAAGAAAGCAAGACTGCATCTCGAGTGTATAATATCAAGACTATTAATAATTGAGATGATGCAGAGATCATAGCATGTATGATCAAACTCTTTGGCAAACCTATCTTTGCATTGGTTGATCCAGGCTCTACTCATTCTTATACTAGCTCAAAAGTAATACTTGAAAGAAATATCCTGGTAGAACCAATTTTGAGTGAGATAGTTGCCATCAATCCAATAGGACAAAGCGCCAAAGTAGGTCGAATATGCAAAAAGTGTCCTTTAAAGATACAAGAAATTGAATTTCCAGCTGATTTTATGGAATTACCCTTCCAAGAGTTTGAAGTTATTCTTGGAATGGACTAGTTATCGGCATACAATGCTACAGTTGAATGCTAATGGAAAAGGTTAATTTTAAAAGGACCAGATGGCTTAGAAGTAATGTTTGTAGGGGAAAGCATAATTATTTGAGCAATGAGATGTCTGCTGTAATTGCTGGAAAGTTATTATCACATGAGTATGAAGCATATTTAGCTCATGTGATAAATACTCCGGAAACAAAGATAAATTTGGAGAATATACCCACGGTGCGGGAATTTATGGATGTTTTCCCAAATGAAGTATCAGGATTACCTCTGGATTGAGAAGTGGAATTTGGTATTGATGTGCTTCCTGAAACAGCACCAATATCAATGGAACCTTACAGGATGGCTCCTACAGAACTTAGATTGCTGAAGGCTCAATTGCAAGAATTACTAGATCGAGGTTTTATACAACCTAGTATATCACCTTGGAGAGCTCCAATCATGTTTGTGAAAAAGAAAGATGGATCAATGAAGTTATGTGTAGGTTATCGTCAACTTAATAAAGTTACGGTAAAGAATAAATATCCTTTACCAAGGATTGATGACCTCTTTGATCAACTTAAAGGAGCAACATTATTTTCTAAAATTGATCTTCGATCGGGCATCATCAATTGAAGATCAAAGAAGCAGATATACCAAAGACAACTTTCAGAACTAGATACGGGCATTATGAGTTTGTAGTAATGTCTGTTGGGCTTACAAATGCACCAACAACTTTTATGGATCTAATGAATCGGATATTTCAGCCATATATAGATCAATTTGTGGTGGTGTTTATAAATGATATATTGGTTTATTCTAAAACCAAAGAAGATCATGATACTCATCTCTGAGTAGTTCTTCAGACCCTCCAAGAAAAAGAATTATATGCAAAGCGGTCAAAGTGCAAATTTTGGTTGTCTGAGGTAGCTTTCCTTGGACATATAGTTTCAGCCGAAGGAATTTGAGTTGATCCTAAAAAGATTCAAGCAATTCTTGAATGGAAAGTTCCTAAGAATGTCTCCGAAGTGAGAAGCTTCTTGGGATTAGCTGGTTATTATTGGTGGTTCATGAAATATTTTCAATGATTGTCGCTCCAATAACTAAGCTATTAAGAAAGGATGTGTCATTTGTTTGGACAGATAAGTGTCAGGAAAGCTTTGACAAATTGTAAAAGATATTAACAGAAGCTCCCAGAATCTGGAAAGTATTTCGTAATATATAGTGATGCCTCCCATAGTGGTTTGGGATGTGCATTGATGCAAGAAGGAAAAGTAATAGCCTATGCTTCTCGACAACTCAAAACTCATGAAAGAAATTATCATACTCATGATTTAGAGTTGGCTGCAGTAGTGTTTGCTTTAAAGATTTGGTGTCACTATTTATATGGTGAAAAGTGCTACATCTTCACTGATCATAAAAGTTCAAAATATTTGTTATCTAAAAAAGAACTTAATTTGAGGCAAAGAAGATGGGTAGAATTGATCAAGGACTATGATGTAGTTATTGATTATCATTCAGGGAAGGCTAATGTGGTAGCAGATGCACTCAGCCGGAAGAAATTTTTTACTTTGAGAACACTGAATGCTCGGTTAAAGTTACAAGAAAATTGTGCAATAATGGCTGAACTCCAAGTTAAGCCTAATTTGATAGAAAGGATTAAAGAGTTACAAACAAAGGATGCAAAATGTGTGGAAAGGAAAAAGCAAGTTGAACGTGGTGAATCTAAGGACTTTAAAATAAAATCTAATGGGTGCCTATATTACAAGGGATGTTTATACATTCCTAACGATGAGGATATAAAGAAAGAAATACTTTTAGTGGCGCATTACAGTCCTCTAACTATGCATCCAGGAGGTAACAAGATGTATCAAGATGTAAAGAGTCATTTTTTGTGGCCTGGCATGAAACGAGCTACCACTGAGTTTGTTGCTAAGTGTTTAACACGTCAACAAGTAGAGACAGAACATCAAGTTCCATCGGGATTACTTCAACCAATTTAAATTCTATAATGGAAATGGGAAAAGGTCACTATGGATTTTGTAACAGGTTTACCATTGACGCCAAGTAAGAAAGATTTGATTTGGGTGACTGTGGACCGATTGACTAAAACGTCGCATTTTATACCAGTTCGAACAGACTGTTCTTTGAATAAGTTGGCAGAGATATATACTAAGGAAGTTGTTAGACTCCATGGTGTTCCTATGTCTATTATATCCGATAGAGATCCAAGGTTCACTTCAAGGTTTTGGACTGTATTACATGAAGCATTGGGAACTCAGCTTCACTTCAGTACTACCTTCCATCCTCAAGCAGATGGACAATCAGAGAGAACTATTCAAATACTCGAAGATATGCTCAGAGTATGTATAATAAATTTTGCAGGTTCATGGGAAGAATATCTTCCATTAGCTGAGTTTGCCTACAACAACAATTATCAATCAAGTATAAAGATGGCACCTTGTAAGACATTATATGGAAGAAAATGTCGAACACTATTGAATTGGTTCAAGTTAGAAGATCGAAAAGTCATCGGACCAAATCTTGTTCAAGAAATGAAGAATAAGGTAAGGATAATTCAAGATAATCTCAAGACGCTTCTGATAGACAAAATTCATACTCGGATCTTAAAAGAAAGGATATTGATTTTGAAGTTGGAGACAAAGTATTTTTAAAAGTTTCACCCTAGAAAAAGATATTACGATTTGGACGAAAAGGCAAACTTAGTCTGAGATTCATTGGTCCTTACAAAATTTTGAAAAGGGTTGGTCTAGTGGCGTATCAATAGCATTACCACCGAAAATAAGTAAGGTCTATAATGTGTTTCATGTGTCCATGCTTCGAAGATATCGATCAGATCCTTCGCATATCATTACACCAGAAGAGATTGAGATTCAACCGAATTTGACATACGATGAGGAACCTGTAAGAATATTAGGTCGAGAAGAAAAGCAAGTAAGGAACAAAAAGATTCCTTTAGTTAAAGTTTTGTGGAGAAATCACAAAGTGGAAGAAGCTACTTGGGAAACAGAGGAAGCAATGAAAGAACAGTATTCGTATCTTTTTGAACCAAGTAAGTAAAGAAAATTTGAGGATGAATTTTCTTAAGGGGGAGAATTGTAATACCTCAAAATTTTGGGTAGTGACCAAAATGGAAAAAAATGAAAGTTTGATGGCTAAAGTATAAACTTAGGAAAAGTTTAGGGACTAAATTGTAATTTTCAAAAGTTATGTATTTCAGTCCCGTAAATGAATAGTTTATCCCAAGAATGACGTTTTAGTGTTACCCGAATTTTTTGTACGGAGTTTGTATTAATGACTATAAAGCGATAAAGTTTAGAAAAATATTTGGATAATCGGATCTAATTGAATATTCAGGATATCTTGAAGGATGATAAAGCAAGGTTAAAAATGTCATTTCCATGTCTTAAAATGGTAGGATTTAACATGGACCATTTGATTAAAGTAGATTTTCCATGTTAAATATGAGCCATTGATGAAAAATGGCAAGATTGTAATTTTAGAAACTTACAACGGCAAAGTTGGTAATCACCGACTTCTTGATTTATTTTTGACCTCTGGATGAGTAGATTGTCATGTGGAAAAATAAGAGGCATTGGATTAAAATGACAAAATGGTCATTTTGAAATAAAATAAATTTTTAATTGAATTTTTATAAATACACGACAAATGGCCTAATTAAAAATAATTGAAATTTCATGAAATTTCTCAGCTTTTCTTCATATTTTGTGAGTTTCTTATAAGGTATGTAAAAGTTTTTTTTTATTTTCAAACTAATTTAGTTGGAATTTGGATGAAAGCATGAAACAAGGAATTGATCTACATGAAATTCTCTATCATTTGGTACAATTATTCATGCTTTCCTTGATTAAATCCCTAGTTTAATGAATAAAGTGGATGAAGGGGATGTTCTATTTTTATGATTTAAGATTAGATTTTGATGAAGTTGACGTTGTAGAATCATGTCTAAGCTTGTATGATGATTGGAAACACATGAAAATGGTTAAACACCAATTTGGTTAAAGTTAGGGTTTTGATATGAAGTTGAATTTGGATTTTTTTTTTATATATAAATGATTGTAGAAGCTTGGAAATGTTGTTTAGAAGCTAAAGTCATGCTTGAATCAAGTTGGAAATGTTGAGAATAGTGACCCTTCATATTCGGCCTTTAGGGAGAAAATTAGAGAAAATTATGGAAATTTTCCCTAAGGCTAGAAATGATTAAGAATAATTCTACAAGGTTTAGAATGTTGTTTGGACCAATTTAGAAGTTTGCAAAGTGTTGAGGACCAAATAGCATATTAAGGAAAATATGAGATTGAAATGGAAATTGACTAGAAGTTAATGTGTGAAGCTTTAATGTATTGTTGGAATATTTGATTATGTTATTAAGTGATTGAATTTGAAGTTAAAAGGCAAGGGATCATTTTGAATAATTTGAAATATTGAGATGAATTCTAAAGAATTCATATTATGGTTAAATTGTGAGATTTGAAAATATCATGTGAATTATTGATGGCTATTAATAGTAAGGGGTTTGAAATATTATTTTGAAGTATTAAGTTAACATTGATGTTGTGAAATAAAATTAGTATCGAGTCAATGTCGAAAGGATTTTTATGTGCCTATGTTAGAATGATGCTAACATATGCTTTGAATCGTATGTGTTGGTAAATGATGTTTTATAGATCGTGATTGAGATCATAATACGAGCCAGTTTAAAGACAAGGAAAAAAGTATGAGTAAAGCTAAAACCGATAGTAAGGTTTACTAGTGAGGCACCAGGTGAGTGCAATGCATACATAACATGATAAATGGATGTTTTATACATCATTAGGAAGACTCGCAATAAGTCTGCCTTGTTTATTTTGCTACGATATTTATGTCATAATCATATATTTGACATGTTCTAAATATGTCAAAAGTTGAATATAAATGCATGGATCACTAGTTATATATATGATGTTATATTATGAATGTTATTTCGGATATGAACTGCCCAATGTTAAATTATATTGATATACATTGCCATGGATGAAATAAATATGGAAAATATGCCCAAGTAAGTCATTGAGGGACAGGGTATAGTTGGCATGCCATAGAGTCCAGCAGTTTAGCACTTTGTGCGGGCACTATAGTGTATATAAAAGACACTTAGTGCATATGGTTAGCACGACCTTATGTGCGGTTAAGGATGACCTTATGTCTATTATGGTTAGCACGACCTTATGTGCAGTTTTGACTCGCGTACTCAGGCTCCTCAGGGTTTATTTTGGGCTATAATTTATTGGATAATAAATGGTAAACAGGTTAGGGAGTAAATGAACTCTCAGAGTAAATGGCAAGTATATTGATAGGAACTTTATATTTGGTTTATGTTATGTTAATACATGATTAACATGAGGGAGATGCATATATATAGTGATCATGATGCATGGTTATTGTTAAATTGCTATAATTATAAGCATGTTGTATTGCATAATATTTTATTTTGCCTCACTAAGTATATACTTAGCGTGTGATGATTTTCACGCGTAAGAAGAAAACAAGGATCGGAGTAAGGAGTGTTGGGCATCACGAACAAGGAGGATATTAAACGGTATCAGTAATAACATCCTTTGATTTACTTTGATGTACTAGTTGGCATGAATATGTTATTAGTAGCTAGTTTTGAACTAATCTAGATATGGTTGTAAAAATTGGTACCTATATAAGTGATTAGTAAATGATGGATGGTTTTGTTAAATTTGACAATGGGTGGATAAAATTTCTAGTAGAGAAAATTGGGTAATTACTAAAAAAATGGATTTATGGGGTAATTGAAAGAAATTTATTTTAGACGGTTTTTAGGCAGTTATGTTATTTATATATTGTAGTTATAAACTACTAAGTTGCTGCCTGAACCCGGAGGTAATTTGGTGGGTAAAAAAATTTGAAACCGATGTTATGCGAATAAAAGGAAAACGTAAAATTGAAATTTTTAACTTACATTACTAGTTTAAATTTTTTGCATAATCATCATGTGACACTCTAGTTAGTTTTAGGTATTAAATACTTTTAAGGGTGATACATTCCTCTTCCATATAACATCTCATACACAGATATCATCGGAGAAGGGTTGTCTTCAGTTGGATAGATGTTTGGAGTTACCATGATATTCAAAAATCTTAGACAATAATGCTTGAGAGGAAATTTTCACTCAAAATTTATGTTTGGGACCTTTCCATCGCTCCCTAACACACCTAGTTACCCTTCTGTTGGCCTAAGTAGATCAGAAGATAGGTCGTATACCCTTTCATCTTCACACTTTTCAATTTCCTCTAGACACATGGTTGCTTAGAATCAACCATCATTAGAATTGATGTCACCCCTGAAAAAAATATATACATGTATGCATGTGCAAAAGATTTATGATAAATGTATGAAAAATTTTGTGAAAAATATTTGTACAAATACATCATTTATTAAAAACATATGTACACCCTTATAAAAGATTCCCTTTCTGCATTCGGGCTTAGGTAAAAGGTTTGTTTCATACATTACTCAAAAAGAGATTTAAGATGCAAAGGTGTTCTAAAAGGTTGCCTAAATTTCGGGCAGATCCAACATTATCCCCTAGTCAGTTCATCTCAGGGACTCCACTGTTGAATTTCAAAGTGCCATTTTCAATCAAATTTTGCACCTTATTTTTCAGAGCTCCACAATTCTCGGCACTGTGGCCCGTACTTCCTAGATGATAATAACATATAGCCTTAACATCATAACCTTCTGGGTAAGGAGGCTTTTTTGGTTTAGATTGAATCAGGGCTAACAAGTTTTTCTCAACAAGCATCGGAAGCAACTCTGTATATGTTATCGAGATTAGATAGACAACTTTCTAAAATGTCGTAGGTCGACATGAGTACGAATAGTTTGATTGGTACGAGGACCAAGGTCGATTTGATGGATAAGACCCCACCATATGAACCTCTGATCCACTTTCTCTTCCAACAATCGCACTGTTGGAATCTATGATATTCCCATATCTAATGGTTTTTTCTATAAGTTCACCTGATATCACAAGGTCTTCAAAGTTCTTGGTTGCATTTCCCAGCATATACTTCAGGAATAGATCTTCTAGGGTTCTAACAAAAGTAGGCATTATCTCCCTTTTAAGTAGAGGCGGTTGTATTTGCACTGCAACATCCCTCCACCTTTGCACATACTGCCTAAAACTCTCGTTGGGCCTCTTCTTCATGTTTTGCAATATTAAACGGTTTGGGTCAATGTCTGTTATATGTTTGTACTACTTTGTGAAGGCTTTAGCTAGATCCTTCCACGATTGTATCTCGTCCTGGCTAAGCTAATTGTACCACCTGGCAACATACCCTTTTAAACCGTCTTGAAAACAATGAATTAAAAGCTTGTCATTATCAACATGCCCCGCCATCTTTCGGCAGAACATGGTAAGGTGAGCACATGGAGAGCTTGTTCCATCAAACTTTTCAAAGTCTGGCACTTTGAACTTTGGAGGTAACACCAGATTAGGGAGCAAACTCAATTTTCTTGCATCGATCTTGCATAATGCATCCGGCCTTTCTACAATTTTAAACTTTTCCTCAAGGCACTGGCACCAATCTTTAAACTGCTTATATAGTTCGATCTTCACTTTAGCCACCTCATTAGGATCAGGGACAGTGTGCTTAATTAGGCTATTAATTTCTTTGTGCGATGAAGATTTGGCCTGAGGACCTTGTTGCTTCTCAACCGAATACGACACTTGTAGATGTGTCTTGTCGCAAGGATTCTCTGGCTTTTTTAGAGCATCATGGTCTATGACCAATCATTTTCCCCTTTCAGGATCCTTATCTGCCAACATCGTAGCTTTCTTGGCTAGTATATCCGCCTATGACTGTAAGATAAGGTCGTGAGTTGCTTGTTGAGCCTTTTCCAGGTTTTGCTTCATGTCACTTTTTATATCTTCGTATGCCTTTTCAACTTTTTCCAAACGGCTATTCATTTTTAGCCTTGTTTCGAGTGAAAAACCAATGTTGGCTCGGTTGGAACGGATGCCCCAAAATCACTCTGATCGCAGTTCTCTCAGAATTAGAAGCTCGACCAAGAAATGATTATGCAATATGATGTGATATAAATGTATGCAAGATGAGATGTTAATGCAATGCAAAAACAAAAACAGGTTAGTACGAATAGAATAATCAATAATGATAATGTATCGCAAAAATTAAAAGGTATAAAACCTTCAGGTTAACATGCTTCATTCGAATAAAAGCAATCCTACCCCATCATGCTTTCTACCCGCACATTTTAAATGAAAAGTGGATCCTACCCGAACATGCTTTTCTACCCACATACTTGTTTTACATAAATATTCATATCAAAATATTACGAAATAATAAATAATGCTGAAATTAAAGAGCATAATTGAAAGAAATATAAAAAACCATCACCCTCTATTATGCACTTATAGGGTGACTCTCTAAACGGGCAGAGGTTCGGTATGGTTCTAGACAAGGTAGGATGCTATGGCTCACTAGATGTGGTTTAGGTTCTAAAGTAACGGTACCCGAATTGTCGATAAGACATCGATTCAGGAGGATACATTTCCCCAGGTCTGTACGGAGATAAAGATCTCATGGAGACAAAGGTACATATGTATCCTAGAACTGATCCACTATCCTGCACGGATGTGACACCTCACGAAGGTGTAACTTCTCACTCCCACTTAAAAGGGGTGGAGCTCGGGTGCAGAGCTCGTGATATGCAAAAAATCAAGGAAAAATTTAGAAAAACCTTTTTTGTAAAAAATATAACAGAAAAAGGGATCACAAAATAAATTAAACTGAATTTATAGTTTCCACTTGTTAAGACAAAAAGTAATCGACCGGTGGCTCGACTCTCAAAAAAAGGTATTCCCAGCGGAGCCGCCAAGCAGTGACAACGGTCCTGCCCTGCGGTAGTGTTTGACGCGTTCTTACGAAAAATATTTTGGATAGAGTCGTCACCAATCTTTTTAATTTAGGTGTGATTGGATCACCTGAAAACTGCCTATTTTAATAAAACCTATTTTGTCATTTTATTAAAACAACGAGTTTTGGTCTGCGAAACCAAAAAACAGGTTCGGGAGTTAGTTACATGCGGGGAAGGGTGAGCACCCCCACAGTGCCCAAAATTGGTACCTAGTCAATTATTTGGTGTCTTAATGATAGAAATTAAGAATTCGAATTTAAATTAAAATTTGTGATCCTTATCATATTTAAAAGAATATTTTTGGGTATGAAAGAAATTTACACCTCTACACCCAGGAAATAATTTATGTTAGATTCCCGAATAAAGGGAACCTGTTTTGAGAATTATAATTTAGAATTAAAAATGGTATTTTGTAATTTAGAATTAAAAAATGGTATTTTGTAATAGAGATTAATGGAAATCAGCACCCCTTACGTTCGAGGTACGTTTTTCACAATAATCCCTAATAAAAAGAGAATCATTTTTTATTTAAAATTTGATTAAAACAAATGTACAAAATATATATACGAATATATATATGTTAGATTATAAATATTACGTAAATAATAATAATAATGATAGTAGTAATAATAATTATTATAAAAATTATAATAAACATATAATATACATAATAATATATACATAACAATAATATAAATAAAAATAAAAAATGACAAAAATAAAAAATTAGAAACTTAAAAACTGAAAAAAGGACGAAATCGTAAAAGATTTAAAAATTGCAGGGATTGTGGAAATAATTTCTCCATGCGGCAGACCTATTTTGAAAATACCTTTGGGGCGGAGGGACTAACAGTGTAGTTTACCCATTAAAATCGGATTTAATTGAATTTGGTGACCCAATTGAAAGATATTTTAAAAACTTAGGGACTGATGGAGTAATTATCCATGTGGCAGACCACTAGTATAAAAGTGTTAGGGACAGAGGGATCAAGTATGTAAATAAACCCATTTTTTTCCTAGTATATAACCTAAAATTAACCAAAAAACTTAATTTCATCTATTATTTCACAAAAAATAATAACCCCCTCCCATGTTCTCTGATGTTCTCCACCCAAGTTCGGTGGCCGGCGCTCGATCTCTACCGCGGTCCGCCGCTCGTTCGTGCGGCGCCGTCACTTCCGGTGGTCGGACGACGAAAAGGAGCACACTTTTCGACTCCCCCCGATGCTCTGAATGTAGATCTGGTGTCGGGTTCTCAAAATAACCACCCTAGGTACATAAATCGTTGAAAAACCTTTCGGTTCTATTACCTTTTTTTTTATTTGCTTCTACTTTTTATTTTTTTGGTTCGAATAGAATGCAAACTTGACAACTTTTTGTGTCTCTTTTATTTCGATTCGAAAAATCCCCTTTTATTTAATTGAACCTCTCTTCTTTTTATTTGATCCAACAAACCCCTTGCATATCTAATTTTTCAGGTTTTTATACCTATTTTGGTATAATATATAAAAAGACAACTTGTTCTTCCTTTTTTGTGGGTTTGGGCGGTGGCCAGCAGAGTGGGCGGCGTGTGTGCCCAATAACGGTGCATGTTGCAGCCACGCGCGGGAGATGGATGGTCATGGCTGGCGGCGTTGGGATAAGGGTTTAGGTTATAATTTTTAGGGTAATTAGGGTTAGGGGTATTTTTGGATTTGGAAATCGGGTTTGGGTCAATTAGGTTTTATTAGGTATTGGTTTGGGCTTAGGGTTTTTGTAATAGTGGGTTTAAATTGTAATGGTTATGAAATGAGTTTGTTGGGGTTTTAATTGGATGTGGGTATATGAATTGGGCTCAAGCCCAGTCAAAATGGGTTATTACACAATTCATACCAATCTCAATACTTCAAATTTCCTTTAATATCCAAATCAAAGAATGATTCACATAATCATTCCAATTTCATAATTTAACCATCAAAATAATTTTTTTTTAGAATTTATCCCAATATTTCCAAAATATTCAAAATGGTCCCTTTCCATTTAACTAGCAATTCAAGCATTCCAACAAATTTTTTCCAAACATGATACCTCAATTTCTAATCAATTTCCACCATCAAAATAATTTTTACACAATTTTCCCTAAACTTCCTCTATGTAACCGTATAGTCCCACTATATTTTTCCATGAATTTTTTTATCACTTCAAGCATAGAAACAACACTGTAACAACATTTCCAACATGATTGAACCTTAAAACATGAAATTCCAACATGTTCTTCATAGACCCTAATCACCAACTTCAACTTAGAAGCAAGCAAACAATGTAAAAATTATATCAATTGAAAGAGAATTTAATGGAGAACAACTTTGTATTTCATGAGCTAACCTTAATTCAAACTCCAAATTCTTGAAAATCAAACTTGAAAGTTTTTTTCTCCCTTCTCCAAACCTCATAGTAATGTAGAGCAAGATGAGCCAAATTCTAAAATTTCCTATCTTTTCTAATTATGCCAAATGGCACTAATAATCTAATATAATAAATAAAAATCTTTTTAATAGCCAAATGACTATTTCACCCTTGATATCAAATGCTTCTCATCTTTCCACATGTCAATTTATTCATCCAATGGTCAAAAATAAACCAATAAGTTAGTAATTACCAACTTTGCCCTTGTAATTTTCCAAAATTACAATCTTGCCATTTTTCATCCAATGGCTCATATTTAACATGGAAAATCAACTTAAATCCAATGGTCCATGTTAAACCCTATTAAATTAAGGCATGGAAATGACATTATTAACCTTGCCTTATCATCTAACAAAATATCTCAAATATTCGATTCGATCTGATTATCTAAATTTTTTTCAAACTTAACTCTTTATAGCCTTTAACACAAATTCTGTACGAAAAATCTGGGTAACACGAAAACATCATTCTTGGGGGTAAACTATTCATTTACGGAACTAAAATACATAACTTTTAAAAATTACAATTTAGTCCCTAAACTATTCCTAAGTTTATACTTTAGTCACCAAACTTTCATTTTATTCATTTTGGTCACTACCCAAAATTTTGAGGTACACAAAAACGACTAAGTAAAGTAAAATGAAAATTCAGGCAAATTGGAAAACAAATGTATTCAGATGGATGGTTGGACTTGGCAAGAGGTGCTTGGATTTACGCTTAGTGAAGACAGCAAATAATAATTTCTAGTCTTGGTTTTGTTGCCAAGTAGATTTTAAAGTTAGTATTGCCTCTGTTGATAGAAACACTCTAAGTTAATTAGATTAAATCCTATATGTCTATAGTGATGTTTTTCAATAATTAACTTGGACAAGTTTTAATCTTTACTCCTACGGGGTAGATTCACTTCCGAAGTAAGCTCATCTACTTGAACATCTTCTATCGATGCTTCTTACCTTAGTATCTGGCAATTAATCATTATCTCTTAAGTCTGTTAAGATATTAATGGATAATATGCATGCAATGCCAACTATCGTATGACAAAGAATTTAAGAAAACAAAGCACTAGTACAATAGACAAAAATGCCAAGGCATTCAATTATTAAAAGCTGAAAATAAACTAAACGTTCACCCATAGCCAACTTAAAGAAATTAGTTCATGGTAGGGAAACCATCAACACAATATCGTATCTGAGAATCACCATCAAATAAAAATAAAACTCTTAATGGATCTAGAGCTCTTAGTCTTAGGCTGGTCGAACCACAGTTTGCCCTCTATCCTTTTTCTTCATCACGGTGCAGCCTTCTTGGCTCATCGATTAGCTTCCTTTATATAGGCACTTCATGGAAACCCTAGGTTGGGTTTTGAATTTGAAGGTTTATTACGCACTAAGATAGACGTGTTATCTTCTTATCCTCTTTTTGAATTCTAAGGCTGACATGGCTCTAACAGTTATTGACCGGGCATCAGACATCCTTCTTTTGCCAATCGAGCCTGGTAATCTACATCCTGCTTTTGCCATCAACACTCGGCATTTCTCTTTTGCTTCTCTTGCTTTTTGCCAACTGCTTCAGTCCTTCTCTGGCAAACCTGCTCTTGTCCTGCCACAACAAGGAAAATACCTATTTACTCTGTCAATAAAAGCATTCCTTAACTCCTAGATGTAAATGCATGAATCTACTAACTAAATACGGAAGTATGTACTCAAAGTCAAGAAAAATCATGGCAATATATACATGAAAAATAGTACTTTTTTGGAGTTAATAGTAGAGGTTTTCCGGCACGCAAGAGAAAGGGTCTTGGCCGGCTAACTCGAAAGCCTCGATCTCATCTTCTCAAGCAAGTACGAATAAGTGGCCTTAGAAACACGATGATAAAACAAAGGCACACCTATATACCGTCCAAGGTCCTCTACTTCTTCAAAACCAAATAATCGAGCAATATCAGTACGAAATGTAGCCAGACAATTACGAGAAAAACATACATTCATTTTAGTAACACTAATATGATGCCCATAAGCCAAACAGAACTTCTCCATGGTCTCACGAATAACCAAAACTTGCTCTATTGTTGCCTCAGCAAATAAGACCAAGCCATCAACAAAGAATAGGTGGGATAATCCAGGCCCCCTACGAGCGAGATAAACAGGTTTCTAGTCCCCAGAGCAAACTCTATCGTCAATGGCATGCGAAAGCCACTCCATGCATAAAATAAAGAGGTAAGGAGAGAGAGGATCTCCTTGGTGGATACCTCTGGTAGGGATAAAAGATTCAGAAAGATCACCATTCCAAAGAATCTGCATAGAAACTAAGTGGACACAAGTCATAATATGCTGAATGATTTTAACCGGAATGCCCACTACATATAATGTCTCTTCAATATAGTCCCACTGAAGCCGATCGTAAGCTTTCTCCAAACCAACTTTAATTTCCATCCAAGCTTTCTGACTCAACTTAGACACCATCGAGTGAATAACCTCCTGAACAAAGAGGATGTTATTTATAATTTGTCTGCCAGGAACAAAGCTCACTTGATTTTTAACTACCCACATAGGTAAAAGTGTCTTTAATCTACAAACCAATAACTTTGTGATAAATTTGTAGAAGACATTGCAGAGACTTATCAGCCTAAACTGATGAATATACTCGGGGACCTCCACCTCCAGGATTAAGACAAGCAAAGTTTGGTTAATCCAATCCTCTAAAATTCCATCCTCAAAGAATTTTTGAATAAAGTGAAAGACTGAGGACCCAATTGTATCCCAATTTTTCTAATAAAAAGCAACATACAACCTATCCACTCTAGGCGACTTTAACGGATCCATCGAGAATGCCACTCCACAAACCTCCTCTATGGTAATTTTAGCAATCAAATGCCTCATTTATGTAGCCTCAAACTTATGAAAACTGTATATGACATCCATGATCCTCGGCTGTAGTTGTTCACTCATAAACAAGTTGGTAAAATATTGAGTCGCATGACTCTTAAGAGTCGCTTGATCCTCGCACCAAGACCTATCATCAAGCTCCAACATGTGAATCATATTATGTTTACGTTGTGCCATTGTTGTCGTATGAAAGGTGGTATTTCTATTACCCTTTTCAATCCAAACGTTGCGAGCCTTTTAATGCCATAAACTCTCATTTTGGCCCAAGAGCTAAGTCCACCTCTTTTTTTAACTCGATATCTAAATCTTCGAGATAAAGAGTAGGTGAAACCTCCAACGCCTTTTTAACCCCTTTGATGTGGGCCAATGATGTTGCTTTGCGTCGACCAATGTGGCCAAACACATCCATGCTCTATTGTCGGCTCTTTCCTTGAAAATTAATCACATTCTCATGGATAGATTTATCAAGCGGGCATACACTCTTTAACAAAATGGGGAAGTCCAAATGATCATTCCACGCATCGATGTAATAGAAAGGGTGATTACCAACAATGTTTGGCCTACTCCCAGTATCAAGCAAAATAGGCCTGTTGTCCGATCTCAGCTTCACAAGATGAAATACCTTAGAAGTTTCAAACGAATCATACCAAGCCGTATTACAAAGACATCTATCCAAGCGTTGCGACAAAGTGCCATGTTTCCAAGTAAACTGAGGTCCATTAAATCTCATATCCATCAAACCAGAATCAAACAAGAAGTTACAAAAGAGTCTACAAACCCCGGACTGACGCTGAGATCCCACTTGTAGTTCCCTAGTGCGACCAATAACGTTGAAGTCGACTTCAAGAAACCAAGGCCACCCTACATCCAGCTCCAAAGCTTTCAATTGTTCCCAAAGAGAATGTCGTTTGAAAGCATCCATACTAGCATAAATAAATGACACAAAGAAGCCACGATCACCATTATCAACTGTACAGAAACCATGGATGTATTGGTTGGACACCGCAAGGATATCCAAATGCACCGAATCCCGCCATAAGATCTAAATCCCGCCCAAAAAACCCACAACTTCTACCCCATAAGAATACTCAAATCCTAACTTACATATGAACACATCAGCTTTAACTCTACCTATACTAAGTTCCATCATTAAAACAATGTTCGGCTTCTGTTTCTTAATCAACAACTTAAAAGATCTATTAAAAGCAGGGTCAAGTGCACCTTGAACATTCCAAAGAATAATCTTAACCATTAAAAGCACAACGATAAGAAAAGATCACTAGGCTTAAACCAGTATATCATTCTCCCCCGGCTGCTCAAAGGTCGTGTTAGCTCACCATTGGACTTGAGTTCCATCCTCAATCGGACGTGATTGTGATGTTAACTGCCTCGCATCCTCAGCGGCTTTAGTATTATCAAGCTCCAAAACAAGCAACGATAAACATGTGGCAAGGACAGGCTCAGAGGCTTCACTGTCATCCCTCCTTTTCGATTTAAGTCCAACTTTTTAAACTCCTTGAATCCCCACAGTTTTCTTTGTTGATAAGGGTTGCACCTCGAAAAAAACTTAGTAATACTTGACCCTTGCTCTCCTGGAGCACTTGGCTCTCCTCGTGCAACACACGAACGGTAACATGTTTATCCGAATTCAAAGAAGATTTTAAAGCAATTACCTTCTCCTGTGATGCAACTTGTGGCGTACTCCCCTCTTGAAGACCAGACGAAGCCTTGTTTCCAACTTTGCTAGTGGCAATAGTCGTACCCTTTTTAGCACTTGAACCATTTCCCTAATAAATCCCCACTGCGGCATTTGCTCTTTCATTGACTTTAGCCTTAGCCACAGTAGGGGCCTGTGGTGGGACCATATTATTCGGGTTGGGTTGTGATGGCTCCACAGTCTTTCGAACCTCTTCAAGCTCTGGTTCCGCTTCTATAGCCGTAAATCTTGAGCCGGTGTTTTTAAAATTGCACTTGTATCCTCCTTTCCCGTAGTTTTCTTGTTGGCCGTGCTCCTCCTAGCAAAACCACTTGCATCCACGGACCATATTTCTCACTTGAATCCCTTTCGGGAATCGAACTCACCTCATTACTTTTATTGGCTTGCGCTTGACCGCACGTATCCTTTGAGTGCCCATACTTTCCACATGCATAGCATATCGACGGCTGACCCTTATATTCAATGTCCTGTCTCTGCCTATCAATAACAATACTAGAGACCAATGGCTTTGTTAAGGTCTACAATAATTGCCAGGCGAGCAAACCCACCTCTTTTTCCTTCCGTTGTATTGTATTCGACACGAACAACCTTGCCAATCGCGCCAACTATATAACGGAATAAACTTTTGGTGTAATAGCAGTACAAGAGCCTCGAGAAGCTCGCCCACACCATTATTTTATACGAATATTCCTTTGAAGTAGAAAAGTGCTTGTTCTATAGTTGAACCGTTAGATAACTCTCATATATAACCCACGGCCCTCCCGCAAGAACGTTATGAAAATCTTCTTCATTCGCAAACCTAACAAGATAATAGTCATTGTCTAAATCGATAAGGTTCATGTCCCCTATCAGATTCTATAGTGAATGAATTTTATTGAGAAAAGCTCGATAACCAATAGACTTTCCCAAAAGACGAAGGATTATCGAAGTAAACAACTTAGCATCTATGGTATCGTAAACTCTATCCAAAAACGGATCTCCGGTAAGATTCTCTCGCCCCCGATATTGACGTCTTCATCCTTAACCTCGACATCTAACTCGCTTATAGCTTGCGACACCTTAGACTTCCCGGAATTACCAAGCAGCTTGTCCTTAAAGGAGGGCATGTGCGTATCACTGCCCGCCATTTTTATTTTTATTTATCGAATAATCATCACTTTTCAATATCCTATATTATAAAAGTTTGACACCTAGCTTAAGGTTGTTACCAAAATCCACTATTAAAGCAAATGGTAAATACACATGCAAGCTTCCTCTTTAGAAGTTATTCAATTTAGTCACTTACTAAATTTCTCATGTTTTGCATTTCATTCATTTTAGTCCTTTTTGCAACTTACTAATTATCATTCAACTTCACTTCAACTTTCAAACATCAAAATTTCAATTTTTGTAAATTAGTCCTTAATCTCCATTATACTTCTAACTTTTCCAATTTAATAATCCAAAAGTAATCAAGTCTATTAGTTCGATGACTAAACTTAAACTATAAAAAATTTAGTTTTGATTACTGAAAATTTAATTAATTACTGAATCGATTTTTGGGGGTTACAACTTGGTGGCTCACTTTTTCCCTTTATTTATTACAGGTGTCACATTACCAGACAAGCAAGATTTACTCAATGAAGAGTCTATTCTTTATTGTTTTTTAAACTAATTATTGGGGATAAAAATAGAGGCGTAAATAACCAAACTTGAACGAATCGTGTTCATGATTTACTCTTTTAAGACTATATAATTCATTGCTTTTAGTTTAGTTTTTGAAGTCAAAACTCTTTTGTGTAAAAAACAATGAAAATGTATAATTTTCATAATAAAAGTGTTTTTTAAATGTTAAAATTTATAATTTCTGGCTTTTGTCAAAAGTACACTTTAGTAAAATTACTTCATCGTCATCATCTAAATCATAAATTATTATATATATTTAAAATAATGTCTAAAATACATATTTTGTCTATTTAAATATATATTTAACAAAAATATTAAAATACTTAAATTTTAAACTAAACAAAAAAAAAAGCGTCTAAAAATCATGATAAATCTAAAATGGGTTTTTCCTTTCCCACTGGCTGCCTGCCTAATCAAAACATCGCACATTGACATTGTGCATGCTTGTCAAATGAAATCAATTTATGTCTTGTAGGCCAAACCAGTTCAATAAGGGGATTGCATGCAGGCTTTTTCTCAGTTATACCCAAAACAATAGTTAGCGGGCTTTTTCTCTTAGGCCCAGCAAAGAAAAATTGATACAAATTATTAAAAAGATATTTGTTATGATTCTACCTAGGGTGGCAAACGGGTCGCTCGAGTTAGGATATTTCGAGCCTGGCTATATTTAGTTTAGGTTTGGATTGGATCGAGTTTGGTTCAATTTTAGTTCGGACCTATGGTAATTCAAGTCTAGTATTGAGTCGGGTCAATATCAGGTCGGTTAATATTGGGTCGACATATTTTAGGTTGGTCGATGTTGGGCCAATAGAAGATCTTTTATTCAAGTTAACCTTTGGATCTTTGGGTTGAGTTGGGTATGAGTTCAATCGAAGCATATATAGAATATTGGTATATTCTTGTAAAACACATGTCTTTGACAATTATCATTTAGGTTTATTTTTTGTTTAAAATGGAAGACTTCGATTCTTAAATATAATGATGATACACTATTGATACAAAACTCGTTTCAATTCGATTTTTTTTCTTTCAAATTTTGAGTTATTTGATTTATTTGAGTCAACTTGAAATACTTCATCTGTAACACCCCTTATTGTATTCGACATCAGACACAAATAAGTGATGTTACACCAACATTGTGAACCTTTCTTAACCATTTATTATAAAACCTTAGTTTATCACTTAGGCAAAATTGTAACCTTTCAAACTAATCATATTAAACCATCAAAACCATACTTAGCTAGTTTAGCAATTAAACATTTTTGTTTTCATTTTACCCCACACGAGAAATTAAAACTTTCACAGCTTGCCTGATTAATTCATTAAATTGACCATTTTTTTTTTTACAAATTTAGCTTACCCGTGTCTTGTGTGATTTAATTTGATCTTCACTGTGACCTAATAGAAACTATTCAATAACACAGTGTCTATATTTTATCATTCTAAGTTCACTACTAACACTTTACAACCACATTAAGCTAATTCTAAAGGTTTAGGAGCTTATGCTCAACAAAAACTGGCTAACAAAATATATACATGTCAACTAAGAATATCAAAATACATCAACTAGATGTAATTATTGTGATAGCCGGTAAAACCTCTCGCGTCGGAGATGATGCGAAGCTCCTCCTATCCACGAACTATGCTTAATCTACGCGTGAAAACAATAACACGCTAAGAATACACTTAACGAGACATTACCATTAAAGTATAAACAACATAAAGTAAATAATATAATTCATAAAATAAGGGTTAATTACCCCATTGTACATGAATTATACCGAATTCTCAGTTTCATGTATAATATTTTAAAATTTTCAGTTTCATTTATGAAGTTTTTCACCGTTAACGAGTTTATCAACTTCCGTGACGGAATCAGACATGGACCCTTTGACCCAGTAAAAAATTGACACGTGGCATTTATTTTATTTTTAAAATGTTCTCAATTAACTTATGGGTTAATTACATGATTACTCCTTAATGTTTTATTGATTTTTTAATTTTACCCTTAAGGTTTATTTTTTTAAAAATAATTAATTATTTTAAAAATTATAAAAAAATCAAGTCAATTACTAGTTGAAACGTGGCATAATAAATAACAATAATATTTCTTTTTCTCTCTTCATGTTTCCCTTTCCCCTTTTTTTTTTTTCATTTAACGTGTAAAATCAATTCAACTTGTTCCACTTTCTTTTCTTTTTTCCTCCATCTTCTTTTTGCTTCCCCACAACCTTCATTCAGCGCCGCCTGTCAATCATGATGGTAGGGCGACGACCGTCGACGATTTCTTTCTTAATCTCTTCTTCGCACTCTTTTTTCTCCATTATTTTTATTCTAACTTGTCAACCCAAGCTTTTGTGGCAGAGACGGGCCTGAGGAAAGCGATTTGTTTGCAGGGACTTTGGTATTGTAGATTGTACTTCTAATTAGGGTTTTGATTTTTGTTCCATAAAAATTAACTGTGATAATTTTTATTAAATTTTAGAGTTTTGATTTTGTGGCACAAACGTGTATGGGAAAGCGATTTTTTCCAAGCTTTTGTGGTTGAGATGTGTAGCTACTATTTTTTTTAAGTGTCGAAGGCCGCCGTTACGAAAATAATTAATTATAAATTATATTAAAATGGAGGAGTCCCGCTTTTATTTGAAAAGTTATTAAAAAGATGGATTTAAAAAACTTGTATTTTTTAAAAAACTTGGAGTCGCTACCGGTCATTAAAAAAGGATAGACCGGACACCGAAAATAAAAATCAGAGATTTCTTTTAAAAAAATTGGGTTCGGGAGTTGATTACGGATGGAGAAGGATTAGCACCCTCACACCGCCCAAAAATTGGTACTAAATTATTACCGCTTTATTAATATTAGATTTTACGGGTTAAAGTGACTATTAAATTAAAATTTGGTTGTAAGTACGAGTAAATTTTAAGGGCTCTGGTGTTCGAGGGATAAACGAAAACTACCATCTACTTCTTAGACTGGTAGCCAAGTTTACCGTCGAAAAAGAAAGCTCTGCATTGGCAATTAAATATATCGGATATGCAATTTAAAAAAACAAACAAATACATTAAAATAAATACATATTATTACGAAGAAATAATGATGTAATTACAACAAAATTAGAATAATACATATAACATGAAAAAGAAATAATATATATTATATATGTATGAAATATTTACCATAATATAAATATTTATACAAAAAACATTATAATATACATATTAGATGTATAAAAAAAACTAATTTATGCCTTACATCTATAAAAGGTACATTAAATAAAAAAATTACTAAAATAATTTTGCAGAATACTATACATAAGATAAAATATAGGTATAATATAAAATATATAAAAACACTAAATCTTCATACATATATATTCATGTAAACATATATATATATATGTATATATATATATATACATATAACACAACATAATACATGCCACATATATATATATATATATATACATATATTCATGTACATAGATACATGGCTACAAATTAAAATACATGCATCGAACCACTTACTATTTTCTAACACGAATAACATATCAAATATAAGACAAAATGTACAAAAAGGGGCTAAGATTACACAGAAACAAAAAGAGCAGGGACCAACAACATAATTTCACCATACAAAAAGAGTTAAAAAAGGAAAATAGTAGAAGAAAAGGGGACCGAACATGTAAGTTCCCTTTTTAAAATAATGAAACTGACATTAAGGGTGAATAAAAATCGGTTAAAACTTTAAAGGACTGATTGTGTAAATAAACCATGCGGCGAGACATTTCTGAAAATAGCAAAAGGGCGAAGGGATTTATGAAGTAATTTACCCATACTAAAACTGATTTCATTAAATTTAGGGATGGGATTGAAATTTTTCTAAAACATTCAGGGACCAAAGGCGTAATTATACCATGCAAAAACCCTTATAATGCTATTAACCTGAGGACTTTCTCCTTTTTTTACCATTTTCTCAAAGCCATTAAAATCATAAACCCCACATCTTCTTTTTCTCTCAACCCGAAAGCCCCCAAACAACAAACTTTCCAAACGATCGTCGTTGTTTCCAGAAACCGACGGTGGTCCAGTTGCCCGGCCACCGCATCTGGTGCAAAAAAAGCTTGTAAACTGAGTTTTAAAATAAAAAAAACATTTTGACTAAAAACGAGCCCTTCTTTATTTTATATAAATCGAAACCATTTTGTTTTTTACAACCCATTTTAGTTTAAAAAACCGAGTTTTATTTGATAAAAAACCCCTCTTCGGTACCCAAACCGTCCAATCCACAATGCACGGCTCAGTTGAGGCCGTTGGGCTTATCATCGGACGGCAGCCGCACGACCGAGGTAAAAAACTTCCCACTTTTCTTTTTATTTTATGTTATTTTATTTTTTGAAAGGACATGCAAAGATAAAAAAGTCTACCTTTCTGGAAATTTTTGTTTTTTGAATCTTAAATCTGAGTTAAAAGATGTGTCTGATTACAATATATATGCTACTTTTGATTTGTGCTTGTTTACAACAATAAGCAAACATAAAATGAAATCATTATTGCTTGATTTGGATCTGACATGCCATTTTTTTGTGTTTTGCATGTTCGGTTGGGTAAGAGAGTAGGTGAAAGTGTATGACGGCCATGGCAGAGCGACCACGTGTTTTGGTTGTTGGATGAAAGGTCCTCAATCGGTCAGATTTAATCCTTGCCGTTGGATCAAATCTGATCCAACGATCGAGATTGCTTGAAGATCAACAACCTCGATACAATCTGGAGATCTGACGTGGCCCCTCACGATCAAGCCATGTGGCGTATAAGGATCTGAAGAGTCCGCGCGTGGATCACATGCGCGCATGGAAACCGAACAGTCCAGACGTGTGATGCACGCTCACCAGCTCAATGGTCATCATTTGATCTGGGCCGTAGGATAATATTTGATCCAACGGCTAGGATGGTGGCGGCTGGAAAAGATGAAGGGATGTTAGATAAGATTCTAGGGTTTTTTGGTTAATTGGATAGGTTTGGGTTCTGGCCGATTGGGCCTTGTGATTTAAATATTTTGTTGGGTTTGTAATATGTAAAAAGGACTGGACTATTAAAAATTAGATTGGGTTTTATAGTACCTGATCTATTTTAATTCCAACCCATCAATATATAACATATATAACATTAATATATATTCATATATGCATACGCACTTATACTTATATACATACAATAATTAATAAGATAAACATTCATACATGCAAATTAACATATATTCATATACATATTACCACAAGTATGTATAGGTATAAACAATAACATATATAATAATTATTAATATAATATTTACAACCCAGAAAAAAATGAGTGATTACTGCTAGCCCTCTTTGCTTGTTCTTGTGAAACGAGAACAAAGCAAAGACCAAAAACACTAATTTTTGTCCTACTTCCTTGTTCTTGGCTTTGCAATCACGGGTTCTTCTGGAACTTTCCATTCTTCCTCAGCCAACTCTTCAATCTTTAATCTCTTCAATGCCTCGACTCGTACTCGTCTCGACATTCAAAAGAAAAGCTTGACATCATGCTCGGAGGTCTTATCACCATGCCCTAAGGACTTACCGATGGCCCGAAGGTCTTATCACCATGCCCTAAGGACTTACCGGTGGCCCGAAAGACTTATCACCAATCTTCCTTAAAATCTGGATTCACTCCGAAAGTGGCTACCAATATCCCTTAAAATTATGCCCCGGTTTCTTCCAGTCTTGACATCACAATAAGGTTAACATCATGCCCGAAGGACTTATCGGTGGCCCGAAGGACTTATCATCATGCTCAAAAGACTTACTGATGGCCCAAAGGACTTAAAATCTGGATTCATACCGAAAATGGCTACCAATCTCACTTAAAATCTGGATTCACGCTGAAAATGGCTACCAATATAAATCTTCAATAAAATCTGCTTCTTCAACCTGAAGTCACAGATCAAATTCTTTGGTATTCTTCAAATATCTGTATAAAACCAAATACTTTTAAATTAGCATGCTCCTATCTATATGATGCATGCAATGTAACATTTTTTCCTTCTTTCTCTTTCTCTTTTTCATTTTGTTTCATCTTTTCTTTTCTCTTGTTCTTTCTTTTTCTTCTGTTTTTTCTTTTCATTTTCTTCTTTCTTTTTTCTTTTCTATTTCATTCTATTTTGAAATTCTATTCCCTAAAAGGTCATTCTTCAGATTTCTTCATTTTATCTCTCTGCAGTATGCTCATTGATCTTTATTTTATCAATATTTACTTCATCAATCAAATACCTACGCTCTTGTCTCTCGTACGCGGGTAGCTCTCTCTCTTCTTCTTTGGGGTCTCTACCCACTTTTCAAGTCCTTCTTCTAGTTCATATTCTATCCCCAAGTAGGGACTTTTACCATTTTCCTCGCCTCCACATTGCCCTATCCAATCTCTGGGCTAAACTACTTCTAAGTTCTTGACCCAACATTTAGAGTCTTGATCTGTCTCAACATTAGGGCAGGCAAAATGCCCCCACGCCCTAAACTCATTTTTGAAATCTAATCTTTTTATAGCATCGGAGCGGTAACCAACTCTCGGTCTCTATACTTTAATTCTCATTTAAAATCGTTTCTAAAAATAAACTTGGATAAAATGTCAAGCATCTTTGAAAATTAATTCTTGAGAAACCTTATAGATATCTTTAAAATCAAATTTTAGAAAAGAATGTCAAACATTTTCGAAAATTGATGTTTGGAAAGAACTATAATTCGAAAAAATATCAAACAATTTGAAAAATTAATGTTTGGATGATTTAAGATTCTAAATGCCAAACATTTTTGACAATTTATGATTGGAAGTAAATGACAAATGTGTAAAGAATTGAAATTTGAAAAAATGCCCGATGCTTGGAGAAAGTACTCAAAGAATTAAAATTTAGAGAAAACATGCTCAAACATTTTCGAAAACTAGTGCTTGGAACAAGTGGTAAATATGCAAAAGAATTTTTTATTCTCTTCTTTTTGGGTATAGACATTTTTTAAAACTAATGTTTAGTCCTATTAGCAGGATTGTATGTTTAGAAAATCTGGTCTATGTTGGCGATGTAAGCATATGTATGGTCTTCCCTAGTCCATTTAGGATTTCGAGAAGAACACTTCCCATAGCTATTTTCTAGACCATTCAAGGTGGTTCTCTTGATCTCATCACTCATTATGCCCCCCGTCCTTCCCTCATTTGGGTGTCGATCAGGCACTTCGAGGTTTGACGTTCCTTGAAGAAAGGTCAACCCTTATAGGGGGAAGTAATCTGAAAACTATCTCATTTAGATATCTATAAATGATCAAAATGGTCTTTGGAGGCTTGTACTGTAGACCCTGTGTCATGCTTTTGTACTCGTTTGATCAACATGTGCTCTAGACTGCCCATTTTTGGGTTTTCACTCTAGAGTTCATTTCCTTTGTCTTTCTTCAAAACTAATACTCACTTGAATGAAGAAGTTTGTATGAATTCTTTTGTATTTTTCATTTAGTCAAAACCTTCATCCTATACTTAACATGCTCAGATAGAATTCTCTTTTCTCTTTATTTTCGGGATCGTTCTAGACTGCCCATTTTTCAGGTTTTCACCCTAGAGGTCATTTCCATCTTCTGTATCTTCAGATCGATGTATTCTGGTCAAATTTTGATGCCAACATGCTCAGGCAGATCACTCTTTTCTCTTTATTTTCTGGATCACTCTAGACCGCCCATTTTTGGGTTTTCACCCTAGAGGTCATTTCCATCTTTTATACCTTCTGACCGACTTGTTTTTTTGTTGGCATTAATGCTTGCTTTCTTGTTCAAAGGTGACTGACCTTTCAAGGTTCTTCCAAAACTGAGATTTCTTTAAGGGAGGATTATGCCGAAATCCTTTTCTAGTTTTTTTTTTCAGTCAGAGTTTTATTCTTGCACTGATAGATCTAAGTGTACTCATGTTTTTTTCTTTTATTCTTTCTTTATTCTTTTCTCTTTCTTTCTTTCTCTTTTTTTCTTTTCTTTCCTTCTTTTATTTTATTCTCTTTATTTTATTCTTTTTTTATTTCTCTTTTCTCTCTTTTTTTAAATGACTATTCGGGTCTTCAGTTGCAAATCTCTTTTCTTTTATGTATCTGTATCAAACCTTGACGTTTATTTTTGCTTGGAAGTAGTCGATTCTCCATGACTCTCTCAAATTGATGCTTATTGTCTGAGGAATTCTTCATATGTTTTCTGCTTACTACACTGTTTAATCTACTGCGATCACTCCTTTTTTGCTTCAACTTTCTGTCCGGTATTTCTCTATTTTTTTGCTTGCTCGTTGAACCTAATATTGTATTTGATCACTTCTCTTTGGCAATTCTATGGCGTTCGTATCCAATATCTAGTCTCATTTCTTCTTGCTTGGAAGGTGGAAGAATACCATTCATCATCCCATTCATAGACATCAAGAGAAAGTCTTCAAGGGGATAGAAGTTTAGGGTCAGCACTTGATTCAAGGATCTTAAACGACAAGTGCCTGAGAAAGGAGTTTCCTAGAATGGGAACTGCCCATTATCTAAACACTCATTTTGTTACTCTATCAGCCTAAATGGACTAGCGGATACTCGTATTTGCAATACCCTCATGGCGTTTTATTTAAGTCAAAAATATTCACGTTTGAGGTTTAATGACCAAAAATGGTATGCAATTGTGTATAAAAATGTGTATGTATGTATGGGACAACAAAAACTATCCCGTAATAAGGAATGAAAAAGAATCATAGAATGCATAAAGAATGCAAAAATATTTTCTTCAAAATAAAGAAAAATACGATTCTTATTTTGACAAAAATACATAGACATATGTCTTTAAAATATTCCTACTGCTTTCGGGCCTAAGCCGTAGGCTTTTCCTATATACAATCAAAAGGAAAAAAAATCAAAGATGTGTTGAATCAAACTGCCACTCTTTGCAAAAAAGATGAGACATACAAGCATAGGGACCATCTCATTCTGGCCTTCTTGCTGCTACACAGACTTACCCCAATTCTTTCGTTTTCCACTGTTGGATCAAATCTTGTGTCAGAACTCCTTTGTTGATTAGCTTCTTAATTTCTTCCAGCAACAGTCTACACTTCCTAGTAGGATGCCCAGGTGCTCCCATACATAAATCACAAGTGCTATTTGGGTCAAAACTGTGAGCAGAAGGGTTAGGCATGATTTTAATCGGTCGAGGAGTGAGGTAGCAACCTTTAACTAAATGAGGAAATATGTTTGAAATGGGTACCCCAAATATCTCCAAGTCTACGCTCATTTGGGGAATTTTCCTTGATGATTCAAAAGGATCGACCTTCCTTCTTCTTTTGCGATTATGAGTGTCCTGGACACGACACTCATTTATCTCTTTGTCTTCTATTTCCTCATTAGTTTGACTCTTAGACTTAGGCCCTAATTTTTTTTCTCGGATTGCGTAGTCTATTCTTTCCCCTATCGTCATGAAATCTTCAAATCTGATCCTCGACTTTTATAGCATTAAATCAAAAAAGGGTAGCAGAAGTGTTGCGTGAAACAGGGGCATCATCTCTTCTTCGGCTATAGGAGACTGAACTTGGGCTGCCAAACACCGCCATCTTAGTGCATATTCCTTGAAGCTTTCGTTTGGTCTCATCTTCGTGCTTTGAAGAAACTGACGAGTCGGTGCTAGGTCTAAAGCATACTTATATTGGCTCAAAAAGGCATTAGCTAGGTCATCCCAAGACCGAACTTGGTTCTTGCTCAACTGCTTGTACCATACGCAGTGGGTCCTACCAAACTATCATGAAAGTAGTGGATCAGTAGCTTCTCATTCTTTATATAGCCCTCCATCTTCCTGCAAAACATGGTCAGGTGCACCTTCGGACAGCTGGTGCCATCATATTGCACGAAGTTAGGAGTCATGAAATCTGGAGGAATGACCAAACCAAGGACTAGGTAAAACTCTCTTGTATTGAAAACATTCATTTTTTCATTCTTCTTGAGCCCTCTCTTAACTCTATCCTCTAATTGATCAAGTCTTTGTTCCATCCCTTTTTCTAACTGGTTCTACCATCAAACCCTAAAAATTTTAGATTCCCAAAAGAGGAATATAATGATAAAAATGCAAAGAATGCAATGCAATGCGATGCTAAAATGTAAATATGAATGCAATAAGGCATTGATTCCAAAAGTGATCCCCATAGAACATCTTTCATTAAGTCCAAAGGTTTCATTACATCAAATAGTGAGTATTTACAAATACTGATGGGCTATAATCCCTAACTTTGTTACTTCGTCCAACAAGCGAGTTAGCTTTCCTTCATGGTCTAGTGCAGGGTTTATATATTCTGACTGAATGGCATAGCTGCGTCGGCCAAATCTGCTACATGTTGGGCTATCTTACGTGCTTGGGTCATAGCAATCTTCATGTCTTTTTCCCTTTCTTGTATTTCTCGCTCGACCTTTTGCAACTTGAAAAATACATTCTCAACACTTTCGTAACTTGCCCGCTTATAAGCTTCAACATGAATCTCACTTGTACGCAAAGAAATCCTAAACTCATCTGTTTGTGCCCTGAGTGTCGTATTCTTTGTTTGGAAAGTGTGAGATTCATTCTCACTCTGTTGTAGACTTGATTTCAGAATCTTGTTCATATATAGACTGCATTCTAACTCGTTCTTGAGTATGTCACGTTAGCTCTCGGCTTCTTTCAACTTTTGTGACAACGATTGTGTTCTATTTTCATTAATCTGAGCTTTCTGCTTCCAATGCCCCAAATCGTTTTTCAGCTGAGTCATACGATTTTTCCATTCTTCGAAAGTGTCACCCAAACCAATATTCTAGACATACAGTGAAGCTCATGACGCCCGTCTTGTAGATCCTTCAATTTCTTGCTTAAATCATCTTTCTCCTGCCTGAGCTGGTCGTACTCGAATGAATGCCCTTCTTCTGGGATGCCCCTATCTTTGGTCTCTAGATTTGACTCGTCCTTATTCGACCCTTACCCTGGGTCTTGGTTCTTCTTCAATTTTCCCCTCGAAAAATGGCTAGCTCACTGTAAAATTAGGGTTATCCATCTTTGAAACTTAATACACCCATATTGATAAGATCTCTAACTCGGTCCTTTAAAGTCCAACAATTCTCCGTAGTGTGGCCCAAACTCCCTAAGTGGTAACCGCACCTGGCTCGGTTGTTGTAACTTTTTGGGTAATGTGGTTCCTTCAGAACAGACTGAATTGGGGTTACAAGGTTTCTCTCAATGAGCATCGATTGTAGCTCGGTATACCGCACAGGCCTCGGGATGTGCTTCTTCGTATTGTTGGTTTGCTCTGGACCTACCTCTGTCTTATGGGAGCTTGGCTCAGGTGTACCTCCCACTGGTTTGTTGATGCGAATCGCAAAAGGGTTCGACTTGTCATATTTACCAATGTTATCTGGCTTGGGAGTGGGATTCTGACCATTGAACTCTTCATTTTGATTTTTGGTCAACTTTTCTTCTGGTTCTGCGGACCCTTTACTTTTAATCATAGTGCTCATCAGATTCATCATCTCAGCCATTTGTTTCTTCAGTTCTTGTACTTCGACTTGCTCATTACTACTACCAGTATCGTCTACCATGTTCAACCAGGAGTCTTCAGATGATTCCTCTTTTATCATCTCAGATCCAGCTTCATGACCAGACCTCAGATTCGTATCCTTTACTATCCGATCAGACAACTCTTTGTCCATTGTGAACGATTTCTAATTTTGGGCAACCACTTGTGAATCAATACCCTATTACTGTATGAAGATGCAAAAAAATGCAAAAAAAGAAAACAAAACCAAACACAAAAAGAAACAAGTTAGTGCCGGAAAAAATATATAAATAAAGAAATAAGGTAGAAAATTACATAAAGCATCGAATAAAACAACCCTATTTAAAATCTAAAACACCTAGGGTATCCACATGGCTTTAAAGGGGTGAGTTTTCTATATTCTCTACATACAGTTTTGGTGCTAAAAGGTACCCGAATTGTCCTCGATGTCCCTAACTAAGGGTAGCAAGGCCCCCGGTCATAACCCATTATAGGCTCCTCTCAACCGGGTTCAATTTAGGGGGACCCATTCCTCTATGCCCCGACGGGAAAACGATATTCCCACGAAAACATAGAGTAGTAGAGCCCCGAAGGTACTTGCTAGGCCCATACGGAGGAACAATATCCCCTTGAAAGCAATAACATTTCCCTTCACTTAGACAAACAAGTTTATATGTTAAATTTTAAATGCGTTAAAATAAACTCGCATTCATAAACAAATATTAGTTTAATTGTAACTTTAACTCGTAACTTCTGATATTAGTAAAGCAGTAAATTTTTAGCTAAACTCCTTTTTTGTTTTAAAAACCAAAACCACCCCAGCGGAGTCGCAATGTTGTTGCGACTATTTTTTTCTAAGTGTCGAAGGCCGCCACTACAAAAATAATTAATTATAAATTATATTAAAATGGGGGGAGTCCCGCCTTTATTTGAAAAGTTATTAAAAAGTTGGATTTAAAAACCTCGTATTTTTTGAAAAACTTGGAGTCACCACCGGTCATTCAAAAAGGGTAGACTAGACACTGAAAATAAAAGCCATAGATTCCTTTTAAAAAATTGGGTTCAAGTGTTGATTATGGATGGGAAAGGATTAGCACCCCTACACCGCCCAAAATTTGGTATTAAATTATTGCCGCTTTATTAATATCAGATTTTACGGGTTAAAGTGACTATTAAATTAAAATTTGGTTGTAAGTACGAGTAAATTTTAAGGGCTCTGATCTTCGAGGGATAAACGAAAACTACCATCTACTTCTTAGACTGATAGCCAAGTTTACCGTCGAGAAAGGACGCTCTGCATTGGCAATTAAATATAACTGATATGCAATTTAATTGAACAAGGTAAAAAACAAACAAATACATTAAAATAAATACATATTATTATGAAGAAATAATGATGTAATTACAACAAAATTAGAATAATACATATAACATGGAAAAGAAATAATATATTATATATGTATGAAATATTTACCATAATATAAATATTTATACAAAAAAATCGAGCTTTATTTGATAAAAAAAATCCCTCTTTGGTACCCAAACCGTCCGATCCATCATGCACAGCTCAATTGAGGCCATTGGGCTTATCACCGGACGATGGCCACGCGACCGAGGTAAAAAAACTTCCAACTTTTCTTTTTATTTTATGTTATTTTATTTTTTGAATGGACATGCAAAGATAAAAAGTCTACATTTCTAGATTTTTTTATTTTTTGAATCTAAAATCTGAGTTACAAGATGTGTCTAATTACAATATATATGCTACTTTTAATGTAAGCAAACATTAAATGAAATCACTATTGCTTGATTTGGATCTGACATGCCCTGTTTTTTCTGTGTTTTGCATGTCTGATTTGGTGAGAGAGCCGGTGAAAGTGTACGGCGGCCATGGTGGAGTGGCCACGTGTTTTGGTTGTTCGATGAAAGGTCTTTAATCGGTCAGATTTAATCCTGGCCGTTGGATCAGATTTGATCTAACGACTGAGACTGCTTGAAGATCAACAGCCTGGATACAATCTGGAGATCTGACGTGGCCCCTCACGATCAAGCCACGTGGAATATGAGGATCTGAAGAGTACGTGCATGGATCACACACGTGCGCGGAAACCGAACGTTCTAGACGTGTGATGCACGCACGCCAGCTCAGTGGTCATCCTTTGATTTGGGCCATTGGATAATATTTGATCCAACGGCTAGGATGGTGGCGGCTGCAAAAGATGAAGGGATGTTAGATAAGATTCTATGGTTTTTTGGTTAATTGGATAGGTTTGGGTTCTGGCTGGTTGGGCCTTGTGATTTAAAAATTTTGTTGGGTTTGTAATCTGTAAAAAGGACTAGACTATTAAAAATTAGTTTGGGTTTTATAGTACCTGATCTGTTTTAATTCCAGCCCATCAATATTAATAACATATATAACATTAATATATATTCATATATGCATACGCACTTATACTCATATACATACAATAATTAATAAGATAAACATTCATACATGCAAATCAACATATAATCATATACATATTACCACAAGTACGGATAGGTATTAATAATAACATATATAATAATTATTAATATAATATTTACAACCTGGACAAAAATGAGTGATTACAAGATGGATCTAGGGAAAGTGATTTGTGTTTAAAGTATATCTATGTTGGTGATTTGAGTTTAGTTTGATTTGGATTCTATTTTTGCTTATTAAGTATTTTCTGTAACATGATTAGTGATGGGAAAAAGATGTTTTGTTGTTCTATTTGAGTGCTAAGAAAGTGAAGGAAAATGTTGTGTTGTTTGGATGGTAAGAAAGTGGAGGAGGGTGCTAAGAAATGGAAGCCCATTCTCCACCAAATTCTCACGCAATAACTCACCTCCACACCTATTTAAAGGGATCAAAACACATGAAGCAAGGGGAGGGAATTTGGGGATCGGTTCGTGAGAGAGATTAAAAGGGAAAGGCTGATTGTGGGAGGAGTGATCAGATTGAAGAGCTCATCTCCTCTCTTCTTTCATTTTTGTAATTGCACATCACCTTTCATGTTGGTAAAATATTTCTTTGTATTTTCTTTTCACCCGACCATAAACTAAACTTAGATGGTTTGGGTTATTATGTTTTGAGAGGTTTTTATATGGATGATTTGATTTTGGTTTAAGTTTAAATGCACAATGTTGGTTCAATTCCTATTCTTGCAATTAAAGTAGTTTAATGCTTGAGTGGAGAATCATTTGTTGAAATTCAAATCCCTAAATCGGTGACAACACAAGGGAGAGCGATATCAATGGTGGTTCGTGGGAAGGAATCACTCTAATGAAGTGACAACCATTGGAGGTTCCTCAACTGTGTTCATTTCCAAACATTACGATAGTTGATGGAGATCGACAGACTGAATTGGATCTATGTTTCCTAACATTGCGAGAGCTGAAGGACATCAACCCCTTCGTAAACCAAGTTTCCAAAAAGTGACAAAGTGACGGAAGCTTGGAGAAGGAGCGGATTTCAAGCGACTAACAAGAGTTCAAGGAAAGACGGTGTTCATCATTGGTAAAGTAACTTGTGACAGACGTATCACCAAGGTTTGCACAAGAGTCAACCTTTCAAGTTAGAAATAACATGAAGGCAGTGAAGAACACTCTGCCGAGCATTGGAGACACAACTAACTTGCCAAGGCATCACACTTGTCATAACAATTAACTTGCCAGGGAAATCACTTGCCGCGAAGAGTCCCACTCCGACTCAAGCACTTGCTATTGCATTTCACTGGACACGGAGAGTCCTACTTCCAGTACACTACTTGCATGGGCAATCACTTGCCACGACAATCTACTTGCCAAAGCAGCTCACTTGCCTCTGATGTTCAATCTGCCAAAGCAACTCATCCAACATACTCTCAATCCTAATAAGCTAACCTACTCTCTCATTGATTCCCTTATTTGTCTTCAATCTTTATTTACTTTGTTTTAGATACTCTTTATCACTATAAATTCCTTCTTATTTTAGTGCAAGGAATCAAAAGTACAAGTCCTTCGGCCTAGTCCCTATGGAAACGATACTCTTTTATTCATCGCTTTATTACTTGTGATGTGTTTGCTTGCACTAATTGCGTAGCACTCAGAACACGCAACAAGTTTTTGGCACCGCTGTCGAGGACTGGCAATTGCGATTTTACCTTTAATTTCTTGCTTTATTTTCTTTTCTTTTCTTTTATTATTTGTTTCAAGTGGCTAACACCCTTTGGTTTTGCGTCTGTGTATGACCAAGGCAAGAAAAACAACACAAGACTATCTACTTGAACTTGAGATTGAACGTGTACTCTATAAAAGAAGAAGAGAACTACGCGCAGTTATGGCGGATCCAATTGTCGACGGCAATCAGAATACCGTGGCAAGAGGCGAAGTAGCCGTAGCAGATCAACTTGTTCGAGTACAAAACAGACCCATCCGAGATCTCTTAGTACCAGACCTTGGTGATCTCAATCCAGGAATTGCTACTCCTGAGATTCAAGCTGCAAACTTTGAATTGAAGCTAGTAATGTTTAATATGCTAAATTCAATTGGGCAATTTGGCGGCTCAGTAAATGAAGATGCAATGCAACATCTAAGATCTTTTTTAGAGGTTTTCAATTCTTTTAGACAGCAAGGAGTCCATGAGGATATCCTCAAACTTAGACTTTTTCCCTATTAACCGAGGAACAGAGCAAGAACATGGTTCAACAGCATACCACCAGGAACCTTAGAATATTGGACAGATCTATGCCGAAGTTTCCTTATCAGGTACAATTCTACTAGCATGACAGATAAATTACATAATGATATCACTTCTTTCCATCAAGCAGATGATGAATCTATGTACGAGGCTTAGGATCGTTACAAAGAGCTTCTTCGCAAGTGCCCTATGCATGGATTTCGAGAATAGAAGTAGTGATGTTCTAAAATAGAGTTAATGCACCAACTAGGATGATGCTAGATGCCTCGGCGAATGGAACACTTCTAGATAAGTCACCGGAGGAAGCATTTGAGATTCTTGATAGACTTACCAACAATGACTATCTGTTCCCAACCGCTAGGAAGGGACAGGCAAGGCGACATGCCAAAGCAATTGAGCTTGATTCAACTGATTCCATCTCAGCAAAATTGGCTGCATTAACCAATATGGTTAAGATTCTACAACATCCTAGCATATGTGAATCCATAATCTAGTTTTTACGCTGGAAACTACAAAAGAAACAACAATCCATATTCTAGCACATACAATTTAGGAGGGAAGCAACATCCAAACTTTTGTGGAATAATCAGAATGGCTATAGCAATACATCTTGACAGAATGCCAAAACACCAGGATTCTGACAGAACATGCCACGATAACAATCAAGTCTTTGGAAACCACTTTCATGAAACCACTTTAAATGCTTTTATGCTTAAAACTGAATCTTATATGGCCGAAACTAGTAATTTCATGAAAAAGACTGACTCTTTTATGAATAGGACAGAAATTTAGATGAGAGTCAGGAAGCAACAATCAAGTCTTTGGAAACTCAGGTTGGACAGTTCGCCCATGCCCTAACCACGTGGCCACGAGGAACTTTTCCCAGCAATACTGAGGTTGCATGAGGATTAAGCTATGAGTAGTGTAAAGTAATCACTACCAGAAGTGGAGCTAAGGTGGGCAAAAATCCTATCCAACCAGAGGAGAATGAGCATGCATTGGTTGATAAAGAAGATTCTTCAAAAGTGAATGCAACGACAATTCTACATACTGTGGCAAGTCCATCTACTACAACCAATCCAGTCGAGATGAGTAAAGATAAAGAGAACATATCGCCAACACCATTTCCACAGAGGCTAAAGAAGCAAAAGAATGAGTACCAGTTTAAGAAGTTCCTTGACATTCTTAAACAAGTCCACATCAACTTACCACTGGTTGAGGCAATCGAGAAAATACCTAATTACGCCAAGTTCCTTAAAGAAATAGTATATAAACATAAAAGGTTTAGCGAGTTTGAGACAATTTTCTTGATAGAGAGATGCATGGCTATGTTACACAACCAATTGCCCCATAAGCATAAAGATTCAGGCAGTTTCACAATACCATGTTCCAATGGCGAGCATTACATCGAAAAAGCTCTATGTAACCTTGGAGCAAGCATAAATCTTATGCCCAAATATATTTTCCAACGATTAGGCATAGGAAAGACGAAGCCCACCACAATCATGTTGCAGCTTGCCGATAGATCATATGTGTATCCCGAGGGAAAATCGAAGAAATTTTGGTAAGAGTTGATAAGTTTATTTTTCCTGCTATTTTTATTGTTTTGGATTGTGAAGCAGATGAGTTTGCACCCATTATTCTTGGGAGACCATTCTTAGCAACGAGGAGGACCTTGATCGACATTGAAAGAGGAGAACTCACCATGAGGGTGAACGAGTGGCAAGTCTCACTCAGAGTGTTCAAAACACTCAAGGATGCCGATGATCTAGAGGAATGCCAAGCAATTGAAGCCACAACAAAGTTCAACTTCATGTAGAAACCCAAGTTGCCGACCACTTATCCAGACTTGAAGGAAACAATAAACAAGATGACCATGTGGAGACCCATGACACAGTCCTAGATGAACAACTACTAATTGCCAAGGCAATTCCCTAGTATGCTGATATAGTTAATTTTCTTGTAAGTGGTATTTTACTTCATTATTTTTCTTATCACGGAAAGAAGCAGTTCCTACATAATGCTAAGCATTATTGTTGGGATAAGCCTCTTTTGTTTAAACAATATGCAGATCAGGTCATAAGAAGATGCATTCCTGAGGAGGAGTAGAAAAATATACCCCAACAATGTCACTCGTCATCCTATGAAGGCCATTTTAGAGGTACTCACAGAGTAGCAAAAGTCTTACAGTTAGGCTTTTATTGGCCTACTCTCTATAAAGATGCTCATAAGTTCTACAAGCAATGTGATCGATGTCAAAGAACTGAGAATATTTCAAGGCGGCATGAGATGCCATTGCAAAATATGCTTGAGGTAAAATTGTTTGACGTTTGGGGCATTGACTTTATGGGGCCTTTCCCATCATCATATGGAAACTTTTACATTCTACTCGCTGTGGACTACGTGTCCAAGTGGGTTGAAGCAGTTGCAACTCCCAAAAATGACTCAAAGACTGTTCAAAGATTTCTACAAAAGAACATATTCTCACAATTTGGAGTGCCGAAGGCAATTATCAGTGATGAGGGCAAGCATTTTGACATCAAACTTATTGACAAGGTGTTGCTACGCTTTGGGGTTACCCATAAAATTGCCAGGGCATATCACCCATAGACTAACGGGCAAGCCGAGATCTTCAACCGTAAATTGAATATTATCTTGGAGAAAGTTGTAAATCCTTCATGCAAGGATTGGTCTGCTAGGCTCGACGATGCACTTTGGGCTTACCGAACTACATACAAGACACCCCTAGGCATGTCTCCCTATAGACTTGTCTACGATAAGTCTTGTCACCTTCCTATAGAGATCAAACACAAAGCTTATTGGGCCATTTCTACAATGAACATGGATTGGGAGAAAGCCAGACAAAAGCATTTGTTGGACCTGAATAAGATTGAAGAATTCCGAGCATCCACCTATAACAATACCAAGCTGTACAAGGAGAAAACAAAAAGATGGCATGATAGAAAGATTTTTCCACATCAATTCTTGCCAGGGCAAATGGTGATTTTTTATAGCTCACGCCTTAAACTCTTTCCAGGTAAACTTAAATCGCGATGGACTGGACCATTCGAGGTGGTAAAAACCTACTCCCATGGTGCCACTGTGATATGTTCGATCAAGAATTGATCTGAGTTCAATGTTAATGGGAAAAGATTAAAGCACTATGTTGGAAGCCATGTTGAAATAGACAAGCTCAAAATCTTCTTGGGAGATACATGAAAATGCCATCCCTAAGGATTTTTCATTTTATTTTTCAGTTATTTTTATGGGACTTGTATTTTTGGATTTTTATTATTTTAATTTATTTTGGGATTTTTATTTATCTCTTTATTTATTTGGATTTTTGCATAATTAGTTTTTTTTGGTTATTTTTAGTTTAAATTTTCAATTTGTTATTTTCAGTTAGTTAGGTTGTTTATTTTAAATTGTTTTTGAATTTTGTTATTTATCTTTCTTTTATCTCTTTCATTTTTGAATTTTAATTTTTCTCTTTTTATTTATCCATTTCTTATCTTTTTTTTTCTTTTAATCTTTTTCTTTTCTTTTCTTTTCTTTTAATCTATTTCTTTTATTTATTTTAGGTCAAGAGGTCAAAGTGGAGAAGGATTGAAGAATTTGTTGGGAATTTTTCTCAATGAAGATCAATGGCCGGAGGTTAATGTAGGTTCAAATACCTAATTATTTCCAAACCTTAGTAATATTTCATCCATTTTTTCCTTAACCCTAGCCGCTCCACTCTCTTCCCCTTTCATCATTATTTTTTTTCATCCATTGGTGAGACTTCAGTCAACCTTTCACTTTTCCATCACACTCCATTCACTTCACCATTATAACACCAACCCTCCATCTTTCCCATTCATTTATTCTTTCATATTCACTTTATCTTCTTCACACTTTCTTTTCTCCATTGTTGAAATCTTGAGTTTGTCTTTTCGTCTTCTTCTTGAACCGAAATCATGTCTACAAACCTCAAAACCATGGACGAAATTTGTCCCTCACGCACGCCACAACCATCATACCGTAAGTTCGCCATGGTGGCAGTGCAGAAGTGATTCAAAGAGAAGTTCATGACAAGACGAGTTTAGGTAGAACAAGGCTTTGACTATGAAATGTCTCACCCGAGTTTTAGTCTTGAGGAGTCCATATATGCTACAATTGAGAGTCAGAAATGGCCAATATTCTGTGAACAATTGACCTGAGTAAACGTCTCATGGGTAAAAGAATTTTATTCTTATATTTCTAGTCCCGATAACCCGATTTTATTTTTACGTGGCAGGGTGATTCTTCTCGACGCAACCACCATCAACGCCTATTATGGTTTGTTCTTCAAAGAAGACGAACATGCTAAGTTCATGGAGAACGTGACTCGCAAGAAGATGGACCAAGTTTTGAAGGTTCTTACCATTGAAGGAACGAAATGGAACAAGGGAGAGCTTAAAGGAACGGTAAACTAAATTATGCTAAAACCGAAAGCTAAGTTGTGGATTTTATTAAGACTCGCTTAATGCCTACCACACACAACACCACTATTTTGTTATCCCGATTGTTATTATTGCACTCTATTATTCATAAGCGTGCTATTAATGTTGGGCAAATAATTGTGAATGTAACACCCTCGACCCGGATGTCACATTTGGGCCTCAAGCCCAAACCCAAACCATAAAATTTCTTTTCAAATAGGATCAACCCATCAAGTAAGTCGCAAAAGCATTTAAAACAAATGATTAAAACAAATATATATAAGTAAATAAAAGGATTACAAAGGAGCTCCAATTTAAATTTAAAGCATTTAAAGGTACAATTTTAAATAATACAATTTCGAATAATAAATACAAACTCCACAAATAAGGTCCTATGAACACATAGCCTACTAGACTCAAATACCTTACTCTGAAGATCCCTATGCTAGAATCCTGATCTGATAGTGCTCCATGATCCCATGATCCAACGGTCAACCTATGAACGGAAACAACGATTCTGAGCGCCGAGCTTACAAAGCTCAATGGTACGCATCTACTCTACTATACATCATACTAATCATAAACGTAAGCATGCAAGCTAGTACAAGAAATAAGGAGAGATAAATAAACATGTGGCACTACCATAACCGTCTAAACACATGCTATAAACAAACAACGTCTCAATAATGAAAGCACATCAATAAATAAACCAGAAGTGAAGCCCAATGTCACCCGACACTAGGAAACCTACACATGCTCAAAATCTCACATCGAGCTACTCAGAATCTCACATCGAGCAGTATACTCAGAATCTCACATCGAGTCTTCGCTCGAAATGTCAAATTGAGCAGAGCTTAGAATCTCGCATCGAGCAAATATCATCATTCGAAATCTCGCATCAGATGGCCTTCATTTCATCACCAAGAATCTTGCATCGGATGGCCTTCATGTGTTGCAACACTGACTCACTAGGTATCTGGATCCCACCAAACAAAGACTCATAACCAAACAAGTGCCCTACCTGGAACGTAACCATACACGATCCACCACGGATCCATACAAGTGCCCTACCTAGCAGACAATTATCGTACGACCCACCACGGGTCCCTATTATTGCTATTACAACCAATCAAGCATTACCGAGTTGTTATGTTTTATAAAGGTGTAATACAATTCATTCCCATCAATTATTTCCAGCAATCCACATTATCTCATTGATTACAGTAATAACCACTTTATTAATCATATTCATCGGTTTCCATCTCAAACTGACCTTTAAACCAATTAGTGTTAATTACCGGTTTCATAAGCAATTTATTGAGTATTTTTCGGTATTAGTCCATTAAGCCTGACAACATCAATATTAATTATGAGGCCCTATTCTACCCTTAAAGCTTATGAAAGTCATTATAGTTTGTTACTAGCACATTTAAATTATTTACTGTTATTTACCAATTTTTAAGCATTTAATTGAATATTTATCAACACCGCCCCTAACCAATATTCAATCGAACATATTAATTCATTCCACTGGCACACAAGGCATCACCACATAGCAATTATAAATTAGGTAATCATACAAATATCCAGACAATCTTATACGGTCTCTAAAGCTCACAACAGTCTCAACATTCTCAATAATTACCAACCCTCGAATATCCACATCATCACATGCTTATTACTCATCTCCTAACTTACAACTGCTAACATGCAAGGAAATTACACTTATGATGCTTATGAAGCATTTTGGAGTTCGAGGTGTACTAACCGTATGCTGACATCACTAAAATCCTGATCCTAGCTTCCTGAATATTCCTTTTGATCCGATATCATACATGATTAATCATCGTTTAACAACAATTACGAAAACACTTAAATTCTATACACCTCCTATACCAAGCGAAAGGTCAAACACGTAAAAATAGCTTATCAGGTTTGAATTTGGCAAAACGAACTACACAATGGGATCTGAAACATCGAGAAACCCCAGGGTAAGGTCCCCTAAAAAAGTTAACAACCGGTCAACGGCTGGCAGTGGTCTGGCGATCCAATGCAACGTAGGCGCATGGTAGGCACTGTGCACCCACGAGGTGTGATCCGCTGCAGCCAGAATCACGTGCACCCAGGGTGCTGATTTAGTGCGGCGCGGTGCACAACGATTGTGCGTACCCGTCTGTTGCAGCTCACGCCCACTCTCGCCGGTAGCTCGTGGCATCGCGTGGGCGGCCCTTCGGTGGCCGGACGACGATGGCGAGCTCCTCCCTAGCAATTTTTTGGCTGGTGAGCATGCTGGTGCCGTCATTTTGCGGCTGTGATGGCTAGATCTTGAAGAATAGCCTCTTCCAAATCTCTCTCTCCCACACTCCGATGAACGACAACTCCAACGGTGAAGCAGCAACCACTGGCCGACTCGCCTCGATGAGATGGATGCAAAGGCGGCAGCGGTGAGAGCCACGGCGGCTCCGACGGTGGCGAAACAAGGTTCAAAACCTCCCCCCAACTTTTCTCTTTTTCCCTCATTTTTCTCTCTCTCTTCCAAATACCATCTCTCTCTTTTTTTTTCTTTCCTCCATCAATTATAAGCCACTTTATTTTCAAAACATTATCCCTTTTCTTTTCTTTTTTTCACTTCTTTTATTTGTCCACCCAAAGCCTAAATCCAACCTTTTAATTGGGTCCCCAACCTAAGGCCCAATACCCATCCAAGACCCATTTTGCTAACCTGAAATTTGGGTCGTTACAGTGAATGAGATTTATACATGTAGTGAAAAGGATGTAGGAGCATTATATTTTCCCAAATTAATATCTATTTTGTGCGAGATAGAAAAGGTACCAATCGATCCAACTAATGAACTACTGCTAAAGATGAGTGGGTAGACAAAGGCACAATACATGCGAGTGATGCAAGAATGAATGCCACAATCAACTACACTGAAACCAACTATCCCAGTTACCCCAACAAGTGCACATGTCGCGGCAAAAGACAATGCACCAAATGAATTTGCCCCGGTAAGTTCCCAAGGGATGGTCGACCTAGTACGCCCTTTGTTGGAAAATTTAGAACGCATGGAAGAGTGAGAAATAAAACTCCTGCAGTATATCAAGGATCGGGATGTTGCACTAGTATGAATCGTTCTAGAGAAGTTCCACGATTGCAACATACCATTCCTTATGTTCCCAGCAGAGTTACTTACCACAGCTGAAAAGGAAAATGCCTCAACCACTGCTACCAAGGATAAAGGTAAGAAGCCAATGACTAAACCGATGCGCACTGAACCGACTGTTGATCCTGTAGATTCTGAAGACACCACATCCTCGTCGTTGATATCCCCACCATCGGATGCACACCAACCAAAGCCTACTAAGCGTAAAGCTTCACCATTTAAGGAAGCTGATACGATGGGTGAGCCATAGGAATGAGGTAGAGGAAACTAAATCTCCAACCCCTGCACCACCAGTAAGACAGAAACAACACGTACCAAAAAGTGTGTTAAGCACGTGGCCACTAAGAAACTTTGAGATAGAGGTAACAAACTCTCAGATTAGCATTTGTATTTCTATTTTTATTTTCCTTTTGTTTACATACATTGAGGACAATGCTTTCCTCGAGTTTGGAGGGAATTGTCTTTGTTTGTTTCACAATTAGTTGCATTTGCATTCATTTGTTTGTCCTTTCATGTTTTTTATGTTAGCATGCATTTTTCATAATAGTTTGTGTCACTTGCCATGACAGTTTGCCTGATTGAACTTGTTAATAACCTGTTGTGATATCTGATGATGATTTATTTGCCATGGCATTAGGTTAAGAGAACTTTTGACTCTAGGCTTAGCATGGAAAGTTGCTTAGGAGTTTTGTTATGATGCAACTTTAATAAACATTGTTGTAACTTGTTAATCTAGGAGAACCTAGTAAACCTTAGGCAAGAAATATTAGAACAATGCTAGAGGTGCCAAACTGGCTCTAGCGAAAAAAAGAACGATGAATGAACCTTTGCTAGAGGTGATCAAAAGTAGCTCTAGTCTTAGGGATTTTAAAAATGCTAGAGGTGCCTATCCGGCTCTAGTACAAAATAAAAGGGAATCGCTAGAGGTGCCCAAAACTGGCTCCAATAAGATCGCGTGCCTCAGCAAGTTAATAAAACTAAAGTTTTGCTTGGAACTCCTATGATTAGCTTGTATATAACTACGCACATACTTCACTTGCATCATACTGAATTTTGAGTAATTTTTCTATGTTTTGCCTAAAGTCACAAAGGTAATAAATGCTAGTTGCCATGGTTCTAAGGATTGAAGTCAAGTATGTAACTTGTTCGTGTTTGATGTTTTGGCAAGTGTTTGTTAGTTTTGCATTGCTTGAGGACAAGCAATAGTTAGAGTTTGAGGGTGTGTTAGGTGTTGAAAAGTACTATTTTTCCTACCCTTTCTACTCATATTATTGTTAGACTTAAGCTCATTTTAGTTTCATTTGTAGTCATTCATGCATAAGTTCGTAGTTTCTTAGTTCAATAGGCTTGGCCATGCATATTATTACTTTTTGTAGAAAAAATGTTGCTCTTTTACTCTTTTGTGCTGTAGGACAATTTGTCAAGCCAATTGCCGAAGCCTGCTGTGGCGAGAAGGGATTAAATCGGTTAGGATTCCCAACCGACCAATTCAAATTCAAAATGTAAAGGATATTATCCCCATTTTATTTATTTTAAATCAGCTACATTATCTCCCATATTTGAAATTCAAAATGAAAGCCTACTCTCCACCAAATTCTCACGCAACAACTCACCTCCACACTTATTTAAAGGGATCGAAACACATGAAACAAGTGGAGGGAATTTGGGGATCGGTTCGTGAGAGGGATCAGAAGGGAAAGAATGATTGTGGGAGGAGTGATCAGATTGAGGAGCTCATCTCATCTTGTCTTTCATTTTTGAAATCGCACATCATTCTTCATGTTGGGGAAATATTTCTTTGTATTTTATTTTCACCCGACCATGAACTAAACTTAGATGGTTTGGGTTATTAGGTTTTGAGCGATTTTTGTATGGATGATTTGATTTTGGTTAAGTTTAAATGCACAATATTGGTTGATAACCTTGCAAAAAGTATACATTTCATGCCTTTTTACTTAGTTTATTGGTTGGTTTTAAGCTCATTTCATTGCATATAGTTGCATTCAGTTCATATAGTTGCATATGGTGGTGTTTGCGTGGTTGTTTTTATATATTTGTAAAATTGGTGCTTCTTTGGGAAAATTTTGTTTCGGTGTGGTGATGTGTAGGTGAATCAAGGAGCATTGCTGGGCAAGGAAATTATGCTACATCATTTTGGATGGCATTTCTGGGCGCACAAAAAGAAAAAGAAAGAAGATATTTTGCAGCCCACATGTGAACCCCTCACCAAACAGTTGTGCCACATATGTGAAGGGAGTATTCCTTAGGGTACACAAAGAATTAAGGGCATAAAACCCTAGGAGACCCCAATAAATAAGGGAGTATTCTTTAGGTTTGTAATAGTTTTCGAGAGTTAGCCTTTACCTTAGTTTGATGCTTAATGGTCGAGAGAGTTAAGCTTAGATCTACATAGACAATGGGGTTGAGCTGAGAGGTTAAACCCTAACTCACCTTAGAGATAAGGATAGAGTTTCAACGACTAAAAGGAGTAGAACTTCAGGGATAGTAGCTTGCTATGGTTTACGCTGAGAGGCATTGTTGTAGTATTCTTACTGCTAGTTTCTTGCTAGAGATAGTTTAGAACAAATGCGTAAGCTTTGTCGAGCATCTTATAAGCTGGAAAATGTTAAGCATTCATGAGAACTGGGCATATGATTCCTTGATAAACTCGACCTATCATCCTATTTGAGAGTTTCCACTCGTGTGAGGATCTTTGAAGTCTTATTGTATCACCCCGATTTTTAATACATTTTTTGCTACATCATTTCTTTGATTTCCCTTATCAACTCTTTCATTTAATATTCAGTCCCTATTTTGAGTGCTTAAACCTTACTTGAGTTCCCTTCAATCTCTATGGAGACGATCTTACTTATCACTATTATTACTATACTTGCACCGATTGCGTATCATTTATAGTACATCACAACATGCAACAAGTTTTTGGCACCGTTACTGGGGATTGCAATTGGTGATTTTGAGTTTAGTTTTTGCACCATTTTAATTCTTTTTTTGTATAGACATATTTGCTGTTTGTGTTTACTTTCTTTTAGGTGTGGTGCTGTTGCATGACCTGAGGAAGACCTGAAGAACCATTATCACCTTTCGTTCCTAAAATCGAACGTCTTTTTTGACAAAGAAGACATTTACAAAGAGCTCAAAGAGCCATGTTCGAAGTCTAAAATCAAGGAGATCAACCAGTTGGGGATCATAATACTGCGACAAATCATGGAGTCATAGCTCACCTATGTGCTATAGAGGCCATTTAAATCCTATTTTGGATGATCTCAACCCTGGGATTGTAGCTCCCGAGATTCAGGAATCCCACTTCTAACTTAAACTGGTTATGTTCAACATGTTGAACTCCATTGGGCAATTTGGTAGATCGCGTCATGAAGATGCAAGACAACACATTCGTGAATTCTTGGAAGTTTGTGATTCCTTTAGACAACAAGGTATGCATGAAGATGTGTTAAAGCTCAAGTTATTTCCTTATTCATTGCGTGATCGAGCATGAGCATGGTTGAGTGGAGTGCCCGCTGGTTCCATGGAGTTATGGACAGATTTGTGCAAAATCTTTTTGCTGCGGTATAATCCACCCAACATGAACACCCAACTAAGGAATGATATTGCTTCCTTTCGTCAAGCTGATGATCAGTCGATGTACGAGTGTTAGGATCGATATAAGGGACTACTTCGCAAATGTACGAATAATGGTTTTCATGATTGGACACAAGTTGTGATGTTCTACAACGATGTCAATGCTCCTACGAGGATGATGCTATATGCTTCAGCAAATGGAACTTTACTGGACAAGTCGTCTGAAGAAGCATTTGATATCCTTGATAGGATAGCAAACAATGATTACCAATTTCCCACTTCAAGACTTGGAACGAAGAGAAAAACTCATGGGACACGTGAGCTTGATGCCAATGAATATATTTCAGCTCAATTGTCAGATATTACGAATATGTTGAAGAATCCAACATCCTAATGAGGTGAAGGAAGTGAAGGTAGTTGCTGCTTGTGTTCGTTGTGATGGGAATCATCATGTGAGCGAGTGCCCCGAAAACCATGAGTCTACCAACTAAATAGGGAACTTCAATAGAAACAAAAACAACTCTTATTCCAATACTTATAACCTAGGATGGAGTCAGCATCCTAATTTTTCTTGGGGGAATCAAAGAATCAACAATACCGCAGCTCAAATCAGCAACAAAACTTGACTGAACTCACAGGTTTTTAACAAAATATGCCATGGCAAAACAACAAGGGTTCAACATCTTCATCGAACAACAATTTTTTGGAAGCTACTTTCCAAGACTTTATGACGACTACTAAAGCTTTATTCCAAGACCATGCTGCGTCTATCAAGAGCCAAGGAGCATTGCTGCAAAGTTATAGTTCATCTTTGAGGGCTTTGGAAACTCAAGTAGGTCAAATTGCGCAAGCTTCACATGTTCGACCTTAGGGTAGTCTACCTAGTGATAGTAAAGTCACTAAAACTAATTGCAAAGAGCAGTGTAATGCACTTACTTTAAAGAGTGGCACCCAACTTAACAAAGAGGATAAGTTTGGGGGGAAGAAAGTGGATGATCCCTGATTCTTTTTACTTGATGTAGCTGACAATTCCGTTTACAATCCATCGTTACTCGTCTCTACTTTTCTTGGGGAAAAGAAATAGACTGAAGTAATCCATAAGGTATTGGTCACAGTTTCGAGTCTTTAAATCTTGATACATCTTATTACTCCTTGGGTACATATTTAATGAACTATAATTGGCCTCTGTTAATATCTTCTTCCTTCAGATTATCATTGTCAGAAACATATACTTTGCCTCGGTAATATAATCAAACATTTGGCTTAATTTCATAGGCCTATACTTTTCTAGTTTCAGCTTGTCTCCTCTTTTCAAGACATCCTTCATACATAGACTACTAATCTTTGAATTGATCCAATAAAGTTGACTTTAACTAACATTCTGCTGTTAAGGAACCATCTCGTTCCAATGACAACTTGGCATTCATCATGCGCAAAGTAGAAAATGTCTTTTGACAAACATTTTTTCGTTAAACGCGCAAAGATTTTCTGATAAGTGAAGAATTTTGCATATTTTTAGCTTTATTTATTCCTCATTTTTACTTGGACATTACCGTTTGTTCCTTTTTGGGCCTATTTATGACTAGGAACTTCATTTGATTAATCAGCCCAGAACCAACAGTTAAAGACAGAATTTAAAGTTCAATGGAATTCGTGGGCATGAGCAGAGACATGATGTAGTTAGAGTTCGAGGAGCAGTAGATTTCAGCGGTACAATCAACAAATTCTAGAAGGCGGATCGACATTATTTCAAAGTCAAAAATCAGAATTATCTTAAGGATAAATGCCTGAGAGATAAAATATGGGATTATCTAAAAGATAAAGCAGAATTCAACCAGAGCTACGTGATTCAAATTAATTATCTTTTGTCATAAATCCTTGGTTTAAATTTATTCCACAAGTTTATTTAAAAATATTTATCCCTAATCTTTTCTTTGATTTAAGGGATTTATTATTTTATCTTATTAGGATTCTTAGGTATAAATAGCCCTTTAGGTTTAACATTTGAACTCAGATCAGAATTTGTTATTCCTTGGTTATTTCTATAGAAGTTTTATTTTCTTTTCATCTTTTTTATTTTCTTCTCTATATATTTTCCATACCAAAATGCTAAGCATGATCAAATTCATGCTTAGCCTAAAACTTTGTGATGACTCAATTCTAATCGTGAGAATTGAGTTGCGCTTTACAACTTCAAAAAGTATTCTTCGATTCTCTAGAAACTAGGACTGCAATCGGTCATTCCTTTAAAAGTTACTACATCTTCAACTCAAAAAGTCGAAGTTGATTTGAAGGGTGTTTTGGCTTGTGATTTTGGAGTTGGATCAGTTGGTCGTACTTTGGCTTTCTATGAACAAACGTAGCGGTGGTTTGCTAAGGGGAATCAAGATCGAGTTCGATTCTCGAAGAGACGCTATAACTCGAGTTGGGCTCTTCTAGAACTTAAAGTTATTTTGGTGCTAACAGAGATAGACATGGTTAGACCAATAAGAACCGAATTTCAAAGATTGACTTGGAAATTTTGGTTAACCAGAGAGAAGAGTTAGCTGCGGGGGTTGGGTCCTATTGACTATAACCATCATACTATCCAAAAGGGAAAATTATTTTGATGATCTATCGAAATTGAGGCTAGCGAAGCCTAAGGCTAAAACATCTTAATTGAATTCATTATTTACAATTTACTGCTTTTATTTTTACTTAATTATTTATTCTAAACCCCTTATATTTATTTTGCAGTTAAATCAAGGTTGAAACAAGGAAGTGACATTGGAATTTCCTTAGTTCCTGTGGATTGACCCTACTTCTCTATACTACCTTTCAATATTTAATTGAGAATAGGATTATTTTATTTGAAAATTTTCGTGTAACGCCTCGGTTTTGGGCCTAGGAGTTTTCTAAGTTGCTTAGACGATCCGGTAAACCAGATTAGAGGATTCGAATCAATTTCAGGATTAATTTGGAATAAATATTTTTGAGTGAGAAAAAATATGGAAAAATATCATAAAATCATTATTTAATATATGAATGATTTTGGTAAAATCAATTTTACAAAATGAAGTTTCGAAAAGTGTCATTTTGGTTAGCGACAAAAATGTAAAGTTTTAAAACTGTTTTTAGTGAATGTTTTGTAAGAGGGTCAAAACTTAGAATCTTTAAGGAGCTATTTGGCCAAAGTCTAATATCAGACTTTTTACTTTATTGCATATTTTAAAAAGGTTTTAAAATAAAATAAATTGGCTTAGAGAATTAATTACCTAATTAGATTTTAAAAGAAAACTTTACGTAACTAACTTTTTCTCCAAAAAGATTTTCTCTCAAATTCTCTCCAACCAAACACCCAATTTTACTTCAATATTCTCAGGTAATTACTTGATTTCAACAATCTTTAATTTCCAAATGAATCTTTAATGATTTCCTAACAAAACCTATTTGATTTGATCTTGTTTTCTCAAGAAAACTCATCCAATTGAGGGAAAACCCAAGGTTAGAGGTAAGCTTCGTTCTTCTCCTCTAATATAAGGTTCTTTACTAAAATTCCCAAGTTATTGATCCTTTACATATGATTTCTAATGGGTTTTAATGATTTAATTATGGAAAATGGTTAAATCAAGGTTTAAGTAACGTGTTTAATTGATTTTTCGTTATGGCTCTGTTTTGCTAGGTTCTTGATTTGTTTAGAACATGATTTTGATTTTTGTAATGTTAATAAGTTGATTTTAACCTTGGAATCCAGAAACTAGGTGAATCTCTAATTTTCTAGGTTGATAATTATGAGTTTTTGAGGAGTTGTGGATGTTTAATGAATGCTGGAAGTATAAGGATGATGTTATTGTGTTTTTTTATGTTAATTGATGCTAAGTGACATATTAAAATGTTAGGTTTTGGATGGGTTAAGTTTGGAAGGTGTTTGATGTTGTTTTTGGCTGTTGTGGAGTGAAATTGGGTAGAGTTGATGGGGATTTGTGTAAATTGATGTTGCTGGGTTGTTGGATTCATTTTGATGCATTAAATCCTCTGTTTTTGTGTGGTTAAAGTAGGGGAGATTGATCCTCAAGCTTGAGGTTAGGTATCGGAAGCCATGGAGGCTTGGATTCGCATCGGCAATCAAGGTTTTGCATAGTCAGTGAGTGAGAACGTGTTTTACAGCTTTTCAAAGGTTTGGAAGTTGTGTTTGGGAGTTTAATTCAAGCTTGAAACGATGTTCTAAGCTCGAAAGTAAGTAAATGATGAATTCTCTCATGAACTCAGTTTGGAAATTGGTTTTTATGCACTTGTTTTAATGATTCGATTACTCAATGTTATATGCATGATTTGAGCATGGTTTAATGTTGGAAACTGAATATAAAATGATGATGATGCATTTGGAGGTAATGCATATTTTGATAATGTTCATGAGCATTGATTAATGCATGGTTGATTGCATTGGGTAAATGGTTTTAATTGATTCATATAAAAATAGTGAGTTAATGCTTAAAGATGAATTATATTGGCAAGTGATGTAGTTTAAAATGTTATCGAATATAGTTGGCCGGCCTTAGGATTGATAGTGCACTATAAAAAGTCGCCTTGGATGTTGAGGGGTTTAGATTCAAAGTACCGAAAACTCCATCCAAGTACCCTCACAGTCGAGGGGTTTTGATCTATGTACCAAAGACTCCCATTAGCGGGTTATTAATCTAACCAATGTTTGGGTTGTGATTGCACCCGGTTGTGACAGTACCTTTAATTCTAGTTGAGACGGCATAAAGTTTTGGGAACACTTGTTGAATCCGTGTATCCAATATAATGTTTTGTAAAGAGGAACTTGGTTATTGATCACTTGTAAGCCAATATAATTGTTTATGTATCATGAGATGGTTTATGTTATAAATGTGGATTTATACATGTTTACTCCTTAAGTCTTGCATATGGGGTGTTATGCATAGGAAAGCTAAAGTGTAGGGTAGCAAATGGGATTTTACTGTGGAATCTATGATACATGTTGCATATGGTATGTTATGCATGTTTTGGAAAATGTAAGTGCATGGTTTAAAGGCATGATAATGTTTTGAAAGATATTTTAAATGGTTTGAAATATGAACACTTGTTGGTTTGGAAAACCAGTTTTAAATGTATTGATGACGTGTTGTTTTTGGAGCACTCCTCACTAAGCCTAGTGTGCTTACGCTCTCTTAACCATCAATGCAAAGAATTAAAGCTTGGAGGCCGAGGGCAAGCAAGGAGAGGTTCCCAAGACTTGTGCTTGAAAGTATGGTTTTACATAGACTAGTAGTAGTAAAAGTAGTACGGTTTAATATTGTATTGGGAGGGTTATTTTGGTAACCTCCCTGGTTGTGCAAGTTTATGTTGATGTTTTGGATGTGTAATTGGCCATTTATGCTTGTTTCAAGTTTGGTTTGAGGCTTTTATATGTTGAGTAGGAAGCATGCCTATAGTTGATGTGTTGAATTATGCTAAGCTTGATTGAATTGCCCAATATGTTCGTTGGAGGATGAATAAGCATGCTTGTGGTGTTGGTAGATGTTTCATATATGTTTAAGCTTGTTGAATTGGAGCCAGAGTGTCATATGTTGGACCTAGAGGTCATTACAGGCCTTCACGTACCGGTACGGGTACCTAAGGATCGGTACGCGGGGTCTGGTGAAGGCTCAGTTAGATGAAAAATAGCCTAGCGTATCGGTAGACGGGATTGCATTCCTGTACGCCCTCTGTAGTTTTAAAGAGCTATACTAATACATGGGGTACCATATCGATACGTGAATTGGTCACTGGAATTCCGGGTTTCAAGAAATCATAAGGGGATCGGTACGGGGTCAAGTGTTGGGTTTTCATAGGAAATAAACTGATCTAATTAGGCATATAAAAGAAGCGGAAAATATCCTATGAAGAATTTCTAGGATCTCATGCAATCATATTAATGTACGAAGAGGAAATAAAAAATTACCTTGATTTATGATTCAGGAATCCGGTTGTGTTGAGGCCTTGCCTTTCTGAAAGACGACCTCCCTCTACAAGTATCCACACACGATTGGACGATGAACTGCTATCAGAATGCTAGTTCCAATCAAGATTTCGAAAATCTAGTTTTTGTAGTTTTGGTGGCTATTTCGAAAACCCCCTAGATCCCTTAACAAAACCTTTGGCATACATACATATGACTTGAATAGGGTTAGGTTGAGTTAATTATTATAATTTAATTAAAACTCTTTTTAAATAAACTATAATTTAAAATGAATTCTTTTATCTTATAAAGAATTCAAATTCAACAAACTGTAGATAAAGTGATTTATTTAATAATATTATTTATTTATTTCTAAAATAGATTCCTTATCTGATAAGGAATTTAAATTCAATAAAATCTAGATAATGAGATTATTTGATAATATTATTTACTTATATTATTTTAGAAAAGTAATAAAATAAATAAGATATTCTATTACGAATTTATCCTTTCAAATTTGAATAAATAATCTCTAATAATATAATTTAAAATAATCACATTATCTTAAATTTATTATTGAGAGTAATAACCACAACCATTCTTGTCCATTCTTAGTGTGCGACCTATAGGTTCATTTAACGTTGGTAGTAGATAAAATCACATTTTATTCTACAAGTCATAAGTATTCTCTAGCAAGACATTATGACTACCCAAGTTAAATGAAAAGCTTATAATCCGAGACAACCTTAATTCAGTTTATGTCATAATCCTTTTATCTCACAATATCTTGATAGAATATAAGGCATGGAAAATGTTAACCTTATATCGTTCTATTTTTAGTTTCTCGATGCCAAATTGAACTGACTAAACAAATGACATTGATCTCTATCAACTCATTTGAGCACAACCATGCATTTCTCAATCTCAAACATCGAGGGGCCCAAAGATATCTCTCTTATTTTAAGAGGGATAAATTCCATCTTAATCACTAACATCTCACTGCATGATCCTTATTATGTTCAAGCATAGCCTTTATAATGGTCCGATTAAAAACGATGTTTGACTATGTCAAAGCATAATAGTTATCATGTTGAGAACCGTAGCAATTTTATGTCTAAGGATTCAATGCCACAACTGTATAATATTAATATACAACTTTAATCCATGTATTAATCTTAAGACGAGTCGATCCTAATATTTTTTCACAAAAAATACATATATGAATTTGATTTGAATCTCATTCACATATTCATCTTATGAATATCTATCAAACTTCATACTAATCTTATCTTATTATTGTTCCCACAATAATAACTGATAGGGATATTTAGAATAATAATATTCAAGGATACAAAAGCATGCAAATTTATCATAATAATAAATTCAATAATCAAAATTTCATGTCCATACAATAGGCCTTAGGGCACTATCGCTAACATCAAGGCCCTATCTGTAACCCCCTCGACCCGGCCTAGTCTCAAGACCGAACCAAGCAAGCTACATTAGGTTTACCGAAGTAAAGCGAGAAGATGAAACCTAAAACGCATCCTTTTTTTCTTTTATCTCGTCTACATGCATTATTACTTTCCTACATTCACATACTGTCCACAGGTGATAACTCAACACAATCGGGCACCAAAACGATATCCAATTGAACACAACGCAATTCAAGGACTAAATTGCAAATTCAACATTATACAAGGACTTTTCCCAATTTAAGTTACCAACCATTAATTAAGCATATTTTAGGCTTACATGTCAAGAATTAGCTTAATACGATCAACCATGCTCGTTCAATTGATAAAACAAGATTCAGGGACTAAAACGAAAGAAACCATATATGCCTTTCCATGACATTAACAGAAATAATGGTATCCGTATCGATACGCTGAGTCCCGTATCGATACGGTTTTTCACCCATCATTTTGATATGACCAGCCCCGTACCAGTACGCCACTTTAAATATAAAATACCTTTTAATTTCCTTAAACACCGTACCGATACAGTCACATAGTGTTTCGGTACACGGGCTCATTCCAAAAAGTGAGATTCCAGTAACCATTAGGCGTATCGAAACATCTATACCCGTACCGAAACACCTTGTCCAAAATTGCCTAGCCATACTGATACAGTCCCCCGTGTATCGGTACGCCTGGGCCTGTAATGTCAAGTTTAGCTAGTTTTTCACTGGATCTATATGCATTTGGGTCCTAGCATCTTGCATACATGCATATAATCAACTATAAACACATAAACTCACATCTATGCTAGGATCAAATAACCAACTCAATTTCTTACTATCAAAGAATTACTCTAGAGGCATGCTTTCTAAACCATTTTGCCAAACATACCAAAATGCACAAATGGAGCATTCTCAGCATAAGCAACATGCCAACACAACATAATAAACTTGCTCAAACCATCACAACATGGCAATCAATAAGGTGGCTCCAGATGCATACCTAGGCAACCAATCATCCACTACTAAAAGCAATGGTTAACATCAAACTTAGCAACATCAAACCATCCTCAAAACCAGCATGGAAACATACTTAAAATCCATAAGAAAATAGAATTACAACTCTCAAAAACCAAGGCGAACACATTGTCTTATTAACCGAAATATAAACCGAGTTCATACTCAAACTTGTAAATGTCCTTGGATCACTTAGCATTCCCTCTTGGTACCCCCTAACCTTAATGCTCTGCATTATTAGGAAAAAGAGAGCGAAAACACACTTGCTTAGTGAGGATGCTCACACAACAATGATGCATTAAAACCATTTGAAAACCATATGCTTGTTTTCCCAAAACATGCTTACAACCTAATCATTTTCCATGATTCCAACTGAATCAAAACATAATAATCTTTATGCAACATCATATACATTCCATGCTTAAGTCTTCAAAGCATTAAATCATAAACCATGCTTAAATCCCAAAGAATTAAAAATAGGTTCAACACATGAACTTTCTCTTATATTGGCATTTATAGTGACCTGGATAGCCCCCCTCTATCCTATACATATCGGATACACGGATCTCTCATACCATGCCTAGTTAAACCGCATGATATCCCAAACCTTGCCTAGTTAAACCGCAAAATTTGGCACCCTCGCCTAGTTAAACCGATAGTTTTCATCCTTGCCTAGTTAAATGCAAAAGTACCGACCTTGCCTAGTTAAACCGCAAGATCACCATCAATTTGGGTTGCCAAGTTAAACCGCATGTGCCAAATGAGGTCCCTACAGTCCGAGTGGCCTTGTTAAACCGCCATACCTTAATGACCCATGGCCACGATCGATTTTGTTCATATTTTATAGTGAACTTTTAATCATATGGCATGCCAACTATATCCGATTGTTTTCACCGTGTCACATAGCCAATATACCATATACAAACCATTTACTTATTGCTTTACAATGCATTAAACAAAACATCACATATGCAAATCTCATTGCCAATGCAATAACACCATTCCCAACCGGAATGAAAACCAATGCTCAACAGCATTTAATATACTTTTAAACCCCCTGCATAAGTACTCAAAATCATGCATTTCCAGAAAGTAAATCATACCATGTTTATCACCAAAACATGCAAACGACATGCTCATATCTAAGCCGATATTCAATAGCAAAATAAGGAAACTTACTTCTGAGCTTAGGTAAGCGTTTCACGATTACCCTAAACTCCCAACAACCTTTAAAAACCTTTGTAAAGCATTTAAAACCAGTTTCCACTCACCGATACGCTTCGCCTTCCTTGCCAACGTGATAGAAGCCCCCGGCAAGCAACAAAACAATGTCAAGCTTCTTCGCCTTGATTACCCCCTATTTTGAACACATAAAACTAGAGGATAAATGCATCATTATGCATTCAAACCATTGCCTCAAAGCAAAACCCTGCAACTCTCAAGTTGCCCACTTAGAAACCATCCGAAACAAACCGAAATCATCATCGAACGTTTCTGAAACTTAACCCAGCCATAAAACAATGATTCAACTCGTTAATCAACATCAATTATCATCCAAAAACCCTTTCCAAACATCCTTTTACTTCCAGCAAAGATTAAACTCGAATAAAATCACAAAAACTCAAATCTAAGAACCTAAACAATTAGAGATCCAAGAGTTTCGGGATTCTATTGATAAACAACTTATCAACAACATAATACATCCAAAATCTGAATTAAATCAATCATAAACACTGGAAATCAGATCCAATTCGAAAATTACCTTGTTACATCAATTTTACCCAATTTACTCAATCAAACATTGATAAATCATTAAAATCAGTTTACAATCAATAAATCAAGGATCAAATACTTGGGAATTTTAGTAAAGAACCATACAATAGAAGATATCGTGGACCTTACCCCTATTGTGAGATTTCTCCCTCAATTGATTTGATAAAAGCTAAGAAAACACAAAATTTAGATGATATTTTGTAAAAACAATATTAATTAATCAATTACCAATTATAAAAACAAGTTAAAAGACTTCTCACCTCTGGATTTTGATGAAAACTTGAGTGTTTGGCTGAGGAGAGAAAAGTTACGTGAATTTTCTTTAAAGAGTTTAACTAACTTTTAACTAAAATTCCTTTTTAATTAAATTTAAAAACATGTTAAAATATCTTTATTTAAGGGAGAAATCATTAGGAAAAACTTGGTAAAATAGATCCTTAAAGATTCTAAGAATTTGACCCTTTTCATTTTAGTCACCTTTAAAAGCAGTTTTCAAAACTTGCATTTTGGTAAGCAACCCAAAATGTCCAATTTCCAAATTCAGTTTTCCAAAATCGATTTAACCATTATCCTTAATATAATTAATAATGATTTTAGAATATTTTCCCAAATTTTATCACCTTTAAAAATATTTAAACCAATTTAATCCCGAAACTCTAATACCAGTCCACCGGACCTTCAAACCAACCTTAAAACATCTAAGCCCAAAAACGAGGTGCTACAACTCTCCCCCACTTAAGATATTTCGTCCTCGAAATTACCTAGAGGAAATAAATGCGGAAATTGCTCCATCATATCCGCCTTGCTTTCCCATGTGGCTTCCTTAACACCTTGGTGTCGCCACAAGACATTCACAAGCTCAATCCTCTTACCACGAAGAACTTTACTACTGGAATCAAAGATCTCTACCGGTTCCTCATTGTAGGATAAATTCAGCCTCAACTCTATATGCTCCACCGGCATAACATGCGAAGGATCTGATCGATACCTCCGTAACATAGTTATATGGAACACATCATGTATTTTCTCCAGCTCGAGAGGCAACCTCAACCGATAAAGCCACAGGACCTACACGCTCAATAACCTTGTACGATCCAATAAACCTTGAACTAAGCTTACCCTTACGTTCGAATCTCATCACCTTTCTCCATGGTGACACTTTCAAGAATACACGATTGCCTACCGCATACTCAATTTCTCTACGCTTCAAATCTGCGTAAGATTTCTGCTGATCCTCAGCCACTTTCAAGCGATCACACATAAGCTTTACCTTTTCATCCGTATCTTTCAACACATTCGGTAAGGTAACATGTTTTTCCCTACCTCAGCCCAACATAACGGCGTACGACACCTCCAGCCATACAACGCCTCATATGGTGCCATTTGTATACTCGCTTGGTAGCTATTGTTATATACAAACTCAACTAAAGGTAAATGCTTCTCCCAAGTTCCTTGAAACTCGATAATACAACACCTCAACATATCTTCCAAAAATTGGATAACACGCTCAGACTGCCCATCCGTCTGAGGGTGATACGCGGTGCTGAAACTCAACCTTGAACCCAAAGCCTGGTGTAAACTTCTCCAGAACCTTGCTGTAAACCCCAGATTTATATCAGACACAATGGACTTAGGTACCCCATGCAAGCGCACAATCTCAGCAATGTACAGATTTGCCAGCTTGTCCAAAGTATCTGTCGTGTGCACTGGCAAGAAATGCACACACTTCGTAAACAAATTTGCCACTTTCCCATGTCATACTCAACCTTGTAAACATAACTCTAAGCTCAACCGCAACCTTACGACTCAATCCATCTGCAACCACATTGGCTTTACCAGGATGATACTCAATTGTCAAGTTGTAATCCTTAAGCAACTCCAACCATCTACGTTGCCTAAGATTCAAATCTTTTTGAGACATCAAATACTTCAAACTTTATACTCTGTGGAAACAACACATTTCTCACCATAGAGATAATGTCTCCAGATTTTCAAAGCAAAAACCACAGCCGCAAGCTCCAGATCATGAGTTGAATAGTTGCGCTCATGAACCTTCAACTGCCTCGACGTATAGGTCACAACCTTACCATCTTGCATTAGCACACAACCTAATCCAACATATGACGCATCGCTATAAACCACGAACTCCTTCCCTGATTTTGGTTGAATCAACACAAGAGCATGTGTCAAAACCTCCTTCAACTTCTCAAAACTATGTTGCTGCTTCTATGTCCACACATAAGGAACATTTTTTTGCAATAGATTGGTCAACGGTGTTGCAATACTCGAATACCCCTCAACAAAATGACGATAATAACCAGTCAACCCAAGAAAACTACGCACCTCCGACACAGACTTAGGTTGCTTCCAATTAAGGATAGCCTCAATTTTCTGTGGATCAAGACGGATACCCTCCGCGAAAACCACATGTCCAAGGAACATTACTTCCCTAAGCCAAAACTCGCACTTGCTTAGATTAGCATACAACTGATTATCCTTCAGAGCTTGCAACACAATCCGCAAACACCAATCATGTTCCTCCTCGGTACGCGAGTACACAAGAATATCATCTATGAACACCATGACAAACTAGTCAAGATATTCATGGAACACCCTATTCATCATATCCATGAACGCAGTCGGGCATTTGTCAAACCAAAAAGCATGACCAAAAACTCATAATGCCCATACCTCGTACGGGACACGGTCTTATGCGCATCCTTATCCTTAACCTTCAGCTGATAATACCCCGATCTCAAATCTATTTTGGAAAACACTACTGCCCCACGGAACTGATCGAACAAGTCATCAATTTGCGGCAGTGAATACTTGTTCTTCACCGTTAACTTATTCAACTGCCGGTAATCAATGCATATACGCACCGTACCATCATTCTTTTTCAAAAAAAGAACAGAAGCACCCTAAGGTTAAACACTTGGTCGAATGAACCCATGATCCAACAACTCCTGAAGTTGCAACTTCAACTCCAACTCCTTCAGTGCCATCCTATAAGGAGCAATGGACACCGGTGTCGTACCCGTAAATAATTTGATACTGAATTCCACCTCTCTATCCGGCGGTAAACATGGCAACTCTTTAAGAAAAACCTTCAAAAAATCACAAACAGCCCAAATGTCCCGCACTCGAACACCCTTGGCTTTAAGATTCATCACAATAGCCAAATAAGCTTGGCAACCTCCGTGTATCATCTTTTCCGCCTAGGTAGCCAAAACAATATTAGACAAGAACTTTACATTCTCGCCAACCACCACGACTTCATAATTGTCAGCTAACCTCAAAGAATTCCTTTTGGATTCACAATCCACAATAGTCTTGTGCTCACACACTCAATTCATACCCAAAATGATATCAAAACCATGGAATGGCAACTCTATCAGATCTGCGGCAAGCTCATGACCTTGCACAACCAAAGGACACCTCCTATTCAACTTTCTAGTAGTAACAGTCTTACCAAAAGAACTAGTTACTAGCATACCAACTTTAAGGATCTCAACAGGAACATTCAACAATGATGCATGTTCACTCAAGATATATGAATGAGTAGACCCCAAATCAATCAAAGATAATAATGACAATGATTGCAAAGTAAAGGTACATGCGATCACATTCGTGTCATTACGACCCTCATGGTGAGCAAATACCTGAGCTGCTCTACCACCCTCCGGTCTCACCGCTGCGGCATGAGCCAAACCCCTCTAGCCATTATCGCGCCTTTGAAAATTACCCCTACCACAGCCTCAGCCCCTAGCATGTGCAGCCACCTATGCCGGTGCATCCCTCACAGCTCGAGGACAATCACACTTCAGCTGATCCGACGATCCAAAAATCCAATAACCTCCAGTATTACCCCAGCACATACCCGTGTGGTGCCTACCACATCGCTCACACTCCGCTACAACACGAGCTCCATGAGCACCTTGGCCAACTCTGCCACCATGCATGTGATCTGACCTATTTCTCTTGTCCTTGAAATTCATATTTTGCCTCCCAGAATAGCTAGATTTAGCCACTCGCTTACCCAAGCTCGCACCTACAGCCTGAACTGGTGCACCCAAGGACAGCTCCATGTCCTTGGCCCAATTGAAAAACACATCAAAATCTATGTAATTTGCAGCCATGAGATACGTCTTAATGTCCTTAACAAGACCATAACGGAACCTGTCACATCTTTACTAGTCATCAAGAACTAAATTTGAAGCATACTAGCTCAAATGGATAAACTTCACCTCGTATTCAGTAACAGACATGCCACCCTGTTTCAGCGCCATGAACTCGCGCTTCATCATATCCATATATTGGGTACCAAGGTACTTCCTCTTGAAAGCTCTTCGAAAGAACTCCCAAGTGACATCCGCCTTTGGAAGGCCCGCAATGGTGGTCACCCACCAATGATATGCATCACTCTGCAACAGAGACATGGTGCACCCCAACTTGCGCTCCTCATTACATCCCATCTGATTCATGATGCAAATAGTCTTTTCCATCCAACCCTCGGTTGCCTCAGGACTCAAACCCTAAAATTCCTTACCTCCTAAACTCCTTATACGATCTAAAGATAACCCCTGATTTGTCACCATAGCCAGTGTTGATGCTTGTGCCTGTACTCCAGCCACCGTTGCTTGGAAAGCTCCCGTTATTTCCTGAACTAACAGAGTCAACTCACCATATACAGGCACTTGGTGAACTTGGGGTACTTTATCTGCCCCAACATCAACTGGAGGAACCGTCAGAGGAGGAGGAGGTAACACATGAGGGGGATTCTCTTCTATCTCGTTATTCTACCCTACCCCGATAGTATTAGCCATCGATCGCGTCTCACGTCGAGCCATCCTATCAAAAGCATCAAAACATATTAAAGTTAGGCTAGCATCAGGCAAAGATCCAAGACAACTTCAAAATGCATTTTAAAGCCTCGGTAATAGGCAATGTGTCCCCAATTCATACCCTAACATGATATTAAACAATCAGCGAATATATACACAATCATCGTGCAATTCATACAACATCAGCCAATCAAACAACAACATCCCAACTTTTCGCAAACCTGGCTTTAATACCACCAAATGTAACCCCATCGACCCGGCCTAGTCGCAAGATCGAACCGAGCAAGCTACATTAGGTTTACCGAAGTAAATCGGGAAGATGAAACCTAAAATGCTTCCATTTTTTCTTTTATCTTGTCTAGATGCATTATTACTTCCCTACATTCACATACTGTCCACAGGGGATAACTCAACACAATCGGGCACCGAAACGATATCCAATTGAACACAACGTAATTCAGGGACTAAATTGCAAATTCATCATTATACAAGGGCTTTTTCCAATTTTATGTTACCAACCATTAATTAAGCATATTTTCGGCTGACGTGTCAAGAATTAACTTAATACGATCTACCATGCTCGTTCAATTGATAAAATAAGATTTAGGGACTAAAACAAAATAAACCAGAACTGCCTTTCCATGACATTAATAGAAATAACGATATTTGTATCGATACGCTGAGTCTCGTATCGATACAGTTTTGCACCCATCGTTTTGATATGACCAGCTCGTACGGTACGCCACTTTGAATATAAAATACCTTTTAATTTCTAAACATCATACCTGTAACACCCCTATCCCGTATCCATCATTGAATACGAGACAAAGATGTCACAAAACATTTATAAAACCATCTATATTTATAATTGGTAAAAATTTGTTTCTTTAAAAAAATATTACAATTTAGTCTTTATTTACAAATCTAATTAATCGCGTAAAGTTTAAAATTTATATTTTTTGTCTTCAAATTAGGTTTAATTTTAGGCAGCAACTTATCAATTTAATTTGACTTTATATAATTAATAAAACTGCCTAATAACTGCCTGATTTAAAATTCATCCCGATTCCAAATAAATTACAAATTCTATCAGAGTAGGCATAGCATTTTAATATACATGCCAACTAGTAAATATCAAATAGTGTCAAAAGATATCTTACTGATACTGATGTTCCTGTTATTGATTGATGATACCCGTTTATGCTCCTTACTCTAACCATTTCTTCTTTCCTACGTGTGAAACAGTCACACGCTAAGTATTTACTTAGTGAGGCAATAATTCATAGTCAAATGCAATTTGACATAAATATCAATGTAAATAAATAATAATGCATATGATCATTTTACCATTTAATGTTCTTTAACATAAGTAAATATGTAACAACATATATGACTACCAAAGTAGCAAGATTAGATCTTACCAATACCGTTGCCATTTCCATCCATAAGCTTTCAATGCTTACCAATACCTTTTCATTTCTATCTTCAAGCTTTCAAGCTTATCATTCTGTTTCTTTAATTCATTTCAATTTACTAAGCCCAAGGTATCAAATTAAGAGATTCTATGTACACGAGTCATCCCCCTATACTTACTTGAGTATAGTGTATTATTGCACTCTACTTGGAGTTCTTAGCACCGAAGTGATTTGGTATACTTACCGGGGTATAGCATTAATGAAATTTGCACTTTACCTGAAGTGCTTAGAATATTTATACAACTGTTTATGACTCTATGGATATCCAACTATACCTTCGAATCTCTATATCATGCATTGGGCTTTATACCATCAATCTATTTCATCAATGGCAACATGTATCAATATATAATCATTCGAACTTAACTTCATAATTCCAATAAGTAAAATATTTGTTAGATCCCAATCTAACAATATCTTAGACATATTGTCCAATATAATCATTTGAATATAAAAATTTCCGAACGTTTTCCTTTCTTCCTTGTACTGTTCAAAAACTCATTATGGTCCTTAGTAACCAATTTGAACTTCTATTAACCCCTTTCAAGCTTACTAATCAACCTTAGATACAAAGTGTACCAATTCTCATTTTTCTCGCAGTTTGCAGTACCTTCAAAGAAATATTTCTATAAAATAATCTACAACTCAGAATTTGACTCCGTTTGTTCTGAAATAAACTAGATTTAATAAGCTTTTCACCCATATAAATTAATATTCCAAATTCATCTTGTACGATTTATGGCGAATTTTCAAAGTCAATTACAGTGTTGGAATTCGGAAAAGGCTGGTACTCTGTTTTCTAACCTTTCGTCTCTTAAAAATTTATATCTTTTTACTCGAAACTCGAAATCAGTTTCCGTTTGTTGTAAACGGAACTAGACGAACAAATCTTTACATCGGTATAAAATTCACCATATAACCATTTTTGTAGAATTTATGGTGAATTTTCAAAGTTACTGCCATAAACTAGTTTTTCTACACAGCTTCCATAAACAACTTCAACTTTTATACTAACTTCTCCTTACTTCTCTACTTTTCAATTTAGTCCTATTACTAGCTTTAAACCACTAACTCATCACATTATTCACCAAATAATTATTTAAAATAATTCCTTCTTATTTTTCCCTCTTTGCCGAAATAGTCATTAAAATGCAAAGATAATGATTCAAGCTTCTTAACTTTGCAAATTAGTCCTCAATTCAACATTACTACTTTAACTCCATCATTTCGACTAAAAATTAGATTTAGCCCCATACAAAACTTCAATTTCAATTTGGTCACTTAACTTTGACAATTTATCAAAATGGTCACTAATTCAATTCAACATCATTAATAACATAAATACACTTCAAATTCTAAAATTCAAATTTGGTCCTTCAACTTTTCAATTTGCCAAAATGGTCCCTACGCAATTTAACTTAGGGTTTTGCTTCCAAACAACAAATCAAGCTTACTAGATCATTAATCCAACATCACAAACCCCAAATTAAACTTGAATCCATAAACCCTAATCTTCTCCATATAAACTAAAATATGTAGGGTTTAAATCCCAACTTAATAACATGATTTTAACATCATACAAGCTTAATTCAAACTTGAATTCAATCATGAAATCATAAAATCTCGAAACCCCAATTTGGTTCCTAAACCCTAATTTCTTTCTCATGAAAATCCTCAGCAATCAAACATGAAATCCATGAATTATTTACATAAAAAGATAGAGTTCGAAGAGTAGAACAACTTTGCAGTTCGAAAGATTACCTGAAAATCGAGTTTCGGGGCTTGAATCGAGCTTGGAATTTTTTCCTTTTTCTCCCTCATTTTTGAAAATACTAAGATGAAGAGTATTCATCTTTTTGCTCCTTTTTTTAAATTCATTCTATTATGCCACTTGTAATTTAAAATGAATTTTAAATTCATTTAAAGAGGAAAATTACTAAATTGCCCTTTTGATCCAACGGTTGAAATTGATCTTATCATCAATCAAGGGCCAAAATTAAATCTTCAACTTCCTTCTTCCAAAATTGCCATGCCACTACTATCTAACTAAATCTAGTTAGAATTCAACCAACCATAATAAAATATTCTTAAAATAACATTTTATGACTTTTCCATAGCTTTTGGATCAGTCTCTCGATTTTTCCATTCGATCCGATATACCAATAATTAGCCTCTTTACTCAGGATTAAATTGTAGGATTCATCTTGAATCAAACTAAAAATATTTCTAGCACTTGTAATAGACTTTTATAACCTTCATCTATCGTATGGTGAAATCTCAAAATAATTTGACCCAATTCGGGTATCCAAATTCCATTTAAACTTTGACTGTAATTTCCCAATAATCGAAACATCATATCAAACTAGAATCTTCACATCCGATTCACACCTTTAGGTGATCTGTTTATTTATGAAATAAAAACCCTTAACTTTTGGCTAATTACAACTTTAGTCCCCAAATTTTTCCAAAGTTTATATTTTAGTCATGAAATTTCCAAAATTTACATTTTGGTCACTAAGCTTTTAAACTTCAATTTCCATTCCAATTTTCCTTGGAATCCAACCGAACTTTAAGAATACCTTATTCAATTAACTATCTATCACATGTTACCTTTAAACCTTAGAAATTTCCTTTCCAAAACCCATAATTAAAGAAATCATAACTTTTGCATTTTTGTCATCTTAGTCACTAAGTTATCGTTTAAGCTATTATCTTAGTACTAAATGACCCTTAATCAACTTAGTAAATTTTGGGTATTACAGTACCCATACGGTCACATAGTGTTTCGGTACACGAGCTCATTCCAAAAAGTAAGATTCCAATAACCATTAGGCATATTGAATCACATATACCCATACCGAAACACCCTATCCAAAATTGCCTAGCCGTACCGATACGTCCCCTACATATCGGTACGTCTGGGCCTGTAATGTCAAGTTTAGCTGGTTTTTCGCTGGAATCTAGATGCATTTGGGTCCTAGCATCTTTCATACATGCATACAATCAACCATAAACACATAAACTCACATCTATGCTAGGATCAAACAACCAACACAATTTCTTACTATCAAAGAATTACTCTAGAGGCATGCTTCCTAAACCATTTTGCAAAACATACCAACATGCACAAATGGACCATTCTCAGCATAAGCAACATGCCAACACAACAAACACATCATAATAAACTTGCTCAAACCATCACAACATGGCAATCAGTAAGGTAGCTCTAGATGCATACCTAGGTAACCAATCATCCACAACTAAAAGCAATGGTTAACATCAAACTTAGCAACATCAAACCATCCTCAAAAACAGCATGGAAACATACTTAAAGTCCATAAGAAAATAGAATTACAACTCCCAAAAACCATAGCGAACACATTGCCTTATTGACCGAAATATAAATCGAGTTCATACTCAAACTTGTAAATGTCTTTGGATCGCTTAGCTTTGCCTCTTGTTGCCCCCAAACCTTAATGCTCTACATCATTAGGAAAAAGAGAGCGTAAGCACACTTGCTTAGTGAGGATGCTCATACAACAATAATGCATTAAAACCATTTGAAAACCATGTGCTTGTTTTCCCAATACATGCTTACAACCTAAGCATTCTTCCTTGATTCCAACCGAATCAAAACATAATGACCTTTATGCTACATCATGTACATTCCATGCTTAAATCTTCAAAGCATTAAATCATAAACAATGCTTAAATCCCAAAGCATTAAAATAAGGTTAAACACATGAACTTTCTCATATATTGGCATTTATAGTGACCCGGATAGCCCACCTCTATCCTATACATATCAGATACACGGATCTCTCATACCATGCCTAGTTAAACCGCATGATATCCCAAACCTAGCCTAGTTAAACCGCAAGATTTGACACCTTCGCCTAGTTAAACCACGAGTTTTCACTCTTGCCTAGTTAAATCACAAGAGTACCGACCTTGCCTAGTTAAATCGCAAGATCACCATCAATTTGGGTTTCCTAGTTAAACCACATACCCCAAATAAGGTCCCAACAGTCCAAGTGGCCTTGTTAAACTGCCATACCTCAAGGACCCATGGCCACGTTCAATTTTGTTCATATTTTATAGTGCACTTTTAATCATATGGCATGCCAACTATATCCAATTGTTTTTACCGTGTCACATAGCCAATATACCATTTACTTACTGCTTACAATGCATTAAACAAAACAACACATATGCAAATCTCATTGCCAATACAATAACACCATTCCTAACAGGAATGAAAACCAATGCTCAACAACTTTTAATATACTTTTAAAACCCTGCATATGTACTCAAAATCTTGCATTTCCAGTAAGTAAATCATACCATATTTATCACCAAAACATGCAAATGACATGCTCATATCCAAGCCGATATTCAAGAGCAAAATAAGGGAAACTTACTTCTGAGCTTAGGTAAGCGTTTCACGCTTACCCTAAACTCCCAACAACCTTTACAAACATTTGTAAAGCATTTAAAACCAATTTCCACTTACTGATACGCTTCGTATTCCTTGCCAACGTGATATATGCCCTCGGCATGCAACAAAACGACGTCAAGCTTCTTCGCCTTGATTATCCCCTATTTTAAGCACATAAAACCAGGGATAAATGTACCATTATGCATTCAAACTACTGCCTCAAAGCAAAACCCTGCAACTCTCAGGTTGCCCACTTAGAAACCATTCTAAACAAATCGAAATCATCATCAAACGTTTCCGAAACTTAACCTAGCCATAAAACAACGATTCAACTCATTAATCAACATCAATTATCATCCAAAAACCTTTTCCAAACATCCTTTTACTTTCAGCAAATATTAAACTCGAATAACATCACAAAAACTCAAATCTAACAACCTAAACAATTAGAGATCCAAGAGTTTCGGGATTCTATTGATAAAACAACTTATCAAAAACATAATACATCCAAAATATGTATTAAATCAATCTTAAAAACTGAAAATCAGATCCATTTCAAAAATTACCTTGTTACATCAATTTTACCCAATTTACTCAATCAAACATTGATAAATCATTAAAATCAGTTTACAATCAATAATTCAAGAATCAAATACTTGGGAATTTTAGTAAAGAACCATAAAATAAAGAAGATCATGGACCTTACCCCTATTGTGAGTTCTCCCTCAATTGATTTGATAAAAGCTAAGAAAACACAAGATTTAGATGAGATTTTGTAAAAACAATATTAATTAATCAATTACCAATCATAAAAACAAGTTAAAAGACTTCTCACCTCTAGATTTTGATGAAAACTTGAGTGTTTGGATGAGGAGAGAGTGGAGAGAAAAGTTAAGTGACTTTTCTTTAAAGAGCTTAACTAACTTTTAACTAGAATTCCTTTTTAATTAACTTTAAAGCACATGTTAAAAAATCTTTAATTAAGGGATAAATCATCAGAAAAAAACTTGGTATAATAGCTCCTTAAAGACTCTAAGAATTTGACCCCTTTTCATTTTAGTCACCTTTAAAAGTAGTTTTCAAAATTTGCATTTTGGTCTCCAGCCCAAAATGTCTGATTTCCAAATTCAATTTTCCAAAATTGAATTCACCATTGTCCTTAATATAATTAATGATTTTAGAATATTTTTTCCAAATTTTATTACCTTCAAAAATATTTAAACCAATTTAATCTAGAAACTGACCCGAAACTCTAATACCGGTCTACCAGACCTTCGAACCAACCTTAAAACATTTAAGCCCAAAATTGAGGTGTTACAGTATCGGTACGAGTGGGTCAACACACTGTATCGATACAGTGGTTCATGTATCGGTATGTACAGCCGTTATGGTTGTTAGGCCGTATTGGTATGGGCTTGCTTGTATCGGTACACCTTGTTGTTTTTGTGCATTTAAGCCTGTTGAAGTTTGGAAATGTGTAATCTAGTCCCTGAGTGATATGTATGTAATTAGGTGAGCTCGGATGGTTGTTTTAAGCTTAAAATTAACATGTGGTCTTGAAATTGGACTAATAGAGGTTTGGTAATTTTGGATTTTAAATAAGTCCCTGCAATTTGTAAAAATTATATTTGGGTCCCCGAAGAACATTTTTGAGTAATTGAGTCTTGTTTTGCAATCTGATTGCGATATAACATTTCTGCTGATGCATGTTCAACTTAGGAACTAAATTGATGCATTTTGATAAGATAAAAAGGAAAAAATGGACCCAATTTAGGTTATTATCTCAGGTTTGCTTCAGCAAACCTAGTGTGATCCTTTTAGTTCAGTTTTAGCTAGACCGAGCTAAGGGGTTACATTTGGCACTTGTCAAACTGCCGTCGTTGTTGGGGATTTCGGCAAAGTTACTAATATTGTTTCTTGTTTTGATCTATGACCAAGTCATTACCCGTAGAACTAAATTACTAAACCAAAAATTGAAGCACTAGATCAAAAACTGCGGAGAGAAACCCTTCGACGAAGAAAATGACCACAATTCAAACCCAAGTTAGAAGAAATGTCTTACACTGAAGACATATTTTCGTTTGAAGGCAAAGAACCAGAAGACATGACCGAACAAACTATTCGACAACTTGCTGTAGCACTTGATGAGCAACAACCTTTATGCATAACGTTTCCAACTGGGGAAACATCGTTAGAGTTAAAGGCGATTTTGATTCATATTTTGCCTACCTTCCACAATTTTCAAAATGAGAACCCACACAAAAATATAAAAGAGTTTCATACGCTTTGCCTGAGTATGAAACCATAGGGAATATCTGAAGATCAAATTAAACTCCGTGCTTTTCCTTTTTATTTAGTTGATGCAGCCAAATATTGGTTATTTTACTTACCGTCTGGTTTAGTTGATACATGGTTTTACATGTGTTGTCTATTTCTAGACAGGTTTTTCTCTGTGGCTAGAGTGAGCAAACTTAGGAGCATTGTAGGGATTTAGCAAAAAGAAAGCGAATCGTTATACGATTATTGGGAGCATTTCAAGAAGCTGTGCGCAAGCTATCCACAACAAGGATTGTTGGAACAAACCCTCTTGTAGTACTTTTATAAAGGATTGTTTTTGATGTAGATGAAAGTGATCGATGCGGAAAGTGATTGATGCGGCAAGTGAAGTATCCCTCGTTAAGATGACTCCTTGTATGGCTAGGGAGTTAATTTCAATAATGGCCATTAATGCCCAACAATTCTATCCTTCTAATGAACCTACTAGATAGGTTCATGAGATAAGTACTCATTCCATGAAAGATAAAATTGATAAACTTACTAATGTAGTTAAAACCTTGTTTGCAGGTAAAACAGGTCTGGCTCGCTTATATAGAATCTGTACCATGCCCGATCACCCGATGTACTATTACCCAATAATTTAGGATGGCACTACGGCATATTTAGATGTTGTCAAGACTTCCTTAGAACACCTCAAAGGCAGTACGACCCCCACTCAAACACCTATAATGTCGGCTAGGGGACCATCTGAGCCTTAGCTCAGGGTCAAATCCTCAATACAATCAGCCATATCTACCACGCCTGCTTATACCTTAACAATACCAAGCCTAGAAGTCATATCTAGAGGCCATAGTAGAAAGACTAACAATTAGCACAAAAGAGTTTCAACAAAATACTGAAGCACACCTTCAAGAAATTGACAAATAGATGAGTCAACATAAATTAGTTTTGAGTCATTTGGAATCCCAAAGGTAACTACCATCTCGAACAGAACTGAATCTGAGACATAGTTCATACACCATTACCTTGCAAAATAGAGCCTTGATCGTGTCTAGAACCAATAACGACATTGACACTAAACATATAAAGGAGAAAAAAGAACAGAAACCACCTGCAAAGCCTCTCGTGCCATCACCGTATATCGTGCCTCCTCAATTCCTAAGAAGACTTATTAAGCGCAATAAAGTTTCAAGGTATGCGAGACTTCTAAAAGAGATTTTTGACATTTTCAAAGGGTCAAAATCAACATTTCACTTCTGGATGCAATCAAACAAGTTTTGAGGTATACGAGACTTCTAAAAGATCTCTGCACAAACAAGAAAAAACTCTTATGGAATGAAAAGGTAAATTTAGGTGATAATGTTTCCGTGGTTAGTCAAAGAAAAATTCCACCTAAGTACAAGGACCAAGGCATATTTGCTATTCCCTGTAAAATAGGTAAGGTATGAATTAAAAGGATATGTGCGATTTAGGTGCTTCGATTAATGTTATGCCATTATATATTTTTAAGCTACTAAACGTGGGTCATTTGAAAGAGCAAGGATGACGATTCATTTAGCTAACAGATCGGTGGTACATTCAAAAAGAGTCTTGGAAAATGTTTTTGTCAAGGTAAATGAATTAGTGTTTCCACTTTTACATCATTTGTTAAACCTATATTTGATTTTGATATAACAAGGACTAATTTGTAAAAAGAAATAAAATTTTTAATACTCAATTTACTAACAAAATTGATAGGCATTCGAAATTAAATTTTTCCTCAGTCAAAACTTAAATCCCCAAATATTTTTTAAGTTTTTGGGTACTCAAAATAGCCAATTTGGTACAGGAGTACCAATATGCCTTATGGCGTATCGATACAGTTTTTTGCTACTGGAAATTTGTTTCATACTTAATGGCTATAGGGTATCAATACGCCTGTAGCCATATCAGCACTCCTTATTAAACATGTAATTACCATTGAGAATCGATACAGCTTGTAGCGTACCGGTACGAGGGTTAAAGATTTTCCAAATCTTTGTATTTATTAATCGACTGTTGCCTTGTCAGTTTATTGGAACCTTAATTTCTGAAAAAAGGTTACTCGCACCAATACCCTTATAGGCATATCGATATAGACTTTTAACTAAAACTTCCAAGGATTCCATTGAGAAAAATTGGTATCGATACGATACAGAACGTATCGATACCCTTTGTAAAATCTTCACTCCGTATCGATGCGATTGGTCGCATATCGATACCTCTTTGTTGCAACGGCTCTTTTTTCTTATGGTAGGTACCGATACTAGTGCTCGAGTACCGATACCTAGTGTTAGCCGACATCATTTATTGTAGGAAAAATGCAGCCTAATGGCTATAATCAATATCTCAACTACCCAAACAGCTAAAAATCAATGACGGGTATAAAATCAAGAAGCTCAAGGAACATGTAGCTACTTGGAATGATAAGGACTCATCCAATGAGGAGGAGCAAGGTGTAGCTAACCTTTGTCTCATGGCATTGTAGGAGGATCCTAAGGTAATCTCAAACTCATCTACTTTTGATTTTACATTTGATGAGCTTCAAGAAGCTTATGATGAGTTGCAAGTGGTTTATGATAAATTGGTTTTCAAGTATAAAGAATCAATTTTGAAAAACAAGAAAACAATTTCAGATTTGAAAAGTCAAAATGATTCTTTATCCAAAACCAACATGGAACTTGAAAGAAAGGTTGTGGAAAGAAAAACAAAAAGATTTTGAAAAGAAAAACAAAGACTTTCATAACCTACTTTCAAAACTCCACGATGATCACCAAAAGGAAGTGGGTGATCTTAAAGCTTCTTTGAACAAGGTTGGGACACCTCGTTTTGAAAAAGGAAATCATTCAAAACCCAACCATGTGAGAAGAAACTTTAGTGTCCATAAACATAGAGGCTTCCAAAGGAACTCTTATGGTAAGAAAGTTAGAAGTGTTTGGGTTCTTAAGGAACTCGTTGCTTCTAACAATGTTGATGCTATTAGTTCTTATATTCCCAAGGGAACCAAGATTTTGGGAGCTAATACTCATGGACCTAAAAGAATTTGGGTACCAAAAATCAAGGCTTGATTCTATGTTTGTAGGGGGAACATTGCTACAAGGCCAAAGCTTTAAGTGCAAACTCATGGTACCTTGATAGTGGATGCTCGAGACATATGACTAGAGATAATAGTCGATTCTTAGAGCTAAAGTCAAAGAACGGAGGAGTAGTAACTTTTGTTGACAACTCCAAAGGCCACATTGAAGGAATTGGTTCAATTGTTAATCACTCTGCTATACTCATTGATAATGTTTTATATAACGGACTTAAGCATAATCTTTTAAGCATAAGCCAATTATGTGATAAAGGTTTCAATGTCATGTTGGATTTAAATGGTTGCAAAATCATTGACATTGAATCCAACAAAATTGTGCTTATTGGTCATCGTGTAAGAAATATTTACATGGTGCATTTAGATGACATTCATATTTCAAATGCATGTCTTGTTGCAAAAGATAAGCATGATTCATGGTTATGGCATAGAAAACTAGGACATGCAATCATGTGTGTTTTGGAAAATTTAATTCAAATGATCTAGTAAGAGGTTTGCGAAAATCAAGTTTTCACTTGACAAATTTTGTGATGCATGTGCTAAAGGCAAACACAAAAGAGTTTCTTTTAAATCCATTAATGATGTTTCTACGAGTAGAGTTTCACAATTGATCCATATAGATCTTTTTGGCCTTTTAGAATTATGAGCTTAGGTGGAAACAATATGCTTTTGTTTTAGTTCATGATTACTCTAAATTTACTTGGGTTCTATTTTTAGTACCAAAGATGAGGCTTTAGAAAAATTCACTATGTTTTCAAAACCAAACCAAAATGATGTTGGTTACTCTATTTCTCATGTTAAGAGTGACCATGGAACCAAATTTCAAAATCTTGGTTTTGAATAGTTTTGTAACTATAATGGGATTAGCCATAATTTTTCAGCTCCTCACACACTTCAATAAAATGGGGTTGTTGAGAGGAAAAATAAAACTTTAGAAGGCATGGCTAGAACAATGCTTTATGAAAACAATTTACCTAAGTATTTTTGGGCGAAAGCCACTAATATGACTTGCTATATTGCTAATAGAGTAATGATTAGGCCAATTTTAAAGAAAAACCTTATGATCTTTTCAAAAATAAAAATCCTAAAATTAGCTATTTTCATCCTTTTGGATGTAAATGTTTTGTTTTAATCAATGGAAAAGACAATTTAGGCAAGTTTTATGCAAAAAGTGATGAAGCTAGTTTTTCTAGGTAATTCTTTAAACTCGAAAGCCTATCGAGTATTTATCAAAAGAACTTTAGTGGTTGAAGAGTCAATTCATGTTGTTTTCGATGATAACCTTCTTCCGAGGAAGGATACTTGTGATGATGATGATGTAGGAATTTTGGATGCCAATGATGGTGAAGGAAAATCATCAAAGGTAGAAGAAGTTCCACGTAAGAAAGAAACACAAGATACACCTCTAGAAGCCTTGAATGACATGTCTCTAGTGTAACACCCCCTACCCGGTCTAGGAAATAAACCAACTTAGGACGTGTTACCAAACAAACATACAAACATTCTTGGAATAATTAGTACAAAGCTACTAGACATGCCTTCAAAAGACTGAGTAATTTAAAACTTTTTTAAATAATTCATAGGTCTAATCCTCAACTTCGCAACATGTACAAAAATATATATATACATACATTATGCATTATACATCAACCACTAGATCGTAGCATGCCTTTATATTCTATGTATTTTAGATTACAAGGTTTGTTAAAAGGTAAACATTATCACAATTGATTCTTCTCATAAATAAAGATTGATTATAAATTTTGCATACTTCTAACCTTTCTTAGGACGTATTGATTAATGTCTGAGATTATTCGAGAAAATAGTAAACCAGTTTAAAAATCTTTAAGCTTACAATTTGTTTCATTTACCTTCAAAACTTGTTATCCAAGATCATCATCTAAGCTTCACATGACACAACCAAATATATATAACAATAGAAACAAAATTCAGGTATCATGTTTATCTTAGTCTAACCAATATACAATCATTTGATCAACATGTCTAACATACCTAACCAACAGGAAATTCTTCAAGCATCATACCCAGCATACTCAATCAGATCCAAATACATATAACTATCACTTAACCATACCATATACTTATTCATTGACCTGCAATCAATTGCTTATTTGACCAATAATCTAATCATACGAACTATACTAACATCTTCGAATTTATCACATGATAATATCTATATACATATATCAGCTCACTTAAGCATGACAACAAGGTGGTCCAATAACTTAAAGCACGTATGGGTATTTAAACAACCGTACGACATACTAACAACTTAATCCATATGTCAAGCAACTAAGAATTAATTAAAGGCCCTTTACAACGCTTTGAATACTTTTAAAACTTATATACATAAATATATCTTAAATAGAATCCAAATGTGTTATTCATGTTTATCAACTATGTACCACCATCTAGGAGTTCTAAAGATATAAACTGAGATCGTACCTGTAGATTCTTGTGATCACGTCCAAGCTCAAGAGAAAACCGACGACCTAATTTACCCTGAAAGGTAATGAAGAAAAAGAGTAAACAATTGCTTAGTGAGGTAGTTTAGATAATCAGAAATACAAATCAAAAGTTCTAAACTTTATCTCTATTCTTTCTTTAAAGCCATTGGATCTAGGTAAGTAAGAAGTTTGATCAAGTACAAAACATCTTATTCATAGAGTTTCGTATATAGTACTATCTTTAAGTATATCGAACCCATTCGTATAACACTTGTTCGTTCACAAGTCCTTTTGACTACAAGATTTCAAATATAGTATCATTTCTTAACTCAACTATCTAACATGAATACCTTACTAGTAAGCATTGCTTGTTGTTTAAGTTATCGAGAGATAAATTAGATTAACTTAATTTCTTAATAATTTCTTATATTAAATCTAGCAAAGGTATATATATATATACTAGCCACTTAAGTTTTCAAACATGACATACCATGAATAAGGATTTTCTTATCATAAAAGATGTCAAACTTAGCATTTCCATATTCAAGTTACTAGCTTATTAGGCATCAAACAATTAGGTACTAAGGTATTCAAAGTAAACCTAATCATAAATTTATAGATATTCGAATAAACATAAGCATTTAAGTATTCAAATTCACAAGCATGCAGACACTTATTTGAAGTACATATATTTACCCAAATAGGACATTCAACATTCAAAGTATACGCTTTACTTATTGTGCAAGTCATTGACATGGTTCATTTATTAACTATAAACTTTCTTTATAGCAAAACTTACCAATACACAAGTTACTTGACACATACTTCATCGACATAGAATATCATAACATGAATTTATCAGCATGAGAGTCATCACATATAACATATCATATTTAATAGTTACTTGGTACATAAGACATTACTTATAACGTATCAAAGACATGTGTTATTTGTTTCATAAGTTGTCAAGATAGTTTCTATATTTATTAGAATTGAAATTATTATCTTATTTAATCTTTAACAAAGCCTTGAGAATCAAGTAGCCTAGGTACACAAATCCCCAACCAACTATCGCCAAACAAATGATACTCAAAGTACCGGTCAATCCCTCCTAATGTCGCCAAGTGACCATAACACTTCCCTCCTACTGTCGCCAAATAAGAACCGTAGTCCAGGACCATAGTCCACCCCAAAACACGAGTTCTATGGACTCTATGGCATGCCAACTATACATATGACTGACTCAAAACCAAGGCTTTTCAATTAAATCTTATCTTGTCAGAATTGGAATTGAGCTTAGCTCCTTATCCAGTTAGTCAAGTAACATGTCTTATTCATATCAGAGGTGATCATAGCTCCATATTTACATAATCACATTAAGTAAGGCTTATAACTTATCATATCATGTTAGATTCATAATTGAGCATAGCTCCTTAATCAGAGTATAATATAGACATGATTTATTGTTTATCATATCAAGTACTTATACAATTCTTATTTGATTCTCAATTCATACACATCTCTTAATCGAATTATAGTATGACAAAATTACTTAATAAGCAAGTATAAGCATATATAGGTCTCATTATGAGCATAACATTAAATCAAGTAATAACTAACATTTAGGTACTTACCTCAAATCCACGCTCATTTAAGCATAGCTTAATTCAAAGATAATAACAACGTAAATAAAAGAGCAAAGAATGCTTGGGAAGGTTACTAGCTTGTCCCGAGACTTTAAACTACACTCACAGATATTTTGAACTAGTTTTGTTCCCGGATCACGATCCCCTTTTTGTTATCTACCATTTGCCCCTCTTTAGACCTTAGTCCTCTAACTTCCTCTTGGTCTAAATGTGACAAAGGGTGCAATGATGCATTAGAATTGATCCTATCATCCATTTCCTTGTAAACTATTCAAATAATCATGTGTACATGTAATTTGTCCACTAACATATATATATATATATATAACATATATATATATATATCTAAGCAAAACAATGCTTAACATTTGTGTACACTCTTAAACACATCAAAACAGTCCTCAATATATTTATGTACATTCAAAATTGTCAATACACTTGTAAAACAGCCCCTAATTCTTATATACTCATTTACACACTCCAAAATGTCCACAAATGTTCATTCCCATGCCTAATCAATCCATTATGCTTGCATACAACTTTACATGCATCAAAACAGTCCCTGACATGCTTATATACATTCAAAACAGCCTCATTTTCATATATATACATATTTACAGGTTCAAAACAATCCACTGCTGCTCATTTTTATACAAAACAGTCCCTTATCCCCCTTTTAAACAATCCCCTATTTTTAAGTATCAAAACTGTCCAAAGCTATTCTTTAAAATCACAAAACAGCCCTAAAAGTTTACTAGACCATTCCATGTTTTAAGCTTAACAAATTATTCCTCATTCAACTTCTACAACAGTCTTTTAATAATTTAACTTAATTCATAACAGTCCAACTTGCTTCAAGCAACATTAAGATTCCCTAATAGCAATTTAGCATTCAAAACTGCCCTCACAAAATCACAAGAAACACAACAATTTAACATATGTATCATTATTCAAGGCCGTCCAATTCATTCAACAAGTAAACCATCATAAACAATCAATTCGTATAGCTTAAAATCATGACACAAGGATCTACTCCTTAAGAATCTAACAACTTGAGCATATAAGGTCATACTACATGAATTTTGCAAGACAAAAATCGAGTTCTAATGAAATAAAGGAATGTTTTTACCTCCTACAACCACTATTCGAAGAATTTTGGCTAAAATGTCTAAGTTTGAAGCTCAATCATGGAGCTTAATCCAACCACACTCAAAGCTCTCTCTCGCTTCTTCATTTCGATAATTAGGGAGAAGAAGATAACTTAGAGTTATCTCCCTAGCTGGCCGAAACCCCCTCCACAAGTCTTAATCGTAGCTTACCATGTGTACAAGCCCTTGGGTTCAAGTTTGATTTACATACAACACTAAATATTTCAATAACATTCGATTTAACCCCTTTTAAAAAAGTCACTCAAATCCTCCTAGTTTCAATTTAATCCCAAATCACTTGATTGGTCTAATTTGATTTCAATACTATAGCAATTTAATCAATGATTCGATATAGCATACTCCTTGCATAAATAGATTCTAATCCTGTCTATTAAAGCTATCAAATCCTGCTTAACTTGAATTTTAGTCCTAAAATCACTTAATTATTTTTTTAATAAGAGGAAATTATATGCAAAATGGCTAGCAAACTTTCCAAGCTTTCACGTTTGGTCCTTCATTCACTCAATTGTTTACTTAAAGTCATCTCCAATTCATTTGAATCATATTCGAGTTGTAACATATTTCTAAGCCACATTTTGGGATATTACAATTCTCCACCCCTTAAAAGAAACTCGTCCTCAAATTTCTCTGCAATGAAAAGAAAATGTGAACATTGGTCTTTCATAGGTGTCTTAGATTTCCAAATTATCACTTCAATCTGGTGACTTCTTCACATTAATTTATAAAAAGGGACGGATTTAGTATAGAGTTTCCTAACTTCACAATTATAGAACTTGATTTAATCCTTCTTCATAGATCAAAACTGAATTAAGTTCATCCCTGAACTGAAATATTCTGAAGCTTAGGGACTGGTTAATGAAGAATCCCGATTCCTAAAATCAGGTCAAGTTGAATTTGGTGTTCGACTAGAAACTGTCGATTCTCTCGTAACTAACAATAAGTAGAACTGAATATTTAATTCACTGATCGACGTTTCTTTGCTTACTTTTTGACCGTACAAAAGACATATCTTTTCAAAGGGGCTTGATTAGAGATATAACCATGATAGACAATCCTTTAATTGATCTTTGGAAAAACTATCCAACCTCAGGAACTTCAGGCTCTACCTACATTCCTCGAAAATACCCATTCAACAATTAATTAAATCTTTTTGGAATCCACCTTAATCCTTTCTACAGATATTCACAACCAAGGATGGGTACTTCAGGTAACCCAACTGCATATTTACTTGAACTTAGCACAGAGTTGATGGTTCCAAAGAATGGTAGAATAATTTGGAACTGTTTAAATAATCAGATAAGTCTTCAATTTTAACTCAACTTTTTGAAACAGAGATAATCCCGGGAGTCCTTCAGAGAAGACATTACAGAATTTAAGATTGACTCCAGAGCAAATTTGGCCTTATGGTCATCGGATATAGCAGCAAACACGAGAATTGGTTCAGATGGCTTCTTATTCAACAAGAATATAATTTCATTCCCTAACCCAAAGAGGATAAATCTTTTCTTACAGCAATTTACCCAGATATAATGTTTACTTAGCCAATCTAATTTTGGGATAAGATCAAATTTAGGGAAGGATAAAACTAAAGATTAGCAGAAAAATGAATTCTTTGTATGTACAGAAGACAATTTCTTGTACATTCGGTTTAAAAAAGCTCCATGTCGTACAGGAATGATGGTTGTTAAAGAGCAATCGTCCTTGTTCAATTGCTGATAGTCGAGGCAAAGCCATATCGACCCATCTCTCTTCTTTACAACCAGAACCGGAGGCTCAAAAAAGGTAAACTAGACCTTATAAAGCCTTTATCCTGAAGATCTTGCAACTAACTTTCGAGTTCTTTGTGTTCCACTGGAGTCATTTGATAAGAAATGTTAAATACTGAAACAAATCCCAATCAAATTTCAATTTCTAAAATCAACTTCCCTTATTGGAAGTAATCCAGAAATTCCTCAGAGAATATATTAGGAATTTCAGAGGTAACAAGGATAGATTCAAGAACGAGTTTGATTGAATTAATATTGGATATATAACAACAAATACTAAATTTGATTTGGAAGGTTTCTTACTTATCAATAATATGCATTCTTTTCCTAATGCATTAATCTTTCCAGACATGGTGTTTACCTAGTCAATTTAGTCCCAAAATAAGGTTAAATTTTTGGGAAGGTAGGGTTAAAAGACTAGGAAGAAAGAAAATTCTTTGTATCAACAAAGGATAATTCATACATACTTGGTTTAATACAACCTTTCTTCTCAAGGGATTGATGACAAAAGACTACAATTGGTGGTTTCAAAACTCGATTTAAAAATATATAGATATGGGTACAACATATAGAGGAACGAGTTGAACCAAAATCGAACGAGACTCGTACAGAGGTTAAGTACAATTTGATTGTACCAACGGAGATAAAGGCTTGATATCAGATTAAATTGTTTATAAAAAATTTGTGGTTGCTAGACCACAAAGAAATGAGATGAATTTCTTATTGCTATATAGCAATAGTCTGAAGTATTTTATTACATCTGATTCATCCTTACACTCCCTCTTTCATAGGAGGAACCAACCGAGATCTCATTATCCCAGCTCTAATATATTTTAGACATTTCTGCTGATTATTAACACATAAAGAGCTTTTACTGGATGTAGATCACAAACACTTATCAAATTCAACTCCTATGTGGCACAATAACTTATGATGATGCAATAAGTCCCGGTTTAGTCCGAGAATCAACTAAATCTAGGCTCTAATACCAATAAATGTAATACCCCTACCCGGTCTAGGAAATAAACAGGCTTAGGACGTGTTACCAAACAAACATACAAATATTCTTGGAATAATTAGGACAAAACTACTAGACATGCCTTCAAAAGACAGAGTAATTTAATTTTTTTTTTAAATAATTCATAGGTCTAATCCTCAACTTCACAAAATGTACAAAATATTTATACATACATTACGCAGTATACATCAACCACTAGATCGTAGCATGACCTTATATTCTATGTATTTCAGATTACAAGGTTTGTTAAAAATGTAACCATTATCACAATAGATTCTTTCATAAATAAAGATTGATTACAAATTTTGCATACTTCTAACCTTTCTTAGGACGTATTGATTAATGTCTAAGATTATTCGAGAAAATAGTAAACCAGTTTAACAATCTTTAAGATTACAATTTGTTTCATTTACCTTCAGAACTTGTTATCCAAGACCATCATCTAAGCTTCACATGACACAACCAAATATATATAACAATAGAAACAAAATTAGGTATCATGTTTATCTTAGTCTAACCAATATACAATCATTTGATCAACAGGTCTAACATACCTAACCAACAATCATACCCAGCATACTTAACCAATCAGATCCAAATACATATAACTGTCACTTAACCAAATCATATACTTATTCATTGACCTACAATCAATTGCTTTTTTGAACAATAATCTAATCATACGAACTATACTAACATCTTAGAATTTATCACATGACACAAGGATCTACTCCTTAACAATCTAACAACTTGAGCATATAAGGTCATAGTACATGAATTTTGTAAGACAAAAATTGAGTTCTAATGAAATAAAGGAATGTTCTTACCTTCTACAACCACTATTCGAAGGATTTTAGCTAAAATATCTAAGTTTGAAGCTCGATGATGGAGCTTAATCCAACCACACTCAAAGCTCTCTCTCACTTCTTTATTTTGTTAATTAAGGAGAATAAGATAACCTAGAGTTATCTTCCTAGCTGGCTAAACCCCCATCCACAAGTCTTAATCTTAGCTTGCCATGTGTGCAAGCCCTTGGGTTCAAGTTTGATTTACGTGCAACACTAAATATTTCAATACCATTTGATTTAACGCCTTTTAAAAAGGTCACTCAAATCCTCCTAGTTTCAATTTAATCCCAACTCACTTGATTGGTCTAATTTGATTTCAATTATATAGCAAATTAATCAATGATTCAATATAACATGCTCCTTACATAAATAGATTCTAATCCTTGCTATTAAAGCTATCAAATTCTGCTTAACTTGAATTTTAGTTCTAAAGTCACTTAATTGTTTTTTAATAAGAGGCAATTCTAAGCAAAATGGTTAGCAAACTTTCCAAGCTTTCACGTTTGATCCTTAATTTAGTCAATTGTTTACTTAAAGACATCTCCAATTCATTTGAATCATATTCGACTTGGTAACATACTTCTAGGCCACATTTTGGGATATTACATCTAGAGGAAAGGGAGGTTACCTATATAATGGAGTTCAACTGTGTCATAGGTAGTGAGATTTTGTGTGATCCATCCAAAGGGGTAACCACTAGATTCTCTCTTAGAAATGCATGTAATTTCGTTGCATTTATCTCATGCATAGAGCCTAAAAATTTCAAAGAAGCATTAAATGATGATATTGGATATTGGCTATACAATAAGAGTTGAATCAATTTGAGAGGTGTAAAGTTTGGACATTAGTTAAAAGGCCTAGTAATAAATCTACTATAGGTACTAGATGGGTTTTTAGAAACAAAATAGATGAGAGTGGTAACCTAGTAAGAAACAAGGCTAGACTTGTTGCTCAAGGTTACCCTCAAGAAGAATAAATTAATTTTGATTAAACCTATGCACCCGTAGCTAGGATGGAAGCTATTAGGATGTTGCTTGCATTTGCATGTTATCATGAATTCAAGCTTTTCAAATGGATGTTAAAAGTGCTTTTCTAAATGGTTTTATAAATGAAGAAGGGTATGTAGAACAACCACCCAATTTTGAAGATCCAGAATATCGAAACCATATTTTTAAACTTTCAAAAGCTTTATATGGTTTGAAACAAGCTCTTAGAGCTTGGTATGAAAGATTGTCAAATTTTCTAATTGAAAAAGTTTTTAACAAAGGGAAGGTTGATACTACACTTTTTATAAAAAGAAAATGGACATTTTAGTAGTTCAAATTTATGTTGATGATATCATTTTTGGTTCTACTAATGAACTTCTTTGCCAATATCTTGCTAAGTGAATGCAAGGTAAATTTAAATTAGCATGATAGGGGAGCTCTCATTCTTCTTGGGACTCCAAATCAAACAAATGAAGGATTGCATCTTCATCAACCAAGCAAAGTGCATCAAAGATATGATTAAGAAGTTTGTCTTGGAGAATGTGAAGCCCCAAGCTACTCCAATGAGCTCATCTATAAAGGTTAATAAAGATGAAGGAGGTAAATGTGTTGATCTTAAGCTTTATAGATCTATGATAGGTTTTTTGCTTTATCTTACTACAAGTAGACCGGATATCATGTTTAGTATTTGCTTGTGTGCTAGATTTCAACCTAGTCCTAGAGAATCACATCTGCAAGCCATTAAGCGAATCTTTAGATACCTTAGAGACACCCATTGTTTAGGTATTTGGTATCCTAGAGACTCATCCTTTAGTTTGCATGCTTATTCGGATACGGATTATAGAGGTTGTAAGATAGATAGAAAGAGTACCTATGACACTTGCCAATTCCTAGGTAACATGTTGATATCATGGTTTTCTAAGAAGTAAAATAGCGTAGCGCTATCTACCACCGAGGTGGAATACATTTCGGCTAGTAGTTGTTGTGCTCAAGTCCTCTGGATGAAGCAACAACTCTTAGATTACGAAATTGATGTATGTACCATCTCTTTAAAGTGTGACAATACTAGTGCTATTTGTCTCACTAAGAATCCCATCCAACATTCTAGAACCAAGCATATAGAAATAAGACATTATTTTATAAGAGATAATGTCTTGAAAAATGATGTTGTTCTAGAGTATGTATACACCTTACACCAATTAGCGGATATCTTGACCAAACCTTTAGATAAGGAGTGTTTTTGGTTGCTTAGAAGAGACTTACTAGCCTTTCTTGAACCTTAGAGCCTTGTTTTGTCCTTAAATCTTGCTTCAATTTGGTTGATATTCATGTTTGTGTGATTTTGATCCTATATAAATCTATTCATGTTGTTAGGGGGAGTATGTATCTATTTTTTCCCTTTCATGATGATCTCATATCATAAGCATGCATATCGATTTGCATCCAAAAATGTCAATTTTGGTCAAAGGGTATCGATACAGGGGAAGTCGTATCGATACGAGGTATTAGAGGCAATGTTTCGGTACAGTTGAGTTTGCACTGGTATAGGTCAATGATCGGTATGGGATTATGTTGTACCGGTACGTGGTGTCAGTATGCATAAAGTGCGTAAATACACGTGTCCGCCGAAGCCATAAATAGGGTTTTCTGAATTCAAATCAAACACGAACTTTTTCTATCAAAAACCCTAGTAGTTTTCCCTATTTAAACCCTTCAAACCTCTTAATTTTTCTTCAAAAATCATCAAATCTCTTTGGGGGCTTTTGTTTTCAACATTAAACCCAAGCAATTATCATCAAGTCTAGTGCAAATCATCTCCTCATTCATCCATTCATCCATACTCAAGGTAAAAACCTATTTTCTTTACATTTCAAATTCTTTTATACTTGTGTAGGTTTGAGGTTTAAATTTTATATATTTAAGAAGTATATATACATGTTTTCAAAGATTTTACAAAAACTTTTTCGAAACTAATTTTTTTATTTGAATATAATATTATACTCGTATATGTTATTTTCTAGTTTTCAAGTTTGAAAGTTATCAAAAATTTTCTTTATACTTGTATATGTTTTTAAACTATACAATATATATTTTTATACTACCTTGATCATTGGATTGATTTATTGGATTAAATTTGATGTATATAAATACATGTGTTTTTTTGTGGTTTGAATTTTGCAGATTTTAACCATGCCTCCTAAGAAAAGATTTGAGTGCTAGCTCTTCCAATCCCAATCCTGAAAAAATGGTACCAAACCCAATCTTAACCAAATTTTTATCCATTGTTTTAATGAGCCAGAATATCCCAATGCTATGGAATATTTCAAACAATTTCAAACTTTAAAAAATCCATCGTGAACGAGTTGTTGATTATGCCTATATGTGCTTCGATGAGTTTAATTTTCATTATCTTGATTTAATGAGGCAATGGAGGTTTATGACTTTTTTAAACAAACCCGGCATTCTTTACAAAAATCTTGTTAGTATTTTCTACTCAAATGCCTAGTGTATTTTAAATCGGGAGAAACCGAAACCATAGCTATTGAATCATATCTTATCGAAAAGAAATTTCATCTTGATTCTAAAAAAATTGTGGATCTTTTGGGGATAGAAGATGTGGGTATTGATGACAAAAAAAATTTGTTCAAATTTATGGTGTCTCAATGTCCGTGCTCGATACCCATGAGCGTTTCCTCCATTTCTCATCACTCGGTGGTTTTGACCATTCGGTGGCAAGTGGAATACCATTCGTATGGTGGATGACTTTTGGCTTCATTGCTTCCGTGAGGGAAAACATCCAAACCTTGCCCAAATCATCTTTGCTAAGTTGGTCCATATAGTCAACAACCATCATACCACCTTCGTCACCTCTTTTACTTATGGCACCGCTCTTAGCTTCATGTTTGTGAAACTTAAGATCGATTTTCTCTTGACCTTGGACTGCCTCTCACCGACCCCATCAATGAAAAATCTCCTCAGAAAGCCAGGTTCACATTTTACAATGGAGAATGAGTTCGTAATGCGGATCTTCCTAGTGGTGCTCAAGCCGCTCCTGTTGAGAATGCTCCATTTGATCAACCTTCCTTTGATGCTATCATGGCTTACCTTGATAGGAAGTTTGCTTCCTTAGATGCAAGGATAGATTTTAGCTTCACCACCACTGATACTAGCTTGACTTCCTTGGATGCTAGAGTTACCTACGTTAAGCATCGTGTGGCCTCCATGGATATGGCTCTCACCGTTTTTCAAATGAATGGTGTGGTCATGCTCTTAGAGACAACGATGAGGAAGGCGAAGATAAGGATGGGGATAAAGATGACAAATCTTAGGCTTTGCATCTCATTCATCTTATATCATACTGTCTATTAGGATTTGAGTTTATGCACCTTTACTTCTTTTGATATTTCATATGACGTTATGCTTTGATTAATGTTTTTAAGTTTAAGTTGGATTCTATGTTGCTTTGAATATTATGTTTTGAATTTATAATATCTATGTTGTTTGATTATCTTTGGAGTTATATTGCTTTATACTTGTGTTTATTTTTTTGCCCTATTAATTTTGATTTAATAAAAAGGGGGAGAAGTATGGGATATAAAATTTTCAAAGTTTTCAAAAAAAAGCAAACAAACTATCTTTTAGCCTTAAAGAAATGGGGAGTGAACTAAAAATTTATTTTGGTTTTGTTATATCAAAAAGGGGGAGATTGTTAAACCTATATTTGATTTTGATATAACAATAACTAATTTGTAAAAAGAAATAAATTTTTAAATACTCAATTTACTCACAAAATTGACAGGCATTCGAACTTAAATTTTTCCTAAGTCAAAAATTAAATCCCTAAATATTTTCTAAGTGTTTTGGTACTCAAAATAGCCAATTTGGTACAAGAGTACCGATACACCATAGGTCGTATTGGTACAATTTTTCGCTACTGAAAATTTGTTTTATACTTAATCGCTATAGGGTACAGATACGCATGTATTAGTATCGGTACGCCTTATTAAAACTGGAAACCAAATTGCCATTAAGTATTGGTATGGCTTGTACTGTACCGGTACGGGGGTTAAAGATTTTCCAAATCTTTGTATTTATTATTCGACCCTTGCCTTGTCATTTTATTGGAACCATAATTTTTGAAAAATGGTTACTCATACCGATAACCTTATAGGCGTATCGATATGGACTTTTAAACAAAACTTCCAATGATTCCAGTGAGAAAAATTGGTATCGATAAGGTACGGAACATAACCAAATTGCCCCTTTGTTGCAACGGCTCTTTCTTATTATGGTAGGTACTGATACGGGTGCTCGAGTACCGATACCCAGTGTTAGCAAACAACATTTATTACGGGAAAAAAGCAACCCAACGACTATAGTCAATATCCCAACTAACCAAACGACTAGAAATCAATGAGGGGTATAAATTCAAATTTCCAAAGCTTATTCAATAACTATTCAACAAGTCTAAAGCATTCAAGCATACATCCAACATCTTTGAGTCATTTAGTGTCAAATCTTGTAAACCCACTTGAGTGGTCTTAATTGTATTTCTTTTATTCAAGTGTTGGGGTTTTAATGAGCCTAGAATTGTGCAAACATTCTACCTTGTGAGGATTTTCAGTTTGCTAAATTTGTATTTTTCTCTTTGTGAGAGTTCTTAAGGTTTTGGGTATAAACCTTAAGGGAGTTGTAAGATTATCTCCTTGAGCCTCAAAAGGAAAGCAAATCAAGTGGATTTGAGAAATCCTTAGTGTGGATAGCTAAGGTAGTGGATGTAAAACTTGTTGAGAAGGTTGAACCACTATAAATCTTGTGTCCCAATTTTTATTTCATTTCCATTTGCTTCCACCATAATTTTTAATTAGCAATTCCCCCTCTTGGCCATCTTGTATTGTTTGTTTATCTCAACATCATTGATATGGAGGATATTCGATCAAAAAATCCTTTCAAAATCCTGCTCAAAAGACCATTCTTGAGTACGACGCAAACGAATATCGATATATGAAGCTGAATACTCGCCATGGAGTTTGACGGTGAAGTGGTGAAGTTTGACGTGTATAATGCCATGAAATGTCCGAACTCTATGCCTAATGTTAGTTGTGTTAATATATTTGAACCTTCTGTGGATGAATATGTTAAACATAATTTTTTCGATGAGTTGTACAAGAACTCGAATGTTGGAACTGCTAAGACAACAAAATTGGATATTGCTTCTAACATGGACTCGCGATCATCTAGAAAAGAGCTAAGTAAACATTTAAATTTGATGTCTTCTCAATCTAAACTTTTTCCCTCCATCTTTTAGCTACCAAAATTAGAGTTAAAATTGCAACTAGATCATTTGATGTACTCATTTTTTAGTAAAGGAGATATCTTGTAGGTGATTATTTTAAACAAGCTTTCAAAGATGAAAAGGACCCGAAGAAATGCCTATGTGAATGCCCGGATCTACAAGGATAAAATGAAGGAACTCCATGATCGTATAATTTCTCATAAGGAAGTTCTTAGTTGGACAAAACACATGAAGTTGAGGAAGTATTTCTCTCGAAACCTATCGTCTGAATCAGGTTTTTGAGCTAACGATGTTAAACAAAAGCTCTTTAATGTGAGGCAACCCATTTTCATTTGTTATTTTTATTTTTTTTTGTTTATTGAGTATCTGATTATTTTAATCATCTGAATAAATGTTCACAAGGATTTTATAGTTTCGATTGGCATGGTCATGGGAAGAAAAATTCAAAACGATGTAGAATGGGAAGTTGTGGCAGCGTCATAAGTGAGTGTTGAAAACAAAAAAAAATAAAGGGGGAAATAAGGGGTATTTTGACTTTGAGCACCACAAACCCTCGCCATCAATTAAGCTTTTTACCTAATCCAAATTTCATTCTGACCTGCTGTTTCACCTTCCCCAACATTGCAGCCCCAAACCTTCCCCACAACTTTTCCTCTCATCACAAACCCTCCACGCAACCTTAGCCCACTCTACACCTCCACACAACCTTGCTCAGATTTTTCCTAGTCCGTCGCTCCTCATTGCGTCTGTCACGGAACCATGGTTTGCACGAAAAACCAAGGACCCAACATAGAAGCTTTGAGTCAACACCATGGCCCGCACAATGTTGGACTTGTAGCGGTCGCCGCCAACAACTGACACTTTTCACACAGCATGAACCCGCTCCATAAGATGCCCTCAGACGCGGCGATATACATGGGGAGTATTCTACCCCTTTTCTCCTTTCACTTTAATTTTCTTTATTCATATTATGGATAATACGATTAAAGTGAGGGGTGAAAGAATTTTTTTATCTTGCTTATTCATGTTTGTTCGATGGTTTGTTTTGATGTTTATGACTATCACTTCTCTAGAGCGATTTAGGAGTTTCGTTTTAATCCTTTATTGTCATGCTTAAGTTGATTTGGTTATGCATGTATAGGCTAATTTGGGTTGATTAAATGAATTTGATGAATGCTTTTAACTTAGTGGTACAACTTTCAGCCTTGTTTAAATATGAGTTTGATTTTGTATCGCTAATTTTTGTTTGACGTTGTCATTAGGTGTGTTGCTTCATGGTGAGACAATTATGTGTGATAGATCAGGAATGTGATCAGGTTAAAGGCAAGGGCGATGTGCTTGGGTTGCATCTCATTTCTAGTATAAAGATCCAAGTGACGAGCCGATGCACAAAGTTATAAAATGATGAAAAATGGAAAATGGAAAAAATGAGAAAAAAAGAAAATGAGAAAGAAAAAAAAGAAAGAATATAGATACAAAAGGAGAGGAGAAAAATAACTCACACTCCAACAATCATCCACCACAAGGAAGAAAGCTAATCTTGGTTTGATGATGTCTCGACCCCAAAAGCGAACAAGCAAAAAATATGCATAGTTTATTGTTGTCCATTCCGTTGATTGCTTTTGTTGATTGATTTTCATTGCTCTTATTTGATTATCATGTTTAACTCTTTCGATCCAAGCATGCTTTTAGGATTTGAGTGAAAACTTTTGCATAAGTTTTGAATAAGTGACGGGAGTAAAAATTAGAATATGCTTGAGGACAAGCATTGAATAAGTGAGGGGGAATTTGATAAGTGTAGAATGTTACATATTTTTAGTGTTATTTATTCCTTATTTTCACTTGGATATTGCTGATTCGTTACTTTTTGGGCCTTTTATGACTGGGAACTTCATTAGATTATTCATCCCAAAACCAACAATTAAAGGCGGAATTTAAAGTTTATTGGAATTCGTGGCAGAAGTCGTGAGCACGAACTGAGGCATGACGCAGTCAGAGTCCGAAGAGCAACAGATTTCATTGGTACAGTCAGCAGCTTCTAGAAGGAGGACCGATATTATCTCAAAGTCCAAAATCGGAATTATCTTAATGATAAACACTTGGAAGATAAAGATGAGATTATTTAGAAGATAAAGCAGAATTCAACAGAGTCACATGATTCAAATTAATTTTCTTTATCTTTTGTGATAAATCCTTAGTTTAAATTTAGTCCACTATTTTAAAATATTTATCCCTTATCTTTTCTTTGATTTAAGGGATTTGTTATTTTATTTTTTAGGATTCTTGGGTAGGTTCAACATTTGAACTCATATCAGAATTTGTTATTCCTTGATTATTTCTATAGAAGTTTTATTTTATTTTCAACTTTATATTTTCTTCCGTATTTATTTTCCATACCAAAATGCTAAGCATGATCCAATCCATGCTTAGTTAAACTTCCACTTACCCTAAAGCTTGGCGATGACTCAATTCTAATCATGAGAATTGAGTTGCGCTTCACAACTTCAGAAAGTATTCTTCGATTCTCTAGAAACTAGGAGTGACTATCGGCCATTCCTTTAAAAGTTACTATATCTTCAACTCAAAAAGTCGATGCTGATTTGAAGGTATTTTGGCTTGCGATTTGGAAGTCAGATCGGTTGGTTATAATTCGGCTTCCTATGAACAAACTTAGCGGTATCCGCTTAGGGGAATCAAGATCGAGTTCGATTCTCAAAGAGACGATATAACTCGAGTTGGGATATTCCCGAACTTAAAGTTGTTTTGGTGATAACGATGATAGACGTGGTTAGACCAGAAAGAATCGGATTTTGAAGATTGACTTGGCAATTTTGGTTAACTGGATAGAAGAGTTAGCTGCAGGGGTGGGCCCTATTGACTATAACCAACATACTATCCAAAAGGGAAAATTATTTTGATGATCAATCGAAATTGAAACTAGCAAAGCCTAAGGCTAAACCATCACAATTGAATTCTTTATTTACAATTTACTACTATTCATCTATTAATTTTACTTAATTATTTATTCTAAACCCCTATTTTTATTTCATAGTTAAATCAAGGTTGAAAGAAGAAAGCAACATTGGGATTTCCTTAGTCTCTGTGGATTAACCCTACTTCTCTATACTACCTTTCAATATTTAATTGAGAATAAGATTATTTTATTTGATAACCTCGGCACCTATCATTTAAAAAGGTTTTAGAATGCCTAGCATTCCACCAATTAGTAACCCAAGATTTCAGACTTTTATTAAATGAGAGAGAGATCCACCAGGGCAAAAATACTATAAATGCAAGATATAGAAGGGGGTGAATGCTTTCTTTTTTGTCATTTTTTCATATGTGAATTGTTAATGAACCCACCTCATTCGTTGACTTCATGTGATCTAACATTTCTATCAAGCATGTCTTTCATTATATTATCTTATTATATTATAAGGTAAGTGCCCATGAATCTAGTCTCTATTTTTTTTGATTCAGTGCTTAGTCCTTGAATCTAAAAAGAATACAAAAATAGAAAAAAGAATCAATTTTGAATTCGAATGTTCGAATGAAATGTCTTGTCTCTGTGGATCGACCCTACTTCTCTATACTACTGTAACCCCCTCGACCCGGCCTAGTCACAATGCCGAACCGAGCGAGCTACATTAGGTTTACCGAGGTAAACCGTGAAGAAGAAATTCAAAAAGCTTTCATTTTTATCTCATCAATATGCAAATTATTATCCTATGTGTTCATATTGACAACAGGTGAAAACGCAACTCAATCAGGCATCGAATCAATACCCCATTGGGTACAATTGCAATTTATGGACTTAATTGCAATTTCGGAAAACTACAAGGACTTAACCCCTTTTTACGTCGCCAACCTTTAATTAATCTAGTTTCATGCATACGTTTCAAAACTTAGTTCAAAACGATCATCCATACTTATTCAATTGCATCTACAATATTCAAGGACTAAAACGTATCGGTACGCTAAGGGGGTGTATCGATACGCTTTGCCTGATTAAAAATCCCCAAATTCTAGTAGCTCAATACCGTATTGATATGCTTACGCGTACCGATACGCCTTGCTCAAAATCAATATCCCTTATTGAAACGGTCCCTCGCGTACCGAAACGCTGGCCACAATTGGCCTAGGCCCGTACCAAAACCCTATCCCGCGTACCGAAACACTAAACCTGAAATGGCTTACCCGTATCGGTACGAGGACACACGTACCGATACGCCTGGACCTAAAATTTCCTCTTTTACTGTTTTAACATGCTTTCGAAGATACCAAAACACTCTAACATGCTTCTAACATGTATCCAACACATTCAAGGATCAAACCTCAACAAAACAACACAGATTCATCAACAATTCATGGCATCTTACATAAAATATAAAACTAGAGGCATCCTTCCTAGAAACCAAGCCAAGCAAAATACAAACCTCAAAACCAATGCTACCAACGATCCAAAATGACCAATTACAAACCAAGAGCAGCAAAACAACATTGCTCAAACATGGAGTTTAACAAATCATCTCCCAAAACAACAATGGAAGCCCCATTGCCCTAATTACTTATAGTCTAATTCTAAACATACTTTTAGTACCAAGTCTTTAACAATCCATTGCTTCCCCTCTACCTTCGAATCTTTAATTCTCTTTATTGATGGATAAAGAGAGCGTAAGCACACTAGGCTTAGTGAGGAGTGCTCAAAACAAAACGATATCAATGCATTTAAAACCATTTCCCAACAACACATTGAAATCTCATTTCAATCATCTTTTAGACATCACTTAAAACATTATTTGAAACATCACGCCTTGAAAGCCATGCACTTAACACTTTCGAAAACCAACATATTAAACCATATGCAACATGTACCATTAGCCATCAACAAATCCCATTGCTAAACCTCAATTTAAGCCTTCCTAGGCACAACAAACCATATGCAAAGCTTAAAGAGTAAACATATATAAATCACATTATATAACATAAACCATTACATGACACATCCACAATTATATTGGCTTACAAGTGATCATAACCAAGTTCCTTTGCCAAAATAGTTCATCGGATACATGTGTTGCGTGTGATAAGTGCTACGCAAATGTGCAAGTATACACGTCGCAAGTAATAAAGTGATACGAGTATCGAGTATCGTCTCCATAGGGATTGGTTTGGGCCACTTTGCTTAAGTTACTGCACTGTGAAAATAAAAACACAATTGATAATAGAGGTTTTAATTAACGAGAAAAGTAAAAGTAATAAACTAAAAGAATAGATGAAAGAAAAAGAGAGAATAGGCCAGGTTATCGTGAGTTGAGGTGTGATAGCCAATTGGATCGTCTTGGTAAAAGAGTGCAAGGGCAACTCAGTTGCCGTGGCAACTTGCACAGCGGGGTTGCCTTGGCAACTAATCGATGGTTGCCTGGGCAACTAGCTGGGCAACTACTTGGGCGTCTGGGAAGCAACTTCAAGGTTCGGTGGAGTGTTCTTTAATGGTTTCTTCTTATCCCTAAGTCGAAACTCTAGCTACTTGTGCATGCCTTGATAATACATCCCTGCGTGAATCAAGGGTGAACAACAACCAATCTTGCGTTCCTCTTAGCCGTTGAAATCCTTAACTTATTCCTAAGCCGGATTAATCTTCATCATCATTGGATTGAATAAAGACCATACTCATTCGTTTCTTGAATCTAACTCTCCCGATATTAGATAAATAGATGAAGTTACGAGATCCTCTCCCAATTCACTCGCAAACAAGAATAAGAACCAAGACTGAGTAAACCTTGAATTGAAAGTGCAAACTCTTATTACCTAAACAAAATCCAATTGTTTTTCACAACAACAAAACACAATAACCCCAACCGATCAAGTTAGTTCATGGTTGGGTTCAAAAGATATACAAAGAATAATCCCCAAACCATGAATCTAATGGAAGCAAAGAAGAAGAAGAAGTCGAAATTTCCCCTAATGCTCTCTATCGAAATTTCTCTATTTTTCTCTATATGGATTGTCGAAATCTCCTTGCTATTTATAGGGCTAGGCCAAAGTCCTTCTTTGAGGAGGGGTTTAAGTTGGAATTAAATTATCTTTAAAGAATATAATTCTTTATTATATTTGTATTCCTACTGGAACTTCTCCTATCTTCTTGGAATTTAATTCTTCTTTAATCTCTGCATGGCAATCAAATTCCTTTGGGTTTGGGCTTTGCTCCACGTCATCTTGGGCTTGTCTAGTCATTAATTTCGACATCCCTATTGCATCTTCTCTTTGTCGACAATTGCCATGGCAACTGGCTCGGCGTCTCCTTCATGCATTGCCCTGGCAACTTGCTCGGCATATCCTTAATGCATTGCCCTGGCAACTAGCTCGGCATTGCTTTGGCAAGTGATCCTGCACATACACACACAAAAACACACCAAAGCAGCATCTTTTTCCACAAAAATCACCAAGTTATGTAATCAAGCTCAACAGTGGAAAGAAACATGAATTAATGCATGAATAACTAATTATGCAACTAATATGAGCTTAAGTCTAACAATAATATGAGTAAAAAGGGTAATAAAAATAGTACTTTTGAACACTTATCACGCCCCCAAACTCGAACTATTGCTTGTCCTCAAGCAATGCAAACTAACAATTACCTGCCAAGACTTTAATCATCAAAGACATGCTTCAAACTTGAATTCAAACCTCGGAACCGTGGCACAAAGTATGATCACCTTTTAATTTTTCGGATAGCACAAAAAATTACCCGGAACCAAACTATAATGCTCGTGACAATGTGTGTGCGTAGTTGTGTACAAGTTGATTTTCAAGATTCTATGTGAACAATAGGCTTTTATCAATTTAATTATCGGGGCATTTGTTTTTTATTTTCACTAGACCCAATTTCGGGCACCTCTAGCAAAGTAAGTTATTTCTCATTTTATTTTAGTCGACTAGAGCCAATTTCGGGCACCTCTAGCGATTCTTTAATGTGCATTAACTACTAGAGCCAGTTTCGGGCACCTCTAGCAAGAAAGTTCATTTACTACTAGAGCCAGTTTTGGGCACCTCTAGCAAGAAATTAACTTTTAATTTTAAATTTACCCTAATTTTAAGCAACCTAAATTCACTAAGTTTCTTTCAATCAACAAGCCACAACCGTGTAAAAGAAAAAAAAATTCCACATCATAGTAAAATTCTAAGTTCTTTTCATGCAATCCTAAAATTAAAGGTTCTTTCAATTAAGTGCGGTGGCAAAAATTCATCATTGGATATTCAACAAGTCTTAAGCAATTAAATCCAATTAAAGGCATGACAAGTAACATATGCAACCTATATGTGATTGCTAAAGATGAATGCAACTAAACATGAAACTAACTAGAAACTAACGCCCCCCAAACTCGAGAGAAGCATTGTCCTCAATGCACGTAAAAGTGAAACAAAATTTAAAAGAAACTAAATGAAATGAGTTAGTCAGAGAGGTCGTCACCTCGAGTGATGAGTTTCCTTCGTGCCGTTTGCTTGATTCAATTTTTCGATCGGTGGTTGAATGCTTGTGGCTGGTACCGCGTGAATAGCATTGCTTTGGTTTGATCCATGTTTGCCGAGGCATGTTCACTTGCATGTGCATCAGTAGTTACCGAAGCCATTGTTGTTGCCTGGGCATCGCCAGTTTCTGTTGTGGTTGCTGTGGCGAGTAGTCGGCAGTAAATTTCCTTATCATGGTGGTTGTGAGTCTTGTTCTGGAAAAGAAAATAAAGAAAACCTGGAAACGAGGCATGCACATCCATGGTTGCCGAGGCGTCAGGGGTTGCCGAGGCGTGCGCGTCCATGGTTGTCGAGGCGTGCGTATTAGGAGTTGCTGCGGTGTTGAAGGTTGCCGTTTTCGATACTTCTTATAGTCCATCCGCACCCTCCATCGGGTGATAATATTGCCCAAAAAGAGTTTGGCCAATGTGCTTGCCACTACTTCCTTTTGCGTTACCATGGTGGATGTGTCTTTCTTCTTTGTTCGCTTGTAGTCCATGTATACTCTCCACCTTGCTACTATTCCTGAAGGCACAAATATATTAATAGGAAAAATTATATCCATTCTCAACCATTCAATTACCTCATTCTTGTCGACTTCTATCATGGTTGGATGTAGCCTTTGTTGTCGTGGAAATTGCTGCTCAAGCCAATTTCCGTGGCAATCAGTTGTCAAATTTTGCTTTAAGTCAAGGGAAGAATCAATTTTCTGAAGAGCTTTATGAATCCAAACACCTTTTTCTTTTGGCCTCTCAAACATCTCCATCAGTAGAGATTTCGATGGCTTCAAATCTACCAACCTCGGTTCCTCAAGACATACCTGCAATGGACGAGGTGAGTTTTTAAAGAATTCAAAAGGTTCAACTATTACCTGCTCATATTCCATTGGCAAAGTACTATCATCTCGTTGATCTTGCATGTGGTCGTGTAATTGCCGTGGCAATTGTAGATGAGAGCAATCTCTGATTCTCGCTTCAACATCAACGTTGTAACCTTCGGGCATTAGGTTCCTCAAAATTTGTTGTAGTATTGTTGTTCTTAGCTTCACCGAGTGTTGTCGCGGCATTGCTGCATTCAGGCTCCTCAATCATTGTCGAGGCAATTTGTTGTTCAAGCTCATCATGTGTTGGGCAGTCTCTCTCATTGGCATCCTCTTGACTTTGAGGTTTTAGTTGTTCTTCACACATCAGAGAGATTTCTTTGCATTGCTCCTTATCCTCTTGCCTTAGGACGTCAGTATCCCTAGGAATGAATTGTTGGTGCATGTTATCCATGACATATGTGGATCTCCCCAATTGATCTTGAATCCCCTAAGGTTGCATCCCATTGAGTTATCCTCGTATCCATAGATTTTGATAGCTCTCGAATCTCTTCAATTGATCCGTCAAGTCTAGCCAATGAAGCTAGTAACGTTTCCTCCAAGGAATTGAATGCTCTTGAAAAGGACTACATTGCCATGGCATATCATTCTTTCTTGGCAAAATTGTTATGGTAAAAAAATTTTGAGCTTGTTGACCATACCATGAAGAATTTGGCTGCTGGTTCCCTCTATGGTCCTCCATGTAGTTATATGCACCGAAAATGTGAGGGCAATTTTCAAACACATGATGTTCTCCACACATAGCACAAGATTTTTCCACGGTATAAGTTCTTTGGGCTTTTCTCGGTTGGTATAGGTAATCATCAAAGGGTGCAAGAAGCTCTTGATTGGATTGATTCATATCTTCCAACATCATCTCTCGAATAGATCGGCTTTTATTTTCGACATGTTGATGTCCCTTAACTTAGAAGCACACCTTTTTTTTTTTTTGATAAAACAAACAAGAAGAAAAGTTAGTAAAACTAAGAGAGAAAAAATGCAATAACAAAAACAACTAACACCAATTGCCAATCCCCGGCAACGGCGCCAAAAACTTGTTGCGTGTGATAAGTGCTACGCAAATGTGCAAGTATACACGTCATAAGTAATAAAGTGATACGAGTATCGAGTATCGTCTCCACGAGGATTGGTTTGGGCCACTTTGCTTAAGTTCTTTGACTTTGTGAAAATAAAAACACAATTGATAATAGAGGTTTTAATTAACGAGAAAAGTAAAAGCAATAAACTAAAAGAATAGATGAAAGAAAAAGAGAGAATAGGCCAGGTTATCGTGAGTTGAGGTGTGATAGCCGATTGGATCGTCTTGGTAAAAGAGTGCAAGGGCAACTCGGTTGCCGTGGCAACTTGCACTGCGGGTTGCCTTGGCAACTAATCGATGGTTGCACGGGCAACTAGCTGGGCAACTACTTGGGCGTCTGGGAAGCAACTTCAAGGTTCGGTGGAGTGTTCTTTAATGGTTTCTTCTTATCCCTAAGTCGAAACTCTAGCTACTTGTGCATGCCTTGATAATACATCCCTGCGTGAATCAAGGGTGAACAACAACCAATCTTGCGCTCCTCTTAGCCGTTGAAATCCTTAACTTATTCCTAAGCCGGATTAATCTTCATCATCATTGGATTGAATAAAGACCATACTCATTCGTTTCTTGAATCTAACTCTCCCGATATTAGATAAATAGATGAAGTTACGAGATCCTCTCCCAATTCACTCGCAAACAAGAATAAGAACCAAGACTGAGTAAACCTTGAATTGAAAGTGCAAACTCTTATTACCTAAACAAAATCCAATTGTTTTTCACAACAACAAAACACAATAACCTCAACCGATCAAGTTAGTTCATGGTTGGGTTCAAAAGATATACAAAGAATAATCCCCAAACCATGAATCTAATGGAAGCAAAGAAGAAGAAGAAGTCGAAATTTCCCCTAATGCTCTCTATCGAAATTTCTCTATTTTTCTCTATATGGATTGTCGAAATCTCCTTGCTATTTATAGGGCTAGGCCAAAGTCCTTCTTTGAGGAGGGGTTTAAGTTGGAATTAAATTATCTTTAAAGAATATAATTCTTTATTATAATTGTATTCCTACTGGAACTTCTCCTATCTTCTTGGAATTTAATTCTTCTTTAATCTCTACATGGCAATCAAATTCCTTTGGGTTTGGGCTTTGCTCCACGTCATCTTGGGCTTGTCTAGTCATTAATTTCGACATCCCTATTGCATCTTCTCTTTGTCGACAATTGCCATGGCAACTGGCTCGGCGTCTCCTTCATGCATTGCCCTGGCAACTAGCTCGGCATATCCTTAATGCATTGCCCTGGCAACTAGCTCGGCATTGCTTTGGCAAGTGATCCTGCACATACACACACAAAAACACACCAAAGCAGCATCTTTTTCCACAAAAATCACCAAGTTATGTAATCAAGCTCAACAGTGGAAAGAAACATGAATTAATGCATGAATAACTAATTATGCAACTATTATGAGCTTAAGTCTAACAATAATATGAGTAAAAAGGGTAATAAAAATAGTACTTTTGAACACTTATCAACATGAATTCAACAAGTGTCATCTCGACATTTCAAGCCATCTCAACCAGAATAGCGATACAATCAAAATCATAATACATTATCAATCGAGTACAATTACAACTCACAGGGACACCAACCCCACTCATCGATTAGATGCTTAACCCCACTAACGGGAATTTACTGTACCATATAACCCTTGACCATTAGGGTACTTGGATGGAGTATTCGGTACACTATATAAAACCCCTAGACATCCAAGGTGACATATTATAGTGCACTGTCATCCTATGGCTGGCCAACTATATCCGATAACATTTTAAACCACATCACTTGCCAATATAATTCACAACTAACCATGTACCTCACTGTTTTTTATATGCATTAAACCAAATTATTTCCAAAGCAACAAACCATGCTTTTCAACAAGTATTTTCAAATACTTACAAGGATCACTTACCATGTTCATCCTTCAACATTTCATAATCAAAACAGTACTAAACATACTTTAAAACATGCTTAAACAGTATGTACCATGTAATTCAAAACAAGTACATAAACCATTTCGTAAAAGCACAACTGAGAGAGAAAACACATTATACTTACTTTCGAATTTAAACCAGCATTTCAAGCTAAGTTCAACCTCGTATAAACCACCTTTAAACCATTTCAAAGCTAAAACCCACGTTCTCACTCACCGATACGTGAAACCTCAATTTGCCGACACGAATTCAACCATCTGAAGCCACTAAAGCTTCACCGATATCTTCCGAACCAGCCTCCCATGTTTTAACCACATAACAACAGATGATTAATGCATCTCAATGCATTCAAACACTGCATGAACATTCCTTACAAACCTCAACAATTCTTTCACAATTACACCACCACAACAACCGAAATCATCATCTAACTCATTCCAAACACAACCCAGCCACAAACTATCAATCTAACACTTCCATTAACATCAATCAACACTCAAAATAGGATTATATCATCCTTATATCTCCAGCAACTAAACAGCCAACACAACACCTCAAAAACACAAATCTATCAACCTAAATAATTAGGGATTCATGGTGTTTCGGGATTCTAATGTTAAAAACAATTTATCATCATTATAAAACATCCAATACATGTTTAAAATCAATCATCGACACTGAAAAATAAATCCAATATGAATCTTCTTCAATTTCATCAAATAAGCCCAATTAAATCAAATAATCATCATAAAAAATAAAATCTGATTATAAATCATAAATCAAGGATCAAATACTTGGGAATATCACTAAAGAACCATTCAGTAGTGGAGAAAAACGAACCTTACCTCTATTGAGTGATTTCTCCCTTAATTGATTGATTAAAGCTTGCAAAACACAAGATTTCAATAAGATTTTGTAAAACAAAGATGAAGAATCATTTATAAATCAAGAGTTCAAGAAAATAGATCTCCCACCTCTGAAATTTGATGAAAACAAGAGCGTTTGGCAGAGTAGAAGTGAAGAGAAAAGTTGAGAGAAAAGTTTATGTCAAATATTTATAAAATCAGTAACTACCTTTTAATATCAAAACCCCTTTTTATTAATTAATAAAACACATGTTAAAAATCCTTAATTGAGGGACGAAACCACCAGCCAAAGTTTGGTAAAATAGCTCCTTAAGGATTCTAAGAATTTGACCCTTTTACAAACAAATCACCTTTTGAAAACAGTTTTAAAAATTTACATTTTGGTCACCAACCAAAATGTCACCCTTCCAATTTCAATTTCCTCAAATTGATTTCACCAATATTATCCATATATTAAATAATGATTTTTAACCAATTTTCCATATTTTTAACTTAATCAAAAATATTTATTCCCAAATCCGACTTGAATCCCTAACCAGGTCCATCGGACCGTCTAAATAGCCTTTAAACCGCTAGGCCCAAAACCGGGGCGTTATAACTCTCTCCCACTTAAGAAGTTTTATCCTCAAAATTTACCTGGAGGAAACAGATGCAGAAACTATTTCAACAAATCCGATTTGCTTTCCCACGTGGCTTCCTCAACACTGCGGTGCCTCTACAACACCTTAACAAGCTCAATCGTCTTACCACGCAGAACCTTACTGCTGGTGTCAAGGATCTCCACTGGTTCCTCATTATAAGATAAATTCGGCCTTAGCTCAATATCCTCTACCGGTATAATATACGATGGATCCGACCGATACTTCTACAACATCGACATGTGAAACACATCATGAATCCTCTCCAACTCATGAGGTAACCTCAAACGATAAGCAACTGGACCCACACGCTCAGCAATCTCATATTGTCCAATAAACCTCGGACTAAGCTTCTATTTCTGCCCAAAACGCATCACCTTCTTCCAAGGTGACACCTTCAAAAACACCCGATCACCAACAACATATTCTATATCCTTGCGCTTCAAATTCGCGTAGGATTTCTGACGATCCAAAGCCGCTCTCAAGCACTCACATATCAATTTCACTTTTTCATTGGTGTCTTTCAACACATCAGGCATCGAAACATATTTTTCCCCAACCTCAGCCCAACACAACGGTGTATGACACTTCCTACCATGCAAAGCCTCGTACGATGCCATCTTTATGCTAGCCTGATAACTGTCATTATAAGAAACCTCCACCAAAGGCAAGTACATTTCCCATGTTCCTTGGAACTCAATGAAACAACACCTCAACATATCCTACAAGACCTAGATCACACGCTCTGACTAACCATCCGTCTGAAGATGATATGAAGTACTGAAAATCAGCCATGTTCCTAGAGCACGATGCAAACACTCCAAAAACCTTTTTGTAAAGCGCGGATCTCTATTCAAAACTATGGATTTGGGCACTCCATGCAAGTGCACAATCTTAGAAATATACAGATCGGCCAACCTATCCAAGGTATACGTCGTATGTACTGGTACAAAATGCGTACACTTTGTAAATTGATCAACAATCACCCAAATAGAATCCTTTTTGGTTGGTGTCAAAGGCAACCCGGACACAAAATCTATGGCGATTCTTTCCCATTTCCATTGCGGTATCCTCAACGGTTGTAACAACCCAGAAGGAAACTGGTGCTCAGCCTTTACTCGCTGACATACCAAGCACCGAGCTACAAAATCAGCCACATCTTTCTTTAAACCAACCCAATAGTACTCTTCCTTCAAGTCTCGATACATCTTAGTACTACCGGGGTGCATAGCAAAAGGACTAGCATGCGCTTCGGTCAAAATGGTACGCCTAAACTCTTCATCATCAGGCACCACAATTCGACCTTTATAACACAACACCCCATCATCATTAAAATGAAAATCCGTAGGACTTCTATCCATGATATCCTTTACATAAGGTACCAAACTCTCATCATGCGGTTGTTTCTTTTCAATTAACTATGACAAGGACGGTTTTACTTTCAACTTAGCCAACAACCCGCCGCCACGAGTCACACTCAACCTAGAAAACATAGCCCTTAACTCAACAACAAATTTTCTACTCAAAGCATCAGCCACCACGTTAGCTTTACCTGGATGATACTCGATGGTCAGATCATAATCTTTAAGAAACTCTAACCATCTTTGTTGCCTCAAATTTAACTCCTTCTGCGACGTAAGATATTTCAAACTCTCATGATCTGAATAAACTACACATTTCTCACCATAAAGGTATTACCTACAGATTTTCAAAGTAAAAACAACTACGGCGAGTTCAAGATCATGAGTAGGGTAATTACGCTCATGCACCTTCAACTGTCTAGATGCATAGGCAACTACCTTACCCTCTTGCATTAGCACGCACCCAAGTCCAACATAGGACGCATCACTATAGACAACGAACTCTTTCCCTGACTCTGGTTGAGTCAAGATCGAAGCTCGTGTCAAAGCTTTCTTCAACCTTTCAAAAGCCCGCTGCCTATCCTCCATCTACTCAAAATGAACGTTCTTTTGTATGAACTTGGTCAAAGGAGTAGCTATACTAGAAAACCCATCCACAAACCTCCGGTAATAACTGGACAACCCTAGGAAACTTCGAACCTCTAACACATGTTTAAGCACTTTCCAACTCATCACGGCCTCATTTTTGAGCGGATCAACATGAATCCCCTCGGCCGACACCACATGCCCAAGGAAAACAACACCACTAAGCCAGAACTCACACTTGCTTAACTTGGCATAAAGTTGATTAGCCAACAACGTCTGAAGCACAATCCGCAAATGCCTATCATGATCCTCCTCGGTACGAGAGTACACAAGAATATCATCAATGAACACAACCTCAAACTAATCCAAAAACTCATGGAACACTCGATTCATTATGTCCATGAAAGCCGTCAGTGCATTGGTCAAACCAAACGGCATCACCAAAAACTCATAATGTTCGTACCTCGTACGAAAAGCTGTCTTGGGCACATCCACATCTTTCACCTTCAACTGATAGTACCCAGACCTCAAATCTATCTTAGAGAACACCGAAGTACCCTTAAACTAATCAAACAGATCATTAATCCACGATAAAGGATACTTATCCTTTATTGTCAACTTGTTCAGCTATCGATAATCTATACACATCCGCAACGTACTATCCTTCTTTTTCACAAACAACACCGATGCAACCTGCAGTGAAACACTTGGTCTAATAAACCCTCGATCAAGCAACTCTTGCAGTTGCGTTTTCAACTCTTTCAACTCCTTTGGGGCCATGCAACATGGAGCAATTGACACTGGTGCTGTATCCACATAAACTTCAATGCCAAACTCCACCTCTCGATCTGGTGGCAACCCCGACAACTCTTCCAGAAAAACACCCAGAAACTCACATACCGTAAGGATATCCCGCACCCTCAACTCCTTTGAACCAGGATTCATAACATAGGCTAAGAAAGCCTGACATCCAAAATCCATCATTCGTCTCGCTTCCAAAGCTAAAACAGCATTAGACAAGAACTTAGCGTTCTCACCCACAACCACCACCTCGAAATCATCAGACAACTTCAGTGATAAATGTTTGGTCTCAAAGTCTACCACAACCCTATGCTCGGTTAACCAATCAATTCCAGGATAACATCAAAACCATGGGATGGAAACTCCATCAAATCAACGGTAAATATATAACCCTGAACCATCAGCGGACACCTACGATACAACTTTCTAACCATGACTGTCTCTCCAAGAGAACTGGTCACTCTAACACACACATTAAGAATTTCAACAAGTATATCAAGCAACTATACATGCTCACTCAAGATATATGAATGGGTAGAACCAGAATCAACCAACGAATACAATGACAAAGACTATAAAGTGAATGTACCTAAAACCATATCAGAGTCGTTGTGACCCTCCCGGTGCGCATACACTCTAGCTGGTCCACCTCCGTCGGGTTGGATAGCAACCGTATGACCCATAATCCTCTGTCCACCTTTCTTGAGTTAAAATTGACCACAGCCTCTCTGCGGAGCAACAACATGTGCGACACCCTACCCACCTCCAGCTAAAAAATGACAATTACATCTCAGATGGTCACCAGACCCACAACTCCAACAAGCTTTAGCCATAACAGCCGTAGGTACCTGACCCTCTCTGGCCAAACATGTGCAATATCGCCTCAGATGATCACGTAATCTGCAAGCCCAAGAGGTATTGTGCGAAGCTCTAACTTGGGTACCCTGCCCCTGCACTCTATGCCTAACAGCACCTCCACCACGCCTCTGATCAGGGCGATACCTCATATCACGATGTCTCTTGGCCTAACCACCACCAAAGCTAGAATCTATACCTCTCTTACCAGATCTAAAGCCTCGAGACCCAGAAGCTAAACCAGGGTTCTACTCGATATCCTTGGCTCGCGTAACAAATACGTCAAAATTCATATAATTAGCAGCAAGCATGTACGTCTTAACCTCCTACACCAGCCCATAACAAAAATGGTCGCATCATTGTCGCTCGTTAAGAACCAACTTAGGTGTATACCGGCTCAACCTTACAAACTTTTCCTCATACTTAGAATCAGACATACCATCCTACACTAGAGTCATAAACTCGCTCTTTCTTTCTTCTAGATACTGGGCCCCCAGGTACCTTTTCTGAAAAACAACACAAAAGAACTCCCAGGATATATCCTCAGATTCTATCCCAGCGGTCACGGTAGTCCACCAGCTATAGGCATTTCCCTACAACATGGACACAACACAACCCAACTTACGAGCATCCGTACAACCCATCTGACCCAATATCCTCTTTGTACTAGCCAACCAATCATCAGAAGCCTCTGGTGCTAGACCACGGAACTCAACTCTGCCCAGACTAGGAAGACGCTCTAATGGTAAACTCGTCTACCCAACCACTGGTGCCGACACATGAACACCCGCAACTGTTGCCTGAAAAGCACCAGTCATGGCCTGAATCAACGGTGCCATGTCACTCATCCCTAGCCCAGCTGGTACAGAAGGTATTTGCTCCACTTTCGTAAGAGGAATGGGTAGAGGTAGCGGCAACCCTTCATGAGGTATGACATCCCCCTCATTTCCCTGCCCAACGGTAGCAGCAATCGTACCAGATCGTAACTCTCTCCTTGGTCCCATCGTGTTAAAAATATATCTAAGGCATGATATTTCACCAAAACAAAACAATCAGGCCAGCTTAAAGCAAGGATCTAAGGCTTCCATTTCAAAACCAAAACATTTCAGACTATAATAATAAGGCAATAGATTTCCCAAACTCCCCCAAAATATCATAAAGCAATCAACGTACATATTACAATCACCGTGCATAGGAAACAACAGATTACAACTCACTACAACATTACAACAACCATACCAACTCCCAATTGTCGCAAACTTGGCTCTAATACCACTAAATATAACCCTCTAGACCCGGCCTAGTCGCAAAGCTGAACCGAGCGAGCTACATTAGGTTTACCGAGGTAAACTGTGAAGAAGAAACTCGAAACGCGTCTATTTTTTTCTTTTATCTTATCTAGATGCAAATTATTATCTTATGTGTTCATATTGAACGCAGGTGAAAACTTAACTCAAACGCGCATCGAATCGATACCCAATTGGGTACAATTGCAATTTATGGACCAAATTGTAATTCTGGAAAACTACAAGGACTTAACCCCTTTTTATGTTACCAACCTTTAATTAATCCAATTTCATGCATACGTGTCGAAACTCAGCTCAAAACGACCACCCATACTCATTCAATTGCATCTACAATATTCAGAGACTAAAATGTAAGAAAATAGAACTTCAGAACATTCAAATAACTGAAATAATTGTTACCCGTATCGGTACGCTAAGGGGGTGTATCGATATGCTTTGCCTGATTAAATATCCTCAAATTCTAGTAGCTCAATACCTTATCGATACGCCTTGCCCATAATCGTTATCTCGTACTGAAATTCTGGCCACAATTGGCCTAAGCCCGTACCAAAATGATATCCCGCATACCGAAACACTAAGCCTAAAATGGCTTACCTGTATCGGTACGGGGATACGTGTACCGATACATCTGGACCTGAAATGTCCTCTTTTGCTGGTTTAACATGCTTTCGAGGATACCAAAACACCCTAACATGCTTTTAATATGTATCCAACACATTCAAGGATCAAACCTCAGCAAAACAACACAGATCCATGAACAATTCATGGCATCTTGCATCAAATATAAAACTAGAGGCATGTTTCCTAGAAACCAAACCAAGCAAAACACAAATCTCAAAACCAAAGCAACCAAGAATCCAAAATGACCAATGACAAACCAAAAGCAGCAAAACAAATTGCTCAAACAAGGAGTTTAACAAATCATCTCCCAAAACAACAACAGAAACCCCATTGCCCTTATTACTTATTGTCTAATTCAAAACATACTTTTAGTACCAAGTCTTTAGCGATCCCTTACTTCCCCGCTGCCTTCGAATCTTTGATTCTCTGCATTGATGGATAAACAGAGCGTAAGCACACTAGGCTCAATGAGGAGTGCTCAAAACAAAATGCCATCAATGCATTTAAAACCATTTCCTAACAACACATTGAAATCTCATTTCAATCATCTTTTAGACATCACTTAAAACATCATTTGAAACATCATGCCCTGAAAACCATGCACTTAACACTTTTAAAAACTAGCATATTAAACCATATGCAACATGTACCATTAGCCATCAGCAAATCCCATTGCTAAACCTTAATTTAAACCTTCCCATGCATAACAAACCATATGCAAAGCTTAAAGAGTAAACATGTATAAATCACATTATACAACATAAACCATTACATGACACATCCACAAATATATTCGCTTACAAGTGATCATAGCCAAGTTCCTTTACCAAAATAGTTCATCGGATACACGGATTCAACAAGTGTCCTTTCAACACTTCAAGCCATCTCAACCGGAATAGCGATACAATCACAATCGCGGTACATTATCAACCGAGTACAATTACAACTTACGAGGACACCAACCCCAATCATCGGTTAGATGCTTAACCCACTAACGAGAGTTTACGGTACCATATAACCCCTCGACCGTTAGGGTACTTGGATGAAGTATTCGGTACACCGTATAAAACCCCTTGACATCCAAGGTGACTTATTATAGTTCACTATCAATCCTATGGCTGGCCAACTATATCCGATAACATTTAAACCACATCACTTGCCAATATAATTCACAACTAAACATGTACCTCACTATTTTTTTATGCATTAAACCAAATCATTTCCAAAGCAACAAAACAAGCTTTTCAACAAGTATTTTCACATACTTACAAGGATCACTTACCATGTGCACCCTTCAACATTTCATAATCAAAACAGTACTAAACATACTTTAAAACATGCTTAAACAGTAGGTACCATGTAATTCAAAACAAGTGCATAAATCATTTCGTAAAAGCACGACTGAGAGAAAACCACTTTATACTTACTTTCGAGTTTAAACCAACGTTTTAAGCTAAGTTCAAACTCTAATAAATCACCTTTAAACCATTTCAAAGCTGAAACCCATATTCTCACTCAACGATACGCGAAACCTCAATTCGTCGACGCGAATTCAAGCGTCTGAAGCCTCCAAAGCTTCACTGATAGCTTTCGGATCAGCCTCCCCTACTTTAACCATATAACAATAGAGGATTAATGCATCTCAATGCATTCAAACACTGCAACAACATTCCATACAAACATCATCAGTTCTTTCACAATTACACCACCACAACAACCGAAATCATCATCTAACTCCTTCCAAACACAACCCAGCCACAAACTATCAATCTAACACTTCCATTAACATCAATCAACACTCAAAACAGGATTACATCAACCTTATATCTCCAGCAACTAAACAGCCAACACAACACCTCAAAATCAAAAATCTATCAACCTAAATAATTAGGGATTCATGGTGTTTGGGGATTCCAATGTTAAAAATAATTTATCAACATTATAAAACATCCAATACATATTTAAAATCAATCCTCGACACTAAAAAATAGATCTAATATGAATCTTCTTCAATTTCATCAAATAAACCCAATTAAATCAAATAATCATCATAAAAACATAAAATCAGATTATAAATTATAAATCATAAATCAAGGATCAAATACTTGGGAATATCAATAAAGAACCATTCAATAGAGGATAAAAATGAACCTTACCTCTACTGTGTGATTTCTCCCTCAATTGATTGGTTAAAGCTTGAAAAAACAAGATTTCAATGAGATTTTGTAAAACAAAGATGAAGAATCATTTATAAATCAAGAGTTCAAGAAAATAGATCTCTCACCTCTGAAATTTGATGAAAACAAGAGTGTTTGGAAGAGTAGAAGTGAAGAGAAAAGTTGAGAGAAAAGTTTACGTCAAATCTTTATAAAATTAATAACTACCTTTTAATATCAAAACCCCTTTTTTATTAATTAATAAAACACATGTTAAAAATCCTTAATTGAGGGAAGAAACCACCAGCCAAAGTTTGGTAAAATAGCTCCTTAAGGATTCTAAGAATTTGGCCCTTTTACAAACTAGTCACCTTTTAAAAACAGTTTTAAAAATTTACATTTTCGTCACCAACCAAAATGTCACCCTTCCAATTTCAATTTCCTCAAATTGATTTCATCAATATTATCCATATATTAAATAATGATTTTAAACCATTTTTCCGTATTTTTAACTTACTCAAAAATATTTATTCCCGAATCCCACTCAAATCCTTAACCTGGTCCACCGGACCATCTAACTAGCCCTTAAACCGCTAGGCCCAAAACCGGGGCGTTACAACAACCTCTCAATATTTAATTGAGAATAGGATTATTTTATTTGACAATCTCGGCACTTGTCATTTTCTCTTTCATATGGTTTTATGTTGTTTTAGAGCTTCATGAATTTTTCTGACAACATTTTTAAGTCCAACAATGTCATCCTCAACCATTTTTTTACAACAAATGCTTATTTGAATTCAGATTTTACTAATTTTGCATGCTTTGTTTGAATTTTAAATTTTATATTTGTTATTTTAAATTCTTTTCCTATTTTTTATCAACAAGTATGATTTTATTATAGTAGAAATCGCACAAGAAACATATTATCACGTGCCTTATTAAAAACTTCCCTAAATCTATGATGAAGGAAAAAAAAGTACACCAGGGATAATATGAAGGTGGACAAGACACCCCGCCAAATAGCAAAAGAACAAAACACCAAGGTAAAAAAATTCACCCAACTACTCATCACTCACTCTGTAGAGACCACTAGCGGTCACACAAAGCAACCCAAACCAAGCACTCACACCTCAGCATTCGTCTTTTATTATCACCAGAACCAGGAACGAGACAAAACACTATCAATATTTATTGAACCCTACACTAGTCCTCCACTCATCCCACAATTATACAGTCACCTAAAATATGACATTTTGTCTATATCTCCTTTCTTTAAATAATACGACATGTGATGTTGCACAATTATCTCAGTCAATGATTGAAGCACCCCATACAACTAAATGCAAATCATCCGAACAACAAACCCTTTTTAGCATTTGAGGGGTGACCAACTCAAGTTTCGTCTCTTGAAGAAAAGTCATAAACCACGGAACCATCTCAACAAATCTTGTACAAATTTTTCTTTGTCGCTGAACCCAAACCACATCTGTTCCATATTCTTTGTTATTGCGCTTTCTCGTTGATTGCGATAATCCGAGCTATGTCCTTGACAATATCCTCTTTGATCCCAATCATAGTTGCTTCAATGAATTTTCCCAAATCCAATGTTGCTCGAGCCTCTCGCAAAATTGCTTGTTGTAGATTTAAGAAATTAGATGACAATAATGATCCATTCGCTATATGTTGATCTCTAGATGGATTCTTTCGTGGATGACCTCTCATCAGCAATACAATGTTTCTCAGACGAAAGTTAGTATCCCCTTGTATGAAACCACCTCTACTTTAGAAGTCCTCTGAATTTCGGTCAGCATCCCATTTGCATTACACGCCTCAATCGACATACCTACCGCCAACGAACCAATCAGAGAAACATTATCCCTGTTAATGGAGCCCACCTCCTCGTCTTTCGACTATACATTCGAACCCTCCGACAATTCAGCTACTCCCAGATCCTCTTGTCGTCCATCGTCTCACAAACAATTGTCCTTCCATATTATTTGCTCCTCTCGAGACCCCGTATCCAGCCCCAATTTCATAATGGAGTTACACATTTTATCCAACGCTGCATCCTTTTCCTTTCTCATCTTCCTATCCACCAACACATCGTCATTTACCTTCTCACTACACATAGAATCAACATCCTCTTCATCATCACATCCCTCTTTACTCATAGGTAAGACCTCAAACTCAGTGACCCGTACTCTAAATACTTTATCAGCAACACGTAATCCACAACCTTATCAACCTTTTCTATACAATTATATATTTTTTTCTTGGATATAAAATCTTTATTATTTGGTCTTTTGTAATTTTTTACTTTTCAAGTATTCTCCTGTATCAGCATGTTGATTTTATTTTAGTGTTATCTTCAACTTTGTTCTTCTTCGTTATTTTCATTTTTAATTGAATCTGTAATTCACCAATTTGTATTTTTTTCGTCTTTGAAATTTTAATATGATTTTTAGGTTTAAATCAAATTAATTTTTTTGGTTTTTGTGTTTATTTTGTTCATTTCTCTTGGGAAAAAATCATCAAGTTAGGTATGTATATTTAATTTCGGGTGGGGACAAGTGAAACATCAAAAATTTTTGGGGCGAGTCGAGGTCAGGTCTTGATTCTTACTACTTGGGTTGGGGTCAGGTATGTCAAAAACTCACCTTGCTCGATGGGGCCATGACGCCCTAAAATTTGGGAAAATTATCATTAGACCTCCTAAAATTTTTAAAAACTTTTAATTCGTCCTTCAAAATAGTTTTCAAATTTTTTATCCTTTTAAATTTGTTAAAGTTTCACATTAATACATATTTATATGTATTTATAAAATAATTAAATTAAATGTGTATTCTCAAAATATAAATTTTAAATAAAGAATTTAAAATTTGATAAACATAAATCATAAATATGTGAATTAAACTTAATTTTAAAATTTAGTTTCTCCTGGAAGTAAAATCTTAAAATCTAATTCAACATTGATAAGATATAATTAATCTATATACAAGCACGTTTTTTGGGTTTTTATTTCATTAGTATTTTTTATTTTTATTTCTCACATCATGCCTCTTTTTATTTTCTTCTATTTTTATAGTATTCTCAAATAAAAATAGAATGAGAAAAATTACCATCGGAGAAAATTAAAAATTGATCTTCCCGCTAAATTTTTGAGTCAATGAAAATTTAAAATTTTCAACAACCCTTCATAATATTTTAAACACTTTTAGGCTCATACTTTATTCTATAAATAAAACTAAATTCCTATTAATTTGCTCAACATTTGAGTATTTTTTCTACAAGTTGAGTGTCGAGATCTACAAAAATAATTTCATTTCAATTTCTTTCCAAGAAAATCTGAATGGAGGATTTTTTTTTTGAAAAAGACGTTATAAATCTACATTTTCTCTATGGAAATCAAATATAAACATATGTGATTTGATAAATAGAATTATTACTAAAATCATTTTTGATATTTAACTCTAAAGTCAAATGTCTAGTTCCGCTACTGTTATAATGGAAGAAAAGATAAAATCTTTCGAGATAAACAAGCCTCTTGTTACCATATCTTATCATAGTGGAAGTAGAAGGGACTGCAACTAATTAAATTTATATATTAGTGGATTTCAAAGACTATGTGTCACATCCAAATATTAAAAGAAGTATTTCATTTCCACTTTCTAAAGAAGATAGAGACACCAATTCTTTTGGTTGGATGTAGATGTTGCATTCCAGTAGGTTGGAGATACATGCACGACAACATGGTGTTATTATCATATAAATGAATGAATTATTAATTCACTATTACTGACTGCACACAAGTTTTCACCAGAAGGGGTGTTTGGATGCAAAGAAATTCAAGTTTGCATACATTATTCTCTGCTGACAACAAAGGAAAAATCAGCTATATTTTTTTTGTTCGGTAAATATTTTTTATTAAATAACCGAAATTATATGCCTTATTAAAAATATCTCTAATTTAAAAGATCCAATTTGGCAGATATTATTACTACGCGCGGCAAGTTAACTGGAGAGCAAAAGTGTCGAAAATAGTCTACTTAAAATATCTGCAAGATATGTTCTGGAAGTAAATGATTGGCAAGATTCGTTTTTGGACTATAATACAACAAATTGTGCAAGAAAAATTTTCATTTTTTTCCTGAACGCAAAAGGCCTTAATGATGAAGGATGCATGGTGGGAAATGATTGAGCAATATCTGGCAGGAAAGCCACCTCATCTTCCAACTTTTGTTTTTCTTTATCTAATTGCTTAATCATAAGCTATTCTAACAATTTCCAAACTGCAATTATATGGTATTGTGACCTACTATTATTATTATTATTATTATTATTATTATTATTCTAAAGGTGATTTAAAAGATAGTATTTTTTCACATCGGACTTATAATTATTAAGCTCTAAAGATTATGAGCTTATAATATACGAAGATTGTGAGTTTTGTGAAAAATAAGGGCGAAGTCAGTTATAAATGTAGACATGGCAGTTGACGGAAAAAATTGTACTTATTGTATTTTTTATTATCATACAAATTTCTTACGATGATAATTAAGTTTGACGTTTGAAATAGAATAAAAATATTAATTGTATTTATTATTATTTTATTAGTGTAAGGCATTATAGTATGAATTTTAAAAAATATTGTTTCACTATTTTTTTACAAAATACAATGTACAGTTAAAAGTGATCATAACCTAACTTTATCCTTACATTATCTCACCACTGATGCAATGCCACGCTAATCAAAGGGCGAATTTTTAACCGCATAGATGGAAAAAAAAAATAACAGCCAAAACAATGAAAAGGGAAAAATGCAGAGACTAAAGAGAGCTCACGGTGATATTGATTCGCTAGTTTTGATTTCAGACATCTCTTTTACTTATGTTATACCAATTCATGAATTAGTTAATTTTAACAAGCTCATGTCAAAGAAAGGCTAACGTCAACGGGACCTTAAATACCTAATTTCAGTTGTGATACTAGACATTGAGGGGTAATTTAAATTTATTTTTAAATTAGTGGACCAATAATGAATTATATATTTTTAAAGGATGAAAGAACAATTTTACCGTATTTTTTAAAAATTTCTAATATTTTTGTGGAGATGGCTTCCACTAGTGCTGTATAATCTGCTACTGCTTATGTTCCAAGTCCGTTTATTCATCATATGCTTTGAATTTAGTCCTTTCCTTTTTCTTTTTATGAATTTAGTCCATCTAGTTTTCTTAATTTAAAAATTCAAGTTAAATTGATATCATCATTAGAATTCTTTTATTAAATTTATTGCTGTAACATTTAAAAAAAAATACTGCCTTTGACACCGATATAACAAAATAAAAAGATGATGCAACAAATCTGAATTAAAAAAAAAGTAGAGTGTTAACAAAAGGACGGGCATGAATTATTAAATATGAAAAGTAGAGAACCAACGTGAGTTGGTCTAGTGGGATTATTTATTAGATTCCTTAGGCAGTGTTAGAGGATCGAATCTTAGTCATGTGAATGGAACAAATCGATTTGGAACTGTCGCCCCATAACAAGTCTCTTTCGTACCGGATTTAAATTAGTCAATCAATGGATCAAATAACAGTGATTAAACCACAAATAAAATATGAAAAGTAGAGAGATATAATTCCAAAAAATAAAAATGTAGAATGAGTATACTTTTGAATGTACGAAGAACATAAGTCCTTGAAGCATATTTTTAAACTTTGTTTAACTGATATCTATAAAGCTAAACGGCTTAATATGACAAGTATTTATCAAGATTCACCTAGAAAGACCCTTAACAACCGAAGTTTTAGTTCCCAATAAACCGACCACTAAACAAATCATGCAAGCTAACGCACAAAAATAATCAGGCAGGCGTTCAATAACCACTCCTGGGATAGTCCCCTGGTCAGCCCGACACTAGGTATAAATATCAAAGTACAACTCTTATCTTAGCTATCTATATTGTATGTCATCATCACTCGAGAAGTTGTGGTGCTTAGAGGAACGCAGGTCTAGTGTGATGCTAAATCCATCAACAGGTTGTTCGGTTTAAGCAATCACAAAGATGAGCACAAAGATTGGACAGCTAATCTATCGGAACGATAACTGGATGAGGTGCTGAACGAGCTGGCTGAACCAACAACGAAGTGGGTAAAACCTGATAATGGAGTGCCTTATGTACCAACAAACTCCTTGCTCCTGCCAAGGTTTGGTTTGAATTTGTCCGTACTCGGCTATTGCCCACGATCTCTAATTCTTTCTGTCACAAGGATAGGTTATTGTTGATCCACTCAATCATATTTGGGAGGAGAATCAATGTCGGGAGAATCAAAGCGGAAGGTCTACATAAATTCGCTGGTAGTCCATCAAGGGAGATTCCCTACCCATCTCTCGTGACTCATTTGTGTGGATACTACAAGTCCCGATCCTGATCTTTTTGGACCATAGGCAAAATAGTAGATTTGGGCACCTTTCAAATAAAAATCATACAACATATAACAATACAAAATAATAACATATAATAGTACCTCCATATAAATACTCCATTGTTTAAGCGGATAAAGTTTTTACTAATAAAATTACCAAAAAAAATTTTTGTTCAAGCAACTCATATGACATCATCTAATACATAATCTCAAAAAATCATAAAAAATGGGTTCTATGAGCTTTTCGAGACACAAAATCATTAATGATAACATAACATCAATGTTTTCCAAAAGTTCCTTCTCGATTGATAAAATTGCAAGACCATTCAACTGTTCTTGTGACATTGATAACCTTAAGTAGGTTTTGATCAACTTTAACTTTGAAAAACTTCTTTCAGCTAATGCCAAAGTCACCGAAACCGTTAAAAAATCTATAAGCGATTGAAGCATTAGGATAGCAATCTGCAGATTTGACAAACTCAAGAATTTCAATAGCTGACAATAATTCATTTGGCAAAGTAGATTGTAACACTATCAATTCTGAATAAAGATCATTTAAATTAACATATGATGAATCACCATGAGAAAAAGTAGAGTGAAAAGTAGCACAACATTCTCTCAATTCCTTTTTCATCCAATGACTTTAACTTGTTTGAGTAAAAAAGAAATCCAAAAATACTTTCAAAAGTTTTTAGTTGCTCAAATCTGCTTTTCAAAGAAGTAATTGCCATATCAATAACAACAACAAAAAAACACACAAGTCTAAATAATTCTTCAGGTGACTGATTTTGTTCATCCTCTTGATTATTTTCATCAAAATATTTTTTCTAATAACATGATGCTTTGTTGGAAGGGTAGGTTCTAAATTCATATCAAGTGTAATACTTTTAGCAATATTCATACTAGAAGTAAAGTCTTCATCTCTAAACTTTTCAAAATATGATAGCATACCTTTAACTTGTTCTATGGTGGTGCTGATACACATGGACTTAGATTGCAATTTCTTGCTCACCTTATTTATAACAAATAAAATTTCATACCAAATAACCATACCAAGCAAAAACTCAAAACTCCCAAGTGCATTATATAAACACTCTGCCTCACTCTTTGACTTTGCATCATTACCACAAGAATCACATAAAATAGACAAAGCCAATCTTAATTTGGGAGCATGAAATCTAATAGCTTTAACACTATTAATTCGACTTTTCCAACGAGTATTAGATAAACATTTCAAAGTAAGTTCAGAAACATTGTCAAGCAAAATTTTCTCTCTTTGTAGAACCAAAAAATAATGTATATATGCGTCGAACAATTCCAAAAAATGAAATAGCTCTAGTGTAAGAATGTGCCATGTCGTTAAGAGCAAGAATCAAACTACGACAAGCACAAGGCATATATAATGCCCTCGGGTTTATTTCAAGTAAATGCTTGTGTACACCTTGGTGCTTCCCTTTCATGTTGGAGCCATTATCATAAACTTGACCCCTAACATTATCAACACCAAGATCAAGAGACTTTAAAACATTTTTTAATTCAACAAAAAGTCTCAATCCCGATGTATCATCCACCTCCAATAACTCTAAAAAGTACTCATCAATTTTTATTTTATTTGTTGACATTCTTACACATCGTACAATTAGAGTCATTTGTTCTTGATGAGCAATATCAGGGGTACAATCAAGAATTATGTAAAAATATTTTGCCTCTTTGATAGTCTTGATTATAGAACTTTCACACTATGGGCCAAAAGGGAAATCAATTTATTTTGAATTTTAAGCCCAAGATAATTATAATGAATTTTACAATTTTGAAAGCGTCTAACATGATCTTGCATTATCACGTCAAATTCTACAATCATTTCAATCAATCCTAAGAAATTACCATTACTATCTTGATAGAGTTTTTCGTTAGATCCTCGAAAAGCCAAATTATGAGTAGCAAGACATTTCACAACTGAAAATATTCTAAGTAACACTTGATTCCATCGATCTTTCTTTTTCATAATCGCTTCTTGTAAGTTTTTATGAATTGTTTCATTCTTCTCCATCCTCACTCTTATTTCATTCCATGTAATCATATTATTCATATGCTCAATACTATTTTCATGTTGTTTGAGCCTCTCACTAATACGCTTCCAATCACATAGACCCTCATTTGCTAACAAACTTTTGTTACAAATAGATTTGAAACAACAAAAACAAAATACTTTGTCAACATGTTTAGAATAAACCAACCATTTTCTATCGCTAATCTCACCATTGCTCAACTTCCTAGAAAAATAAGCATATGAAAAATGCCTATCATTATCATAAAGAGGAAAGTCAAGATTCAATTCTCTTATAGGTCCCTTTTCAACTATAATGTCTCTTGTTTTGTTATCAAGATCAGCCCGATTCCTAGGATCATAAATATCCACAGAAGGAATTGCTTTCATCAATGCCATTATTAGTAGGAATTGTTTGCTCTACCTCTACATCAATGTCAATATCAATAGAACGATTGGATACATTTTGCACATCATTTTGCAAATTAGGCTTATTTTGAACATCATTAGACTCATTTGGAGTGTTAACTTCATTATTATCATTGGCATCATCATGCGAAATTTCATTTGAGTGATCTAAATTTTCATGAACTACATTTCTAACAACAAATCTGTCGATAGCACCTTGCTGTGATTTTATTAACTCATCAATACATTTTCTCTTTTTCCTCTTTTCACTTCCAGATAAATGTTTTTTAGGTAACATTGCACATAACAAATAAATCAAACACTCAAATCATATTCAATAAAATTAGAGAATTACTGTTGGAAATAAAGAAAGAAAATTAGAAAATGAAATGACAACACCTGGTGGTTGGTAGATTGAAGGCCGGAAGCAGCCAATTGCAAGATTGAAGACCGAAAGACGTTTGACGTCCTACAAGGCGGCAACCAATCAACCACCGTTGTTAGAGCAACACCAATGTCGTCAACAAAATTTCTCAGGAAAAACTTTAGATTCTCAATATCATAATCTCTTAATAACTTCAATTGATTGAGGCTAAAACTTATGAGTGCTTCATTATTCAAATGCAGTTTTCCCTATTTAAATTGTAGAAAAAAATCCTATTGTCACGACTAAGAGAAATTTAATGAGGTTTAATGTTAATAACGACTATTTTTTGCGAAATATTGAAATGTTCCATGAGTTTAATGGTAACTAGATATAAATTTGGGAATTTGAAGAAATTTGGATCTTAGAGAGAGAAAGTGAGATAGAGAGTCAGAGAGAAGGTGGGGAAGATGAAGAGGCATTTTTTTCTTTTAAGTTTCTGGGGAGTGAAGTGCGTGATTAAAGGTAAGAAGAGTAAAAAAAATTTCTTTTTTCTTTTCTCTAAATTAGCTTTTTATTTTTTCTTTTTTCCCTAATACTATTTTTAAGCCTAGCAGATTGGGCCCCTTTCAAGCTTGGGCCCTAGGCCATTGCCCCTCTAGACACTCCTTAGGGTCGGGCCTGGATACTACTCTATGCTGACATTTTATGAGGATTTTGAAGTACCAAACAAGGAACACATAATGCTTTCTTCCATCTCTTCACCTTTAGACAAAGGGAAGAAGAAAATATTAGAAGCAACTAGGATGCAAGAACAAACTTTCATTAAAGTTCATATTGGCACATCAAGTCCCATCAATAACGACAAAGAGAATTATGGAGAAGTTATTGTCAATACGCTCGCAAGAATCAAAGCAAAAATGATCAAAATGAAGCATGTTCAAAATATCATACTAACCAAGATTTATAGATTAGAGAAAAAGCCATTTTTCTGAGCATCATGTATGGACCCAAGTTAGTCTAGATGAAGAATCATAAGGGAATGTCGAGAGAGAAAGAGATTTAAGAGGAAGAAGAATAAAAGGATGAAAGAAGAAGGTGAACAACAGCAACAACAACATCAACCGACATACCCCACTACCAATGTCGATATCGAAACATAGGATAATATTTCCTTTTATGTTTATGTTTTCCCTTTGACATGTTTACTTTTTGTTGTGTATCAGGGATGTTGCACCTAACTAGGTTTGGGGTTCATTTCCCTTAGGTTATATACTAGTTTAGTAATGAATAATTTTTTATCAACAAAAGAAATGTACGTCTTACGTGTATGTTTCGACAATCAATCAATTTTTTTTTAAGAAAAATAGTCACTTTTGACCCTTTATCTTAAGTGAAAATATGTTGGATGTTTGTAAATTAGAACTTAGGTTAGTTTGAAATGTGTGGCTTGACTTTAAGTAGTTTAAATTTCATAAGAGTGTATAGACAGTTTTAAAGATCCGTTAAGAATAAGTTAACTTCTATATGTCGACTTTGAAACTTACTTCTCCTTGTTACGAAAGACTGATCATGTGGTTGTACGAGTTAAATAGGTGGTAATACCAAAGTATTCTCGGTAATAAAAAGATGGTAATAGCAACAATCATGAGCAAAAAAGGGAAACTCAAATATTGACATTAGTGTATAAATATCGACTATTTTAAGGAAAAAAGAAAGAAAAGGAAAAAATATTTTGTCGATCTAGTCGGAATATGGCAAAGCAATGTTTATGTGATGACCTTCATTCTCTTAAAAGCCAGTTACATAGATTAGAGAATTGTGTTAAAATGCAAAGCATGCAAGGAATAAGTATAGTGTCTTGGTTGCTAATAGAAGTTAGCATGTCAACACATTGCACTCTATATCACATTTTACGAACCGAGTCTATGATTTATTTTTATTGCACAGTTTTAGCTAAGATTGGCTAATTTAGACTTATCTGGCCTATTGAGAATTAAGGATAGATGATTCCATAGAGAGACTTAAATATATCAGTTTGCAATGTTTTTAATGTGAAATTGCATGTCGATACATGACTTCCTGTCAGTGCATCAAAAATTTTGCTTGAGGACAAGTAAAAGCTTTAAGTTTGGGGTATTAAAACTGTAACATCCTGAAATCTGGGCTAGGAGAATTGGGTAAGTATATCGGTTCGGTATATCAAGGTGAGGAAATTTAATTAATTAAATTAATTTCGGGTATTTTTAAATAAGGATTAAAATTGGGATTTAGTATTTGAAGGTTTTGATTAAATTGGAAATTTATTTAATTCTTATATTAAATAAATGATTTTTAGTTCGATGGATTTTAATAATTCAAAATAATTTGACATGGTTTTTAAATGGCTAAATTGATAAGGAATCCATGCTAAAAATCTTTAAGGACCAATTATACCGTGTGATATTTTTAAAGTAATTTTTAAGTGGGTTTTAAATAAAAATGGTTTAAGTATAATTAATATTAATTTGGTTTTTAATCAAAAACACTTTCAACAAAAATGAATGACGGTTAATTAGTTTCTACGGAATATAGTTTTCTTCATCATATTTTCTCTCAAAAATCAATTTCTTTGTTTTCTCAATTCTTAATCTCTTCCATAGAGTTCTAATGATTTCTTTTCAATCTTCTTTCTAAATCATTCCTATTTTCAATTGATTTCAATCTTAAATCCTATTTTTCTTCAAAATACATTTTCTCCTTTGGTTTGGAATATCTCGTTAACTTTTGGGAGATCTTCTCTAAAACCTTGAATCATCAATTGCAAGGTATAATAATGATTCTTATTGAAATTCCACATGCTATGTATTCATAGTCTTTGATTTAATTGTCTTTTAGTTGATTTAATTGAGTTGAAGGTGAAATTGGGTTATGAGTGAATTCTTATGAATTATTGATTTGTTGATTAAACTAAATTAAATTTGATTGGATTAAAATGTTTTTAAACGAGTTATATGTAATCTAAACTCAATTTTGTAAAATCAATCCCGGAATTGATGTAATTGATTAGACTAACTTTGGAGTTCTTTGAAGTTTTTGATTTGAATGATGGTGTTTTGGTTTCATAAGGGTTAACTACTGTTAGTAAGAGATTTTTGATGAAATTTGAGTTAGGAATTGATGATTAATGGCTGAGTTTAAGTTAGGAACATTTGGAAGGTTAATCTTGGAGATTCTTGGTTTGTGAAATAAGATTTGGGTTAGATAACAACAATGATTTGATTTCTGGAGGTTTTTTGTTGGATGTATATTGATTTTAGATTATATGATTTCGAGTTGTAGAGCAAGTGGAATTGCATCCAGAAGTCTCGAGTTAAATTTCGGCGATATCGGCTATCGAACAATATTACGTTTGCAGGCGAAAGCTTGTTGGTGAGCTAAAATTGTGTTTTGTTTTTAAACAAGGTTTGAAATTATATCTTGTGTGTTTAGATTAAGCTTAGCAAGCTTAACTAAGCTTATAAGTAAGTTTTCCCCTTCTTCGCCGTTGGATATTGGATATTATATGAAGCATGTTTTACATGACTTGTTTGGGAAACATGAGCTAAAAATACTTACTGTTTTATGAATTAAAGTTTGCTATGCTATGTTTACCCAAGCATGAAAGTACCTAAGAGTACTATTATTTGATCTGATATGATTTGCCTAGGTTGCTTTGTACACCACTATTCAAATATGTTTCCAATTTGTTAAATGCATAAGAATAATAAGTACATATGTTTTAATTGATATATTGGCTTGTCACAATGAGAAACTAAGATCGGGTATAGTTGATATGCCATAGGATAAGAGTACACTACGTGTTTTCAAAGTTTGTTTATGGATTGTACGAGTCTAATCGATCGATCGTCTATATGTGTACATGCCTCGCAAGGTCGGTTGACTATAGTCATTGATTCACAAGGTCGGGAGACTACATTCATTTTTTGAATGTGAATCGTAAGGTCGGGTTACTAATGGCTATGATGTATATAGTTTTTTTTGACGGGGTAGGGACCATTCAGCTCACATTTTGAAAGTTTGATCCATGTTTCCAATATTTTTGAACAAATGAGAATTCACAATTAAATATGCCAATATAACACAAGTATATGATATGTTAATTCGATCCTATGTTTAAGAAAGTGGTTTAACATGAGCATTTAAATTTTGAGAATTCTGCACCATGTTTTTATATGTAGAGTATCATTGACTTGGTTTTCTAAAAATGCATTTATGTGTTATTTGTGGAGTGCACTTACTAGGCATATTTTGCTTATGTTCTCTTTCCATCTTTGAAGAGAATTGAAACCTTGAGGGGCTGTTATCAAAGCAATATCGACTTCTAGGACAACCAAGTTTGTTGAGTATGTTTGGACTCTTTTTATAAACGTGTAATAAGGCAATGTGGGCTATTTTCCCGATTGAATTTATATTGAAAGTTGTATTTCCCTTCTGATTTGTTGTTTTTAATGTTATGTTGGCAACATGGAGTTTGTTGGATTTTGTTGCCTAGGTTGATATGTTGTTTGAAGCATGCATATTAGTTGGTTTGGATTTCCTTTGAGCATGGCCATTTAAGGATTGATGTTTCATGGTATGGACATGTTTCTTGATTCATATTAGGCCTATAATTCTGGTTTTACTATGAGTTGTAGCCAATATGCATTATTTTCCCTTTTGGTTATATCTTTTTTTGTAATTATGCAAGTATAGGAAGCATGCCTCTAGATTCTTTGATCCATTGTTATATATGATGAAAATTGGAATGAAAGTGTTCAATTAAGTGTACTTTATGATGGTTTAATAGTATAAGCATTTTTAGGATGTTTGGGGGGCATTTTTGGGTCATTTGGGCTGGTATTGCATATTTAAATCTGTAATACAGATCAATGTGTACTAGTACATGTTCATTATGTACCAGTACTAGCCTTTAAAATTGGCATTTTGGGTTGGGCTTAACGGTTACAATTTGGGCTAATTTTTTTGTAGATGCGATCCCGTGTACCAGTATGGGGTCTCGTTTACTGGTAAGTGTTGTAGTTATGTTGGTTAATGGCTTCTCCAGGTTTTGATTCTTTATATTTTGGTCAACTTATGTTCATGCTTAAATTGAATAAGATTTTGACATCCATTTGACCTGAAAGCTTACAACATGCCTAATTTTGAATTGATGCCTTTAGATTTCATTAAGTCCCTACAATCATAGATATTTATATTTTGGTCCCTAAGTTCATCATATTCTTAATTGAATGCGTAATTGAAGCCCGTTTGGCATGAAACTTGATCTATGATTTAATTAAAACACATATGACTCAATGTTGTATCTAGTATGTGAAAACAATTCAAAAATATACATAATTTGAGTTGTTTGATTTCAGATTCACTTAGTGAATCAATGTGACTCCCGTCACTTGGGCTCGATCCTTCTGGACTAGGTAGTGGGTGTTATAATAACTCTAAGATATTCGCATATCTATGCACCTATTTTACTTATGTTTTTGCTCTATTCATTTGTATTCTTATCTTTTTCTTATGCTTTCTTACATTTTATATTATTTTAGGATTTTTGCCTTGGTCTGTAGGTATATTTCATATTTATGTCAATAAAGAGCTGCGTAATATATTTGCTGGTTGTGACTCAGATGAGCCTTGGAACGAGATAAGATAAAAGAGCTACCTTTATATTTTGGACCATAAGGCAACTCTTGCACGAGAGAGTACAAAACTACTTGGGGATCACTTTTGCATGATGGCTTTCATGGGCCCTCCATTCCAACTATACAAATGCCACATAGTGCTTGGAGGTGTCAGGACCATTATGCCCTATAGGCTACTGGTTTCCCCTACATCAAGACAAATCGCGAAGCTAAGCAACTAGACAACTCCTGGACCCGCAAGATGGCAGTTGCATCAAGACAAACACATTTTTCAAGGCATGGCCACAAGGAGGATAATCACTTGTATTTCTATTGGATTCCATTTTGCTATCATCCGCCTATATAAAGAGAAGCCCCCTTAACAAGAAAAGAGGTCTGTTTTGGAGAGTCTTTTTTCATGCTCATTTTTTTTGAATATACTTCTTCTTCCCAAGAAAATAGCCACGACCATTGAAGCTTAAGGACCTTAGAGGTCTTGGTCCAAAAGAAGCAACAGGCAGGTCGAAAGGATACCTAGATCGATAGTTGGCGAAATGGTCAGCGTAAGGCTCGTATGATCGAAAGGAGAAGAGTTCATGAACCTAAGAATGACTTGCTTCTTGCTTCTGATCCTGCATGATCTTAGAAAATATGGTGTTTTATAAACAATTTCATATTTGATGGTTTTGTAGAACTTGATACTTTATTTAATGAAAGTATCATTTACTTAATGTTCTTTGTTATTGGCTTGTGTTTCACTCAAACTGCTGTAGAAGTATATGGTTGCATTTAACATACCTTAACCAGATGAAAATGATTTTAGCACCATGATAAATGAAAGTTACCATCTGGCTAAGTCAAGTGCACTTGGGACTTAGTTGGGAATGGTTGTATCGACACTTGAATGGATAGAGCTACTGAAAGGTTATGTCAAGTGACACATTGCTAGCCTGGGTAAATCGATTTGTGGCCTCAAAAGATCATCACCCATCAACTATGTTGGTACTATGGAAAAGCAAACGTTAATCCGACTAGGGATACGTTAGATATTTTCATCTTTTAGATAACAACTTGTTGGTTGCTTCTCGATGTACCAGAATCCCCTCATTGAATATATTAAAACTGTTACAACCAATAATATCTGATAAACACTACACATTCCCTCTGGGATTTGACAACCCGACACATACTGTAACATACAAAAATCCAAACTAGGAGAATCAAGTAAGTATATCAGTTCGATTTAATGAAGTTAGAGAATTTAGTTAACTAAATTAATTCTGGGAATTTTTAAATATGGGTTAAAATTGGAATTTGGTAATTTGGAGGTTTTGATTAAAAATATTTAGGATCTTTTTGAGTTGGGAATTGATGATATTTGGGATCTATTTGGAATCAGGTAAGTATATGCAGATGCTATGACTCTATGGATATCCAATTATACCAAAGACTCTCACACTAGTACTTGGGCATAACAATATAATATTTTCACATTCAATATCCAGTTCATCAATACTATTATCCATGATTCAATAATGGGCAATTCATACCCAAAATCTAAAATTCGATTTATCTTAGGTAAATCATTATGCCATATCAATGTATCATATATGCCATTTAATATCTCATGTCATTTACATAAATGTGATCAACATACATTTTCATTAATATCAAGGTCGATTTTTTGCAAGTCTCCCTCATATCACATATATAAAATAAATAAAAATGCACCCACTTATATCACATATATATAAATAAGTAAAAATGCACTCACCTTGGCCTTCTAATGAAGTCAAATTTATCACTTGATCTCACTCCCGACCTTTTCCTTTCCATTTTTGTTAGTACGGTCCCAATCCGTATCGTAAGCTAAAAATCGAGTTTCGAGGCTTAAATCGAGCTTGTAAGTTTTCCTCTTCTTTCTCCTCTTTCTCCACGGTTTGGGAATGATTTTTTTTGGATGATAACTCTTCATATATCATATATTTATGCCACTTGTATAAATAAAAATGAATTTTTAATTTATTCTATTCTAATTTACCAAATTATCCCCCAACTAAATTCATATTTACTAGTTTAACATTTTTGTAAAATTCTAACTAAACTTAGTTGGATTCCAACCAACCACTATTCATCCATTAAAGAAATCTCAAAATTCCTTCCATGTCCCTTTTGGGTAAAAAGACCAAAATACCCTTTACCAATCATTTTTTTACAAAATTACCATTCTAGCCAATTTCAGTCAAATAAATTAAATCCAAACATTTAACTCTCCAAACATCGATAAAATAATATGTTATAACTTTTCCAAAGTCTATGAAATCATCTTCGAAATTTTAGCTTGATCCGATTTACCGATAAATGTCGAGAATTTTATCAGTTACAAAATAAATTCCTTAATCAAAATAAATCATAGAATTCATCCTGAATCGAACTAAAATATTTCCAACACTTGGAAATGACTTTTATAGCCTTTCTCTATCATATGGTAAAATTTCATAATTTTTCAGTTCGATTCGGGTATCCGAATTCCACTTAAACTTTGATTGTTATTTCCCAATAATCAAAATATCATATCAAACCAATAATTCCACATTCTGTCCACACTAATAGGTGCTTTATATATTTATGAAATAAAACACCTAACTTTTGGGAAATTACAATTTCGGTCCTTCAACTTTTAACATTTTGACTTGTATCATACAAGTTTTGAAAACTTATCATTTTGGTCACTAAAATTTAACCTTAAATTACCATTCCAATTTTCCTTGTATTTTAACCAAATTTTTGCTAGTATCCTATTTTACTCATTCCCTATCACATGACACCTTAAACCTCAGAAATTTCTTTTCTACAGTTCATAATTGAGAAAATCCTAACTTTTGCATTTTTGTCATTTTAGTCACTAAGTAAGCTTTTAAGCAATTATCTTAGCACTAAATGACCCTTAAATAGTACTGTAAATTTTCGGGTATTACAAACCATAAGGTCGGTGACTAATGACTATGAGGTATATAGTTTGTTTTAAAGGGGTGGTGACCTTTCAGCCAACAATTTGAAAGTTTGATTTTTTAATCTTATGTTTTCGAGCAAATGATAACTCACAATTAGTTATGCCAATATAACCCAAGGATATGATAAGTTAATTCAATCTTTTTTTAAGGAAGTGAATTCAAATGAGCATTTAAGTTTTTCAAAATTTTGCTCTATGTTTTCATAGGTAAAATATCATTGATTTGGTTTTTCTAAAAATGCATTGATGGGTTATTTTTGGAGCGCACTCATTATGCTTATTTTTCTTATGCTCTCTTTCCATGTTGGTAGAGAATTGAACCTTTGAGGGGTTGTTATCAAAGCATGGTCGACTTCCAAGTCTACCAAGTTTATTGAGTATGTTTGAACTCTTTTCATAAAAGTGTAATAAGGCAATGTGGGATGTTTTCCATATTAGATTCATATTGAAGGTTTTATTCCCTTTTGGTTTGTTGTTTTTATTGTGGATTTTCTGACATGGAGTTGGTTAGATTTAGTTGCCTATGCTGACATGTTGTTTAAAGCATGCCTATTAGATGGTTTGGATTTCCTTTGGGCATGGATATTTGAGGATTGGTTTTCTATAGTTTGACATGTTGCATAAGTCATAATAGTCTTATAATGTTGCTTTTACTTTGATTTGTAGCCTATGTGCATTGTTTACTATTTTGGTTATTTTTATTTTGATAACTGTGCAAGTTTAGGAAGCATGCCTCTAGATTCTTTGATCTATTGTTATACATGATGAGAATTGGCATGTAAGTGCTCGATTATGTGTCTTTTATGTTGGTTTGATAGTAGAAGCATGTTTATGACGTTTAAGGGTGTTTTTGGAAGATTTGGGCTCGTATTGCATATTCGAATCTGCAATATAGATCAGTGCAACTGCCTCTAAAAAATGGCATTTTGGGTTAGGGCTTGTTGCGCGTAATAAGTGCTCCGCAATTGTGCAAGTGTACACGTCGCAAGTTATAGTATAAAAGATATCGTCTCCACAGGGATTGGTGCCACTTCAAGAATCTAATATCTTGCACTATAAAAAGTAAAAACACAAATAGAAGATTATAGGAGTTTAAACTAATAACTAAACTAAAAAGCAATAAAGTAAAAGAATATATGAGATCAAATGAGAGAGATAGGTCAGGTTATCTTGAGTTGAGGTGTGATAGCCGATTGGATCGTCTTGGTAAAAGAGTGCCAACGAGGTTGCCTTGGCAACTAATCGATGGTTGCTTGGGCGACTAGTTGGGCAACTACTTGGGCGTCTGGGCAGCAACCTTCAAGGTTCGAACTCTAGCTACTTGTGCATGCCTTAATAATACATCTCTGCGTGAATCAAGGGTGAACAACAACCAATCTTGCGCCCCTCTTAGCATTTGAAATCCTTAACTTATTCCTAAGCCAGATTAATCTCCACCATCAATAGATTGAATAAAGATCACATTCATTCGTTTCTTGAATCTAACTCTCCCGATATTAGATAAATAGTTGAAGTTACGAGATCCTCTCCCAATTCATTCGCAAACAAGAATAAGAACCAAGAATGAATAAAACTTGAATAGAAAAGTGCAAACTCTTATTACCTAAACAAAATCCAGTAGTTTCTCACAACCACAAGACACAATAACCTTAGCCAAATAGATTTAGTTCATGGCTAGGTTCCAAAGAAACACAAGATGAAGAATCCCTAGCATGAACCTAATTGAACAAGAAAGAACAAAATGAAGGATGGATGAAGCTTGTCAAAATCTCCTTGCCCTTGATGCTTGTAAAAAATTCTCTCCTCTCTCCCCCTCTTGAGTTGTCGAAATTCCTCTCTAATTTATAGGGCTAGGTCAAAGTCCTTTGAGGAGGAAGTTAAGTTGGAGTTAAATTATCTTTAAAGAATATAATTCTTTATTATAATTATATTCCTTCTAGAAATTCTCCTATCTTCTTGGAATTTAATTCTTCTTTAACCTCTTCATGGAAATCAAACTCATTTTGGATTTAACTTTGCTCCACGTTATCTTAGGATTGTCTAGTCATCAATTTCGACTACCATATCACCTTTTTCTTTGTCAACAATTGCCCTGGCAACTGGCTCGGCGTCTCCTTCATGCATTGCCCTGGAAACTAGCTCGGTATCTTCTTCATGCATTGCCCTGGCAACTAGCTCTACCCTTGCTTTGGCAAGTGATCCTGCACATACACACAAAACACACCAAAGCAGCATCTTTTCCCACAAAAACAACCAAGTTATGAAATCAAGCTCAACGATGGAAGGAAACATGGATTAATGCATGAATGACTAATTATGTAACTAATATGAGCCTAAGTCTAACAATAATATGAGTAAAAAGGGTAAGAAAATAGTACTTTTGAACACTTATCACACCCCCAAACTCGAACTATTGCTTGTCCTCAAGCAATGCAAACTAATAATTACCTACCAAGACTTCAATTTTCACAAACTTAGCTTTGAACTTGATTTTAATTCTTAGAACCGAGACACAAAGTATGATTGGCTTTTCATTTTTCAGAAAACTTAGGAGTTACTCGGAATCAAACTATAATGCTTGTGAGTGTGTGCGGAGTTGTGTGCAAGTTGATTTTTCGGATTCTATGCAAACAAGAGGTTTTCAAATTACTTCATTGGGTTCTTTTAACATGTTTTAACTAGAGCCAGTTTTTGGCACCTCTAGTGTTTTATTTTTAGTTTTCTTAAGTTAATTAATTTATTCAACTAGAGCTGGTTTTTGGCACCTCTAGCGATCAAATTTTTAGCACCTACTAGAGCCAATTTCGGCACCTCTAGCAATCAATTTTTTAGCACATGCTAGAGCCAATTTCGGGCACCTCTAGTATTCATCCAATTTTTATTCTAATCCCCCAATTTGTTTAATTATCAGCCTAAGTTCACTAGAATTCCTTAAATCAATCAAACCACAACAGTGTTTCATCAAATTTAGCATCATAGTAAAATTCTAAGTTTTTCCATGGTTATACTAGAATAAAAATTCTATCAATTAAGTGCATTAGCAAAGTCATCATCGGATATTCATCAAATCTAGGCAATTCTTGTTCCAACTAAAGGCATGAAAAGCAATTTATGTATCCTAAATGCAATACTTAAGATGAATGCAACTAAACATGGTAACTACTAATAACAATCCCCCCCAAACTCGAGTGAGGCATTGTCCTCAATGCATGCATTAAAGAAAAATAAAAATAACGATAAATAAAATGCAAACTAGGACTTACTCCGGGAGTTCATCGTCGTGGATGATTAGTTTCCTTTTGGTCAGTGTCTTGATTCTCTTGCTTGAACGCGATGGTTGTTTCCTTGTTGCCGATGGTGGAATCGATCCTTGTACAGGGTTGTCCTCATCGTCCTCTTCATCAATGTCATTGGCTTTTCGCTTGGAGGATTCAATTGGTGCGGTCTTTGTTGGTGCAATGGAGGACTCGTCCGAATATGAAAAATCAGACAATGATTCTGTACGAGTTGATTTGGGCATAGGTGCTTTACCTTTGGCTTTTGTAGTGGTTGCCGGGATGTCTTTAGCTTTGGTTGCCGTAGCATCTTCAGGGTTGGTTTTCGTGGCATCTTCTTGGGCAAGCAGGGTGTAGGTTTCCGCAGCATCATCTGTTGCGGTTGCCGTGGTGACTGCTTCATTGGTTGCCGTGGCAAGGATCTCGGCCGGAAAGATTGGGAAATACACGAAGCTGTCCGAGTACTTTTCTAGGATGACTTGAGTGATTGCATTGTTGTGCTCCTTCATGTACCGCATGAACATTAGTTGCCGATCTTCAATTTGCCTAAGGTGGCTCGCCAATGGTTGCAAGAGTGCTTCAAAGTGTCCCGGGGTTGATGGCCGAGTTGCCCGGGCGTTAGGTGCTTGGGCATTAGGGATTGCCGGGGCGGCAGAGTTGCTGCGGCAATTGGAGGCCTTGAGGATTTTTTCGGTGCCTCTCCCATTAGCTTTCATATTTGTGCTTGATTCCAACCGGACTTTGGTAGGGCCTTTTCATCGGTGGACTCACTTGGGACATGCATCTCCTTGCAAAGGTTAGAAATTAAGCAAGGGAAGAAAATAGAACCCTTATCTTTTGAGCTACATTCAAAAATCTCATCACAAATAATTTTTCCAATGTTAATGATGTGATTATGCAAGATAGAATGTATGAGAAAAAGACGTGGTATATCAACGGTAGTATTGTGTGTGGTAGGCATTAAAGAAGTTTTAACAAACTTATTCCATAGTTTTGCCTCGAGTTTAAGCCGAAGGCGATTTACCGTGCCCTTGTATTTATCGTCGTTCCAATGAGTTCCTGATAGAGTGAGTTCTTGAAGCACCTTGTCGAGTTGCTTGGGCGTGATTTGATCAAAAAATGCTTGATGCTCGTCCTTCTCAATGTAGAGCCCGTAAAAGGTGTTGACGTTTTTAGGGCTTATAAGTATGGCATTGTCACGAACAAAAACATAAGGATTTTCCGGGTTAGGTGAGTGAGCATAGAATTCTCTTACCCATGAGATGTTACCCGGTTCCGATTGATGGCAAAAGATTTGCCACTTTTGATGTGCAATCCTCTCGAAGATGAATGGTTCAAGGCCGAAATCTTCATGATATTTGGAGTATTCAAAGCCTTGTTCTTCGTAAATCTTTCGGCTTTCAAACTTTGAGTGAAATCTTTCTTGAACCACCGGTGTAGCAAACTTCTTGTATCTTGGTTCTTTAGAGGAACTTGGATGAACCAAAAATTTAATATTGGATGCCATGGATGATCTTGGTTGTGAGTTTTGTAAAAACAAAGAAAAGAAAATAAAAGAAACTAACGAGTTGCAAGATGAAAAGTAGGAATAGGTTTCTTGGAAGTTAAGAGTGATGGGTTATATAGAAAAGATAGGTAGTAAATATGGTGGGTGGGATTTAATTTTGGATAGAAAATAAAGGGGGTTTCGGTTTAGGGGAAGGGTGACGGCTTGGGGGTTTAATTAGGGTAAGTTGGAGGCTTTATATAAGCCTTAGATTCAGCCCATTAATTTCCTTGTTGAAGATGTTTTCCTTATTGGATCAAAATTCCTCTTTATCTTGAACTCTTTTCCTACAAATCAAATAAGGATTAAAATTAAAGATAAACTAATAAAAGAAAATAAATAAAGATGTGTAAAGAGATTCTCAAACTTAAAAAGATAAAAAAGAAAATAAATCTATCCTAAACATATAATAATAATCAGAAAAAAATTTGTTCGAAAATAAAAAAAAAATAAAAAAATACCGAAAATAATAAAAATAAAAATAAATAAAAATAAAAATAAAATATCGAAAGGAGAGCATGCTTATGCATCTCCTAAGGTGACCACTTCTTTGTTACGTTCCACATGGGCACTGTTGTAGTGCTTCAATCTTTGTCCATTAACTTTGAATTCATGTTTGTCAGTGATGGACTTGATTATCACGACACCATGGGAGAATGGTTTGAGAACTTTGAATGGTCCCGACCATCTTGATTTCAGCTTTCCCGGGAAAAGTTTTAGCCAAGAATTGAATAAGAGAACTAGTTGCCCTGGCATGAATTGCCGCGACAATAGTTTCTTGTCATGCCATTGCTTTGTTTTCTCCTTGTAGATTCGTGGATTGTTATAGGCGAGTGCACGAAATTCTTCTATCTCGTTGAGGCCTAACAAACGCTTTTGTCCGGCACTTTCCCAATCCATATTCACGGTTTTGATTGCCCAATATGCCTTGTGTTTGATTTCCACCGGTAGATGGCATGTTTTTCCATAGACAAGTCGGAAGGGGGACATACCTAAGGGTGTTTTTAATGCAGTGTGATATGCCCAAAGTGCATCATCTAGTCTTAATGACCAATCCTTCCTAGAGGGATTTACAACTTTCTCGAGTATACCCTTCAATTCCCAGTTGGAAATTTCTGCTTGCCCGTTGGTTTGTGGGTGATATGCCGTGGCAATCTTGTGTGGTACGCCGAAGTGTTGCAACATCTTGGCAATAAGTCTGTTGTCAAAATGCTTGCCTTTGTCACTGATAATTGCTCTCGGCATCCCAAACCGTGTAAATATGTTTTTCTGCAAGAATCGTTGCACAGTCTTGGAATCGTTGTTGGGAACTGCAGCTGCCTCAACCCATTTAGACACGTAGTCAACGACAAGTAGAATGTAGAGGTTGCCGAATGAAGATGGGAAAGGTCCCATAAAATCGATCCCCCACACATCGAATAATTCCACCTCAATGATGTTTTGGAGCGGCATCTCATATCGTCTAGAGATATTGCCCGTCCTCTGGCAACGATCACATTGCTTGTAAAAGTCTTAGGCATCTTTGTACAATGTTGGCCAATACAAACCAGATTGCAAAACTTTGGTCGCGATACGAGTTCCTCCAAAATATCCTCCATAGGGTGAAGAATGGCATTGCCAGAGTACATTCTGCTGCTCCTCTTCAGGTACACATCGGCGTATAACCTGATCTGCACATTGTTTAAACAAAAGAGGCTCGTCCCAAAAGTAATGCTTAGCATCATGGCAGAACCGCTTCTTCCCTTGGTGAGTAAGGCCATAAGGTAAAATACTGCAAACAAGAAAATTAACTAAATCCGCGCACCAGGGTATTACCGAGGCATGTGCTACCGTGGTGACTACTCCCAAAATTACTGAGGCGTGTGTGTCTAGGGTTGTCGAGGCGTTGAGGGTTGACGAGGCATGCGCGTTCATGGTTGCCGAGGCATGCGCGTCAAGGGCTGCTGCGGCGTCGAGTGTTGCCGAGGCGTGCGCGTCAAGGGCTGCTGCGACGTCGAGAGTTATCGAGGCGTGCGCATCCATGGTTGCCGAGGCGTCGAGGGTTGCCGACGCAACTAAAAGCTGCTCATCCGTGAATGTATCACATATCTCTAGATCCGTGTCCTACTCCCTATTGCGTTCTAAACGTGATAAGTGATCGGCCACTTGATTTTCTGTTCCTTTCCTATCCTTAATTTCAATATCAAATTGTAAAAGTAATATCCAACGAATCAAACGAGGTTTGGCATCCTTTTTAGCAAATAGATATTTGATTGCCGGATGGTCTGTATGAACAATTACCTTTGTACCAATCAAATAGGATCGGAACTTGTCAAGTGCGAAAGCTACAACTAGTAACTCTTTCTCCATTGTTGTGTAATTCACTTAAGCACTATTAAGAGTTTTACTAGTGTAGTATATCACATGGAAGGTCTTACCTATGCGTTGGGCTAGGACTGCTCCTACCGCAAAATCACTTGCATCACACGTGAGCTCAAAAGGTAGCGTCCTATCTGGTGGAATGACAATGGGTGTCGTGGCAAGCTTTTCCTTTAGGGTTTCGAATGCTTGGGCGCAAGAATCATCAAAATCGAAGACTTTATCTTGTTCAAGCAAATTGCACAAGGTTTTAGTGATTTTAGAAAAATTATGAATGAACCTCCTGTAAAAACATGCATGTCCAAGAAAGCTTCGAATTCCTTTAACCGAACTTGGTGGGGGTAATCTCTCGATCACGTCCACCTTGGCTTTGTCTACTTCAATTCCCTTGGATGAAATCTTGTGGCCGAGCACTATTCCTTCATCTACCATAAAATGGCACTTCTCCCAATTGAGGACTAAATCAGTTTCTTCACATCTTGCCAACACCTTCTCTAAATTGCCGAGGCAACTGTCGAAGTCATTACCAAAAATGGAAAAATCAACCATGAAGATCTCAAGGAAGTCTTCGACCATGTCTGAAAAGAGTGCCATCATGCATCTTTGGAAGGTTGCTGGGGCGTTACATAATCCGAATGGCATCCTTCAGAAATCATGAGTACTGTATGGGCATGTTAAGGTTGTCTTTTCTTGATCCTCTGGTGCTATGGCAATTTGATTGTAACCTGAATAACCATCAAGAAAATAATAAAAGGGTTTACCTGCAAGACGGTCAAGCATTTGATCAATAAAGGGTAATGGGAAGTGATATTTCCTAGTGGCTTTGTTTAACTTTCGATAATCTATACAAACCTTCCAACCGGTCACAGTCCTGGTTAGAATGAGTTCATTGTTTTCATTACTTACCACCGTTTTACCTCCCTTTTTAGGTACACATTGTACCTGACTTACCCATATACTATCAGAGATAGGGTATATAATGCCGGTGTCAAGCCACTTATGATTTCTTTCATTACAACCCCTTTTATGGCATGATTAAGTCTCCTTTGGGCCTCAATTAAAGGTTTGTGATCATCTTCCAACAAAATCTTGTGCATGCACACTGCCGGGCTAATTCCCTTCAGGTAGGCTAATGTCCACCCTATTGCCTTCTTGTGTAGCATCAACATTTTGATCAGCTTCTTTTCCTGCTCAGGCTATAACTTAGAAGAAATAATTACAGGCAATGTTTTATCGGTTCCTAATTATGCATATTTTAGTTGCTCTGGCAACTATTTCAACTCAAGAATCGGTGGTTGCTCAATATAGGGCTTTTCGAGCTTACCTTCCTTACCTGAGTAATCCAGTGGTTCAAAGTATGTACCTAGTCGATTGACTAGCCAATTTGCCTCTTCTTGTTGGTCCTCATCGACTGGTTCTTCATACTCCTCAGGTTCCTCTTGATCGGCAATGTAGTTGCCGAGGCAACTAAATTCCTTGTCGAAGTTAAACTCTACCGTGGCATGAAGAAGTTGGCATTCTTCTCGATAATCGACATGCCTTAGTGTTTGGAACACATTTAGTTTAACTTGCTGGTCATTCACCCTCATTGTGAGTTCTCCCTTTTCAACATCGATCAAGGTTCTCCCTGTTGCTAGGAATGGTCTCCCGAGAATGATAGGTGCATGCTCATCTGCTTCACAATCCAAAGCAATAAAGTCAGCGGGAAAAATAAATTTATCAACTTTTACCAGTATGTCTTCGATTTTTCCCTCTGAATGCACATAGGATCTGTCGGCTAGCTGTAGCATAACTGTTGTAGGTCTTGCCTTCCCGATTCCTAGTTTCTAGAAAACCAATTTAGGTATCAAGTTTATGCTAGCCCCAAGGTCGCATAATGCTTTCCCGACATAGTGGTTTCCAATGGAACAGGGTATTGTGAAACTTTCGGGATCCTTCAACTTGGGTGGCATACGATTGTGCAACATGGCCATGCATCCCTTTGTTTCGGCAACTGTTTCAAACTCTCCTAGCCTTGTTCTCTTGGACAAAATGTCTTTAAGGAACTTGGCATAGTTCGGCATTTGTTCAATTGCTTCCACCAATGGCAAGTTGATGTGGACATGCTTTAGGATATCAAGGAACTTCTTGAATTGATATTCTTGCTTTTGTCGCTTCAACCTTTGTGGGAATGGTGGTGGAAGTCGGATATCTTCGATCCTTTCATTGGTCTGGAATCTGATTGATGGCATTGCTGGAACAACTGGAGTTGTCGAGGCATCATCAACTGGGGTTGTTGTGGCATGCTTATCGTTGGTTGCCGAGGCATGCTTATTGCCGGTTGCCGTGGCAATTCATGGTTCATCCTCTGAGGTTTTTCCGCTGGGTTCGTCTTGATCTTTTTATGGAGTTTTATTTGGTGAGTGAGCTTGAGCCTCTTTAAGTTGTTGGCCACTTCTAGTGGTGATCACCTTACATTGCTCATGGCCAGTTCCTCTTGCGCATTCAGTATCGCTAGGTAAACCTCCTTGTGGTCTAGTATTTAGGTTTTGAGCAAATTGTCTGACTTGATTTTCCAATGATTTGATTGCCGCCTCTTGGTTTTGCAATCTCATCTCGGTCCTGTTAATAAAAGCATAAGTTCTTTTTATGAAGTTACTATTCTCAGCCATATAAGATTCAGTTTTCAACATAAAGGCATTGAGAGAATTTTTCAAAAAACTAGATGTTGTCGGTTGTTGCTGCGGCAACTGTTGCCGTGGCATATTCTGCTGGAATCCCGATGCTTGTGCATTCTGATTGTTATGGTTTAGAGCATTGTTGGGATTACTCCATGAAAAATTTTGGTGCTTCTTCCAAGCTGGATTGTATGTATTGGACATCACATTGTTGTTCCGGTTGTAATTCCCCACATAGAAGCTAGATTCTGGATTCTGCATACATTCAGAAGAATCATGGTTACCACCACATAACTCACAAAAGGAATCCATTACCTTGACCTCATGTGTGTTGTTTGGTTTCTGCATGTTCTGGACTGGACCATCTTAGTTAAGGTAGCCAATTATGCCAAAATTGAGTCTGATGATCCTAGTTCATGTATTGTTGCTTGGCGTCTAACTCCTCCTCGTCTACTAGAGGGGAATTGATAATCATTCTTGGTAAGCCTGTTTAGAATTTAAATTGCTTCCTCCGGTGACTTATCTAGAAGTATGCCATTTGCCGAGGCATCTAGCATCATCCTTGTTGGTGTATTCACGATGTTGTAAAACATTGTTACTTGTGTCCACACCGGGAATCCGTGTAGGGGGCATTTGTGTAGAAGTTCTCTGTATCACTCCCAAGCCTCGTACATGGATTCATCATCTGCCTACCGAAAAGAAGTAATGTCATTATGAAGCTTATCAGTCAAATTTGTAGGATTAAACCGAGCAAGGAAATCACAAAAAAGAGATCCTATTGATCCGACAAGAATGCTATTCAACCATGCTTTCGTCCTATCCCTCAATGAATAGGGGAATAATCTTAATCATAAAACATCGGGGGTGACTTCGTGTATTTTGAACGAGTTGCAAATCTCGAGGAAAGATTTAAGATGTTGTCGTACATCTTCAGTTGCTAAGCCGCCAAATTGACCAATTGTGTTGATCATATTAAACATCACCGGTTTCAACTCAAAGTGGTCGGCTTCAAATTCAGGTGTGACGACTCCTGGATTAAGTCCATCAAGATCTTCTTCAAGATAGTCTCGAATAGTTCTGTTTCGTGCAAGAATCACTCATCTTCCTGCTGGAACATCTTGATTCATATTGCCGTCTTGATTAGCCATTGATACTCTTAACCTTCTTCTAAGTCTTTGTAAGGTTCGTTCAATTTCTGCATCAAAGGGATATTCTGGTGTAATCGGTCTCGCCCTGGTCATATACCAATGCAAAACCAAAGTTTGTTAGCCCTTGGAATCTTAAACAAGAAAAATAAAAAGAAAGTGCAAGAAAATAAAAACAAAGTCGCTATTGCCAATCCCCGGCAACGGCGCCAAAAACTTGTTGCGATTATAATAAGTGCTCCGCAATTGTGTAAGTGTACACGTCGCAAGTTATAGTATAAAAGATATCATCTCCACAGGGATTGGTTCCACTTCAGGAATCTAATATCTTGCACTATAAAAAGTAAAAACACAAATAGAAGATTATAGGAGTTTAAACTAATAACTAAACTAGAAAGCAATAAAGTAAAAGAATAGATGAGATCAAGTGAGAGAGATAGGCCAGGTTATCGTGAGTTGAGGTGTGATAGCCGATTAGATCGTCTTGGTAAAAGAGTGCAAGGGCAACCCAGTTTCCGTGGCAACTTGCACAACGGGGTTGCCTTGGCAACTAATCGATGGTTGCCTGGGCGACTAGTTGTGCAACTACTTGGGCGTCTAGGCAACAACCTTCAAGGTTCGACAGAGCGTTCTTCAATGGTTTCTTCTTATCCCTAAGTCGAAACTCTAGCTACTTGTGCATGCCTTGATAATACATCCCTGCATGAATCAAGGGTGAACAACAACCAATCTTGTGCTCCTCTTAGCCGTTGAATTCCTTAACTTATTCCTAAGCCGGATTAATCTTCACCATCAATAGATTGAATAAAGATCATATTCATTCGTTTCTTGAATCTAACTCTCCCGATATTAGATAAATAGATGAAGTTACGAGATCCTTTCCCAATTCACTCGCAAACAAGAATAAGAACCAAGAATGAATAAACCTTGAATCGAAAAGTGCAAACTCTTATTACCTAAACAAAATCCAATAGTTTCTCACATCCACAAGACACAATAACCTTAGCCAAATATATTTAGTTAATGGCTAGGTTCCAAAGAAACACAAGATGAAGAATCCCTAGCATGAACCTAATTGAACAAGAAAGAAAAAGATGAAGGATGGAAGAAGCTTGTCGAAATCTCGTTGCCCTTGATGCTTGTCGAAAATTCTCTCCTCTCTCCCCCTCTTGAGTTGTCGAAATTCCTCTCTAATTTATAGGGCTAGGTCGAAGTCCTTCTTTGAGGAGGAAGTTAAGTTGGAGTTAAATTATCTTTAAAGAATATAATTCTTTATTATAATTATATTCTTTCTAAAACTTCTCCTATCTTCTTGGAATTTAATTCTTTTTTAAGCTCTTCATGGAAATCAAACTCCTTTGGGATTTAGCTTTGCTCCACGTCATCTTGGGCTTGTCTAGTCATCAATTTCGATTACCATATCACCTTATTCTTTGTCGACAATTGCCCTGGCAACTGGCTCAGCGTCTCCTTCATGCAATGCCCTGGCAACTAGCTCAGCATCTCCTTCATGCATTGCCCTGGCAACTAGCTCTAGCCTTGCTTTGGCAAGTGATCCTGCACATACACACAAAACACACCAAAGCAGCATCTTTTCCCACAAAAACAACCAAGTTATGAAATCAAGCTCAACGATGGAAGGAAACATGGATTAATGCATGAATGACTAATTATGTAACTAATATGAGCCTAAGTCTAACAATAATATGAGTAAAAAGGGTAAGAAAAATAGTACTTTTGAACACTTATCAGGGCGTACTAGTATACCGTGCTTTGGGGATCGGCATAGACCCTAGTGTAATGATACAAAAGGTTGTACCGATACCGAGCTACTAGTTTTTGGATGTGAGCCCGTGTATGGATACGGCTGCTAGTTATTTTGGTTAGTGGATTTTCTAGGTTTTGATTCTTTACATTTTGGTCACTGTTTGACCATGCACTAATTGGTTGAGTAAATAATGTTCGTTTAACCAAAAATTTTGCAAGTAAGCTTACATCATTCATAATTTAGATGTGATTCTATAATATTTTAGTAAGTCCATGCAATATGAGATAATAAATTTTGGTCCCTAAGTTCATCATGTGTAATTTTTTTGCTCGGCAAATTATATTTTTATTATAAGAAACGAGCTCATCCCGATTGCGTGCCTCATTAAAAACCTCCCTAAACCTAAATGGAGAAAAAGTGTACAACACAACTGGGGAACAAAGGAACACCCATGTACAAAACGGATAGACAACAACCATGGAGTCTGGTGCACAAGTCACCCAAGTCAACATGACTTTACAAACACATCTCCTTGTCAAAAGTAAATAACTCTACTTCCCCCTAAAGGCTCCAAAAGCCTACGCAATGATAATCACCTAACAGGAATATGCTTTTAAAGAAGTATTACTGAAGCCAAAATGAAACTAGGACCAAAAAACCAACTTTTACCACCATGCTTTGAAGATAGTTGACAGCTTCAAGCCATCATTCGCAAGGCAATCCGCAAGTACGCTTAAATTTGTAATGGAAGTTCGTTTGATATGAAACTTGAACCATATCCGAATTAAAATACATAGGACTCAATGTTGCATCTAAAATGTGAAAAGTTTTAAAAATGTACGTAATTTAAGTTGTTGGAATTTGGATTCACTTAGTAAATCTATATGACTTTCCCCATTCAGGTCTAATCCTTTCGTACTGGGTGATAAGTGTTACATTTGGTGGTATCAGAACAATGTTTATTACTCTCGTACTGATTGAATTATGAATGGTTACTCTGAGTAGTTGTTAAATGTACTCGTCGGTGCTTAGTTTGTGAATTGCTTATGTTGGGGTTAATTGGGAACACAATGCCTATGACAGATGATTTGATAATGTTTTTAGGTTTGTCTTGGATCATTTGCTGATGGTAAGCTCTAACATAATTTGTTTACATGTGCTTAGAAACCATTCGAAATACCACCTAGTCAAGATACTCAAGCTACTTCAGTTGAGAATGTCGCGAATGCTTGTATGAATGTCGTGAATGCATGTGGAGCTAGGAATAATCTGGATAATGTGGGTACTAATGTAGGGAATGAAAACCCATTTCCTCATCCTTCTACGATTTTGTAAGGAACATGTATTGGTGATCTGACACCATTAATCTTGGATATCACTTTAGCTTTTCATCCTCCCAGGGGTCTGCCACTCGAATGATTAAGGAGTTTGGTAGGTACAAAGTTTCATGGTTTGAATAACAATAATCCAATGGGTGCTGAGTGGTGGTTGGAAAACGTAGAACGAATCTTAGAACAGATGGGTTGAAACAATGCAAAAAGTCTGGGTTTCATCATTTTGTTGCTTCATGGTCATTATGAATTCTCAGTCATGCCATTTGTTTTGACTAATTCCCCTACTCCTTTTATGGATATGATGAACCGAGTATTCTATGAATATTTGGATTAATATGTGATGATTTTCGTTGGTGATTTTCTTATGTACTTTATACCGAGTGATAAGTCTAATATTTGCATATTTTTCACATATATACCTATATTTTGTGTTCTAATCCAACTACAAATCCATGCATAGAAGGAAAGTTTCAGTTGGATTTAGATTCTAAGGAGCACGTAACACAAGGAGAGGAATTCTACTTCAAGTTAAACTTTCACTTTTATATTATATTTGGAGTAGGATATAGTTTTAAATTAAATCTTAGTGTAATTTTTTCTCCTAGTTGATGTAAATGACCTATATTATAAATAAGGTCATAAGGAGAAGAGAAATCAATCATCCCATAATTATTATTCTTCTATTCTTTTTCGATTTCCCCTCTCCATGAGTTGCTAAACTTTTTTTCTAGTTAAGGTTTAGAGTTGAGGTTATTAATAAAAGTTTTAGTGAGATTTCTTGTTCTTCATCTTCTTCATATATTTCAAGTATTTTTATATCTTCCGGGCTTATTAAACACGTATATTTTGGATTATATATATACAACAACCAATCAAGACATCCTTTATACACGTGGTAAGTAACCAAGCAACGTGTTAGAAGGTATGAATTCATCATATTCTTGATAAGTTACCGGATTAATGTTTTGATAGTTTATGTGCATTGGGTCTCTTAATTCGGTAAAGCTATTTGATAGGTTTTAATTCTAAGTGGATTATCTATGGATTTTAATCTTGGTAATAAGAGTTGAAATAGAGAGAGGCCATGAATGTTGCATGCTTGGGCAGACAGATGTACATTGATCATCAGACTCTGCAACTCTGGAAGGCAATCTCCAAGGCTCATGAGATGAAGAACCGGGCTGAAGATTTGAGAGAGATATTTCTCCCAACTAAGGAGGATAAGCAACACTATTACAGTTCCTAGATGAGGCAGTGGAGTAGTACCAACATGTTAGCTAGCTTTTTGGTTGTATTCAGAGAGAGGCCGCGCCAGTGGGAGGATTCGAGCAACTAACACCGAAGTGCATCAAGGGAGGAGAGCAGTCAAGTTAGAAGACTAGTTTATTTGTTTTTGGAAAATAACGTGTACTTAAACCTTATGATCTATGAAGTGCACTTTTGATTTCAAAATACCACTGGTTATACATCATTTGCATTTGCATTCATCACATAGCAACTTGCATTAAAATAAATTAACAAAAGAAATAAATACAAGAGTTCGATTGTAGTTGACAAAATTATGCACCTGTATGGTACCCGTTCCCAAACTCAGAAAATAGACATGGAAAATAGAATGGTGGCAGTAGAAGTCAGCTTGAAGGACGCTCAGGGCTAGCTCAGAAAGATCGAGAAGGATTTGAAAGACGACATCACCAATGCCCAAGAGAACACTGTGCTTCAGATAGAAGTCATGCTAGGCTACAAAAACCCCGAAGCTGTCAAAGCCCTTAAGAATGCAAACGCGGCGATACCCCCACAAGACGGGAATCATTAGGCACTCAAGGGAAGGTTCAAAACCATCTTCCAGGAACCTCAACCAATGCTCTAGTGGAGTCTAGGGTAGGTCGAGGTGACGATCAAGACATCAAAGTTCTGAACCTTGACAGATGGCTGAACAGATCAGGGAAGATAAAAAAATTGAAGATTTTTGTGACAAACTAGAGGGAATTGTCAAAGCCCTGTAAGGAGTCAGTATTCACCGCGGCATAGATGTTAGAGACCTTAGCTTGGTGTCAGACTTAGTCATTCCCCCGAAGTTCAAGACACCAGATTTCAAGAAGTACGAAGGAACTACTTGCCCTCCAGCATATTTGACTATGTATTGTAGGAAGATGTCCTATTACCTTGACAATGAGAAGTTACTTATACACTATTTTCAAGATAGCTTGTCTGGGTCTGCCGCTCATTGGTACACTCAACTGAGTCAAACCAATATAAAGACATGGATAGACTAATCTAGTGCTTTCATCGAGCAGTATAAGCACGTCACTGATATGGTCTCAAATTGTCTTGTGTTGTAAGGGATAGAACAAAGGGCCAATGAAAGCTTTCGCCAGTATGCACAAAGATAGCAAGACGTGGCTACCCAAGTTTAGCCACCGTTGTTAGATAACGAGATCACACCTATGTTCGTAGAAACACTAAAGGGAAGTTTTACAAACGGATGATAAATTATTTCACCAAAAGCTTCATAGATATGCTCATGAATGGGGAGTTAATCTTGGAGGCTACAAAAAGTGGGAAGCTTGATGGGGGAGAATCAAAGAAGCCCTACAAGAAGAGAGATAATTAAGTGAACATGACAACAACATATAATCCAAGTTATTCCAAAAGTGTGGTGATTAGTAAGCCTAGCACAACGAATATGAGTTAGGTGGTTCAGAACCCACCAAAGGAAGTGAAGAGTCAAGGAAACAAGCGTTATTATGCTCCCATTAACAACATACTTTCATTACATAGGATTAGTGTTCATTACTTGATTTACATTAACAACCAAGATCATAACATGATAAGACCATTAAAAAAATATGTATATATACAAGTTCAAGTATCCAAAATGCATGCACAAGTCATTATATACAAACTAAGTGCCACCAACTAGGAGAGTACAAAACAAGTATGAACCATACTTTAGCTATGCTTATGTCTTACTTCGAGCTCAAGAAATCAGGCTTCAGGATCAAGCAACGGTCGAATCCTTTATCCTGAGGTTGGGAAGAATGAAAGCAAGAGTGATAAGTACAAGAATTTACTTAGTGAGGTAGTAACTAGTTCTAACCAATGAATAAGTCATGTATCAATTGGATATGTTTGAACCTAGTCAATGCTGGAAAGATTCGAATTCAAGCTTTGCTAAATCTTCATTTCAAGTCAAGTAACATACTCAAGCAATATACGCATTTCAATTTAAGTTAAATACATATTCAAGCAATATACACACATCTCAAGTCAAGTATAACCACTTTTCTTCTCAAGCTTATCGTTCAAGACAAGTTTACAAATAGTACTCATGAATTCAAGTAAGATCAAGATCTAATTCACGTAATAATCATATAGCAAGAAGTTCAAGTATACAAGTCAAGTAGCAAATAGTTCAAATTTACATATTTGTCATTTCAAGAATACAAGTCAAGTAATCCAAGTAGCAAGTGTACATGTCAAGTAATAAGCTATTCATGTTCGCAAGACAAGAAATCAAGCAATTAATATTTATTAGCTCATTTATATTCTTTTAATACAATCCTTGGTTTATAGTTTGTCTAGGTAATCGAGTCTCCAACCTACTTCGCCACAAGATGTACTGTAGTACTGGTTAACCCTCATACTGTCGCCAAAGACCACATACGTACCCTCCGTCTACCGCCAATTAGGGGCGTTAGCCCTGGACCGTAGTCCACCCTGACACAATGAGCTCTAGACTCTAAGGCATGCCCTTCTACCTATTCAACTAGCAACCAAGGTTGTTTGATTACACTTCATTTATTCAAAGGTTTTCAAGCTTTTCAAGTTCAAGATCATGTATCATTCAAGAATCAATTCAAGCAAAGTATAGCAACATCATGCTTTAGCCCTTAGGCCAATTGAGCCTTAGCTCTATAATCCAGTTACTTATCTTTCAAGCAAGTATTTACATTACCATCTTAGTTATCAAGTAAGCATTCTAGTGAATTTCATTCATGATTCAAGGATCAAGCATCATATATCATTATCATACATACATGTCATTACTTGAATAGGCACAATCAAGAATAAGAAATCAAGCATTCAAATTTTACAACACTTCAAGGATATAATCAAGATTCATGTATTATCTTATTTCATACTTCCTTTATTATTCATGTTCAAGTTAAATTAAATTCATTATCATGGCATATCAATAGCAAGAAGATAGTCATGCATATTTGGTTAGGACCTAACCTAATTCCTAACCCTATTGTAAACTACACTCACAATACTCCAAGCTTAGCTAGTCTTGGATCCAAACTCCTTTGTTTTTGCCACTAGCTTGGTCACTCCTATCTTCCTCCACAAGGTTTACTCCTTGATCTAACAATCCATAAAAAGTGAACACATGTTAAACAAGGTACATTGAGTATGATAATTATCTATCTCAAGCAGTCCAATAAATTTTCACAATTACTTATCATTGCAACAATATTAATACATTATATGCATAAACAGACAGCACATTCATATACATATATTACTGCTCATTGCCAACATTGTTTACATTTTAATTTGGGCAGAAATAGGGTAGTAACTAAATTGTCCAAACTGTTTATCAAACAGTTTACAAAACTGTCCTAAACACCTAGATTGCTGCTACCAGGCAGCTTGTGCACTGTTTACTTAAACATGAATAACTTTCATTTCGTACGTCACAATTTCAATTGGTTTATATCATTGGAAAGCTAAATTAATTGTCTTTCTAACCATAATTCTTTGCCAATTAATACAGTTTTTAGCTTAAAGACATGGCAATTTACAACACTGGACAGTTTGCACTGTCCCTAATGTTTCATTTCTACAATCTGTTTTACAATCCAGAATTCAGTTCTGTTTTCTCCTAATGAATTTAGACATGTTGAGGCATTGTCCGTAAAATTTCCAGCCTTAAATTCCCTTTATACAATTTATGGTGATTTTTCAAAGTTACTGCCCAAAATAGAGTTTTCTGGGCAGATTTCACTAAGCTAGATTTTTTTAACTTCATTACTCACTTCGATGATACTTCTAACATGTTAAATCAACTTATATACATACTCATACAAGTCTAGGTCAGTTCAATTCACCTATCAATGTGATCAAAACAGGGAATTATATAAAATCAAACATGTTTTCATAATCTTCAACTAGCAAAACAGTCGCTAATCAAAGCTAGTTTCAACCATGATCCCTATTCTAAATTTCCAGCAACTTCCCAACAATTTTCAGCATTGATTATCATTCTAATGTATCAAAATTTTGCTTAAGTTACCACAATCAAATTCATGAAATCAACCATGGATCTACTTGAAAGCTCAAAACCGAAACTATCCTATCATTCTCAATTTCAATCAAAATTCATCACTATAATATGCACAACTTTCATCCTATTCAAATTAGGCAACAAGAACATCAAAATTTCCAGATTCAAGCATGTAATTGAAGTGAGGAATCAAGCATTTACCTTCCTCCTAATGTTAATCGAATGGATTATTGCAATATCACTTTAATTTCAACTTATCTCTTCATTTTCATGGAGGAACAAAGCTTTCTTTCATTCCCTATCTAGCTCTCGGTTGAAGAAGATGAAAACAATGTTTTCATTATTTTGTTAATATCAATCGTGATGAATAATCAAGAGAAGAATAGTGGACCATCCATGTGGCATGAATCATGCATTGGGGTTTAATAACCATGCAAACACTCAAATTTTGATTTCTATATATAATGGTCATTTTTAATTTGGCACTATACTTGTTGGCTATAACATTTTAGTCCTTTCTAAAATGGTCACCTATTATTTCATTAGTTCATTTTGATCCTAAACCTTTAATTAGTCAATAACTTAGATAGTGGTAACCTTCCTAGGCCCAGTTTAGGGTGTTACAGCCTCAGCAACTCACTCCAATGTCACCACCATACCCTTCATGGTATGATGTAAGTGCATGCTATAAGTATCATGCCAGGATCATAGGGCACACGATTGAGAACTGCACTACCTTCAAAAAAATTATGGAAAACTTGCAAAAAGTAGGCATGCTATCATTCAACCCGACAAAAGAGAAAGGAAATCCCATACCAAATTATCAAGGTGAGGGGGTAAATGCCATAATTGAAGAAAATGATAAGTGGGTAAAGGAACGAGTGTCTAACATCAAATCCCCTTTAAGATGGGTCTGGTCCAAAATGGTCAATGCTGAAATGTTGGCCACAAATACCAAAATCGAACAACCCGGAGATGACCCTTGTTGTAAATATCATGGAGAGAAAGGACATGAGTTTCGGTGCTCCCTGGAGTTCAGACATTTGGTTCAAACCAAGATGAACGGTAAAGAATTTTGCTAGAATCAAGCCCTTGGTTGGTGCCCCATCTATTGCAAAAGATAGAGACGTGGTGCAAAAGATAGAGACATGGTGCAAAAGAAGAACGTAGTAGAAAAAGAAACAGGAAAGGATTTTTATGAACGCCAGCCAACAGAATATCATGAGCCTATGAAAGAGTCAAAAGCCCAAGAATTTCTAAAAATCCTCAAGCATAGTGAGTATAGCGTAGTGGAGAAACTCCATAAGCTTCTAGCACGTATCTCTATGCTGTCACTACTATTAAATTTTGAGGGGTATCGTGACAGCTTGCTCAAGATCCTCAACCAGATGTTCGTGCCAAAGGAAATAACCACTGACAAGCTAGATAGGTTGGTAATATTGCTATTGATAACTTTATTTCCTTCAGTAACGAGGAAATTCCAGAAGGAGAAAGGGGATCATACAAGGCCCTAAAAGTCTCTACCCCCTGTAAGGCGTACCAGAACATGATCAAAGCTTTCGATAAAACTTAGAGAGACGTGTTGGAAAAAATAGAAGTCCCTCTACAGATTGGGCCATCCACCTTCGAGGTTGATTTGTGGTGATGGACATTAGGCCCACTTACAGTTGTCTTTTAAGACGTCCTTGGATCTATTCAGCTAGTGTTGTTCCCTCTACACTACATTCGAAGTTAAAGTTTATGGTCGATGGGTAGCTTATAACCATCAGTGCCGAATAGGATATCATTGCCTCGGTGTCGACTGATGCGTCTTATATTGATATTGACACAAGGGTATTAGAGTGTTCTTTTAGGTGCTTGAGCTGGTTAGTACGACCTTTGTGTCTAAAGGAAACAGGATCCATAGGTCAAGATTGTCCAAATGCACGGAGATGTAGGTGAAGGAAACCTTAGGCAGAGGTGCCAAAGTAGAAAAGTGATTTGGAAAGTGTCACCAAGGCAGGTTGTACCCTGTGACCATTGCCGAGATGAAAGATCGATTTGGGCTAGGATTCAAGCCCAACACAACACAGGGAAGGGCCACAATAAAGTAGAACCAAGAAAGAATAAAGGCCAGACTGAAAGGGGGAGGTCGCATGAGACTCGATAACATTTCCACCCCTCAATTTCACTTTTGTTTCATGGGGATTTGTAAACCACGATATAACCCAGGGTGAGGAAAATGATGAGATCACTAAAATGTTCGAGAATTTGAGCATCAACTCTATGCTAGAAGAGGATAAAGAGGGTGTATATCTACATATGATCTGCCCATTTGATGAGCTTAATAATTGGATTGCATAATAACTTCTTGTAGTTTTTAAATCTCTTTTAGAGTAATTCTCAAAACTAACCCTCTGTTTAGCCCGAAAACAGTAAGAGATCTTTTTATGTAAAGGGCATATGCAAAACTACGCGGGTCCCTATTCAATAAAGATGCACTTTCAATAAACTTTGTGTGGCAAACATGCATTAACACTAAAACAGTAAAAAACACAAAACGACAAAACCCAAATTATTCATTCTTTCTTTTTTTGCAAACATTGATATGTATCCATATTCTTTTTCCTTGCATGTCTCTATATATCAATGGCATAAGCGATCTTGAGTTCGAATCGAAAGTCAATTTCAAACAACCTATATTTTCAGAAGAGTTCAAGGATCCTGACAATGAAGTTAAATATGATGTCCTAGAGGTCTTGTTTTGGTTGATGGAAAGCGAAGAAAAACATATCGTTCCCCATAAAGAGTAGATGGAAATCTTGAACCTCAAACTGAAGAAGAAAGGCATAAGGTAAAGATCGGTACCACCATTAATGTTGAAACACGATAAAGCTTGATTAAACCTCTACAAGACTACAATGATGTATTCTCTTGGTCTTACCAAGATATGCCCAGTCTAGACACCGACATTGTGGTGCATTATTTACCCATAAAGCTAGAGTGTCAGACCGTGTAATAGAAACTTCAAAGAATGAAGACCGAGATGTTAAAAATAAAGGATGAGGTGAAAAAAAATTATAACGCCAGATTCTTACAAGAAGCCAGGTATCCCGAATGGGTGGCCAACATTGTCCCTTTTCCAAAGAAAGAGGAAAAAGTTTGCATGCGTGTCGATTGCAAAGACCTTAACCGGGCTAGTCCTGAGGACAACTTTCCTCTACCTCATATTAGTACCTTGATGGCTAATACAACAGGTCACTCCTTGTTCTCATTCATGGATGGTTTCTCAAGATACAACCAAATCAAGATGTGTCCCGAAGATATGTAAAAGACAATATTTGTAACACTATGAGGTACCTTCTGCTACAAGGTGATGCTTTTTGGCTTGAAAAATGCTGGGGTAACTTATCAAAGAACCATGGTGAACCTATTCCCTGATATGATGCACAAGGAAATTGAAGTATACATAGACGACATGATCACCAAGTCCCAAATAGAGGGGGAGCACATTGTGAATTTTGAGAAACTCTTTCAAAGATTGAGAAAGTTCCAGTTAAAGCTCAACCTCGCTAAATGCACCTTTGGAGTGACTTCAGGAAAACTCTTAGGCTTCATTATGAGCAAGAGAGGAATTGAAATAAATATGGATAAGGTGAAAGCGATCCAACAACTTTCTCCCCCTCAAACGCAAAAAGAGGTATGAGGTTTCTTGTGGAGGCTTAATTATATTACTCACTTCATCTCTCAGCTAACTGAAAAATATAGCTCGGTGTTCATATTACTCAGAAAGAACAACCTTGGGGAATGGAACGAAGAGTGTCAAGTAGCCTTTGAGCAAATCAAGAAGCAATTGTCAAATCCACCAGTTTTAGTGTTGCCTGTCTTAGGAAGACCTCTAATGTTGTACTTAATCGTATACGACAAATCAATAGGCTATTTGCTAGGTCAGCATGACGAGACTGGGAGAAAAGAAAGAGTCATATATTAGTTGAGCAAGAAGCTCACAGATTGTGAGTTAAGGTATTCACTAATTAAAAATATGTGATGTGCTATAGTTTGGGCATCCAAGAGGCTCAAGCAGTACCTTTTATACCACACCACGCAGTTGATATCTAAACTTGACCCCTTAAAATTCATGATGGAAGCACCAGCCATGTTAGGAAGATTGGCCCGCTGGAAGATGTTACTAACAGAATTTGATATTTAATATGTCAGGCAGAAAATGGTAAAATGAAGCGCTATAGCATACTTTTTGGCAAGTCATGCCTTTGAAAGTACGAAGCCTTAGATTTTAATTTTTTCGATGAAGACTTGATGTGCATTATAACTGAAAAAGATGGCCTAGCTGGTTCATGGGTTTTAAATTTTAATGGTGCTTCTAACACATTGGGTCATGGCATTGGGGCAGTTTTGGTCTCGCCAAAAGGTGATCATTATCCCTTTACTAGCTAGTTGAAGTTTTTCTGCACCAACAATATAGCAGAATATGAGGCTTGTATAATGAGATTGCGAGCGACCATAGAAAGAAAGATCAAGACTCTGAATGTCTTTAGAGATTCTGTCTTAATCATCTATCAAATTCAGAGAGAGTGGGAAACGAAAGACTCAAAGTTAATCGAGTATAAAAAATTGGTCCTTGATACATCGTCAAATAGTGATGCACTTTAGAGCAAGTATATTTGTCGAATCAAGTAATAGAGTGATAAGTAGAGTGTGTTTGCAAGTAATGGTGTTGTTGATTTATTAAAACTAAAACAATTAAAACTAAAGATAGCTATGATTAAGATGAACAACTGTGACAAATAATAGATAATTATGGAAGATAGGATTATTGCTAAGGATGTATGCTTGAATACTTATTACAATGCTATAGCAACTAGCAATACATGTATGCGTAAACCATTAAAGTCTTTATCTACTCGACAAGATTTTCTAAGGAACTTTTGACTCTTTTGATGCCTAGAAGCTAATAACATTGAAGCTAAGGAAATACATGTCTGCGTGAACCCTAACAACGCTATTATTTGTTTAAGAACTCATTTTTAGTCGTTGAAATCCTACACTTATATCTAAGCCAAATTAAGACCAAGTTAACAGCTTACCCCCACTGTTCATGTTTGTATAACCTAACTCTCTCGATATTAAGCCACATATCAATAGTTAAAAGGCATCTCTCGATAGTTATTTCAATAACTAAGCATGAAGAACTATAGCATTATAATAAAGTAATCAAAACATAAAATCCCGGGACGCACTAATACCAACTAAAGTATTTAGCTCATGTCTGAGCCTAAAACATCCATAATAAAAATATTAAGTACAACAGTTTATCAAGCAAGGAAAAGAAAAGGGTCGAGCGTCCTCGACAAACTCCCTCCAAGCCATCCAACTATTGTTGTAGGCCTCCCACTCTATCGACCTCTCTTGATGGCGTCTGTCATGAGGAGAATTCTCTAGCTTATACTATGGTGGTTCTTGAAATACCCCAAAATTTACTAAGTTGATTAAGGGTCATTTAGTACTAAGATAATAGCTTTAAAGCTAACTTAGTGGCTAAAATGACAAAAATGTGAAAGTTGGGATTTCTTTAATTATGGGTTTTGGAAAGGAAATTTCTAAGGTTTAAAGGTCTCATGTAATAGATAGTGAATTGAATAAGGTATTCTTAAAGTTTGGTTGAATTCCAAGGAAAATTGGAATGAAAATTTTGGAGACTGATCCAAAAGCTATGGAAAAGTCATAAAATGTTATTTTAAGAATATTTTATTATAGTTGGTTGGATTCCAACTAGATTTAGTTGAATTTTTACAAGAATGGCAAACTAATAAATAAAAACTAGTTGGAGGGCCAATTCGTCATTTGGCCCTAATGGCAATTTTGAAATATTTAAAAAGTTATAAGGGCAATTTTGGAAAGAGAAAATGGAAGATTAAATCTTGGCCCTTGATTGATGATAAAATCAATCTCAACCATTGGATAAAAAAGGTAAAATTGTAATTTCACTATTAAATGAATTTAATATTCATTTAATAGATATATGTGTAAAATAATAGTGAAAAGATGAAGATTTTGTTCATCTTTTCTAGCCAAAAACGTAAGGGCTAGGGAAAGAAAGAGAAAAATTTTTCCAAGCTCGATTCAAGCCCCGAAACTAGGTTTTCATGTATTCTCTTCAACTACAAAGTTGTTATACTCTTCAAGCTCTATCTTTTGATGTAAAAAATTCATGGAATCCATGTTTTATTGATGAGAATTTACATGAGAAAGAAATTAGGGTTTATGGATCAAATTGGGGCTTTTGAGATTTTATGATTCCATGATTGAATTCAAGTTTAATTTATTGTTTGTAATGTTGAATTAATGATCTAGTAAGCTTGAATTGTTATTTGGAAGCAAAACCCTAAGCTAAAGGTATAGGGACCATTTCGGCAAGTTTAAAAGTTAGAGGAGCAAATATGATTTTTTTGGTTTAGGTGTGTATTTATGTTATTAATGATGTTAGAGACATGAAATTGAAGTTAGAATGTTAAATTGATGTTCAACCGAATTAGTGACCATTTTGACAAATTGTCAAAGTTAAGTGACCAAATTGAAATTGAAGTTTTGTATGGGGGCTAATTATGATTTTTAGTTGTAATGATGGAATTAAGGTAGTAATGTTGAATTGAGGACTAAATTTCAAAGTTAAGAAGCTTGAATCCTTATCTTTGCATTTTAGTGACTATTTCGGTAAATAAGGAAAATTAGGGAGAATTATTGTGAATAATTATTTGGTGAAAAATGTGATGAGTTGGTGGTTTAAATCTAGTGATTGGACTAAATTGAAAAGTAGAGAAATAAGGAGAAGTTAGTATAAAAGTTGAAGTTGTTTATGGAAGCTGTTTATAAAAATTGGTTTATGGCAGTAACTTTGAAAATTCACCATAAATTCTACAAAAATGGTTAGAAAGTGAATTTTATACCGATGAAAATATTTGTTCGTCTAGTTTCGTGTAAAAAGATATGAATTTTTAAGTGGTGAAAGGTCAGAAAATTGTACAGCAGGCTGTTCCGAAATTCAATACTGGAAATTGACTTTGAAAATTTGCCATAAATCGTACAAGTTGAATTTGGGCTATTAATTTATATGGTTGAAAAACTTATTGAATCTAGTTTCTTTAAGAACAAACGGAATCAAATTCGGAGTTGTATATTATTTTATAGAAATATTTCTTTGAAGGTAGTGCAATCTACAGAAAATGAGAATTGATATATTTTGTATCTAAGGTTAATTAGTAAGCTTGAAGGGGTTCATGGAAGTTCAAATTGGTCACTGAGGACCATAATGAGTTTTCTAACAATACAAGGAAGGAATGAAATTTTGGAAAATTCTGTATATTCGAATGATTAAGTTTGATAGCATATTTAAAATATTGTTAGATTTGAATCTAACAATTGTTATTTATATTTATAAAGTTTGATCTGAATCAAAAGAGGGTTTGTGGTATTATGAAGGAAAGGATCAAGTAGAGCTTAGTGAGGCAAGCTAATGAATGGCTCAGGTGATTGCAATTGCATACATGTCATACTACATTGATATTTTATACATGATTGGGATGGCTTGCGATGAGCCTACCCTAATTTTTATTGTTATAATATTTATTTAATTGAGCATATGATTGACATATACGAATATGTCAAGAAGTGGAATATAAAATGCATTGATCACATGATTATTTATATTGGTAAGTTGAAATGTTGATATAGATCTTGATATATGTTGTCATTGATGAAATAAGTTGTTTACCCTCTACAAAAGGATATATGGAAAGATAATGAAATTGATTTATTGCCCAAGATTTACTATAGAGAGTTACAGTATGGTGGCATTCCATTAGAGGTCTAGCAGTCAAGGACTGCGTGTAGCTACACACCGATTTTCGGATCTATATGTTTAGCGGCACTTTATGTGTCTATATGTTTCCGGCACTTTACATGTCTACAAGTTATTGTCACTTTGGTGACTAGTACTCAAGGAGTACCGACCTTGCATACTTAAGTTTCTCTCTATACATAAAATTATATTATAGAGAGTTACAGTATAGTGACATGCCATTAGAGGTCTAGCAGTCAAAGACTGCGTGTAGCTACACACCGATCTTCGGATCTATATGTTATCGACACTTATGTGTCTATATGTTACCGACACTTTATGTGTCTATAGGTTTATCGTCACTTCGGTGACTAGTACTCTGGGAGTACCGATCTCGTATACTTAAGTTTCTCGCTATTTAAAATTCTTGGGCTAAATGAGTAAAATGAATCAAAGGAACAAGATGATAAGCTTGAAAGCTTACAGATGGAAATGGCAACGGTATCGGTAAGATCTAATCTTATCACTTTGATATATGCTGTTACATATGAAATTATTTATGTTTAGACACATAAAAAATGGTAAGGTGATTATATGCATTATTAATCATTTAAATTGATATTTATGTCAATATTGCACTCTATTAAGAGTTATTGCCTCACTAAGTTTCATACTTAGCGTGTGATTGTTTCACACGTAGGTTAATTTGGAGCACCTGAAGAGGAGTCGAGCTTGCTTATCAAGCTTCAATCTGCACAACATCAGTAAGATAATCTAGCTTATGATAATTTCTAGTGGGCATGTAATTATTTATCTGTTGGTAGTATATGATGCATTAAATTAGATTAAACGATAGATAATTGATCAGTTCTAAAATGAATCATATATGGATAAAGTAAGATAAGGTATTAGTAATAGGAAAGCATAAACTAAAGTAGAAAGGAAGCTTACTTTGTTAATATGAATAATCGATAAGCTTAAAAGGTAGTAAAATGTGTTTAATCGGTTTAAATTTTATTTATCAGTAATCGCATAAAGATTTTAAAATCAAGAAAGGGCCTAGGCAGTGAACCTATTTTTCACCAAATTGCATTATCATTTTAATAACTGACTAATATGTTTTACAAACTAATTCAGGTTCGAAATTAGCCAGCTACACATAAGTTATGATTTCAAGAAAATAGAGAAAAGAGTTAAATTAATAAAGGCAAGATTTATATGTATAAAAAAATTATTATAAGTCAGAATTTCTTTAAACGACTCCGTAACATCTTTAATGTATATTTGGTCTACGGGTATACGTTAAAGGTGTTACAGTTTTCCGCAAGCTTCAGACTATGACTGTTGTCTATAATCGCGCTCTCTTTGAAGTAGCGTCCAAGTCTCTCTCACATAGGCAATGAAATTAGGGCTTTAGTACCCTAAAGTGTACGCGGATTCAATACAGAAAGCCATTAGTTTCTCGCTATATTTAATGTTTCGTATTAGGGAAAAGGTCCATGTGGGCAGAAATAGATTCGTCTTCAACTCTTTTGTGTCTAATCAGCTTCAGCCAAGAGATATGCTCCTCTCTAGCTCCAGCGAGCCTTTAGCGTCTATCATCATCTTGCACATACACCAAAAAACACCACATTTGCCATAAAAAACACCAATATATATGATATTTAAGCACAAGCGGTGTAACTCTCTATCTACATGCAAACTATATACAATCTAACCTAAATGCAACCTATATGGGCTTGAAAACATACAAAAAACAAGTAAAAAGGGTATACAAAATAGACCATTTACACACTCGTCAGTCCTTAAACTAATTAAAGAATTCAAGGAAATCACTTTCAAACACCTCCTAAGGGAAGAAAATCAAATGGCAGACGCTCTGGCGACATTATTCGCAACATTTAATGTGAGTGAAGGTGCCATGATGATGTCAGTTCAAATGCAAATTTTGGACTTACCTGCTCATTACTATGACGTGGAAGAGGAAGCATTTGGCCTCCCATGGTACCATGATTTATTACAATACATAAAGCTCTAGGAATACCCACCTTAGGCAACCGAGAATAACAAGAGAACGATCCAGAGAATGGCTGTAGGATATGTCCCCAATGGAGAAATCTTGTATAAAAAGAGTCGAGACAAGGTCTATTAAGGTGTGTGAATGCCAAAAAGTCCCAATTGATATTAAAAGAAGTTCACGAGGGAGTTTATGCAACTCACCATAGCAGGTTTACCATGGCCAAACGAATCATACGCCTTGGTTATTATTGGTCCACCATAAAAAAGGACTACATCAATTACGCTCGGAGGTGTTACAAGTGTTAGATCTAAGCGGATAAAATACATGCGCCACTACAATCTCTCCATGTGATGATGGCTCCTTGGCCTCTTTCAATGTGGGGCATGGATGCGATATGGCAAATTTACCCAAAAGCTTCGAACGAGAATAGGTTCATCCTGGTAACTATTAATTACTTCACCAAGTGTGTTGAAGCAGCGTCTTATGCAAATGTTACTAGATGTACAGTTTATAAGTTCCTCAAAAAGGAGATTATCTGCCGTTGCAGACTCCCCAAGAGGATTATCACCGATAATGCCTCAAATTTGAATAACAAGACGATACTGCAGTTTGTGAGCAATTCCAGATCAAGCATCATAACTCAATAACTTATTGCCTGGAGATAATGAGGAAGTGGAGGCTGCAAACAAGAATATCAAGAAGTTGGTCTCCAAGATGATCAACACTTATAAAAATTAGCACGAGAAGTTGTCGTTTGCCTTATATGCCTATCAAACCATTGTACGAACGTCTATAGGGGCAACACCATTCTCCTTGGTCTATGGCATGGAATTCATGCTACCAATTGAATTTGAGATCCCATCATTCCATATCTTGACAGAGGTAGAATTAGATGAAGCTGAATGGATTCAGACACGTTACGACTAACTGAATCTAATCAAAAAAAGAGATTAAAGGCGACATGCCATGGTCAGATGAACCAAAAGAGGATGATGCGAGCCCACGACAAGAAGGTTCGCCCGAGAAAATTCCAAGAATGAGGCTTAGTGTTGAAAAAGATAGTGCCAATCCAAAGAGATTCTCGTGGGAAGTGGACGCCCAATTGTGAAGGGCCCTATGTAGTAACAAAAGCCTTCTCTGGAGGAGCTCTAATCTTAGCCGAAATGGATAGGGATGAATTACAAAAACCAGTGAATTCAAATTCAGTTAAACGGTATTACGCCTGAAGAAAAAAAAGAACAAAAGAGAAAATCCATAGTGAAAACTCGAAAGGGCACTTCGAGAAAAAATAAAAAGGGTTTAAAAGTGAAAACCTGCAAGGGCGCTTTAGACTCAAGAAAAAATAAAAAATGAAAATGAAAGGGGGTTCAAGATGAAAACCTGCAAAGGGCATGTTGAAACCAAATGTGGATTCAAGATGAAATCCCGCAAAGGGTGGCTTGAATATTTGAAGTTTAGGTATATGGCAGATGACTATCTCAAAAGACTAGCAGTTTGCTTAGAATCTTCATCATGACATCCTCTCAACAAGGGTTGTATTTAGAAGAACTTCTGAAGGATTGACACGGAGCGCTTTAGCAGTTGATATATGGGCACTTTATTATCTTTCTTTACTCTCGTGTTTGCCAATATTAATAAACCTTGCATCCCTTTCACCTACCTTTGCATATTGAAATGGGAACCAATGGATTTTCATTTATTCAACATAAAATATTTTTTAACATTACTCTGAATATGGTTTAAAAGTACAAGGACTATGATGGGTTTCATTATTTTAACTCTAATCATATCATTTTCATAAGCATAGAATTTTGCACAAATTGCTGCATCAGATTAGGGTAATTACTCATATCAAGGAGGAGAGATTGCATCAACATTAAATATCATTCAAAGACATTCAAAATGGAAATAAGCTTTGCTGCGAAGATTTCCGTGTAAGAAATCTCAATAAGCTACCATCCAGAAATACAAGATTATTGAATTGCGCGAGAAAATACGCAAGGAAGCAAGGATCAAATGTTTTCTATGAAGCAAAGAGGTGCAACAACATGGTCAGTTTCAACTCAGTGTTTCAACATGGCGTGCATGAGTGGTGGCCTTGACCAACCATGCCCTACTGGGTGTGCATGGCCGTTTAGGTCAATTAGAGTATGAGTTGGACTCAAACTCTTGGAAGTTCAATTCTTTAGTTTTTTAAATTTAAATTTCCTTTTTATCCTTATTTGGATTATCCTTATAGATTTCGGTTTTCAAATTCAAATTCAATATGATAGATTATCTGTTTTCTTTCTTTATTCTTTTTTATCTCCTTTTAAATCTAACCTTTTTATCAGATTCTCTTTTTAAATATTTAATTATAATCCTTATCTAGTTACACTATCCTTTTGGATATGCCCCTATTTTTTCTCTTTCAAACTTTTACACGTTACAATATATTCTTTGCATTTTTTTCGCTCTATTCTCATTTTCTCTCTTTCAAGTCTCAGATTCTTCTTTCCCACACGGTTTTGCTCACATGGTTAACTCAATCTTGGACATGATGAATGACCTGAGCTTCACGACTGAGGAGCAATGTGTGGTATTTTCCTCTACGGCTAGCTCAAAAGTGTCGTCTAATGATCTTGCCCTCTCTGTGGTTGGGAAGGTGATCTCCACCAAAACCATCGATGGTGCTGCTTTGATTCAGGTTTTTCGCGTTGTGGGGAAAAAGAGAAGGCATAGTCCATCACAGAGTTAAATCTAATTTTTTTCTGATAAAGTTTGTGACTGTATCTAAGAGGGATGATGTTCTCAAACATGGTCCTTGGGTCTTCAAGGATGATTAGTTTGCTCTCCTTCCAATGGAACCACACTATGCAATTCATGACTATTCTTTCACTTCTATGAAGATCTGGGTTCGAATCCATTTGATTCGTATTATGATGATGGCTGCTGATTGTGACCTGGGTCGTTTGCTTGGTGCTTTCATTGGCCAATGGCTTGCTACTGACACTCGGGACATAGAAGGTAACATGGGTGAATTCCTACGTCTATGGGTCATTATTGATACAACAAAGCCTCTCCGGCATTGTGTTGCACTTGGTAGGGCAACTAACAAGCCACTTATGTGCCTTTTTCAATATGAGCAACTTCCATCGTTCTGCCATGGTTGTGAGCTAGTCGGACATCTGGTGGCTACCTGCACAACAAATTCTGTGATCGTTTCTTCAAGGCTCCAATATAGAGATTGGCTCCTAGTATCTAACCCTAAACAGAGAGAGTCTTATCTTCTTCGAGGGAGGATTATCTATCATGATGGTGCTTTGGCGGGTGCCAAGGCCAAGGGAGTTGTTGTTGGGGCCACTTCTGAAGCTGAGCTTATTGGGGATGTTCATGCGGTAACCTTGGATGATGAGGACTTGAACGAGGAAGCTAATGTGTTTAAGAATGCCTCAATTGATGATGTCAAGAAGGATGGGGAGAAGATTACGGCTAAAGTTGAGACTCCCGATCCATCTGTGCTGCTTGTGACTGAGTCTGTTAAGCTAGTGGCCAAGTCTACCGAGCCTGTGACTGAGACTGCCGAGCCTATAACTAAGACTGTCAGGCTGAGAATGAGACTATTAATGGCACGACCGGGCCTACTAATCTTAAGAGTGTTGATGGCACGATCGAGTCTACTGCCCCTAGATCTGAGACTGCCGATGGTATGATCATGTATGTTGAACCTGCGACTGAGATTACTGTCCAGGTGATCGTGCCTGCTAGTGTTGCTCTTGCCCCTAGGGTTGATGCTGGTCGTACCAAGGGTGCTACCAAGCGTACCACAAACGGTAGACCCGATGTTGGACTACACGATATTGCTACTGAGACAGTCGACTCAGGTGCTAACCCTACGGTGATTAAGCCAATTTATGCTACTGATCGGGCTGTGCGTGGGACTGGTTTTGAGGATGCCCAATCCTGCTAGGCCCGGACTTAGATGTTAGTCTACTAACCTCTCAGTCTGATCTGAAGTCTACCATGGCCGGTCAATGTAAGACTTTTCACCTACCTCCTCTATGTGTTCCTAAGGATTTGAGACTTGGTTGGCTTCTCAACCAAAGTCTTCCTCTGTCTCAATCCATACTAGACATGAGTTCAACTCCCGTATCCTGAAGAGAAGCTTAATTTCTAGCGAGACAACCAAGGCTAAGCGCCCCTATCATTCTTCTTCAGTCCTGAAAGGTTCTTCTCTGACCCTCTTCGGTGAAGGTTGCAAAGTAACCCCACTGAAAGAAATGAGGATTCTATGTTGGAACTACCATGGGCTGGGTAAACCACAAGTAGTTCATTCCCTTGGGTAGGATGTTGCCCATTTAGCTCTAGATGTTATTTTTCATATGAAAAGCGTCTGCGTACACGTAGTAGAGATAGAGTTAAATTTTCTTTAGGTACGGAGGGTTGTTTAATTGTTTAGAATAGGCTAGGTTGTTCATGGCTCATGCTTTTATGGAATAATAGTATTTTTGTTGATTTGCTTTGTTACTCCAGTCTTCATATTGATGTTTTCATTACTTGTGACACATTGTTCAATATCACTTTTTGGGTTTGCATGGTAGTTTTGAACCAAGCGACAAACATAAGACTTGGGACTTGTTAGACCGTAATCTTCTCCTCTGCCCTGGTTAGCAGGTGGGGATTTTAATAAAATCCTGTATGATAATGAGAAGCAAGGAGGTCGCCGTAAGGTTCAGAACCACATGAAAAGCTTCTAAGATTGCCTTGCTCGGAATGACCTTTATGATTGCAAGCCTTCAAAAGGTTGGTTCAATTGGACTAAGTCGGGCTTTCGTGCTTCACCTATCCTTGAATGTTTTGATCGTTTTGTTGCGGATAGTCATTGGTGTTCCACTTTCCAAGAGTTCAATAATTTCTTAGAGTATAGTGCAGACCCGAACAAGTTTTTCCTCACCTTGGACACTGTCTGGGCCGCAACTTGGCTCAAGGTCATGATATGACCATTTCAACTTTAAGAGTTGTTGGGCACAAGAGAAGGGTTGTATATCTACAATACAAGCAACTTAGAGATACACTACAGGCTCTATTGTCGATAAACTTGCTAAGGTGGGTGGAGCTCTAAAGGCGTGGCAAGACAATCACCGTGATAGCTCTTGGAAGCGCATCACGGATCTTCAGAGTCAAATAAACTTGTGCCTTAATCGTCGACTTTCCACATCCAATATAGAAGTTTCCTTTGCAGCTAAATGTGAGCTACGCCACCTATTAGATCAAAAGAAAGCATATATGGCGCAACAATCTCGAGTGAATTGGAAAGCACATGGTGACCGTAATACATCTTATTTCCATGTATGTGCTTCCAATCGATGTTAGAAAAATATTCTTTTCGGTTTGTATGATGCGAAAAACCATTGGTAAGGGGGTTCCAAGAGCATCATAAAGATTGTCATCGATTATTGACAAACCATTTTTGCTTATTCTTTGCCAACATTAGACCCAAGGCTTTTGGACAATATCATCCCCGCTATCATGCAAGATATGAACGCACGACTCTCTCAGGACTTCATTGCTGAGGAGGTTGCTGCTACATTTTTTGATATTAGCCCGAAGAAGGTTCTTAAGATTGATGGCCTTTTGAGTGGTTTCTTCTGACAATATTGGAACACGACTGAGGTTGATTTTACCTAGTTGTGTCTAGACCTTCTTCATGGAGAAGCAGACATGGCCAGTGTCAACAATACGGTCATTGTTCTTATTCCTAAGGTTTTGACTCCCACAACTATAAAGCAACTCAGGCCCATTAGCCTATGTACTATGATTTACAAGATTATAGCAAAGGTCCTTGTCAATAGAATGAAGCTTATTCTTCCTTACTGCATAAGTGAGACACATGCTACTTTTCTTAAAGGCCATTCGATCTCAGACAATATCCTTGTGGCCCACAAAAATTTTCACTCGCACACTCTACGCTCTATCATTAATTGGGGTACTGTTTAAAGCTATATATAGAAAAGGCTTTTGATGTGTGGAGTGATCTTTTCTCTGTGTCGTTATGCTTAAGCTGGGCTTTGCTCTATCTTGGGTAGATATCATTATGCGTTGTGTCTCCTCTGTTATTTTATCTACTCGGGTGAATAGGATTTTTAGGCCTCCTTTTGGCCACAACAAGGCTTGCGGCAAGGGGACCCCCTATCACCTTCCTTTTTTTCTCTACACCCAGGCCTTTTTGCGTCTTTGATGGCTACGCAGCATGAGAGCCAACTTTGTGAGATCTGTGCTAGTCGATTTAGGCCTTCTGTTAACTATTATTGTATGCGAATGAGAACCTAATTTTTCCCTAGAACGAGCTCTGTAAAGCTCAGTTCCTTAAAGATATTCTCTAGTCATACACATCTTCTTCTAGTCAATGTATTAACTTTGATAAATCCACCATCTTCTTTAGCCCCCTCACTCCTCCAGACTTCAAAGTCGTTGTCCATTATCTTTTAGGGGTTCGAGAGGTTGATGATCCATGAATCTATCTAGGAATTCCCTTTCTTATTGGTAGGAATAAGACGAAGGCTCTTGCTTTTGTTTGTGGTAGGGTCGCACTCGTGTTACCAGTTAGACCAAGAATTTACTTTCTTATAGATGTAGGGAGGACTTCCTTAAGTCTATGGCCCAAGCTCTATCTCAATATGTGATGTCTTGCAATCTGCTACCACAAAACCAGGTGGATGACATGACTCAAGCCATAGGGAGTTACTGGTGGTCTGGTCAGAACAACAAGCGAGGTTGGTCTCTTGTTTCTTGGGCCAACGTTTGCACGCCAAAGTCTACTGGTGGCATGGGTTTCCAGGATATGCATCTTTTCAATGTTGCCCTTCTTAGAAAGCAATTATGGCAGTTTATTTTGAATCTAGACTCCCTACTCTGGCGTGTCTTCATGGCTAAATATTTTCTTTCTGAGAATAGTCTCCATGCCTCCCCCTTCGATAAAGGCTTCTTTTGCTTGGAAAGGGCTTTACCATGCGTTGTCTTTGCTGTGTGAAAGCTTTTTTTGGACTCTCGGTATTGACAGCTTGGTCAGTTTACATTAGGAACATTAGGAAGGGACTTCACCCATCTCTCTCACAGACAATTATCTTGATAATGAAGAGCTGCTAATCTGATGTCGTGACTTCATGGTTCTAGGATAGCCTCTCTAGAGTATTACTCTTTTTTGTGATGTTTTCTTGTCGGATGATACGGATTCCATCCTACATTTACCAATCTCTGCTAACCGACTAGACACCTTTATTTGGGGTGACCATGATTTCAGCATTTATACTGTTTGGTCTGGGTACCTCTACCTTCAGAGGCCGGTCCTTACGGTTAGTAAGCCTTCCAGGGTTTGGAAGCACCTCTCAAAATTGCTTGTTATACCCAAAGTTCACACCTTCAGCTGCCGCATTAGATGTGAAGCCCTTCCTACTGGAAGTAGACTCTACACCTCGAGCCTCTCCCCGGGCTCTTATCCTTTGTGTTGGCATAACTCTGAAACGACTCTTCATGCCCTCCGTGATTACCTTGCTTTGATTGAGGCCTTTCTTCTTAGTGGCTTCCCTCGTGTTTTTGTCACCAATTAGACCGCTACTACCCTTGCCTGGCTTGAGGAAGCAACTACTTTCCTCTCTCTAGACTCTTTTGCTTTTCTGATCATCGTTCTCTAGTACCTTTAGAGACAGAGGTTGATTGGGTCCGTGAGAAAATCTTACGGCCTATTTGGGTCCTAGTTTTTAATGCTGTTTGCCTCTATCGTGACTATCACGCTACGACTTTACCCTCCTCCAACCAACAATCGGCATCCTCCTCCTCTGCTCTTTCTGGGCAAGGTTGGCTGTCTCCATCTGTTGGCTGTATCAAGGTGAATGTGGATGGTACTTTTGACCCTTTCTCTCGCTCGGCCTCTATTGGTGTAATTGCCCGGGATGAGAATGGTTCGGTACTTGGTGGTTTTACCCGTCCTGCTGCTAGTTGTTTGGATGCTTCTTTTGCAGAAGCCTCAACCCTCACCGCTGGCTTACAATTGGCCCATGAAAAGGGTTGGTCCAATTTCGTCTTTGAATCAGACTCGACTGTTGTGGTGAACAAAGTTAACAGAGCTGCGGATGACATCTCTCTTCTACGTATTTATCTTGGGTAGACATGGGACATCTTAGCCCGCCATGATTGTAACAATAGAGTTTCTCATGCATCGCAGTCTACGAATTTAGTTGCTCATAGCTTAGCCTCTTGGGCCCTTCGGTCCTCTTCCCCTCTATCTTTTGACTCAATTTGTCACGAGATTATTTCTACCATTGTACGTGATGACTTGTCATTGTTTTCCTAGTAATGATATTTTGGGCACTCTTTTCCCCCTCTTAGGCGCCTCCATCGAGTTTTGGCTGGGTGCTGGCTTTAGTGGGTTTTTTTAATGAGGCCTAGCTCTTTTTTCAAAATAAATACTTTACTTTGCCTTTTTAGCATTTACTTTCGATGTATCTTTTATGCTTCCACGTTTATTTATTTGCTTTACTTTGTACTCACTTTGGTTCATTTTCTCCAATAAGATCAGCATATTATTACTCAAAAAAATAAGGGGAAAGTACACCAATGGTCACCGAAATTTTAGGGTACTTTCATTTTGGTCACCAAACTTTTAAAATTTTCATTGTGGTCACCTAACTTTTATCTCACTTTCATTTTGGTCCCTCATGTTACCGTCCTTTACAAAATGCTGACGTGGCCCATTAGTTTTCCTTTTCCTCAAGGGTAAACTACATAAATGGTCATCAAACTTTTAAGGAGCTTTTATTTTGGTCACCAAAATTTTAAAACTTTAATTGGGGTCACCCAACTTTTGTTTTGCTTTAAAGCAACCATGTTGGTTTAAGAAAAAAATGTTTCAATGTATAAAAAACAAAAGTAAGAAGTAGATTTTACCTTATGATTATCAAGGAAGAATATGTTTTTATAAAAAAATTGTTGTGTAGATTGACGTACTTACCAGCATAAAATATTTTTATATATCATGTTCTTAAATATTGTCTATAATATAAATCCATTATTTTGATCTATAGATCACGTTGTATGCAACCTAATCTTCAAGCTACTTCAAGGTTAATAAGTACAAGGGAGAAAAAACAAACATCGAGGTTAATTATTGACCAGGAGTATAATATTTTAATTTAATTTTGAAAATAGTATCCAAAATTTGTTCCACAAATTTCCCAGAATATGCAAGTAGATTTGATGCACCCCATGTTTAAGTTCAAATATTAATTTACTTAGCCATTAAAGGCGGATTTAGGAGAAACATTAGGAGTAAAAATTGGGAGGGACAAAAATCTTATCTGATAAGTACTTAAATCTATTATACCTAAAACAGGAGGGGCAACCCATACATCCCTTCGTCCTTGTTTTCCACCATGATCGGTGTTGTTTTGATAGATGCCTTTTGTGTTTGGTTGCTACTTGTTCTTAGTCGTTGGTTTTCTTTTCTTACTATATTTTCATCGCACATAAAAGAGAGTGGAGAAATGATGCAGTAAAACGATGGAAGGGGGAGGGGGAAATATGTGACACCAATGAAAGTTTTAAAAGTTTGGTGAATAAAATGAAAATATTTTAAAACTTCAATGACCATTTATGCAGTTTACCCTTGAGGAAAATGTAACGCCCGAAATTGGGCCTAGAAGTTAGTTCGATCAAATAGACGGTTCGTGAGAACCAGGTTAGGCAATTCGAGCTAGTTTCAAGAATTAAATCGTATAAAATTATTTTTGGTCAAAATAAAATATGGGAAAATATGGTAAAGTACTTAATTGATATATTAAATATTTTGGTAAATTCAATTTGAGAAAAATTAAATCTAAATATGGGACATTTTGTTCTAGTGACAAAATGAAAAGTTTGCAAAACTGTTTTTGGTACTAAATCGTAAAAGGGTCAAAGCATCGAATCTTTAAGGAGCTATTTGACCAATTATTTTTATCAGATTTCTCTCTTAATTTAGGCTATTTTAAAGTATTTTAATTGTTTTATTAATAAAATAAAATAGGATTTATTAGAAGAGATTTTAGTCTTACAAAAATACTTTCTCACGTAACTACTTTTCATCCAACTTTTCTCTCAAGTTTTTCCAGCAACCAAACTAAGATTTTCACTTCAAAATCCCCAGGAATCAATTCTTATTGATATACTTTTTGTTTCCTAATTGATTACTTCAATTCCCATTGCTAAATTCATTTGGATTTCAATCAAGCATTGCCAATTAAGGGAGAAATCAACAATTAGAGGGGAATTGAATCCTTTGGCTTTTGAAGACATCGCGAAAGCTTTGGAGGCTTAAACGCGAATTGGTAAGTGGGAGAATGGTTGTCGGTGAGTGGAATTATGATTTACTGCCTTAGAAAGGTTTGAAAGAACTTGTGGGAGTTTAGATTAAGTTTGAAACACTTATCTAAGCTCAAAAGTAAGTATCGGTTGAGCTCTCTCTCATTTTCAGCTTTGGAAAAATAAAATCTCATGCACATGTTTATAGATTTGATTACTTACTATTATATGCATGTTTTTAAATCAAAAGATGTTGCAAATGATTATTCATGTCGAGTTTTGAGTAAAGCAAATGATTTATAAAGGCATGTGGAGGTTGCTTGAATATATGTTGAGATGTATTGATAGAAATGGTTTAAGTTAATGCATATGTAAAACAGTAAGTTAATGTGGTTTAAATGAGTATATTGGCTAGTGGTTGAGGTAAAAATGTAATCGGATATAGTTGGAATGCTGGAGGATTGTTAGTGCACTATAAAAAGTCGCCTCATGTGTGTCGAGGGGTTGTAAGTGTACTGTTGACTCCACCATGAGAACCGCGGCGGTTGAGGTGGGCAAGTATGCCGTTACTCTAGTTGAAGTTTGTATGTGAAGTGGTTGTGGGAATCACTTGTGAATTTGTGTATCCGATGTGTTTTTGTAAGTTGGAAGGAACTTGTTTTGAGTCACTTGAAAGCCAATATACTAGTTGATGTATCATGTGAAATGGATTATATTTGTATAATGTGGATTATACATGTAAGACTCTTTAAGCTTGTTATGTAGAGACTTTGGCCATTGAAACTTAAATTGAGGTAGAGATGAATCCATGATACATGTGTTGTAAATGATTTTAAATGTGCATTTGAAAGAGATTGTTGAAGCATGTGATGATTTTACAATGAACAAGTAGATTTGATTTGAATTAAAATGGTTTTACATTGCATTGATGAGTGTTTTAGCAAATCCCTCAGTAAGCTTATAGCTTATGCTCTATTTTCTCATCAATGCAGAGAAATAGGCAACTCGAAAAACAAGGGTGCAAGGAAGGATCCAAGCGTGGTGACTTTTCAAAGTATGGTTTAAAATAGACTAAGTAGTAATAAAAGGCAATGTGACCAAGAAGTGTTTGGGAGGTTTATTTTGAGGACTACCTGTTGTATTTGTTTGATATGATGTTTTAGACTTGTAAGAAGTATAAACTTTGGTTTTGAGGGGTTTGGGAACAATATGCATGCTTGGTAGAGATCATGCCTATAGGGAAGTGTCTTGAGTATGCCATGTTGTGATTGATGCTCTACCATGCTGCCATGTATGCCATTTTGTGATTGATGGTCTACCATGCTGCCATGTTTGAGAATTTGATGTTTTTGAAGTCTTATGATGTTTACATGATGTTTGGACTATGTTAGATTGAGCCAAAGTGTCATATGTTGGACCAAGAGGTCAATACATGTTTGTCTGTACGGGTCCTCAGGGATCGATACGCTGGGACCTATCTCGGCTCAATCTAGGTAAAATAACCTAGGTGTATCGATACGCCTGGTAACCGTATTGATATGCATAGAAAAAAATTAAGCTTGGTTTTGATACACAGGTTACCGTATAGATACGGACTTTTGCTACTGGAATTCTAGCTTTTTGAAACTAACTACCCATACCGATATGGCTGAAGACCGTATCGATACGTCTTTATATTTTTGCTTGTATCGAAATATGAAGCACCTGTACCGGTACGCAAGTAGTTAATTTAGTTGAGATGCTTCTTGAAGTTTGTTTTTTTTTTGCAATTTGGTCCTTATTTCTTATATATGCAATTAAATGAGTTTGGATGGTTAGTTTAAGTTGTAATTTAACCTGAATGCATGAAATATGACTAATTAAGGATAGGTAACCTTAATTTCACGTAAGTCTTCTTAGTTAGCAGAAATTATGTTTTAGTCCCTTGGTTGCAAAATCGAACAATTGGATGTCAATTTGACGCCTGATTGAGTTGTAGTTTTCACCATAACCATCATGTTCACTTTAAGACTAATTGATGCATTTAGAAAAAAGAAAAAGAAAAAAAAGATCGTTCGAATGTAAATCTTTCAAGTTTGTCTCTGCAAACCCTAATGTAGCTTGCTCGATTCGGTCTTGCTATTAGACCGGGTCAAGGGGGTTACATTTGTTAGTATCAGAGTTAGGTTATGATTGTTAGGAGGTGGGTTATGGTTGTATGATTGATTGATGATTAATGTTTCCGCTGATTGCTATGCACGGTGTTTGGAATTTTGAGATTATATGATATATGTGAATGTTTGAAGTGTTTAGCTTGGAGACACATTGCCTTATTACTGCTAGAGTGAAATGATTTTGTTTTTAAATAATAAATGACTTGGATTCTTACTGCAAGCTGGCCTACTTGTTTCATTTTATTGCATTATCATGTTTTAAACTCATATTTTGCGAATGAGACCAAGATGTGAGACGAGAGCTCATTTAGGCAGTGTAGTAGACATGATGATGAGTTACCTCCCCCACCACTGAATCCCTTACTGATGTTGAGGTAGAGGGTGGTGCGCCTCAGGCACCACAAGAATCTGTCTTTGGTGATATAGCACCTTTAGTCTAAGCGATAACTGGAGCTTTCCAGGTGGCCATAGTTAGGGTACAAATACATGTACTGGTGGCTGTAGCTGGGAATACTGGGCTACCCTTAAAGCGTTTGTGTATCTTGGGTGGTACAGAGTTTAGAGGTTTGGCTCCTGAAGCGGCCGAGGAATAGTTTGCTAGTACCGAGATGAGAAAAATCGACAGTTTATGGCCTTAGAGGAGGGAAACATGTCCTTTTTCAAATATGAGATCTAGTTTGTTCGGTTGTGCAAGTATGCTCCCGAGTTAGTTCCTGATGAGCGTTAGCATTGTGAACAGTTTCATTATAGGCAGGTGAAGGAAGTAAAGTCGTATATATTGGCTACTGACTATACAAAGTTTGATGTCCTGGATTCCCGAGCGAAAGACATTAAATAGAATTTGGGGCTGTCTGCTCGGTCTGGGAGTTCTTCTGTTGGGAAGAGACATGCTGAGATAGATGGCGTCCGAGACCATTATAAGAGGCATAGAGACAGAAGATACCAACCCAATCAGAGGTGAGGTAGAAACGATATTGGACGAGGTCCACAAGGTCAGAATGCTTATGCTGGAGTACTTGAGTGTAGGAGGTGTGGAAGGAAGGATTCCTGGGAGTGTTGGGTGCCTTGGGTACATGTTGGAGTTGTGGCTCACGGGATCACCTTAGGCGAGATTGTCCGCAGTTGGTTGTTGAGGGGCAAATTGCTGCACGAGCTGTTATGCCACAGAGTGGCCGTGGCCATGGCCGTGGACATTTCCAGTATAGAGATGTGGCCAGAGAGTGGTTGCTCACACCTTCACGGTTCATCCGGAGGATGATGGACCAGCGAAAGTTTTTGCACACCGTGTGGGAAGGAATGATTACTTTGTAGTCCATACGTTGCTTTCATTGATAGATTCTAGTTCTACACATTCATATATCCTGCACGAATATGCTTTCTTGCTTGATATACCTGTAGAGGTGTTAGATGTTGGTATGAGAGTAACTAGTTTCTTTGGTGAAACGGTTGTGGCTAGGAGGATGTTTAGAAGGTGTCCTTTCATGGTTCAAGGGCATGTGTTTGAGGCTGACCTGATGGAGTTGCCTTTTTACGGCTTCGATGTAATTTTGGGGATGGATTGGTTGTCTGAACATTGAGTTGTGGATGAGAGTGTCAAGTTCTTGTCCAATGTTGTTTCATCTTTGGAAGCGCGAAGGATGATAGAGTCTAGGGGTCAGGCATACCTAGATTATATGATGAACCTGAATATGAAGGAAGTGCGTGCCCAGGATATTCGCATAGTTGGTGATTTTTCATGAGTATTTTAGAAAAGTTACCGGGTTTGCGACATGATAGGATGGTGGAATTCTGTATTGAGACGTACGTAGATACGATTCTGGTGTTGATTGCACCGTATCGTATGGCACCGAAGGAATTAAAGGACCTAAAGACGCAGTTGCAGGAGTTGTTGGACCGAGGTTTCATTTGGCCTAGTCTTTTTCCATGGGGAGCACCGGTACTGTTTGTAAAGAAGAAGGATGGCACGATACGGATGTGCATAGATTATCGACAACTGAACAAGTTGACGATTAAGAACAAGTATCCTTTACTGAGGATTGATGATTTGTTTGATCAGTTTTAGGGTGCTACTGTGTTTTCAAAAATTGATCTATGGTTAGGATACTACCAGTTGAAAGTGAAGGATAAGGATGTACCGAAGACGACCTTCATACGCGCTACAGGCATTATGAGTTTATTGTGTTGCCGTTTGGGTTGAAAAATTCTCCAACAACATTTATAGATACGATGAATAGGATGTTCCATGAGTTTTTGGTCCAATTCGTGGTTGTGTTCATCGATGATATTCTGGTATACTCACGCACCGAGGAAGAGCATGACCGACACCTTCGGATTGTGTTGCAGGTTTTGTTGGACAATAAGCTTTATGATATGCTAAGTAAGTGCTAGTTTTGGATCAAGCAGGTGGTTTTCCTTGGTCATGTTGTCTTAGCCAAGGGTATTCGTGTGGATTCGTAGAAGATAGAAGCTGTTGTGAATTAGAAGCAACCAAAGTCGGTGTCGAAGGTTCATATCTTCTTGGGGTTGGCAGGATATTACTGACGCTTTGTAGATGGTTTTTCAAAGATTGCTGCCCCTTTGACGAAGTTGTTGCAGAAGGATATGAGTTTTGAATGGACAGAATAAAGACAACAAGCTTTTGACAAGCTGAAAGAAGCTTTGACACAAGCTCTCATATTGATTCAACCTGAGTTAGGGAAATAGTTTGTTGTATATAGTGACGCATCCTATGTGGGTTTGGGGTGTGTTCTGATGCAAGAAGGAAGGGTTGTGGCTTATGCATCTAGACAGTTGAAGGTGCACGAGTGCAACTACCCTACTCATGATATTGAGTTAGCGGGAGTGGTGTTTGCATTGAAGATTTGGCGACACTATCTTTACAGTGAGAAGTGTACTGTATACACGAATCACAAGAGTTTAAAGTACCTGATGTCATAGAAAGAGTTTAATCTTATGCAACAAAGATGGTTGGAGTTTCTTAAGGATTATGATCTAACAATTGAGTATCATTCGGGTAAGACTAACGTGGTAGCCGATGCTCTAAGTAGAAACCTGGCGGTAGAGTTAAGGGCAATGTTTACGCGATTGAGTTGGTGGGTTGTTGGCGGAGTAGTAGGTGAAGCCATTGTTGATACATTTGATTAAGGACCACTTGTCACGGGGCTAGGGTTCAACCCTAGTGATCCGTGCAGCCTTAGACGCCCTTGACGCTAATCGGTCGATTCCCGCGCCTAAGTAAGCCTTCAACCAGCCTTGCGAGTACTCCTGGTCGGCAACGGCTCGGACAAGCCCTCCAGGCTTCGATGGATGCGGAAGCGCTTTAAGCACTATAGTAGCTACTCTTGGCCACTCGAGAGGCAACTAGCTCGAAGAGCTTTGGAAACAAAGACAATTGAAAGAACAAGAGGAGAACTAGAGTAAATGCCTCAGAGTCTTATTACTCTTCTCAAATGAGAGAATGAATGGATTGGATTGGATGATACAAATGAGAGTGGGAGGCTCTCTATTTATAGTTGAGCTCCCCCTCAATCAATGGTCCGGATCAATTTACATGGATGGCCAGGATTAGCCCAAATCCTTACAAGAATCTCTAATCTCGGAAAGAATATCAAATCCTACATAATTACATCAATTAGTAGGTATCTTTCCTCAGATAGTTGATCACACCCGATATGGTAAGATTGCTCGTTTGACTTCTTGTCTCCTGCCATTTCCGAAGAGCTAGTGTGATCGGGCTCTCTAGCATTCTCCAAGTGTTGGGCCAAGTCTGGTGGTCCTCGCAAGTCTGATGATCCGCTTTGAACCTCTTGGGCGGATCCTTGCACAACTATCTCGGACCAAAATTCGTATGATGATTCGTTGGTGTCGCATGTCTAGGACATCTTGGATGGTAGCGAAATAGTTTTTTGTTTCTATAGTGAAGTAGTTTTGCGTTTCAAGGGTCGAGTAGTGGTGCTGGAAGATGAGGAGTTAAGGCACACTATCTTGACTGAGGTACACTCGAGTCCTTTTGCGATGCATCTGGGGAGTACAAAGATGTATCAGGATTTGAAAAAAGATTATTTTGGGTTGGGTTGAAGAAAGATGTCGAAGATTTTTTGGCTCGTTGCATGGTTTGTCAACATGTTAAGGCTAATCACCAGTTTCTTTCGGGGTTGTTGTAATCGTTGAAGATACCAGAATAGAAATGGAAAAGGGTTACCATGGATTATGTGTCTGTTTTACCTTTAACGTCATCAAAGAAGAATTCGGTTTGGGTGATTGTGGATAGGTTTACAAAGTGTGCACATTTTCTGGTTGTGCATACGACGTATACTTTGGATAAGCTAGCAGAGATGTACATTATGGAGATTGTGAGGTTGCACGGGGTGCCTAAGTCTATTGTATCAGATAGTGATCCGCATTTTACAGCGATGTTTTAGGAATGCTTGCATAGGGCTTTGGGTAAGCGGTTGAATTTCAGTACTTCGTATCATCCTCAAACGGATGGTCAATCTGAGTGTTATCCAAGTGGTGGAAGATATGTTGCGGTGTTGCATCATAGATTTTCAAGGTTCATGGGAGAAGCAGTTACCTTTAGTTGAGTTTGCCTATAACAATAGTTATCAAGCCAGTATCCAGATGGCTCCGTACGAGGCTTTGTATGACAGGAAGTGTCGCACGCCACTTTGTTGGGCAGAGGCAGGGAGAAGTATGTTTCCTTTCCGGATGTGTTAAAAGATGCCAATAAGAAAGTGAAGCTTATAAGTGACCGGTTGAAAGCGGCTTTGGATATGCAAAAGTCATATGCTGACTTAAAGCGTAGGGACATAAAGTATGTGGTGGGTGATCGCGTGTTTCTAAAAGTTTCACCTTGGAAAAAGGTGATGAGGTTTGGACGGAAGGGAAAGTTAAGTCCTAGGTTCATTGGGCCATATGAGGTGTTGGTGCGTGTAGGTCCAGTGGCATATAAGTTGAGGTTGCCCGTTGAGTTGGAGAAGATACATGATGTTTTCATGTATCGATGCTTCGGAGGTATAATAGAATCCTTCGCATGTTATGCCAGTTGAGGAGATTGAGTTGAATTAGGAATTAACCTTGATGAAGAGCCAATGAGAATTCTGGATTCAATCAGTAAAGTCCTTCAAGGAAAGGTCATAGAGTTGGTGAATGTGTTGTGGCGGCATTGTAGTGCTGAGGAAGGCACTTGGGAAAGCAAGGAGGACATGTTAAAACAGTTTCCTCATCTCCTTCCTTCAGGTAAATTTCAAGGATGAAATTTCTTAAGAGGAGGGGAGTTGTAACGCCCGAAAATTAGGCCTAGAAGTTAGTCGGATCAAATAGACGGTTTGGGAGAACCGGGATAGGCAATTCGAGATAGTTTTGGGAATTAAATCGTATAAAATTGTTTTTGGTCAAAATAAAATATGGAAAATGTGGTAAATTACTTAATTGATATATTAAGTATTTGTTAAATTCAATTTTAGGAAATTAATCTAGTTATGGGACATTTTGGTCTAGTGACTAAAATGAAAAGTTTGCAAAACTGTTTTTGGTGACTAAATCGAAAAAGGGTCAAAACTTAGAATCTTTAAGGAACTATTTGACCAATTATTTTTATCAGATTTCTCTCTTAATTTAGGATATTTTTAAAGTATTTTAATTAGTTTATTAATAAAATAAAATAGGATTTATTAGAAGATATTTTAGTTTTACAAAAACACTTTCTCACGTAACAACTTTTCATCCAACTTTTCTCTCAACTTTTCCCAGCAACCAAACTAAGATTTTCACTTCTAAATCCTTAGGAATCAATTCTTATTGATTTCTTTTTTGTTTCCTAATTGATTTCTTCAATTCATATTGCTAAATTCATTTGGATTTCAATCAAACATTACCAATTAAGGGAGAAATCAACAATTAGAAGGGAATCAAATCCTTTGGCTTTTGGAGACATTGTAAAAGCTTCGGAGGCTTGAACGTGAATCAACAAGTGGGTGATTGGTTGTTGGTGAGTGGAATTATGATTTACTGCCTTAGAAAGGTTTGAAAGAAGTTGTGGGAGTTTAGATTAAGTTTGAAACACTTATCTAAGCTCGGAAGTAAGTATCGGTTGAGCTCTCTCTCATTTTCAGCTTTGGAAAAATACAATCTCATGCACATGTTTATAGATTTGAGCACTTACTGTTATATGCATGTTTTTAAATCAAAAGATGTTGCAAATTGATTGTTCATGATGAGCTTTGTGTAAAGCAAATGGTTTATGAAAGCATGTGGATGTTGCTTGAATACATTTTGAGATGTATTGATAGAAATGGTTTGAGTTAATGCATATGTAAAAAAATAAGTTAATGTGATTTAAATGAGTATATTGGCTAGTGGTTGAGGTAAAAATGTAATCGGATATAGTTGGCATGCGATAGGATTGTTAATGCACTATAAAAAGTTGCCTCATGTGTGTCAAGGGGTTGTAAGTGTACCGTTGACTCCACCATGAGAACTGCAGCGGTTGAGGTGGGTAAAGGTTCCGTTTTCTCCCACTGGTGGATTTATACATCCAAACCATTGAGGTGGGTAAAGGTTCCATTACTCCAGTTTGAACCTTAGAGGTGGGCAAGTTTGTCGTTATTCCAGTTGATGTATGTATGTGAAGTGGTTGTGGTAACCACTTGTGAATCCGTGTATTCGATGTGTTTTTGTAAGTTGGAAGGAACTTGTTTTGAGTCAATTGAAAGCCAATATACTAATTGATGTATCATGTGAAATGGATTATATTTGTATAATGTGGATTATACATGTGAGATCTTTAAGCTTGTTATGTAGAGACTTTGGCAATTGAAGCTTAAATTGAGGTAGAGATGAATCCATGATACATGTGTTGTAAATGATTTTAAATGTGCATTTGAAAGAGATTGTTGAAGCATGAGATGATTTTTCAATGAACAAGTAGATTTGGTTTGAATTAAAATGGTTTTACATTTCATTGATGAGTGTTTTAGCAAATCCCTCAGTAAGCTTATAGCTTACACTCTCTTTTCTCATCAATACAGAGAAATAGGCCACTCGGACAACAAGGGTGCAAGGAAGGATCCAAGCGTGGTTAATTTTCAAAGTATGGTTTAAAATAGACTAAGTAGTAATAAAAGACAATGTGACCAAGAAGTGTTTGGGAGGTTTATTTTGAGGACTCCCTATTGTATAAGTTTGATATGATGTTTTAGATTTGTAAGAAGTATAAACTTTGGTTTTGAGGGGTTTGGGAACAATATGCATGCTTGGGTATAGATCATGCCTATAGGGAAGTGTCTTGAGTATGCCATGTTGTGATTGATGCTCTACCATGCTGTCATGATTGAGAATTTGATATTTGTGAAGTTTTATGATGTTTAGATGATGTTTGGAGTATGTTAGATTGAGCCAAAGTGTCATATGTTGGACCAAGAGGTTAATACAGATTTGTCCGTACCGATATGGGTCCTTAGGGATCGGTACGCGGGGACCTGTCTCGGTTCAATCTAGGGAAAATAGCTGTTAAGTGTTCAAAAGTACTATTTTTATTACCCTTTTTATTCATATTATTGCTAGAGTTAGGCTCATATTAGTTGGATTATTAGTCATTCATGCATGTTTGCATTATTTCCTTGGTGGACAAGCGTGATTTCATATTTTGCTTAATTTTGTGGAAAAAGACACTGGTTTGGTGTATTTTGTGTGTGTGTGTGCAGAATCACTGGCCAAAGCAAGGCTGGAACCAGTTGCCAGGGCAATGCATGAAGGAGATGTCGAGCTAGTTGCCAGGGCAATGCATGAAGGAGATGTCGAGCTAGTTGCCAGGGCAATTTTCGATAAGGGATAAGATGATATGGTAGTTGAAATTGATGACTAGATAAGCCCAAGATAACATGGAGCAAAGTTAAATCCCAAAGAAGTTTGATTTCCATGAAGAGGTTAAAGAGAAATTAAAACCCAAGAAGATAGGAGAAGTTCTAGAAGGAATTTAAATATAATAAAGAATTACATTCTTTAAAGATATTTAATTCCAACTTAACTTCCTCCTAAAAAATGACTTTGACCTAGCCCTATAAATTGTGGACCAAGCCGTCAACTCCATAGGGGAGAGAAAAGAGAAATTTCGACAAAGAGAGGAAGGAGATTTCGACAAGAGCAAGGAGAGATTTCGACAAGGCTTCAACCATTCTTCATCTTTTTCTTTCTTGTTCAATTAGGTTTATACTAGGAATTCTTTGTCTTGTGTTTCTTTGGAACCTAGCCATGAACTAAATCTATTTGGCTAAGGTTATTGTGTTTTGTGGTTGTGAGAAACAATTGGATTTTGTTTAGGTCATAGGAGTTTGCACTTTCAATACAAGGTTTACTCATTCTTGGTTCTTATTCTTGTTTGCGAGTGAATTGGGAAAGGATCTCGTAACTTCATCTATTTATCTAATATCGGGAGAGTTAGATTCAAGAAACGAAAGAGTATGGTCTTTATTCAATCTATTGATGGTGAAGATTAATCAGCTTAAAAATAAGTTGAGGATTTCAATGGCTAAGAGGAGCGCAAGATTGATTGTTGTTCACCCTTGATTCACACAGGGATGTATTGTCAAGGCATGCACAATTAGCTAGAGTTTCAACTTAGGGATAAGAAGAAGCCTTTGAAAAATGCTCCGCCGAACCTTGAAGCTGCCGCCCAGCCGCCCAAACAGTTGCCCAACCAGTTGCCCAGGCAACCGTCGATTAGTTGCCAAGGCATCCCCGCTGAGCAAGTTGCCATGACAACTGAGTTCCCTTGCACTCTTTTACCAAGACGAACCAATCGGCTATCACACCTCAACTCACGATAACTTTGCCTATTCTTTCTCATTTGATTACATCTTCTTTTACTTATTTGCTTTCTAGTTTAGTTGTTAGTTAAAACTCCTACAATCACCTACTTGTGTTTTTACTTTTTACAGTGCAAGAGATTAGATTCTTGACGTGTACACTTGCACAATTGCGGAGCACTTATTACGCAAAACAAGTTTTTGGCGCCGTTGCCGGGGATTGGCAATAGCAACTTTGTTTTTATTTTCTTGCACTTTTTATCTTTTGATTAACATTCAAAGGGTTAACAAACTTTGGTTTTGCATTGGTATATGACCAGGGCGAGACCAATTACACCAGAATATCCCTTTGATACAGAAATCAAACGAACCTTGCAAAGACTTAGACGAAAGTTAGAAGTAGCAATGGCTAATCAAGATGGCAATATGAATCAAGATGTTCCAGCTTGAGGAGGAGTGATTCTTGCACGAAACAAAACTATTTGAGACTATCTTGAAGAAGATCTTGAAGGACTCAACCCAGGATTGAAGCCGACCACTTTGAGTTGAAACCGGTGATGTTCAATATGATCAACATAATTGGTCAATTTGGCAGCTCAGCAACTGAAGATGCACAACAGCATATTAAATCTTTCCTCGAGATTTGCAACTCATTCAAAATACAAGGAGTCACCCCGATGTTTTACGACTGAGATTATTCCCCTATGCATTGAAGGATAGGGCGAAAGCATGGTTGAATAGTATTCGTGCCGGATCAATAGGATCTTGGACCGATCTTTGTCGTGATTTCCTTGCTCGATTTAATCCTACAAATTTGACTGATAGGCTTCGTAACGACATTACTTCTTTTCGGCAGGTAGATGATGAATCCATGTACGAGGCTTGGGAGCGATATAGAGAACTTCTACACAAATGCCCCTACACGGATTCCCAGTGTGGACACAAGTAACGCTGTGAATACACCAACGATAGGCACGCCACGGCAACCCCAGTTGACGATGCGTTGGCAACTCCAGTTCCCTCGGCAATGCCATTAATCAGGTTCCATACCAATGAAAGGATCAAAGATATCCGACTTCCACCACCATTCCCACAGAGGTTGAAGCGACAAAAGCAAGAATATCAATTCAAGAAGTTTCTTGATATCCTAAAACAAGTCCACATCAACTTGCCATTGGTTGAAGCAATTGAACAAATGCCGAACTATGCCAAGTTTCTTAAAGACATTGTGTCCAAGAGAACAAGCCTATGAGAGTTTGAAACAGTTGCCGCAACAGAGGGATGCATGGCCATGTTGCACAATCGCATGCCACCCAAGTTGAAGGATCCCGAAAGTTTCTCAATACCTTGTTCCATCATAAACCACTATGTCGGGAAAGCATTATGTGACCTTGGAGCAAGCATAAACTTGATGCCTAAATTGGTTTTCCAGAAACTAGAAATCGGGAAGGCAAGACCTACAACAGTTATGCTACAGTTAGCTGACAGATCCTATGTGCATCCAGAGGGAAAAATTGAAGACATATTGGTAAAAGTTGATAAATTTATTTTTCTCGCTGACTTTATTGTTTTGGATTGTGAAGCAGATGAACATGCACCTATCATTCTCGGGAGACCCTTCCTAGCAGTAGGGAGAACCTTGATCGATGTTGAAAAGGGAGAACTCACAATGAGGGTGAATGACCAGCAAGTTAAACTAAATGTGTTCCAAACACTAAGGCATACCGATGATCCGGAAGAATTCCAACTTATTCATGCCACGGTAGAGTTTAACTTCGACGAGGAATTTAGTTGCCTTAGCAACTACATTGCCAATCAAGAGGAACCTGATGAGTATGAAGAACCGATTGATGAGGAACAACAAGAAAAGGTAAATTGGTTAGTCAATCGACTAGGTACATACTTTGAACCACTGGATTACTCAGGTAAGGAAGGTAAACTCGAAAAGCCCTTCATTGAACAACCACCGATTCTTGAGTTGAAACAATTACCAGGGTAACTAAAATATGCTTACTTAGGAACTGATAATACATTGCCCGTAATTATTTCCTCTAAGTTACAACCTGAGCAGGAAAAAAAGTTGATCAAAATGTTGATGCTACACAAGAAGGCAATAGGGTGGATAATTGCCGACTTGAAGGGAATTAGCCCGACAGTGTGCATGCACAAGATTTTTTTGGAAAATGATCACAAACCTTCGATTGAGGCCAGAGGAGACTGAATCATGCCATGAAAGGGGTTGTAATGAAAGAAATCATCAAGTGGCTTGACGCCGACATCATATACCCTATCTCTGATAGTACATGAGTAAGTTCGGTACAATGTGTACCGAAAAATGGAGGTATAACGGTGGTAAGTAATGAAAACAATGAACTCATTCCAACCAGGACTATGACCGGTTGGAGGGTTTATATGGATTATCGAAAGCTAAACAAGGCCACTAGGAAAGATCACTTCCCATTACCCTTTATTGATCAAATGCTTGACCGTCTTGCAGGTAAATCCTTTTATTGTTTTCTTGATGGTTATTCAGGTTACAATCAAATTGACATAGCACCAGAAGATCAAGAAAAGAAAACCTTCACATGCCCATATGGTACTTATGCTTTCCGAAGAATGTTGTTCGGATTGTGTAATGCCCCGGCAACCTTCTAAAGATGCATGATGGCACTCTTTTCAGACATGGTCGAAGACTTCCTTGAGATCTTCATGGATGATTTTTCCATTTTTGGTAATGACTTCGACAGTTGCCTCGGCAATTTAGAGAAGGTGTTGGCAAGATATGAAGAAACCGATTTAGTCCTTAATTGGGAGAAGTGCCATTTTATGGTAGATGAAGGAATAGTGCTCAGCCACAAGATTTCATCCAAGGGAATTGAAGTAGACAAAGCCAAGGTGGACGTGATCGAGAGATTACCCCCACCAAGTTCAGTTAAAGGAATCCGAAGCTTTCTTGGACATGCAGGTTTTTACAGGAGGTTCATTCATAATTTTTCTAAAATTACTAAACCCTTGTGCAATTTGCTTGAATAGGATAAAGTCTTCAATTTTGATGATTCTTGTGCCCAAGCATTCAAAACCCTAAAGGAAAAGCTTGCATCGGCACCCATTGTCGTTCCACCCGATTGCACGCTACCTTTTGAGCTCATGTGTGATGCAAGTGATTTCGCGGTAGGAGCAATCCTAGGCCAACGCACAGGTAAGACCTTTCATGTGATATACTACGCTAGTAAAACTCTTAATAGTGCTCAAGTGAATTACACAACAACGGAGAAAGAGTTACTAGCCGTAGTTTTCACATTTGACAAGTGTCGATTCTATTTGATTGGTACAAAGGTAATTGTTCATACGGACCATTCAACAATTAAGTATCTATTTGCTAAAAAGGATACCAAACCTCGTTTGATTCGTTGGATATTGCTTTTACAAGAGTTTGATATTGAAATTAAGGACATGAAAGGAATAGAAAATCAAGTGGTCGATCACTTATCACTCTTATAACACAATAGGGAGGAGGACGCGGATTTAGGGATATGTGATGCATTCCCAGATGAGCAACTCTTAATTGCCTTGGCAACCATGGACGCGTATGCCTCGGCAACCCCTGACGCCTCGGCAACCATGGATGCACATGCTTCAGCAACCCTCGACGCCTCAGCAACTCTTGACGTGCATGCCTCGGAAACTCTTGACGCGCACGCCTCGGCAACTCCAGACGCGTATGCCTTGGCAACCATTGATTCGCACGTCTCGGCAACCATGGAAGCTTATGCCTCGACAACCATGGTCATGCATGCCACGGCAACTCTAGACGCGCACGCCTTGGCAACCATGGAAGCAGTTGCCACGGCAACACATGCCTCGGCAATACCCTGGTACGCGGATTTAGTTAATTTCCTTGTTTGTGGTATTTTACCTTATGGTCTTACTCACCAAGGGAAGAAGCGATTCCGCCATGATGCTAAGCATTACTTTTGGGACGAGCCTCTTTTTCTTAAACAATGTGCAGATCAGGTTATACGCCGATGTGTCCCTGAAGAGGAGCAGCAGAATGTGCTCCGGTAATGCCATTCTTCACCCTATGGAGGACACGTATCGCGGCCAAAGTTTTGCAATTCGGCTTGTATTGGTCAATACTATACAAAGATGCCCAAGAGTTTTACAAGTAATGTGATCATTTTCCAGAGGATGGGCAATATCTCTAGACGACATGAGATGCCGCTCCAAAACATCGTCGAGGTGGAACTGTTCGATGTATGGGGGATCGATTTTATGGGATCTTTCCCATCTTTATTCGGCAACCTCTACAGTCTACTTGCCATTGACTACGTGTCTAAATGGGTTGAGGCAGCTGCAGTTCCCACCAACGATTCTAAGACCATGCAACGATTCTTGCAGAAAAACATATTTACACGGTTTGGGATGCCGAGAGCAATTATCAGTGATGAAGGCAAGCACTTCGACAACAAACTCATCGCCAAGATGTTACAACGCTTTGGTATATCTCACAATATTTCCACGGCATATCACCCACAAGCCAATGGGCAAGCAGAAATTTCCAACCGGGAATTGAAGGGTATACTTGAGAAAGTTGTAAATCCCTCTAGGAAGGATTGGTTAGTAAGACTAGATGACGCACTTTGGGCATATCGCACTGCATTCAAAACACCCTTAGGTATGTCTCCCTTCCGACTTGTCTATAGAAAAACATGCCATCTACTGGTGGAAATCGAACACAAGGCATATAGGGCTATCAAGATCGTGAATATGGATTGGGAAAGTGCCGGACAAAAGCGTTTGTTGGACCTCAACGAGATAGAAGAATTATGTGCACTCGCCTATAACAATGCACGAATCGACAAGAAACTATTTCCGCGGCAATTCATGCCAGGGCAACTAGTTCTTTTATTCAATTCTCGACTGAAACTTTTCTCGGGAAAACTGAAATCAAGATGGTCGGGACCATTCGAAGTTGTCAAACCATTCTCCCATGGTGTCGTGATAATCAAGTCCATCACTGACGAACATGAATTCAAAGTTAACGGACAAAGATTGAAGCACTACAACGGTGCCCATGTGGAATGTAACAAAGAAGTGGTCACCTTAGGAGATGCATGAGCATGCTCTCCTTTCGATATTTTCTTTTTCTTTTTCTTTTTCTTTTTTTTGAACTATTTTTTATTATTATTTATTATTTTCGACTATTTTTCTTTTTAGGATAGATTTATTTATTTTCTTTAAGATTAAAACTACATCTTTCTTTCATATTTATCTAATTGTTTTTAAAATTTTAAGTTTAAGAATTTCTTTGCACATCTTTTTTTATTTTCTTTTATTAGTTTATCTTTAATTTTAATCCTTATTTTATTTGTTTTTAATTGTAGGGAAAGAGTTCAAGATAAAGAGGAATTTTGATTCAAGAATGAAACTTCTTCAACATTGAAATTAATGGGCTGAATCTAAGGCTTATATTAAGCCTCCAATTTACCCTAAATAAACCCTACATAACCGGCCAAAACCTTCCCCTTTCCCAAATACCCTAGCCGTCCCCTACCCTTAAATCGAAACCCTTGTTTTCTTTATTCCAAAATTACTCCCACCCACCATATTTACTACCTATCTTTTCTATTTAACCCATCACCCTTAACTTCCAAGAAACCTATTCCTACTTTTCATCTTGCAACTCTTTAGTGTCTTTTGCATTCTTTTCTTTGTTTTTTCCCAAACTCACAACCAAGATCATCCATGGCTTCCAAAATCAAATTTTTGGTTCACCCAAGTTCCTCTAAAGAACCAAGATACAAGAAGTTTGCTACACTGGTGGTTCAAGAAAGATTTCACTCCAAGCTTGAAAGCCGGAAGATTTGCGAAGAAGAAGGCTTTGAATACTCCAACTCTCGTCAAGATTTCGGCCTTGAACCATTCATCTTCGAAAGGATTGCACATCAAAAGTGGCAAATCTTTTGCCATCAATCGGAACCGGGTAACATCTCATGGGTAAGAGAATTCTATGCTCACTCACCTAACCCGGATAATCCTTATGTTTTTGTTCGTGAAAAGGCTATACTCATAAGCCCCGAAAACATCAACACCTTTTACGGGCTCTACATTGAGAAGGACGAGCATCAAGCCTTTGTTGATCAACTCACGCCCAAGCAACTCGACAAGGGGCTTCAAGAACTCACTCTACCGAGAACTTAATGGAACGACGGTAAATACAAGGGCACGATAAATCGCCTTCGGCTTAAACCCGAGGCAAAATTATGGAATAAGTTTGTTAAAACTTCTCTAATGCCCACAACACACAATACCACCATTGATACACCTCGTCTTTTGCTCATACATTCTATCTTGCATAATCGCATCATTAACATTGGAAAAATTATTTATGATGAGATTTTTGTATGTAGCACAAAAGACAAGGGTTCTCTTCTCTTCCCTTGCTTAATTTCCAATCTTTGCAAGGAGATGCATGTCCCAAGTGAGTCCATTGATGAAAAGGCCCTAACAAAGTCCGGTTGGAATCAAGCACAAATCTGAAAGCTAATGGGAGAGGCACCGGTAAAATCCCCAACGCCTTCAATTGTCGTGGCAACTCCTGTCGCCTCGGCAACTCCTAATGCTCAAGCGACTAATGCTCGAGCAACTCGGACAGCAACCCTGGGACAACTTGAAGCACTATTACAACCGTTGGCGAACCGCCTTAAGCAAATTGAAGACTGAAAATTAATGTTCATGCGGTACATGAAGGATCACAACAATGCCATCACCCAAGTCATCTTGGAAAAGTACCCGGAGAGCCGCGTGTCGCTCCCCATCATTCCTGCCGAAATCCTTGCCATGGCAACCAACACTGAAGATGCCGCGACAACCAAAGCTAAAGACGCCCCAGCAACCACTGCAAAAACCAAAGGTAAAACACCTATGCCCGAATCAACTCGTACTAAATCATTGTCTGATTTTTCAGATTCGCACAAGTCCTCCATTGCACCAACAAAGACCGCACCAATCGAATCCACCAAGCCCAAGCGAAAAGCCAATGACATTGATGAAGAGGACGATGAGGACAACCCCGAACGAGGATCGATTCCACCATCGGCAACAAGGAAGCAACCACCGCGTTCAACCAAAAGAATCAAGACACTGACCAAAAGGAAACTAATCATCCATGACGACAAACTCTCAGAGTAAGTCATCGTTTGCATTTTACTTTTCTTTATTTTTTTCCTTGTTGCATGCATTGAGGACAATGCCTCACTCGAGTTTGGGGGGATTGTTATTAGTTAGTTAGTTACCATGTTTAGTTGCATTCATCTTAAGTATTGCATTTAGGATAGATAAATTGCTTGCCATGCCTTTAGTTTGAACAAGAATTGCCTAGATTTGATTAATATCCGATGATGACTATGCCAATGTACTTAATTGATAGAACTTTTTGTTCTAGGATAAACGTGGAAACACTTAGAATCGTACTATGATGCTAAACTTGATGAAACACTGTGTGGCTTGATTGATTTAAGGAATTCTAGCGAACTTAGGTTGATAGTTAAAAAAATGGGGAATTAGAATAAAAATTGGATGAATGCTAGAGGTGCCCAAAATTGGCTCTAGTATGTGCTAAAAAAATTGATCGCTATAGGTGCCCGAAATTGGCTCTAGGATGTGCTATAAATTGATCGCTAGAGGTACCCGAAACCGGCTCTAGTCGAATAAATTAATTATCTTAAGAAAACTAAAAACAGAACACTAGAGGTGCCCGAAACCGGCTCTAGTTAAAACATGTCAAAAGAACCCAATGAAGTAATTTGAAAACCTTTTGTTTGCATAGAATCTGAAAAATCAACTTGCACACAACTCTGCACACACTCACAAGTATTAGAGTTTGATTCCGAGTAACTCTTAAGTTTTCCGAAACATGAAAAGCCAATCATACTTTGTGCCCCGGTTCTGAGAATTTAAATCAAGTTCAAAGCTAAGTTTGTGAAAATTGAAGTCTTGGCGGGTAATTATTAGTTTGCATTGCTTGAGGACAAGCAATAGTTTGAGTTTGGGGGTGTGTTAAGTGTTCGAAAATACTACTTTTATTACCTTTTTTATTCTTATTATTGCTAGACTTAGGCTCATACTAGTTGCATTATTAGCCATTCATGCATGTTTGCATTATTTCCTTGGTGGACAAGCTTGATTTCATATTTTGCTTAATTTTGTGGAAAAAGATACTGCTTTGGTGTGTTTTGTGTGTGTGCAGAATCACTTGCCAAAGCAAGGCTGGAACCAGTTGCCAGGGCAATGCATGAAGGAGATGCCGAGCTAGTTGCCAAGGTAATTTTCGATAAGGGATAAGATGATATGGTAGTCGAAATTGATGACTAGATAAGCCCAAGTTGACGTGGAGCAAAGTTAAATGCCAAAGAAGTTTGATTTCCATGAAGAGGTTAAAGAGAAATTAAATCCCAAGAAAATAAGAGAAGTTCTAGAAGGAATTTAAATATAATAAAGAATTACTTTCTTTAAAGATATTTAATTCCAACTTAACTTCCTCCTCAAAAAAGACTTTGACCTAGCCCTATAAATTGAGGACCAAGCCGTCAACTCCATAGGGGAGAGAAGAGAGAAATTTCGACAAAGAGAGGAGGGATATTTCGACAAGAGCAAGGAGAGATTTCGACAAGGCTTCAACCATTCTTCACCTTTTTCTTTCTTGTTCAATTAGGTTTATGCTAGGAATTCTTTGTCTTGTGTTTCTTTGGAACCTAGCCATGAACTAAATCTATTTGGCTAAGGTTATTGTGTTTTGTGGTTGTGAGAAACAATTGGATTTTTTTAGGTGATAAGAGTTTGCACATTCAATTCAAGGTTTACTCATTCTTGGTTCTTATTCTTGTTTGCGAGTGAATTGGGAGAGGATCTCGTAACTTCATCTATTTATCTAATATCGCGAGAGTTAGATTCAAGAACTGAATGAGTATGGTCTTTATTCAATCTATTGATGGTGAAGATTAATCCGGCTTAGGAATAAGTTAAGGATTTCAACAGCTAAGAGGAGCGCAAGATTGGTTGTTGTTCACCCTTGATTCACGCGGGGATGTATTGTCAAGGCATGCACAATTAGCTAGAGTTTCGACTTAGGGATAAGAAGAAACCATTGAAGAATGTTCCGCCGAACCTTGAAGCTGCTGCCCAGCCGTCCAAACAGTTTCCCAGCCAGTCGCCCAGGCAACCGTCGATTAGTTGCCAAGGCAACCCCGCTGCGCAAGTTGCCACGGCAACTGAGTTGCCTATGCACTCTTTTACCAAGACGATCCAATCGGCTATCACACCTCAACTCACGATAACCTGGCCTATTCTCTCTCATTTGATTACATCTTCTTTTATTTATTTGCTTTCTAGTTTAGTTGTTAATTAAAACTCCTACAATCACCTACTTGTGTTTTTACATTTTACAGTGCAATAGATTAGATTCTTGAAGTGACACCAATCCCTGTGGAGACAATATCTTTTATACTATAACTTGCGACGTGTACACTTGCACAATTGCGGAGCACTTATTACGCGCAACAATAGCCTAGGCATACCAATATGCCTGGTAACCGTATCGATACGCATAGCAGAAAATTAAGCCTGGTTTCAGTATACGGGTTACCATATCGATACGGTGTTTAGCTACTGAAATTCCAATTTTTCAAAATCAGCTACCCGTACCGATACGGCTAAGGACTGTATCGATACGCCTTTATATTTTTGCCCGTATCGAAACGTGAAGCACCTGTACTGGTACGCAGGTAGTTAATTTAGTTGAGATGCTTCCTAAAGTTTGTTTTCTTTGCAATTTGGTCCCTATTTATTGTTTATACAATTAAATGAGTTTGGATGGTTAGTTTAAGTTGTAAAACCTGAATGCATGAAATATGACTAATTAAAGATTGGTAACCTTAATTTCACGTAAGTCTTCTTAATTAGCTGAAATTACGTTTTAGTCCCTTGGTTGCGAAATCAAACAGTTGGATGTCAATTTGACGCCCGATTGAGTTATAGTTTTTACCATAACCAACATGTTCACTTTAGGACTAATTGATGCATATAGAAAAGATAAAAAGAAAAAAGGACCATTCGAATGTAAGTCTTCTGGGTTTGTCTCGATAAACCCTAATGTAGCTCGCTCAATTCGGTCTTGCGATTAGACCGGGTCAAGAGGTTTATAGAAAAGGAAAACTGACGAGAAAATCAACATTTCTAACGGAAGGTAACATGAGGGACCAAAATGAAAGTGAAACAAAAGTTGGGTGACCCTAGTGAAATTTTTAAAAGTTCAATGACCAAAATGAAAGCACTATAAAAGTTCAGTGACCATTGGTGTACTTTACCAAAAAAATAAATAAATAAGCATCCAAAGCAGCTTCGTGAGTTGGCTCAGAACCTGTTCTGAGCAATGTAACCAAACGGGGAATGTTGAGTGTTGCAGGCTCAATTGCCCTCAAACGTGGGAAGTTGCTAAATAAAGAATTTAGAGCTTTTATTCCAACTGCACTAATAGATATGTATTCAAAGGGCAAAAAAATAGATTCCTCTCTGCATATGTTTTAGAGCATTCCTAAGGGTTTAAATACTATTTTACTTTTCAATTCCATGATCTTCAGTATAGCTCTTTTTTTGAAAAACTCCGGTCTAGCTCAACATGGGCTTGATGAGTTTACTTTAGCTATTTTTGGGGAAATAGAATCAATAGGACTAAAACCAGATGGTGTTATCTTTGTGGCATTTTTATCCGCTTGCTGTCACAATGGCTAATTGAAGAGGGCAAAGAGTTATTTAGATTGATGTAAGATGTCTATGGTATTAAACCACATAAGGAACATTATGGTTGCATGGCTGACCTCCTTGGAAAAGATGGTTGCTTGGTTGAAGCTTATGATCTTGTTAATACCTATGAACTGTCAACCTCGCAAACACTCAATCAACAGACCACCTATGAACGTACCAGTAGGCTGTGGCCATGTGAACAACCAAGCTATGACCCATTGCATACTCAATGTGTGAACATAACTCCAAACCACATGATAATGCACGTGATTCACACCGACACTCGTGTTACGGTAACTCCACTCACAAATACACCTATTTTCCTTGATTGACATGTGTGTATACCCTCTCTAATCCCTTATAAGGGACCATCAACCTTTAAAGGGGGTAATCTCTCCAACACGTGAGACAAAACTAAAAACTCTCCCATCTCTGCCACCGGCACAACCACGAGCCATCGACAAAGAGTGTTGCACAACCAAGTGAACAATGTGGATCCTCCACTCTTTTAGTCTGATCCTCAAAAAAAATGAAAAGCGGCCATCGATAGAAGCACAAATGGAGGAATGGATGGAGATAGGAAAAAAAGTTAAAGTAGGGGAAAAGGAAACCTCCCTCTTCCAAGCCAAAAGCAGTCGATCGGTCAACATACAGAATAGAATGGGAATCATGGAGTCACCAGGAGAAACAACTAAAATAAATAAGAAATGGTACATGCATACAATAAAAGGTAGTTGATGAGACGCAACCCATCAGTCAGAAAGGAAAATAGAAAATTGCTGTCAAGAAAAGACCCACCAGCATATAAAGGTTTAGATGAAAGATGTAAAACAAAGAGTGCCACAAGTGACATGGTGGGGAGCAGGGGCATAAGAGGCAGGAAGCCCAGATGAGGGATGTAAGGAGGCCCCATGGTTTTTCTTCCCAAGGAGAAGAAGTAATCCCTGCTGATGAAATTCAAAGTTGTAAGACTTCAAAAAGAAGCATGTGGAAACTAAATACGATAGCAAGGGCACGAGAGAATGACAACTCACCATAAAGCAAGCATGCACCAAACCTGCAAAGGCGTGACATAACTTATATCGTTTAACATGAATTATGTTTTAACTTTTCATTATTATGTACATTCTATTGCACATTTTATGTGACTATTTGGTTCATGAAAATACTGCTCCTACTAATAGTTTTTTATCCTTAGTTCCCCCGACCTCAAAGATAAGGGTTCGCTAGCCACTTCTATGCAAAGTGTGCATAGTAAAGTGACCACAAAGATAAAGGTTCGCTAGCCACTTCCAAGCAGAGTGCGTATAGTAAAACGACCACAAAGATAAAGATTATCTAGCCACTTCCAAGTAGAGTGTGCATAGTAAAGTGACCGTAAAGATAAAGGTAAGCTAGCCACTTCCAAGCAGAGTGTGTATAATAAAACGACTGCAAAGATAAAGGTTCGCTAGCCACTTTCAAGTAGAGTGTGCATAGTAAAATGACTGCAAAGATAAAGGTTCTCTATCCACTTTTAAATAGAGTGTGCATAGTAAAGCGACCACAAAGATAAAGGTTCTCTAGCCACTTCCAAGCAGAGTGTGCATAGCAAAGCGACCACAAAGATAAAGCAAAGATAAAGGTTCGTAAAGATAAAACAGCTGTGTAAACATGTAGTCTGCTCAGAGAGGGTGACGCCACCTCATGAGAAAATTGAAAAATAGTGAACCCCCCTGCGAAATATCTTTTAAAGAAGATAAGCGTCTTTACCCATTTGCCCCACAAATTCACGAATGTCAAAAGTTCATATTTATATATATTGTCATTTTTTCAAGAAAAGTATATTCCGTACACTGGAATATAAATATAGTTCAAGCTTTACAACCTCTTTTCCACAAACCTCTAATTAGAAAAGTAAAAATATACGTTGCTATGAGACAAAAATAAAATTTCATTCAACATTGATGCAAAAAAAAGGGCAACCTACAAAGCACTTCACGACCAACAACATTGCGTAACTAATTATTGCTCTAAGAAAGGCTAAACACTACATTGCTAAACAATCACAACGACAAAACCAAGCTCGTCTCAAATCAGCCTCCTTAAGTGACTTCAAAACTTCTTTGGAAGTCAGATCTTTTTCATCTTCTCTTCTAAGGCTCTCAATGTGTACTTCAACACCCTTCCATTCACCTCAACTTCGATCATCATAGAAGAGACGCTATACATTCCCTTCTTTCGTATACTTGAACCTTACCAAAAAATATATAGAACAAAGTCCCCTGCAAACCATGGCCAAATTCAGTTTTGTTGTTAATTTGGCAATTATCTAGGTTAACCATATTAAATGAAATCTGGAGAGGAGTGTCCGAGTAGCAAGCTAGGATCTTATAAGACCAGCTTCCTTAAGGGTTATTGAGTTTAACCCTTCACTAACAAGGCCTGGACGATTGAACATTACATAGAATAGTTATAATGAGAGCAGTTGACTGTAAAGCATCTAGTTCTCGAAGATTAAAACTTCTATACCCATAGGAATAATTGTAATATTCATTAATACATTGTATCTTCTAGGAGGATAAAAAAAACCCACCACTTATAGATTTACCATACTGCCCATACTATTCAAGAGCGCGTGCTGAATCAAAAGAATTTGCATATAGCAACAAGCAATCGTCCTTCCCCCAAACACTCACTGCTTGACAAAAATATCACGGTGGGTGGATAATTGTAACCTTCTAAATACCATTATTTGTCAATATAAATGATCCACATGAGCAATCAACACTCCTCCCGAATCTACAAAGCGAAGCCTCCATTTGTTACTCATCTTCGCAAGCTACAGCCACACTCCAACACGCAATAATACAAAGAAAAAGTCACAAAAGAAAGAATATACAGCCCACAGGTTAGGTTATAAAAATTTAGATCCAAAGGATTCCTATTTATAATGCAAAATAAAAGCGAAGGCTCGACATTTAAAATTCAAATCTCGAAAACCACTGAAGCAAGTAGTTAATTCCAAGATTTTGAAATCATGAACTGACACCTCAAATCCCGCAATCTTTAAACTTTTAGTCAATAAATGCACCAGTTAAAACATGCACCCGATACAACCAATCGTAATCCCTCATTCCAAGAGCTCCGGCACACGCATCCCAAAAACTCCCAAGTCAAGCGGCAAATTAGTACATTACTAAACTACACAAGTACAAAGAAAACCAAAGAACCATTGGCTCCAAAAGCCTTGATCCCATTCTAGTAAACAATATGCAATACATGGAAACAAGTGAGAATTTAGGCCAATCCTTTGGGAACAGGCAACCATTGTTGCTACCTAAAAGAGTCTCTTACATAAGTGATAGTCCAGACCCATACCCTTCTCAAAGCATTACGCTGATAAAGGATTGTTATGCCGTGTTCTCATATTTAAGCGGTTCTCTTCTCAAACAAAGCCCCCAAGCTTACAAATACATATATAACATAGAAGGACCAATTCATTTAAGTTATCGTCGTTCGCAAACAAGGGCGTACAATATCCAAAATAAAGTATAAATCCAGGGCGCATGTATAAGTTTGCATTCAGTACATGATGATATGCGAAGATATTAACGCGTGAATGAGAGCGTCTTGATTCAGATTATCGCACCCGGGGGGTAAGATTCTCATAAAAATATGATCAGTAAATAATAATATGCTGCGATATTAACACGCAAATGAGCATATATTAGTCTAGATTATCGCACATGAGGGACAAGATTCTCATACAAATACAAACAGTAAATAATGATATGTGAAGATATTGACACGCAAATAAACACACACTAATCAAACACAATTATAGAAAATATTTTTCTACCAAAATTTATAAATATTTCAATTACAAACATTGTCTCAAAGTCATTTTGGTCACACTTTGGTTGGTCTCTATATCAATATTATGTTCCATGGGTGAAAATGGCAAGTCCACCTTTATTTTCTTGTTCCATGGCCCAGCCTTGTGAGTCCTTACGACCAAGTTGTTCGTCAGCATGATGCCCGTCATCACTGTGAACACAAAGAACTAAAAAATGAACAGCTACTTTCATCACACATTTGAGGAACGACCAAAAATTGGGCAAACATCAACAACCTCAGATAAACAGCTTGGCAACAGCCACCCCCTAATATAGACACAAACAACAACAAACAATAGTATTTGGAAAATCTTAAGAGCAAGGTTTCCAAATACTTTGTTTGTCACCGTTCTTAGCTACAACTAGCTAATCATAGCCTTCCAAATACTATTGTCTATCGACACAAACAATATCGGTAAACAACCAGAACTTCCTTAGGGTCCATCAAATGGAACATGCGTATACCATCTATCGCAAACAAATAAGCTCCCTCATACACGAAACTCACAAAGTAAAATATAACTTACCCAATAATCGAATTATTGGAAGCCAACCCACAAGAGTACTATTTATAGCAGAAAAAACAAAAGGAAAAGTGCTAAGACCTGACAATTCAGGTTCAAATTTTAGAAACTGCTAATTTCAAGATTTTGAAACCCCCAACAGACGCCTAAAATCATGCAACATTGACACCTCTAGTCAATAACTGCACAAATACAAAGCGTGCAATTACTATAACCTATTTTATTATTCCCCTCTCTTGCAACCTATCTAGAGTTGTCATGTCATAATGATAACGACACAACTACTCACTACCTAAAGGAAAAACCGCCAAGCCGTTACCAAGCGCCAATAAATACCAGAGCACGAGAAACTTAGTAAATGTCCATTTACCCACAAAGCCACACAAATATAATTAATGAAATTTCCCATCAAACCAATCTCATGGGCCCTACAGCGAACATTAATAAGTGCAGTCCACTTCTTCCCTAACTGGGAACAAATGCAAAAAAATAATACTATTAAAAATCTGCATCATGTGATTTTGAACAATGTAATTTAAATTTATATTTTTCTCTTCATCACACAAGCAATTAGGTCTTTCCCACATTAATCCATTCGCACAATTTAACCTTAATGATTCGTGTTTGTATGCTTGCGAAAGTCTCCTTATGACCTTTCCTCACCTAGGGGCAATTGTTAGTACCTGCGAACCATCACCTCGTAAACACCCAATCAATAGACAACCTGCGAACGTATCGACAGGCTGTGAACATGCAAACAACCAAGCTACGTCCCATTGAGGACTCAACATGCGAACATAACTATAAACCATGTTACGATGCACGTAATTCGTACCGATACTCAAGTTATGGCAACTCAACTCACTAACACGCCTATCTTCCTTGATTGACATGCGTGTATACCCTCTCCAATCCCTATAAGGGACCATCCAACTCTAAAGGGGGACACTCTCTCCAACACGTAAGACAAAAACCAGCAACTCTCTTATCTCCACCACCGGCATAGCCACAAACCATCATCGAAGAGTGTTGCACAATCGCGTGATCAATAGATCTAATTCAAAGTTTTCCATTTGAGGCCAACTCAGTAATATGGAAAAATTTACTTGGTTCTTGTAAACTCTGTGGAAATATTAAGATGGGTGAAGTTGCTTGCAAAAATCTTATCAAACTAGAGCTTGATCATGGAGCTCATTATATTATGCTGTCCAATATGCTTGCCAATACCAATAAATAGGGACAAGCTAGGAGAGTGAGGAAGGTAATGGAAAATAGAGGCATCCAAAAGCCTCCCTGGTGGAGCTATATCGAGTTTTAGGAAACTATTCATTGGTTTTGGCTAGTGTTAAGTGTGAAAAGTACTATATTTTCTGCCTTTTTTACTCATTATTGTTGGACTTAGGCCCATTTAGTCGTCGAGCCACTTGTCGAAGGTTGCCATGACAAGTCTCAATAAAGATATTATCTCTATGATTAATTCAAACGCATTAGATAATTACCCAAATTCAAATTTAAAAGTTGAGTTAGTTAGAGATCAGATCCCATAGTTTTTACACTCATTCGAACTCCTCCTCTCGCCTATTTAAAGAGAGCATCAACACACGAAAGGGGAGTCGATCGTGAGATAGAGATAGGATCAAAGAGGAGGATTCACGTGGAGCCATTAACGTAGATTGGAGAAGTTCATCTTCTCCATTTATTTTCATCTTATATTGTGTGATCCATCCATGTCTAGGTTTTATTCATTTTTGTTTTCTTCTAACCCAACCATGAACTAGATTATTTTGGCTTGGGTTATTGGGTTTATGGTGTGTTAAGACAAATGATTTGTTTTGGTTTTTAATTTTATAGATTCAGTGTTTATCCATTCTTAGTTCTTAAATTAGCTTCAAGGAAACTTGGGAAAGGAACTTGAATGCATTTATTTATCTAGACTCGGGAGAGTTAGATTCATAAAACGAATGGATGTGGTTTCTATTTAAACAACCGTTGGTGGAAACTAAGTCACCTTAGGAATAAGGAACGAATTTCAGCGACTAATAAGAGTGAAAAGATCGATGTTGTCCACCCAAGGTTAACACAAGGATGTATAACCAAGGCTTGCACACTCACCAGTTCCTCAGTTAGGGATAATTCGATGGCTCTCTACGAACATTGAAGGGAAATTACTTGCCACAACAATTACTCGCCACAACAATTTATCCGATAATTACACAAGATAACCCAACCTATTATCTCATATCGATTATCTCTTTTTGTTTATTCAATTTCTTTTACATTTAGTTTATTTTACTTGATATTTATCATCATTTATCACCTTCAATTCTATTTCCTTTCAGAGCGAGAAGCTAAAAGTCAAAGTTTCACCAATCCCTGTAGAAAGGATCTTTCTCTATACTATTACTTGCGACGTGTTCACTTGCACCGTTTGTGTTGTACTTAAATCACGCAACAGCTAGTGACAAGTCTCACTTGCAAGTAAAAGGGATTGAATCCATGCTTCAAGATATGGCAATGCATCTTAAATATGCTGGGTATGTTCCCAATAAAGTGCAAGTAGTGTTCGATATTAATGAAGAAGAGAAGGAAACTATTGTGTCTCATCATAGTGAGAAATTGGCATTATCATTTGGATTAGTCAACTCCAGCACCGGAGAAACTATAAGAATAATGAAGAATCTTCGAGTTTTTGGAGACTATCACTTAGCCGTTAAGCTTCAATCTAAAATTTATGGTCGAGAAATCATAGTCAGGGATGCCATCAGGTTCCACCATTTTAAGAATGGCTCTTGTTCATGTAAGGACTTTTGGTGATCATAAATTGCAGAATGTGGTTTCTTACAGGTTCTATTTTGGTGAGCATTGGTAAGGACTTTTGGTGACCATAAATTGCAGAATGAGGTAACCTAGTTGTTCGAGGCAGCACGTTCCACTGGTTATCTGATGCTGAATTGTTATATAACTATCTTCTTTGCTTTCAAGGTGGAAATGGTAGATTGACAACAAGCCTTGATATGCAGATTGAGTTATTAGACTGAGTTGCAGTTAATGATGCAATTGCTATGCGGCAAACTTTGCAGCTTGCAGCTAGCATTGAAATTGATTCAACATATCTGGTTCGACAGCGATTCAGCAGTTGCAATTCCAGAATTCAAATGTTCAATAAGTTGTTCGAAGTAATCTTTCGGATGAGACCGAACCACAATTTTCAGGCTTTATTTACCGCGCCTATTGCCATGTCCTAACTGAACTTGCAACTTGGTTGCTCATTGTATTGAGAATAACGTTTTAATAAATTGTAGTGTTAGAGTGGACGAAAAAGATGTAGGCATAGGTGGATTTTATTCAAGCAGCATGTTATGTTATTGTAAGAAAATTGATAAATCCTAGTTGGATTGTTTGCACATATTTGTATGGAGATAATCACTAATGCAATGAACCTAATCCTAATAATGTCATCTATTTTTTATGTGTTTCAGCAAAACCAATTAAAATTACATGTTCACAGTACAAATATAATGAACTTAATCTTAATCAATCAACTTTTCCATTCCAACATGTTTTAGAATGTAAAAATAATCCAATTTCCTGTGGTCATTGCTCGTCTTGGGAGGTTTCCATGGCCGACAAGGCAAGTCGGGTTGAACTTAGAAAGGTCTGAATTTGAAGCCTTGTTAGGAAAAGTCAATTTCAAAAAAAAATGTGATTGAATTTTGATGAAAACAAGAAGCAAAGTACTCTTTTGGTTCTATACTGGTTGTTTCCATTTTATTTTCAAATTAACAAGATTTTTTTACAATATTAATGTAGTCTAATTTTTAATATGATTTTATAAATAAGAGAATTAGGTGTTAAAAATATTTTTGGATGTTTAAATGCAAAAAAGTAAAAAGAATATTCAAATTTTGGACTTTGAAACTTTTATTGCTAATAAATTAATAAAAAGGTATTAATTTAATTTGTGGACTTTCGTAAAACATTATCTGTTAGAGCTGTGATCCAATATTTTTTAAGATTTGGTTTAAACTGAGAATCTTATTTTTAGGAGATTTCTTTTACTTTACATTAATTAAAAGTATGAAACTTATGTTGATTAGAATTACTTTCTATGTAAGTGTCATTTGTAAAAAATATAACTTATCCTTATAAATAGATAATTGATTAAGATTTTAGTCACAACACAAGTATATCAAAATTCTACATAACTTCAAGACGCAAACTACTTGTAATCTTTTCTTCTTCGTCATAGTGAAAGTTCTCATTCTCTTAGTGATTTTTCATGTTTGGGTTTTTCCATGTAAATCTTGGTGTTCTTTATTTTTCTTGCTTTGTTTGTGATCACCTTCTTATTTGTTTTACCATTACCGTTCATCTTCGATATATCTTTGAAATAATAAACTAGTATCAGAGTCTTCAGTTGCTCATCTTGGTTACGTTAATGGAAATAATAAAGTATGATATTCTACTATTGGATCGTAACACCATGTTCTCGTTATGGCAAATGAAGATTCAAGATGCACTTGCATAGATGAACTTGATGTGTTGAAAGTTTTTAATAATATACCACCAGAAAGGTCGGATGAAGAAAAACATCGTATAGATTAGAAAGTCGTATCCCGGATCCGTTTTCACTTATCAAACCATATTTTGCAGGATGTGATGACAAAAAAATGATTGTTTTTTTAGGCAAGATTGAAGCAACCTTGCACGAAGAAAACTTTAAACAACAAGTTGCAGATGAAGCAACATCTCTACTCACATACATTGGTTGAAGATTCATATCTTGAAGAGCACTGTTGCGCGTGATAAGTGCTCTGCAACTGTGCAAGTGTACACGTCACAAGTTATAGTATAAAAGATATCGTCTCCATAGGGATTGGTGCCACTTCAAGAATCTAATCTCTTGCACTGTAAAAAGTAAAAACACAAGTAGGTAATTGTAGGAGTTTTAACTAACAACTAAATTAGAAAGCAAATAAGTAAAAGAAGATGTAATTAAATGAGAGAGAATAGGCCAGGTTATCGTGAGTTGAGGTGTGATAGCCGATCGGATCATCTTGGTAAAAGGGTGCAAGGGCAACTCAGTTGTCGTGGCAACTTGCACAATGGGGTTGCCTTGGAAACTAATCGATGGTTTCCTGGGCGACTAGCTGGGCAGCAACTTCAAGGTTCGGCGGAGCGTTCTTCAATGGTTTCTTCTTAATCCTAAGTCGAAACTCTAGCTATTTTTGCATGCCTTGATAATACATCCCTGCGTGAATCAAGGGTGAACAACAACCAATCTTGCGCTCTTCTTAGCCGTTGAAATCCTTAACTTATCCCTAAGCTGGATTAATCTTTACCATCAATAGATTGAATAAAGACCATACTCATTCGTTTCTTGAATCCAACTCTCCCGATATTAGATAAATAGATGAAGTTACGAGAACCTCTCCCAATTCACTCGCAAACAAGAATAAGAACCAAGAACGAGTAAAACTTGAATTGAAAGTGCAAACTCTTATTACCTAAACAAAATCCAATTGTTTCTCATAACCACAAAACACAATAACCTTAGCCAAATAGATTTAGTTCATGGCTAGGTTCCAAAGAAACACAAGATAAAGAATTCCTAGCATAAACCTAATGGAACAAGAAAGAAAAAGATGAAGAATGGTTGAAGCCTTGTCGAAATCTCTCCAAAGCCTTTTCAAAATCTCCCTTGTTCTTTTGTCGAAAGTTCTCTCCTCTCCCCCCTTTGGAGTTGACGGCTTGGTCATCTATTTATAGGGCTAGGTCAAAGTCTTTTTGGAGGAGGAAGTTAAGTTGGAATTAAATATCTTTAAAGAATATAATTCTTTATTACATTTAAATTCCTTCTCGAACTTCTCCTATCTTCTTAGGATTTAATTTCTCTTTAACCTCTTTATGGAAATCAAACTCCTTTGGGATTTAGCTTTGCTTCACGTCATCTTGGGTTTATCTAGTCATCAATTTTGACTACCATATCATCTTATTCTTTGTTGAAAATTGCCTTGGCAACTAGCTTGGCATCTCCTTCATGCATTGCCCTGGCAACGGGTTCCAGCCTTGCTTTGGCAAGTGATTCTGTACACACAAACAAAAACACACCAAAGCAGTATCTTTTTCCACAAAATTGAGCAAAATATGAAATCAAGCTTGTCCACCAAGGAAACGATGCAAACATACATGAATGACTAATAATGCAACTAATATGAGCCTAAGTCTAGCAATAATATGAATAAAAAGGGTAATAAAAATAGTACTTTTGAACACTTAACACACCCCCAAACTCGAACTATTGCTTGTCCTCAAGCAATGCAAACTAATAATTATCTGCTAAGACTTTAATCATCAAAGACATGCTTCAAACTTGAATTCAAACCTCAGAACCGTGGCACAAAGTATGATCACCTTTTAATTTTTTGAATAGCACAAAAATTACCCAGAATCGAACTATAATGCTTGTGACAATGTGTGTGCGTAGTTGTGTGCAAGTTGATTTTCAAGATTCTATATGAACAATAGGCTTTTATCAATTTAATTACCAGGGCATTTATTTTCATTTTCACTAGAGCCAATTTCGGGCATCTCTAGCAAAGTAAGCAATTTCTCATTTTATTTTAGTCGACTAGAGCCAATTTTAGGCACCTCTAGCGATTCTTTAATGTGCATTAACTACTAGAGCCAGTTTCGGGCACCTCTAGCAAGAAATTAACTTTTAATTTTCAATTTTAAATTTACCCAATTTTAAGCAACCTAAGTTCACTAAGTTTCTTTCAATCAACAAGCCACAACCGTGTAAAAACAATTCAGCACCATAGTAAAATTCTAAGTTCTTTTCATGCAATCCTAAAATTAAAGGTTCTTTCAATTAAGTGCAGTGGCAAAAAATTCATCATTGGATATTCAACAAGTCTTAAGCAATTAAATCCAATTAAAGGCATGGCAAGTAACATATGCAACCTATATGTGATTGCTAAAGATGAATGTAACTAAACATGAAACTAACTAGAAACCAACACCCCCCAAACTCGAGTGAAGCATTGTCCTCAATGCACGTAAAAGTGAAATAAAATTTAAAAGAGACTAAATGAAATGAGTTAGTCAGAGAGGTCATCAGCTCGACTGATAAGTTTTCTTCGTGCCGTTTGCTTGATTCATATTCCAATCGGTGGTTGAATGCTTGTGCCTGGTACCGCGTGAATAGCATTGCTTTGATTTGATCCATGTTTGCCGAGGCAGGTTCACTTGCCTGGGCATCAGTAGTTGCCGAAGCCATTGTTGTTGCCTGGGCATCGCCAGTTTCTGTTGTCTTGACAACTGTTGAGGTAGTTGTCGGGGGATTCTCTGTTGTGGTTGTCGTGGCAAGTAGTTAACAGTGAATTTCCTTAGCATGGTGGTTGTTAGTCTTGTTGTGGAAAAGAAAAGAAAACAAAGAAAACCTGGAAACTAAAGATAATAAAGAAAAACAAAATAAAATATCTCCTAAAAATAAAAATGAAAATAAAAAGAAAGAGAAAATATTGAACGGAAAGCATGCTCATGCATCTCCTAAGGTGACTACTTCTTTGTTACGTTCCACATGGGCACCATTGTAGTGCTTCAATCTTTGTCCGTTGACTTTGAATTCATGTTCGTCAGTGGTGGGCTTGATTATCACGGCACCATGAGAGAATGGTTTTGACAACTTTGAATGGTCCCGACCATCTTGATTTCAGTTTTCTCGGGAAAAGTTTTAGCCGAGAATTGAATAACAAAACTAGCTGCCCTGGCATGAATTGCCATGGTAATAGTTTCTTGTCATGCCGTTGCTTTGTTTTCTCCTTGTAGATTCATGCATTGTTATAGGCGAGTGCACGAAATTCTTCTATCTCGTTGAGGTCCAACAGACGCTTTTGTCCGGCACTTTCCCAATCCATATTCACAATCTTGATTGCCCAATATGCCTTGTTTTCGATTTCCACCAGTAGACGACATGTTTTGCCATAGACAAGCCGGAAGGGAGACATACCTAAGGGTGTTTTGAATGCAGTGCGATATGCCCAAAGTGCGTCATCTAGTCTTACTGGCCAATCCTTCCTAGAGGGATTTACAACTTTCTTGAGTATACCTTTCAATTCTCGGTTGGAAATTTCTGCTTGCCCATTGGTTTGTGGGTGATATGTCATGGCAATCTTGTGAGATACTCCAAAGCGTTGTAACATTTTGGCGATGAGTTTGTTGTCGAAGTGCTTGCCTTCATCACTGATAATTGCTCTCGGCATCCCAAACCGTGTAAATATATTTTTCTGCAAGAATCGTTGCACGGTCTTGGAATCATTGTTGGGAATTGCAGCTGCCTCAACCCATTTAGACACATAGTCGAAGGCAAGTAGAATGTAGAGGTTGTCGAATGAAGATGGGAAAGGTCCCATAAAATCAATCCCCTATACATTGAACAATTCCACCTCGACAATGTTTTGGAGCAGCATCTCATGTCGTCTAGAGATATTGCCCGTCCTCTGGCAACAATCACATTGCTTGTAAAATTCTTGGGCATCTTTGTACAGTGTTGGCCAATACAAACCAGATTGCAAAACTTTGGCCTCGGTACATGTTCCTCCAAAATGTCCTCCATAGGGTGAAGAATGGCATTGCCGAAGTACGTTCTGCTGCTCCTCTTCAGGGATACATCGGTGTATAACCTGATCTGCATATTGTTTAAACAAAAGAGGCTCATCCCAAAAGTAATGCTTAGCATCATGGCAGAACCGCTTCTTCCCTTGGTGAGTAAGGCCATAAGGTAAAATATCACAAACAAGGAAATTAACTAAATCCGTGTACCAGGGTATTGCCGAGGCATGTGCTGCAGTGGCAACTGCTTCCATGGTTGCCAAGGCGTGCGCATCAGTGGTTTCCATGGCGTGCGTATCTAGAGTTACCGAGGCGTGCGCGTCAAGAGTTGCTGAGGCATCGAGGGTTGCCAAGGCGCGCGCATCCATGGTTGCTGAGGCGCCAAGGGTTGCCGAGGCGTGTGCATCCATGGTTGTCGTGGCAACTAACAATTGCTCATCCGGGAATGCATCACATATCTCTAAATCTGCGTCATCCTCCCTATTGCGTTCTAGGCGTGATAAGTGATCGACCACTTGATTTTCTGTTCCTTTCATGTCCTTAATTTCAATGTAAAACTCTTGTGAAAGTAATATCCAATGAATCAAACGAGGTTTGGCATCCTTTTTAGCAAATAGATACTTAATTGCCGAATGGTCCGTATGAACAATTACCTTTGTACCAATCAAATAGGATCAGAACGTGTCAAATGCGAAAACTACGGCTAGTAATTCTTTCTCCGTTGTTGTGTAATTCACTTGAGCACTATTAAGAGTTTTACTAGCGTAGTATATCACATGAAAGGTCTTACCTGTGCGTTGGCCTAGGAATGCTTCTACCACGAAATCACTTGCATCACGCATGTGCTCAAAAGGTAGCGTCCAATCTGGTGGAACGACAATGGGTGCCGAGGCAAGCTTTTCCTTTAGGGTTTCGAATGCTTGGGTGCAAGAATCATCAAAGTTGAAGACTTTATCATGTTCAAGCAAATTACACAAGGTTTTAGTAATTTTAGAAAAATTATGAATGAACCTCCTGTAAAAGCCTACATGTCCAAGAAAGCTTCTGATTCCTTTAACTGAACTTGGTGGGGGTAATCTCTCGATCACATCCACCTTGGCTTTGTCTACTTCAATTCCCTTGGATGAAATCTTGTGGCTGAGCAGTATTCCTTCATCTACCATAAAATGGAACTTCTCCCAATTAAGGACTAAGTCAGTTTCTTCACATCTTGCCAACACATTCTCTAAATTGCCGAGGCAATTGTCGAAGTCATTACCAAAAACAGAAAAATCATCCATGAAGATCTCAAGGAAGTCTTCGACCATATCCGAAAAGAGTGCCATCATGCATCTTTGGAAAGTTGTCGGGGCATTACACAATCCGAATGGCATCCTTCGGAAAGCATAAGTACCGTATGGGCATGTGAAGGTTGTCTTTTCTTGATCTTCTGGTGCTATGGCAATTTGATTGTAACATGAATAACCATCAAGAAAATAATAAAATGGTTTACCTGCAAGATAGTCAAGCATTTGATCAATAAAGGGTAATGGGAAGTGATATTTCCTAGTGGCTTTGTTTAGCTTTCGATAATCCATACAAACCCTCCAACCGGTCACAGTCTTGGTTGGAATGAGTTCATTGTTTTCATTACTTACCATTGTTATACCTCCCTTTTTCGGTACATATTGTACCAGACTTACCCATGTACTATCAGAGATAGGGTATATAATGCCGGCGTCAAGCCACTTGATGATTTCTTTTATTACAAACCCTTTCATGGCATGATTCAGTCTCCTTTGGGCCTCAATCGAAGGTTTGTGATCATCTTCCAACAAAATCTTGTGCATGCTCACTGTCGGGCTAATTCCCTTCAAGTCGGTAATTGTCCACCCTATTGTCTTCTTGTGTACCATCAACATTTTGATCAGCTTCTTTTCCTGCTCAGGCTGTAACTTAGAGGAAACAATTATAGGCAATGTATTGTCGGCTCCTAAGTAAGCATATTTTAGTTGCCCTGGCAACTGTTTCAACTCAAGAATCGGTGGTTGTTCAATGGAGGGCTTTTCGATTTTACCTTCCTTACCTGAATAATCTAGTGGTTCAAAGTATGTACCTAGTCGATTAAATAACCAATTTGCCTCTTCTTGTTGTTCCTCATCGATCGGTTCTTCATACTCCTCGGGTTCCTCTTGATCGACAATGTAGTTGTCGAGGCAACTAAATTCCTTGTCGAAGTTAAACTCTGCCGTAGCATGAAGAAGTTGGCATTCTTCCGGATCATCAGCATGCCTTAGTGCTTGGAACATATTTAGTTTAACTTGCTGGTCATTCACCCTCATTGTGAGTTCTCCCTTTTCAACATCGATCAAGGTTCTCCCCGTTGCTAGAAAGGGTCTCCCGAGAATGATAGGTGCATGTTCATCTGCTTCACAATCCAAAACAATAAAGTCAGCGGGAAAAATAAATTTATCAACTTTTACCAGTATGTCTTCTATTTTTCCCTCTGGATGCACATAGGATCTGTCGGCTAGCTGTAGCATAACTATTGTAGGTCTTGCCTTCTCGATTCCTAGTTTTTGGAAAACTGATTTAGGCATCAAGTTTATGCTTACTCCAAGGTCGCATAATGCTTTCTCGACATAGTGATTTCCAATGGAATAGGATATTGTGAAACTTTCAGGATCCTTCAAATTGGGTGGCATGCGATTGTGCAACATGGCCATGTATCCCTCTGTTGCGGCAACTGTTTCAAACTCTCTTAGCCTTGTTCTCTTGGACACAATGTCCTTAAGAAACTTGGCATAGTTCGGTATTTGTTCAATTGCTTCAACCAATGGCAAGTTGATGTGGACTTGCTTTAGGATATCAAGGAACTTCTTGAATTGATATTCCTGCTTTTGTCAGTTCAACCTTTGTGGGAATGGTGGTGCAAGTCGGATATCTTCGATCCTTTCATTGGTCTAGAACCTAATTGACGGCATTGCCGAGGCATTGTCAACTGGGGTTGCCATGGCATGCCTATCGTTGGTAGTCAAGGCATCCTTATCGTTGGTTGCTGAGGCATGCTTATTGCTAGTTGCCGCGGAAATTCCTGGTTCAGCATCTGAGGCTTTGCCGCTGAGTTCGTCTTGATCTTTTTGTGGAGTTTTGTTTGATGAGCGAGCTTGGGCCTCTTTAAGTTGTTGGCCACTTCTAGTGGTGATCGCCTTACATTGTTCATGGCCAGTTCCTCTTGCGACTTCAGTATCGCTAGGTAAACCTCCTTGCGGTCTAGTATTCAGGTTTTGAGCAAATTGTCTGACTTGATTTTCCAATGATTTGATTGCCACCTCTTGGTTTTGCAAACTCATCTCAGTCCTGTTAATAAAAGCATCAGTTCTTTTTATGAAGTTACTATTCTCAATCATATAAGATTCAGTTTTCAACATAAAAGCATTGAGAGAATTTTTCAAAGAACTAGATGTTGTCGGTTGTTGCTGTGGCAACTGTTGCCGTGGCATATTCTGCTGGAATCCCGATGCTTGTGCATTCTGATTGTTCTGGTTTAGAGCATTGTTGGGATTACTCCATGAAAAATTCGGGTGCTTTCTTCAAGCTGGATTGTATGTGTTGGACATCACAGTGTTGTTCCGGTTGTAATTCCCCACATAAAAGTTGGATTCCGGATTCTGCATAATTCAGAAGAATCATGATTACCACCACATAACTCACAAAAGGAATCCATTACCTTGACCTCCTGTGTGTTGTTTGGTTTCTGCATGTTCTGGACCATCTTGGTTAGAGTGGCCAATTGTGCCGAAATTGAATCTGATGATCCAAGTTCATGTATTGTGGCTTGGCGTCTAACTCCTCCTCTTCTAGCATATAGGAATTGATAATCATTCTTGGCAAGCCTGTTTAGAATTTGCATTGCTTCCTCCGGCGACTTATCTAGGAGTATGCCGTTTGTCGAGGCATCTAGCATCATCCTTGTTGGTGTATTCACAGCGTTGTAAAACATTGTTACTTGTGCCCACACTGGGAATTCGTGTAGGGGGCATTTGTTTAGAAGTTATCTATATCGCTCCCAAGCCTCGTACATGGATTCATCATCTGCCTGCCAAAAAGAAGTAATTTCGTTACGAAGCCTATCAGTCAAATTTGTAGGATTAAATCGAGCAAAGAAATCACGACAAAGATCGGTCCAAGATCCTATTGATCCGGTAGGAATACTATTCAACCATGCTTTCGCTCTATCCCTCAGTGAATAGGGAAATAATCTTAGTCGTAAAACATCGGGGGTTACTCCTTGTATTTTGAATAAATTGCAAATATCGAGGAAAGATTTAAGATGTTGTCGTGCATCTTCAGTTGCTGAGCCGCCAAATTGACCAATTGTGTTTATCATATTAAACATCACCGGTTTCAACTCAAAGTGGTCAGCTTCAATTTCAGGTGTGACAACTCCTAGATTAAGTCCTTCAAGATCTTCTTCAAGATAGTCTCAAATAGTTCTGTTTCGTGCAAGAATCACTCCTCCTCCTGCTGGAACATCTTGATTTATATTGCCGTCTTCATTAGCCATTGCTACTCTTAACCTTCGTCTAAGTCTTTGTAAGGTTTGTTCAATTTCAGGATCAAAGGGATATTCTGGTGTAATCGGTCACGCCCTGGTCATATACAAATGCAAAACCAAAGTTTGTTAACCCTTTGAATCTTAAACAAGAAAATTAATAAAAAAAGTGCAAGAAAATAAAAACAAAGTCGCTATTGCCAATCCCCAGCAATGGCGCCAAAAACTTGTTGCGTGTAATAAGTGCTCCGCAATTGTGAAAATGTACACGTTGCAAGTTATAGTATAAAAGATATCGTCTCCACAGGGATTGATGCCACTTCAAGAATCTAATCTCTTGCACTATAAAAAGTAAAAACACAAGTAGGTGATTGTAAGAGTTTTAACTAACAACTAAATTAGAAAGCAAATAAGTAAAAGAAGATGTAATTAAATGAGAGAGAATAGGCCAGGTTATCGTAAGTTGAGGTGTGATAGCTGATTGGATCGTCTGGGTAAAAGGGTGCAAGGGCAACTCAGTTGCCGTGGCAACTTGCACAGCGGGATTGCCTTGGCAACTAATCGATGGTTGCATGAGCGACTAGCTGGGCAACTACTCGGGCGGCTGGGCAGCAACTTCAAGGTTCAGAGGAGCATTCTTCAATGGTTTCTTCTTATCCCAAAGTCGAAACTCCAGCTATTTGTGCATGCCTTGATAATACATCCCTGCGTGAATCAAGGGTGAACAACAACCAATCTTACGCTCTTTTTAGCCGTTGAAATCCTTTAACATATCCCTAAGCCAAATTAATCTTCACCATCAATAGATTGAATAAAGACCATACTCATTCGTTTCTTGAATCTAACTCTCCCGATATTAGATAAATAGATGAAGTTACAAGATCCTCTCCCAATTCACTCGTAAACAAGAATAAGAACCAAGAACAAGTAAACCTTGAATTGAAAGTGCAAACTCTTATTACCTAAACAAAATCCAATTGTTTCTCACAACCACAAAACACAATAACCTTAGCAAAATAGATTTAGTTCATGGCTAGGTTCCAAAGAAACACAAGACAAAGAATTCCTAGAATAAACCTAATGGAACAAGAAAGAAAAAGATGAAGAATGGTTGAAGCCTTGTCGAAATCTCTCCAAAGCCTTGTCGAAATCTCCCTTCTTCTTTTGTCGAAAATTCTCTCCTCTCCCCCCTTTGGAGTTGACGGCTTGGTCATCTATTTATAGGGCTAGGTCAAAGTCTTTTTTGAGGAGGAAGTTAAGTTGGAATTAAATATCTTTAAAGAATATAATTCTTTATTATATTTAAATTCCTTCTAGAACTTCTCCTATCTTCTTGGGATTTAATTTCTCTTTAGCCTCTTCATGGGAATCAAACTCCTTTGGGATTTAGCTTTGCTCCACGTCATCTTGGGCTTATCTAGTCATCAATTTCGACTACCATGTCATCTTATTCTTTGTCAAAAATTGCCTTGGCAACTAGCTCGGCATTTCCTTCATGCATTGCCCTGGCAACTGGTTCCAGCCTTGCATTGGCAAGTGATTCGTAACACACACACAAAAACATGCCAAAGCAGTATCTTTTTCCACAGAATTGAGCAAAATATGAAATCAAGCTTGTCCACCAAGGAAACGATGCAAACATGCATGAATGACTAATAATGCAATTAATATGAGCCTAAGTCTAGCAATAATATGAAAAAAAAGGGTAATAAAAATAGTACTTTTGAACACTTAACAAGCACCTAGACATCTTTAAAGAGATCATCTCAGACCAAGAATCCAAGAAGACCTTGGTTGGATTCTATTGTTCTCACTACCCCATTCATACTAGTTCCTCAGAGACAGCATCATGTATAGTAGTAAAACACTTACTCTTGAAGAGGTATATGATGACCTGCATTAACATGACAACTTGAAGCACCTCATAAATGGATACAAGTCTAAAGTAGAAGGTCTGATTACTCGAGGATTGACCAATAATAGTGGAAAAAGACAAGAAGATTATATTTTCAGATGAAACAACAAGGGAAAAACAAAGTTTTCAATCCGAGGTAAGTCTCGTAATTTTTCCAAAAACGGAAAATTAAATCGCTGTGCTACAAGTTACATATAGGATAAAGAGGAAGGCTGAAAATCAAAATTCAAGAGAAGCTAAAGCTGATATTGCGGAAAAGTAAGATGACGAATAACTCTTGGTAGCTTTTGACAAAAGAAAGAGACTAAACGAGGATTGGATCCTCGACCTTGCAAATTCCTTTAATATGTTTCCCAAAAAAGAATGATTTACAATCTATTAGGAAGTTCCTACTTGAATTGTAGTGATGTGAAATAATTTTAACCCCCTTAACCCGGCCTAGACGCCAGACCGTACCGAGCGAGCTACATTGAGTTTACCAAGACAAACCCGAAAGATTTACTTAGAAAACAATCCATTTTTCATTTTATCTTATTTAAATGCATATTTAAGCTCTAAGGTGATCATGCTAGCAGTGGTGAAATTTACAACTCAATCGGGCATCGATCTGACATCCAATTGAACAAGATTGTACTTCAAGGACCAAATTGCATTTTCTAAAAATTATGAGGACTTCCTTAAATTCAAAGTTACGAAACCTTAATTAGTTAGGTTGCATGCATAAAGGTTAAATTTCAACTTAAAATAATCATCCAAACTCATTTAATTGTGTGATCAAGAAATAGGGACTAAATTGCAAAGATTCAAACTTCATATGGCATAATACCAGAAATAACAACTTGCGTACCGGTACACGACCTCCCCGTATCAATACGGGTATAAATTACAAAGGGGTATCGGTACGTTCCTCAATTGTACTGATACGGGCATTGAATTTTTGAAATAATGAATTTCAGTGGCTAAAGGGCATACCGATACAATTACCCGTGTATCGACACTAGGCTTATTTCTCTACTGTGCGTACCAATACATTCACCATGTGTATCGATACGCCTGTCTAATTTTGCCTAGATTGAGCCGAGATAGGCCCCGCGTAGCGATCCCTGAGGACCTGTACCAATATGGACCAGCCTCTAATGTCCTCTTGGTCGAACATATAACACTTTGGCTTAATCTAACATGCCTCAAACATCAAACAAACATATTATAACAAGTCTAGCAACATTTCCACAATCAAATGAGCATGGTAGAAGATCATTCACATCATAGCAAAACCAAACAAAGATACTATAGGCATGATCTCTACCCAAGAATGCAAAACATATCCCAACCCCTCAAAGCAAGATATAAAGCCTCATACAAGTCCAAAACATCAAATGAAACTTGTCCAAACTAGGGAGTAACCAAAATAATCCTCCCAATTACAACTTGGTCACATTGCCTCTTATTACTACTAAGTATTTATAAAACCATACTTGAAATTGCTTGGCCCTTGGATTGTCTCTTGTTTACTCGTTGTCCAAATACGCTTATCTCTCTGCATTGATGAGGAAGGGGAGCATAAGCTTATAAGCTTAGTGAGGGAATCTCAAAAACACTCATCAATGCATTTAAAACCATTTTGTTTCAAATCAAGTATATATAGCTCATGCCAAAAATCATCTCATGCTTCTAATTTTTTTCCAAAACATGCACTTATAAATATTTGCAACACATGTATCATGAATTTCTAGCATGTACCTCAATTTAAGCTTTCTCATGCTAAAACCTCAAATAGCAAGCTTAAAGAGCATCTCATGTATAAACCATATTATACAAAACATAATCCATTTCTCATGATACATTATATCATATATTGGCATTCAAGTGAATCAAAACCAATTCTATTCTATTTTATAAAAACACATCGGATACACGAATTTCCCAAGTGGTTCCTTTGACCACTTCACATACATCCTCGAACTGGAGTAGCCCTCAACGGTTATGATGTATAAATCCTCAAGAGGGAGAATTGGAACACTTTTGACCCCTCGACCACTGCGGTTCTCATGGTGGAGTATGGCATACTCTTGACCCCTCGACACACATGAGGTGACTTATTATAGTGTACTTTAAACCCTGTGGCTACCCAACTATATCCGATAACTTTTAATCTTAGCCACTTGCCAATATACTCTATAAAACCACATTACCTTACTATTTTTCATATGCATCAAATCAAACCAATTTCCAATGCATTAAACCATGTACTCAAGTATTCTCAAAACTCATTTCATAAACCATTTTCCATTCTCAATAATCAACATATATGATCATTCGCAACATCTTTCATTTCTAAAACATGCATATAACAGTAAGTAGTCAAAACCATAAACATGTGCATGAGATTGTATTTTGGAAAACCGAAAACGAGAGTGAGATCAACCGATACTTACTTTCGAGCTTAGACAAGTATTTTAGACTTAATCTAAACAACCAAAAAACATCTTCAAAACCTTTTTTAAAAGCAGTAAACCACTTTTCCATTCACCTACAACACAACGCCCTTGTAGCCGAAGCGAAAACAAGTTTTTGAAGCTTCTGAAACCTCTCCAAAGGATGAAGGATCTATCTCCCCTATTTTACCCACACAAAAACGGAGGATTAATGCACTTCCATGCATCTGTAAACACAGCAGCACATATCCTCAATTTCACCACACTAAAACCCATCAAACGTTTCTCTAAAACCACCAAAATCACAACCAAACTCCATCTAAACAAAGCCCATCCAAAACGTATTGATTTTAACATCTTAACATCATCAATTAACATCAAAAAACAACGATATAATGTCTTTATACATCGTGCAACCTTACAACACCAAGATCACCTCAAAATCTAACTATTTACAACCTAGAAAATTAGAAATTCACATAGTTTCAAGATTTGTTTTATTAATCTCTTCTATAACATTAAAACACATCTTATAATTGATCTAAACCAATTAGAATCAACACAAATCAGATCCATATCAAGATTCATCAAATTTCTTATCAAAACTCAATTAAAACCAATTAATCATGATTTAATCATAAAAACATAACAAAAATTAGTTGTAAACGATTAAGAATTTGGGAATTTCAATAAAGAACCTTTAATTAGAGTAGAGAAAAGAAAATCACCTCTAATTGCTGATTTCTCCCTTAATTGGCAAGTTTTGGATAAATCTTCAAGTAAGCAAATAGGATTTAGTGTAGGAATCAAAGGAATCAATTAGAAAATCAAAATGAATTCAAAAAGAAGTGATTCTTGAGAATTTTGGAGGAAAATTGATAGTTTGGTTGTTGAGAAAGTTGAGAGCAAAAGTAGTTACATAAGAAAATGAATTTGGTTATTTAAAATCCTTTTAATCAAATCTCTTTTATTTTTATTGAACACCTTTTTAAAAACCATTTAGAAATTCCCTAAATTAAGGGAAAATCTGATGAAAAACTTTGGTAAATTAGCTTCTTAAAGATTCTAAGTTTTGATACTTCTACGATTTAGGCCCCAAAACAACTTTGAAAACTTTATATTTTAGTCACTAGACCAAAATATCCCGAAATCCGATTTAGTTTATTTAAATTGAGTTTCCCAAAAGCCTTAGATTATTAATTAAGTATTTTCTAACATTTTCCACATTTTACTTTATCCAAAAACCATTTATTGAGAACTAATTCCCAAAACTAGCTCGAATCGCCTAATTCAATTCAACCTGAACCGTCTAATCGATCTAACATCTAGTCCCAAATTCAGGGTGTTACAATAATGCTCCATTCAGAACCATCAGAGTTGACACCATCAAAATGAAGACGTACAGTGGTACTGTCAGAACCCTTAGTGATGTACTAACGAGTGTGTAAAAGATATATTTTGTGTACCTTTTTTTACTTGTCTTTTGCGTGTTTCAAGTTCATATGGCTACATTTAGATTAGATTGCATATAGTTTGCATGTAGGTATGGAGTTACACAGCCTGTGCTTAACTGTTATATATTTTGGTACGTTTTATGGGGAAAATGGTGTTTTGTGGTGCATGTGTAGAATGTTGGTAGATGCTGGAGGAACTTTAGAGCGAAAGAGTAGCAAATCGCATGACTGGAGCTGACGAGGCATAAAAAGTTGGAGATGAAACTACTTTTGCCTACGAGGACTTTCTCCCTGACACAGAACATTAAATATAGCGCAAAATCAATGGTCTTCTTTAATGAAGTTGCGTGAACTTTAGGGTACTGAAACCCTAGTTTCACCGCCTATATAAGAGAGACTTGGACGCCAATTCAAATGAGAGCATGATTATAGACAATAGTCCTAGTCTAAAGCTTACAAAGAACCACTAGAGTGGAAGCTAGAGAAATCTCCTCAAGACAGACGCCATCGAGAGAGGCTGAAGAAGTGGGAGTCCTACAGCAACAGTTGGATGGCCTAGAAGGATTTTGTCAAGGACGCTCAACTCTTTTCTTTTCCTTTCTGGATAAATTGCCACATTTTAATATTTTTGTTATGGATTTTTTAGGCTCAGACATGAGTTAAATAATTTAGTTGGGATTATTGCTTCTAGGGTTTTATGTTTTGATTACTTTATTTTAATGCTATAGTTGTTTTCCTTTAGCTATTCTGTTTATTTTTCTTCATGCGTAGTTATTGTAAGATCTATCGAGAGAGGCCTTTTAATTATTGATCTATGGCTTGATATTGGGAGAGTTAGGTTATACAAACCTGAATAGTGGAGCTAAGCTGTTAATTTAGTTCTAATTTGGCTTAGACATATGATTAGTGTTTCAACGACTAAAAGAGAGTTCTTAAACAAAAAATAGAGCTGTTAGGGTTCACGTATACATGTATTACCTTAGCTTCAATATTATTAACTTCTAGGGAATGAGAGAGCCAGAAGTTCCTTAGAAAATCCTGTCGAGTAGATAAAGATTTTAATGGTTTACGCAGACATGTATTGCCAATCGTTATAGCATTGTAACAAGTATTCAAGCATATATCCCTAGCAATATCCCAGCTTCCATAATTATTTGTTATTTTCTGCGTTGTTCGTCTTAATGGTTTACGCAGATATTTATTGCTTGTCTTTAGTTTTAACTGTTTTAGTTTTAATAATTCAACAATCACCATTACTTGCAAACACATTCTTAAGTTCGATAACTTCTTAGTTATTGATCCAATCACCGTAGGTTTGACACTCTACTCATCGCTTTATTACTTGACTCGACGAATATACTTGCTCTAAAATTCATCACTATTCGACAAGCATCAAGTTTTTGGCACTGTTTTCAGGGATTGACAATTGATAATTATGTTTTAATTGTACTTAAGACTTTATTTTATTTTCATTTAATTTTTGTTTTGTTTTTATTTTTATTTATCATGTACAATCTAGTGCATGACCAGAAGCTCCACGTCAAAACCTATTCTTCCATACAACCCAAAGATCGAAAGAACTTTGAGAAATTTACACAAAGCGAAAAAGAATATAGTGAATGACAACGTAGAAGATAGCCATGAGAATTGTAACCCCCTTAACCCAGTCTAGTCGAAACGGAGTTAAAAGGACTACACTAGGTTTACAGAAGCAAACCCGAGCTAATAACCTAAATCGGGTCCCTTTTTTCTTTTATCTTATCTAGATACTTTGATTTAGATCCTAAGGTGAACATGAAACAGCGGATACGATAACAATACGATCAGATTACAAAATGAAGTTTAGTTGCTCAAACATGCACTTCGGAGATAAAAATGTAATTTCTACAAGTTACAGGGAGTTAGTTGATTTTCAAGTTACCAAACCTTAATTAGTCAGATTTCATGCCCACATGTAAATTGTCAGCTTAAAACGAGCATCCAAGCTCTTAAAAATGCATACATAACATTTAGGGACTAAAACACACAATTTCAACCTTCAACAGGCCAGAACCTAAAGGAACACCAATACGCAATACGGACAGGCCCGTATCGATACGACCTAACTAACAAAATGGCTATGCGTATTGATATCTGTAACCCTGTGTCGATATGGTGTATAGGACAAACTCGTACTGATACGGTTCCTGTAACGCCCTGAAATTGGGCCTAGATGTGGGCTGGATCGGGTAGGTGGTTCGGGAGAACCAGTTTAGGCAATTCGAATAGTTTCCAGAATTTTATTCTATAAAAAGGATTTTGGGGGAAAATAAAATATGGAAAAATACTAGAAATTACTTAATTAATATTTTAAGTAATTTGGTGAATTCAATTTGAGGTAATTAAATATGATTTTAAGACAATTTGGTCTAGCGACTAAATAGAAAGTTTTCAAAACTATTTTTGTGAGTAAATCATAAAAGGGTCAAAACTTAGAATCTTTAAGGAGCTATTTCACCAATCTTTTTCAACAGATTTCTATCTTAATTTAGGCTATTTTAAAGGTATTTTTAAATGATTTTATAATTAAATAAAAGGGAATTTATTAAAATGATTTTAATTTGCCAAATTCACTTTCTTATATAACTACTTTTCACCCAACCTTTTTCTCTCAACTTTCTCAGCAACCAAACTAGGATTTCTACTCTAAAAATTCCAGGAATCAGTTCATATTGATTTCCCTTTTGATTTCTTCAAATTCTATTGTAAAATCTCTTTGGATTTCATCAAAGCATGGCCAATTAAGGGAGAAATCAGTGATTAGAGGTGATTTTCATTTCTCTCCTCTAATTAAAGGTTCTCTAATGAAATTCCCAAGTTCTTGATCCTTTGTTATTGATATATATTATGGAATTATGATTTTAACATGGATTTAAGGATTAGATTGAGTTTTCTTGGAAAATTGTTTGAAATTGATTTGGATCTGTTTTGGTGATGAATCTAATTGATTTAGATCTCCATTTGGGTGTATTTTAATGTTGAAAGAATTGATTAATCAATGTAATCTCGAAACTATGTGAATTATTAGTTTCTAGGTTGGTTATAGTTGGTTTTTGGGGTGATCTTGTTGTTGTAGTGTTGTTGGAGGTATAAGGACATGTTTAAGATGTTTTTGGATGTTAATTGATGTTGTTAGTGTTCTTGAATCATTACATGTAGGCTGGGCTTTGTTTAGGTAAGGTTTGGGGGTGTTCTTGATAGTTTTAGATGGGTGTTTAATGGATTCTTGTGAGGCAATGTTGTGTTTGTTGGTTGCTGGAGGTTTGAGGTACATAGATATGTTTTAATCCTCTATTTTTGATTGGGTAAAGTAGGGGAGTTGAATCCTTTGGCTTTTGAAGAAGGCGCGGAAGGTTGATTCGCGCATTGGCAAGCAATCGCAGGATTGTTGGTGAGTGGAAAAGTGTTTTACTGCTGTTAAAAGGTCTGAAAATAAGTTGTGGGAGTTTAGATAAAGTTGGATACACTTATCTAAGCTCGAAAGTAAGTATTGGCTGAGCTTTCTCTCGATTTTCAGTTTTGCAAAATGAAATCTCATGCACATGTTGTGGTTTTGATTACTCACTGTATTATGAATGTTTTGAAAGTGAAAGATATTGCAAATGGTCATAGATGATGGCTTTTGAGAATGGCATATGATTATGAAAGTATTTTTGAGAATAATGAAATACATGGTTTAATGTATTTGTGTTGGTTTGATTTGATGCATATGTAAAATAGTGAGGTAATGTTGTTTATTGAATATATTGGTAAATGACTGTGTTTAAAATGATATCAGATATAGTTGGCTACCCATAGGGTTTAGAGTGCATATAAAAAGTCACCTCAGGTATGTCGAGGGGTGTTAAGTGTTCGTCATCTCCATCATGAGAACCGAAGCGGTTGAGGTGGGTAAATGTTCCATTTTCTCCCACTGGTGGATTTATACATCCAAACCGTAGAGGTGGGTAAATGTTTTGTTACTCCAGTTTGAACCGTGGTGGGCAAGTGTGTCGTTACTACAGTTGAGGTATGCATGTGAAATGGTCGTAGGGACCACTTGAGAAATTCGTGTATCCGATGTGCTTTATGAAATGAAAGGTTGTTGGTTTTGAGTCACTTGAAAGCCAATATATGAGATAATTTCCTTCAAGCGTACTGATATAGTGGTTAGGCATATCGATACCCTTTGTATACTTTCACAGCTTTGAGCCTCACCATACCTCGCGTACCAAACCCAAGGTACCCGTATCGGTACGCGAAGGCATATATTGACCACTAGGTCTAACATATGAAACTTTGGCTCACTCTAAACATGTCCAAACCTTATATAGACATCATACATCAACAATGGCATACTTACCACAATCATACAGGCGTTTAAAGCAAACTCAATCAATCATGACTCAAATCTCCACAACACCTATAGGCATGCTTCCTACTCAACATACAAAACATAAATCCCAAGAAAAATCAAGCATATAAAGCCTTATACAAATTCCAATCAACAATTATAGACTTGCACAAACAGGGAGTTTAGTAAACAACCATCCCAAACTATAATTAACCACATTGCCTTTATTATTACTACTCTAATTAAAAACCATACTTTCAAAAGTACAAGTCCTTGGATCCCCTTTGCTTGCTCGCTGCCTTAAACCTTTAATTCTCTACATTGATGGAAAAAGAGAGCGTAAGCACACTAGGCTTAACGAGGAGTGCTCAAAAACAAACCAACATCAATGCAATTAAAACTGATTTTCCAAACCACCATCAAATCATCATTTAAAACACTTTTCCAAACATCATGCTTTCAAAAACATGCATATTAAACCATATAAAACATGTATCATGGACTAAACAACAAAATCCCCATTTACAACACTCAATTTAGGCTTTCCCGTGCATAATAACCCATATGCAAGGCTTAAAGTGTAAAACATATATAAATCAACATTATACAACATAATCCATCAGCATGATACATTATTAATCGTATTGACTTTCAAGTGATCATAAACCAAGTTCCACTTTACAAAATATTACATCGGATACACAGATTCAACAAGTGTCCTCTTAACACTTCATACAATCTTAACCAGAATCATCCATAAGTCCACCAACGGGCTTTTTGGTACCATAAACCCCTCAACTGCTGTGGTACTCATGGTGGAGTATTCGGTACACATAAACCCCTCAACACCACTCATCGGTTAGATTTATAATCCACTAACGGGAGTTTTCAGTACCGTATAACCCCTCAGCCGTTACGGTACTCAGGGTGGAGTATTCGATACTCATAAACCCCTCAACATTTGAGGTGACTTTTTATAGTGCACTTTTAATCCTATGGTCGGCCAGTTATATTCGATAACATTTTAAACCTCATCACTTTCCAATATAATTCATTATTAACCATGTACCTTATTGTTTTTATATACATCATTCAAAACCATTTTATAATGCATTAAACCATGCATTAACAAGTATTAACACATACTATCATGAACCATTTTCCAAATGCATTCATCATCAATATTTGATCAAGATTGGTATAAAACGTACTCAGAAGATGCATAAAATATAGGTACCATGTAATTGAAAAACAAATGCATAAAACCAATTTCGCCAACCAAAAATAATACTTAAATCTTTTCATACTTTCTTTGGAGTTTAAACAAGCATTTCAAGCTTGATTTAAACTCTCAAAACAACCTTTAAACCAATTCAAAGTTGAATCCCATGTTCTCACTCACCGAAATCTTTATTCGCCGATACGAATTACTACTCCAAAGCTTCCAAAACACTTATACAAGCTTGAGGATCAACTTCCCCTATTTTAACCATAACATAACAGAGGATTTACTGCATCTAAATGCATCCATAAACCTAGAAACATCAATTCGTAACAATCCTCAACAAACTCTAACCACAACCCTCCACAATAATCGAAATCAGCATCAAACATCCTCCAAACTTAAACCAGATAAAAATCTAAAGGTTTAATCCATCAATTAACATCCAAAAACAATCGTACATCATCCTTATACCTCCAGCATTCATAAAACAACCATAACTCTCCAAAAACTCTTAACTATCAACCTAGAAAATTAGAGATTCACTTAGTTTTGGGACTCCTATGATTAAAGCATCTTATTAACATCATTCAACATCAAAATCATGATTTATATCAATCCAAATCATGAGAAAATGAAATCATTATGGGATTAAATCCATTTCATCAATTAAACCTTGATTTAACCAATTTCCTTTAATTAATTCATCAAAACACATTAGAAAACATATGAAAAGGATCAATAACTTGGGAATTTCAATAAAGAACCTTGTATTGGAGGAGAAGAACGAAACTCACCTTTAGTGTTGACTTTCCCCTTAATTGGATGAATTTTCTTGAGAAAATAAGATTAAAACAATAAGGTTTTGCTAAGAAACATTAGGAAAATCATTTGAAATCAAAAGATTAAAGAAAATAAGATATTACCTGAAGATTTTGAAGAAGGAAAGAGTGTTTGGCTAGGGAGAATTTGAGAAAAAATATTTTTAAGAAAAGTTAGTTATGCAAAGTTTATTTAGACAATTAATTATAAAATTAATTCTCCAAGCTTATTTATAAAATAGCCAATTAAGGAGAAAAGTATGATATTAGACTTTGGTCTAATAGCTCATTAAAGATTCAAAGTTTTGACCCTTTACAATTTAGTCACTAGAAAAGCGTCTTTTCAATTTTTACATTTTGGTTACCTATCCAAAATGTCGTTTTTTTAAAACTTCTTTCTGTAAAATTGATTCCACCAAAATCTTGTATATATTAAATAAAGATTTTTACCATATTTTTCCATTTTTTATCCTTTTTAAAATTATTTATTTTGAATTAATCTCGAATTCGACTTGAATCCTCTAATTTGGTCCACTGGACCGTCTATCTGACCTAGCCAACACCTAAGCACAAAAACGGGGCGTAACAACTCTCCCCCACTTAAGAAATTTCATCTTCAAAATTTACCTGATAGAAATAGATGTGGAAACTGTCTTTTCATGTCAGACTTACTCTCCCACGTGGCCTCCTCAACACTGCTATGTCACCACAACACATTAACAAGCTCAATTGTTTTACCACGACGAACTTTACTACTAGAGTCAAGGATCTCCACCAAATCCTTATCATAGGATAAATTCGGTCCCAACTCAACATCCTCCAATGGCATCACATGCGATGGATCCGAACGATACCTCTACAACATGGATACAAGAAACACATCATGAATGTTCTCTAATTAAGAAGGCAAACTCAACCGGTAAGCCATAGGGCATACGTATTCCAACACATCATAGAGTCCAATAAACCTCAAACTTAACTTTCGTTTACGACCAAAGCGCATCACTTTCTTCCAAGGCAAAACTTTCAAGAAAACCTTTTCCCCAACCGCATACTCAACTTCACTACTCTTCAAATCCGCGTAGGATTTCTGCCTATCTGAGGCTGCTTCCAAGCGATCACAAATAAGCTTCACCTTCTCATCTGTATCTTTCAACACATCTAACATGGAACCATGCTTTTCCCTAGCCTCAGCCCAACACAAAGGTGTACAAAACTTCTTACCAGACAAGGCCTCATACGGTGCTATTTGTATACCTACTTGATAGCTATTATTGTACGCAAACCCCACCAAAGGCAGTTGTCTTCCCCAAGTTCCTTGTAACTCAATGATAAAACATCTCAACATATCCTCCAAGGTCTAAATCACACGCTCAAAATGACAACCCGTTTGAAAATGATACGAAGTATTAAAATTCAAGCAAGTACCCAAAACCCGATGCAAACCCTCCCAAAACCTTGATGTAAACCCCATATCCCTATCCGAAACAATCAACTTGGGCACCCCGTGCAACCTTACAATCTCAGCGATATAAAGATCCGCCAACTCATCCAAGGTATACGTTCTATGCACTGACAGAAAATGTGTACACTTCATAAACCGATCAACAATCACCCAAATAGAATCCCTTTTAGTCGGTGTCAGACGTAACCCCAGCACAAAATCCATGGTGATCCTCTCCCATTTCCACTCTGGAATCCTCAATGGTTACAACAAACCGGACGAAAATTGATGCTCAGTCTTAACACACTGACACGCCACACATCTAGCAACAAAATCAGCCACATCCTTTTACAAACCAACCCAATAGTACTCTTTATTTAGACCTCAATACATCCTGGTACTACCAGGATGTATAGCAAAAGGACTAGCATGAGCTTCGGTCAAAATGGTACACCTCAACTTATCATCACTAGGCACCACTATTCGACCCTTAAAACATGACACCCTATCATCATTAAAATAAAAATCTGTCAGATTTCTATCCATGATATCCTTAACATGTGGTGCCAACGCCTCATCATAAGGTTGCTTTTCTTTAATCAACCGCAACATATATGGTTTCACTTGCAACTCAGCCAACAAACCTCCATCACACATCACACTCAACAGTGCAAACATGGCCCTCAACTCCATAATAGTTGTTCTACTCAAAACATCGACTACCACATTTACCTTGCCCGAATGATACTCGATAGTCAAATCATAATCCTTAAGCAACTCCAACCATCGATATTGGCTAAGATTCAACTCTTTTTGTGGCATCCAATATCTCAAACTTTTATGATCCGTGTATAAAATACACTTCTCACCATGCAGATAATGCCTCCAAATCTTCAACGCAAACACTATTGCAGCAAGCTCTAAATCACGCGTAGGATAATTGTGCTCCTGCACCTTCAACTACCTAGATGCATAAGCTACAACCTTCCCACCTTGCATCAACATGCAACCCAAACCAACACATCATGCATCACTATACACCACAAACTCCTTACCCGATTCAGGTTGAATCAGGATTGGAGCCTGCTTCAATGCCTTTTTCAACTTCTCAAAAGGCCACTGTCTACCCTCTGACCAGTCAAAACGAACATTCTTTTACACAAACTTGGTTAAAAAGCATCAATCCTTGAAAACCATCCACAAAATGGTAGTAATATCCAGCCAACCCAAGAAAACTATGAACTTTCGTCACCAATTTAGGTGGCTTTCAATTCACTACACCCTCAATCTTCTGTGAATCCATATAGATACCTTATACCGAGATAACATGACCAAAAAAGATCACTTCCTTAATGCAAAACTCACACTTGCTCAACTTAGCATACAATTGATTACCCAGTAGCGCCTAGAGCATAATTTGTGAATGTCTATCATGATCATCCTCGGTATGTGAGTACACAAGAATATCCTCGATAAACATAACCACGAACTAATCCAAAAACTCATGAAACACTCGGTTCATCATATCCATGAATGCAGTTGGTTCATTGATCAACCCAAACGGCATCACCAAAAACTCATAATGCTTGTACCTCGTACGAAAAGCAATCTTAGGCACATCCACACCCTTCACCTTCAACTGATACTACCAAGATCTTGGATCATTCTTAGAAAACACTGAAGCACCTCAAAACTGATCAAACAGATCCTCAATCCATGGCAAATGATACTTATACTTGATCGTGCCACCCTTCGTTTTACAAATAGCATTGATGTACCCTCTTGATGAAACACTGGCCTAATGAACCCCCGATCAAGTAACTTCTGAAGTTGCATTTTTAACTCCTTTAATTCTTTTGGTGCCATATGATAGGGCGCAATAGACACATAAGCCATATCCGTGTACGTCTCTATCCAGGCAATACCTCCAGAAATACACCCGAAAAATCACAAATGGAACGGATATCCTGAACACACACCTCATTCACAATTGGGTTCATAACATAAGCTAGATATGCTTGACACCAAAACTCCCAACAACTTATGTGCTTCTAATGTCGAAACCACATTAGATAGGAAATTAACATTCTCACCCACAATCACCACTTTGTAATCATCGGTAAGCCATAAAGATATCTATTTGGTCTAAAATTCCACAACAACTCTATGCTCAGTCAACCAATCCATACCCAATATTATGTCAAAACCATGAAACGATAACTCCTTCATATCAACCGCAACCACATGACCTTGAACTATCAAAGGACATCTCCTATACAACCTCCTAGCAACAACTGTCTCCCTGAGCGAACTAGATACCCAAACAATAAGGCATCTCTAACGTCACAACTTTGCTAACAGTGAAACAACATAAGAAAATTCCTCAACGATATTCGATAGCAATCACCTAATCCTATGCACAAAACTAACATCCAAAAATCAATCTTTAACATTTTCCATGCTTTATGAGATCCTATGCACATGTATGCAAAACCTCTAATGTCATGCACAAATGTATGCATATAATGACATATTTAAATATATACATATAAGTGTTTTGTACTGTGCATGATTAACAATTTACACTTACTAACAACATTCTCGGACCGACCTTACATAACCCAACCATTTCGCAATCCAATTCTCAACTCACACGCTTTCTTAATGCTTGTCAACATAGCACAAAAAAAATTCAAAAGGTGTACCAAAGTATGTCTCAATACTGAACTTAACCTCACAACCAAAAGACAACTCCAGTAACATCATCTAAAACATTCCAAGAAAGGATCTCTACCAACACAAACTTACAGAATCCAAACATCCATAACCCCCAATTTAACAACATACCAAGATAACTTCGTAACATAAACCTCAATATTTTTCAGTCTCATTAGTCATGACCACCTCAATCTTACTTTGGCCCGTATCACAACAATCTCTACAAGAAATTTACCCATATTCGACCTAAGCTCTCACTTTGGTAGTATCATCAAAAATGTATCTAAGGCATGATAATTACACTAAAACAAAAACAATCAGGCCAGCTTCAAGCAATGATCCAAGACTTTCATTTTAAATCAAAATCATTTCATAACTGTAGTAATAAGGCAATGTGTCCCCAAAAGTACCCTGCCATGGCATTTATCATTAACCATACGTATAAATAATCACCGTGCATATCAAATAGCAACGAACAATCACCAACAACATCCTACTTTTTGTAATCTGGCTCTAATACCAACAAATGTAATCCCTTAACCCGATCTAGCCGAAATTGAGTTAAAAGGACTACAATGGGTTTGTCGAAGCAAACCCAAGCTAATAACCTAAACTGTGTCCTTTTTATCTTATCTAGATGCTTTGATTTAAATCTTAAGGTGAATGTAACACCCCTACCCCGGGTTGGCAGCATCCCGGTCTGGGAGCGTTACTAAGGAAGAAACAAGCAAGAACAAGGCTAGAATAGGCATAACTCATCCCGATTTGATGAGTTACTTAACTAGCAAGTAACCAACTAACATTACTTAACACATCAGCAATCAAACCATTCATGTCTTAACATGTAAACAATCATCTTTACATACTTATAGGTTACCAAAACTTTCACTTTACATTATCATACAACATCACATTTCGAAACCTATAAGCAAACAAGTTTCCATTTTCATTTCATTGTTCATTAACTTGATTCAAGTAACATTACTTACATAGCTTACTAAACATGATCATTTGAACGTACCTTGATTCCAAGAAGCTTATGCCACTCTTACCATTCAGCATTTACCATTCAACTTATAAAAATACATATTCAACATGTTATGCTTATACAAGTGACTATATCATCTCACAAGGCATTCGAATAGTACAAGGCTAGGTGATCACTTTGAACATTCATTATATACATAACCATATGCGCAACAATTACTTACAATACATGAAATTTTAGTTTATTACTTAATTCATGTTAGTAACCAAGTTCACAAAATAGTTGGCCCATTCAAGATATATATACATATACAAGTTCAAGTGTTCAAAATGCATGCACTAGACATTATATACCACTAAGTTCCACCAACTAGGGGAGTACAAAACAAGTATGACCATACTTTAGCTATGCTTGTGTCTTGCTTTGATCTCAAGAAATCAGGCTTCTGAATCAAGCAACGATCGAATCCTTAATCATGTGGTTGGGAAGATGAAAACAATAGTGATAAGTACAAGATATGTACTTAGTGAGGTAGCAACTAGTTCTAACCAATTTATAAGACATATATCACTTAGCTAAGTTGAGCCTAGTCAAGGTTGGAAACAATTCGAATTTAAGCTTTGCTCAATCTTTATTTCAATCCAATTAACATACTCATGGAATATACACATTTCCATTCAATTCACGTACATATTAGTTCAAGTTTACATGTTTGTCTTTCCAAGAATACATATTAAGTAATCCAAGTGGCAAGTTATTGAATACAAGGTTCAAGCATAAGCAATTATCATTTCAAGAGTTCCATGTCAAGAATCCAGCATTACATGTCAAGAAATTCGAATAATTCAAGCTTACATATCAAGTAATTCAAGTATCAAGTATTTCAAGAATCAAGTAGTTCATGTATCAAGTAATTCAAGTATCATGTAATTCGAGTATAATGTAATTCGAGTATTATGTAATTCGAGTATCATGTAATTCGAGTATCATGTAATTCAACTATCATGTAATTCAAGTATCATGTAATTCGAGTATCATGTAAGATTTATTCTTTAATTATTTCTCATTTTCTTTCTTTAGTTTATGCCTTTGGTATTTAGTTGTCCATGTAATCGAGTCTCCAACCAACTGTCGTCACAAGTTGTACCGTAGTACTGGTCAACCCTCCTACTGTCGCCAAAGACCACACAATTGTACCCTCCGTCTGTCACCAATTAGGGGCCTTAGCCATGGACCGTAGTCCACCCTTACACAATGAGCTCTAGACTCTAAGGCATGCCCTTCTACCTATGACCACTAACAACCAAGGCTTTGTTCAATTATGAATCACTTATTCAAGTATTACATTTTTATGTCAAGCAATAGCTTATTCAAGGATCAATTCAAGTGATACATTGCAAGATCATGTACATATAAATAGCCCTTAGGCTAATTGAGCCTTAGCTCTACTCTTTGCAATTTAATCTTGTCATTCTTGCAAGCAATTAACATATGCCATTTCTTAGGCATCAAGCAAGATCTTAAGTTCATGATTTACATCATGTCAACAAGTATTCAAATCATAGAGATACATTAAGCATTCATTCGAATGGATCAAAGTCAAGGCATCAAGGCTCAAGTATTTGTTTTCACCTTTCTTCCTAGGTAATTTAACATCATACATGTTACTATTATTTCAAGTTTTAGCTTAAACCATTCTTCCCTTTTATCATCACAACCAAACTTAAATCATACATATCAACATGGCATCAAATAACAAGAAGTATATATGCATCTTTGGTTAGGACCTAAGTCCTAAGCCTATATTAAACTACACTCACAATACTCTAAGCTTAGCTACTCTTGGACCCAAATTCCTTTGTGTTTGCCACTAGCTTGGCCACTCCTTTCTTCTTCAAAAAGTTTTACTCTTTTCTCTATCAATTCATACAATTAAATCAAGGTCAATACAAGGTTCATTCCTTTATTCAAAACAAGGCAACAATTCACATAATTCATTCTGCATTCATTTCAAAACATCATGGTTGTTGCTGCTACTGTCAGGCAGCATGTGCACTGTTTACTAAAACATGCGTATCTTTTATTTTGTATGTCGGAAATTCAATTGGTTTACACTATTGGAAATATAACTTAATTGTCTTTCTAACCATATATGCCTTGCATTTTAATTATTTACCAATTAAAATAGTTTTTTACTTAAAGGCAGGGTAATTACAACACTGGACAGTTTGCACTGTCCCTAGTGTTTCATTTCTACAATCCATTCTACATTACCGAATTCAATACCGTTTCTCCTAATGAATTTAAACATGTTACAGCACTGTCCATTAAATTTTTAGACTTAAATTCCATTTACACAATTTATGGTAATTTTTCAAAGTTACTGCCCAGAACAAAGCATTCTGGGCTGATTACACTATGCTAGATTTTTAGCTTCATGTTTCCCCTAAACAAGATTCTAACATTGTAATTCAACTTATTTTCATGTTCTTACATGTCTAGGTCAGTTTTAATTCACTTATCTATGTGATCATAATAGGGCATTACGTCAAAAATACTTATACGCAATTACATCTAGACAGCTCCATTACTTTCACTATATGCGCCAAAAACCGTCCTACCCATATATGTTCATTCATATGATCACGTAACCACCAGCAATCATACAAAAAGTCCATTGTTTTTATAAAAACAATCTTAATTACTTTCCTATGTTTCCAGCTTTATAAACATCCCATAAAATTTATCAAAGCAATCCCTAATTACCATAATTTAGGATTCCATCATAGTTAATATCATTCAACTATAATTTAATGCCATCTATACATTTTTCGCAATACAAGGCAATGCTACAACATTTTCAGCAACCAATTCTCTTAATCTAAGCATTCTAACTCATTGATAAACGATTTAACACCTTATCTTATGCTATAAAAACTCTAGTGAGAAAAACCATTCAAAAATACCACTTTCTAGATTAAATTCATGGCCTAAATCAAATTTTCTTAGGGCAATACTAATATCATTATCTCTAAAGAGTTTACGTATGAACATATTAAATTTACTTCAAATTCAAAAGAGAGGAAGAGAGTTCTCTTACTTCTTACCTAATGCTTGCTGATTTGAGACTTAAGAATGGATTAGAGTAGAGCAAATTAGTATGAACCTCTCCAACTCTCTCCCTAGCTTCCTAATCGGTTCCTCTTGGAGAGAAAGAAGATCAAAAGAAATTAATCAATTTCCCCCTCCTTCCACATTGTCGTGACTCATCCATATGAGTCCTAAATTTCAAGACAAGTGTACAAGTCCTCCACTTTCTTTATTTTTGGCATGCATTCATTTAATTTAATGCATCACCCGATTTAGTCACTTAGAAATAGGTTATTCTTCTTTCATTTCCTTTCAATTCAGCCCTAATCCCTTAATAAAATCAAATTCATAAATGGAACAAATCATTTAAATTGCATTCGAATTAGCAATATACTTATAGTCCAACTTTTGGTATGTTACAATTCTCCCCCCTTAAAATAAATTCACCCTCGAATTTACCTGAGTTGAACAAGTGAGGATATTGATCTCTCATCATAGTCTTAGGTTCCCAAATTGCCTATTCCATTTTTTGATTTCTCCATAACACTTTCACCAAGGGAACATTCTTGTTTCGGAGTCTTCTAACTTCTTTGTCAAGTATTCGTATTGGCTCTTCTTCATATGATAGGTCGGGATTCAATTCAACTTCTTCAGGTTCTAAAACATGGGATGAATCAGTTCGATATCTTCGGAGCATGGAAGACATTATGAATCTTGTCAAACTCACTGGGAAGAGCTAATCAATAGGCCACTGGCCCTATCCTTTCAATGATTTCAAATGGACCAATGAATCGGGGACTGAGTTTCTCTTTTCTTCCAAACCGAAAGACTTTCTTCCAATGGGATACTTACAGGAAGACTTTGTCTCCAACATTGTATTGGATGTCTCTCCTTTTCAAGTCTGCATAGGCTTTTTGTCTATAAAAGGCTTGCTTCAATCGATCATGTATGATTTGAACTTGTTCCTCAGTTTCTCTCAGTAATTGAGGTCACAATACTTTGTCTTATCCCAGTTCTACATTTTCTTCGTTATAGAGCTTTGAAGGGAGCCATCTGGATAGATGTTTGGTAGCTGTTGTTATAAGTAAACTCTACTAGGGGTAGAGATTTCTCCAGTTCTTTCCGAAGTCTATTACATATGCACGTAGCATGTCTTCAAGTACTTGGATGATTCTTTCAGATTGTCCATCTAATTGAGGATGAAAGGCTATGCTCAAATGCACTTTGGTTCCAAGGGCTTTTTGCAAAGAATTCCAGAATTGAAAAGCATATCTAGAGTCTCGATCGGAGATTATGGATATAGGTACACCGTGTAATCGAATCACTTCATGGATGTATATCTCAGATAAGGTTTCCAAGCTCATGTTCATTCGAGCAGAGATGAAATGAGTAGACTTTTGAATCTATCAACAATCACCCACACAACATCGTTCTTTCTTAGAGTGAAAGAAAGACCAGTAATGAAATCCATTGTAATCTGATCCCATTTCCACTGAGGGAATTTGATTGGTTGAAGCAATCCAGTAGGGACTTGATGCTCGGCTTTGACCCTCTGACAAGTCAAGCACTTTAAAACAAAGTATGTGATAGCCGATTTCATGCCTGGCCACCGTATAGTGGCTTTAGGTCCTTATACATCTTAACCGATCCAGGGTGAATCGAGAAAGAGCTTTGGTGAGCTTCTTGTAACATCTCGTGTCTTAGTTCTTCGTTGTTAAGAACACATACTCTATCCTTGAAATAGAGGAATCCATTCAACTTGAGGGAGAAGTTAGAATTAGACTCAGAGTCTAGCTTGGACATGATCTTCTGAAGATCTGGATCAATTTGTTGGAGTTCTTTGATTCTCGAGATTAGGCTAGATTGAACTTGAAGTTCATACAAGAATTTCCGTCCTTTGGATAAACAAAAATGAGCATTGATAGCCAAGGAAGCTATAAACAAATGGAAAATATCATTAAGGGAGATTTTCGAATAGTTACTTGTAAGTCAAGAAAAGTCTAATACAAATGGTTACTTGCAAGTCAAGAAAAGATCTAATTCGAAATGTTCCTTTGATGATTATTCTAGGATTTAGGTTTAAGGGTTTACCCGAGTATGTTCTGCAACTAAGGGCATCAGGAACCACGTTTGCTTTCCCCGAATGGTAGTCGTTAACCAAATCGTAATCTTTAAGTAACTCTAGCCATCTCCTTTGCCTCAAGTTCAAGTCTTTTTGAGTTAGGAGGTATTTGAGGCTCTTGTGGTCTGTGAACAAGTCGCATTTCTCCCCGTACAAGTAATGTCTCCAGAATTTGAGTGCAAACACGATAGATGCCAATTCTATATCGTGAGTAGCGTAGTTTGACTCGTGTGGTTTTAGTTGCCTTGAAGCGTAAGCTACCACATTTCCATCTTGCATTAGGACACATCCTAGTCCCAAATAAGATGCATCACTGTAAACAGTGTGCCCGATACTGGTTGGATGAGAATCGGAGCATGAGTCAGGGCTTGTTTAAGTTGATTGAAGCTTCGTTGTTGGTTCTCTGACCAAACAAAGGGTGTATCTTTGCGGGTTAGCTTAGTCAAACTTGCGGCAATGGATGAGAATCCCTTGACAAAATGTCGATAATACCCGGCTAAATCGAGAAAGCTTCTGACCTCACCAACATTCCTCGGAGGTCTCAAATCCATGATAAATTGAATCTTCCTTGGATCTACTTTAATCCCTTCTGCCGAAATGACATGGCCAAGGAATGGCACTTCCGATAGCCAAAATTCGCATTGAGAGAACTTTGCAAACAATTGATGTTCTCGGTGGGTTTGTAGTACGATTCGAAGGTGTTCAGAATGTTCTTCCTTATTCCGAGAATACACTAGAATGTCATCAAAGAAGACGACTACAAACTTGTCAAGATAGGGCTTGAATACATGGTTCATGAGATCCATGAAAGTAGCCGGAGCATTCGTTAAATCGAATGGCATTACAAGGAATTCAAAATGGCCATATCGAGTACGAAAGGCTATCTTGGGTACATTTCCTTCTTTTACCCTCATTTGGTAGTATCACGATCATAGATCGATATTTGAGAATACTGCAGCACCTTTGAGTTGATCGAAAAGATCTTCAATCCTTGGGAGAGGATATCGATTCTTGATAGTAAGCTTGTTCAATCTTCTGTAGTCAATACAGAGTCTCATAGTCTCGTCTTTCTTCTTCACGAACAGGGCTGGAGCACCTCAAGGAGACGAGCTAGGCCTAATGAAACCCTTGTCTTGTAGCTCTTGGAGTTGCTTCTTGAGTTCTTTCAACTCAACATGTGCTATTCGATAAGGTGTGATGGAAACCAAAGTTGTTCCAGGTTGGACATCGATCCTAAACTCTACTTCTCTGGTTGGAGGGAGACTAGGGAGTTCCTTGGGAAAAACATCGAGATATTTAGATACAATAGGCACACTAGGTAAACCGAATTCAATTTCATCTTTTAAGACCATAGTAGCAAATATTGAGGTCGGTTTCTTGTCAATTAGAAGAATTGATTCCTTTCCTAAACTCCAGGGTTAAAATCTCCTATTTAGGCAATCTACCCAGGCTTCATGCTTGCTTAACCAATCTAGTCCCAGTACTAGATCGAACTCACAAGTTGGTAGTACATATAGATCAACAAGAAAGGGTACATTTCGAATGAATACGGGACAGTTTCTATAGATAAGAATTATGTTTGTAATTCCTCCTATAGGGTTCAAAACTACAAGGCTTTGTTTTACAATTTCAGGCTTTAAGTTCAATTGTACAATCAAGGTTGAGCTTGTTGTTGTGGAGGATTCTGCTCCATCCTTACACTATCTCCTTCATTCGAGGAGACTACGGGACTTTCATCATCCCGGCCAAGCCGTGTTTCAGACATTTTACATTTAAATATAACAATTAGGAATTCGGTTTAGTTAAGCAAAGACACAAGCTATACAATACAAGTCTCCTAGGTGGCACAAGTATCCTATATGATGCAAAAGAGCCCGATTTAGTCCTAGAATCGAACAAAAAAGCTCTGATTACCAAAACAAAAGTAACATCCCTACCCCGGGTTGGCAGCAACCCAGTTCGGGAGAGTTACTAAGGAAGAAACAAGAAAGAACAAGGCTAGAATAGGCTTAACTCATCCATATTTGATGAGTTACTTAACTAGTAAGTAACCAACAAACATTACTTAACACATAAGCAATCAAACCATTCATGTCTTAACATGTAAACAATCATCTTTACATACTTATAGGTTACCAAAAATTTCACTTTACATTATCATACAACATCACATTTCGAAACCTATAGGCAAACAAATTTTCATTTCATTGTTCATTAACTTGATTCATGTAACATTACTTACAAAGCTTACTAAACATGATCATTTGAACGTACCTTGATTCCAAGCAAGCTTATGCTACACATACCATTCAACTTATAAAAATACATATTCAACATGTTATGCTTATACAAGTGACTATATCATCTCACAAGGCATTCGAATAGTACAAGGCTAGATGATCACTTTGAACATTCATTATATACATAACCATATATGCAGTAATTACTTATAATACATGAAATTTTAGTTCATTACTTAATTCATATTAGTAATCAAGTTCACAAAATAGTAGGCTCATTCAAGATATATATACATATACAAGTTCAAGTGTTCAAAATGCATGCACTAGACATTATATACCACTAAGTGCCACCAACTAGGGGAGTACAAAACAAGTATGTCCATACCTTAGCTATGCTTGTGTCTTGCTTCGAGCTCAAGAAATCAGGCTTCAGGACCAAGCAACGATCGAATCCTTTATCCTGTGGTTGGGAAGAATGAAAACAAGAGTGATAAGTAGAAAATATGTACTTAGTGAGGTAGCAACTAGTTCTAACCAATTTATAAGACATATATCACTTAGCTAAGTTGAGCCTAGTCAAGGTTGGAAGCAATTCGAATTCAAGCTTTGCTCAATCTTTATTTCAAGCCAATTAACATACTCAAGCAATATACACATTTCCATTCATGTCAAGTACATATTAGTTCAAGTTTACATGTTTGTCTTTTCAAGAATACACATCAAGTAATCCAAGTGGCAAGTTATTCAATACAAGGTTCAAGCATAAGCAATTATCATTTCAAGAGTTCCATGTCAAGAATCCAGCCTTACATGTCAAGAAATTTGAGTAATTCAAGCTTACATATCAAGTAATTCAAGTATCAAGTATTTCAAGAATCAAGTAGTTCATGTATCAAGTAGTTCAAGTATCATGTAATTCGAGTATCATGTAATTCAAGTATCATGTAATTCGAGTATCATGTAATTCGAGTATCATGTAATTCAAGTATCATGTAATTCGAGTATCATGTAAGCTTTATTCTTTAATTATTTCTCATTTGCTTTCTTTAGTTTATGCCTTTGGTATATAGTTGTCCAGGTAATCGAGTCTCCAACCAACTGTCGCCACAAGATGTATCGTAGTACTAGTTAACCCTCCAACTGTCGCCAAAGGCCACACAATCGTACCCTTCGTCTGTCGCCAATTAGGGGCCTTAGCCCTGGACCGTAGTCCACCCTTACACAATGAGCACTAGACTCTAAGGCATTCCCTTCTACCTATGACCATTAACAACCAAGGCTTTGTTCAATTATGAATCACTTATTCAAGTATTACATTTTTATGTCAAGCAATAGCTTATTCAAGGATCAATTCAAGTGATACATTACAAGATCATGTACATATACACAGCCCTTAGGCCAATTGAGCCTTAGCTCTACACTTTGCAATTTAATCTTGTCATTCAAGCAAGCAATTAACATATGTCGTTTCTTAGGCATCAAGCAAGATCTTAAGTTCATGATATATATCATGTCAACAAGTATTCAAATCATATAGATACATTAAGCATTCATTCGAATGGATCAAATTCAAGGCATCAAGGCTCAAGTATTTGTTTTCACCTTTCTTCCTAGGTAATTTAACATCATACATGTTACTATTATTTCAAGTTTTAGCTTAAACCATTCTTCCCTTTTATCATCACAACCAAAGTTAAATCATACATATTAACATGGCAACAAATAACAAGAAGTAGATATGCATCTTTGGTTAGGACCTAAGTCCTAACCCTATATTAAACTACACTCACAATACTCCAAGCTTAGCTACTCTTGGACCCAAATTCCTTTGTGTTTGCCACTAGCTTGGCCACTCCTTTCTTCTTCCACAAGTTTTACTCCTTGCTCTATCAATTCATACAATTAAATCAAGATCAATACAAGGTTCATTCCTTTATTCAAAACAAGGCAACAATACACATAATTCATTCTACATTCATTTCAAAACATCATGGTTGTTGTTGCTACTGCCAGGCAGCATTGCACTGTTTACTAAAACATGCATATCTTTCATTCCGTACGTCAGAATTTCAATTGGTTTACACCGTTGGAAAGATAACTTAATTTTATTTCTAACCATATATGCCTTGCATTTTAATTATTTACCAATTAATACAGTTTTTTACTTAAAGACAGGGTAATTACAACACTGGACAGTTTGCACTGTCCCTAGTGTTTCATTTCTACAATCCATTCTACAATCCCGAATTCAATTCTGTTTTCTCCTAATGAATTTAGACATGTTAAGGCATTTTCCATTAAATTTTATGCCTTAAATTCCATTTACACAATTTATGGTAATTTTTGAAAGTTACTGCCTAGAACATAGCATTCTGGGCAGATTACACTAGGCTAGATTTTTAGCTTCATGTTTCCCCTAAACAAGTTTCTAACATTCTAATTCAACTTATTTCCATGTTCTTACATGTCTAGGTCAGTTTTAATTCACTTATCTATGTGATCATAACAGGGAATTATGTCAAAAATACTTATACACAATTACATCTAGACAGCTCCATTACTTTCACTATATGCGCCAAAACTGTCCTACCCATATATGTTCATTCATATGATCACGTAACCACCAGAAATCATACAAAAAGTCCATTACTTTATAAAAACAATCTTAATTACTTTCCTATTTTTCCAGCTTTATAAACAGCCCATAAAATTTATCAAAGCAGTCCCTAATTACCATAATTTAGGATTCCAGCATAGTTAATATCATTCAACTATAATTTAATGCAATCTATACATTTTTCGCAATACAAGGCAATGCTACAACATTTTCAGCAACCAATTCTCGTAATCTAAGCATTCGAACTCATTGATAAACGATTTAACACCTTATCTTATGCTATCAAAACTCTAGTGAGAAAAACCATTCAAAAATACCACTTTCTAGATTAAATTCATGGCCTAAATCAAATTTTCTTTGAGCAATACTAATATCATTATATCTAAAGAGTTTACGTATGAACATATTAAATCTACTTCAAATTCAAAAGAGATGAAGAGAGTTCTCTTACTCCTTACCTTATGCTAGCCGATTTGAGACTTAAGAATGGATTAGAATAGAGCAAATTAGTATGAACCTCTCCAACTCTCTCCCTAGCTTCCTAATCGGTTCCTCTTGGAGAGAAAGAAGATCAAAAGAAATTAATTAATTTCTCCCCTCCTTCCACATTGTCGTGACTCATCCATATGAGTCCTAAATTTCAAGACAAGTGTACAAGTCCTCCACTTTCTTTATTTTTGGCATGCATTCATTTAATTTAATGCATCACCTAATTTAGTCACTTAGAAATAGGTTATCCTTCTTTCATTTCCTTTCAATTCAGCCCTAATCCCTTAATAAAATCAAATTCATAAATGTAACAAATCATTTAAATTGCATTCGAAATAGAAATGTACTTCTAGGCCAACTTTTGGGATGTTATAGTGAACATGCAACAACGGGTACGATAACAATGTGATCGTATTACAAAACGAAGTTCAGTTTCTCAAACATGCACTTTAGGGACTAAAACATAATTTTTAAAAATTATAGGGACTTAGTTGATTTTCAAGTTACCAAACCTTAAATAGTCAAGTTTCGTGCCCGCATGTAAATTTTCAGCTAAAAACAAGCATCCTAGCTCATACAATTGCATACATAACATTCGGGGACTAAATCACACAATTTCAACCATCAGCATTCCAGAACCTGAAGGAACACCAATACGTACTGATACGGATAGGCCTGTATCGATACGGCCTAACTAACAAAATGGCTCTACGTACCGATATCTACAACCCTGTGTACGGTGTATAGGACAAACCCATACTGATCCCTTAAGACATATTTTCAAAACCCAAATTCCAGTGGCAAATAAGCGTACCAATACGATACCTCTCGTATTGATACGATATGCTAAACTCTTAAGGGGCATACCGGTACGAGAACGCGTGTATCGACACTATAGAATAGTTTCCTTCAGGCCTACAGATACGGTGGCTAGGCGTACCAGTACCCTTTGTATACTTTACACCTCTGAGCCTCACCAGACCTCGCGTGCCAAAACCAAGGTACCCGTACCAGTATGCGAAGGCCTATAATGACCACTAGGTCCAATATATGACACTTTGGCTCACTCTAAACATGTCCAAACCTTATATAGACATCATACATCAACAATGGCATACTTATCACAATCATACATGCATTTAAAGCAACTCAATTAATCAGGAATCAATTCTCCACAACACCTATAAGCATGCTTCCTATTGACATTCAAAGCATAAATCCCAAGCAAAATCAAGCAAATAAAGCCTTATACAAATCCCAAACAACAATTATAAACTTGCACAAACAGGGAGTTTAGCAAACAACCCTCCCAAACAACAATGAACCGCATTGCCTTTATTACTACTAGTCTAATTCAAAACCATGCTTTCAAAAGTACAAGTCCCTGGAATCCCCTTTGCTTGCTTGCTCCTCAAACCTTTAACCCTCTGCATTGATGGAAAAATAGAGCTTAAGCACACTAGGCTTAGTGAGGAGTGCTAAAAAACAAACCACCATCAATGCAATTAAAATCTGTTTTCCAAACCACCATCAAATCATCATTTAAAACACTTTCCAAACATCATGCCTTTCAAAACCATGCAGTTAACATTTCCAAAACATGCATATTAAACCATATGTAACATGTATCATGGATTCAATAGCAAAATCCCCATTTGCAACACTCATTTTAAGCTTTCCCATGCATAACAACCCATATGCAAGGCTTAAAGAGTAAAACATGTATAAATCAATATTATACAACATAACCCATCAACATGACACATTATTAATCATATTGGCTTTCAAGTGATCATAAACCAAGTTTCACTTTACAAAATATTACATCGGATACACGGATTCAACAAGTGTCCTCTCAACACTTCATACAATCTTAACCAGAATAATCCATAAGTCCACCAACGGGAGTTTTCGGTACCATAAATCCCTCAACCGTTGTAGTACTCATGGTGGAGTATTCGGTACCATAAACCCCTGAACACCACTCATCGGTTAGATGTATAATCCACTAACGGGAGTTTTCGGTACCGTATAACCCTTTAACCGTTATGGTACTCGTGGGGCTTATTTAGTACACATAAACCCCTCAACACCCGAGGCATCTTTTTATAGTGCACTTTCAATCCTATGGCTGGCCAACTATATTCGATAACATTTTAAACCTCATCACTTGCCAATATAATTCATGAACCATTTTCCTAGTGCACTTCCATGAACCATTTTCCAAATGCAGTCGTCATCAATATATGATCAAGATCAGTATAAAACATACTCAGAACATGCATAAATAGTAGGTTCCATGTAATTCAAAAACAAGTGCATAAAACTAATTCTGCTAATCGAAAATAAGAGAGAAATCTCCTCATCTTTACTTCTGAGTTTAAACAAGCATTTCAAGCTTAATTTAATCTCCAAAAACAACTTTTAAACTAATTCAAAGCTAAATTCCGCGTTCTCATTCGCCGACAATGCAATGCTCTATTCGCCGATGCGAATTACTCCTCCAAAGATTCTGAAACACTTCCACAAGCTTGAGGATCAACTTCCCCTGTTTTAACCATAACATAATAGAGGATTTAATGCATCTAAATGCATCCATAGACCCAACAACATATACTCACAATAATCCTCAACAAACTCTAACCAAAACCCCTCTACAACAACCGAAATCAACATCAAACATCCTTCGAACTTAACCCAGCCAAAGCATAAAGGTTTAATCCATCAATTACCATCAATTAAAATCCAAAAACAATCTTACATCATCCTTATACCTCCATCATTCATAAAACAACCATAACTCTCCAAAAACTATAAACTAGCAACATAGAAAATTAGAGATTCACTTAGTTTCAGAATTCCTATGATTAAACCATCTTATTAACATCATTCAACATCAAAATCATGATTTATATCAATTCAAATCATGAGAAAGTAGAATCGTTACTAGATTAAATCAATTTCATCAAGTAAACCTTGATTTAACCAATTTCCTTTAATTAAATCATCAAAACACCTTAGAAAACATATGCAGAGGATCAATAACTTGGGAATTTCAATAAAGAACCTTGCATTAGAGGAGAATAACGAATCTTACCTCTAATGTTGACTTTCCCCTTAATTGAATGAATTTTCTTAAGAAAACAAGATTAAAACAATAAGGTTTTGCTAAGAAACATTAGGAAAATCATTTAAAATCAACAGATTAAAGAAAATAAGATATTACCTAAAGATTTTGAAGAAGGAAAGAGTGTTTGGCTGGAGAAAATTTGAGAGAAAATCTTTTTGAGAAAAGTTAGTTACGTAAAGTTTATTTAGACAATTAATTATAAAATTAATTCTCCAAGCCTATTTATACTCTTCTTAAATCCATTAAAATAGCCAATTAAGGGAAAATTCTGATATTAGACTTTGGTCAAATAGCTCCTTAAAGATTCAAAGTTTTGACCCTTTACAATTTAGTCACTAGAAAAATAGATTTTCAATTTTTACATTTTGGTCACCTATCCAAAATGCCACTTTTTGAAACCTCTTTCTGTAAAATTGATTCCACCAAAATCTTGTATATATTAAATAAAGATTTTACCATATTTTCCATATTTTTATCCCTTTTTAAATTATTTATTTCGAATTAATCTAGAAACTGACTCGAATCCTCTAATTCAGTCCACCGTATCGTCTATCCTACCTAGCCAACACCTAGGCCCAAAACTGGGGCGTTACAAGAACACTCTAAACCAAAGTATACAACCACTAGTGTAACCCCCTAGACCCACCTATGCATTATGTGCAATCCAAATGGTCACATTCGGGTCAAAGAGTTCACCCACTATAAAAAGCCATATAATTTTTTTGTTCTTTTAAAACGACTATAACCATAGAATAATATTTTCTTAAATCACCATTAAAATAATCCCTTATACATACCATAAAAATTTTCAAAAAAGATAAGTTACAGACTCAAACATAAAAAATAAAACTCGACATACATACCCAATATTTACACTAGTATCGTACTCCACAAGCCATGCCGAAGGAACTCCAACAATGATGTTGATTCGCTAAAACATGATCAACTAAGATTTACCTGAAATGATAAAAAAACTATGTGAGCTTGAAAAAGCTAAGTAATACAAAACTACCAGATGATGTTGTATGCAACAAGCAGGTAATAGGCTAATCAGAACTGGTGCGATGAGCCAATATCACAAATGTTTTGATGCGAATTGTAATTCATAAAGTTGATACACTTTAAGGTAACAAGCTTGCTCTTTATTCAATCACACGAGTATCAAGCGATAAGCCTATAGCCCAGAGATTCAGAAGAGATATAGATTACAGAAGTTGATTCAAAGAGAGTTTAGTGTATTGCATTAAGCGCATATCAAAAACATACTGAGAGATTTTAACGTTGATAAACGGATTCAGTATGGTAGATGTAACACCCCTTTCCTATATCCGTACACTGGGTACGAGTTGAAAATGTTACGGCTTCTTTAATCAAAATCGGGGTAATTTAAAATTTTCAAAAAACTTCTCAATGGTCACCCATCTTAAAATTTCTCTAGCCCCACCATGCTTAACTTTATTTAAAATCGACATAAATTATTTATTCGAGTTCCAATCATAAATCAATTATCTTAGCATGCAACTTATCACATGAGTTTACTCTTAACTTTGAATCTTTCCAAAAATGCCAATTATAATGAAACCATAGCAACTTTAAAGGCCAATCACAACTCGAATAGGTTTAGCAAGTATACATACCACTATAATAATCAAATTAGGATGTCATTACTGTAATTACCTGTTGAGCTTTCCAATATTGATGCAATGCTCTTCTTACTCTCATCTTGATTTACCTACGTGTGTACAATCAAACACACGCTAAGTACGAATTTAGTGAGACAGTAAAGGAAGTTAATAACAATAATTTAAAATTTAGTCAACTTCATGGCTACATTTATATAGCATGATATATGCCAATGCATCAACTTTCACATTGCATTAGTAATTATTTACTATATGCCAATGTCATAAGATTTTCATGCTTGTCCATTTGTCATAATATGCCTTATATGCATAAATGCATCATGACCACTATATAAGTATATCATCATATTAATCATATATCAACATAATGTAAACCAGATATAAATTTCTTACCGATATACATGCCATTTACTCCAAGAGTTCATATACTCCCTAACCTGTTTACCATTAATTATCCATTAATTTATAGCCCAAAATAAACCTTGAGGACCCTGGGTACGCGAGTCAAATATGTACCGAAGTGCTAATACACATAAGGCCGTGCCCACCATCCGCACGTAGGGTCGTGCTAACCATATGCACTAAGTGTCCTTTATATACACCATAGTGCTAATACATATAATATCGTGCCCACCATATGCATTGTGTCCTTTATATACACTATCGTGCTAAACCGAGTAAACCGAGTATGCAGCGTGCTGTTGGACTCTATGGCATGACAACTATACCCTGTCCCTCAATGACTTATTTGGGCATAATTTTCGTACTTATTTCATCCATGGCAATGTATATCAACCTAATTTAACATTGGGCAGTTCATACCCGAAATAAAATTCATAATATTACATCATGTATATAACTAGTGATCCGTGCATTTATATTCAACCTTTGACATATTTAAAACATGTCAATATATGATCCATGACATAAATATCATGTCAATATATAAACAAGGTAGACTCATCGCAAGTCTTCCTATTGTTGTATAAAACATCCATGTATCATGTTATGTGTGCATTGCACTCACCTTGGCCACTTAACACAGTGCCTTTTTAAATCTTAGTTCAATCTTTTCTTTCATAGAACCTCCAACCTTCTTTGATTCGGACATGACTTCATTAATCACGTGAATAAGATAAAATATTTGTTAGATTCAAATCTAACATTAACTTAAACATGTCTAATATAATCATTCGAATATAAAATTTCCAAATATTTTTCCTTTCTTCCTTGTACTGTTCAAAACTCATTATGGTCCTTAGTGACCAATTTGAACTTCCCTTAATTCTTTCGAGCTTGTTGACTAACATTTAAATACAAAATGTTTCAAATTCCATTTCTGACAGCTTGCGCTACCTTCAAAGATTTATTTATACAAGGCATAATAAATACTAGATCTTAATTTCCTTTATACTGGAGAAATTAGATTCGATAACGGTTCTAATAGTAGAAGCCACATAAATTAATAAAATCTACAAAAATTATGAAAAATCACTGAATTCACGTCACAGATTGTCCAGGCAGAAAACTGCTCTATAATTTTTCTGACCTTCATTCGAATAAAAATTCATATCTTTTAACACGGTACTCGGAATCAGTTTCCGTTTGCTGGAAACGAAACTAGACTGACATACCTTTATATCGATATAAAATTCACCATCTAACCCTTTTTATAGAATTTATGGTGAATTTCTAAACTTACTACCATAATTTAAATTCCAAGATAACTTTCCATAAATAACTTCTAATTTACATCAACTTCTCCTTATTTCTCTAATCGTCAATTTAGTCCTATCACTTTACTCCAAATGACTAAATGAAGCTTGTATTCACAAGTTCTCTTTACATCCTTCATCAAAATAGGCTTAAACCTTTACTTCTCTAATTTCTCTTGATTTGTCAAAATGGTCACCAAATTTCCAATATAAGGATTCATGCTTCTTAACTTTACAAATTAATCCTCAAATCAATATTACTACCTTAATTCCATCATTTTAACTAAAAATCAGGTTTACTCCTTCGATATATCCTCTTTGCCGAATAGACCATTCAAGCTTGACAATTTGTCAAAATAGTCACTAAAGCAATAAATTGTCGGTTTAGCATTCTAACTTCATTTTCATGCTTAGCAAAACCTTATATAATCAATAACAACTTATTAAATACAAAAAAAAACATCAGCCCCTAAAATTAATCAATCAAACCGAATAGGTCCATAAAGATTTCCAAATTGCCGATTTAGTCACTAGTTGAAATAACTAGATTTTCATCCTCCAAACATCAAATTCAAGCTTCAATCTTCATCAAATCTATAAATACTCTTAAAATTTCAGATTTAAACACCAACCCCTAACCTTTAAAAGCTGGACAAAATAGTCCCTTAACTTTATACATCAATCCAATTTAGTCCTAAGCATGGAAACAACATAAAATCAAACATAGTTTCTTAAATCTTCAAAATTCTCAAAATTCACATAACCGTAATTTCTTCCTCATATCAAATCTTATCAACCAAGAAAGTATTTTATGAATTATTTACATCAAAAGATAGAGCTCGAAGGGTAGAACAACTTTGTAGTTCGGAAGATTACCTTAAAATCGAGATTTGGGGCTTAAATCGAGCTTGAAAAATTTTCTTCTCCTTTCCCCTCTTTCTCCACGGTCCAAGGCTGGAAAAGATGAACATTTGTTCATCTTTTAACTATTTGTAACTATTAAATGAATTTTAAATTCATTTAAACAGTGAAATTACCAATTTAGCCTTTAAATCCAATGGCTAATTTAATCTCATCTAAAATCAAGGGCCGAGATTAAATCCATGTATATTTCATCTTCCAAAAACGTCCTCAACATTTCAAAAATATTTCAAAATTGCCATCCTTGCCAAATGACCAATTTGCCCTCCAACTAGTCTTTATTTACTAGTTTGTTTCAAAATTGTCATTCCATTATAATCTAACTAAATTAGTTCCTTCTCAACCGGCCACTATTCCATAAATATTATTTTATGATTTTCCATGGCTTATGGAACAGCCTCTGAAATTTCAATTCAATCTGATTTCTCGATATTAACTAAATACTTCTATTACGATTTTACCTTTATTGAGCTATCGGATCTATTCCAAAAATTATATATTTCCATATTTAGAAAATAAATACTATTATCTCATAAAAACTTCCTTTCTTAAGGACTTAGACTGAATTTTCCTAACTCAGTCTATTATTCTGATAATTACCGAAAATCCTCCAAATAGTGAAATAACCATTTCCCCTCAAATCCAATGAATCCATAATGTACCACATGTCATCATCCTTCATCCATGACCTAGATTTAATCTTGATTTAGTAGTTACCATCTTTGCCCCTAATATTTCTCCAAAATTACGATCTTGCTATTTTTCATTAAACGGCTCATATTTAACATGGAAAATCATCTTAAATCCAAGGGTTCATATTCTTCCAACACAAAGAAAATATCTTAGACATGTAAAATGACATAATTAACCTTGCCTTATCATCCTTCAAAGTATCCTAGATATTCGATTCGATCTGATTATTCGAATATTCTTCCGAACTTTATCGCTTTATAGCCAATAATACAAACTCCATACGAAAAATTTGGGTAACACAAAAACGTCATTATTGGGGGTAAACTATTCATTTACGTGGTTAAAATACACAACTTTTGAAAATTACACTTTGGTCCTTTAACTTTTCTAAAGTTTATACTATAGCCATAAGACTTTCAAAATTTACATTTTGGTCACTAGCCAAAAATTGGGATATTATAGTAGTTTTCATAAAGGAACATCAAATTTTATCTTAATCACCTAATTACCCTCTAACCGTACACCGATATGCAGTACCCCATAACTGTATCTAGAAAGACTTACCCTAGGCCCATTGGGCTCAGGAGCTTACAAAAAGACTTACCCTAGGCCCATTGGGCATATGAGCTTACCTAAGGGAATGCCTTAGGTCCAAAAGGACTTACCAGCGCTGAGCCTACAGATCTACAATCATAACCCAGAAGTACCCCAGAATAAATTGTTTAGTGTAGTCAGACAAAATAGGAAAAAAAATTAGACATATATTTCAAGTATATTCGAGACCAAAAGCATTTTTTCAGATTAGACAGAGACATATAGATTTTCGGACATATAGAATCTATTATTTAGATCAGAGAGATAACCTTGATTTCAAATTATGGGGATATTCAAGTGTACATGAAACATACTAGATGGTACAATTATATCATGGCGACACTTGATAATTACCAGAAGGAGAACATTGGTATTTATCAATATCGAACGAATTTTAGAATTGGAAATTCTTATAGAAGGGATTCAATAACTGAGGCTTTAACCGATATTCAGAAGATTGGTACATCAATATCATTCAGAGTATTAGATTATCATTCTTATTCAGGATTTCAGATATATTATGAGTGTTCGGGGTTAAGTTTTGCTCATAGGGCATTTTGATCATTTTAATATCCAGGCGTAATTTAATCATTTGGCCTAATAAAGGTAAGGCTGAAACTCAAAATATTCATAATTTTAGTGGTTAATCAGTCTTTTAAACTCATTTGTTTTAACCGTAATCCACAATATTGTGATTTCTAGCATTCAAATCGATGCATTTCATGAGTTTTTTTTCTTTAGTAATGGTAGCATCATACCGTTGATCCGATCACCCTCATATTTATTACTGATCTTTCTCTGCATACCCGAAAATGTCTTGGTATATTTTTAAACCAATGGCAGCAGTACTTGAAGTAGCCGACATATTTGGGTTAGGTTTTCAATCCTTAGAGAGAATACAGTTATTTAAATTTTAGCTGAATTAAGATTTATTAAGGATATTCACTTATGCCAAGGCATGAAAGTAATTTAATCATTCCAAAGGTCAAGGATATCTTAGTCGCTTTAGAAGTTTTGACGCTCGAATATATTTCGATCATTTTAGTCATTCTGGTCCTTTCGGTCATTCCAAACAATTTATTCATTTCAAAACTCGAGAGCATATTCGTCATTCGATTAATTTATTGAATTCGACGCTTGAAAATATTTCAGTAATTATAATCATTTTAATCAATTCAGTCTTTCTATCATTTAGATCAGCTCAGAATTCTGAAGATCTTCCAAAAACTTTATCTTCAAAGTTTTATCCAAGATTACAGATAAATTTCAAGTATTTTATTATCTCATATACTAGCACCATGGTACCGAGATCTTTCCCAATAGTTTAAGAATTTTAGACAACATAATTGTTTTATCAAATCAAGTGTAGATTCCAGATTATTTCCTTAGTTAGGGGTGTATTTGTCATTCTTACACCTCAAGGGTAGTTTGGTCATTTCATAACCACTTATTTCAGGCATTAGTTCCATTAACATGAACAATCATAATTGGAGATTTACTGATTATTAAATTATTTATTAAACTTAGAGACCCTATTGATTATCAAGCTTCATATTCGAATATTCGATCTCGTCCAGATTACCCTTCTTAGTTTTCTTAATAGATGTGACTTAAGTCGAGCTAATAGTACGCTTAATCATAATCACACATGTATTATCCAGATACCATCATGTTTTATAAAAGATGCATGAGGTAGAAATGTATTACCTTGGATTGGTGTTATGTCAGTCGACCCTTAATACTCCATTCAAACACTCTCGAACCCAAATTCAACATCCTTCAACCATCTCGAATCGAAAGATGTGCGAACACCTTCAATTAACATAATCCATAATCATTCCTTGCACAATCACAAAAAATGAATAATTAATTACATATACAAGTTCGGGTTCAAAGTCAATTTGGAGGCTTTTGGGTTCGAATTTCATAAAACGGGCTCAGGACGTCGAAAAACATAAAATAGAGGTTTTTGGAAAAATTTGACTTTTTTGGTTCAAAGTCAATGTTGATGTCAACATGACGTCATGCTGACATTATCGGTCAAAGTCAATAGGTTAAGGTTAACACTGACGTCAGCAATCAACGGTCAATATTGATGTCAGCTGTCAACTGGTCAACTGAGTTGACTCGTTGAGCTAACTCAGACGAGTTGACTCAATAAGCTAACTCAGACAGGTTGACTCACTGAGCTAACTCGGATAATGGGCAGACAGGTCAGGCCAGAAGGGTCAAACGAGTTAGACGGGTCAGGTCAGGCTTACAGGCCGGTTTAAGACTAAATTGGTTCCACTTATTTGATCCAGGGTCAGTTCATTGGGTCAAACTGGCTCGGTTAAATGCCAAACAAGGTCTAGCAGGTCGGTTTAAAGGCCACTATCCAGGGCGGCCAAGAATCACCCCAGACGGCATTTGAAACCCACGCGCGGCCTTAGACGGCTAAAAAAAACCCAAAAATGTAATATTTTTCCTAGATCAACAATCGACAACAACCAAAATACCAAAAAAAGAGACGAAAACATGTCGAAAACTCACCAATCTTACCAAAATATGTGAATCACGACTAGAACTGACATAGCCTCGATGAGTCTTCTATCGGCGTCGAACAGATGATCGGCAGGTAGGGTTTTGAACGGCTTGACACAGGGAATCCTTTGGTAGCAACGGCAAGGCTATCGGAGGATGAGGGTAGTTGAAAATTCCAAAAATAGAAACGTTGTTTGGGGGTTAATGCCATATTCTTTAACCTGTTGCCCACAGTAAACATCGTGGCAACAACGCGAATGGTTTACGGCATTGAACTCAGGGGACGATGGTGGTCACTCTGGTTGTGGCAGTGGCCAACATGGCTGGGCGGTGAGACAGATCGACCGTTGCAAAAAAATGGTTGAAGGGAGAGGGTTTAGAACGCTAAGTTTAATTTGGGAAGATGAAGAGGTATATCAGATAAGGGAATTGATTCATAAATGTTTTATTATTTGGTTTCAAGATACAGAGAATGTTCAAAATTAAGTAGATACAAAATCTATCCAAGAAAAGACCATAGCCCAAATGGTTAAGATGCTTGCTTTCCAACTTGGTGATACAGGTTCGAATGCCTGTAACCACAAATACTCCTTTCATTTTTTTCATTTCATTTCATTTTTTACACAAGAACATATATACTAGGGTGTTACAACTCTCTCCCCCTAAAAAATTTCATCCTCAAAATTTATCTCAGTTAGAGAAATGCATAAACTACTCTTTCATCCATTCTTGTACTGAAACTTATCCAGCAGAGTAGCCTTATTTCTCAGGACTCTCAGACGATCACGGATCAATCTAATAGTTTCCTCAATCACTTAGGTTGTCTGTGGACCCACAGTCATCCCATCATACATCTCTGACCAACTAATCAAAATATAATATTTGAATCCATAGAAAACTTTATACGGTGCCAAGCAAACACTTATCTCGCAACTTTTATTATAAACGATCTTAGTCAGGGATGAGAAACCTTCCCAACTTCCACAGAAGTCAAACATACGACCTAGAAGTATCTCCTCTAGAACCTGAATTACTCTACTCAGTTAACCGTCAATTACGGATGAAGAACTGTAACTGCAGTTCAAACGAGTACCATAGGCCTCCAATAGGGCCTTCCAGAATCAAGCTGTAGACATCAATTTTCAATCAGTATGATACATATGACGGTACACCATTGCATCATTTCCTAAAAAATATCTTTCTTCAAGCTGATCAACATAGCCAAGGTTTTAAACGGATGTCACTTACCTTCAACGTAATTTTCAGACAAATGTTTTCTTTTTGTATAATAGAGTCACCACAGAATTTACACTTCTACCACGCTCACATACACCTTTCTTTTAAATTCATAATACTTTTATCAGGTTCCATCAGATTATTCTCAAACATAATTTTTGTCACCAAAAAGCCTTGCATGTAATCTTATATCGGTTCTATCACTAAAACCCGAAGGTTGACACTTGTCAAATTCAAAATCTTAATCTCTATCTAATTCACATATTTATTTTCTCAAGCATCAACTGTCTTAGGTACTTTACCCAGATTCAAACCCATCAAGTTAATCTGAATCACAGATGAACGCTACAATCATTCCCTACCAGTACAGATCGAGCTATAATAGACAGAATACTTAAATTCACTTATTTCAGGAAAACAAATTTGACATCAGAGTTCTAACTTAGGGGAGTACGGTTATGATCTAGGGGCATGCACATGCCAGACACCCTATGACAGACGATTGGACGATCTACCCAGAATGACACAACACTAGGCTCTGATACCACTAAATGTAACCCCTAGACCCGCCTATGCGTTACGTACAATCTAAGAGGTCACATTCGGGTCATGGAGGTGACCCACTATAAAATCCATATAAAATTTTTGTTCTTTTAAAACGATTATAACCATAAAATAATATTTGCTTAAATCACCATTACAAAAAAATCCCTTATACATACCAGAAAATTTTTGAAAGAGATAAATTGTAGACTGATGGGTGTGCAAAAGTATTGTTTTTCTTGCCCTTTTTACTCATATTATGGTTAGACTTAAGCTCATTTTTGTTGCATTGATAGGCATTCATGCATAGTTTCCTAATTTCCTTAGTTAATGAGCTTGGTATTGCATTTGGTTGTTTTTTGTGGAAAATTCACTGCTGGTGTGCTTTATTTTGTGTAGGAATGGATTACCGATGCAAGTAGAGATTGACGTGGCAAGTAGGGGTCATTTTTGAAAGAGTTGTCGAAGCTGATTGTCGTGGCATAACTGGATAATTCTAGATAAAAACAACATTATCTGCAACATTATCAAGATCACAGAAGATAAAGTCCATATTCAAATTTCAAATGCCTGGTCAGATAAGATCATATGTCTAGGGAATTCAAACGCGTTTAAATCCTCCTTATCAACAACAAAGCTGATTGCATCATCGCCTTTAAATAAAAGATCAAATCGCAGCTTTGGGGTAGTCAATTTTTAGGGGAAATCAGATTTTAGAGAGAGGGGGCTGATCGCACGATCCCTACACTTCATCTTCTTCATTTTTACTTTATGCAGTCCATGTCTGGATTATTTTCATTGAATTTTCTTCTTCCCCAACCATGAACTAATTTAAATTGGCTGGGGTTATTTAGGGTTTATGGTTGTGATAAACGATTGAATGGTTTAGGTTTTTTATTGCAATTTAAATTCAAAGTTTGTTCATTCTTGGTTCTTATTTTTGATTTTGAGTGAATTGGGAGAGAATCTCGAGAGTTATCTATTTATCTATACTTGGGAAAGTTAGATCAAGAAACGAATAAACATGATCTTCATTCAACAAATCATCGATGAAGATTAATCCACCTTAGGAATAAGGATTGGATTTTAACGGCTAAGAGGAGCGTAGATCGGTTGTTGTTCACCCAAGGTTAACGTAGGGATGTATCACCAATGCATGCACAATTAACCAGTTCTTCGGTTAGGGATAACAAGAAGACATTGAAGAACGCTTCGCCGAGCTTTAAAGAAAGGAACCCTGTTACCACGGAAATCAAACCAGTCCCAGTTGCCGCAGCATAATTTGTGACCTAGTTTCCACGACAATTCAGCTGGTCTTAGTTGCCATATCAATTGAATTGCCTTAGCAATCAATTGCCACGACAATAAGTTGATTCTAAGACTGTGCAACGATTCTTGTAGAAGAATATATTTACACGGTTTGGTACACCAAGGGCAATTATCAGCGATGAGGGTACACATTTTGATAATAAGCTGATTGCCACAACGTTGGGGAGCCTTGGAGTGACACATAAAATTGCCATAGCATGTCACCCGCAAACTAATGGGCAGGTGAGATTTCCAACCGTGAATTAAAGGGGATCCTTGAGAAAGTTGTTAATCCTTCTCGAAAGGATTGGTCTTTGAGAATTGATGATGCACTTTGGGCCTACCTAACAACGTACAAGACACCCTTAGGTATGTCTCTTTACAGACTTGTCTACGGCAAGACTTGCCATCTACCGGTGGAGATCGAGCATAAGGCTTATTGGGCTATCAAAACCATAAATATGGATTGGGAAAGTGAAGAGCAAAAGCGTCTACTAGACCTAAATAAGATAGAAGAGTTTCGTACCTTAGCTTATGATAATGCCAAGATCTATAAAGAGAAAACCAAGCGTTGGCATTACAAGAAGCTATTGTCGCAGCAATTCTTGCCAGGGCAGTTAGTGCTTCTCTTCAATTCTCGTCTTAAGCTTTTCCTTGGGAAAATAAAGTCAAGATGGTCTGGGCCGTTTGAGGTTGTAAAACGTTATTCCCGTGGGGCTGTGGTGGTTAAATCGACAGTGGATGGACATGAGTTCAAGGTTAATGGGCAACGATTGAAGCATTATGTTGGTGCACATGTGACTCGTGATAAGGAGACTGTAACCTTAGAAAAAGCTCTTTCTAAGAGTTTTTAATTTTTAGTTTTAAATTTTCGGACTTTTTATTTTTAGTTTACGATTTTTAGTTATTTTTAATTTGTTTTATTTTATTTATTTTTCTGTTATTTTTAGATTTTAGGTTTTTATCCTTTCTTTTTATTTGATTTAGTTGTTATCTTTATTTTGTTTTGATATTTATCTCTATCCTTTATCTCTTTATTTTTATTTTGATTTAGTTTTATCTTTATTTAATATTATCTTTTTATTTTGTTTGAATTTTAGGATAAGAGTTTAAAAGAAGAAGGAGTTGGGCTTAGGATAGAATTTCATTTAAATGAAATCTATCCCTTTTGAGTGGATAATGGGCTTATTCTTAGGGGATTCAAACTATCAGCTATTTCAAAGGGATTTAATCACCCTTTGAAATTTTTCACCCAAATATTTTTCCTATTATACCCTAGCCCCACACTTAACCAATCTCTATCACCAAACTTTCACTCAACCATTAATATTCCCATATACTCTATCTTTTTCACTTTACTCTTTCATCTTTGTAACTCTTACGTCTTCTTCTCTTATTCTCTTTGTTTTCTTTTCCAATCAAGATCCAAAAGCCATGGCCAAGCACCTCAAGACTATGCCCAATGCGAGTTCTTCAAGAGAAATCGAGCCATCTTTTCGTCGGTTTGCATCTCCAATCATTGAGAAGAGATACCTTGCCAAGTTTGCAAATCAAAGGGTATGGGAAGAGCAAGGGTTCGAATATGATGTTTCCCTCAAGAACTACGGCCTAGAAACATGTCATGGGTATGGGAATTCTATTCGCATATTTCAAATTCGAATAACCCTTGTGTTTATGTGCGTGGTAGGGCGATTCTTGTTGACTCCGCGGAAATCAACGCCTACTTTGGGTTGTATATTGCGAACGATGAGCACACGGACTTTGTTGAAAACATAACAGTCGATGAAGTGGATGAGGTGTTCAAAAATCTTACCCTTGAAGGAGCTGTATGGAATGAAGGGGCCTTGAAAGGAACGGTGAACCACATCATGTTGAATCTCGCGGCCAAATTATGGAATAACTTCCTTAAGACCCGTTTGATGCCTACTACTAACAATACTACGGTTTTGTATTCTCGTTTATTACTTCTTCATTCCATTTTGGACATGTGTTCTATAAATATAGGGCAAATTATTGTTGATGAAATGTATGCTTGTAGCCAAAAGGATGTGGGGGCACTCTTTTTCCCTAATTTGATATCCATATTATGTGAAAAGGAGCACGTACCCTCTGATGCTATGGATGAGAAACTGACCGAGAGGATTGGGTGGTCATGGAGCCACTGCATGCGTCTGCTGCGAGAGGAACCAGCAAAAGAACCACCAACTGCGCAAAAGCCCTCTACTTCAGCAAATGCCAAGGCAACCAAACATGTCGCGACAAGTGTACATGCCATGGCAAGCATATAAGGGATTGCCAAAATCCTTCGCCCACTGACATGACGATTGGACTAGATGGAGGAGCATTAACTGTTGTTTATGCGTTACATGAAGAACCGCGACACAGCCATCACGAGAGTGATCCTGGAGAATTATCCTGACACTACCGTTCCATTTCTAATATTCCTTCCTGCACTACTCGCCCTGGCATCTGAATTTGTGCCTATGCCCAGCAACATTGCCGAGGTAACTGATTTCCCACAAAAAGGCAAGGACCCTATTGTTGAACCTTCTCGTAATGAATCTCTTCATGGTTTTTCAAATTCAGATGACTCTACTTCCACACCAATGAAGTCTCCTCCCGCCCCAGTATCAAAATTTACATCAAAGTGTAAAGCTTATGACCTAGAGGAGGCCGCCAAGGATGATGAATCGGGTAAAGAGGTCGCGGACGCTATAGTTTAAGATGCACCACCAACTTCGCGTCAACAGCCACCACAAGCTGGAAAAAGGACCAAGCAAATGGCTCGAAGGAAACTAGTCATTCGAGGTGATGACCTCTCCGACTAACTCATTTGCATTTCATTTTTCTTTTACTTTGTTTCATTTTTCTTTTACTTTGTTTCATTTTGCATACATTGGGGACAATGCTTCTCTCGAGCTTGGGGTTTGTTTCATAGTTAGTTGCATTTATTTTTGTTATTGTTATCTCATGTTAGGTTGTATATGTTACTTGCCATGTCTCTTACTTGATTAAACTGCCTAAACCTACTATGATATCCTATGATGAATTTTTTCCACTGCACTTACATGATAAAATCTTATATTTTAGGATTAGCATGAACAGTACTTGGAATTTTGCTATGATGTTGCATATTTTGACACTGTTGTGACTTGTTGATTAAGGGAGACCTAGTGAACTTTAGGTTATTTAAAAAATGGGTAAATTGTGCTAGAGGTGCCTAAAACTAACTCTATCCTAAAATACAATTTGAATTAAGAAAATTTCTCACTAGAGGTGACCATCTGACTCTAGTTGTCACGCATTAAGAATCACTAGAGGTGCCTATCTGGCTCTAGTTGATTAATTTAAAAAAAAAGAAATTGTGCTAGAGGTGCCTAAAATTGGCTCTAGCGGACTTAATTGCCCCAACAAATAATTTGATAAAACCTATTGTTCGCATGGAATCCTATTAGTTGACTTGTACACAACTTCGCATATAGATTTTCACTAGCATTGTAGTTCGATTTTGAGTAATTCTCCGTGCTATCCGAAAATTGAAAGGCAATCAACTTTTTGTGCCACAGTTCTGAGGATTGAAGTCAGGTAAGAAGCATGATTTTGGTGGTAAGGGCCTTGGCAGGTAATTGTTAGTGTTTTTGCATTGCTTGAAGACAAGCAATAGTTCGAGTTTGAGGGTGTGATGAGTGTGCAAAAGTACTATTTTTCTTGCCCTTTTTACTCATATTATTTTTAGACTTAGGCTCATTTGCATTGATAGGCATTCATGCATAGTTTCCTAGTTTCCTTAGTTAATGAGCTTGGTATTGCATTTGGTTGGTGGTTGGTGGTTGTGGAAAATTCACTGCTGCTGTGCTTTATTTTGTGCATGACTGGATTCCCGAGGCAAGTGGAGATTTTCGTGGCAAATAGGGGTCATTTCTGAAGGAGTTGCCGAAGTTGATTGTCGTGTCATAACTGGATAATTCTGGATAAAAACAACATTATCCACAACATTATCAAGACCACAGAAGATAAAGTCTAGATTCAAATTTCAAATGCCTGATCAGATAAGGATCATATCTCTAGGGAATTCAAATGCGTTTAAATCCTCCTTATCAACAACAAAGTTGATCGCATCATCCCCTTTAAATAGAAGATCGAATCGTAGCTTTGAGGGAGTCTATGGATCCAGCCCTTTAAGTTCCAAGCTCTCAGTCAAGCTGGTCAAACCACGTCTCCTTGTGCAGCCTTCCTCTCAATCTGATCGTCTCTTTCGATCCCCCTCTCCTTTTTGGTGACTGATCTCCTTTCCTTCTTTAAATAGGCAAGCACGAGACACCTAGGATAACCCTTGAAATTTGAATTTTGAATGCGCAAGGGATAAGGGATGTGATCATTTTATCTTATAGTTGAATCCTAAGGCTGACATCATCAAGGTCCAACAGCTACTCGGTCGGGCATCAAACTCCTCTTCTCTACCAACCGGTGCTTTGGCAATTTTTGGTCCATCACTGCCAATAGCAACTAGACATTCTCTCTGTCATTTCTTCCTTTGTGTGCTGCTTTTATCTGCCCAACTTGTCCTTCTCTAATGAGCCTACAATAATGCCAACAAAGCAACCCTTCACACTGGCATAACACAATTCCTAACTCCTTATGCAAATGTATGAATTTTAAGGCTAAATGCAACTAAACACACTTAAAGGCAAGCAAAGGCAATGTGAAACAAGCATAAGATTCAGTACCTTTGATGAGTTAACAGAGTACATAACCATGTATATATTAGGTTAAATTTAGGTAAAATTTAAAAAAATTTAAAATTTTTAAGACCTATAAATAGCCTAATATGCCTTATAGGTTCCCTTTTCTATGATTCCTTTGATTCTGAAACTGCTACTGTGTTGATCGTGACTTCCTATGATGAGTTTATGTTAATGCTTTACAAGGTATTAAGAGCTTTATGTTTTGAACTTAGTGTTGAATCTGCTATAACCCTTAAAAACACATGTTGCATGCACTCTAAAAGCTTAAGAAATCTTAAGAAAACTCTAGGTCGAATCTTTAAGGCCCAAACATGAATCAATGTGAATGAACTTAATGCTCAATGTCACAGATTAAAGGCTTAAAAACTCCATGAAATATTAAAGAAAATCAAAACTTGATAATTTAAACAAAATTTTTTAGGAACACTCTTCTATGTATCTTGCTATCTTAGTACACTAGGTGAGTTGTGTTTGTTCCATTTAACTTTCCCTAGTAGGAATGATAATACTGGAAAAGAGTGAATAAAAGTCTTCATGGGATGACATTGCTCGTAGGACTCAGGGATAGGCTATTTGCTCTACTTCATCTTCAGGTCTGAAGGGTAAGTGTAATAAGTTGAAGTCTCAATGATACATTTTTTAAACTCAAAAAGTAAAAGGGAGCAAAAACAAGTGCTAAAAAAAAAGAAAAGAATATGTAGAGGCAATAATAGCGAGCAACCCTTAAGTTTCTGTAAGGATATTAATTGATGAATGCATGTAACTTAGCAAGCACTGCTCATACAGGGGAATAATCCTTAGAACAAAACTGTATGTTGTAATGCATTGCATCTCATTAATATAGCTGAGGAATGAATTACTATTATATCATAATTTGGAATCTATGCAATCATAGCTTAGTGGAACCTTAGGACCTATGGGATATTTACTATTTTTATTTTATTTTTTATTTTTTCTTGCTTCTATTTTGCATCGCTTGATGACAAGAAATAGTTCAAGTTTAGGGGTATTTGACGAGTGCTTAAAAGAACTATTTTGTGTAGCCTTTTTACTTGTCTTTTGCGTGTTTTCAAGTTCATATAGCTGCATTTAGATTAGATTGCAAATAGTTTGCATGTAGATAGGGAGTTACACTGACTATGCTTAATTATTATATATTTTGGTACATTTTATGGGAAATGTGATGTTTTGTGGTGCATGTGCAGGATGCTGGTAGATGCTGGAGGAATGCTGGAGTAGAAGAGTAGCAAATCGCATGGCTGGAGCTGATGAGGCATAAAGAGTTGGAGATAAATCTACTTTTGCCCACGGGGACTTTCTCCCTGATACGGAACATTAAATATAGTGGGAAATCAATGGTCTTCTTTAATGAAGCCGCGTGCACTTTAGGGTACTGAAATCCTAGTTTCACCGCCTATATAAGAGAGACATGGACGACAATTCAAAAGAGAGTGCGATTATAGACAATAGTCATACTCTAAAGCTTGCAAAGAACCACTGGAGTGGAAGCTAGAGAAATCTCCTCACGAAAAATGCCATCGAGAGAGGCTGAAGAAGTGGGAGACCTGCAACAACAATTGGACAGCCTGGAGGGAGTTTGTGTAGGACGCTCAACTCTTTTCTTTTCCTTGCCTGATAAACTGTCGTACTTTAATAATTTTGTTATGAATATTTTAGGCTCATACATGAGCTAAATACTTTAGTTGGGATTATTGCTTCCGGGCATTATTATTTTATTACTTTATTTTAATGCCATAGTTGTTTTATAACAACCCAAACTTTGATCGGATCTCGGACCTGGGTTTATGTTGGGATCCCAATTAAAAAAATTAAATATGGGCTTGTGGCAAAAGAAAAGAAGAGAAAGGTGGGTATTTATTAAATGGTTTTATCCAAGTTGGAGGAATGGATTTTATTGGTAGTGTTTGAAATTTAATTAGGTGTGTATGGTTGAAAAAGAGGAGGGAGATTTTATGAAGAGGGAGAAATGGAAAAAAATAGGGGAGAAATCAGAAAAGTAAGTTGTTGTCGCCGACCGGCCACCAGATAAGGCCCCACGCGTCCTTATACATCACTGCTGCGAGTGGGCGTGTGCTGGCTACAGAGGCAGGTGCATATGGGTCTCCATGCACCTGCGTGCACCGGATCTGGCTCCCTAGGGTGCACTGCAGCATCTATGCACCTACTCACACTATATTATATTCTTGATCAGCATTGACCGGCCGTTGACCTTTTTTGGGGACCCTTCCCAGGGGTTTCTCGATGTCCTGAGTCCGTTGGCGTAGTCTGTTTCGTCAAATTCAAACTTCGTAAACTGTTTTTATGCATTTGACCTTGTGAATTGAATAGAAGATGTATGAAATTAATGTGTTTTCATATTCATTTTTATGTAAGGATTATTCGGGATCGGATATCAGACCAAGTAGAGTATTGGGGAGGTTAGATGAAGATTTATCGCTACTACTTGTGGTTAGTACACCTCAAACACCGAAATGCATCATGAGCATCATAAGTGTAATTGCCTTGCTTGTTAGTGTTTGAAAAATAGGTAGAGGAAAATAAGCATGTGTTGAGACCGGTACTATGAGAATTGTATGTATTGAGATGCCTGATGAGTTTGAGAATATTTGAGACTATTATGAGCTTTAGAGACTGTGTAGGGCTGTTTGAATATTCATATAATTACCTGATTGGTTGGTTTACATGTTGTGCTGCTTGAGATATGAATTGGCACGTTCGAATGAAAATTAAACTAGATGGACTGATAATTGGTAATATTCGAATAAATGATCATGAAGCTGATAATTAATATTAATTAATTAATTATGTTGATAAACAAACCCTCATGAATTTTAATAAACAAACCCTTATGACTTTCAATAAACTTTCAATAAGCTTTAGGGATCGAAGAAAGTGTTGAGAAAGCGTTAGTAAACAAACCCTAATGACTAGTGGTAGCGCCACATATTTATTTTTCTCTCCTTATTGCTCGTACTATCTTGCCTGCTTATGTTTATGATTAGCATGAAGTATAGTAGGATAGATGTGTACCACTAAGTTTTGTAAGCTCAGCGCTCGGAATCATTCTTTCCGTGTGTAGGGTGATCATTAGATCGTGAGATCGAGGAGCACTATCGGTACAGTGTTCTAGCATGTGGAGATCTCTAGAGTACGATACTTATGTTTAATGGGCTACGTATTCATGGAACCTTACGTGGTTGAATATGTAATTCTTACTTTTGAAATTGTATTAATCAATTTAAATTTTAAATGTTTTAAATTAAGGTGGAGCTCCTTTGTAACGATTTAAATTGTTTATCTATGTTTTCAACTATTGGATCTAAATATTTTGGAAATACTTGTTTTGGGCTAAACCCAGTTTAAGAAATTTTATTGTTTTTGGTTTGGGCTTGAGGCACAAATGTGACATCCGGGTCAAGGGTGTTATATTTAGTGGTATCAAAGCTTAGGTTTAGTCGGTTCTAAGAAACCCCAGGGTGGTATAGGTGTCTTAGTAAGATGTCTAGTGAATACAAGACCTTAAATTAAGTTCGTACTCTTTAAGACTGAAATCCTGATGGTGTGTCCAATGTCGCAATGCTAAGATGGTTACGATCGTGGCCGAAAGGGGTAAGTTAAGTGTTGAGCCACTCATAGGAGCATACCAGGAGTGGGGTCACTACAGATTTTTGAGATACGAGTTAGTTGAATGATGCCAAAGTCGGGGATGTGTTCTCCTCTCGCTAAATGAATGGTGTCTCTATTGTGTGTTGTAGTAGTTCTAAAGACTTCGGATACGTTATGGAAGTGTGTGTGTGTAACCCCCTTAGCCCGGCCTAGCCGAAACTAAACTAAAAGAATCACATTAAGTTTTTCGGAGCAAACCCGAACTAATAACCTAAGCCGTTTCATTTTTTCCTTTTATCTTATCTAAATGCATTTAATTAATCCCCTAGAGTGTATATGCCTCAGCGAAAATGTTACATTATAACAGACTGCAAAATAGGGTCCGACTGCCCAATGATTCACATTAGGGACCAACATGTAAATATCACAAGTTATAGGACATATGACACAATTAAGATTACCAACTCTTAATTATTCCAATTTCATATTCACGGGTTTATTTCCATTCCATAACAATCACCCAATCACAAACAATTGCATTTACAGCAGTCAGGGACCAAATTGTAAGATTTCCAAACATCAGCAACACCAGATTGCATAAAATTAGCACATTGTACCAATACAGGCAAGCCCGTACCAATACGGATTAACAGACATAACAGCTCAGCATATCGATCCACTCATTCCCGTACCGATACAGTGTGTTGACCACCCTGTACTGGTACGACTTTGACCCGTACCGATCCCCTTTACATTTTTTTAAAACTCAGAATTCCAGTAACCAAAACATGTACTGATATGGTACCCCGCGTATCAGTACGGTGTGTTAAAACCAAAGGGATCGTACCAGTACTCAAACCCATGTACCGGAACCAGCATACATTTTCCTCAAGGTGTACCGATATGGTGGCTAAGCGTATCGATACCCGTAGCTTAAAATCAATGATTTGAGCCTTATGCAGACCCTGCGTACCGATCCCGAGGTATCCGTACCAGTACGCAGAGGCCTGTAATGACCTCTAGGTCTAACATATGACACTTTGGCTCACTTCAATCAACCTTAACACTTAACTAATGAACATATAACATAATCAACATGCTTGAACATCAACATATCAGCACTTTAAGCAAACCTCATAAGTCTAACACATTCAACCACATCATCTAAAGGCATGCTTCCTACTCAACATTTCAAAACATAAAACCATCCACATCTCAAGCACATTAAACCACTTGCAAGTCCAAACCAGCATATAAAACTTGTACAAACAGGGAGTCTAGCAAACAACCCTCCCAAATATCAAACGACCTCATTGCCCTTATACTACAAGTCTATTTCGTACCCATACATTGCAAACTCAAGTCCTTGGATGTCCTTTGGCTTGCTCGCTGCCTCTAACCTCTAATTCTCTGCATTGATGGAAAAAGATAGAGTAAGCACACTAGGCTTAGTGAGGAATGCTCTAAAATAAAACACCATCAATGCATTTAGAACCATTTACAATCTTTTCCACAACCCGCTTTCCAAAACACTTTTAAAACATCATTTTCACATCATGCCTTAACAAAATCATGCACTTAACATTTCCAAAACATCTACATTAAAACATATGCAACTCATCCCATTAATGAACAGCAATGTTCCAATTGCTAACCTCGATTTAAGCTTTCCCAAGCATACTACCAATGCTAGGCTTAAAGAGTAAAACATGATAAACTAACATTAAATCATATCATCCATCTCATGACACAATATCAATTATATTGTCTTACAAGTGATCATTCCCCACCACTCCACTTACAAATCATTTCTCCACAACTCCACTTTACAATTCATTTCTCCACAACTCCACTCTACAATTCATTTCTCCACAACTCCACTTTACAATTCTTTTCTCCACAACTCCACTATACAATTCATTTCATAACATAACATCAGATACACGAATTTAGCATGTGTTCACCCAACACTTAACATACAAACTACTGGTATATAAAAGGACCACTAATGAGAGTTTTTGGTACACATAAACCCCTCCACCGTTGTGATACCTGTGATATAGTTTTTGGTACACCTTATAAACCCCTCAACACCACTCATCGACAGATGTATAGCCCACTAATGCGAGTCTTCGGTACACCGTATAAACCCTTCAACTGTTAGGGTACTTGGATGGAGTATTCGGTACACTGTGTAAACCTCTCGACATCCGAGGCAAATTTTTATAGTGCACTATCAACTCCTATGTCCAGCCAATTATATCCAATACCCTTCCCAAAACCTTATCATACCATCACTTGCCAATATAATTCCTTTCATTATCATTCACTCACTGTTTTCATATGCATCATCAAAATCATTAAACCAATGAAATCACCCTTGCATTAAACAATGTTCAAAAACATTAACAACACTTGCATTACCTCACAATGCATCATCATCTTTATGTAATCAATTTCCAACATTAAACCATGCTCAAAATATGCATATACAGTGAGTAATTTAGACCTTTTAAAACAAGTGCATAGAAATCAATTGCCAAACCGAGTTCAAGAGAGAATTCATCCTTTATTTTCTTCCAAGCTTAGACAAGCATTTTAAGCTCGATCTAAACTCCCAAACACAATTTTCAAACCTTTGAAAAAGCTGAAAACACGTTCTCACTCGTCGACACGCAAGGCCTCGCTTGTTGACACGGTAAACACGCCTCTAAAGCCTCCAAAACGTCCGTTCAAGCTTGAGGACCAACCTCTCCGGCTTTAACCATCACAAAACAGAGGTTCTAACACATCAACATGCATTCACAACCCAGCAACATCAAAATGCAATAATCCTCACCAATTCTCAACAATTACCCTTCCATACTAATAGAAAACATCACCAATCAACTCGCAAACTTTACCCAGTCACAACCTATGGATCTAAACTATCAATTAACATCAATTACCATCCAAAAACACATTAACATCATCATTATGACTCCATCAAACATTAAACACCCACAACTCCTCAAAAACTCATAACTAACAACCTAGAAAATTAGAAATTCATATAGTTTCAGAATTCCATTGTCAAAACTGAATTATTAACATCATAAAACATCAAAATCATGTTCCAATTCAATCAAGAACACAACAAATCAGATTCAACTCGAAATCTCATCAATTTCCACAATTAAACATCAATTAAACCAATTAATTCCATTATAACTATAAAATCTCATTATAAAACTCATGTAAAGGACTAATAACTTGGGAATTTCAGTAAAGAACCTTGTATTAGAGGATAAGGACGAACCTTCCCTCTAATTGATGGCTTTCCCGCTTAATTGGATGCATTTGCATAAGAAAACAATGAGAAAACAATTGGATTTGATAAGAAAATCATTATTTAATCATTTGAAATAGATTTCACCATTTATCTTTGTATATTAAATAAAAATTTTACAAACTTTACATTTTGGTCACTACCACAAAATGTTTTACTTCCAAAACTCTTTTTTCGAAATTGATTTCACCATTTATCTTTATATATTAAATAAAAATTTTAAAACATTTTTCTATATTTTTAACTCCTTTAAAAATATTTATTGTGAATTAATCCCGAAACTATCTCGAATCCTCTAATCCGGTTCCTCGAACCGTCTATTTGACCTAAGTATCATCTACTCCCAAAATCGGGGAGTTACAAATCTTCTCTCCTTAATAAATTTCGCCCTCGAAATTTAACCAGCGGATCAGACAGGGAAACCACTCCATCATCTCCGACTTATCCTTCCACATGGACTCCTCAAAACCGTCATAACACCACAACACCTTGATAAAACTTTACCCTTCCTTCATATGCTACAAGAACTCATAACTCTACACACTCTTCATCACCATACATATCCACACAACTCAACATCCTTTGCAAACACCATATATAATGGATCCAACCACCAACTCCGTAACACCGATACACAAAACATATCACGAACTCCTTCAATTCAGGTGATAACCTCAACCGATAAACCACTCAATCTTTACATCCCTACACCATATCCGGTTTAACAAAACCTAACTTAAAATTTCTTTGCGCCCAAAGCGCATCACATTCTTTCAAGGCGAAACCTTTAAGAGTGCCCGTTTGTCAACGGTAGACACAACCTCTCTAGGCATCAATTTCACGCAGAATTCCTGAAGATCTGAAGCTTCATTCAAACAGAAAACATGCTACTTACCATTCTTAGCCCAACACAACACACACAACATTCATTACCTCTCAATGCCTTAAACGGCACCCACTGCGCACATGCCCAAAACGTGTTGTTATAAGCAAACTCAACCAAGGCAATTGTCTCCCCTAGATTCTCAGAGACTCAAATCACAACCTCTCAACATGACCTCCAGAACCAAGGTAGTGCAATTGACTGACTATCCGCCTAAAAATGATACAAAACACTAAAAGGCAACTGAGTACCCAAAGCTTCATGCAGGCACTCTCAACCTTCGCTGAAGATGTGAATCTCTGTCGTAAACCATAGACTCGAACACACATGCACCTTCATAACCCAATCAACTATCTCCCAAAAAGGAAACCATTTCCAGCTGACATTCAAGGCAACCCCAACACAGACACATGATAAACCTTTCTCTGCTTTCCACTCTGAAAGCTTTAACGGTTGCAACATCCCAGAAAAAATCAACACTTAGCCTTATCATGCTGACAACCCATACACTTAACCACAAATTTCACGACACTCCTCCTTGAAACATCCCAGAAGAACTTCCCTTCCAACCATCAAAACATCTTTGTAATAGTTGGATGCAAGACAACATTACTAGAAGGGATCTCAGCCAACCCTTCTTACGGCACACTATAAAACCCTTGAAGCCTAAACACCACCATCACCCCACAAAAATCCAATGACCTCTCCTTCACCAAATTTATAACATGTACCACCAAGGAATCACCAAGGCTGCTCTACCTAACCCAACCACCGCTCTACTCACCTAGGTTATTCCTCACCATCGATCTTTACTCCTTCAATCATTCAACCTCAAACACTTCCTACCACTCCACTCCCTATACAACAACAACCATGCCAAGTTCTTAAAACCTTAACAACCACATTCACTTGCCACCTAATAACCACTATCATACAACCCAAACTATGCCTCTAACAACCCTCTTCATCCTTATATCCCATAAAGCACATTCTCCAAACCACCAAAACCCCAAAAACCCTACAAAAACTAACCTCCCAACAAACCACCTTATACCATAACTACCCTAATTCCAGAATCTCGTCTGTAAGTGTGGACACATGTATGCATGATTACTTTCATGCTCTTAATGATGTTTATGTATATGAATGCAAGACCATTAATTTCATGCCACATACATGCATGAACTGACATATTTAAGTGTATATATATAAATGCTTCTGCATTATGCATGGTCAACCATCCACACTTACTGATAACATTTCCAGAACTAATTTTCCTACCCACTTGTCTACTTTAAATCTAACTACCCGGAAACATCCACCCACCTAGTTTTGAAGGTTTAACACCCAACCTTCGGTCTTCAAGCTAAAGCTTTTTCTAGATCCCCTAAGTAAGAGTGTACCACCACTCTATCTATTCACTCACCTAAGCATTCTCAGAATACTTATCCTGCTACAACCCCGAAGGTTTGCAAAAGCATTCGGTAACCTAACAACACTTTAAAACCTTTTGCTAACCACCGGCTTAAACCACTTACTACTACTTACAACTACACGAATATTCTGGAGCCAAAACTTATAAAGCATCAATCCTTCCACCATCCCTGCTCAAAGATCCAACCCAACACATACATTTCCTGACGTCCATCAAGAACTTACAAACAAGCCTCGTCAGCCTTATGATAGCATAACTTACTGCCAAGCTAACATCACCACTACTAACAATTTTGCTGACTCCTCTAGCGTCACACTACCCAAAGCCATAAATATCTCGAATTCTCACGGAACTCAACAACTCACTTCAACCATTCTAGAACCATTTCTATCACACAAACAATCAATATAAGAACTTCAATATTTCCAACCTAACCCTCTTGGACAAGCACGGTTCCATGCAACCAAAAACCATTAAACGTCACTACTGAAACATCAACAAACAAGCCATTCATCTTTTTCTTCCAAATTGAACTACCAAACTCAGATTCCCCCTCGCAACAGGATTTTTCAAGGGCACTTAATACTCTAACATCTCATGTCAACCATTATTTTATCTTCTTTAAAGAAACCCAGTGTCAACTTTCACCAAGTTCTTTCTGACCATTAACACCAACAACTCTAAGGTATATCCCCATTATAGGTTTAACATTCATCACATGCCCATAGCAGCAATAGCAATCATATAACCAACCATAAGCCTCAACACCCACTATTCAGTGAGATATCCAAGCTCACAACGTCCCAATACCTAAACAGCCAATCCTTACACAACACCTTATCAAACCTATTATACAGCAACTCTATCGAATTCTCAGCAACCCCATGACCCTAAACCAACAAGAAACATTTATAGTACAACTTCATACCACTCCCACTCATCTCAAACTAACTATTCGAACACCACATTAAGGATTTCAACATGTATATCAACCAACCTTACATGCCCATCCAAGATGCAGGAATGCATAAAACTAGAATCTACCCAAGAAAACAACAACAAAGATTCCAAAATAAAAATATCTGCAATCATTGTGATTTCGCTTCATCCCTCGCGATGTGCACACACCTTCGTAGAAATTCTATTCCTAGACTGGTCAGGCACCTCGGTCCTCTTACCCCCAACTTCATGCTGATAAACACCCTGGTCGTGCCCACGACCTTTCGACGGTGCCTCAACGGGTGCTAGACCTGCGCACCCCTAACTAGTAACGGATAATCATGCCTCAGGTGATCTCTTGAACCACATATCCAGCAGGTATCAACAACCACTAGCATAGATGTTTGTTCTCCCCTTGCCCACTTAAGGCAATCATGCCTCACATGGCAACGCAACCCACAACTCCAACACGTCTTTGGCAATTTCCAACACACTCCAGGGTGAATTTTTCCAAAATGCGCACACTCAAGCATCTTAATATTGGAATCATGACCAAACTATCCCAACTTCGCATTTCCCCCAAAAAGTCCAATATTGGGTCGATGCCTCCTGTCATGGCACCTCTTGTGCCTAACTTTCCCAACTTTGGTTACAAATCCCTTCTGGAAACCAGAGTTCCCAACATAATCAGGTATTCCTTAACTCCGCTTTAAGCCTCCAGTTCTCATCTCTAACGCCACGGGTGCCAACCCACCGCACTTATCCCTCCTCAACTTCTACAGACCCTCTACTGGGGATCCTGAATATGCAACTCTACCTATAACAGACACAAACATACGTATCCCAGCCACAACTGCTCAAAAAGCTTTAACTATCACCTGTTCTACTTGTGTCAAATCGCCATACCATGTCCCAACAGATACGAGTAATACACGCTATACTCCCTCGGGTGGATTCAGGGAAAGAGGCGGCAAAACCTCATGAAGCACAACACCATCCACAGCTCTCTGCTCCTCAATGTTGGTTTGACCTGACCCTAAGTCTCTCATCGGTGGCATCATACAAAAATGTATCTAAGGCATGATAATTACACCAAAACAAAAATAATCAGGTCAGATTCAAGCAAGGATCCAAGACTTTCATTTTAATCCAAAAATCATTTTATAACTGAAGTAATAAGGCAATAGGTCCCCAATAATACCCAACATGGCATATATCAAACACCGTACATGTAAACAATCACCATGCATAGCAAATAGCATGGAATAGTCATCAACAGCTTACCAATTTTCAAAAACACACAATACAACACACCAACATCATCCTAATTTTCGAAACCTGGCTCTGATACCACCAAATGTAACCCCCTTAGCCTGGCCTTACCGAAACCGAACTAAAAGGATCACATTAGGTTTATTGGAGAAAACCTGAACTTGTCTATTTTTTATTTTTTATCTTATCTAAATGCATTTAATTAATCCCCTAGAGTGTATATGCCTCAGCGGAAACGTTACATTAGAATAGACTGCAAAACAAGGTCTTACTGACGATTCACATTAGAGACCAACACGTAAATTCACAAGTTATAGGACATATGACACAATTAAGATTACCAGCCCTTAATTATTCCAATTTCATATTCAAGGGTTTATTTCCATTCCAAAACTAATCTCCCAATCTTAAACAATTGCATTCATAGTAGTCTGGGACCAAATTGCAAGATTTCCAAACATCAGCAACAACAGATTGCACAAAATCAGCACAACGTATTGCTACAGGCAATCCTGTACCGATATGGATTAACAGACATAACAGTTCAGCATACCGATACACTTATTCCTGAACTGATAAGGCGTGTTGACCACCCCATACTGGTACGACTTTGACCCGTACTGATTCCCTTTACTTTTTCTCAAAACTCAAAATTCCAGTGACCAAAACGCGTATAGATATGGTACACCGCGTATAGGTACGATGTGTTAAAACCAAAGGGATCGTACCGGTACTCAAACCGTGTACTTTAACCAACACACATTTTCCTTGAGGCGTATCGATACAGTGGCTAAGCGTATCGGTACCCGTAGCTTAAAATCAATGATTTGAGCCTTATACAGAACCTGCGAACAAATCCTGAGGTACCCGTACCGGTACGCAGAGGCTTGTAATGACCTTTAAGTTCAACATATGACACTTGGCTCACTTCAGTCAACCTTAACACTTAATTAATCAACATATAACATAATCAGCAGGCTTGAACATCAACATATCATCATTTTAAGCAAACCTCATAAGTCTAACACATTCAACCACATCATCTAAAGGCATGCTTCCTATGCAACATTCAAAACATAAAACCATTCACATCTCAAGCACATTAAACCTCTTGCAAGTCCAAACCAGCTTATAAAACTTTTACAAATAGGGAGTCTAGCAAACAACCCTACCAAATATCAAACAACCACATTTCCCTTATTACTACAAGTCTATTTCGTACTCGTACGTTGCAAACTCAAGTCCTTAGATGTTCTTTGGCTTTCTCGCTGCCTCCGACCTCTAATTCTCTGCATTGATGGAAAAAGAGAGCGTAAACACGCTAGGCTTAATGAGGAGTGCTCTAAAACAAAGCACCATCAATGCATTTAAAATCATTTACAATCTTTTTCCACAACCTGCTTTCCAAAACACTTTTAAAACATAATTTTCACATCATGCCTTAACAAAACCATGCACTTAACATTTCCAAAACATCCATATTAAAACATGTGCAATTCATCCTATGAATTAACAGCAATGTTCCAATTACTAACCTTGATTTAAGCTTTCCCAAGCATATTACCAATGCTAGGATTAAAGAGTAAAACATGTTCAACTAACATTAAATCATATCATCCATCTCATAACACAATATCAATTATATGTGCTTACAAGTGATCATTCCCCACAACTCAACTTACAAATCATTTTCCACAACTCCACTTTATAATTCATTTCTCCACAACTCCACTTTATAATTCATTTCTCCACAACTCCACTCTACAATTCATTTCATAAAATAACATTGGATATACGGATTTAGCAAGTGTTCACCCAAAACTTAACATACAAACTATTGGCATCTAAAAGGCCTACCAACGGGAGTTTTCGATACACATAAGCCCCTCCACCGTTGTGATACCCGTGATGGAGTTATCAGTACACTTTATAAAACCCCTCTACACCACTCATCAGTAGAAGTATAGCCCACTAACGGGAGTCTTCGGTAAATCGTATAAACCCCTCAACCGTTAGGGTACTTAGATAGAGTATTCGGTACACCATATAAACCCCTCGACATTCGATACGACTTTTTATTGTGCACCATCAAATCTTATGGTCAGACAATTATATTCGATACACTTCCCAAAACCTTAACATACCATCACTTGCCAATATAATTCCTTTCATTATCATTCACTCATTGTTTTCATATGAATCATCAAAATCATTAAACCAATGCAATCACCCTTGCATTCAACAATGTTCAAAAACATTAACAACACTTGCATTACCTCACAATGCATCATCATCTTTCTATAATCAATTTCCAGCATTAAACCATGCTCAAAACATGCATATACAGTGAGTAATTTAAACCTTTTAAAACAAGTGCATAGAAATTGATTGCCAAACCAAGTTTGAGAGACAATTCATCCTTTACTTACTTTCAAGCTTAGACCAGTGTTTCAAGCTCGATCTAAAGTCCCAAACATAATTTTCAAACCGTTGAAAAGCTAAAAACACGTTCTCACTCACCGACACACAAGGCCTCACTTGCCAACACAATAAACATCCCTCCAAAGCTTCTGAAACGTCCTTTTAAGCTTGAGGACCAACCTCCCCTATTTTAACCATCACAAAATAGAGGTTCTAACACATCAAAATGCATTCACAACCCATCAACATCAAAATACAATAATCTTCACCAATTCTCAATAATTACGCTTCCATACTAACTGAAAACATCACCAAACAACTCACAAACTTTACCCAGCCACAAAATTTGGATCTCAACTATCAATTAACATCAATTACCATCCAAAAACACATTAACATCATCATTATGCCTCCAGCAAACATTAAACACCCACAACTCCTTAAAATCTCGTAACTGACAACCTAGAAAATTAGAGATTCATATAGTTTTCGAATTCCAATATTAAAACCCAATTATTAACATCATAAAACATCAAAATCATGTTCCAATTCAATCAAGAACACATCAAATCACATTAAACTCGCAATCTCATCAATTTCCACAATTAAACCTCAATTAAACCAATTAATTCCATTATATCTATAAAATCTCATAAGAAAACACATGTAAAGGACCAATAACTTGGGTATTTTAGTAAAGAACCTTGTATTAGAAGAGAAGTATGAACCTCACCTCTAATTGATGGCTTTCCCCCTTAATTGGATGAATTTGCATAAGAAAACGATCAGAAAGCAATAAGATTTGATAAGAAAATCATTATTTAATCACTTGAAATCAAAAGATTAATTAAAATAAGATTTTACCTGAAGGTTTCGAAGAAGGAAATAGTGTTTGGCTGGAGAGAATTGGAGAGAAAATCTTTTGGAGAAAAGTTAGTTACGTCAAATTTGTTTTAAGCTTTAATTATCCAATTAATTCTCCAAGCTCGTTTATTGTATTTTAAAATCACTTAAAATAACCAAATTAAGGGAGAAAGTCTGATATTATACTTTGGGTAAATAGCTCCTTAAAGATTCAAAGTTTTGCCCCTTTACATTTAAGTCACTAGAAAATAGATTTTACAAACTTTCCAATTTGGTCACTACCACAAAATGACTTACTTCCAAAACTCATTTTCCAAAATTTTATTTCACCATTTATCTTTACATATTAAATAAATATTTTAAAACATTTTTCCATGTTTTTAAATCCTTTAAAAATATTTATTGTGAATTAATCCAGAAATTGACTCAAATCCTCTAATCCGATTCCTCGAACCGTCAATTTGACCTAATTACCATCTAGGCCCAAAACCAGGGCATTACAGTGTGGCAAAGAATCTTCATCGTTATACGTGAATAACATGTGTGTGGAGGGTATGGATAACCCACTTTCAAAATCGATATATGGATGCATTTTGGGTGAAGGACCCTTTGATCATGTAAAAGGAGTCTTGTTGATACTCGAGAAGTATCATCGCCTCCTCAAGGGCATTTATTGAAGAGAATGGACTCAGGATCCACTAGTTCATTAGAGTGTGGCTGAAGTTAGACGTTCCATAGGTTTGAGAGGGTTATCTTCTTATGAGTTGTTGCACCTTGGAAATTGCTTGGGTTAATCAAGCACGATGCTAGCCAGTAATGTCGAGAGTTGAAGTGTTGGGAGTCCAAACTTCAAGTTAGCAAATCTAGTCTCAAACTCGGGCATTGGGCCTTTATGTTGAGAGCCCAATTAAGAAAATTGAATATGGGCTTGTGGCAAAAGAAAAGAAGAGGAATGTGGGTATTTATTAAATGGTTTTATACAAGTTGGAGGAATGGATTTTATTAGTGGTGTTTGAAATTTAAATAGGTGTGTGTGGTTGAAAAAGAGGAGGGAGATTTTATGAAGAGGGAGAAAAGGAAAAACTGGGGGAATTAGAAAAGTAAGTGGGTGAGTGAGATTGTTAGAATGAGAGAAAAAGAAAAGGGTTTTAAAAAGAGATAAATGGGTTTTTTTTGTTTGGAAGTGATTCAGCCGTCGTAAAATCTCACTATCAGCACCATTGGGTAGGGCTCGTTGAGACAAGTTGACCGGTACCGCTGTCGTTCGCTAAGATAAAAGAAAAGAATAACCAAAATAACTTAAAATGCCAAGTTCTAGAGTCCTACCCCGAAAATCACCGCCACCATTAGATCCACCAACTAATGAAATATAGATCTAGATGTTGTCATCATCGTTCGGCCAGCAGAAGAAGCCTCATGCACCGCCTCTACGAGTGGGCATGTGCCAGCTACAGAGAAGGATGCATATGGGTTTTCATACACCCGTGCGCACCGGATTTGGCTCCATAGGGTGCATTGTAGCATCCATGCACCTGTCCGTACTGGATCTTGTTCTTGGGGTGCACCATATGTTCTTTGTGCCTACTTCACACCGGATCACCTGGCACCCTTGATCGATGTTGACCAACTGTTGACTTTTTCCAAGGGACTTTACCCAGGGGTTTCTCGACATCTTGTGTCTGTTGGCGTAGTCTGTTTCGCCAAATTTGAACTTGGTAAGCTATTTTTTTCGTGTTTGACCTTGTGAATTGAAAAGGGGATGCATGAAATTAATGTGTTTTCATATTCATTTTTATATGAGGATTATTCAGGATCGAATATCAAACCAAGTAGAGTATCGAGGAGCTCGAATGAGGATTTATCGCTAATGCTTGAGGTTAGTACACCACAAACACCGAAATGCTTGATGATCATCATAAGTGTAATTGACTTGCTTGTTAGTGTTTGCAAAATAGGTACAGAAAAATAAGCATATGTTGAGACTAGTATTATGAGAATTGCATGTATTGAGACGCCTAATGAGTTTGAGAATATTCGAGACTATTATGAGCTTTAAAGACCGTGTAAGGCCATTTGAATATTCTTATAATTATTTGATTGGTTGGTTTACATGTCGTGTTGCTTGAGATTTGAATTGGCATGTTCGAATAGAGATTATACTAAATGGACTGATAATTGGTAATATTCGAATAAATGATCATGAAACTAGTAATTAATATTAATTAATTAAATGTGTTAGTATAGAAACCCTAATGACTTTTATAAGCTTTAGGGATCGAATAAAGTGTTGAGAAATCATAATTTGAGGATATTGTACGAACCCGTGAATATGGTATCGGTACGAGCTTGGTCGTACTGGTATGCAATTGGGGGTCATATCGGTATGAGTCGACCCGTACCAATACTTGTGGAAATTAAAAGTTTCCAGTAAGCTATTTCTGTATCAGTACACGTGTGAGTGCCGATACCCGAGGTTACCATATTGATACTCGTGTATGAGTAATGGTACCTGATATGATAATAATCTATAAATGCAATTTAAGGATGGAAAATGATGTTAATATTAATAATTGAATTATGCCTTGAATAAATGTGATGACATGGATTAATGGAGACAATGAATAAGATTAATTATATACTCCTCCATAATGTATTAACAACTCGGTAATGTAAAATAAATGATGTGTTGACGATTAGCAACAATAAGGGATCCTTGGGACCGCGTTGCTTATATACTGGATAGACATTTGATTGGTTGAGTTGATGTTTGATAGGATCTAGATACCCAGTGAAAGAGTGTTGCAACACCATGGTTAGAGATACCGAATGGAGGTTACTGATGCTATGTGACATGGGCCTCATTCAAGGACACTCAAGGGGGATTCCGAGTTTGGGTGTATGTTCTGATGCTAGGTGACCCAGCCTTGCCTAGAGTGTCGATGCTCGAGGGAGGATTATGAACAAGAGAATATGTTCCGATGCTTTGTGACCCGGCCTCACCCAGGGTGTATGTTCCTATGCTTTGTGACTCGACCTCACCCAGAGTCTATGTTCTGATGCTTCGTGACCCAGCCTCACTCCAGAGTCGTTGTTTAATATATGTTTTCGCCTAGATGATCTGATGAGATCTCAAGCTTGGTTGGGCCTTGTGGAATGTATGATGATTGTTGTGATGTGAGCATGTGTTTAGGCGACTAGTGGTAGCGCCACGTGTTTATTTATCTCTTCTTATTGCTCGTACTAGCTTGCATGCTTATGTTTATGATTAGCATGAAGTATAGTAAGGTAGATGTGTACCACTGAGTTTTTTAAGCTCAGTGCTTGAAATCATTCTTTCCGTGCGTAGGGTGATTGTTGGATCGTGAGTTCGAGGAGCACTATCGGTACAGGGTTTTAGCATGTGAAAATCTCCAGAGTACGGTACTTATGTTTAATGGGCTATGTATTCATAGAACCTTACGTGCTCGAGTCTGTAATTCTTACTTTTGAAATTGTATTAATCAAGTCAAATGTTTAAATGTTCAAAATAAAAGTGGAGCTTCTTTGTAACAATTTAAATTATTTATCTATGTTTTCAACTATTGGATCTAAATATTTTGGAAATAGCTTGTTTTGGGCTAAACCCAGTTTGAGAAATTTTATGGTTTTGGTTTGGGCTTGAGGCCCAAATGTGACATCCGGGTTGGGGGTGTTACATGTTTTTCCTTTATCTATTATGCTCATTGTTCTTCATGTGTAGTTATTGTAAGAGCTATCGAGAGAGGCCTTTTAACTATTGATATGTGGCTTAATATCAAGAGAGTTAGGTTATACAAACGTGAACAGTGGAGCTAAGCTATTAACTTAGTTCTAATCCATCTTAGACATAAGTTTAGGGTTTTAACGACTAAAAGAGAGTTCTTAAACATATAATAGAGTTGTTCGGGTTCACCCAAAAATTTATTACCTTAGCTTCACTATTATTAACTTTTAGGCATCAGAGAGTCAAAAGTTTCTTATAAAATCCTATCGAGTCTATAAAGATCTTAACGGTTTATGCATACATGTATTGCCAGTCGCTATAGCATTGTAATAAGTATTCAAGCATATATTCTTATCAATAATCTCAGCTTCCATAATTATCTATTATTTTCTGTTGTTGTTCGTCTTAATCATAGTTATCTTTAGTTTTAATTATTTTAGTTTTAATAATTCAACAATCACCATTACTTGCAAACACATTCTTAAGTTCGATAAGTTCGTAGTTATTGATCTAATCCTTATGGATGCGAGACTCTACTCATCACTTTTTTACTTGATTCAATAAGTATAATAGCTCTAAAGTGCATCACTATTCGACAAGCATCACATACGATACTTACCAGATCTGAAGATGTATCTTATTTTTCTAAGCACCCTTAACTTAAATGTGTACAGGTACTCTGTTGAAGGCAGAGTTTTAATGGTGAGCAGGGGCTCCCTTGTCATTATGACATGTAAGTAGAAGATTAGTATATTGTATGTCTTTCAGGTTTTCACAACCACATGTCATGTTGTGGCTACCTTTTCTTTGATGGATGAGGATAATACCAAACCTAGACATATGCGTATATGGCATATGAGTGAGAAAAACAAAATAGAGTTATGAGAAAATAACTTTTAGACAACCAAGGGATATGTAAACTCAAACACTATGAATATAATGATTTTGGGAAACATAAGAAAGTTAACTTAACAAAGGGAACCCATAATTCGAAGGACACTCTAGATTACATTCATATTGACTTATGGGGACTATCTAGAGTACCTTCCGGATGAGGTGTCAATTACATGTTGACAATCATATATATTTTTTCAAAAAAGTTTGGACTTTATTCTTTAAGAATAAAAGTGATGTGTTGTTCACATTCACATATTGGAAGATTGTGATCGAGAAACAAATATCGAGACAGGTAAAATACCTTCGCACAAACAATGTCTTAGATTTTTATTCTAATGAATTTGATGAGCTAACATGTGTTAGATCATAGTACTCCACAAAAAAGGGAGTTGCCAAATAGATGAACATAACCGTAATGAAAGGGATTCGATGCATGTCGTCCAATGTTGGTTTACCTAAGTAGTTTTAGGCTGAAGCTGCCTCCACAATGTGTTTGATAATTAACAAGTCTCCGTCAAACGTCATAGGAAAGAGTTCGCAAGAGAAATTATCTTAAAGTCCTCTAGATTATACTAACTTAAAGATTTTTTTGTTTTCTCATGTATGCTCAAGTTAATAATGAGAAATTACAGCCGAGATCCATGAAGTGTGTTTTCTTGGGTTTCAAAGATGGTGTTAAAGTTGTAACAACCCAGATTTTGGGTTAGTAATTTGGAAATTGGATCCGAGCTTGGGTATTATAATATTAAGGATTTATATGGAAAATTATGAGATTGGAAGATTGAACTTTAAAAAAATTGATGATCGTTTTGAGTGATGTTTGAAGTTGAGGACCTTTGATGCGATTTCACCATTATTATTCAGAAGATAACATTTTGAATTAAAGTGGTGAGAAAGGGGAAATGAAACCAGATTTTTATTTCTTTCTCTCTCTCCATTCTCTTTGTTGTTCACTCTTTTTCATTTCTCCCTCTTCAAGTTTTCAACTCTGATCTACCAAATTTTGACCGTCCGTGTTTGATACCTCCTACACCATTGTGTTCATCTCGTCTAGATGAGTTAGTAGATGGGTTTAGGGATCCAACCTTGAATAGTAATCTAGCAAGCTTGATTTGTTGTTTGAAATCAAAACCCTAAATTTAAACCCTAAAGGACTAATTCAGCAAAGTGTTAAAGTTAGGGGTTCAATTATGATTTTTGGAGTTTGAAATGTATTTTTGTTGTTAGTGATGTTTGAGGCATGAAAATGAAGTTAAAATGCTAAACTGGTGATTATTCGAGTTAGTGACCATTTTGACAATTTGTCAAAAGTGGATAACCAATTCGGCAATGGTGTATAAGAAGAGGACAAATTCTGATTTTTTTATGTTAAGTGATGATTATGATGCATAGTTGATGATTGGGGCCTAATTGCAAAGTTTTAAAGCTAGAATCCTTGAATTGTAAATTGGTGACTATTTCGACAAATTAGAGAACAAAGGATTGAAATGTGACAATTAGGTATTTGAAGAGTACTATGTTGGAAAATTTTATTTAAGTGATTTAGATGTTTATTTTGAAGTGAATAGAAGCTTGTATTCACTTAGGGACCAAAACGGTAATTTGTAGAAAACAAGGGACCAATTCGGCTATTAAGCAAAGGTAGAGGAAAAATTATGGAAAAATAGAAAATGGATTAATTGGATCAAAAAAATTCCTTTGGGGACCAAGAAGACAAATCGGCTTGAGGTTTAGGGACCAAAATGGAACTTTTCAAAGTTTAGATCCTAAAGTGTAAATGATGAAAAATGTAAGGATCAAGCTTAAATTAACTATTTGAAGCTTGAAAAAGTCCTTAGGGACTAAAATAAGTATTTTAGTAAAGCTTGAAAGCTTAAGGTAAAATGTGAGAAAAAATGTGATTCGAATATAAGAAACTTTATCGGATCAATTATATATTTAATGGATAATTTATTTACTTTCCATTATTATATTTAGAGTGAATATGTTCTAACATATACTTGAAATGGTATATGTTATTTTATAATGTAGCTTTCGATGCGAATTGGGACCGTACTAACAAAAATGGAAAGAAAAAGGTTGGGAGTGAGATCAAGTGATAAAGTCGACTTCATTACAAGGCCAAGGTGAGTGCATTTTTGCTTATTTATATATATGTGATATGAGTGAATGCATTTTTGTAACATCCCCTTCCCGTATCCGTACACCGAACATAGTCAAAGATGTTACATGATTTAAAATATATCTTTTAATCTAAAAACCGGGGAATTTAAATATTTTAAAAATAATTTCCCAAGTGGTCACCCATCCTAGGATTTCTCTAATCCTAGCACGCTTAACTTTATCTAATTTAGAACTAAAATAGTAATTTAATACTCGATAGTAAAACTTTTTACGTAAATAACATAATCATATCAAAACATATAATAATAATAATAATAAGCAGTAAATACGTTTAACATCTATGAAAGGTTTATAAAATTATTACATATCTGGTTGAAGTATTTTAACAAAAAGACAGGTTTATCTAGAACATGCCACTACTAAATACACAAAACATGGATGTCATAAGTACTAAAATCAACCTGTCGATTCTGTACTCCCAACAGAAAAAGTGATGCAAAAGCCGTCCGTTCCTAATTTCGTTTACCTACGTGTATAACAAGAATACACATTGAGTATAACTCAGTGAGGCATAAGATGAGAACATATATAAAATACTTTGTAATGCGTGATACTTTCAAGAGCATGATAATCATTAAATCATATAATCTGTAATGCATGAATATCTATACATGAAATCATATAGTTGTATTGTATGATCATATAGCCCAAGGTAAATATCAAGTGACTAAAAAACGAGTCGCGTACTTTAAAAGTACTATTCTTTTTTGTAAACTGTGGACACATTTAAGTGTCAAATAACTGTAGGACACAATGAAGTGTCAGATAACTGTAGGACACACTGAAGTGTCAAACACAATGAAGTGTCGGATAACTGTAAGACTCTAATGGTATACCACAATATTGTCCAACTTCATATTATACTACCAAGGGCAAACTTAAAACAATTCCTGCAAAATGGCAAGCAACCTAATAACAATTTATATCATGTAAAACATACTCATACTAGAGCAGTCCATACTCCAATATGTTCTATATAATCTATGGTATACATGCCATTTAAAAACTATATAAGTAACTTGTCATATATATCATGCTATAAATCATTTGTAAGCATAAATATATGTCATGATCTTTAAATCAGTAAAATAATGTATCATGCAAAACATGTTATGCTATATAAAAATCTTTACCTTTTAGGTTGACTTATCACAAGTCTCCCTATAATATGTATGTTAATAAACATACTTTTAAATACATTTATGCACTCACCTTAGCCTTGATAATATTAACTTTGTTACTTGATTTCACTTCTGATCCTTTTCTTTTCCTTTTCTATTGAAACGACCTTGGTTTATATCAAAATCTACATTAAAAATAACATATACCATTCCAAGTATATGTTAGTACATATTCATCCCATATATAATAATGGAAAGTAATTAAAATAACTATCCATTATACACAAAATTGATTCGATAAAACTTTCTATATTCGAATCACATTTTATTACATCTCTCTTCAAATCTTTAACTTTTACCAAAATACTTATTTTAGTCCCTAAGGACTCTTTTAAGCTTCCATCAATAAATTTCAAGTCTAGTCCTTACATTTTTAATCATTTGCACTTTAGGACCCAAACTTTAAAAACCTTTCACTTTGGTCCCTAAAGTAGCTGAATGGTCCTATCAATCCCAAATATTGATTTGAGCTTCAAAATAAATATTCGAATCACTTGAATTAATTCTCCAAAATAATATTCCTCACTTACAAGCTCAGCAATCAAATCCCTAAACTTTACAAAGTTTACAATTTAATCCCTAATACAATCTAATTAGGGATTTTCATTCTAATCGCCTTATATCAACACATGAAACCAATCTTCCTTCAATCATGTCCTAAAATTCAAACATTAATATAAACCCTAATTCTTCTTTTCAAGAACATGAACCATTCTTCATCCAAATAACAAAATCAAGCATGTAGAACATCATTCCTATCATTTCCATCATCAAAATAATTTTTGCTATAATTTCCCCTAAATTTATCAATATTGCCGAAAAGTCCCTAAGCAATTTTTCATGGAATTTTCATCACTTCCAACATAGAAACAACATCATAACCTTATTTCCAACATGAATAACCTTTAAAACATAATATTCCAGTATGTTCTTCATCCACCCTAATCATTAACATCAACTTAGGAGCATGGAAACCAAGTAAAACTTATACCAAATGATAGAGAATTCAATGAAGAACAACTTCTTATTTCATATCTAAACCACAAATTCAATCCAATAAGCTTAAAAATCCAAAAGAAAAATTTCTCTTACCTTTGGAGGGGTATTCGAACAAGGAGAAATTTGAGAGAAAATTCTTGAATTTTCTTTTGTTTCAAAATTAGCCATTTGTGATCTAATATAATTAAAATGAATTTAAAATTCATTTTAATGTCTAATGACCTTTTTACCCTATAATCCAATGTTCCACAACTTGCCACATGTCCACCTACTCATCCAAAGGTCAAAAACATACCAAGGAGTTAGTGATTACCAATTTTGCCCTTGGAAATTTCCAAAATTACCATCTTGCCATTTTTCATCCAACGACTCGTATTCAACATGGAAAATCTACTTTAATCCAATGGTCCATGTTAAATCCTACCATTTTAAGACATGGAAATGACATTTTTAGGCTTGCCTTATCATCCTTTAAAATATCTTGAATGTACGATTCGATTCGATTCGATTATCGAATTTTTTTCCAAACTTTACCGCTTTATAGCCACTAATACAAACTCCGTACGAAAAATCCGAGTAACACAAAAACATCATTCTTGGGGGTGAACTATTCGTTTATGGGACTAAAATACATAACTTTTAGAAATTACAATTTAGTCCCTAAAAATTTCTAAAATTTATACTTTAACCACCAAACTTTCAAAATTTTCATTTTAGTCACTAACCAAAAATTTGGGATATTACAATTCTCCCCCTTAAGAAAATTTGTCCTCAAATTTTCAAAACGTACCTGTTTTAAATAGGTGTGGATAATGTTTTTCCATTGCATCCTTAGTTTCCCATGTCGCTTCTTCCACCTTGTGATTGCGCCAAATGACTTTTAGCAATGGTATTTGCTTGTTCCTTAATTATTTGACACCATACTCTAGTATCCTTACTGGTTCTTCTTCATATGTCAAATTTGATTGCAACTCAATTTCCTTCGGTACAATCACATGTGATGGATCTGATCTATATCTCCGGAGCATCGAAACATGGAAAATGTCATGAATTTTACTCATCTCCTGTGGAAGAGCTAACTGATATGCCACAAGCCCAACTTTCTTTAAAATTTCATATGGTCCAATGTACCTAGGACTTAGTTTTCCTTTACGCCTGAAACGCATTATTTTCTTCCAAAGAGAGATTTTCAAAAATACTCTTTCTCCAACCTCAAATTGAATGTCTTTTCTTTTTAAATCTAAATAAGACTTTTTTTGATCAACGACCTTTTTTAAGATTGTTTTGCACAATCTTAACTTTTTCTTCCATTTCTATCAACAAATCTAGTTTAATTAGCTTGTGATCATGTAATTCAAACCAATTTAATGGTGATATGCACTTTCGACCATAGAGGGCTTCATAAGGTGCAATTTGAATACTTTCCTGATAACTGTTATTGTAAGTAAATTCTGCTAGCGGTAAATACTTTTTTTCCATGATCCTTCGAATTCAATTTTGCAAGCTCTTACCATATCTTCTAGTATTTGGATTGTTCTTTCTAACTGACCATCTGTTTGAGGTTGAAATGCAGTTCTAAAGTTCAATCGTGTCCCCAAAGCTCTGTGTAATGCTTTCCAAAATCTTAATGTAAACTTCAGATCTTGGTCTGATACTATAGATATCGGCACTCCATGCAATCGAACTATTTCCTTGATATACAGCTCGACACATTTGCTTATTTGATAATCCGTTCTAACTGGTATAAAGTGAGCAGATTTGGTTAATTTGTCCACTATTATCCAAATAGAATCCTTCTTGCTAGGGGTCAATGGTAGTCATGTTACAACATCCATAGTAACTCTATTCCACTTCCATTGCAGAATAGAAATAGCTTTTAATTTTCCTGATGGCACTTGATGTTCAGCTTTTACCTGTTGAAAAGTCAAACACTTGGCAACAAACTATGTTATCATTCTTTTCATACCAGGCCACCAGTATCGACTTTTCAAATCTTGATACATTTTATTTCCTCCAGGGTGCATAGTCAAAGGACTGTAGTGTGCTTCAAAGAGCAAATCACGCTTTAACTCAGAATCTTCAGGAATATACACTCTATCTTTGTAATAGAGGCACCCATCAGTTTTAATCTCGAAATCTTTTTATTTCACCGGATTCCACTTGTTTCATCTTTGCTATACACTCTTCATCTTGATGTTGACTTTCTTTATCCGATCTAGCAATGATGATCTTAAATGTAGCTCCACTAATAACGAACCGTATGGTCTCTCCTCTAATTGTGCATTTAAAGCTCGTAATGTAGCGAATGTTTTCAGACTCAAGGCATCTGCTACAATATTTGCTCGGCTTGGGTGGTAGTCAATGATCAGATCATAATCCTTTATCAGTTCCAACCACCTTAATTGTCGTAGATTCAATTCTTTTTGTGTTATCAAATATTTTAAACTCTTATGATCAGTATAAACGTGACAACATTCACCATAAAGATAATTTTGCCACACTTTTAGAGCAAAGACTACAGCTGCCAGCTCTAAATCATGAGTCGGATAGTTCCTTTCATGCGGTTTTAACTGTCGGGAAGCGTAAGCAATCACTTTTCCCTCTTGCATTAATACGCACCCCAATCCATTATGAGATGCATCACTGTACAAAGTAAACTCTTTTCCTAATTCTGGTTGCACTAAAACTGGAGCTTCAGTTAAAATTTTCTTTAACTGATCAAAACTTTCTTGACATTTTTCAGTCCAAACAAATGGAACATCTTTTCTCAATAACTTTGTAAGTGGAGCAACTATCATTGAAAAGTTTTTCACAAACCTTCGATAATATCCAGCAAGTCCTAAGAAACTGCGAACCTCGGTAATATTCTTGGGAACCTTCCACTCCACAATAGATTGTATCTTTTTAGGATCCACTCGAATTCCTTCAGCTGAAGCAATATGACCCAAGAAAGCTACTTCAGAAAACCAAAACTCGCATTTTGAGAGCTTAGCATATAGTTTTTTCTCTCTTAAAATCTATAACACTATTCTTAAATGTGCATCATGATCTTCTTTAGTCTTCGAGTATACCAATATATCATCAATGAAAACTACGACAAACCGATCGAGATACGGATGAAATACTCGATTCATTAAATCCATAAATGCTGCTGTAGCATTTGTAAGACCAAATGGCATCACTACAAATTCAAAATGCCCGTACCTCGTTCAGAACGTTATTTTTGGGATATCTTCCTCCTTGACTTTCAATTGATAATAACCAGACCGAAGATCAATCTTAGAGAATACTACTGCTCCTTTCAGTTGATCAAATAAATCTTCTATTCTCGGCAATGGATACTTGTTCTTTATGGTCACCTTGTTCAGCTGTCGGTAATCAATGCACAGTCGCAGCGAACCATATTTCTTTTTGACAAATAACACTGGAGCTCCCCATGGTGATGTACTAGGACGTATAAATCCTCTATCTAATAACTTTTGCAACTGTGATTTTAACTCCCTCAATTCTGCAGGTGCCATCTATATGGAGTCATGGATACTGACTCAGTACCAGGAATAACCTCAATTCTAAACTATACTTCTCTCTCTGGAGGTAATCCTGGTAACTCTTCCGGAAATACCTCAGGAAAATCCCAAACTGTTGGAATCACACTGAGGTCATTATTAATCTTCTTAGTATCCACTACATGGGCTAGAAAAGCCTCACAACCTCGCTCCAATAGTTTCTTGGCTTTAAAAGCCGAAATCACACTGTTTATAGATTGGGACCCTTCACCCAATACTATAATCTTTGTACCATTTGTAACCTTTAAAATCAATCACTGTTGGCGACACCTTACTGTAGCATCATAGGCATGAAGCCAATCCATGCCCAAAATGATCTCAAGATCACAAATGGCAACTCTAACAAGTCAGGTGGGAATTCAATTCCCTGAACTTTAAGTGGACATTTCCTACTTACTTTAGTTACCCGAGCACTTTGGCCTAGGGGGTTTATGGATATCACATCACTCTGAGTTAGTTCTAAAGGAATTACTTTTTCCCTAACTAACTTCGAACTAACATATGAGTGTGTAGATCCAGTATCTATCAAAATAATTATAGGTTGACCGTAGAGTTGAAAAATAACTGTAACAATGCCATGTTCTTCTCTGTCATCCTATGTACGGATGTGATATACCCTTGTTGAGGCTCTATCGTCTCGACCCACCAAAGCTTCAGTCTCCTTTCTAGAATCCACTCTAGATTATCATACAGACCCACGACATTTGCCTCTTTGTATCCCAATAGATCTTTCAGTCTGAAACAATCTGTCACCTCGACTTGGACAATCACGCATAAAATGTCCTGTTTCACCACAACAGAAACTGGCTCATGTGATCATCCGGTAATCTCCATGATGTTTTCGATTACAAAACTTGCATTGGGAAGGTCCTTGTTTCTTTCCAGAGCCTTTCACTGATATCGATGTGTTTTTGGACTTTCTAACCTGATTTGATTGTCCCTGAGGTGCTGAAAATCCTGATCTCCTATGCTGTGAATATCCTTTGGCCTGCTTTGACGATTACGACACAAAAGATGTTTCTGCACTTCTTTTTCGGCTCTGTGATTCTTTTTCCGCTTTCTTTCGGACAATCTCCATTGCTTTAGCTTTATTAACTGCTTCTTGGAGGTCCCTGGAAATAATTGCCACCAGCACCTCCTGGTATCTGGCATTTAATCCACTTATAAGGCTGTCAGTGATGGCTCTCTCATCCGGTAGCAATTCAGAGGCAAACCTGCACAATCTATAGAACTCACACTCGTATTCATATACTGAGCGATCTCCCTGTTTAAGGTCCAGAAACCACTGTCTCATCTCCTGAATAAATGCATCTCCAATATATTTCCTCTTAGACTCATGGAGGAAAAATAGTTAGCTCACTTCTTCTCGATACAAGAGCAGTGACATTATTCCACCATACTAGTGCTTGTTCTCTCAATAAAGAGACAAATCCTTCCAGCTTTCCTTGATCATCACACCCAATCCAAGCCAATATTGTTTGTATGTCATTCAGCCACAAATCTGCTGACATAGGATCCCCATCAATGTCGCCTCAAAAATCAGGAGCATGGAGCTTCTTTAACTCCTTAGGAACATAAACTCGATGAGGTCTATTAATTATCGCATCTAGGGCTTGCAAAAATGTACCCCGGTCTTGCACTGGCATTTCCTGTGCAGGTGTTCCAGCCCCCTGTTGTACAGGCTACTGTACTTCCTCCCCGACTTCTGGAGCATTTTCGGGCCCCACTTGTTGAGTAGAATTTCGGGATATAATTCCCTCCGACATCTGTACTCATAACATATACTTAAACTAATAAGCAATTGCAACGATCAAACAAGTATCATTTTCACGTAAATACTACATCCTAGTGGCATGTACACACTTTGACACCTTTATCGAGTTCAAGTTAACTCTAGAACCGACTAAACATGTAGCTCTGATACCTATAAATGTAACATCCCCTTCCCGTATCCGTACACCGAACACAAGTCGAAGATGTTACAACTTTAAAAAATATCTTTTAATCTAAAAATAGGGGACTTTAAAAATTTTAAAAATAATTTCCCAAGTGGTCACCCATTCTAGGATTTATCTAATCTTAGCACGCTTAACTATATTTAATTTAGAAATACAATAGTAATTTAACCCGATAGTAAAACTTTTTACATAAATAACATAATCATATCAAAACATATAATAATAATAAGCAGTAAATACATTTAACATCTATGAAAGGTTTATAAAATTATTACATATTCGGTTGAAGTATTTTAACAAAAAGACAGGTTTATCTAGAACATGCCACTACTAAATACACAAAACATGGATGTCATAAGTACTAAAATTAACATGTCGATTCTGTACTCCCAACAGAAAAAGTGATGCAAAACCCATCCTCTCCTAATTTATTTTACCTACGTGTATAACAAGAATACACGCTGAGTATAACTCAGTGAGGCATAATATGAGAACATATATAAAATACTTTGTAATGCATGATACTTTCAAGAGCATGATAATCATTAAATCATATAATCTGTAATGCAGGAATATTTGTATATGAAATCATATAGTTGTACTGTATAATCATATAGCCCAAGGTAAATATCAAGTGACTAATAAACGAGTCGTGTACTTTAAAAGTACTATCATTTTCTGTAAACTGTGGACACATTTAAGTGTCAAATAACTGTAGGACACAATGAAGTGTCAGATAACTGTAGTACACACTGAAGTGTCAGACACAATGAAGTGCCAGATAACTGTAAGACTCTAATGGTATACAACAATATTGTCCAACTTAATATTATACTACCAAGGGCAAACTTAAAACAATTCCTGCAAAATGGCAAGCAACCCAATAACAATTTATATCATGTAAAACATATTCATACTGGAGCAGTCCATACTCCAATACGTTCTATATAATCTATGGTATACATGCCATTTGAAAACTATATAAGTAATTTTTCATATATCATGCTATAAACCATTTGTAAGCATAAATATATGCCATGATCTTTAAATCAATAAAATAATGTATCATGCAAATCATGTTATGCTATATAAAAATCTTTACGTTTTAGGTTGACTTATCACAAGTCTCCATATAATATGTATGTTAATAAACATTCTTTTAAATACATTTATGCACTCACCCTAGCCTTGATAATATTAACTTTGTTACTTGATTTCACTTCTGATCATTTTCTTTTCCTTTTCTACTGAAACGACCTCGGTTTATATCGGAATCTACATTAAAACTAACATATATCATTCCAAGTATATGTTAGTACATATTCATCCCATATGTAATAATGTAAAGTAATTAAAATAACTATCCATTATACACAAAATTGATCCGGTAAAACTTTCTATATTCGAATCACATTTTATTACATCTCTCTTCAAATCTTTAACTTTTACCAAAATACTTATTTTAGTCCCTAAGGACTCTTTTAAGCTTCCATCAATAAATTTCAAGTCTAGTCCTTACATTTTTCAACCTTTGCACTTTAGGACCCAAACTTCATTTTAATGTCTAATGACCTTTTGTTTCAAAATTAGCCATTTGTCATCTAATATAATTAAAATGAATTTAAAATTCATTTTAATGTCTAATGACCTTTTTACCCTTGTAATCCAATGTTCCACAACTTGCCACATGTCCACCTACTCATCCAAGGGTCAAAAATATACCAAGGAGTTAGTGATTACCAACTTTGCCCTTAGAAATTTCCAAATTTACCATCTTGCCATTTTCATCCAACGACTCGTATTCAATATGGAAAATCTAATTTAATCCAATGGTCCATGTTGAATCCTACCATTTTAATACATGGAAATGACATTTTTAACCTTGCCTTATCATCCTTTAAAATATCTTGAATGTTCGATTCGATTCGATTATCCGATTATTTTTCCAAACTTTACCGTTTTATAGCCGCTAATACAAACTTCGTACGAAAAATCCGAGTAACATGAAAAAATCATTCTTGGGGGTGAACCATTCATTTACGGGACTAAAATATATAACTTTTCAAAATTACAATTTAGTCCCTAAACTTTTTCAAAGTTTATACTTTAACCACCAAACTTTTAAAATTTTCATTTTAGTGACTAACCAAAAATTTGGGATATTACAATTTTTACTTACTTTATATATATGATGTGAGGGAGACATACGAGAAGTCGACCTTGAAATTAATGAAAATGTATGTTGATCAAAGTTATGTAAATGGCATGAAATATTAAATGATATATGTGATACATTGATATGGCATAATGAATTATCTAAGATAAATCGGATTTTAGATTTTGGTTATGAACTGCCCATTATCGAATTATGAATGATAGTATTGACAGATTGGATATTGAATGTGAAAATATTATATTGTTATGCCCGAGTACTAGTGTGAGAGTCTTTGGTATAATTGCATATCCATAGAGTCTTAGCAGCTGCATTCCAGCACTACGGTGCGTTCCAGACACTTCGGTGTTGACATTAGACGCTACGCCATTGCAGACACTACGATGTCGACTAGCACAAAATGTGCGATAATGAGGAGCAATGGGCGTCCTCGAGTACATACTCACCATCAGACGCTACGGCGTTGCAGACACTACGGTGTTGTTATGATGACTCGTATACCATAGGTTCACATGAAATTGTACTTTGGGCTATAATTCATGAAATGCTTTTATACAGGTGGATAGGCCAGTAAGGCTACTGTATTTCCTACTGATAAAGTAAGAACGATATTATGACTTTGGATTTATATACATACAATTATGATTTATATTGATGCTTTGAACATGGATTGTTGATTATAATGTTGATTTTACCCAAGTACTATTGTGAAATCTTTGGTATAGTTGGATATACATAGAGTCCTAGGAGCTGCGTCATAGCACTACGGTGCGAGATAGACTCTTCGGGGTCGAGATAGACTCTTCGGGGTCGAGTTAGACTCTACGAAGTCGATTCAAACACTATGGTATTACATAGCACAAAATGTGCGAGTATGAGAAGTAATGGGCGTACTCGAGTACGTACTCGTCATTAGATGCTACGGCGTTGTAGACACTATGGTGTCGGTTATGATGACTCGTGTACCAAAGTCTCACATTATATTGTACTTCGGGCTATAATACATGAAATGCATTTATACAGGCAGTTAAGTTAAAAAGCTTAACGTATATTTGATTAATAAAATAAAGGTTTGATGATATGATATAAACTGCAATTGGGAATCGCTTGTCATCTTGCAAGAATTGTTTTAAATGTTTTCCCTTGGTAGTATAATATTAAGTATGACAGTATTATGGTATATCGTAAAAGTCTATCTGACACTTAATTGTGTCCACAGTTTATCTGGCACTTAATTGTGTCCACCGTTTGCACCTAAGGGAATTGGCTAGTACTCTGGGAGTACACGACTCGTTTACTCATCTCTTGATATTTACCTTAGGCCATAAGATTTTACAGTACATGTTTATTACATGAGTGTCACACTTTACCAAATATCATGCCTAATACAATTATTTCATCTACAAATAATTTTATGTCGTATTTTACATGTTACGTATTTATATGCCTCACTGAGATATACTCAGCGTGTATTTATGTTATACACGTAGGTGATCAGGATTAGTAGATGACATCCTTTGCTTTATCATCATTCTGTATAGAAGATAATCGACAGGTATTTCGGTAATCATGACATCTGTCTTTTGTATGTTTAATAGTGGCATGTATTTAATAAATCTATTTTGTTAAAGTAATTATCAGGGCCTATAATAATGGCGTAAATTGTTTGAAATTGATTTTTATATCTACAGTTTGGTGTTAAATAGTCTTATTTGATATATTTTATACTAATTAGATATCGAATAATTTTATTAGAAACCCTTTTGTAAAATAAATTATTTTAGTATGTTTGTATACTTTATGTAAAATGTTTTATAAATGGAACTCAGATAAATATTTTATATCGGTATTAATTAAAGTTAAGTGTGTTTGAGTTATAAAAATATTAAGATGGGTGACCACTGGGAAGTTTTTAAAAAAAATTAAATCACCCCAGATTTTGGTTTAAAGATCTGTTTTAGAAAGATGTGACATTTTCGACTCGTGTCCAGTGTACGGTCACGGGAAGGGGTGTTACATTTATTGGTATCAGAGCTACAGGTTTAGCTTATTCTGGAGTTAAACCGAGCTCGATAAAAGTGTTAAAGTGTGTACATGCCACTAGGATGTCATATTTACTGAAAAGAAATACTTGTATGATTGATGCAATTGTTTACTACTCAAAGGGGCCATTGTAGGAATAAATGTCTGAATGAGAATAAATACCGTTGGACAATTAAAAGAGGGAACATTATGAGTTCCCAGAAATGAGTAAGGAGATTAACTAAGTCTAGTACCCAGTTTAAACGGGGTAATAACAAATGGACTGATATAGAAATATACTGAAATCAGTGTTGTGAAGTCTATAAAGCCTTTACTATGAAAGTTGATAGAGTATTGGGCATAGATGAGTATTTTGCTCAAAATATTTCAATAAAATGTCACTTAAAGCGATTGATTTAAAAGAAGCACGAGTGGTGTTTCGATCCTTTTAACAAGTAAAAAGGATTTCAAAGTATTGGAATGGTGACTTTGGTAATAAAATGAAAATATTGTTAAAGTAAGGGTTGAAGAATTAGTTAGTCTTCGTAGTGAATACTAAGATGAATAGTGAGGACATAAGTACAATTCCAACAGCTCAGGATTGATGTAATTCCCAGCAATGAGCCAGTGTCTATGCTTTATACAGAATGGTACCTACAGAACTGAGAGAGTTAAAGTCTCAGTTGCAGGAATTAGTAGACAGAGGATAGTGCTACAGATTAAAAAAAAAGTTATATGTAAAACTCTCGAAAGGTGAGTTTGGTTATCAGAAGTGTATTTCTTGGGTTACATTGTTTTAACCGAAGAGATCCACGTTGATCCTAAAAAGATATAATCCATTATGGAATGAAAGGTTCCCAATAATATTAATGAGGTTTGCAGTTTCTTGAGACTTGCTGGATATTATCGAAGGTTTGTGAACAACTTTTTGATGATAGATGCTCCACTTACAAAGCTATTGAGAAAGAATGTTCCATTTGTATAGACTGAGAAGTGTCAAGAAAGCTTTAATCAATTAAAGAAAATTTTAACAAAAGCTCCGGTTTTGGTACAACCAGAGTCATGGAAAGAGTTTACTCTGTACTGTAACGCATCCTATAATGGAATAGGGTGCGCGTTGATGCAAGATAGGAAGGTGATCACATATGCTTCCTGACAACTAAATCCACATGAAAGGAATTATCCGATTCATGATATGGAACTTGCAGCAGTAGTTTTTACTCAGGAAATGTGGTGACATTATCTCTATGGTGAACGCTACCACGTGTATACTGATCATAAGAGTTTAAAATATTTGATGACACAGAAAGGGTTGAATCTACGACAACAAAGATTGTTGGAACTAATAAAGGATTATGACTTGATCATTGATTACCATCTAGGCCGAGCAAATGTCGTAATCGATACCTTAAATCGGAAGACATGTATTACATTATGAACTTTAAATGCTCACCTGACATGAAAAGGATGGTTCGTTGCTAGTAGAGATGCAATTAAGATCTTCATTGCCAAGTTGAAATAAAGAAAGTCAGCAACAAGATGAAGACTATATAGCAAAGATGAAACAAGTGGAGTGCCAATATCTATAGTATCGAATCGAAATCCAAAGTTCACATCAAGATTTTGGAATGCACTACACAGAGCTTTGGGGACACGATTGAACTTCAGTACTGTGTTTCATCCTCAAACAGATGATCAAGCTAAAAGAACAATTCGAATACTAAAAGATATGTTAAGAGCTTGCGTGATTGAGTTTGAGGGATCATGGGAAAAGTATTTACCACTAGCAGAATTTGCCTACGATAACAATTATCAGACAAGTATATAGATGGCACCCTATGAAACCCTTCACGGTCGAAAGTGCAAATTGCCATTAAATTGGTTTGAGTTATATGATCGCAAACTGATTAAGCCAGATTTGTTGCAAGAAATGGAAGAAAATCAAGTGCATTGAACCTTAAGAAATTCTAAAGAAAGTTGGCCCTGTGGCGTATCAACTAGCTCTTCCACCAGAGATGAGTAAAATCCATGGTGTTTTCTAGGTCTCGATGCTCTAAAGATACAGATCAGATCCTTCACACGTGATTATACTAGAGGAGATAGATTTGCAATTAGATTTGACTTACAAAGAGGAACCAGTAAAGATACCGGCTTATGGTGTCAAAGAATTAAGGAACAAGAATATACCGTTGGTGAAGGTCCTTTGGCACAACCACCAAGTTGAAGAGGCAACATGGGAAGCTAAGGATACAATGGAAAAACAATACCCACATTTATTCGAAACAAGTACATCTTGAAAATTCGAGGACGAATTTTCTTAAGGGGAAGAATTGTAATACCCCAAAATTTAAAGTACTATTTAAGGGTCATTTAGTGCTAAGATAATTGCTTAAAACCTTACTTAGTGGCTAAGATGACAAAAAAGCAAAAGTTAGGATTTTCTCAATTATGGACTGTAGAAAAGAAATTTCTGAGGTTTTAAGGTGGCATGTGACAGAGAACGAGTAAAATAGGATACTCGCAAAATTTGCTTACAATCCAAGGGAAATTGGAATGGGAATTCAAGGTTAAAGTTTAGTGACCAAAATGATAAGTTTTCAAAACTTGTATGGTACAAGTCAAAATATAAAAAGTTGAGGGACCAAAGTTGTAATTTCCCAAAAGTTAGGTGTTTTATTTCATAAATAGATAGAGCACCTATTGGTGTGGACCAGATGTGGAATTACTGGTTTGATCCGATATTTCGATTATTGGGAAATCACAGTCAAAGTTTAAGTGGAATTCAGATACCTAGATCGAACTGAAAAATTATGAAATTTTACCATATGATAGATGAAGGTTATAAAATTCATTTCCAGGTGTTGGAAATATTTTAGTTCGATTCAGGATGAATCCTATGATTTATTTTGAATCAGGCTAAAATTTTGTAGAAGATTCTATATACTTTGAATCGGATCAAGCTAAAATTTTGTAGATGATTCCATATACTTTGGAAGAGTTATAACATATTATTTTATTGATATTTGGAGATTTAAATGTTTGGATTAAATTTATTTGACTGAAATTGCCTAGAATGACAATTTTGTAAAAAAGTTTATTGGTAATGGGTATTTTGGTCTTTTCACCCAAAAGGGACATGGAAGGAATTCTGAGATTTCTTTAATGGATGAATATTGGTTGGTTGGAATCCAAATAAGTTTAGTTAGAATTTTACAAAATGGTAAACTAGTAAATATGAATTAAGTTGGGGGACATTTTGGTAAATTGGAATAAAATGAATTAAAAATTCATTTTTATTTATACAAGTGTCATAAATATATGATATATGAAGAGTTATCATCCAAAAATTCATTCCCAAACCATGGAGAAAGAGGAGAAAGAAGAGGAAATCTTACAAGCTCGATTTAAGCCTAAAAACTCGATTTTTAGGTAATCTTCCGAACTACAAAGTTGTTCTTCTCTTCAATCGCTATCTATTGATGTAAATTATTCATGGATTTCATGCTTGATTGATGAGATCTGATATGAGAAAGAAATTAGGGTTTATGTTCAAATTTGGGGGTTTTATGATTTTATGAATCTATGTTCGATTTTATGTTGAAATCAAGCAAGAATGACGTTGGATTCATGTTTTTGAATTAGAATTTAAACCCTAAACAATTTAGTAGCCTTTAAAAAGATTAAGGTTTAGGGATCCAACCTTGAATTAAGGTTTGTGATGATGAGTTAGTAATCTAGCAAGCTTGATTTGTTGTTTGAAATCAAAACCCTAAATTTAAACCCTAAAGGACTAATTTAGCAAAGTGTTGAAGTTTGGGGTTCAATTCTGGTTTTTGGAGTTTGAAATGTATTTTTATTGTTAGTGATGTTTGAGGCATGAAAATGAAGTTAAAAATGCTAAACCGGTGATTATTCGAGCTAGTGACCATTTTGACAATTTGTCAAAAATGGATAACCAATTCGGCAATGGTGTATAAGAAGAGTAAAAATTCTGATTTTTTTATGTTAAGTGATGATTATGATGTATAGTTGATGATTGGGGCCTAATTGAAAAGTTTTAAAGCTAGAATCCTTAAATTGTAAATTGGTGACTATTTCGACAAATTAGAGAACAAAGGGTTGAAATGTGGCAATTAGGTATTTGAAGAGTACTATGTCAGAAAAATTTATTTAATTGATTTATATTTTGAAGTGAATATAAGCTCGTATTCACTTAAGGACCAAAACGATAATTTGTAGAATACAAGGGACCAATTCGACTATTAAGCAAAGGTAAAGAAAAAATTGTGGAAAAATTAATTGGATCAAAAACAATCCTTTGGGGAGAAAGAAGACAAATTAGCTTGATGTTTAGGGACCAAAAATAGAACTTTTCAAAGTTTAGGTCCTAAAGTGTAAAGGAAAAAATGTAAGGATCAAGCTTAAAGTAACTATTTGAAGCTTGAAAAAGTCCTTAAGGACTAAAATAAGTATTTTAGTAAAGGTTGAAAGCTTAAGGTAAAATGTGAGAAAAATGTGATTCGAATATAAGAAACTTTATCGGATCAATTATATATTTAACGGATAGTTATTTTATTTACTTTCCACTAATATATTTAGAGTGAATATGTTCTAACATATACTTGAAATGGTATATGTTATTTTATATCGTAGCTTTCGATACGAATTGGGACCGTACTAACAAAAATGGAAAGGAAAAGGTCGGGAGTGAGATCAAGTGATAAAGTCGACTTCATTATAAGGCAAGGTGAGTGTATTTTTACTTATTTATATATATGTGATATGAGTAAGTGCATTTTTACTTACTTTATATATATGAAGTGATGGAGACTTACGAGAAGTCGACCTTGAAATTAATGAAAATTTATGTTGATCAAAGTTATGTAAATGGCATGAAATATTAAATGATATATATGATACATTGATATGGCATAATAATTTATCTAAGATAAATCAGATTTTAGATTTTGGGTATGAACTGTCCATTATCGAATTATGAATGATAGTATTGACGGATTAGATATTGAATGTGAAAATATTATATTGTTATGCCCGAGTACTAGTGTGAGGGTCTTTGGTATAATTGGATATCCATAGAGTTTTAGCAGCTAAATTTCAGCACTACGGTGCGTTCCAGACAGTTCGGTGTTGACATCAGACGCTACAACATTGCAGGCACTACGGTGTTGTTTAGACACTTCGGTGTCGACTAGCACAAAAGGTGCGATAATGAGGAGCAAAGGGCGTCCTCGAGCACGTACTCACCATCAGACGCTACGACGTTGTAGACACTACAGTGTCATTATGATGACTCGTATACCATTGGTTCACATGAAATTGTACTTTGGGCTATAATTCATGAAATGCTTTTATACAAGTGGATAGGCCAGTAAGGCTATCGTATTTCCTACTGATAAAGTAAGAACGATATTATGATTTATATTGATGCTTTGAACATGGAATGTTGATTATAATGTTGATTTTGCCCAAGTACTATTGTGAAATCTTTGGCATAGTTGGATATCCATAGAGTCCTAGCAGCTGCATCATAGCACTACGGCGCGAGATAGACTCTTTGGGATCGAGAAAGACTCTTCGGGATCAAGATAGACTCTACAGAGTCGGTTCAAACACTACGGTGTTACATAGCACAAAATGTGCGAGTATGAGGAGCAAAGGGCGCCCTCGAGTATGTACTCATCGTTAGATGCTACGGTGTCTGTTATGATGACTCGTGTACCAAAGTATAACATTATATTGTACTTCGGGCTATAATACATGAAATGCATTTATACAGGCAGTTAATTTAAAAAGCTTAACGTATATTTAATTAATAAAATAAAGGTTTGATGATATAATATAAACTGCAATTGGGAATCGCTAGTCATCTTGCAGGAATTGTTTTAAATGTTTTCCCTTGCTAGTATAATATTAAGTATGACAGTATTGTGGTATACCGTAAGAGCCTATCTGGCACATAATTGTGTCCACGGTTTATATGGCACTTAATTGTGTCCATAGTTATCGGGCACCTAATTGTGTCCACCGTTTGCAACTAAAGGAATTGGTTAGTACTCTGGGAGTACACGACTCGTTTACTCGTCTCTTGATATTTACCTTGGGCCATAAGATTTTACAGTATAGGTTCATTACATGAGTATCCCGCTTTACCAAATATCATGCCTAATACAACTATTTCATCTACAAATAATTTTATATTGTATTTTACATGTTACATATTTCTATGCCTCACTGAGATATACTCAGCGTGTATTTATGTTATACACGTAGGTGATCGGGATTATTAGATGACAACCTTTGCTTCATCATCATTCTGTATAGAAGATAATCGACATGTATTTCGGTAATCATGACAATCCGTCTTTTGTATGTTTAATAGTGTCATGTATTTAATAAATCTGTCTATTTTGTTAAAGTAATTATCGGGGCCTATAATAGTGGCATAAACTGTTTTAAATTGATTATTATATCTACAGTTTGGTGTTAAATTGTAATATCCCAATTTTTGCTTAGTGACTAAAATGTAATTTTTGAAAGTTTAGGAATTAAAGTGTAAACTTTGGAAAAGTTCAGGGATCAAAGTGTAATTTTCAAAAGTTTTTTAAGTTAATCTCGTAAATGAATAGATCACCCCCAATAGTGATATTTATGTGTTACTGGATTTTTTATACGAGGTTTATATTATTCAAATTTAGATCGAATAAAATTGTTAAGCGTGCTCATGCCATAGTAGCCCAAGGATGGGTAACCTAATAGGAAGGTCCCATATCCAATATTTTGACTGATAAAAAGGATTCAGTTTGAGTTAATAGTATTCGTAATGGATTGTTAAGATAAGATTTCTAAGACGAAATGTATCTGGTAAAAATTCCCGGTAATTATCGGTATATCAGATCGAATTGAAATTTTAAAGACAGTTCCAGGAATTTTGAAAAATTCATAAAATATTATTTTATGAATATTTTATTAATGTTGATGGGATTCTAACTAGATTTAGTTAGAATATGATGGAGTGGTTATAAAGCTCAAAGAAAGAGAATTTGGAAATCGTATTGAGTGAAATTCGAATAATTAGATCGAATAAATATCATAAAATGGAACCAATTTGGTTCAATCTTTATGGAATGGAAATTTTTAAGTCTTGTTTTAAATAAAGTCTAGTTGGAGGGCAAGTTAGTCCTTTGCCATGGATGGCATTTTTGAAATATTTTGGAACATTGAGGTCAATTTTGGAAGAAGATTTACACATGGATTAAATCATGGCCATTGATTTTGATTAGATTGAATCTTGGCCATTATAATAAAAGGGAAAATTAGTAATTTCACTATAAAAATGAATTAAAAATTCATTTTTTAAACATGTGGATAAATATTAAAAGATGAGAAAAATCTTTCTCATCCATCTTTCATGCTGTTCGAAATAAGGAAGAAAATATGAGAAATATGCCAAAAAAATTTCCTAGCCATTTTCAAGGCTTTTGATCAAGAATTCAAGCAAGGTTGTTTAAGGTAAAGTGATCTACTCTTCATTCTCTATGTTTTGATAGTAAAATTTCATGGAATTATGAATTTTAAGTTAGGGTTTGAAAAGAGAGAAATTAGGGCTTCATAAAATTTTATTAGAATTATTGTAGTAGATGATGAATTAAGATTAGTTTTGATGAAAACAAGCTTGAAATCAAGTTAATTTCATGTTGGAAGATGTAAACCCTAATCTTGAAATTTAGGGATTTGTTAGGGGTTTAAGAATTGATGATGATATTGAAGGATTTAAGTTGCTTGAAGCTTTATGTTGATGTTAGAACTTAATTTTGATGTTTGAAGATTAAATACCTATTAAGAGCCAATTCGAATTTTTATGGAATGTTAGGGACTAAATTGTCAAAATTTATTTGATGATGGAAATGAATAGAAAATGAAGCTTCAAGCTTGAATTGACAATTTAGGACTGAATTGAACATTTTTGGAAATTCAAGGATCAATTCGACAAATTAATAAAAATTAGGGACTGGTCTTGAATTTATAGAAAATTGATAAAATTGAAGATTTAAGCATGTTATGAAAGTTGAAGGACTGAATTGTCAAGAAAGGAAAACATAAGGGACCAAATTCGAAATGAAAAGTTGATTAGGGACTAAATTGAATAAAGTTGGAACTTAAAGGAAAATGTTTAAGGATATTAGAATTAAGTGAAAGGTTTAATTGTACATTAATTTAATGTACCAAAGCAATTTAGTGACTAAAGTATCACTTTTATAAAGTTGAAGAACTAAAAAGGAAATAGTCCAAAATAAAAATTAATTATAGAATTGTTCAAAAATGGGTTTGAACAATTGTTAAATGTTCAAAATGGTCACTAACGACTTAAGGACCATTTCGGCAATAATGTAAAATATTGGGGAAATTTTTAGAAAGATTTTATATTCGAATAGTTATGCTTAAGAATCAACTTAGCAATGTTAGATTTAAATCGAATGCGAGAATGGTAATGTATATGTTCGATTGGTCTTATACAGTTTTAAAAGAGATCGGAAGAGAACTAGTGATAAAAAGAAAGATAAGAACTTCGAGTAAGCTTAGTGAGGCATACTATTCATGGCCCAGGTGAGTGCATTTATATGTTTTAAAAAGCAAATAGGAAGACTTGCGATAGTCAACCTTAAATTTAAGATAATATTGTATTTCTATATAATGGCATTTTATTTCCCTATAATATGTGCTATAATACTTTGCTCGACATGGCAAGATTCGCGAAATACCAGGTACGAATGAATGTTTGCATAAATGATGATGCATTATGCATACATGAGATATGGGAAAAGGATATGATTTAAATGAAACAAGATACACCTAAAATAGTATTGTCTTATATATATGTTGAGTTACTGCATGTTGTAATAAAGGTAGATTACATGGAATATGAAGTAAGAGTTACTTTTCTGAGAAATGATGATGATCTATGTCTGTCATGACTAATTATGATGAAGCATGAAATATGCAATGTTTATCTATAGGATTGATTATGATGATTGATTGATGATAAACTTAATGCCCAAGTATTGAGTATGAGAGTCCATGGTATAGTTGGCATGCCATAGAGTCCTTAGCAGTTGCACTCTCATATTCAAGTTATGAAAAAGATATTGTGGCAAAATGATTGTGTCACATGCACCCTGGGGATCCACGCCCACTGTGCCCGAGTGCACTATCGAGGTGCTTCTGTTTATGGGGAGCAAAGAGCGTCCCCGAGTACGTACTCATCTTCACATTCACATTTGACACTACGGTGTCATTTCAAGATGACTCACGTACCTCGATCTCATATAGCATACTTTGAGCAATGATAAGGGAATCATGTCATGTAAATGAACCATGTTATGTTTATGAAATATATCAAGTATATGAATCATGCCACGTATTCGAATCATGACATATATATGATTTATATCAAGTATATAAATTATGCAAGTACATGAATTATGCCAAGTATACGAAGTATGTCACGCATATAAGAAATATGCTATGCGTATGTATCATGCCATATATACAAATTATGTTACGTATATGAATTATACCATGCATATGAATTATGCTATGTACATGTATTATGTATGTACATGAATTAAGTCATGAATATGAAAGAAATCACGTATATGAATCATGCCGCGTATGTAAATCGTGTCATGCAAATGAAATATGCCACATATATAAGAATCATATTACATAAATAGAATATGCCATGAATATGAATCACATTACATATATGAACCATGTCATGTATATAAATCATGTTAAGCATGAAAATCATGTCATGTATGTGAATCATGTTGCTTATGTGAATTATACCATGTATGTGAATTATGTTATTTATATGAAATATACCATGTATATGACTGATATTATGATGATAGAGCATTGGAATCATGAGCAAGTTAGAAACTTATGAAATGTACATGAAAATATAGAGACTGTGGAAACCTTGATAGTACTATCCTATCTTAGGTAGAGAACTTGATATGATATGATAAAATAAGTATTATTTTACTCTATATTTGTTAAATAAGATTATTGCCTCACTAAGTTCGTACTTAGCGTGTGTTATTTCACACGTAGGTTCTTCCACGTAGAAGGGCATGAAGGAGCTATTAATTGGAAAGTCAAGTTACATTAGTAAGCACGGTATGTACATCTTAAATTATGGTTGATATCTAGTGGGCATGTACTCGTATGTATGTGGGTTTAAAAGATGCAAATGTTTTGTGAACTTAAGTTATAATGTGTTTACGTATTAATTAGGAGTGTAGGGACTCAGAATATGGTTTTACTACAAATGATTAAGATTTATGCCATAGTTAAATCTAGTTTAACCCTAATCACGTAGAAATTTTAAAATCAAGAAAGGGTCTAGGCATGGTACATAGTTTTCTCCCTGAATTATATTTTTATTACAATAACATATTTATAAATTTTCTAAAATAATTCAGGGTCGAAACTAACTGCTATAGACTGATGTAGTTTTCAATTTAAAACCGAGGAAGGGTTAAACAACAAGACAAAGTTTGGTGTATATAAAAAATTCTTCAAGTTAAGTTTTTTTAATAACTCAGTAACATCTTTAGTGTATATTCGGTCTATGAATATACGTTAAGGGTGTTACACAAATAGTCTCATTTGATATATTTTATACGAATTAGATATCGAATAATTTTTTAAAAACCCTTTTGTAAAATAAATTATTTTAGTTTGTCTGTATACTTTATGTAAAAAATTTTATAATTGGAACTCGAATAAATATTTTATATCGGTATTAGTTAAAGTTAAGCGTGTTTGAGTTATAAAAATATTAAGATGGGTGACCACTGGGAAGTTTTAAAAAAATTAAATCACCTTATATTTTGGTTTAAAAATCTATTTTAAAAAGCTGTGACATTTCCGACTCATGTCCGATGTATGGTCATGGGAAGGGGGTGTTACACTTCCACCTACTATCTGACTCTATACCTAATTGGTACTATCAATTGTTGGGATGAACAATCAACGCAAGATGGCGAAGGGGGTGAATTGGTAATTTAAAATTTTGGTGGAAACAATTGGAAAGGTAAGAAAGATTGGGACACAAGATTTATAGTGGTTAACCTTCTCAACAAGATCTACATCCACTACCTTAGCTATCTACACTAAGAATCCTCACAAAGAGAAACACAAATAGAGCAAACTGAAAATTCCTCACAGGTTTAATTGTTTGCACAATTCTAGGCTCACTCAAACCCCAACACTTGAATAAAATGGATACAAATGAAATCACTCAAGTGAGTTTATAAAATATTACAATAAAGGCTCAAAGATTATTGAATGTGTTCTTGAATGCTTTAGACTTGTTGAATAGTTGTTGTTGAAGCTTTGGAGACTTGATTTTACACCCTTTCATTTATTTCTAGTAGTTTGGGTAGTTGAGATATTGATTATAGTTAGTGGGCTGCTACTTTCCCGTAATAAATGTTGTTTGGTGGCTAGTGGTATCGGTACTCAAGCTATCGTACCGGTACCTGCCATACAAGAAATAGCTATTTGCAACAAAGGGGTATCGATACGCTTGAAGACGTATCGATATGAAGTGTAAATTTTATAAGGGGAATCAGTACGGTCTATACCATATCAATACCAGTTTTACTCACTGGAATTCTGATAAGTTTTGCACAAAAGGTTGTATCGATACGCCTATGTGGGTATCGATATGAGTTAACTGAACTTTAAAGTTATGGTTCGAATAAATTGACAAGGCAACGGTCAAAATTAAATAAGAAGATTTGGAAGATCTTTAACCCTGTAATGGTACACATGAAGCCGTACCGATACTTATAAGCAAATTTGGTTACCATGTTTGAAAAGGCGCACCGATACAGTTACACACGTATTGATACCCTATAGCCATTATGAATAAAATAGTTTTCCAGTAGCTAAAATACGTACCGATACGGCCTTAGGCGTATCGGTACTCATGTACCAAATTGGCTATTTTTGTGTACCAAATACTTAGAAAAACTTTGGGTTTAATGTTTTGACTTAGAAATTATTTTAAATTCGGATCCTTGTCAATTTGTGAGTTTTTAAAAGTCTTTTAAAAATTTATTTCATTTTACAAAATTGTCATTGTTATATCAAAATCAAATATAGGTTTATCAATCTTCTCTTTTTGATATAACAAAACCAAAATAAATTTTTAAGTCACTCCCCATACGGCTAAAAGATATTTTATTTTTGAAAAAGCTTTTTGAAAAAAAATTATATCCCATACTTCTCCCCTTTTTTGTTAAATCAAAATTAATAGGGCAATTAAAGAAATATATAAAGCACAATAACTCCAAAGATAAATAAACAACATAGATATTATAAAATTTAAAGCATAATTTAAAGCAATATTAAAATTCAATTTAAAATTAAAGACATACACCAAAGCAAACTAATGTCATAGGAAATCAAATAAAAACAAGGTCCATAAACTCAAATCCTAATAGATAATATGATATGGAATGAATGAGATGCAAAGCCTAAGAGTCGTCCTCATCTTCATCATTCTCGTCTTTATCTTCCTCATGATCATCACCAAGAGCATGACCATGCCATTCGGTATGAAATGCAGTAAGGGTCATGTCCATCGAGGTTTGACGGTTCTCAACGGAGGCAACTCGAGCATTCATGGAAGTAAAATGAGCATCAAGAGAATCAAACCTTACATCCATGGCGGCAAAGCGAGTGTCCAAAGTAGCAAACTTCCCATCAAGATAGGCCATGAGAGCATCAAGGGAATATTGAGCAACCAGAGCCTTCGAAGGAACGGGAACATTCTCTACGGGATCGGCTTGAGTACCACCAGGAAGATCCGTATTGCAAACACATTGCCCATTGTAGAAAGTGAACTTGGCTCGCTGAAGAGAACGATTATCGATGGGATCGGTGAGAGGCACTCCAAGATCAAGGGAACAATCTATCCCAAGCTTGTGGAACATGTAGCTAAGAGCGGCGCCATAGGTGAATGAAGACACAAGTGTGGTATGACAGTTTTGGACAAGGAAGACTAACTCGACAAACATGATTTGGGCTAGGTTTGGGCGTTTTTCCTCACGAAAACAATGTAGCCAAAAGTCATCGACTTGGTGAATGGTATACCACTTACCACCGGATGGTCGAAACCACCAAGTGATGAGAAGGTGAAGGAAATGCTCATGGGCATCAAGCACAATTACAGAGCCATTATAGGTTTGACCAAAAGGATTTCCATCATCTAGATCTTCATCATACATACCAAAAAGTTTGACAATTTTAGAAGAATCAAGTCAGAATTTCTTTCCCATGAGATAAGACTCAATAGCTATGATCTCGATTTAAAATATATCGGGCATTAGAATAAAAAATAAGGACAAAATTTTTGTAAAGAATGCCGGGTATGTTTAAAAAATCATTAATTTCCATTGAGTCATTAAACCGAGATAACAAAAGTTAAATTCATCAGAGCACATAAAGGGCATAGAAACAACACGCTCATGACGGATTTTGTAAGATTGAAATTGTTTAAAACGATCCATAGCATTGGGTATTCCGGTTCATTAAAACATTGGATAAAAAGTTGGTTTAGGTTTGGTCTTGTACCATTGTTTTCTTGATTTGGGTTTGGATTGAGAACAGTAGAACTAGACCCCAACTCTCATCTAGATCATTTCTTAGGATGCATGGTGAAAAACCTAAAAAGTTCAAACCACAAAAACATATGTATGCATAAACATCACATTCAATCCAATAAATCAATCCAATGATCAAAGTATTATAAAAATCTATATTGTATAGTTTAAAATCATATACAAGTATAAAGAAAAATTTTGGTATAATTTAAAATTTGAAAACAATAAAATAAAATATATGAGTATAATTTTATATTCGAATAAAAAATTTTCAGTTTTGAAAAAGTTTGTGTAAAATTTTTTAAAACATGGATATATACATCCTAAATATATAAATTTGAAGCATAAAGACTATACAAATATAAAGAAATTCAAAATTTGAAGGGTTTATATAGGAAAAACCGACTAGGGTTTTGAGGGAAAAAGTTATGTTTGATTTAAATTAGGAAAACTCTCATTTAAGGCTCCAGTGGACATACGTACTGCTACGCAAAAGATGCGTACTGAAATCACGTATCGGTACGGATTTACCCATGCCAATCCTTGACCCATATCGGTAGAGAACAAGTTGTACCAAAACACTACCCTTGATACCTGTATTGATACATTATACCCCGTATCGATACCCCTTGACCAATTTTGACAGATTTGGCTACACGAGACCCAAAAATTTGATTTTACTCGAATCAATATACATGAATATGATATGAGATCATCATGAATGTGCAAAAGCAGATACATACTCCCCCTAACAACATGAATAGATGCAATAGAAGCAAAATCACGTAAACATGTAAATCAACCATATTCAAGCAAGATTTAAGCACAAAACACACTCTAAGGTTCAAGAAATGCTAGTAAGCCCTAACTCTCTCCTAAGAGTCCAAAAACACTATTCGCCTAAAGGTTTGGTAAAGATATTCGCTAATGGGTTCAAGGTGTCTACATACTCTAGAACAACATCATTTTTTCGAGACATGATCTCTAATGAAATGATGTCTTATCTCTATGTGATTGGTTCTAGAATGTTGGATGAGATTGTTAGTGAGACAAATAGCACTAGTATTGTCACACTTTAAAGGGATGGTACCTACTCAATTCCATAATCTAAGAGTTGTTACTTTATCCAAAGGACTTGATCACAACAACTACTAGCAAAAATATATTCAGCCTCGGTGGTAGGTAGCACTACGCTATTTTGCTTCTTAGAAAACCATGATATGAGCATGTTGCCTAAGAATTGACAAGTATTGAAGGTACTCTTTCTATCTATCTTACAACCTCGATAATCCGCATCCGAATAAGCATGCAAACTAAAGGATGAGTCTCTAGGATACCAAAGACCTAAATAAGGTGTGTCTCTAAGGTATCTAAAGATTCTCTTAACGGCTTGTAGATGTGATTCTCTAGGAGTAGCTTGAAATCTAGCACACAAGCAAACACTAAACATGATATCTGGTCTACTTGCGGTAAGATAAAACAAAGATCCTATCATAGATCTATAAAGCTTAAGATCAACACATTTACCTCATTCACCTTTGTAAAACTTTGTAGATGAGCTCATTAGAGTAGCTTGAGGCTTCACATTCTCCAAGCCAAACTTCTTGAGCATATATTTGATGTACTTTGCTTGAATGATGAAGATGAAATCCTTTCTTTCTTTTATTTGGACACCCAAAAAGAATGGGAGCTCCCCCATCATGCTCATTTCAAATTCACCTTGCATTAGCTTAACAAAATCTTGGCAAAGAGACTCATTAGTAGAACCAAATATAATATCATCAACATAAATTTGAACTACCAAAATGTCCTTGCCTTTTCTTTTTTATAAAAAATATAGTATCAACCTTCCCTTTGTCAAAACCATTTTCAATTAAAAATTTTGTCAATCTTTCATACCAAGCTCTAAGAGCTTGTTTCAAACTATATAAAGCTTTTGAAAGTTAAAAAACATGATTTGGATATTTTGGATCTTCAAAATTAGGTGGTTGTTCTACATACACTTCTTCATTTATAAAACCATTTAGAAAAGCACTTTTAACATCCATTTGAAAAAAGCTTGAATTCATGATAATATGCAAATGCAAGCAACATCCTAATAGCTTCCATTCTAGCTATGGGTGCATAGGTTTCATCAAAATCGATTATTTCTTCTTGAGTGTAACCTTGAGCAATAAGTCTAGCCGTGTTTATTACTATGTTACCTCTATCATCTAGTTTGTTTCAAAAAATCCATTTAGTACCTATAGTAGATTTATTACTAGGTCTATCAACTAATGGTCAAACTTTCTCCTCTCAAATTGATTTAACTCTTCTTGAATAAACAATATCCAATAATCATCATTTAATGCTTCTTTGATATTTTCAGGCTCTATGCATGAGATAAATGCAACAAAGTTGTAAGTATTTCTAATAGAGGATCTAGTGGTTACCCCTTTGGATGGATCACCCAAAATCTCACCACCTTTGACATAGTTGAACTCCCTTGGGTAGGTGACCTCATTTTCCTCTAGAGACATGTTCTCCAAGGATTCTATGGGTGGATCTTGTGGTTTTTCCTTAGGTGCAACTTCTTTTACCTTTGAGGATTGTCCTTCACTATCATTGGCTTCCAAAATTCCTACATCATCATCATCACAAGTATCCTTCCTCATAATGACGTTATCATCGAAAACAATATGAATTGACTTTTCAACCACTAAAGTTCTTTTCTTAAATAAACAATAGGCTTTAGAGTTTAAAGAGTAACCTAGAAAAATAGCTTCATCACTTTTTGCATCAAATTTGCCTAAATTGCCTTTTCCATTATTTAAAATAAAAAAATTACATCTGAATGGATGAAAATAGCTAATGTTACGCTTTTTTTTTAAGTTCATAAGGATTTTTCTTCAAAATAGGCCTAATCATTACTCGGTTGACAATATGACAAGCCTTATTAGTGGCTTCTGCCCAAAAATACTTAGGCAAATTGTTTTCACAAAGCATGGTTCTAGCCATTTCTTCTAAAATTCTATTTTTTTCTCTAAATAATCCCATTTTGTTGAGGTGTGCGAGGGCCGAAAAAATTATGGCTAATCCCTTTAGATTTACAAAACTCTTCAAAGCCTATACTTTGAAATTTCGTTCCATGGTCACTCCTAAAATGAAAAATAAAGTTACCAACATTGTTTTGATTAGCTTTTGAAAATGTGATGAAATTTTCTAAAGCCTCATCCTTTGTACTTAAAAATAAAACCCAAGTAAATCTAGAGTAATCATCAATTAAGGCTTGATCCTTTGTACTTAAAAATAGAACTCAAGTAAATCTAGAGTAATCATCAACTAAAACAAATGCATATTGTTTTCCACTCAAACTCATATTTCTAATAAGCCCAAAAAGATCTATATGGATCAATTGTAAAACTCTACTAGTAGAAACATCATTAATAGGTTTAAAAGAAACTCTTTTGTGTTTACCTTTTGCACATGCATCATAAATTTTGTCAAGAGAAAACTTTATTTTTGTCAAACCTCTTACTAGATCATTTAAAATCAATTTTTCCAAAACACTCATGCTTGCATGTCCTAGTTTTCTACGCCACAACCAAGAATCATGTTCATCTTTTGCAACAAAACATGCATTTGAAATATGAATGACATATAGATACACCATGTAATTGTTTCTATTCTATGACCAATAAGAATCAATGTTAATAATTTTTCAACCATTTAAATCAAAAAGGACATTAAAACCTTTATCAAACAATTGGCTTATGCGTAAAAGATTATGCTTAAGACCATTGACATAAAGAACATTATCAATAAGAATAGAAGAGTGATTACCAATAGAACCAATTCCTTTAATATGGCTGTTGGAGTTGTCACCGAAAGTCACTACTCCTCCACTTTTTGGTTTTAGCTTCATGAATCGACTCTTGACTCCAGTCATGTGGCTCGAGCATCCACTATCAAGGTACCATGAATTTGCACTTGAAGTTTTGGCCTTGTAGCTTTCGATGGAATATCGCATGGTAAAAGATTGAAGAATTAGTGTAAATATGCAAGTAAATAATGGCAATAGATTGAGGTAACGAATAAAGTAAGATAACTAAAAGTAAAATAAACTTGAGTAAAGTGAAGATTATGGTGATGAAATGATAACACTCTGGCAAACAATGGGTGCAAGAATAATAACAAAGATTTGGCAAAGGATGTCTAGATTTCACACTAGCTACGCTAGCTACTAATAATGTTCTGCCTTGGATTTATTGTCGAGTAGATTTCAAGAATAGTATTACCTCTGTCGATGGCAATACCTTAAGTTAACCACGGTAAAATCCTTATATGTCTATAGCGAAGTTTTTCATTAATTAACTTGATTAAGTTTAATCTATACTCCTAAGGGGTAGATTCACTTTAGGTGTAAGATCGTCTACTTCAACATCTTCTGTCGAAGTTTCTCTCCTTAGTACCTGGCAACTGATCGTTGCACCTTAAGTCTGTTAAGTTATTAAGGTGCAATAAGCATACAATGTCAACTTTCGTATGGAAAAGAATTTAGGAAAATTAAGTACCAGCAGATAGAAAATAATGCCAAGGAATTTAAATTATTAAAAACCAAACATAAACCGAGCGCTCATCGTGAACATCCCCTAACCAATAAAGAGTTAGTTCATGGTTGGGGTAAATTGCAGCAAGTATAAGTTTCAAATCATTCTTTAACACGGAAAGAAACACAAAATATCATCAAGTAACTAAGGCAAGGAAGGAGGTCTTTCGATGCAGCCCTTCAATAGATTCTAGATGTTTTATGAAATCTTCATGCCATTGATCGTGTTTTCTCCAATTCCTCCTTCTCTATTGTTGCAGACCGCTTCTCAAGTTCAAGCCTTCATCTTCTTTAGCTCAACACCTCTTTTTTTCTCCCCCTTTGGCTCATTGATCAAACTCTCTTTAAATAGGCATGTGTAGAAACCCTAGGAGGGATTTGAAATTCAAAAATTGGTTGTGCAAAAGGATAAGCGTGTTACCAGTTTATCATCTTATCTCTTTATCCGCTTATCTCTCTATTTGAAATTTAGGGCTGATGTCATCAACCTCCGATCTTTTGCCAACCAAGCTTGGCATTATTTTTCTACCATCTTATTTGGTGCCATTTTTTAGAGTTTGATCCAATTTTATTTTCTCGCAATTTGATCTGGTCCTATTTTCTCGGGCTGATATTGCCAAGGGTTTTTGGCAAAAATCTTCTTGCAACTTATTGCCAATGGTCCTTAGCATTTGTCTTCTGGTCCAACTTTGTCAACTGTAACTCAGTAATTCTCTTGTTTTTCTGGCTTCATGCTCTTGCACTACTCTGCTCCTAACATACATCAAATCCAACAAAACAACTATCCACGCTAGCAAAAGAATAACTCCTAACTCCTTGATGTAAATACATGATTTTACTAACTAAATGCACAAATATATACTCAAAGGCAAGCAAAAACATTATAATATAGGCATGAAAATTAGTACTCTTGGGGAGTTAACAGTAGCAATGTTACCCTTACAAAACTAGAATCAAGTCTTGATTTTTGGTACCCAAATCTTTTTGTGTCCATGAGTATTCGCTCTCAAAATCTTGGTTCCCTTGAGAATCTAAGAAGCAATAGCATCAACATTATTATAAGTGAAAAGTTTCTTAGGAACCCAAACACTCCTAATTCTCTTACCATTAGAGGGCCTTTGGAAACCTCTATGTTTGTAGCCACCAAAGTTTCTTCTCACATGGTTGGGTTTTGAATAATTTTCTTTTTCAAAATGGGGTTTCCCAACCTTGTTCAAAGAAGCTTTAAGATCACCCACTTCCTTTTGGTGATCATCATGGACTTTTGAAAGAAGGTTATGCAAGTCTTGGTTTTTCTTTTTAAAATCATTTTGCTTTTCTTGCATATCCACAACTTTTCTTTCAAGTTCCAAGTTGGTTTTGGATAAAGAGTCATTTTGGTTTTTTAAATCCGAAATCGTTTTCTTATTTTTCAAAATTGACTCTTTATATTTTATAACCAACTCATCATAAACGTCTTGTAACTCATCATAAGCTTCTTGAAGCTTATCAAAAGTAAAATCAAAGTTAGATAAGTTTGAGGTTACCTTAGGATCCTCCTCTAATGCCATGAGACAAAGATTTGCTACTTCTTGCTCCTCCTCATCGGATGAGTCCTCATCACTCCAAGTAGCAACATGTGCTTTAAGCTTCTTCATGAAGCTCTTCTTCTTTAGTTAGGGATAACCAAACTTGATGTGTCTCAACTTCTTGCACTCATAGAATACGATTTGGTCCTTCTCTTCCTCCTTATACTTGTTATTAAAACCCTTTCTCTGTTGGAACATTCTTCCCCGATTGGATTTCATAAACCTTGTGAATCTCTTGGCTAACATAGCCATTTCTTCATCTTCTTCTTCACTTGAATCGATCATCTCTTGTGAAGCTTTGAGAGCAATTTCCATCTTCTTTTTCTCTATTTCTTTCTTCTTTATCTTTTTCTCTTCTTTCTTCACAATCTCATAAGTAAGAAGAGACCCCATAAGAGCATCAAGCTTCAAGGTATTGAGATCTTTAGCTTTGATGATGGCGGTCTTCTTTGAGTCCCATGACTCGGGAAGAGAGTAGATAATCTTATAAACAAGCTTGTCTTTTGGAATAATTTCTTCAAGGCCTTTAAGCCTGCTGACGATGATAGAGAATTGATCTAACATTTTGGTGATATCTTCATCCGATTCCGTTTTAAAGTTCTCATAGCTTAGATTAAAGAGTCCAATCTTGGTCTCCTTCACTTCGTTGGTGCCCTCGTATGTAACTTCTAGCTTGTCCCATATCTTCTTAGCACTTATGCAAGAAGACATCTTGGCATACTCGTCCGGTCTAAGATTACAAAAGAGGATATGCATGGCTTTGTTCTTTTATTTGCATCTGCCTCTGATCTTCATCGATATACTATTTCCTTGTCTTGGGAACGCGCCGGTCATATTCTTCCTTCATCGGAATGGATGGTTCATCTTCTACTACATCCCAAAAGAGGTAGTCATTAGACTTAATGAAGAGCCTCATTCTATTCTTCCAATAAGAATAGTTGTCCCCATTGAAATATAGTAGTTTAATGATGGATTGAGACTCCGTGAAGTGATTCTCGAAAGTAGAGGCCATGGCTTGGATTGTTGATTGATTGAACACCTTAGGATCTACTCAAGAGGATGTGAAGCCTTCCAATGAGTGTAGCTCTGGTACCAATTGTTGGGATAAACAATCAATGCAAGATGGCCAAGAGGAGGTGAATTGGCAATTTAAAATTTTGGTGGTAGCAATTGGAAAGGTAAGAAAGATTGGGATACAAGTTCAACCTTCTCAACAAGGTCTGCATCCACTACCTTAGCTATCTACACTAAGGATTTCTCAAATCCACTAGATTTGCTTCCTTTTGAGGCTAAAGAAGATAACCTTACAACTCCCTTAAGACTTAGACCCAAAAGTCTTACGAATCCTCACAAAGAGAAATACAAATAGAGCAAACTGAAAATCCCTTACAAGGTTAATTGTTTGCACAATTCTAGGCTCACTCAAACCCCAACACTTGAATAAAGTTGATACAAATGAAATCACTCAAGTGGATTTACAAGATATTACAATAAAGGCTCAAAGATTGTTGGATGTGTGCTTGAATGCTTTAGACTTGTTGAATAGTTGTTGTTGAAGCTTTGGAGACTTGATTTTATACCCCTTCATTGATTTCTAGCCGTTTGAGTAGTTGAGATATTGATTATAGCCATTGGACTGCTACTTTCCCGCAATAAATGTTGTTTGGTGGCCAGTGGTATCGGTACTTGAGCAATCATATTGGTACTTGCCATACAAGAAGTACCCATTTGCAACAAATGGGTATCGATAAGCGTGAAGATGTATCGATACGGAGCGTAAATTTTATAAGGGGTATCGGTACAGTCCATATCGTATCGATACTAGTTTTACTCACTAGAATCCTGATAAGTTTAGCATAAAAAGTCGTATCGATACGCCTATGTGGGTATCGGTACGAGTTAACTGATTTCCAAAGTTATGTTTCGAATAAACTGACAAGGCAACGGTCAAAAATTAAATGAGAAGATTTGGAAAATCTTTAACCCCATATTGTACGCATGAAGCCGTACTGATACTCATAAGCAAATTTGGTTACCAGGTTTGAAAGGGCGTACCGATACGGATGCATGCTTTATCGGTACCCTATAGCCATTATGAATAAAACAGCTTTCCAATAGCTAAAATATGTACCAATACGGCCTTAGGCGTATCGATACTCATGTACCAAATTGGCTAGTTTTTTAGTACCAAACACTTAGAAAAACGTTGGGGTTTAATGTTTTGACTTAGAAATTATTTTAAATTCAAATCCTTGTCAATTTGTGAGTCTTTAAAAGTCTTTTAATTTTTTTATTTTATAAAATAGTTCTTGTTATATCAAAATTAAATATATGTTTATCATCAATTTTTAGTATAATTTCTTTGTTAGTCCAAAGTTAAAATAAGAATTAATTACTCAATATATTACCAAATTAAAGAAATCCATTTTTTTCGAATCACCCTATAATAATACTAAAATTAAAAGAAAATTTCTATTATTATCATCAAAATTTATCCACTCTTTGTGCCATCAATTCATCTCAACGGGTTAAAAAATTGCATTTTATTTGCCAATGTAATGATTTAGACTTAAAGAATGCGGTTGAACATTAATTTCATGCAGTAATGATGGGAAGATAAGACATTTTGCTCAAATACGATTTTATTGCAACGAAAAATTAGGGAAGATAAGACTTGATAAGATTGAATTAGGAAAGAATAAATTGATTAATTTTAAAATAAATAAAATAAGGAAATATAATTATATTATAAAATTAAAAGAATTAAAATTTAATTTTATTAATTTTAAAATTAAAAAATCTTAAAAAATGATTAAACTAAAAATATATAATCTCCCTTTGTACAGCTTGGAACTTAGGGTAGTTTTTTTCTCTCCTTATGTAAAGATACTCTTTTGTACATAGTAACATTCTTATGCTCTCTTGGATAAAAAAAAAATCATACTTATTTAAAAAATATATAATTATAATTTAATTTTATTAATTTTAACTCATAAAGTCCTAAAAATAATAAACTAGAAAAATTGAAGTAAGTCTTAATTTCATTAATATCTATTGTAGATGCTCTTCATCTATGAAGAAGAAAAACTCAACAATAGCTTAGCTGGGAAAGAAAACGGGTCTGGCTGTTTTTTGTGAAGAAGGTGCTTTATTTATATTTAGCTGTGGTTTCGGAATTTTTTTAGAGTGATATATATTAACAACATAATTTTTGTATATGAATGTATACAAATGAAATTTCAGGGTAAACACACTTAGTAAAACGAATAATTAATAAAGAAAATTTAAAATTTAAGGTAGATATGTGTCCACCATAAACCCTTAATTTTTAAACAATTTTCTTGTTGGAGGGATCTTATTGACGTATAAAATAGTTTGGAATGAAATAAAATAAATTAAATTTTAAAAATTAATTTAAAATAAAAGTCATAGTTTAAGAACATTGGGCACAATTTGTTCAAACATATTTTTAATCATTTGATAATGCACACATACCTCACAAACAAAATGATTGAACTCGAGTATACTAGAATGAACATTATCTGCTTTTTCATTAAAAACCACTTGTTGGATCAAAAACATTGGGGTACAATTAACTCTTAAAAATATTAAAATTTTCATACTACAAAAGTTAGAGAGAGGAATTTGAATGTGCGAGCTAGTCAACATCCAATAAGCTTTCTCTCCTTTAATTTTTATGGTAAATGATATAATATTTTAAGTTTGTTTAATAATCCAAAATCAAAACTACTTGTTCTAATTTTTTAATAAAAAATGGGAAAATAGTATACATATTTAAAAAAATTAAATTATTTGTATTTCTTTTAATTGTATTATCTTTTAAAATCTATAAATTATCGAGTAATCTAATCATATTCGGTATTTAATTTTAAGAAAAATACTACACAAATATATAATTCAAATTCATCACTTTAATTTTCGGTACTTAACTTTTCAGAACTTATTTTTTTTCAGTTTATAAAACAACAGTTAAATTGAAATTGAAAGAATTTTTTTCAGTCACAAATTTTCCTTGTAATGACTTTGGTGCAGAATTTTTGTCTACCTTGAAATACTTGGAGAAACTGTAATTGTCTTAAAAAAGAAAACAAATATTTCTGGAGGGGCCTGGTATTTGGATTTGCCTACTAAAACCATGATCTCAAAGTTACTAGGTTTCTCTCTTTACCTCCTTTGCATTCTTTGTAAGCTGGATCATGTTGAAAGTGCAACACCCACGTCTCGGTCCGCAAATGAGACTGAAATACAAGCATTGCTTGCCTTCAGGGCTGGAATACAAGTTGATCCTTACGGGTTCTTCACCTCCTGGAATGATTCTCAACATTTCTGCAACTGGCGAGGAGTAACATGCGGTCGACGGCATCCGAGAGTGACTGCCTTGCGTCTATCATCACTCAAGTTGGCAGGTGACCTTTCTCCTCACATAGCCAACCTTACGTTCCTTAAGGTGATCGATCTTGGGAATAACAGCTTCCGTGGTCCAATCCCCCGAGAAGTTACTCGACTGCATCGTCTAGAGGAATTGGTTCTGGTCAACAACTCCTTCCAAGGTGAACTTCCAAGAAACCTTTCACGTTGTTCAAACTTAAAGGTCATCAACTTAAACGGAAATGATCTCCGAGGGGAAATAAATGCGGAGCTCAGTTCATTGTCCAGGCTCCAAGTGCTTCAATTAGCCGCGAACAACTTCATAGGAACTATTCCCCCTTCATTAGGGAACATCTCTTCTCTCATTGCCCTTTCCGTGGTGCAGAACCACCTTGAAGGAAACCTTCCTACTGAGCTTGGGCAGCTCTTCAACTTGAAGTTTCTTCAATTGGCTGCAAACAAGTTATCTTGTACTGTTCCTAGACAACTATATAATATATCATCCATTTATTTCTTTTCATTAGCCGGTAACCAGTTACAAGGCCAGATCCCTCCTCGCATAGGCTTCAGCTTTCCTAATCTTAACTTCATTTATCTTGGGGGAAACAAGTTTTCAGGACCAATTCCGACCTCAATAGTCAATTCCTCAGGGCTCATGGACCTTGATATGGCATCCAATGCTTTTTTCGGACGAATACAAAAGAATTTGGGAAGCCTTCAAAATCTACAATTCTTAAACTTTGGCGATAACTTCCTTGAGAGTTCAAATGATTTAAGTTTTCTCGCTTCATTGACGAACTGCACCAATCTTAGTTACTTAGATTTATCCCAGAACAACCTCACAGGTGTCTTGCCCGATTCCATTGGTAATCTCTCTGCAAATCTCAATCAGTTGCGGATAAATTCAAATTATATATCTGGTACCATACCGAAAGAGATGGCAAACCTTCTAAACTTGGAGTTCCTTGCATTAAATGAAAACATGCTAACGGGCGGTATCCCTGAATCTATTGGAAAACTTTCCAGGTTGAAATATCTCCGTGCTTACACAAATAGGTTCGTAGGGGGAACTCCTCATTCTTTAGGAAATATAACCGAACTTATTGATCTCCACCTAAATGATAATTTGCTAGAAGGACGCATACCTACATCTTTGGGTAACTGTTGTAACTTGGAAGCATTGGATCTATCATGGAATCGTCTTAATGGCACAATACCGAAAGAAGTTATCGGTCTCTGTTACTTCTCAAGAGAACTCAACTTTGCTTCAAATAGTTTAACGGGGAGTTTACCACCAGAGGTTGGAAACTGCAAAAATCTCAACGTGTTGAATGTATCAGGAAACAAACTTCGTGGGGAAATTCCAAGCTCTCTTGAAAACTGTGTGATGATAGAATCACTTTATCTGCAGATGAACTCTTTTGAAGGAACTATTCCTTCTTCGTTCCGGAAATTAAGAAGCTTGCAAGTTCTCGATGTTTCCCACAATAATTTGTCAGGACAAATTCCAGAGTATCTAGGTGAACTTCCTCTTTTCACCAATCTCAACCTGTCTTTTAATAGCTTTGAAGGCAAAGTGCCAACGAAAGGAGTGTTCGACAACATCAGTGCATTCTCAGTTGTTGGAAATGATGAGTTATGCGGAGGAATTAAGCCACTTCGGTTGCCTGCTTGTCCTACAGATGTTGCAAAGAAAAGGAAGAACTTTCCTCATAGAGTGATAATTGCAATCGGTATTGTCCTCTTCATTGTTTTGTTCTTGTTGTGTCTCTTTGCAATCAAACGACAGGTTAGTTTGTCGAAAAGGAAAGAGGGAATTGCCACTCCATTAGTGAAAAAACATCTGAAACTTTCCTATGCGGAGCTCCTCCATGCAACCGACAGCTTCTCTTCAGCCAACTTAATTGGTAAAGGAAGATACGGTTCAGTCTATAAAGGGATATTAAGTTCTGGTGATCAAGCAACAGTTGCGGTGAAAGTACTTAATCTTCAGCCATGCATCACTTATTATTATTATTATTATTATTATTATCATCATCATCATTATTATTATTGTTATTATTATCATATTTTATGTGTTAGATTCGTTTTATTTATGTGACTGATATTTATGTATTTATGTTAGATTAATTTTTATTATGTTAGCATTTATTTATATTTTTATCGCAATGTATCTATTTATATTTGACATGTTTTTTTAAGTTTGCATAACGGATATATTTTGTCAATGCGGTGCCTCTTTATTCGAGCGTAAATGGGGCCAGTATCAGGCGTAGTGATAGTGGTTGGGCGTTTACTCTCGAATAACGGGGCCTTTTAAATCTACTCGCACTTATAACCAAATTTTAAATTAATCGTCACTTTAATCCGAAAAGTCTAACATTAATAAAGCGGTAATTATTAAAGTACCAATTTTTGGGCGGTGTGGGGGTGCTAATCCTTCCCCATCCGTAACTGACCCCGAACCAATCAACTTTAAATCTCTAGTTTTTACGGTGTCCGGCCTACCTAAATGGCCGGTGGCGACTCCATTTTAAATAAAAAATACGGGTTTTTCTAAAATCCCACGCGGAAGAAAATATTTTCAAAATACAAAAATAAAAAAAAAAACCACATCCTTTTTTTAGCGTAAAAGGACATCGCTACAGATGGAGACTCCGCTGGGGATATTTTTTTTCAAAAAAATAAGAGAGTCGAACTTTTTCAAATAATTACTGCTTTATTAATATCATAAATTCCGGATTAAAGTGACTATTAAACTAGCATTCGGTTATAATTGCGCGTTTATTTTAACGCATTTAAAATATGGCATATAAACCCATTTTTTAAGTGAGGGGAAAACGCTAATGCTTTCATGGAGATATCGTTCTCCCGTGTAGGCCTAGCAAGTACCTTCGGGGCTCGAGTACCTTATGCTTTCGTAAGGATATCGTTCCTTCGTGTAGGCATAAGCGAATGGGTCCCCCTGAATTGAACCCTGTTGAAAAGAGCCTATAATGGGTGATGATCGGGGGCCTTGCTACTCTTAGTAGAGGACAACAAGGACAATTCGGGTACCTTTTAGCACCAAAACTGCATATAGTGAGCCATAGGAGCCAACCCTTTAAAGCCATGTGAAACTCTACCCGATTAGTGGTCACCCTGTTTAGGCTCTGGTGCCTTATTTCTTGTTTATGTACAGTTTTTATTACTCTATTTTTGTTATATTTATCATTTGTTTTATTTAATCTTTTTATTTGGTACTAACTCGTTTAATTTTATTCTCATCGCATTGATTTCACCTGCATCATTTCACAAAATCATCACAATCTTAATTTTGCATTGCATCAATTTAGGACACATTTTGCATGCATATACATTCATTTTCAAAATAAGAAAACTGATTCTAGGGGTGCCCTATGACAGTGATACTGGATAAAGTAGAAGATTAGTCAGCTCATCATCCATACGGAACCCGGTACAAAACAAAGATGGTGAACGATGAAAGATTGAAAAAATTGAGCAAGATTAGAAAAAATTACAAGCGAACATAGCCAAGCAGGTTGAGGAACAGTTTGCGAGAGTCCAACAGGATATGAGGGAACAACTTGCAAAGTCAGAACAAGACATGCTGGGCCAAATGGCACAAATGCTGGGATTGAAGCTTCCCGAGCCTAGAGAGGCCTCTGTTGTAAATCTCACTGCAAATCCTAGACCCACTGCTGGGGACGAGGATCTTATGTATCCTCTGGGGTTCACGCCCATTCAAACCAGGATACAACCGAAAAATCAACCTCAGATGATCATTTCTTGGGGAAAATCTCTTCTACATCATACCAGTACTTCAATCCCTATAAATCAGCCATCTGCATCAGAAGTTAAACCCGGGGTCAATTAAGATGAAAATTTTATCTCAGAAATAGATCATCTGTTTGAGACCGAGGGGCCGGAGGTAGAAGCTTCAAAGGAAATCGAAGATCGATGTAAGAGACTCGAACAGAAGCTAGAGGCTATGGGAGTAGAGGATACCTTCAATGGATTCGATGCCAGTGAACTCAGTCATGTCCCAGATTTGGTTTTACCTCCTAAATTCAAGGTCCTAGAGTTTGAGAAGTACGACGGAACAAGCTATCCCTACGCTCATCTTACTATGTTCTGTCGAAGGAAGACAGGATACGGCCGAGACGACAAGCTGTTAATTCACTGCTTTTAGGATAGTTTATCGAGATATGTAGCCCGATGGTATAATCAGTTGAGCTGTCATCAAATTAAGTCGTAGAGAAACTTGGCCAAAGCTTTTCTAGAGCAGTACCGACACGTCCATGATATGATGCCAGACCGGTAGACATTGCAACAGATGAAACAAAAGCACAATGAAAGCTTCAGGCAGTACGCTCAGCGCTGGAGGGATATAGCAGCTCAAGTCCAACCCCCGGTCACTGAGAGGGAGACGGTGGTCACATTTGTACAAACTTTAGAGGGTCCAATCTTGGGTCGCTTGATAGGTAATGCGACTACCAATTTTGTCGACCTCGTGTTATCCGGTAAGCTCATCGAGAATACTTTCAAGACTGGCAAAATTGACGATGGGGTAGCTCGTCCCATAAGAAGCCTTACCATGGAAGGAAAGACCAGGAAGTGAACTCTTCGGGAGTTTACAATGCAAATTATTCCAAGCCCAGCACATTTGTGCAATCTAAGGCCGTGCCAAGTGCTCCTAAAGCCAAGGTTCTGGTCAGAGGAAAAACACTAAGAAGATAGAGTTCACTCCCCTGCCGATGTCGTACGGAGATCTGTATAAGGAACTGCTAAAAGCCTATATAGTGGTACCTTTCCCCCAGGCTCCAACGCAACCCCTATTCCCTAAGTGGTATGATCCTAACGCGAGTTGCGAATATCACGCTGGACAGGTGGGCCACACGATTGAAAATTGTTGGGGCTTCAAGAGGCTGATAGAAAGGTACCTCAAACTCGGTGTTATAAGTATTGAAAACCCTAAAAGTTCAGCCACAAGTGGGAACCCTTTACCGAAGAATGAAGATGCCAACTGAGGGTGTGTTGAAGGTTTTTTGAATTGGACCATGTTAAGTATTGCACTGTCCTGACCATAGCAGGTTCCTTTGTAGTTTTTATCACTTTCAGAGTAATACTTTTTGTAAACCAACCTCACCGACTTAAGTACAATAGTGGTGAGAGTATTTTGTAAGGGATCAAAACTACAAATAGCAATGCAAACATCTTTTGTTCATATCTGAGTCTTGAATATCCAAAATACATCACCCTAAAGTTTCAAAAATATTGCGAGAACAGTGTCAGATGATGTCATATAATGAACAAAATTTTGGGGCATCCACTCAGATGAAAGCTGATAGAACTTAGGACAAAGTCGGGGGCACCGCCGTATGAAAAAACCAAGATCCTGACGAGACCAGTGAGGCGTCAGGGGCATCCTTGTGAGGGCAAAAAAAATCGTATCACATTCATGCATTTAGTTGCATTCATCATTTTTGCATACGTCATACATCTATGTTCAATGCATACATCGAAGTCACCATGCATTTAGGCATAAAATTCATGCACTTTTGCTTACAAGGTTCAAAAAGAGACCGAACATCCTCAGCCGTGGGGGCAACAACACGACAGCCAACCTTAGTCTTAGAGGAGGCCAAACACAAAGAGAATGTTGAAACATCAATAAAAGGTAACAGTGGCAAATTTTGTGAACATTTACTGATTAATGTTTTTTTCATTTTAGGTCATACATCTCCACCAGTAGAGCAGCAGAAGTAGCCTTTGTCAGATCTTGCCTTCGTCATTGTTGATAGGCCAACAATTTCTAGGTTCTGCTTTACCGCTGATGGTGCAACAGTATAGACATCCTGAAGATCTCGTTTCTCCGTTTATGGTGCAACAGATCCGAACCTTTCCCCAAGCAGATCAAATTTCTATTCAAGTCTTGTTTCTCCGCTGACGGTGCAACCAGACCTAATTTTTCTCAAGTCTTACTTCTTTGTATAGTTCAAGAAAAGAAAAATTATCAAAAAGAATAGAGTTGAAAAAAATTAGAAAAAAAACAAAAAAAACAAAAAAAGAGAAGTGAAAAAGAAAAAAATGAATAAAAAAATCAAAAGAAAATCTATCAACTTTCATTGTCCAATCCAGTCTTCGGCTGATGGAATGGCTGGGTTCAAGCTCCTGTCGTCCTCAGATCCTGCTCTTCGTTGATGGTGTAGCCGGTTCTAGGTCGTCATTGTCCAATCCGGTCCTCCGCTGATGGACTGGCCGGGTCCAAGCTCCCGTCGCCCTCAGATCCTGCTCTCCGCTAATGGAGTTGCTAGGTACAAGCTATCGTCGTCCTTTGATCCTGCTCTTCGCTGATGGTGTAGCCGGTTTTAGGTTGTCATTATCAAATCTTGCTCTCCGCTGATGGAGTTGCTAGGTACAAGCTATCGTCGTCCTCCGATCCTACTCTCCGCTGATGGTGTAGCCGGTTCTAGGTCGTCATTATCAAATCTTGCTCTCCACTGATGAGTTGCTAGGTCCAAGCTGTAGTCGTACTCTGATCCTGCTCTCCGTTGATGGTGTAGCCGGTTCCAGGTTGTTGTTATCCAATCTAGTCCTCGGCTGATGGAGTGGCTAGGTCCAAGATGCAGTCGTCCTCTAATCTTGCTCTCCGCTGATGGTGTAGCCGATTACTGGTCGTCATTATCTGATCCAGTCCTCCGCTGATGGAGTGGCTAGGTCTCAATTGTTGCTGTCCTACTTATTTGCTGATGGTGTAGTAGGGTTCCAATTAATGTTCTGCTTCTTCTTTGATAAATCTAACTTTACTGATTTTCAAGTCATTTTTATTAATGAAAAATAAAAAGAAAAAAGAAGAAAAAATTAAAAAAGTAAAAAAGAAAAAGAGAAAAAATCAAAAAAATCAAAAAAAGGAAAAAAATAAAAAGAGAAAGAAAAAATGAAAAGAAAAGAAAAATGAAAATTTCAAAAATTTATCAACTTTCATCGCCCGATCTAGTCTTTCGCTGATGGAGTGGCTAGGTCCAAGTTGCAGTCGTCCTCTGATCCTGCTCTCCGCTGATGGTGCAGCCGGTCCCAGGTTGCAATATCCGATCCAGCCCCTCCGCTGATGGGGTGGTTGAATCCATGTTACCAACGTTCTCCGATCTTACTTCTCTGTTGATGGAGTAGTGGGGTCCAACATCTATCTTTTGACCCGGTCTCCTCGTCAATGTTGTAGCCAGGTCATTTTTACTCTCGTATTACCATGATGAAAAAAACAAAACAAAACAAAACAAAAAGGAAAACAAAAAAGAAAAACAAAAAAGAGGGGAAAAGTTGTCAGTTTTTGATCCTGCCTCCTCGTCAGTGTTGTAGCTGGATCAAATTTTGTAGACCCTGCCTCTTCGTCAGTGTTGCAGCTGGATCAAATTTTCTTTAGAAACTAGCTCGTCATCAATAATGTAGCAAACCGTACTCATTTTGCTTCCCCAACAAACAACCCCCCATTTTGAAGGTTTTGCTTCCCCAAGAGTGACAAGGTGGATCAACCAAGACAAGAAAGAAGACCTGCATTAAGGAGAAAGAATATCTACTGAATAAAGAAGACATACGTCAAGGGAAGATAACCAGCTAGACCAGATGAAACAGGTCATTTTTAGTCTTTGCTTCGTTGCCGTTACACAACAACAAGCAAAGAGGGGCAACTATAATGACCCGTAACCAAACCAAACTAAACCCAAACCCAAACCAAACCCGGTTCAAACCCATGACTCGAACCGAGTCCAAACCCGGATCCGACCCGATAACAAAAAAACCCTAAAATTCAAAACCTTGAACCCTTCACCTGCTGCCATTAACCCGCCGCCGTCGTCACACTCAGGCCATCACTTCGTCGGCAACCAAAACAAACCCCAAATTTGAATCCAAAAACCATAAAAAATAACATAAATCAAACCTAACCTAACCCTAAACCAGCCCATACCCCTGCCACAACCATGCCCCTGCCACAACCATACCCCTGCCGAACCCATACCCACAAAATCTAGTCCCCCAAATCTGCAATCAACAGAAATTAATTATTTGTTTTGTTTGTAAAATTTCGGTTATAAAAACCAAATTAAAAGCAAATGAAAAGGGGGTCAGAGTTCAAAAAAAGAGAGATCGAAAAAGGAGGAATTTTGTAAGGGGTTTCAGACCAAAAATGTAAGGATAACAAGTTCGAAATCAAAAATTCCAGATCCAAAAATTTCTATCTCTTTCTTTTCTTTCTTCGAATTGAATATCAAAACGTTTTTTATTTTAAAACCTTTTTTGTTTTTAATCTCATTTCGAGAAAAAAATAAGGAGGTTTCGAAGTTTACCTTCACCGTTAAAGCTTGGCTCCTCCACCGGGACTGCCTAGCCGCCGTCGCGAGGCTATATGGCCGTGAACGGCATGAGATCGAATGGGGAGACGCCGTTCGAGTTTGAGAGAGGAGAGGATATAGACTTAGGGTTTTTTATTTAAATCTGTTTCGAAATGAAGAAATAAACCCTAATATTTGTTTTAACCGGCTAAGGTGTAAAACGACACCGTTTGGTGTCGACCCGGTTCACGCGGTGACCCGACCCAGGGAGGATCCGCGTTGTTGCTTAATGGTATAATTACCATGCAGATCCCTAGGCTTTCAACCCGCATTCATTTCTATCTAGGGTCTATTTACACTTTTGGTCCTTTTTGTTTTTATGCCCATTTAAAATCGTCCCTTCATGTTTTTTTGTGACTTTTTATATCCTTTTTTCTTTCAATTTCGTCACTTCCATTATATTGAATTTAATTTTAGTACTTTAGTTTTTAAGTTGTTAATTTTCTGTTCATGCATTTTGCATTTGTTCCGTTTTAGTCCTGTTTTTGTCATGTAATTTATTTTTAATGCATTTAGTCCTTAATGTTTAATTTCATAATGTTTTATATGTATTAAATTAGTTCATACCATGCATCACTTATTATTATTATTATCATCATCATCATCATTATTATTATTGTTATTATTATCATATTTTATGTGTTAGATTCGTTTTATTTATGTGACTGATATTTATGTATTTATGTTAGATTAATGTTTTATTATGTTAGCATTTATTTATATTTTTATCGCAATGTATCTATTTATATTTGACATGTTTTTTTAAGTTTGCATAACGAATATATTTTGTCAATGCGATGCCTCTTTATTCGAGCGTAAATGGGGCCAGTATCAGGCGTGGTGATAGTGGTTGAGCGTTTACTCTCGAATAACGGGGTCTTTTAAATCTACTCACACTTATAACCAAATTTTAAATTAATCGTCACTTTAATCCGGAAAGTTTAACATTAATAAAGCGGTAATTATTAAAGTACCAATTTTTGGGCGGTGTGGGGTGCTAATCCTTCCTCATTCGTAACCGACTCCCGAACCCATCAACTTTAAATCTCTGGTTTTTACGGTGTCCGGCCTACCTAAGTTGCCGGTGGCGACTCCATTTTAAATAAAAAACACGGGTTTTTCTAAAATCCTACGCGGAAGAAAATATTTTTAAAATACAAAAAAAAACCACATCTTTTTTTTAGCGTAAAAGGACATCGCTACAATAATGTCATTAATAAATCCAAACTAGTAATATTGGTAGTCAAGTTCGTTCATTTTGGATCTTTAGTATCACAATTTTTTCTTGCTCAGCCGATTTAATTTTATCCATGCTTCAGGATGATTATATGCCAGAGGGTTAACGTTAGTTGATTTATTTCAAGCTCTATTTTTATCAAATAAAAATGATTGTGTATTTTTTTAAAGAACAATACGACATTCACTAAGTGGCTTAGTGGCGAAGGGGAGAGAAAATTTTTGCCCATGTCCTGTGCCCCTTTCTATGCACCAACACTAAACAAAATCAAATTTTAAGCCCTAACCTTAAATTCTAAACCCTGAACTCTAAAGCCTAAAAAATACATATAACCCATAATTCCCTAAACCCTAACTTTAACTCTAAACTCTAAACATAATTTTTTTAGTGTGCGGCATAGAAAGGGACACCGAAAAGAGTAGAGGATTTCTATTCATGGCTAAGGTTGTTCATATACCTAATCTTACATGGTTTTAAATCTCGTTATTAGAATAATACATCTCTATTTAATAAAAAAAACAATGGGTAAAACTTTGATAACAGGCTGCGTAAAATTAATTTTACACAAGCCTGTGTATTTATACTATAAAAACCCAAATCCTAAATTTATAACCCTAACCCTAAAAAACTAAACCCTAAACCTTAAATCGTATACACTAAGTTCTAAACACTAACCTTAAATTCTAAACCCTACAACCTAAACCCCTAAACTTTAAACCCTAAACTAAAACCCTAACCCCTAAAATTAAAGTTTACACGGACTGTGTATCAAAGTTTTTTCCCAAAAACAATATCTTAAAACATTCGGTTAACATTTAAATTATTATTGTTTGATCATGAGTAGTGTAATTTTTACCTGATGTTAATCATGCCATCAAATAATAATATAAAAGAAAGAAAATTTTTAAAACGAGCACACCATTAATTTTTAATAACTTTTAAATAATTATTAAAAGATTTAAAGGCTCACGTGCAATTAGTTATGCTTCAAAATAAAATTAGAAGAAATTATTTCATGAATCATTCTCATCGTCACATCCATGGTCATACCCAATCAAATAAAACATGTCATTTTTTATTTTTGACATAATATTTTCTTATATATTAAAATTTACAAATCATCATCTTCTTCCTCCTACTTTATATATTAATTCTAATATGTTTATAAATAAAATCGTGAAAATAAAAAATAACACAAAAACTTAACACACAAATCAAAAGAAAAAATAAATTTGATAATTTAAAAAACTGACATGAAAATTTCCTGGATACATCCTTTGATACGGGGATCGGTTTATGTGATAGACCTAACAGGAAGATTGTTGTTCCATCCCTATAATCGTTTTAGATAAACTGAAGTTTATTAAGTAAATTAGACAGTTCATTAACTATCTTTTTATTTTTATTTTAGTCATTTAACTTTTAAAAGTTTTAATTTAATAATTAAACTTCAGAATTACTCTTATTTTATTCACTCTAAATTATTTTTTTAATATTTTGCTATGACCTGATATATTTTATTATTATTAAATATAAAAAATTTAAAATAAAAAGGAAATTATATTTTATTATTAAATATAAAAATAAGCTTAAAATATTTAAATAAAAAATTAAAACCCCAAATCTACACATCACTCTCACCCTCGTCAGCGTCACTCTTACCCGCATCACCCATCCATTCGCCAGTGACTTCCTTAAAAGTTTCATCTTCTCAGTTGTCACCCACCTCCAATGAGTTCCTGCAATTGGACTGAGCACAAACGTTATGGAGAGGCCAAAAGCTGTGAATATCAGTGCTATTTTTTCTATCAAATTTGTCATTGGAAAATCTGCAAAAGTTGCAATCGATATGCAGCCATAGACGATGTAAATTTACACCCAAATATTCTTCAAAGAACTCAATTAAAACTGCAGTTGAAGGACTCCAACCAATTACAGTGGTGATCTAGGGTTCTTGGTGGATATATAGGTGCAAAAGAAGATGAGAATTTAAGGAAGTCACCGGCAAACGGGTGGGTGACGCCGGTGAGGATAAGAGTGGTGTGGGTTTGTAATTTTGGGTTTTGGGTTCGAGTTTGAGGTTTTAATTTTAATTTTTTTAAAAATTATTTTAAATTTAATAATAATAAAATATGATTTCTTTTTTATTTTAAATCATTTCTATATTTCATAATAAAATATGTAAGATCATAGAAAAATATTAATAAAATAATTTAGAGTCACTAAAAATGAGCAATTCGAAAGTTTAGTTATTAAGTTAAAATTTTAAAAGCTGAGTGATAAAAATGGGAGTAAAGAGATAGTTGAGTGATTAATGGTGTAGTTTACCCAAACATTTTTTTTTATGAATTTTGCCATTATTTTACAGGACGAGAGTAAATTTTCAGATTGTAGATCTGACCCCAATCTTAAACCTTGCCTTCAAGCTACGGAAACCAATATCGGTTCTTTCAAAGTTGAGGAGGAAATGCATATAGCAGAAGATTACCCATCTTTAAAAGATCGCCCTACTGGAAAACAAGCGGCAATTGTCGAAGAGAAGGTTGATAGGGATTCTGTTCAAAATAGGGATTCAAAGGTTATCACATAAACCATGCCCGGATGTATATAGGGAATTTCCATCTCAGCTTTCCAAATTATCAATTTTATTTTTGTATCTCTTTTGGTTTTAAGGTTAAACTTTTGGGTCATTTTTTTATGTTAATGATTTTGTTCATTGACATATTAGAATTAATGTATGTGGTATGGAGAAGAAGATGATTTGTAAATTGTAATTCATAAGAAAATATTATGTGAAAAATAAAGATGATGTGGTTTTATTTAATTGGAAATGACCGTGAATGAGATTGTGTGTAACGATCCGGATTTCGAAATTTGAGGGTCGGGTTTAACTGAGGCGTGGGCCTCGTAATTGGGCCGAGTTATTTGGGCTTATAGGAGCCTTTTGGGCTAGCCTAGTGTGTTGGGCTTGTGGTTGGGTTTGAATAGTTGGAGGTTGAAGGTTAGGAGTGTAAATTCACTCTTGGGGTGAAAAAGAGTGAGGAAGGGAATTAATTTTTCTGCTCATCTTTGTAAGAGCTGACCTCATTCTTATTCCCGTTTGTCTCTTCTTTCTCATACCTTCATTTCTTCCATCCAAACTTTATAGTTCAAGACTAAATCTATGGGGTTTTGAGAGTGAATCTCGGATTGTTGATTGAGGGAGAGTTGTTCAGCATTGAGAGATCTATCAAACAAGGTAAGAATGGTTAGTTTTGGTGGGGGTTGTTGAAGGAGAACGAGAATGGATTTTTAGGAGCTTCATTCTCGTTTAGATATGTGCTTTTTACTCCCTTAATCCCCCAACAATGTTGTAACATGTTTGGTAACATCTCTTGTAGTGAGAGAGGTTGGGAACTCTTTCAAGGATCAAGGGAAGAACAAGGCTTGAAGCTATGGCTAGAGGATTCATTCTCTGTGGAATCAAGGTCAGTACACTACTAACTCCTATGGATTCTTGGAAATCATAAAAATAGGCTTTGATGCATGATTTTGGTTTTTTTTGCCTTGATATACCTATGGATTCTCTGTGGAATCAAGGTCAGTACACTACTAACTCCTATGATTTTGGTTATTAAGTGTAAATCCACTTAACCTATGTTGTTAAGGCCTAAAATTGATAGTAAATCACCTAATAACCTCACCATAATTTGTAGGAACGATTCGGGGCTTAACCATATAGGTTAAGTGGGATTTCTTGGTGAAATCCGAACCTAGACTTTGAAATTTTGGGCTCGCGTACTGATACTATTAAACGCGTATTGGTATGCATGTGTATTAAAGAGGGCTGTTTGTGAGAGGCGTACCTGTACGCTGGGGGCGTATCGGTACCCATTTGCTTGATGCAAATTCTAGTAGCATTTTCGCGTAGCAGCACGCTAGGGGCATATCGGTACCACTGTTCTATTGCCTGAGGAATGCTTTCGTTTACCGATATGCAAAGGTGGGAGTATCGATACGGGTGGGGATCAGTACGGGGTGGTTCATGTACCGATATTGAGTATCGATATGAAGGTGAGCGTATCAGTACGACTTGAGGCCTCAATTTTTTCGAACCTAATTGAAGTATCGGTACTCGTGGAGGGGTACTAGTACCAGAGTGGCGTACTGATACCCATATAGGAGTATCGATACTCGTTGGGCAATATGCCCAAGGAATTTGAGTTTACGTTCGGGGGCTCGATAATTTGAGGCAAAGAGCCCAATGAGTCTCTTGAGGTATATAATGAATATTAAAACTGAGAAAACTAAGTTTTAAACCCGTATGAGAAATAATTGGCTAATGATTCAGTAATTATTGGGTGAATTGTGTGTGGTAGTAACCCATAGGGATCCTAGGTGGGTTGTTTGATGCTGTGTGGTAACTAGGGTCCTTGTTGTGTGCTGATGGTCGCCTAGATAGTTGAGTTATCCTTGTGTTGGGATTTGGATACCCATATAAATGTGTTGCAACACCCTTGAAGACTTTCGAATGTAGGATCCCGATGCTATGTGGACGCGGGCCTCATTAGAAGATGCTTGATGAGAGATTTCGAGCATGGATAGAAGATCTCGGTGCTTTGTGGACGCGGGGCTCATCGCCACCAGTATAGGATCCCGATGCTTTGTGGACACCGGCCTTACTCATAGTGTAGGATCCCGATGCTTTGTGGACACAAGCCTCACTTAATATTGTCGATATTATCTGTGTGATGATGTATGGACTTATAATGTATACGATGTGTTGTGTGCGAGATCATACATTCATAATGCTAAGCGTTTAGGTGGTTATGGTAGCGCCATCGTTCTCTTGCCATGATATCATTCATGTTGCATTGCTTTATTTATGATTTGCATGAAGCTTGGTTGGGTAGCGGTGTATCTACTGAGCTTTGTTAGCTCAGCGTTCGGAATCATTGTTTTCGTTCGCAGGTAAGTATGTTGTTGTGTGGGTTGGAGGAGCACCGTCAAGGCTTGGATTTCAGCATCGACTTTAGTTGTTGAGTATAATTGCTGGATATATTGGGCTACGTATTTCGTAGGACCCTATATGTAATTGTAACTCTTATTTTATACTAAGTGGTCAAATCGAATGTTTTAAAAATTTGTAATCGGAGCTCCATTGATATTGTTTTTAATACTTGGATTTTATCAATGTTTTAAATGTATGGACTTATATTTTATTGGACTTGACATGTTTTGGGCTTAAAACCGAAAAAATTATAGTAATGCTTTTGGGCTTAGGGCCCAAATATGATATCCGGGTTAAGGGTGTTACATTGTGAGGATGATTTATGAAATAATTTCTTCTTATTTTATTTTGAAATGTGACTAGTTACATGTTGAGCATTTGAAATTTTAATAATTATTTAAAAATCATTAAAAAATTAATAATATGCAGTAATGTATAAAGTTAGTGGTGCATAACGGTGTGCGTCGCTCGTTCTAAATTTATTATTATTATTATTATTATTATTATTATTATTATTTATCAGTATTATTATTATTTTAGTGGAAGCAGAGGTGTACCTTCTAATTTTGTTTCACTCCATAAATGACGGGAGCATGGTGACAACTTAGAAGACAACTTCAATAACTTTCAAGTTGAGTCGGGGAAAGAAAGACTAAAAAGATAAAAACACAGCACAGGAAAATCAAGTTAATTTCTTGTATTCAAGTTTAAGGCCTCTCATTTTTAAGACTCCACTTAAATCTTTGATCATTGGCCAAAAGAGAAATACAGAAATAAATTGAGTTTTATGTGATTTTTTTTTTTAATTTGAAAATGGTCCAAATACGTAACATCTACCGATTAAAATGAACAAAAAAAGCACTTGTAGAGTAGTTCTAGTATCATAGGGTGATTTTTTTTGAGGGACTGGTTTCGAACAACGTATTGTGCAATGATGGAAAAAGAATACAAATAACATAGAATGCCAACAAGAAAAAAAATTATATACCGAACATGAAAATTTTCTGCATTTTAATGTTTTTAATGAGATTTTTTTTGACAAATTTTAATCCTACTTAGATAGAGGGAAAGAGAGAGATTCTAAAGGAAAAAAGAGAGTGTTCCTGGTAAGTCTAGAATATATGACTTAAAAGAAATGAGAGAACAAAAATAAACTATTTGACCAACCGACCAAATGTACTTGCTCATTGTTATTAGTGAGATTTTGGTTATCCTACATGAAGATTTGAGTAATTAGAGTCTTGAAAGACTTTTAATCGTTTTATTATTTCTTTTTTCATAAAAAATCATGATTTTATTTAAAACTCAATTACCGCAATGTATAATTGATGGTTATAATGATTTATGTTCAACTTATTCGTTTGAATATTAAATAATGCCGAGAAATGAATTCTTTTACCCCTTTCGGTGTCCCTATATATGCCCCACACTAAGATTTAAGGTTATGGTTTAGGGTTAAGATTTAAGGTTAGAGTTTAAAGTTTAGATTTAAGGTTAAGGTTTAGGGTTTAAGGAATTAGAGATAACGTGTATTTGTTAGGGTTTAAGATTTAAAATTTAAAATTTAAAATTTAGGGTTAAAGATTAAAATTTAATTTTTTTGTATTAAAGCACAAAAATGAGTACAGAAAAGGGACAGAGAAATTTTATCCCCTAAGAAATCGTATTTCAAGTTTCAACTCGATAAAAGTATAATTTTCTCCAATCTCCAACATGTAAAGACCTTTTAAATAGGCTGCTATTGAAATTTGAATTGATGAATTGCGTTGGGCTCTACTTTGGGCCACTTAATCAGTTGTTTATCTCTTGGGTCAAGCCATGTATTTTTCTACAAATCAACTCTCAAAAATCCATTTTTTTTGACTAAAAAAATTCATTCAACATGAAAAAGTACAAGGATAGGACAAAAAGTTTCTCAAGCTGCCACATAAAGCAGATCAAACACCACCATCCATACCGGAGGGGAGGAAACATCCGAAAGGAAAAACAAACATAACAACAAAGCAACAGAACATAAAACATAATCAACATGAAAGGAAATATAACTAAATTTCCCGAGTAAGGAATCGGTCGACAACTCGAATAGGCCACACCTCTGCAAGAGCTCCATTCGAAGGCAAGCTCCCCATATCGAAAAAAACAATGTCTTGTCATCAAATGTGCTATTTGAGTCAGACAAAAAACAAGAAAAACGTCAGGAGAGTATCCATCACACATCAAACAGCTCTAAACCCTTAACACAAAATCAAACAAAAACGGTAAACACCGCCTTCGAGCAAACATGGGTAAAACAACACAAATAACTCCCAGAAAAGGGCTTGCAATAACCATCATCAATCGAGCCTTTCTTCTGTCGAAGATGGTGGGATAAGAACCGATCATAGACGACGCAGATGACTCTGCAGAGGAGAAAATCAAACCCTCTTTAACACAACAGAGATATGTCATATCTCTCAAAAATCCATTGATACCACAAAATTGGAAAAATATAGATATGTCCTATCTAATCCAGCTTCAAGCATAAGTAATAAGAAATCTTTTTATTGGATTATATGCATAGAGATTACCATTAATTGTTTAACTTTCTTTTGGATTGCTTTTAGTTAAACTATTAGGTAAAGATATTATAGGTTCATGTACTATAACAGAGTATATTTTACATTCTATAGTTTTTTACCCTATGTAGTTCTAAACTGAACATTAATTCCCCCGTACATTGGAAAAGAAGCAATTAGGGGTTATTATTGTAACAACTGCAACTGCAACAAAAACTGAAACTGTTTAATTTTATAAAGTGAACTTAATTTTTTGATGTTGACATAACTTTAACATATGACATGTAATTGTGATGTGACATGTTCATCCAACTTATTGTAATTTTTTTCTAAATATTGAATATGACATTTAAACTAGTGAATAATGTTAAAATCAAATCGAGTTAAACTAACTTTTTGAGTTCTTAAGTTACAATAAATTAAATGAACATGTCATTATCTTAAAATATGATGTAATATTTTTACATTAACGAAAAAACATTTTTTTAATGCAACATCAAATCATTTAAGTAAATCGATTTCATAAAATTATCATTTTTAATTGTTACAAAAATATATTTCTGCAACGGCTTTTTCTCATCTTAGATATATAATAGAAGCTAAAATGCTACTCTTTCTGTCCCACGAAAATTTTTTTCTATTGACTTTTCTTATTAATTTTTTTCAAGTTTAACTCATAATTATTTAAAACTTATTATTGATAAAAATATAAATAAATATATTTTAAAAATTTCTAATCAAGTAGTTTTTAAATATATATCTTATAAAAAATAATTATTTAAAATATTTAATATAATTATAACTAAAGTTTAAAAATTTTAACTTTTAAAAAGTTAATAAGAGACGATCTTTGTAAGACGGAGGGAGTAAAAAAATGATTACTCCTATGATTACTCCTACTTCAAGAACAAATGATAAGAAATATTTTTTATATTATCTAATATATATGTCATTACATGTCTCATCTTTCTTTATAGATTGCTTTGGAACTAAAATATCTCAAAGAACCTGTGCATGCTATAAGTATTAAGTTCGAACCATGCTGGCCACATCCCAAAACTAGGATCAATATTTTTGGACGTGTTGATCTGCGAATTTATTTGGTTTTAAATGAAATTTTAAGGTTTAATTGAGAAAATATGAAATTTCGGATTAAATTATAAAGATCTAGAAGTTCAAGGTCAAAAGTGGAAATTCTTAATATTGGGATGTAATTCTGAGAATATTTGTAAGATTGAGGGTTTACCCTACAATTTACCCATTTACTTTTTGAAGACAATACTTCCCTTAGCCGTCATAACTCGTATGCCGAGTTTAGCAGCTTGTGAGTAGCTCAAGTTTGCTTGGTCAATGTTCGACTCGAATTAACTTAACTTATATGTAGGGATGCTAATTGAGTTTAGCAGCTCGTGAGTAGCTCAAGTTTGACTTGGTCAACATTCGACTCGAATTGACTTGACTCTATTTCAAGCTTCACTCGAGACCTGAACAAGTCGAGTCGAACAAGGCCTCAATTGACTCAATATGCTCGTGAGCAGCTCGTTAATTTTGTTTAAATATATTAGTTTGATGTATTTGTGGATTGTTACTTTAGAGTTTAGAATTTGAACTTGTTTCACTCATTAATTTGAAGTTTTTTTTTGTTAAATTTGTTAAACTATGTTTATATTAAGTTCTATATATTATTATTAGTTTTTGCATATACTTTTTAAAAATTAGTTAAAAATTTTGGCAAGCTTAACGAGCAACGAGTCGAGTAAAATTTTATCGAACATAAGAGTATCAAGTCGAGCATGAGTCGAACAGCTTTCGAGTCTATTTGAGCACTACTTAACTCGTGATCGACTCACTCGATAAGAACCCCTAGTCATATGCAATATAGTTCCTTTTAGCGTTTTATTTATTTACATTTTAGCTTGTTATTTCTGTTATGTTACACTTTAGTCCCATTTCACTTATTTTCATTACTATATTCTATATTTTATAGTTTATATTATAGTTGTATATATACATATATTAAAAAAATTCTTTCATATTGCATAGTATATATATTGTAGCATATTACATATAATATATTTTATTGAACTTATTTTTTACTCCTTATATAGTGTGTATTATGTTTATATATCTTGTATATATGTATAGATTTCATCTATTTTCTTACATATATATATATATCCCTATTTAGTTATATATTATTATATTTCATATATATATATTTATAGCATTATATTTTATATTATTTTAATATATAGTTTATATGAACCCAACAAGTGGTCCCAGTGAAAAAGAGGATGATGTTCATTCTAGAAGACCCAGGCTTAAATCGTTTTGTGTACAAGGTGTGTGTGCATTGTCAAAGGGTTACGAATATGCATGAATAAATACTACCTTGTAATCACCTTAAGACTATTCTCTCTCTATATATATGGGTGGGTGGATGCGCGCGCTTAATTACCCGTTGGTACATGAACTATATCGAATTCTTAGCTTCGTACATAATGTTTTAAAATTCTTAACTTTATACTTGGGGTATTCCGGCGTTAACGGCTCAACCCACTTCCGTTACAGAAGCTGATGTGGACCCCTTGGATCAGTCAGAAAGTGGCACGCGACATTTTAGAAAAAAAATATCTATTTACTTAATTAACGCATAATAACAATGTTAGTCCTCAATGTTTCACTAGTTTTTAATTTCGTCCTTAAATCTTTAAAATCCCATAAAAATCAAATATTTATTTTAAAAATCCATTTACTTAAGGGTTAATAACAAGATTAGTCCTCAACGTTTCATTTACTCAAGGCATAATTGTAAGATTAGTCCTCAATGTTTTATTGATTTTTGAAATTTACCCTTCAAATAATTTTATTAAAAAATCAACTATTTATTTAAAATATATATAAATAAATATTCAGATCAATATACGATTGACATGTGTCATAATATTTTTAAAAAATAAATAAAGAAGCAAACTAATTTATTTTGATCGTGTTGTTCTTCTTTCCAAAAACTGTAACGCCCTGAAATTGGGAGTAGTGTGGGCCGGATCGGGTCGACGGTTCAAGAGAACCGGTTTAGGCAATTTAAATAGTTTCAGGAAAATAAATTTATAAATTTAATTTTGGGATAAAATAAAATATAGGAAAATGATTTAAATTACTTAATTAATATGTTAAGTAATTTGGTGAAGTCAATTTGAGGTAATTAAATATGATTTTAAGACATTTTGGCCTAGTGACTAAATTTAAAGTTTTCAAAACTATTTTTGGTGACTAAATTGAAAAAGGGTCAAAACTTAGAATCTTTAAGGAGCTATTTATCCAATCTTTTTCAACATATTTCTCTCTTAACTTAGGCTATTTTTAAAGTATTTTTAAATGTTTAATAATTAGATAAATGAGGATTTATTAAAAAGATCTTTAATTTGCCAAAAATATTTTCTTACGTAACTAATTTTCTCCAAACCTTTTCTCTCAACTTTCTCAGCAACCAAACTAGGATTTCTACTTCAAAATCTCCAAGAATCAGTCTCCATTGATTGCCTTTTTTATTCCTTGTTGATTTCTCTAAATTCCTTTGCAAAATCTCCTTGGATTTCATCAAAGCTTGGCCAATTAAGGGAGAAATCGGCAATTAGAGGTGATTTTCGTTTCTCTCCTCTAACTAAATGTTTTTTATTGAAATTCCCAAGTTCTTGATCCTTTGTTGTTGATTTATGTTAAGAAATTATGATTTTAATATGGATTTATTAATTAAATTAAGTTTTCTTGGAAAATTATTGGAAACTAAATTGGATCTATTTTGGTGATGGATTTAATTGATTTATATCCCAATTTTTATGTATTTTAATGTTGAAAGGATTGATTAATCAATGTAATCCCGAAACTATGTGAATTGCTAGTTTTCCAGGTTGTGTATAGTTGGTTTTTGGCTTGATCTTGTTGTTGTGGTGTTGGTGCTTGTTGATTTCTCTAAATTCCTTTGCAAAATCTCCTTGGATTTCATCAAAGCTTGGCCAATTAAGGGAGAAATCGGCAATTAGAGGTGATTTTCGTTTCTCTCCTCTAATTAAATGTTTTTTATTGAAATTCCCAAGTTCTTGATCCTTTGTTGTTGATTTATGTTAAGAAATTATGATTTTAATATGGATTTATTAATTAAATTAAGTTTTCTTGGAAAATTATTGGAAACTAAATTGGATCTATTTTGGTGATGGATTTAATTGATTTATATCCCAATTTTTATGTATTTTAATGTTGAAAGGATTGATTAATCAATGTAATCCCGAAACTATGTGAATTGCTAGTTTTCCAGGTTGTGTATAGTTGGTTTTTGGCTTGATCTTGTTGTTGTGGTGTTGGTGGAGGTATAAGGACGTGTTTAAGGTGTTTTTGGATGTTAATTGATGTTGTTAATGTGTTAGAATCATTAGATGTTAGCTGAGCTTGGTTTAGGCAAGGTTTGGTAGTGTTCTTGATGGTTTTAGGAGGGTGTTGAGTGGATTCTTGTGAGGAAATGTTGTGTTTGTTGGTTGCTGGAGGTTTGAGGTACAGAGATGTATTTTAATCCTCTGTTTTTGATTGGGTAAAGTAGGGGAGTTGAATCCTTTGGCTTTTGAAGAAGGCGCGAAAGCTTCGGAAGCTTGATTCGCGCATCGGCAAGCAAGCGTTGGATTGTTGGTGAGTGGAAAAGTGTTTTACTATTGTTAAAATGTTTGAAAATGAGTTGTGGGAGTTTAGATAAAGTTTTGCAAAATGAAATCTCATGCACATGTTGTTGGTTTTAATTACTCACTGTATTATGCACGTTTTGAAAGTGAAAGATATTGTAAATGATCATAGATGACGATTCATGAGAATGACATTTGGTTTATAAATGTGTTTTTGAGATTGTTAAAATACATGGTTTAATATATTTGTGTTAGATTGATTTGATGCATATGTAAAATAGTGAGGTAATGTTGTTTATTGAATATATTGGCAAGTGGCTATATTTAAAATGATATCAGATATAGTTGGTATGCCATAGGGTTTAGAGTGCACTATAAAAAGTCACCTCATGTTTGTCGAGGGGTGTTAAGTGTCCATAATCTCCAACATGAGAACTGCAGCGGTTGAGATGGGTAAATGTTCCATTTACTCTTGCTGGTGGATTATACACCCAAACCGTAGATGTGGGTAAATATTTCGTTACTCTGGTTTGAACCGTTGAGGTGGGCAAGTGTGTCGTTACTCCGGTTAAGGTATGTATGTGAAGTGGTTGTGGGAACCACTTGAGAAATCCGTGTATCCGATAAGTTTTGTAAAATGAAAGGTTACTAGTTTGAGTCACTTGAAAGCCAATATATGAGATAATGTATCATGTGAAATGGATTATATTTGTATAATGAGATTTATACATGTGTTACTCTTTAAGCTTGTAATAAAGGTGTTGTTGTGTGAAGCTTAAATTGAGGTAGAGATTGAATCCATGATACATGTGTTGAAAATGATTTAAATATGCATATTTGAGATGATATGAAAAGCATGAGATGTTTTGCCATGAGATAATTACATATGATTTGATAGAAATGGTTTTGAATGCACTGATTAGTGTTTCTGCGATTCCCTCACTAAGCTTATAGCTTACTCTCTATTTTCCTCATCAATGCAGAGAAATAGCTTTCTTGGATAGCACGTGAGCAAGGGAGGATCCAAGGAACATTTTGATACAAAGTATGGTTTTATATACGTTAAGTAGTAATAAGAAGGCAATGTGACCGAGTTGTTTTGGGAGGTGTATTTTGAGATACTCCCTATTGTAATAGTTTGGAATGATGTTTTGGTTTGGTATGATGCTTTTATATTGGGTTTTGAGGGATTGGGAGACATTAAGCATGCTTGGGTAGAAATCATGATCATAGGTGATTGCTTGAGTATGCCATGCTTAGTGTAGACTCAATCTATGTTTCTATGTTTGATGATTGAATGTGTATGAAGATATATGAAGATTAGAGGTTGAATGGGAGGTGTTGGATTGAGCCAAAGTGTCATATGTTGGACCTAGAGGTCAATATAGGTCGCCCCATATCGGTACAGACCCCTCAGGTTTCAGTACACAAGGATCCGTCCAGGCTCAAAATGTTCAAAATAGCCTAGGCGTACCGATACGCCTGGTAACCGTATCGGTACACATAGCTGTGAAATAGCGCTCGTTTCGGTAGACGGGTTATCGTATTGATACGGTGTTTAGCTATTAGAAATCTGATTTTTGAAATACACAAGCTCGTACCGATACGTTTGGGGACCGTATCGGTACGCCTTTGTCTTTTTGTGCCATATCGAAACTCGAGCCACCCATACCGGTACGCAGACTGTTAATTCTGTTGAGATGCTATCTGAAGTTTGGAATCTTTGCATTTTGGTCCATGTTTCTTAAATGTGCAATTAAATGGGTATGAATGATCATTTTGAGTTGAGATTTAACATGAAGGCTTGTAACATGACTAATTGAGGATATGTAACTTTAATTTCATGAAAGTCCTCGTAAATATTAGAAACTATGTTTGAGTCTCTATAAAGTGTTTTCAAGCAATTGGATGTTAAAATGACGCCCGATTGAGTTGTAATTTTAACCATGACCAGTATGAAAACCTTAGGACCTAATAATGCATTTAGATAAGATAAAAGAAAAAATGGACCATTTTAGTTGTAATATTTTCGGGGTTTATTTTGGTAAACCCTAATATAGCTCACTCGGTTCGATCATTCAGCTAGACCGAGTCGAGGGGTTAAAAACCCATGAAACCCAATTTTTCCTCTCATTTTTTATAATCTCACAATCACCATCTCCACCTAAGAAACACTCCAGTCACAACCACTATCGACGCCTAAAGCTGCGTTATTCCGTTAGTTTCAACAACCCTACCCCAACTGCCACGAGTCTGTGCCTTTTGAACCTGATCTTCCCCAATACTCATTCAAAAAGAGCCAAGATCAAGTTTTGTTAAGATGTGTAGATGCCAAAGAAGCCCAAATGATCTTAGAAGAAGTTTATGAAGGGATTTGTGGAACTCACCCTAGTGGTTTCACCATCCCAGGCGAATTATGCTCTTTGGATTTTATTGGTCCACCATGGAGGTGGATTGCATCAATTACACTAAAAAATGCCATAAATGTCAGATTTATGCTGACAAAATGCATGCGCCATGGCAACCTCTTTGTGTTATGTTGGCTTATTGGCCTTTTTTATTGTGTAACATGGATGTAATGGGCAAATCCACCCTAAGGCGTCGTTCGGGCATTGATTCATCCTGGTGGCCATCAAATACTCCACTAAATGGGTTGAAGCAGCCTCTTATACAAGCATCGCTAGATTAAAAGTCTGCAAATTCCTCAAGAAAGAGACCATTTGTCTTTATGGTTTGCTCGAGAGAATCATTACTGACAATGCTTCCAATCTAAACAAAAAAATGATGACGGGGTCTGTGAGAAATTCAAGATTAATCATCACAATTCAATAACATATCACCCAATATGAATAGGGCTATAGAGGTGACTAATAAAAACATCAAGAAGATAGTTGCGAATATGATATACAGTTACAAGGACTGGCATAAAAAACTATCATTCGCTTTGTATGCCTATTGAACCTTCATACGAACGTCTACTAGGGCAACAACATTTTTGTTGGTTTATGGAATGGAGACCATATTACCAATTGAGGTTGAAATTCCATCGATTTTCATTTTGATGGAAGCAAAACTAGATGAAGCAGAATGGGTCCAAGCGAGATACGACTAGTTGGACTTGATTGAGGAAAAGAGACTGAAGGTAATATGCCATGGCCAGATGTATCAAAAAAAGATGATAAAAGCTCATGACAAGAATGTTCGTCCGAGAGAATTCCAAGAGGGGGATATATTGTTGAAGAAAATATTGCCAATCCAGAGAGATTCTCGTGGGAAATGGACGCCTAATGGGGAAGAGCCCTACATTGTAACAAAAGCCTTTTTCGGAGGAGCATTGATCTTGGCCGAGATGGACGAGGATGAACTCTAAAATCCAGTGAATTTAGACTCGGTCAAGCGATACTATGGCTGAAGAAAAAAGAAAATAAAACAGGAAATATAAAAGAAAAGAAAAAACTAAAGCAAAAACTTGAAAGGGCGCTTCGAGAAAAACAATGAAATGATCTAAAAGTGAATACCCGCGAGGGTACTTTAGATTTAAAAAAAAAGGAAAAAGGAGGGCTCAAGATGAAAAACCCGCAAAGGGCGTTTAGAAACCAAATGAGGATTCGACTCGAAATGTTTTGGCCCTTAATATCCGAATACTTGATTTTTTCTTTGTATTTACTTCTATGTTTGCAACATTATTAATAAAATAATTATTCTAGAAACTTCTCATATTGAAATGGGGACCCACGAATTAACATTTATAAAAACACAAAAGATTTTTGTGCATTAGTTTGGAAATGATTTAAATGTACATGGACTATGATGCACTTTATTACTCTAGATTTAAATATGATCTTTAAATCTGAGTAATTATGTTTCTAATAATTCGATCTTAGAGCCATAGACTTAACCCCTCTTTAATCATTTAATCAGTTAAAATAATAATTTAGACATAAGCTTTAGCACTAGAATAGAAACTTTAGGATTAAAAATATAGATTTTAGAATTTGTTAAATTTATGCATGCATTTATCCAAATTACAAGAAAAAAATATTAGTGACCAAGTAAGCACAGTTTACGGGCGTCGTGGGGGTGTTAATCCTTCCCCACACGTAATCGTACCCTCGAACCCAAAGATTTCGAAATCTCTAGTTTTCTTTAGGTTTCTGGTCTACCTAATTAAAAGATCGACGGTGACTCCATGTTTTTTATTTACGTCGAGTCCTGGCTGGGGTAAGAAGAACATTATTCGTTTTTCCACTGAGATCACTTCTTGAGTTCATTATGTAATTTGGATTTAAACTTTATGTTTGGATCATGTTATTATGTAATCTGGACTTATAAATTATAATTTTGTCCTTTCGAATTACTTTAAATCTTATGATTTGTAAAAAAAAAATTGTATACATTTAATCCAAGTACCCTGTTACACATAAATACGGGTAACTGATCATTGCGCGTACCCGTCTTACGGGTACCCAGTGATATTAGGTCGGGTCACATGCCAATATTTTTGGTGCCCGAAAATCCTGATACCCGAAAATTTAGGTACCTGAAATTAATGGTACTTGGTTATGAACACCCCTAGTGCTAACATTTCCTTTCACGTAATAGACTCTCGAACTCAACTCGTTTTTCTCTCTATTTTTAAATGCATATTACAAAAATTACATTTTTTTAAAAAAGAATAAAAATTATTTTTGAAATGCAATTGTATTGGTGTTCAATCATAGCTAGCCTCAAACGATCAATGACGACTTCTTTTTATTTCAAAATTCAAGTTTTCATAGTTTTTTCCTCTATACACCATTGCTTGCTACTTCTTCTTTTTCTTTTTGTAATGACCTGAAGTCCCGAGTCAACGATTGGGTGTTGACCTAAGTTATGGACCTTTGTGTTGGTTAGGTAAGTGGGCCCATTAGGCCAAGTTTGGGACTTATGGGATGAGAATTTGATAATATAAGCTTGAGTAGTGACCAAGTTGTAATAAGGGGAAAGTGGAAGACTTGGTGTGGTAATTATCCCCTTTTGGAGATAAAAGGCCTGATTACTTTTGTTTGGACATGGGTTTAAGGGGGAGACAAGAATCATCTCCCCACACCATTTTCTCCATCTCTTTCTTCCTCATTTTTCTCCCCAAGAACACTATAGTTCTAACATAAAAGATTCAAGCTTTCTACCTCATTTTCTACATCCAAGATCTAAGATTTGAGTATGTTAATCACCTCTTCAAGGGCTTCAAGAAAAACATAGTATTGTGGTAGAAAGATGAGGTGTTTTGGGGAGTTCTTCCAAGCTTGAGTTGAGAGAGAAGTTGAAGAGTCTTTGTTTGAGAGCTTAGAACTAAGATTTGCTGCTAAGGTCAGTACATCTTTGACTCCTTTGATTCTTAAAGATCATAAAGTGATTGCCTGCTTGATTTTGTGGTTAAGATTGCTAGCTTTGGTTTTAAGGCAGCTTAAAGCTTTATTAATGGTAAATTCCTAATTAAATCTTAATAAGGTGTAAAAGGGTAGCAAACCACCCTAATCAACTCCCATTAGATGTAGGATTAAGTTAAAGGTTACATTTTGGGGGCTTGAAGTCATTTTTCAAGCCTTGGAAACCATTTCTGGGCTTCGATATCAGCACGCAGGAAGCCCATATCGATACCTCGTGTTTAAATAATTAAAATAAGTAATTTATGAAGGGCATATCAGTACCCTTGGGGTGGGTATCGGTACCCCCTAATTTACCAAGATTCCAGTAGCGTAAAAGTGTATCGGTACCCTTGAAAGCGTACAGGTATCAGAAGAGTATCGATAACGACCCCCGTTTACTGGTACGGGGTATTGGTTAAACCCTTTACGCATGTGAGGCCGAGTATCAGTACGCATGGGTGGGTATCGGTACCCAGAGAGGCGTATTGATACTCGAGTGGGTATCGATACCCACTAGGTAATCTACCGGTAAATGTTGGAATTGAGTTTGAGGGGTTGATAATTCAAGGGATATGTCATAATAGGCTTTTAATGTGATAAAATGAATTGTATAACTGAGAAACCAAGATTTAACCTTCATGGATGGGTGTAATGTGTAATAACTTAGTAAGTAATGAATTCAGATAACCATGATGGTTAGTGTTATGCCTTGGAGCATTTGCTTGATGGCTTAAGCTTGGTGCCACTTACCTCTTGGTGATGTGTATTAATGCTCAGGGAGCATGTATTGTTTTATTATTAATGAAAATGAATCCATATTTAACCCCCTCAACCCGGCCTAGACGCCCGATTGAACTGAGAGAACTATATTAGGTTTGCCAAAGCAAACTAGAGAAATATTACAAAAATGGTCTATTTTTTATTTTTATCTTGTATAGATGTGCATTATTAATCCTAAGTGTACATGCTTACAGCGAGTGAGTTACAAAGGAATCGGACCACAGAAGGGCAACCAATTGCATAACATACCTTTTAGGGACTAAAATGCAAATATGCTAAAATTAAGGACCAAAACTGAAATTAAGGTTACCAATCATAAATTAGTCCAATTACATGCTTACATGTCAAATTTTAGGCCAAAACGATCGTCCAAGCTCATACAATTGCATTCTTAAAACTCAGGGACCAAAATTAAAGAAATAGAAACTTCCAAATATTCCAAAAAATAGAATTAACTATAGTCGTACTGGTACGCGTATAGGTGTTTCAGTACACCTTAACATTTTCCAAAACTCAAATTCTAGTGGCTAAAACTCGTACCGAAACACTTGCTCGCGTATCAAAACTCCTAGTCAAAATGCTTAAGACCGTATCGAAACACATGCTCGTGTATTGAAATGCTATGCCTATAAAGGCTTATCCGTATCGAAACACCCATCCGCGTATTGAAACGCTGTTACTAAAATGGCCTAGCCGTACCGATACAGGGACACCTGTTTCGATACGCATAGACCTGTAATGTCCAAAATTGCTGTCTAAACACACTTTGATGATAACCATAACACTCCAACATGCTCCAAACACTCAAACAACATTACTAGGGTATAGCCCTAGCCAAAACATCATAGGATCAACATTATTACATAGCATTCAAACACTCAAGATTTTCTATAGGCATACTTCCTAATATCATTTTGCCTCATAACCAAAACTCCCATTTGACACTTTAAGGGCATACACAACATGTTTACACATCTAAAACATCATAACAAACATGCTTGAATCATCAAAACATGGCAACCATTCCAAGACAGCTAGATGCATACCTAAGCACCCATCTAGCATCAACATATGCAAAGATTCTCAACAAGCTTAACAACAACAAACCAACCACAAAATCCAGCACTTCACACGCTTAAAAACCATGGGAAAACAGGATTACAAGTCCCAAAAACATGGCAAACACATTGCCTTATTAACCGGAAACATAAACCGAGTTCATACTCAAGTAGTCTTGCACTTGGATCACTTCAAACCTTGCCTTTGCTGCCCCCAAACCTTAATGCTCCGCATCATTAGGAAAAAGAGAGCGTAAGCACACATGCTTAGTGACGATGCTCTTAAAGCAATGATGCATTTAAAATCCTTTGAAAACTAAACTCTTGTTTTCAAACCATGCTTACGTCCAAAGCATTTTCATTGATTCCAATCAAAACATACATATCGACCATATGCAACAACATTTACAAATCACATGCTTAAATCTCAAAGCATTAAATTACAAAACCATGCTTAAATCCCAAAGCATTATAGAATAGGTTCAACTCAAGAGCTTGCATATATTGGCAATTATAGTGACCCCGGATAGACGACCACTATCCTTGATTAGCCGACCACTAACCTTTAGGTAACCGACCATTAACCTTACAATTCAGATACACGAACCTCTCATGATAATCGACCACTACCATAACCCATACCATGCCGATCACATGATATAACAACCTTGCCGACCGCAAGATCAAAATCAACAAGGGGAATCGACCACTCAACCTAAGTGATAACATCATAGTCTGAGTAGCCGACCGCTTACCTCAATGACCCTTAACTACGATCGATTTTTACATAGCCAATATATCTGTTGCGCGTAATAAGTGCTACGCAATTGTGCAAGTATACACGTCGCAAGTTATAGTATAAAAGATATCGTCTCCACAGGGATTGGTGCCACTTCAAGAATCTAGTCTCTTGCACTGTAAAAAGTAAAAACACAAGTAAAGGATTATAGGAGTTTAACTAATGACTAATCTAGAAAGCAATAAAGTAAAAGAAAAGATGAATTCAAATGAGAGAGAGATAGGCCAGGTTATCGTGAGTTGAGGTGTGATAGCCGATTGGATTGTTTTGGTAAAAGAGTGCACGGCAACTCGATTTTGCCGTGGCAACTTGTACAACGGGTTGCCTTGGCAACTAATCGATGGTTGCCGGGCAACTACTTGGGCTTCGGGCAGCAACCTTCAAGGTTCGGCAGAGCGTTCTTCAATGGTTTCTTCTTATCCCTAAGTCGAAACTCTAGCTACTTGTGCATGCCTTGATAATACATCCCTGCGTGAATCAAGGGTGAACAACAACCAATCTTACGCTCCTCTTAGCCGTTGAAATCCTTAACTTATTCTTAAGCTGGATTAATCTTCACCATCAATAGATTAAATAAAGATCATATTCATTCGTTTCTTGAATCTAACTCTCCCGATATTAGATAAATAGATGAAATCACGAGATCCTCTCCCAATTCACTCGCAAACAAGAATAAGAACCAAGAATGAATAAACCTTGAAATAGAAAAGTGCAAACTCTTATTACCTAAACAAAAACCAATAGTTTCTCACAACCACAAAACACAATAACCATAGCCAAGTAAATTTAGTTCATGGCTAGGTTCCAAAGAAACACAAGATAAACAATCCCTAGCATGAACCCAATCGAACAAGGAAGAAAAGATGAAGCTTGTCGAAAATCCCTTGCCCTAGATGATTGTCGAAAATTCCCCTTGCTTTCTCCCTTGGACTTGTCGAAAATTCCCCTAATGCTCTCTCCCTTGGACTTGTCGAAATTTCCCCTAATGCTCTCTCCCTTGGACTTGTCGAAATTTCCCCTAATGCTCTCTCCCTTGGACTTTTCGAAATTTCCCCTAATGCTCTCTCTCCCATCTTGTCGAAATCTCCTTGCTATTTATAGGGCTAGGCCAAAGTCCTTCTTTGAGGAGGAGTTTGAGTTGGAATTAAATTATCTTTAAAGAATATAATTCTTTATTATAATTGTATTCCTACTAGAACTTCTCCTATCTTCTTGGAATTTAATTCTTCTTTAATCTCTGCATGGAAATCAAATTCCTTTGGGTTTGGGCTTTGCTCCACGTCATCTTGGGCTTGTATAGTCATTAATTTTGACATCCCTATTGCATTTTCTCTTTGTCGACAATTGCCATGGCAACTGGCTCGGTGTCTCCTTCATGCATTGCCCTGGCAACTAGCTCGGCATATCCTTCATGCATTGCCCTAGCAACTAGCTCGGCATTGCTTTGGCAAGTGATCTTGCACATACACACACAAAGCACACCAAAGCAGCATCTTTTCCACAAAAACTACCAAGTTATGTAATCAAGCTCAACGATGGAAGGAAACATGGATTAATGCATGAATAGCTAATTATGAAACTAATATGAGCCTAAGTCTAACAATAATATGAGTAAAAATAGTAAGAAAAATAGTACTTTTGAACACTTATCACACCCCCAAACTCGAACTATTGCTTGTCCTCAAGCAATGCAAACTCATAATTACCTGCCAAGACTTCAATTTTCACAAACTTAGCTTTGAACTTGATTTCAATTCTCTGAACCGGGGCACAAAGTATGATTGGCTTTTTATTTTTCGGAAAACTGAGGAGTTACTCGGAATCAAACTATAGTGCTTGTGAGTGTGTGCGGAGTTGTGTGCAAGTTGATTTTTCGGATCCTATGCAAACAATAGGTTTTCAAATTACTTTATTGGGTTCTTTTTAACATGTTTTAACTAGTGCCAGTTTTGGGCACCTTTAGTGTTTTGTTTTTAGTTTTATTAAGTTAATTTAATCGACTAGAGCCGGTTTCGGGCACCTCTAGTTAATTTTTTTAACACATCCTAGAGCCAGTTTCAGGCACCTCTAGTGATCAATTTTTTTAGCACTTGCTAGAGCCAATTTCGGGCACCTCTAGCATTCATCCAATTTTTATTCTAATCCCCCAATTTGTTAATTATCAACCTAAGTTCACTAGAATTCCTTAAGTCAATCAAACCACAACAGTGTTTCATCAAATTTAGCATCATAGTAAAATTCTAAGTTTTTCCATTGTTATCCTAGAATAAAAATTCTATCAATTTAAGTGCATTGGCAAAGTCATCATCGAATATTCATCAAATCTAAGCAATTCTTGTTTCAATTAAAGGCATGGCAAGCAATTTATGTATCCTAAATGTAATACTTAAGATGAATGTAATTAAACATGGTAACTACTAATAACAACCCCCCAAACTCGAGTGAGGCATTGTCCTCAATGCATGCATAAAATAACGAGAAAAATAAAAATAAAAATAAAAATAAAAATGCATACGAGGACTTACTCCGAGAGTTCATCATCATAGATGATTAGTTTCCTTCTAGTCGGCGTCTTAATTCTCTTGCTTGAACGCGATGGTTGTTTTCTTAGGAGTTGATTCGGGCATAGGTGCTTTACCTTTGACTTTTGCAGTGGTTGCCGGGATGTCTTTAGCTTTGGTTGTCGTGGCATCTTCAGGGCTGGTTGCCGTGGCGTCATCTTTTGCGGTTGCCGTGGCGACTGCTTCATTGGTTGCCGGGGCAAGGATCTCGGCGGTAAATTTCCTTAGCATAGTAGTTGTGAGTCTTGTTGTGAAAAACAAAGAAAACCTGAAAACTAAAGATAATGAAAAATAAATAAATAAATAAAATATCTCCTAAAAAGAATGAAAATAAAATGAAAAAGAAAAAGAAAAAGGAAATATTGAAAGGAGAGCATGCTTATGTATCTCCCAAGTTGACCACTTCTTTGTTACGTTCCACATGGGCACCATTGTAGTGCTTCAATCTTTGTCCATTAACTTTGAATTCATGGTTGTCAGAGATGGACTTGATTATCACAACACCATGGGAGAATGATTTGACGACTTCGAATGGTCCCGACCATCTTGATTTCAGCTTTCTCGGGAAAAGTTTTAGCCGAGAATTGAATAGGAGAACTAGTTGCCCTGGCGTGAATTGTCGTGGCAATAGATTCTTGTCGTGCCATCGTTTTGTTTTCTCCTCGTAGATTCGTGCATTGTTATAGGCGAGTGCACAGAATTCTTCTATCTCATTGAGGTCCATCAAACGCTTTTGTCCGGCACTTTCCCAATCCATATTCACGGTCTTGATTGCCCAGTACGCCTTGTGCTCGATTTCCACCGGTAGATGACATGTTTTACCATAGACAAGTCGGAAGGGGGACATACCTAAGGGTGTTTTGAATGCAGTGCGATATGCCCAAAGTGCGTCATCTAGTCTTAATGACCAATCCTTCCTTGAGGGATTTACGACTTTCTTGAGTATTCTCTTCAACTCCCGGTTGGAAATTTCTGCTTGCCCGTTGGTTTGTGGGTGATATGCCGTGGTGATCTTGTGTGATATGCTGAAGCGTTGCAACATCTTGGCAATTAGTCTGTTGTCAAAATGCTTGCCTTCGTCGCTGATAATTGCTCTCGGCATCCCAAACCGTGTAAATATGTTTTTCTGCAAGAATCTTTGCACGGTCTTGGAATCGTTGTTGGGAACTGCAGCTGCCTCAACCCATTTAGACACATAGTCGATGGCAAGTAAGATGTAGAGGTTGCCGAATGAAGATGGGAAAGGTCCCATAAAATCGATCCCCCATACATCGAACAATTCCACCTCGATGATGTTCTAGAGTGGCATCTCATGTCGTCTAGAGATATTGCCCGTCTTCTGGCAACGATCACATTGCTTGTAAAAGTCTTGGGCATCTTTGTTCAATGTTGGCCAATACAAACCGGATTGCAGAACTTTGGCCGCGGTACGAGTTCCTCCAAAATGTCCTCCATAGGGTGAAGAATGGCATTGCCGGAGTACATTCTGTTGCTCTTCTTCAGGGACACATCGGCATATAACCTGATCTGCACATTGTTTAAACAAAAGAGGCTCATCCCAAAAGTAATGCTTAGCATCATGTCGGAACCGCTTCTTCCCTTGGTGAGTAATGCCATAAGGAAAAATACCACAAACAAGGAAGTTAACTAAATCCGCGTACCAGGGTATTGCCGAGGCATGTGCTGTCGTGGCGACTGTTCCCAAAATTGTCGAGGCGTGCGTGTCAAAGGCTACTGCGGCATCGAGAGTTGCCGAGGCGTGTGCATCCATGGTTGCCGAGGCGTCGTGGGTTGCCGAGGCGTCTAGGGTTGCCGAGGCAACTAAAATTTGTTCATCCGAGAATGCATCACATATCTCTAGATCCGCGTCCTCCTCCCTATTGCGTTCCAAACGTGATAAGTGATCGGCCACTTGATTTTCTGTTCCTTTCCTGTCCTTAATTTCAATATCAAATTCTTGTAAAAGTAATATCCAACGAATCAAACGAGGTTTAGCATCCTTTTTAGCAAATAAGTATTTGATTGCCAAATGGTCCGTATGAACAATTACCTTTGTACCAATTAAATAGGATCGAAACTTGTCAAATGCGAAAACTACAGCTAGTAACTCTTTCTCCGTTGTTGTGTAATTCACTTGAGCATCATTAAGAGTTTTACTAGCGTAGTATATCACATGGAAGGTCTTACCTGTGCGTTGGCCTAGGACTGCTCCTACCGCGAAATCACTTGCATCACACATGAGCTCAAAAGGTAGCGTCCAATCTGGTGGAACGACAATGGGTGCCGAGGCAAGCTTTCTCTTTAGGGTTTCGAATGCTTGAGTGCAAGAATCATCAAAATCGAAGACTTTATCATGTTCAAGCAGATTACACAAGGGTTTAGTGATTTTAGAAAAATTATGAATTAACCTCCTATAAAAACCTGCATGTCCGAGAAAACTTCGAATTCCTTTAACTGAATTTGGTGGGGGTAATCTCTCGATCACGTCCACCTTGGCTTTGTCTACTTCAATTCCCTTGGATGAAATCTTGTGGCCGAGCACTATTCCTTCATCTACCATAAAGTGGCATTTCTCCCAATTGAGGACTAAATCCATTTCTTCGCATCTTGCCAACACCCTCTCTAAATTGCCGAGGCAGCCGTCGAAGTCATTACCAAAAACTGAAAAATCATCCATGAAGATCTCAAGGAAGTCTTCGACCATGTCTGAAAAGAGTGCCATCATGCATCTTTGGAAGGTTGTCGGGGCGTTACACAATCCAAACGGCATCCTTCGGAAGGCATAAGTACCGTATGGGCATGTGAAGGTTGTCTTTTCTTGATCTTCTGGTGCTATGGCAATCTGATTGTAACCTGAATAACCATCAAGAAAACAATAAAAGGGTTTACCTGCAAGACGGTCAAGCATTTGATCAATAAAAGGGTAATGGGAAGTGATATTTCCTAGTGGCTTTGTTTAGCTTTCGATAGTCCATACAAACCTTCCAACCGGTCACAGTCATGGTTGGGATAAGTTCATTATTTTCATTGCTTACCACTGTTATACCTCCCTTTTTCGGTACACATTGTACCAGACTTACTCACGTACTATCGGAGATAGGGTATATAATGTCGGCGTCAAGCCACTTGATGATTTCTTTCATTACAATCCCTTTCATGGCATGATTCAGTCTCCTCTTGGCCTCAATTGAAGGTTTGTGATCATCTTCCAACAAGATCTTGTGCATGCACACCGCCGGGCTAATTCCCTTCAAGTCGGCAATTGTCCACCCTATTGCCTTTTTGTGTAGCTTCAACATCTTGATCAGCTTCTTTTCCTGCTCAGGCTGTAACTTAGAAGAAATAATTACAGGCAATGTATTATTGGTCCCTAAGTATACATATTTTAGTTGCTCTGGCAATTCAACTTAAGAATTGGTGGTTGTTCAATAGAGGGTTTTTCGAGTTTACCTTCTTTACCTGAGTAATCCAGTGGTTCAAAGTATGTACCTGGTCGGTTGACTAGCCAATTTGCCTCTTCTTGTTGTTCCTCACCGACCGGTTCTTCATACTCCTCAGGTTCCTCTTGATCGGCAATGTAGTTGCCGAGGCAACTAAATTCCTCATCGAAGTTAAACTCTGTCGTGGCATGAAGAAGTTGGCATTCTTCTGGATCATCGACATGCCTTAGTGTTTGGAACACATTTAGTTTGACTTGTTGCTCATTCACCCTCATTGTGAGTTCTCCCTTTTCGACATCAATCAAGGTTCTCCCTGTTGCTAGGAATGGTCTCCCGAGAATGATGGGTGCATGCTCATCTGCTTCACAATCCAAAACAATAAAGTCAGCGGGAAAAATAAATTTATCAACTTTTACCAGTATGTCCTCGATTTTTCCCTCTGGATGCACATAGGATCTGTCGGCTAGCTGCAGCATGACTGTTGTAGGTCTTGCCTTCCTGATTCCTAGTTTATGGAAAACCGATTTGGGCATCAAGTTTATGCTAGCCCCAAGGTCGCATAATGCTTTCCCGACATAGTGATTTCCAATAGAACAGGGTATTGTGAAACTTCCGGGATCCTTCAACTTGGGTGGCATACGATTGTGCAACATTGCCATGCATCCCTCTGTCGCGGCAACTGTTTCAAACTCTCCTAGCCTTGTTCTTTTGGACACAATGTCTTTATGGAACTTGGTGTAGTTTGGCATTTGTTCAATTGCTTCCACCAATGGCAAGTTGATGTGGACTTGCTTTAGGATATCAAGAAACTTCTTGAATTGGTATTCTTGCTTTTGTCACTTCAACCTTTGTGGGAGTAGTGGTGGAAGTCGGATATCTTTGATCTTTTCATTGGTTTGAAACCTGATTGACGGCATTGCCGGGACATCTGGAGTTGTCGAGGCATTATCAACTGGGGTTGCCGAGGCATGCTTATCGCAAGTTGTCGAGGCATCTTTATCGTCGGTTGCCGAGGCATGCTTATTGCCGGTTGTCGCGGCAATTCCTGGTTCAGCATCCGAGGCTTTGCTGCTAGGTTCGTCTTGATCTTTTTGTGGAGTTTTGTTTGACGAGCGGGTTTGAACCTCTCTAAGTTGTTGGCCACTTCTGGTAGTGATTGCCTTACATTGCTCATGGCCAGTTCCTCTTGCGACTTCAGTATCGCTAGGTAAACCTCCTTGTGGTCTAGTATTTAGATTTTGAGCATACTGCCCGACTTGATTTTCTAATGATTTGATTGCCGCCTCTTGGTTTTGCAATCTCATCTCGGTCCTGCTAATAAAAGCATCAGTTCTTTTTATGAAATTACTATTCTCAGCCATATAAGATTCAGTTTTCATCATAAAAGCATTTAGAGAATTTTCCAAAGAACTAGATGTCGTCGGTTGTTGCTGCGGCATCTGTTGTCGTGGCATATTCTGCTGGAATCCCGATGCTTGTGCATTCTGATTGTTCTGGTTTAGAGCATTGTTGGGATTACTCCATGAAAAATTCGGGTGCTTCTTCCAAGCTGGATTGTATGTATTGGACATCACATTGTTGTTCTGATTGTAATTCCCCACATAGAAGCTGGATTCCGAATTCTGTATACATTCAGAAGAATTATGGTTATCACCACATAACTCACAAAAAGAAACCATTACCTTGACTTCATGTGTGTTGTTTGGTTTTTGCATGTTCTGGACCATCTTGGTTAAAGCGGCCAATTGTGCCGAAATTGAATCTGATGATCCTAGTTCATGTATTGTGGCTTGGCGTCTAACACCTCCTCTTCTAGTAGATGGTAATTGATAATCATTCTTGGCCAGCTTGTTTAAAATTTGCATTGCTTCTTCCGGCGACTTATCTAGGAGTATGTCGTTTGCCGAGGCATCTAGCATCATCCTTGTTGGTGTATTCATGGCGTTGTAAAACATCGTTACTTGAGTCCACACCGGGAATCCGTGTAAAGGGCATTTGTGTAGAAGTTCTCTATATCGCTCCCAAGCCTCGTACATGGATTCAGCATCTGCATGCCGAAAAGAAGTAATGTCGTTATGAAGCTTATCAGTCAAATTTGTAGGATTAAATCTAGCAAGGAAATCACGACAAAGATCAGTCCAAGATGCTATGGATCCAGCAAGAATGCTATTCAACCATGCTTTCGCCCTATCCCTCAGTGAATAGGGGAATAATCTTAATCGTAGGACATCAGGGGTGACTCCGTGTATCTTGAACGAGTTGCAAATCTCGAGGAAAGATTTCAGATGTTGTCGTGCATCTTCAGTTGCTGAGCCGCCAAATTGACCTATTGTGTTGATCATATTAAACATTACCGGTTTCAACTCAAAGTTGTCGGCTTCAATTTCAGGTGCGACAACTCCTGGGTTAAGTCCATCAAGATCTTCTTCAAGATAGTCTCAAATAGTTCTGTTTCGTGCAAGAATCACTCCTCCTCCTGCTCGAACATCTTGATTCATATTGCCGTCATGATTTGCCATTGCTTCTCTTATCCTTCGTCTAAGTCTTTGTAAAGTTCGTTCGATTTCTGGGTCAAAGGGATATTCTGGTGAAGTCGGTCTCGCCTTGGTCATATACCAATGCAAAACCAAAGTTTGTTAGCCCTTTGAATTTTAAACAAGAAAAATAAAAAGAAAGTGCAAGAAAATAAAAACAAAGTCGCTATTGCCAATCCCCGGCAACGGCGCCAAAAACTTGTTGCGCGTAATAAGTGCTACGCAATTGTGCAAGTATACACGTCGCAAGTTATAGTATAAAAGATATCGTCTCCACAGGGATTGGTGCCACTTCAAGAATCTAGTCTCTTGCACTGTAAAAAGTAAAAACACAAGTAAAGGATTATAGGAGTTTAACTAATGACTAATCTAGAAAGCAATAAAGTAAAAGAAAAGATGAATTCAAATGAGAGAGAGAGATAGGCCAGGTTATCGTGAGTTGAGGTGTGATAGCCGATTGGATCATTTTGGTAAAAGAGTGCACGGGCAACTCAGTTGCCGTGGCAACTTGCACAACGGGGTTGCCTTGGCAACTAATCGATGGTTGCCTGGGCAACTAGTTGGGCAACTACTTGGGCTTTTGGGCAGCAACCTTCAAGGTTCGGCAGAGCGTTCTTCAATGGTTTCTTCTTATCCCTAAGTCGAAACTCTAGCTACTTGTGCATGCCTTGATAATACATCCCTGCGTGAATCAAGGGTGAACAACAACCAATCTTGCGCTCCTCTTAGCCGTTGAAATCCTTAACTTATTCCTAAGCCGGATTAATCTTCACCATCAATAGATTGAATAAAGATCATATTCATTCGTTTCTTGAATCTAACTCTCCCGATATTAGATAAATAGATGAAATCACGAGATCCTCTCCCAATTCACTCCAAACAAGAATAAGAACCAAGAATGAATAAACCTTGAAATAGAAAAATGCAAACTCTTATTACCTAAACAAAAACCAATAGTTTCTCACAACCACAAAACACAATAACCATAGCCAAGTAAATTTAGTTCATGGCTAGGTTCCAAAGAAACACAAGATAAACAATCCCTAGCATGAACCCAATCGAACAAGGAAGAAAAGATGAAGCTTGTCGAAAATCCCTTGCCCTAGATGCTTGTCGAAAATTCCCCTTGCTTTCTCCCTTGGACTTGTCGAAAATTCCCCTAATGCTCTCTCCCTTGGACTTGTCGAAATTTCCCCTAATGCTCTCTCCCTTGGACTTGTCGAAATTTCCCCTAATGCTCTCTCTCCCATCTTGTCGAAATCTCCTTGCTATTTATAGGGCTAGGCCAAAGTCCTTCTTTGAGGAGGAGTTTGAGTTGGAATTAAATTATCTTTAAAGAATATAATTCTTTATTATAATTGTATTCCTACTAGAACTTCTCCTATCTTCTTGGAATTTAATTCTTCTTTAATCTCTGCATGGAAATCAAATTCCTTTGGGTTTGGGCTTTGCTCCACGTCATCTTGGGCTTGTATAGTCATTAATTTTGACATCCCTATTGCATTTTCTCTTTGTCGACAATTGCCATGGCAACTGGCTCGGCGTCTCCTTCATGCATTGCCCTGGCAACTAGCTCGGCATATCCTTCATGCATTGCCCTGGCAACTAGCTCGGCATTGCTTTGGCAAGTGATCTTGCACATACACACACAAAGCACACCAAAGCAGCATCTTTTCCACAAAAACTACCAAGTTATGTAATCAAGCTCAACGATGGAAGGAAACATGGATTAATGCATGAATAGCTAATTATGCAACTAATATGAGCCTAAGTCTAACAATAATATGAGTAAAAAGGGTAAGAAAAATAGTACTTTTGAACACTTATCAATATCATTTACAAAACCATTTTTACTCACTGTTTTAGAATGCATTATACAAAATCACCACATATGCAAATCACATTACTAAAGAAATAACACCATTTCCAGCTGGAATGAAAACAAATGCTCACTAGCATTTCATATACTTTTAAACCACCACATATGTACTCAAAATCATGCATTTACAGTAAGTAATACAAACCATGTTTACGACCAAAACATGAATTACACATGCTCATATTCTAACTGATATTAAAGAGCAAAAGAGGGAAACTTACTTCCGAGCTTAGGTAAGTGTTTCAAGATTAACCTAAACTCCCAAAAACACTTTCAAACCTTTGAAAGACTTTTAAAACTGTTTCCACTCACCCGTACACCTAGCCTTGCTCGCCAATACGAATCGAGCTCCCAGCAAGCAACAAACAACATCAAGCTTCGTCGTCTTGATTATCCCCTATTTTTAACCACATAAAACCAGAGGGCAAATGTATCATTATGCATTCAAACCATTGCCAACAAGCAATTACCCGCAACTCGCAAGTTGCCCACTTACAAACCATCCAAAACTTATCAAAAACATCCTCAAACACTTCCAAAACTTAACTCAACCATAATATAACAATTTAATACATCAAACCTCATCAATTCACATCTAAAAACTCTTTCCCAACATCCTTTTACTTCCAGCAATGATTAAACTCCATTAACATCACAAAAACCCTTAACTAATAACCTTAAACATTAGAGATTTAACTTTATTTGAGATTGCAATGTTAAAATCAAGTTATCACCTCAATTAAACATCAAAAACATGATCTAATCTGATCATAAACCTAGCAAAACAGATCCAATTCGAAATATGTCAATTTCATCAATCCAAAACCAATTAAACCAATTTTTCTTAATTAAACTATCAAAACACATTAGAAAACAATTGTAAAGAGTCAACAACTTGAGAATTTCAGTAAAGAACCTTTCATTAGAGGAGAAGAACGAACCTTACCTTTAATGGATGCTTTCTCCCTTAATTGGATGATTTACATGAGAAAATAAAGTTAAAACAATAAGGTTTTGGTAAACTAACAACAAGAAATCATTTGGAAACAAAAGAGTTAAGAAAATAAAGATTTACCTGAAGATTTAGAAGAAGAAATTGATGTTTGGCTTGAGAGATTTTGAGAGAAAGTTAGTTACGTAATTTTTGGTTTAAAATATTTAATAACCAAATTAATTCTCCCCAACCTATTTATTTTTTCTAATACACTTTAAAAATAGCCAATTAAGGGATAAAGTCTAATATTGGACTTTTTGGGAAATTATCTCCTTAAAGACTCAAAGTTTTAACCCTTTATAAAATAGTCACTAAAAACAGTTTTCAAAGTTTGCATTTTGGTCACTAGTCCAAAATGTCCGATTTCCCAAAATTGACTTCACCACAGTCATTAATATATTTAATAATGGTTTTATAATATTTTTTCACAAATTTATCACCTTCAAAAATATTTAATTTGATTTAATCTTGAAACCGACTCGAATTTCTAATATCAGTCCGCCAGACCTTTGAACCAACCCTTAAAACATCTAGGCCCAAAACCGGGTCATTACAACTCTCCCCCACTTAAGAAATTTCATCCCCGAAATTTACCTGGAGGAAACAAATGCGGAAATTGCTCCAACATATCCGCCTTGCTTTCCCAAGTGGCTTCTTCGACACCACGGTGTCGCCACAAGACCTTCACAAGCTCAATCGTCTTGCCACAAAGAACTTTGCTGCTGGAATCAAGGATGTCCACCAGTTCGTCATCATAGGATAAATGTAGCCTCAACTCAATATGCTCCACTGACATAACTTGCGAGGGATCCGACCGATACCTCCGCAACATAGATACATGGAACACATCATGTATTTTCTCCAACTCGAGAGGCAACCTCAACCGATAAGCCATGGGACCAACACGCTCAACAACCTCATATGGTCTAATAAACCTCGGACTAAGCTTAACCTTACGTTCGAACCGCATCACCTTCTTCCATGGTCATACTCTCAAGAACACACGATCACCCACCGCAAATTCAATCTCCCTACACTTCAAATTTGCGTAAGACTTTTGCCGATCCGTAGCCTCTTTCAAGCGATCACACACAAGCTTTACCTTTTCATCCGTGTTTTTCAACACATCCGACAAGGAAACATGTTTTTCCCCTACCTTAGCCCAACACAAAGGCGTCCGACACCTCCGTCCATACAATGCCTCATACGATGCCATTTGTATACTCGCTTGGTAACTTTTGTTTTACGCAAACTCAAACAAAAGTAAATGCTTCTCCTAGGTTTCTTGGAACTCAATAATGCAACGTCTCAACATATCCTCCAAAACTTGGATAACCCGTTCGGACTGACCATCCGTCTGAGGATGATATGTGGTGCTAAAATTCAATCTCGTACCCAAAGCTTGATGCAAACTCTCCCAAAACCTCACTATAAACCTTGGATCTCTATCTGAAACAATGAACTTAGGCACCCCATGCAAACGCACAATCTCAATGATATACAAATCTGCCAACCTGTCTAAGGTATACGTCGTATGCACTGGCAGAAAATGTGCACACTTCGTAAACCGATCCACAATAAACCAAATGGAATCCTTTTTAGCAGGTGTCAAAGGTAACCCTGGCACAAAATTCATGGTGATTCTCTCCCATTTCCGTTATGGAATTCTCAATGGTTGCAACAACCCAGATGGAAACTGATGTTCAGCCTTGACCCGCTGACACACCATGCACTTAGAAACAAACTCAACCACATCCTTTTTTAAACCAACCCAATAGTATGCTTCTTTCAATCCACGATACATCTTAACACTACCGAGATGCATAGCAAAAGGACTAGAATGTGCCTCTATCATAACAGCGTGCCTCAACTCCTGATCATCCAGCACCACTATTCAACCCTTGAAACACAATACTCCATCATCATCAAAATGAAAATCTGTCGGATTACCATCTGATATGCCCTTAACATGCTCAACCAAGGAATCATCAAACGGTTACTTAGCTTTAATCGCTTATGACAACATAGGCTTAACTTGCAACTCATCCAACAATCCACCTTCCTGCGCCACACTCAACCTCACAAACATAGCTCTAAGTTCAACCGCAACCTTACGACTTAACGCATCCGCAACCATATTGGCTTTTCCAGGACAATACTCGATCATCAAGTCGTAATCCTTAAGCAACTCCAACCATTTACGTTTCCTAAGATTCAAATCCTTTTGAGACATCAAATACTTCAAACTCTTATGGTTCATAAAAACAACACACTTCTCACCGTAAAGGTAATGCCTCCAGATTTTCAGGGCAAACACCATAGCTGCAAGCTCCAAATCATGAGTCAGATAATTGAGCTCATGAACCTTCTGGTGTCTTGATGCATAAGCCACAACCTTACCATCTTGCATCAGCACACAATCCAAACCAACGTAAGATGCATCACTATAAACCATAAACTTTTTCCCAGTGGTTGAATCAACATAGGAGCATGTGTTAAAACTTCCTTCAAATTCTCGAAACTATGATATTGCTTCTCCGTCCACACATAAGGAACATTCTTTTGCAACAACTTCGTCAATAGTGCCGCAATACTAGAAAACCCATCAACAAAGCGACTTCAATAACCAACCAGCCCAAGAAAACTACGAACTTCTGACACTGACTTAGGTTGCTTCCAATTGAGAATAACCTCATTTTTATTGGATCAACATGAATACCCTCTGCAGAAACAAAATGACCAAAGAACATCACTTTCTTAAGCCAAAACTCATGTTTGCTCAGTTTAGCATACAACTGGTTATCCTTCAAAACTTGCAACACAATCCACAAATACCGATCATGATCTTCCTAGGTACGAGAGTACACGAGAATATCATCTATAAACACCACCATGAATTGATCAAGATATTAATGGAACACCCTATTCATCATATCCATGAACGCAGTAGGGGCATTTGTCAAGCCAAAAGGCATGACCAAAAACTCATAATGATCGTACCTTGTACGAAACGTGATTTTATGTACATCCTCATCCTTAACCTTCAACTGATAATACCCCGATCTTAAATCGATCTTAGAGAACACTGTGCCTCGCGAAACTGATCAAACAGATCATCAATCCTCGGCAAATGACACTTGTTCTTCATTGTTAACTTATTCAACTATCGGTAATCAATGCACGTACGCATCGTACCATCTTTTTTCACAAAGAGAACTGGAGTGCCCCAAGGAAAAACACTCGGTCAGACGAACCCATGATCCAACAACTCATGAAGCTGTGACTTCAACTCCTTCAACTCTTTCGGTCCCATCCTATAAGGAGCAGTGGACATCGATGCCAAACCCGCGAACGTCTCAATACCGAATTCCACCTCCCTATCCTACGGTAAACTTGGTAACTCTTCAGAAAAAACTTTCGGAAAAACATGAACAATTTGAATGTCGTACACCCGAACACCCTTAACTTCAGGATTCATTAGTATAGCCAAATAAGCTTGGCAACCTCTGTAACACCCTTAACGTATACTCATAGACCGAATATACACTAAAGATGTTACTAAATTATTAAGAAAACTTGACTTGAATTTTGTATATCAAACTTTATCTTGTTGTTTAACCCTTTTCGCGGTTTAAATTAAAAACTACATCAGTCTATAGCAGCTAGTTTCTACCCTGAATTTTTTATAAAGTTTATAAATATGTTATTAAAATAAAAATATTATTCAGGGTGAAAACTAGGTACCATGCTTAGTCCCTTTCTTGATTTTAAAATTATTACGCGATTAGGGTTAAACAATATTTAACTATGTCATAGATCGTAATCATTTGTAGTAAACAATATTATAAGTCTATACATTCGTAATAGTACGTAAACACATTATAAACTTAAGTTTACAAAATAGTTATACTTTAAACTTACATACATACGAGTACATGCCCACTATACATCAAAATTATAACTTAAAATGTACATACCGTGAACTACTATTGTAATTTGATTTAACAAAATACTGCTCCTTCTTGCTACTTTACTTCGGAGAACCTATGTGTGAAATAAACACACGCTAAGTACAAACTTAGTGAGGCATAATTTCATTTAACAAACATAAAGTAAAATAATACTTATCATATGACATCAGATCAAGTTCTCTACTTAAGATAGGATAGTACTATCAAGGTTTCCATAGTCACTAGATATTAATGTGCATGTCACAAATTTCTAACTTAATCATGATTCCAATACTCTATCATCATCAAGTAAATTATATGCATAGCATAGTTCATATATATATATATAATATTTTTCTTATACATAACATAATTCACATACATGACATGATTCACATTCATGACATGGTTCATATACGTAACATGATTCATATTCATGGAATGATCCATTTATATGTCAAGATTCTCGTACTTGGCATATTTCATTTACATGACATGATTTTCATACGTGGCATGATTCATATACGTGATATCATTCGTATACATGACATGCTTTAATTACATAACATATTTCATATACGTGACATTATTCATTTATTATTGCCCAAAGTACACTATATGAGACCGAGGTACGCGAGTCATCTTTAGATGACACCGTAGTGTCAAACATGACGTGAAGATGAGTACGTACTCGGGGACACTCTTTACTCCCTATAAACATGAAGCACCTCGACAGTGCACTCGGGCACAGTGGGCGTGGATCCCCAGGGTGCATGTGACACATTCATTTTGTCACAAAACATGAAACTATAACATAACATGAATAATTCAGCTGCTAGGGACTCTATGGCATGCCAACTATACCATGGACTCTCATACATAATACTTGGGCATTTCTTTTATCCTCAATCCATCATCATAATCAATCATATAAATAATCATCCATATCACATGCTTCATCATATATATATATATATTCATGGCAACATAGATCAACATACATACATATCATGTAACACTATTTATATTGAAGGTTGACTATTCGCTAGTCTTCCTATTTATAAATTAAACATGTAAATGCACTCACCTGTTTTAGTGTAGTACAACCTCACTAAGCTTTACTCACGATTCTTATCCTTCTTTTTGTCACTTGGGTCTCCTTCGTTTTCTTTTGAAACTGTATAAAACCAATCGACATATACATCACTATTCTTGTGTTCGACTTAAATCTAACACTGCTAATTTAATTCTTAAACATGACTATTCAAATATAAAAAATTTTCTAGAAAAATTTCCCCAATACTTTACAAGTTGCTGAATTAGTCCCTAGATCTTTAGTGACCAATTTGGACATTAAACAATTGTTCAAACCCATTTTTGAACAATTTCCATAATTAATTACTTATTTTGGACTATTTTCTTTTTAGTCCTTAAACTTTATAAAAGTGACATTTTGGTCACTACATTGCTTTTGTACATTAAATTAATGTACAATTAAACCTTTCACTTAATTCTAACATCCTTATACATTTTCCTTTAACTTCCAAACTTTATTCAATTTAGTCCTTAATTAAACTTTCTTTTCGAATTTGGTCCCTCATGTTTCCTTTCTTAACATTTCAATCCTTTAACTTCCATAAAATGCTTAAATCTTCAATTCTATCAATTTTCCATAAATTCTAGACCAATCCCAATTTTTTTACTAAATTGTCGAATTGGTCCTTAAATTTCCAAAAAATTTCATTTTGGTCCCTAATCACCAATTCAAGCTACATTCACCATAATTCAATGATTCCAATGCTAAAATAAAATTTACAATAATTTCCCCTAATTTTCCATAATTTCAAAATAGTCCTTAAATTTACAACTTGGGGAAATTATTCATCATATCATCAAAATAGGTCTCATAACATCATAATTCAATCAATTCCATCCTTAATTTAGCTTTCTAATCAAAACCCCCAAATTTTAAGGTTAGAGTTTATAATCTCTAGCATGGAATTTATCCAAATTCAACCTTAATTCCATGTTTGAATCATCAATTTAACTATCTACAAATCTAATTCCATCATCAACTTCAATTTCCATAATCAATCTTCATCCATAATATAACTCATACTTGACTTTTATCATGAAAAAATACTATCAAATTGAAGAGAATCAAGTGTAGAACAATTTACCTAAATAAATTTTGCTTGAAACTTGTCTTGATTTCTTCAAAATTGGCTTGAAAGTTTGAAACTTCTTTCTCCTTCTTTGCTTGCTGGTTTCGAATAGATCTTGAGGAAATAAGATGATTTTTATCATCTTTTAACCTATTTAATCCACATGTCATATTAAATGAATTTAAAATTTATTTAATCAGTGAAATTACCATCTTGCCCTTTTAATCTAATGGTCATGATTCAATCTCATAAAATCAATTCCTATGATTTAATCCATGTATAAAAATTCTTCCAAAATTGCCCTCAAAGTTTCAAAATATTTCAAAAATGCCATCCATGGCAAATATCCAATTTGCCCTCCGACTAGACTTTATTTACTAACAAGACTTGAAAATTGCCATTCCATCACCATCTAACTAAATCTAGTTAGAATCCAACCAAATGTAATAAAATATTCATAAAATAATATTTTATGAATTTTCCATAATTTCTTGGATCTGTTTTTAAAATTATAGTTCGATCCGATATACGATAATAACTGGGAAATTTTATCGGATATATTTCCTCTTAGAAATCTTATCTCCACAATCTATTTCGAATATTATTGACTTAAAATAAATCCTTTTTATCAGTCAAAATATTGAATATGGTACCTTCCCAATAGGTCACCCATCCCTGTACTACTTTGGTTTGAGCGCGCTTAACAATTTTTATTCGATCCAAAAATTCAAATAATATAAGCCTCATATGAAAAATCTAGGTAACACCAAAATGCCACTTTCAGTGGTGAAGTATTCATTTACGGGGTTAGCTTACACAACTTTTAGAAATTACACTTTGGTCCCTAAATTTTCTAAAGTTCACACTTTAACCCCCTAAACTTTCAAAAATTACATTTTAGTCATTAAACAAAAATTGGGATATTACAATTCCTCCTCCCTTAAGAAAATTTGTCCTCGAATTTTCAACGTACATTCCTTTCAAACAATTTTGGATAATGTTCTTTCATTCTCTTTTCGGTTTCCCAAGTGGCTTCCTCAATTTTATGATTATTCCAAAGGATTTTAACCAGCGAAATTTTCTTGTTTCTTAATTCTTTAACTGCATGTGCTAGGATTTTCACTGGTTCTTCTTCATAAGTCAAATTCGGTTGCAACTCGATTTTCTAAGGAGAAATTACATGTGAAGGATTTGATCGATACCTTCGTAGCATGGACACGTGAAACACATCATTAATCTTACTCATATCCGAAGGTAATGCCAGTTGGTAAGCCCCTGGTCCAACTCTTTTTAAAATTTCATATGGTCCAATAAATCTAGGGCTAAGCTTCCATTTCCGCCCGAATCGTAGCACTTTCTTCCAAGGAGAAACCTTTAGGAACATTTTTTCTCCCACTTCATACTCAATATCTTTTCTTTTCTTATATGCATAATCTTTTTGTCGATTTGTTGCGGCCTTGAGATTATACTGAATAATTCTTACTTTATTTTCCATGTCTTGCGTTAAATTAACTCCTCCAACATTTGAGTTATTCTGAACATTTCGATCTTGCAATTCGAACCAATTAAGAGGAGTTCGGCACTTTCTTCCATATAATGCTTCAAAAGGTGTCATCTTAATACTTGCTTGATAACTATTATTATAAGCAAATTCAGCCAAAGGCAAATACTTTTCCCACGATCCCTCAAATTCGATCACACAAGCCCGTAGCATATCTTCCAAAATCTGTATGACCCTTTCAGATTGTCCATCTGTTTGCGGGAGAAAGGCTGTACTAAAATTTAATTTATTACCCAACGCTTCATGTAATGCACCCCAAAACCTCGGAGTAAATCTTGGATCTTTGTCTAATACTATTGATACTGGGACACCATGTAGTCTTACTATCTCTCGAACATAAAGATCTGCATATTTATCCAGTGAATAATCCATTCGAGCTAGAATAAATTGAACAGACTTTGTTAAGTGATCAACAATGACCCAAATTGAATCTTTTTTACTTGGTGTAGTTGGTAATCTAGATATAAAATCCATTGTTACTCGCTCCCATTTCCATTGAAGAATAGAGATAGGATGGAGCAATCCAGAAGGTACTTGATGCTCAGCTTTTACTTGTTGACATGTTAAGCACTTTACCGTGAATTCTGAGATTGCTCTTTTCATTCTTGGCCACCAGTATCGAGTCCTTAAATCTTGATACATCTTGTTACTTTCTGGGTGCATAGTCAATGGACTATAATGGGCTTCTGTTAATATCTCTTTCTTCAGATTGTCATCGTCAGGAATATATACTTTACCTCTTTAGTATAGACAACCATTAGGCTTGATCTCATAATCTTGTGTTTCCCTAGTTTTAGCTTGTCTTCTCTTTTCAAGACATTTTCATCTGAAGACTGCAAATCTTTAATTTGATCAAAAAAAGTTGGCTTTAATTGAAATTCTGCTGTTAAGGAACCATCTTATCCCACCGATAACTGTGCATTCATCATGCATAGAGAAGAAAATGTCTTTAGACTAAGAGCATCTGTGACTACATTAGCCTTTCTAGGGTGGTAATCAATAACCACATATAATCCTTTAAAAATTCAACCCACATTCGTTGTCACAGATTCAGATCCTTTTGCGTTATCATATACTTTAAACTCTTATGATCTGTGTAAATGTGACACTTTTCACCATACAAATAATGTCGCCAGATTTTCAAAGCAAAAATCACAGCTGCCATTTCCAAATCATGCGTTGGATAGTTTTTTTCATGAGTTTTGAACTGCCTTGATGCATAGGCTACCACATGACCTTATTGCATCAGTATGCAACCCAAACCACAGTGAGATGCATCACTGTACAGAGTATATTCTTTTTCTGGTTCTGGCTGGATTAAAACTGGTGCTTCAGTCAGGACTTTTTTTAATCTTTCAAAACTTTTCTAGCACCTTTCTGTCCATACAAATGGAATACCTTTTCGTAGCAGCTGAGTAAGAGGCATAGCAATAATGGAAAAATTATGCACAAAGCGTCTATAATATCCAGCTAATCCCAAGAAACTTCGTACTTCAGAGAAATTTTTCGGCGCTTCACATTCAAGACTAGCTTGTATTTTCTTGGGATCAACTCTTATTCCTTCTGATGACACTACATGCCCAATAAAGTTATCTCTGACAACCAGAACTCGCATTTCGAAAACTTGGCATATAGCTGCTTATCTCTTAAAGTTTGTAATACCCCTCAAAGATGGTAGTCATGTTCAGCTTTGGTCTTCGAATAAACCAAAATATCATCTATGAAGACCACAACAAATTGATCCAAATAGGGTTGGAATACCATATTCATCAAGTCCATGAATGCAGCATGGGCATTTGTAAGTCCAAACGACATTACCAAAAACTCGTAGTGTCCATAACGAGTTCTGAATGCTGTCTTTGGTATATCTTCTTCTTTAACTTTAAGTTGATAATACCCCGATCGAAGATCTATCTTCGAGAACACCGCTGCACCTCTAAACTGGTCAAATAGATCTTCAATCCTTGGTAGGGGATACTTTTTCTTAATGGTTACTTTATTCAACTGCCGGTAATCTATACATAATCGTAGGGAACCATCTTTCTTTTTTACAAATAGCACCGGAGCACCCCATGGTGATACACTCGGTCGAATGTAACCTCGGTCTAGTAATTCTTGTAATTGAGCCTTTAGTTCCCTTAACTCCGTTGGTGCCATCCTATACGGTGCCATTGATACCGACTCAATTTCGGGATAAACATCAATCCCAAACTGGATTTCCCTATCTGGAGACAACCTTAGTAGCTCATCCGGAAATACATCAGGAAATTACTTTATAGTCGGGATGTCTTCAATCTTCTTAAGAGATTTTTGAGTATCCACCACATAAACCAAACATGCTTCACATCCATTACATAACAGCCTTTGAGCTGTCGTTGCAAAAATTACTGACTCTAAACAGTCAGTTCTTTCTCCCACAAAGATTACTTCAAAACCATTGGGTCCCTGAAGTATCAACCTTTTCTTCTTACATTTTACATCTGCATCATATGCAGATAACCAATCCATTCAAAGAATGACTTCAAATTCATGGAATGGAAGTTCCATTAAGTCTGCCGGGAACTTAATCCCTTGAATTTCTAAAAGACAGTTCTTACATATTCTAGTCACTCGTGCACTATGTTCAAGAGGATTATTGGCAATCACATCACTAGACATTTTCTCCATATGAATCTTTTTTGTTCTACTATTTTAGTGCTAATGTACGAGTGAGTCAAACCCGGATAAATTAAAGTAAATACTGGTTCACCCAAGAGTCAGAACGTACCTGCAATAATGTCCGGGTGATGCTTTTCTTCATCCGTGCGAATGTTGTACACTCAAGCTGGGGTCTTGAATTCTCTGTTTGATGCAACTTCAGAGGATCCCTGGGTCAATGTCCTATGTTGTCCACCACCTCGGGGATAAGCAGCTACAGATCTTTTAGACTGGTTCTATTTCTTTGCCTGCTCCTCTGAACAATATTTGATAAAGTGTTCAGTGCTACCACATTTGTAGCAAACTCCTGAACCTACTCGAAAATTCCCATATGCCGCTTTCCATAAGTTTCGCACTCTAGAATCGAAGGCATGCTCAACTCGACAGCTGAAGTCTGAGCATTTTGCCATTTCTTTGATGAAAGATTCTTTTGAGCAAATCCTGACTTATTTCTGCCTTGAGATCGATTACTTCTACCTCGTTTAAATTATGTCGAGGTAAAAGTCTCGTCGAACCTCTTAGAAGCTCGAGAAGATTGAGCTTTGAATCGTTCCATATAGGCACTTTTCATAACCTTTGCTCTATCCACAACTTCTTGGAAGTTTGACAGATTCATGCCCAATAAAATCTCCTTTGGCCTTGGGTACAGCTTTTCTATAAACCATTCACATCTAGACTTTTCAGTCGGCATCAACTCAGCCGCGTACCGACTTAGTCTATTAAAATCTAACTCGTACTCATAAACTGTACGAGTATCTTGTTTAAGATCCAGAAACTACTGCAGCATTTCTCTTTTAAATTGTTCCCCGATATACTTAGCTTTAAATACCTCCTGGAAAAATGTCCAATTTATTTTAGTAGCGGGTACTAACTCTGTGGCACTGGACCACCAGATACGAGCATGTCCTCTCAGTAAGGAAATAGCTCATTCCAACATCTCTACGTTGGTGCAACCAAGCCTTTCCATTAGGATCTTAACATCATTTAACCATAGGTCGGCCTACCTTCTCCGTGAAATTCTAGGGTTCCGAGCTCTTTAAGTTCCTTTGTTGTTGATGCTTTAACTGGCACGGGTGCCGGAGCTGGTATTGGTTTTGGGGGCTGAAGTCTATTTACCATAGCTTTAAAAGCTTGTACTAATGCCTCATATTCTTGTTCCGGAGCTCTTTGTTGCACCGGTGGGTCTGCTGGGGCAAGAGCGGGAGGTGGAGCCTGCTGAACATCATTGCTCCCACTCTAAACCTCATCCTAATCCCCGGGATCTCTTGCTTGATGTGACCCAGTAGTACTCGACATTATCGTATACTACGATAACCTATTCATATATATATATAATGAGCAAAATCAAGTTACACCGATAGTACATCAGTAATATTGACATCCTAGGGGCATGTATTTAATAACAAATCACTTTTGACTCGGTTTAACCTCCAGAATCGGCTAAACCAATAGCTCTGATACCAATAAAATTGTAACACCCTTAACGTATACTCGTAGACCGAATATACACTAAAGATGTTACTGAATTATTAAGAAAAGTTGACTTGAATTTTTTTTTATACCAAACTTTATCTTGTTGTTTAACCCTTTTCTCAGTTTAAATTAAAAACTACATCAGTCTATAGCAGCTAGTTTCGACCCTGAATTATTTTATAAAGTTTATAAATATGTTATTAAAATAAAAATATTATTCAGGGTGAAAACTAGGTACCATGCTTAGTCCCTTTCTTGATTTTAAAATTATTACGTGATTAGGGTTAAACAATATTTAACTATGTCATAAATAGTAATCATTTGTAGTAAACCATATTCTAAGTCCATACATTCATAATAGTACGAAAACACATTATAAACTTAAGTTTACAAAACAATTATACTTTAAACTTACATACATACGAGTAATGCCCACTAGACATCAAAATTATAACTTAAAATGTACATACTGTGAACTACTATTGTAACTTGATTTAACAAAATACTACTCCTTCTTGCTACTTTACTTCGGAGAACCTATGTGTGAAATAAACACACGCTAATTATGAACTTAGTGAGGCATAATTTCATTTAACAAACATAAAGTAAAATAATACTTATCATATGATATAAGATCAAGTTCTCTACTTAAGATATGATAGTACTATCAAGGTTTCCATAGTCACTAGATATTAATGGGCATGTCACAAATTTCTAACTTAAACATGGTTCCAATACTCTATCATCATCAAGTAAATTATATGCATAGTATAGTTCATATATATATATATATAATATTTTTCTTATACATAACATAATTCACATACATGACATGATTCACATTAATGACATGGTTCATATGCGTAACATGATTCATATTCATGGCATGATCCATTTATATATCATGATCCTCATACTTGGCATATTTCATTTGCATGACATGATTTTCATACGTGGCATGATTCATATACGTGATATCATTCGTATACATGACATGATTTAATTACATAACAAATTTCATATACGTGACATGATTCATTTATCATTGCCCAAAGTACACTATATGAGACTGAGGTACGCAAGTCATCTTTAGATGACACCGTAGTGTCAAACATGACGTGAAGATGAGTACGTACTCGGGGACGCTCTTTTCTCCCCATAAACATGAAGCACCTCGACAGTGCACTCGGGCACAGTGGGCGTGGATCTCCATGGTGCATATGACAAATTCATTTTGTCACAAAACATGAAAATATAACATAACGTTAATAATGCAGCTGCTAGGGACTCTATGGCATGCCAACTATACCATGGACTCTCATACATAATACTTGGGCATTTCTTTTATCATCAATCCATCATCATGATCAATCATATAAATAATCATTCATATCACATGCTCCATCATATATATATATATATATATATATATATATTCATGGCAACATAGATCAACATACATACATATCATGTAACACTATTTATAGTTAAGGTTGACTATTCGCTAGTCTTCCTATTTATAAATGGCTTAAACAAAAAAAAGCCCTCAAACTATGCTCTCTTTTTTTTGCTTCTGGCCCTTAAACTATCATTTTGGCTGCTTTAGGCCCTTAAACTATTATTTTTGGTCACTTTAAGTCCATGGTTACAAAAAATCATTTTATAGGCTTTTCTAACATGTATAAACATTTATGTTCTTTTTAAATTTTAAAATATCATATATCAAAATAAGTCCCTAAAATATCATTTCTGGTCATTTTAAGTCCGATAGTTATTTAAGTCAAAAGAAAATTATTTCGACTAATAAGATGTTGACACATCACAAAGATTTTTTGACCAATTAATAGTTTTGGGTAGGGGTGTTCAAAAATACCCAACCCGACTGACCCGACCCGATTACCCGAACATAAATAACCGGGTATTTACCCGGAATTTTTTTTACCCTGGTTGGGTACCCGACCCGTCACTTCTCGGGTCGGGCCCGGGTCACAAAATTAAGAATTTTCGGGTACCCGATTACAATCGAGTACCCAGATATATTTAAAATTAATATTTTGTATATTCAATATACATATTTTTATATTAAACTAATAAATTAGTTTATATTTAAAATAGATATATTTTTATATCCGGGTACCCAAATACCCAAATTTTCGGGTACCCGCAAAAACCGGGTCGGGACACGGGCCGCATTTTCTACTACCAGAAGATCCGGGTACCCGGTACTTCGGGTACCCAAATACCCGGGTAACCGAATTTGAACACCCCTAGTTTTGGGGACTAAAAGAAGAAAAATGATATAGTTTAGGTACTTATTTTGACCAGAAAATAGTTTAGGAACTTAAAGTGACCAAAAATGATAGTTTAAGGGCCTATTTTGCCCAAAAATAATAGTTTAAGGGCCTATTTTGCCCAAAATGATAGTTTAAGTGTCTATTTTGCCCAAATCATAGTTTAAGGGCCAAAAGCAGAAAAATACATAGTTTGAGGGCTATTTTTTGGTTTAAGCCTTTATAAATTAAACATGTAAATGCACTCACATGTTTTAGTGCAATACAGCCTCACTAAGCTTTACTCACGATTCTTATCCTTCTTTTTGTCACTTGGGTCTCCTTCGTTTTCTTTTGAAACTGTATAAAACCAATCGACATATACATCACCATTCTTGTGTTCAACTTAAATCTAACACTGCTAATTTAATTCTTAAACAGGACTATTCGAATATAAAAAATTTTCTAAAAAAATTTCCCCAATACTTTACAAGTTGCCGAATTAGTCCCTAGATCTTTAGTGACCAATTTGGACATTAAACAATTGTTCAAACCCATTTTGAAAAATTTCCATAATTAATTACTTATTTTGGACTATTTCCTTTTTAATCCTCAAACTTTATAAAAGTGACATTTTGGTCACTATATTGCTTTTGTACATTAAATTAATGTACAATTAAACCTTTCACTTAATTCTAACATCCTTATACATTTTCCTTTATTTTCCAAACTTTATTCAATCTAGTCCTTAATTAAACTTTCTTTTCGAATTTGGTCCCTCATGTTTCCTTTCTTGACATTTCAATCCTTCAACTTTCATAAAATGCTTAAATCTTCAATTTTATCAATTTTCTATAAATTCTAGATCAATCCCATTTTTTTTACTAAATTGTCAAATTGGTCCCTGAATTTCCAAAAAAAATCATTTTGGTCCCTAATCACCAATTCAAGCTACTTTCACCATAATTCAATGATTCCAATGCTAAAATAAATTTTACAATATTTTCCCCTAATTTTCCATAATTTCAAAATAGTCCCTAAATTTACAAGTTAGGGAAATTATTCATCATATCATCAAAATAGGTCTTATAACATCATAATTCAATCAATTACATCCTTAATTTAGCTTCCTAAACAAAACCCCAAAATTTTAGGGTTAGGGTTTATAATCTCTAACATGGAATTTATCCAAATTCAACCTTAATTCCATGTTTGAATCATCAATTTAACTATCTACAAATCTAATTCCATCATCAACTTCAATTTCCATAATCAATCTTCATCCTTAATATAACTCATACTTGACTTTTATCATGCAAAAATACTATCAATTTGAAGAGAATCAAGTGTAGAACAATTTATCTAAATAAATTTTGCTTGAAACTTGTCTTGATTTCTTCAAAATTGGCTTGAAAGTATGAAACTTCTTTCTCCTTCTTTGTTTGCTGGTTTCGAACAGCTCTTGAGGAAATAAGATGACATTTTATCATCTTTTAACCTATTTAATCCACATGTCATAGTAAATGAATTTAAAATTCATTTAATTAGTGAAATTACCATCTTGCCCTTTTAATCTAATGGCCATGATTCAATCTCATAAAATCAATGGCTATGATTTAATCCATGTATAAATATTCTTCCAAAATTGCCCTCAAAGTTTCAAAATATTTCAAAAATGCCATCCATGGCAAATGTCCAATTTGCCCTCCGACTAGACTTTATTTACTAACAAGACTTGAAAATTGCCATTCCATCACCATCTAACTAAGTCTAGTTAGAATCCAACCAAATGTAATAAAATATTCATAAAATAATATTTTATGAATTTTCCATAATTTCTTGGAACTATCTTTAAAATTTTAGTTCGATCTGATATACCGATAATTACCAGAAAATTTTTATCATATATATTTCCTCTTAGAAATCTTATCTCCACAATCTATTTTGAATATTATTGACTTAAAATGAATCCTTTTTATCAGTCAAAATATTGAATGTGGGACCTTCCCAATAGGTCACCCATCATTGTACTACTCTGGTTTGAGCGCGCTTAACAGTTTTTATTCGATCCAAAAATTTGAATAATATAAGCCTCGTATGAAAATCTGGGTAACACAAAAATGCCACTTTCAGGGGTGAACTATTCATTTACGGGTTAACTTACACAACTTTTAGAAATTACACTTTGGTCCCTAAACTTTTCCAAAGTTTACACTTTAACCACTAAACTTTTAAAAATTACATTTTAGTCATTAAACAAAAATTGGGATATTACAGCCTCCTTGCATCAACCTTTCCGCTTGAGTAGCCAAGACCACATTGGACAAGAATTTCACACTCTCACCTACCACCACAACTTCATAATCATCGGCTAACCTTAAAGAAATCCTTTTGGATTCACAATCCACAACCGCCTTGTGCTCGCTCAACCAATCCATACCCAAAATAACATCAAAATCATGGAATGGCAACTCCATCAGATCTACGGCAATTTCATGATCTTGCACAACCAAAGGACACCGCCTATACAACCTTCTAGTAGTAACCGTCTCACCAAAGGAACTAGTTACTAACATGCCAACATCAAGGACCTCAATAGGAACATTCAACAAAGATGCATGTTCACTCAAGATATAAGAATGAGTAGACCTCGAATCAATCAAAGATAACAAAGACAAGGATTGTAAAGTAAAGGTACGTGCGATCACATCCGTGTCATTGCGACCCTCGCGATGAGCATAGATCCGAGCTGGTCTACCATTCTCTGGTCGTACTGCAACAGCATGAGCTACAACTCTCTGACCATCCTCATGCCTTTGAAAACTACCCCTACCACAGTCTCGGCCCCTAGTAGGTGCATCAATATGAACCAGCGCATCCCTCACAGTACGAGAACAATCACGCTTCACGTGATCAGGAGATCCATATATCCAACAGATCAAGGTATTTGCACCCGTGTGACGTATACCACAACGCTCACACTCAGCTATAATACAAACTCTCGGGTTACTTGACCAACACCGACACCACGCCTGTGATCTGGCCTATGTCTCTTGTACCGAAACCTCCTATTCTGCCTCCCAGAATAGCTAGAATCGGCCACTCTCTTACCCAAGCCCGCACTAGCAACCTGAACTGATGTACCCATGGACTGTTCAATATCCTTAGCATGGTTGACCAACACATCAAAATTCGTGTAATCCGCAGCCATGAGATAAGTCTTGATATCCTTCACAAGACCATAGCGGAATCTATCACACCTCTGTTGATCGTCTGGAACCAACTCTGGGGCATACTGACTTAGGCGAACGAACTTTGCCTCATACTCAGCAACAGACATACCCCCAGTGATAGCGACATAAACTCACGCTTCTTCACATCCAAATACTGTGTACCAAGATAATTTCTCTTGAAAGCTCTTCGAAAGAACTCCCAAGTCACATCTGCCTCGGGAACACCAGCAACTGTGGTCACCAACCAATGATAAACATCACCCTGCATCAGTGACACAGTGCAACCCAACTTGCGCTCCTCATTACAACCTATCTGATTCAGGATATGATTGTCTTTTCAAGCCATCCCTCGGCTGCCTCAAGATTTAAACCCTAAAATTCCTTACCTCCTAAAATACAAAGATGCTCCAAGGGTAAACCTTGATTAACCACCACAGCAGGTGCCGGTGCTTGCATTTGCACTCCAGCCATCACTGTCTGAAATGTTCCCGTCATCGCTTGGATTAACGGAGTCAGATCACCAAATACTGGCACAGGACGAGCCTGGGGTACACCACCCGCCCCAACATCAACAGGAGGAACCAACGGAGGAGGAGGTGGTAAAACATCAGGGGGATTCCCTTCCACATCATTACTTTGCCCAACTCTTGCGTTATTAGCCATCGAACGTGTCTCACGTTGAGCCATGCTAACAAAAGCATCAAAACACATTAAAGTTAGGCTAGCATTATGCAAAGGATCCAAGGCAACCTTATAAAACCCTTTTAAAACCTCGGTAATAGGCAATGTGTTCTCATTTCATAAAACAACATGATATTAAACAATTACCGTACATATACACTATCACCATGCATAACAACAGAAAACAACATTACTAGGGCATACAACATGAAATGGCCTAGCTGTACTGGTACGAGGACACCTATTTCGATATGCATGGACCTGTAATGTCCTAAATTGCTATCTAAACACACTTTGATGATAACCATAACACTCCAACATGCTCTAAAAACTCAAACAACATTACTAGGGTACAACCCTAGCTAAAACATCACAGAATCAACATCATTACATAGCATTCAAACACTCAAGATTTTCTATAGGCATGCTTCCTAATATCATTTTGCCACATAACCAAAACTCTCATTTGACACTTTAAGGGCATACACAACATGCTTACACATCTAAAACATCATAACAAACATGCTTGAATCATCAAAACATGGCAGCCATTCCAAGACAACTAGATGCATACCTAAGCACCGTCTAGCATCAACATAAGCAAAGATTCTCAACAAGCTTAACAACAACAAACTAACCAAAAAATCCAGCACTTTACACGCTTAAAAACTATGGGAAAACAGGACTACAAGTCCAAAATACATGGCGAACACATTGCCTTATTAACCGGAAACATAAACCAAGTTCATACTCAAGTAGTCTTGCACTTGGATCACTTCAAACCTTGCCTTTGCTGCCCCAAAACCCTAATGCTCTGCATCATTACGAAAAAGAGAGCGTAGGCACACATGCTTAGTGAGGATGCTCTTAAAGCAATGATGCATTTAAAATCCTTTGAAAACTAAACACTTGTTTTTAAACCATGCTTACGTCCCAAGCATTTTCATTGATTCCAATCAAAACATGCATATCGACCATATGCAACAACATTTATAAATCACATGCTTAAATCCCAAAGCATTAAATTACAAAACCATGCTTAAATTCCAAAGCATTATAGAATAGGTTCAACTCAAGAACTTGCATATATTGGCAATTATAGTGACCCCGGATAGACGACCACTATCCTTTATTAGCCGACCGCTAACCTTTAGGTAATCGACCGTTAACCTTACAATTCGGATACATGGATCTTTCATGATAATCGACCACTAATATAACCCATACCATGCCGACGGCATGATATAACAACCTTGCCGACTACAAGATCAACATCAACAAGGGGAACAGACCACTCAACCCAAGTGATAACATCATAGTCCGAGTAGCCGACCGCTTACCTGAAAACCAATGCTCACTAGCATTTCATATACTTTTAAACCACTACATATGTACTCAAAATCATGCATTTACAGTAAGTAATACAAACCATATTTACGACCAAAACATGAATTACACATGCTCATATCTAAACCGATATTAAAGTGCAAAAGAGGGAAACTTACTTCCGAGCTTAGGTAAGTGTTTCAATTTTAACCTAAACTCCCAAAAACACTTTCAAACCTTTGAAATACTTTTAAAACCATTTCCACTCACCAATACACCTCGCCTTACTCGCCAACGCGAATCGAGCTCCCAGCAAGCAACAAACAACGTCAAGCTTCGTCGCCTTGATTATCCCCTATTTTTAACCACATAAAACCAGAGGGCAAATGCATCATTATGCATTCAAACCATTTCCAACAAGCAATTACCTGCAACTCGCAAGTTGCCCACTCACATACCATCCGAAACTTATCAAAAATATCCTCAAACACTTTTAAAACTTAACCCAACCATAATATAACGATTCAATACATCAAACCTGAACAATTCACATCTAAAAACTCTTTCCCAACATCCTTTTACTTCCAACAATGATTAAACTCCATTAACCTCACAAAAACCCTTAACTAACAACCTTAAACATTAGAGATTCAACTTGTTTCAGGATTGCAATGTTAAAACCAAGTTATCACCTCAATTAAACATCAAAAACATGATCTAATCTGATCATAAACCCAACAAAATAGATCCAATTCAAAATATGTCAATTTCACCAATCCAAACCCAATTAAACCAATTTCCTTTAATTAAACTATCAAAACACATTAGGAAATAATTGTAAAGAGTCAACAACTTGAGAATTTCAGTAAAGAACCTTTCATTAGAGGAGAAGAATGAACCTTACCTCTAATGGATGCTTTCTCCCTTAATTGGATGATTTACATGATAAAATAAAGTTAAAACAATAAGGTTTTGGTAAACTAACATCAAGAAATGATTTGGAAACAAAATATTTAAGAAAAGAAAGATTTACCGAAGATTTAGAAGAAGAAATTGATGTTTGGCTAGAGAGATTTTGAGAGAAAAATATTTGAGAGAAAGTTAGTTACGTAATTTTTTGTTTAAAAGATTTAATAACCAAATTAATTCTCCCTAACCTATTTATACTCTTTACAAAACAGTCACTAAAAATAGTTTTCAAAGTTTGCATTTTGTTCACTAGTCCAAAATGTCTGATTTCCAAAGCTCGTTTTCCAAAATTGATTTCACCACAATCATTAATATATTTAATAATAATTTTAGAATATGTTTCCACAATTTTATCACCTTCAAAAATATTTATTTTGATTTAATTTCGAAATTGACTCAAATCTCTAATACTGGCCCACCGAACCTTCGAACCAACCCTTAAAACATCTAGGCCCAAAACTGGGACGTTACACCATATGTCCTAGAGTTTGTAATATGTTACTTATATGAGGGGATGCGTACTTCGGGCTGAGTGAACAAGTACATTCGACGCACCCACGGGTTGAGTGATCTGGGTGCGGTTAGAAACCTAACTGTGGCTATGGTGATCTGGATAAGATAATAAACTTGATAGGCTGAGTGAGCTCGAGTAACCTAATAGACTGAGTGACCTCAAGTAAAGACTAGTTGTGGCTAATGTGATCCAAGTATGTCTAGGACGTATCTATGGCTATGGTGATCCAGATATGTCCATTTAACCCGATGACTATGTGAACACGGGTAACCCGATAACTATGTGAGCACGGGTAAAGTAGGGCTTTGTTGGCTATTATGGGGATGATGTATGAGTGTGTTTATGTATGCTGTGAGGATGCTATAGATGATAGCTCATGTACCCGATGGTTGAGTGATCAGGGTACAATATATGTTAACTCGATGGACTATGTGATCTCGAGTATGACAATGCTTGTGGGACAATTAAGACTTCTTGTAAGCTTAATGATGCCTTGAGATACATGATCTAAGAACTCTAGCTAGTGTAGGTTAGATGATAACTCATAGATAGTAAAGCCTTATCTATTCTCTCTAAACTATAATTATCTTGCATGCTTATTTTATGATAATCACGAATTATGGTAGAGTAGAAATGTACCACTCAGCATTGTAAGCTCAGTGTTCAAAATAGTTGTTTCTGTTCGCAAGTTAGTAGATGGATCGTGGCCGAGAAGCACATCAAGAAGGGATTTCTCAGCACTACTTTGCTTTAGAGTATAATGCTTAGTATTTAGTTTTCGGCTTATGTATTCATAGGACCTTACGAGTTATTGAGTTTGTAAACTCTATTGAATGTTATTTTGTTATACGATGTTTTAAACTTGTAGCTCTTATTTTGTAAACTTATTTTAAATATTTATTTAATCACATGGATTTATGGATGATTTGATATTTGAAAATGGCTAAGCTTATCACTTTAAATGGAAATTTTGATGGGTTGGTTTTTGGGTGACCCAAATAAGTACATCGAATTAGGATCAGGATCGAATTGGGTTGTTACACTCTTTTTTATGGTCGATAGCACCAGTCTTGGTGTTGGTCGTTGGCCGTCGGTACTCTTTGCTTTTCCTTTACTTTCTTATCTCTCACCTTTGCATCTCCCTTACTTTTTTAACTTTTAATAAGAATAACGTTATCTTTATGGCACGTTTTTTCTATCTTTTGGTACTCTTTTTGGTCTTTTTATCCGTCGTTTGACTGTTATTTTTTATTTTTTCTTAGGGTTGGCTTTGATGTCGCATCGATTAATCATGGTGGCGCTTACTTGTTATCATGTCGATCTTCCTTGCTTTGGACCCTCGGATTGGATTTTGATACGCGGTTTGCATTCGTGGATGATTTTCCCACGCTATTCGATTTTGATTTGCGGTCGTCGATGGTCTTCAGTATTTTGATCCCCTTTTGTGGTTCATTTGCAGATGCAGTCAGATCTGTTTGTATCTATCTTTTTTTCCAGTCTCTTGGTTGAGTTTCTTTAACCTTTTTTTTTGTATGGTCCTTGTATGATCTCAAGTGGTTAGTTTATTGTCGGTTATAGGAAATGTTCAAATTATATGTTTAGTTTATGTTTATGGTTGTAAACCCTCATTATAATCTTATAGATTTTTTCTTTTTAATAAAACTAGCTGCTTCTATAAAAGAAATCAGGTTTTCATAAAAATCTAAACACATCTGTTTCCAATAATATTCGAGCTTAGGGTTTATTTTGATAGCATACTAATATACATATAGTACAAATAAAGGGAAAAAGGTGAATAATTTTCTCATAATCTAATTCATAAAATTAATATTTTCCTCAACCATAGTCACAATATGTTATTTATTTTGACGCATAACTTTTATGATTTAATAATTTCCTTGAGATTTACTAGAACATAATGCATTACTATTATAATTTTTTTCTCTAGATATCAATATATTAACGCTTCTAGAGTTTTGAATTACATTTGTACTACAAAATATTGACATAATTAAATTCATTTCAACTTATTCGTTATCACCAAAGCATGCATTCAGTTAGACATACCTAATTTTAGACGCATTCACGATTTTCAATCTAATCACGGACCAGATCAAGCATAAAATGGATAAATTAATCAGTTTTGTAGTTTAAGTATTGATGCTCAGTTTCGAGGTATCAATACCTAGTTTAAGTATTGGAAATGGATGTGTTTAGATTTTGATTTGTGGTTGTCGATGATCTTCAGTAGTTTGATCCCCTTTTGTTGTTCATTTATAGATGCAGTCAGATCTGTTTGTATCTATCCTTTTTTCCATTCTCTTGGTTGAGTTTCTTTAACATTTTCTTTGTATGGTACTTGTATAATCTCAAGTGGTTAGTTTATCGTCGGTTATAGGAAATGTTCAAATTATGTGTTTAGTTTACGTTTCTTGTTGTAAACCCTCGTTATAATCTTAGAATTTTTTTCTTTTTAAAAAAACCTAGCTGCTTGTATAAAAAAATTCAAGTTTTCATAAAAATCTAAACACATCCATTTCCAATAATATCCGAGCTTAGGGATTATTCTGACAGCATACTAATAGACACAGTACAAATAAAGGGAAAAAGGTGAATAATTTTCTCATAATGTAATTCATAAAATTAATATTTTCCTCAACCATAGTAACAATATGTTATTTATTTTGACGAATATCTTTTATGATTTAATAATTTCCTTGAGATTTACTAATGCATTACTATCATAATTTTTTTTCCTCTAGATATCAATATATTAACACTTCTAGAGTTTTGAATTACATTTGTACTACAAAATATTGACATAATTAAATTCATTTCAACTTATTCATTATCACCAAAGCATGCATTCAGTTAGACATACCTAATTTTAGACACATTCACGATTTTCAAACTAATCACGGACCAGATCAAGCATAAAAGGAACAAATTTATCAATTTTGTAGTTTAAGTATTGATGCTCAGTTTCGAGGTATCAATACTCAAGGCAAAAAAACTCAATTCTAGGCTCAATGTCACAATAACCTATTTAGTATCGATACTCACAGTTAGTTATCAAAACACGACGAATCAAATATTGTTTATATAATATTGATACTCATTATTAATTTTCAAGATTTAAAGCCCAAAAATGCCACTTTCTCAAATATGCATTTAACCTTAGTAATACACAATGAAACCTATGCTCACAAGTTTAACATGCTTCATAATGTCTAAATCACTATATAAACAATCATAACACCACCAAACCTTTCAATTGACATGTTGATAGCATGTATACCTGTCATGAATTTAAGTATTAATTCTATTAATTTTAGAATTGGTTATTACAATTTAATGTGTTTGTGCTAACATGTACACGACCTAGGGCTTTATGTGGAGTTTTATAATCTTGGAGGCCAAGTCACTTGCTTTAAGACAAACCTCGGATAGTGGCAGTAGGCGTGTGACATGAGGAGACTGAAGTGGTACCAAAGTTGAATTTCACTTAAGCTGGGATTTTGCTTTGAATATTTTTAATTGGAGTTAAAGACTTTTAGAGATTAGGATATGGATTCCTTTATTATTATTATTATTATTATTATTATTATTATTATTATTAGAAATTTAGAAAAATGAAAAGAATTATCCTTTTATTTAAGGGTTATATTTTGATACACAACATGTGCAAATTTTTTTATACAACTCTTTTTTTAAAATCTAAAACCTAAAACTCTAACCCTAAATTCTAAATCATAGACTCTAAACTATAAACTCTAAACTATAACTATAAATCTTAAATTATAAACCCTACAACCTAAATCTCCAAACATTAAATCCTAAACTAAACACATAACCCCTAAATTTGACAAACACGTGTAAATTTTAATTTACACCCGTTGATATCAAAGTTTCTCTCTTTATTTAATGTATGATAATTTTATACATATTTACGGTGTTATTTACTGGAAAACAAACTAATGTAGTTTTACTAAGAAGCAACTATTGCAAATCAATCGCCACAAAAAAATAATAAATTTCCCTCCATTACTATTTGGAGAGAAATTTTTGCGCCGTATCTTGCATGACGAAAAAGATTTGATAAAAATGTCACATGCAAAAGATACTACGAACAAATACTAAGAGATTAAATTATTTTAAATATAAAGAACAATAATTTATTAAGTATTTAAATAAAAAAATCAAGTGAAACAAATACTTTTATTTCACTAATATTTAAATAAAAATATATCAAAAAAATTAACTTACCATAATATTAGGGGGTCACAACTCCAATAAATATTTTAGTAGCTTAATAAATTGTCAATAAATGCTTACATTAGCATGCTAAATAATGTACTCATCGTACTCACAACATTTCAACAAACAAAACTTTTTCATACTATAATTTATCTTTAAATGTACCTACGATTATATTATCTATGATTTATATAGACGCTTACGTTGCTCTTGCTTTCCCGATCAACGTATAAGATACAAATGGATGGACAAGATTAAACATATGAGTTTGGCTAATGTGACAAATGGTTTTTATATAAATATTAGTTCCAATTGATTCTCAAATAATAATTTTTAGTTAGTATGTTTAGATATTATATAAAAATATGCATTAAAAAAATTACAATAACACTTACTATCATTTAAATAAATAGGCTTTTTAGTGTTTTTCTAATTGAGAACCGATAATGCTGATACCAAGGAAATTATATCAAGTATATATAAATATAAGATAGATGGAATTAAAACTATTTCAAAACCATCACCCCAAGAATAAGCTTATCTGTCGTCGGTATCAATTAATACTAATGTGGAACTTAGAAAACTGAACTCAACATTCAATAGGCCGTATTGCAGGAAACGTAAATATGACTCAAATCACGGTAGATTAACGGAGCCTTAAAAGAGTTGGGGAAGAGATGCGTGTCGAATTTATAATGGCTATGGTATGGAAGAAGTCTTGAAGATATATATACACATGAATCTGATTATATATATATATACTTATAGCAGAAGTCTGAATGTTGGATATGCATCAAGCTTTGACACCTAAAGGAGAAGAGGGCTGATGAAAAAAGAGATGTAGAGAAGTTGAACTTCTTTGTAGATAAGGACTGTGTAATAAGGTTATTTAAGGTGACTTAAAGTAAGGGCAAAATTTTAATACACATGTTGTGTAAAATTAATTTTACACGCAACTACATATTTGCACTATAGAATCTAAATCTTAAATTCTTAACCCTAATCTTAAAAAAATAAACCTTAAATCTTAAGCTCTATACCCTAAATTCTAAACACTAACCTTAAATTATAAATTCTATAATTTAACCTCTAAACTTTAAAACCTAAACTAAAATCGTAAACCATAAAACTAAAATACAGGGCTGTGTACTAAAGTTTTTTTCTTAAATAAACACACTAAGATAAGAGATAGAGAAAGAGAAGTGGGGACCTACACCACCGCCATTAAGGCCTTTAAGCACGCAGGCTTTGTCCAAAACCAAAACCAAATCCTAATCTAATTCGGTAATTCCTTTCTATATATCGAACCCCAACCCCACCTTTGTCTCAACTCTCAACTCTTTCGGTTTATGGGTTCTGTTTTAGGGAATTAAGGAAAGAAAGAGTCGTCCAGGGAGCAGAGGTTTAAATCTCGGACGCGATCGTATTTTCGGTCACGGTTATCATGTTTTCAAATATAACAGAGACTATTGCGGTCATTGTAGATGTCAGGGTCGTGAATTTTTTTAAATTTTGCATAATTTATTGTAAAACATACTAATCATAATTATAATTATAAAAAGTTAATTTTAATCATTTTTAGAGTATTTTTAACACTTATTAACTTTTATTAATATGAATTTGAAAGTGAAAGTGATTTTGTTTAAAGAATTCTAGATTGTATTGTGATTTTATTTAGTTTAGTTTGGATAGTAAAATCATATGAATATGTCTAAATAAACAATTTGCGCCAATAAAAGGAATAAACATGTGAATAAACCTAAACAAAAAATAAAAAAATATTAGTATAATAAAAATAATTAATAATATTAATAAATAATAAAAATTAAATAAACATATTATAAAAACTAATAATAAACAATAAATATATTATAAATAATTAAATAATTCATTATTCTCATTTATTTGATTTTATTTTCCAATACTTATATTCAATATATACTCAAATTTTATTATAAGTAAAAGGAAAATAAAATTAATATAATAATTAAGGGCTAGATTGAACAAAAGATCAAATCTTTAAGGACTTAATTAAGATAAAATAGAAATTTAAATGCTTAATCAAAAAGTTTTGAAAGTTTAAGGGATCAATTTGAATATAGGTTAAAGTATTGAGGCAAAAATGAAAACTTTAAAATATTCAATGTCACGCCATGTAATTTACCCAATTTTCTTAAAATTTTATAAAAACGCGTCCTCCTTCTTTCTCCGTGCTCTGGTTCATTTATGTTTTCAGTTTCAGTAAATAACGGATATAACGGCCCGTTATCACCGTTTTTTACCGTTACACTGTGATTGCGGCAATACCGTTACGTGATAAATGTGATTCCGTTTCTCGCGGCGATTTCCGGCAATACCGGTTTCGGACGGCAGCGATACCGTAAATCTCGTCCGGGATCTCGGTTTTGTTCCGCGATTTAAATCCCTGCCAAGGAGTATACCCTCTTTTGCTTTAGTTCTTTTGCATGCTTTACACCTTTGTGCTGCATGTTTTCGTTATTTCTTTGGTCTTTAATCACTTCTTTCAACTAAGGTACCCGTTCTATATGTGAGTGCTTCGAGATTGAAAAACAAGTGCAAAAGTAAAAGCAATGGATCCTGTTACATCACGTGCTCTTTCTCTTCCTCCTTTTTCATTTTAGAGATTTCTATCTTCACCATCAGCAGCAGCATCCACAACAACAACATCAGTTCCACCACCAAAATTTCGAAGACGAACAAAGTGGTGGCAGCGGTGGCATAAATAAACGGGATCAAGAAGATAGCAACAACAACGGCAGCAGCCCCGATAACTAATACAAAGACCTTAGTCTTCATTGTCGCAACCATTTTTCAGGGTCCCAACGATTTTTTTAAATAAAAGACAAAATAACAAAGTCATCACTAATTTTTTTAAAAGAAGTGTTATTGGATCACCTAAAAACGAGTTATTTTAATAAAATTATTTTATTTTATTAAAACAACAGTTTTGATCTACGAAAAATACAAAAAAAAGCTTCGGGAGTCAGTAACGCGTAGGGAATGATTAGCACCCCTACAGCGCCAAAAAATTAGTACTTAAACGATTACAAAATATTTTAATGTTGAAATTTGCAAGTTCGTATAAGATTTAATTTATTGTTCATTTATAAATATGATCCCATTTTAACGGCCCCACCATCCGAATAATGAACTCTAATCACTGCCAACATTTCTGGTGCTAACTCGTCATCTCCTTTTGATAGGACACCACATTAATTAAATTTCATTTTTAAGCAAACAACTAAAGATAATTGGTGTGTTGAAATTTTTTTTATTCTATGTTGATAATTATTAACCCTAAAAATTGTTTGGGTGAATTTTACCTATTAGGGTTTAAGTTTTATTAAGTGTTTATTATTAGATTTAAAATTTTACGTAAGAGTCTAGGTGAGTTTTATTTAGAGGGTTCAATTTTAGTTAAGTGTTTATTTATTAACTTTACAGCAAAGAAAGATTATATTAAGGGGTCTAATCTAAAGACTCTACACAAAGATAAAATTTAAGCTAAAAGGACCTAAACCTAAGACTTTTGAGATTAAGAAAAAGGATATATTAATTTTGAAACTTTAAAATAAATTAAACTATCTCAAAATAAACGAAAAGAAACAACATTAAATTGCAAGGAAATAAACATGTATGTAAAATTTCCGAATAAATACACCCAGTCAAAATTTAATCAATAGGCCGGATTTTTAGAAAAAAAATAATTTAAACTTATTTTTTAAAAAAATAAAAAAAGTTTAATAATTAGAAAAATTGGATTTAAAGGGAAATCAAAGAACAATGACCATATTGAGAAACTATTAAAACCCGGAACCAAATTTTAAAGAAAATAATGACCATTCTGAAATGGTTGAAAATAGGGAATCTCGCGGGGCAAAAATAAATGGGACGGAGGGATTTAATGAGTACAAATTACCCATTTTGTTTTAAAACATGTGGGTATAGAACCCATTTTTACAAACACCTTTAATTTTTCCTTTTTGAAAATTTTGGATCAAAAACCCTTTTTCTCATTTTTTTCTCAAATGTTCATCCATGTTCTTCATGAATGAAGAACAACCACTGCGCCGACCGCCTTCCACCGGCGCGGCCGCCGTTTGACGGCGGTGGTCGATTTTTAAAAAAATACCCCCTTTTCGAATATTTTTAAAAAGCATCTCGAATTCTCTTTCAAAATCACCCCAAAATTTTAAAATTAACCCCAAATTGTTTTCAAAACTTTCGAATATTTTTTAAAAAAATTCAGAATCCGGCCACCACACTTGTTCGAATTCCGGCGGCAGTTTACAAGGTAAACACTATCTCCATTCTTTTCTATATTCGAAACAAAACGAAACAACAAAACAAAAATATAAAGAAATGAAGAAATAAAGATACCTAGAAAATGCTTGTATTATTGCTCTTGAGAATTCCAATACAATTCCTTGTTTTTTCTCGGATTACAAGTGGTAGTTTATATAGGATTTTCACTACCATAATTACATGAAAAAAACAAGAAATAATCCCTAGAATTCGGATGAAATTATTCCCCAAATTTTGATTTGATATTCGATTACAGAACCTGCCTTTTTTCCTTTGCTGCGTGTTTTGCAGATTTGATTCCACCATTTATTTCTCCTTTTTGGTTCCAAATTAGCTGGAACGTGGATCTCCTCACCTCCTTTCCATTTAAATCAATTTGATTCAATTGTTTTCTCCAAATGTGCAGGTGATAGGCTGGTGCGTGAAGGTGGGTTGCTGCTGTGGGGGCCACAGAAAAAGGGGTTGACCAGCCTCCTATTTCTCATCAAATCTGCACCGTTGGATCCCATTTGGATCCAAAGGTTAATAATTGGCTGTACATAAGGATCAAATAAGTCAACTAGGCTTATTTACTTGGGTCAAATGGGCTATTAAAAATTAATAAATGGATCCTTATTTTATTTAAGTTGGACCTTTATTAAATTGAACCTTTTTATTATTTATTAACTATTTTTTTGGTTTCTTATTAAACTAAATAAATAAAGCAAATAATTAAAATAGAATGAAACAAAAATAAATAAAAGATAGCTAAAAATCAGTGACAACAGCTGCCCCTCTTTGCTCATTTTGGTGAAAGAAAATAGAGCAAAAAACAAAAGACACTGATTTTAGCCAATCACACTATAAATTGGTTGATGAACATCAAAACAAGGTTCCATTCTCATTCTCCTCACGCCCGAACGGATAGGCATTATGTTGAAAAATAAAGGTTCTATTCTCCTCACGCCAGAACGGATAGGCAGTTGCTGAAAAATAAAGGTTCATTTCTCCTCGCGCCCTAACGAATAAGCGGGTTCTATTTCCCTTATGCCTGAATAGATAAAAAATTTCATTCTCCTTATGCCTGAACGGATAGGCAAGTTCTATTCTCTTCATGCTCGAATAGATAAGCATGTTCAAAAAAAGTGTTCCATTCTCCTCATGCTCGAATGGATAGACAGGTTCTATTCTCCTCATGCTCGAATAAATAAGCATGTTCAAAAAAGGTATAATGCCCCAGTTTTGGGCCTAGCAGTTTTGAGGATTGTTAGACGATCCGGTGGGCCGCGTTAGGGATTCGAGTCAGATTCGGGAGTAAATATTTTTGTGAAAGATAAAATATGAAAAATGGTTAAAATCATATTTTTAATATATGAAAAATATTGGTGAAATAAATTTTGGAAAATGGGATTTGGAAGGGTGACATTTTGGTTAGTGACTAAAATGTAATTTTTGAAAACTATTTTTAAAGGTGACTAAATTGTAACGGATCAAATTCTTAGAATCCTTAAGGAGCTATTTTATCAAGTTGTTGCTGGTGGTTTCTCCCTTCAATTAAGACTTTTTAACATGTGTTTTTAAAGGTAATTAAAAGGGTTTTTGATAATAAAAGTTAGTTACTGGTTTTAAAGAAATTTGACGTAAATTTTTCTCTCAACTTTTCTCTCCACTTCTTTTCTGCCAAGCACTTTTGTTTTCATCAAAATCCAGAGGTGAGAGATCTTTTTACTTGGATTCTTGATTTGTAATTGCTTCTTTACCTTTGATTTTCAAAACCTCATTGAAATCTCGTGTTTTTCTAGCTTTAATCAACCAATTGAGGGAGAAATCACATAATAGAGGTAAGGTTCATTCTTCCCCTCTATTGATGGTTATTTAGTGATATTCCCAAGTATTTGATCCTTGATTTATGATTTATAATCCAGATTTATGTTTTTATAATAAATAATTGATTTAATTGGGTTTAATTGGTGAAATTATGGAAGATTAGTACTGAATCTATTTTCCAGTGTTGAGGATTGATTTTAAACATATTTTGGATGATTTATAATGTTGATAAGTTGTTTTTAACATTAGAATCCCGAAACTCCTTGAATCCTTGATTATTAGGTTGTTAGATTTGTATTTTTGTGGAGTTGTGGTGGATGTGTAGTTGCTGGAAGTTTATGGATGAATTAATCCTATTTTTAGATGTTATTAGATGTTGATTAAAGTGTTATATTGATAGATTGTGGCTGGGTTGTGTTTGGAAAGAGTTAGATGATGATTTCGGTTGTTGTGGTTGGGTAATTGTGAAAGGGTTGTGAGGTTTTGCAAGGAATTGTTGTTGCAGTTTTTTGAATGTATTGAGATGCATTAATCCTCTGTTGTAATGTGTTTAAAATAGGGGAGGTCGATTCGGAAGTGATCAGTGAAGCTTTGGAGGCTTCATGTGCTTGTTTTCGCGTCGGCAAGTTGAGGTTTCGCGTATCGGTGAGTGAGAACGTGGATTTTAGATTTGAAATGATTTAAAGGTGGCTTATCGGATTTTAAACTGAGCTTGAAACACTGGTTTAAACTCTGAAGTAAGTATGATGTAGCTTTCTTTCTCGGTCGTGCTTTTAAGAAATGGTTTTATGCACTTGTTTTGATTTGCATTGTATCTACTATTTAAGCATGTTTTAAAGTATGTGAGATAATGTTTTTGATCATGATATGATGGTGGATGCACGTGGTAAGTGATCCATGTAAGTATATGATTTATACTTGAATTTAAGCATGTGTTGTTGCTTGGAAAATGGTTTGGCTTAATGCTTGTAAAAACAATGAGGTAAATGGTGAATTATATTGACAAGTGATGTGGTTATAAAATTGTTATCAGATATAGTTGGCCGACCATAGGATTGATAGTGCACTGTAATAAGTTACCTTGGATGTTGAGGGGTTTTGATTTGGTGTACCAAAAACTCCATCCAAGTACCCTAACGGTCGAGAGGTTATATGGTACTGTAAACTCTCGTTAGTGGATTAAGCGTCTTACCGATGATTGGGTTTGGTGTCCCCGTGAGTTGTGAATTGTACTTGGTTGGTAATGTACCGCGATTGTGATTGTATCGCTATTCTGGTTGAGATGGCTTGAAGTGTTGTGAGGACACTTGTTGAATCCGTGTATCCGATGAACTATTTTGACAAAGGAACTTGGTTATGATCACTTGTAAACGAATATAATTGTTAATATATCATTGAAAGGTTTATGTTCTATAATGTGATTCATCCAATGGCCAAGACTTAATCTTATCAAAAATCAATGGCCATGATTAATTCCATTTGTAATTCACCTTTCACAATTGCCCTAAAAGTTCCAAAATATTTCAAAAAATGAAATCCATGGCAAATGACCAATTTGCCCTCAATCTAGACTTTATTTACTTACATGACTTAAAATTGTCATTCCATAAAAATTGAACCAAATTGGTTCCATTCTAACCAGCCTCCTTCCCAAAATATTATAAATTTTAATTTATGATATTTATTCGATCCAATTATTCAAATTTCACTCAATACGATTTCTAAATTTTCTTTCTTTGAGCTTTATAACCACTCCATCATATTCTAACTAAATCTAGTTAGAATCCCACCAACATTAATAAAATATTCATAAAATAATATTTTATGAATTTCCCATAAACTTTGGAACTGTCTTTAAAATTTCAATTCAATCTGATATACCAATAATTTCTAGGAATTTTTATCGGATACATTTCCTCTTAGAAATCTTATCTCAACAATCCATTACGAATATTACTGACTTAAACTGAATCCTTTTTATCAGTCAAAATATCGAATATGGGACCTTCCCAATAGGTTACCTATCCCTGTGTTACTCTGGTTTGTGCACGCTTAATAGTTTTTATTCTATCCAAATTCGAATAATATAAGCCTTGTATGAAAAATCCAGGTAACACGGAAATAACACTCTTAGGGGTGAACTATCGATTTACGGGGTTAAATTACATAACCTTTTAAAATTACACTTTGTTCCCTGAACTTTTCCCAAGTTTACACTTTAACCCATAAACTTTCAAAAATTACATTTTAGTCACTAAGCAAAAATTGGGATATTACAATTCCTCCCCCTTAAGAAAATTCGTCCTCGAATTTTCAACGTTTACTTGTTTCAAACAACTTTGTATTTTGCTTATTCATTCTTTCTTTAGTTTCCCAAATGACTTTCTCAAACTTTAACCAGTAGAATTTTCTTGTCCCTTAATTCTTTAACTTTGTATGCTAGGATTTTCACTAGTTCTTCTTTATACGTAAAACCTGGTTGCAGTTCAATCTCCTCAGAAGTAATTACATGTGAAGAATCTGATCAATACCTCCGAAGCATGAATACGTGAAACACATAATAAGTCTTGTTCCTATCTAGAGGTAAAGCCAATTGATAAGCCATTGGTTCTTTTTTTTTCTTATTTGCATAGACCTTTTGTCAAACTATGGTGGCCTTGAAATTTTGCTGAATAATTTTTACTTTATCCTCCATTTCTTGTGTTAATTCAACTCCTCCAATGTTTGAGTTATTCTGCACATTTTGATCTTGTAACTCGGATCAATTAAAAGAAGTTCGACATTTTCTTCCATATGCCATCTTGATACTTACTTGATAACTATTTTTATAAGCAAATTTGATTAAGGGCAAGTATTTTTCTCATGATTTTGTAAACTCAATTATACATTATAGAATCCGTATGATCCTTTCAAAATGCCCATATGTTTGTGGATGAAAAGTTGTACTAAAATTTAGTTTAGTACCTAAAGCTTCAAATAATGTACCCCAATACCTTGAAGTAAACCTTGGGTCTCTGTCTGATATTATCGATACTAGAACACCATGCAGTCTTGCTATTTTTTGAACATAAAGTTCTACATATTTATCCAGCGAATAATCCATTCAAACTGGAATAAAGTAAGCAAACTTGTCAAACAATCCATAATGACTCATATTAAATTCTTTTTACTTGATGTAGCTGACAATTCCATTATACAATCCATCATTACTCGTTCCCATTTCCATTATGGAATAGAGATAGGCTGAAGCAATCCAAAAGGTATTTGATCACAGTTTCGAGTCTTTATATCTTGATACATCTTATTACTCTTTGGGTGCATAGTCAATGGAATATAATGGGCCTCTGTTAATATCTCTTTCTTCAGATTATCATTGTCAGAAATGTATACTTTACCTCAATAATATAATCAACCATTTGGCTTAATTTCATAGTTCTATACTTTTCTAGTTTCAACTTGTCTCCTCTTTTTTAGACATCTTTCATCCATAGACTGCAAATCTTTGAATTGATCTAATAAAGTTAACTTTAACTAACATTCTACTGTTAAGGAACCATCTCGTCCCATAGACAATGTCTTTTGGCTAAAAGTATATGTCACTACATTAACAATCTCAGGTGATAATCGATAACCACATCATAATCCTTTAAAAATTTCAACTCGTCTTCGTTATCGCAGATTCAGATCTTTTTGTGTCATCAGATACTTAAACTTTCATAATCTGTATAAATATGACACCTTATTACCATATAGATAATGTCACCAAAATTTTAAAACAAAAATCATAGCTGTTATTTCCAAATCAAGTGTTGAATAGTGCCTTTCATGAGTTTTGAGCTACCTTGATGCATAAGCTATTACTCGACCTTCTTACATCAACACGCAACTTAAACCATAAAGAGATACATCATTGTATAAAGTATATTATTTTCCTGGTTCTGGTTGAATTAGAACTGGTGTTTCAGTCAGAACTTTCCTGACAACTAGAACTCACATTTAGAAAACTTGGCATAAAGCTGCTAATCTCTTAAAGTTTGTAGTACCACACGAATATGGTAATCATGCTCAACTTCAGTCTTTGAATAAACCAAAATATCATCTATGAAGACCACAACAATCTATATAGGGTTGAAATACCCTATTCATCAAATCCATGAATACAGTAGGGGCATTTGTAAATCCAAACGGCATCACCAAAAACTCATAGTGTCCATAACAAGTCCTAAATGCTGTCTTTGGTACATCTTTTTCTTTAACCTTGAGCTGATAATAACCCTAATCGATGATCTATCTTTGAAATTACTATTACATCTTTAAGCTGATCAAATAAATCCTCAATCCTTGGTAGGGAATACTTATTCTTAATGGTTACTTTATTCCATTGTCGATAATCTATACATGATCATAGGAAACCATCTTTTTTCTTTACAATTAATACCGCGGCACCCCATGGTAATTCATTTGGTCAAATATAACCCGGTCTAGCAATTCTTGTAATTGAGCTTTTAGTTCCCTTAACTCAGTTGGTGTCATCCTATATAGTATCATTGATACCAGTTTAGTTCTAGGATAGACATCAATCTCAAACTGCATTTCCCTATCCAGAAGTAACCATGGTAACTCATCCGGAATTTTATCAGGAAATTCCTTTACAGTCGGGACGTCTTCAATATTTTTAAGTGACTTTTGAGTATCCACCACATAAATTAAACATACTTCACATCCATTGCATAATAGCCTTTGAGCTGTCGTTGCAGAAATTACTGACTCTAAATAGTCATTTCTTTCTCATATAATAATTACTCTAGAACCATCGAGTCCTTAAAGTACTAACCTTTTCTTCTTACATTTCATATATGCATCATATGTAGATAACCAATCCATTCTAAGAAGGACTTCAAATTCATGGGAATGAAGTTCCATTAAATCTGCTGGGAATTTGATTTCTTGAATTTCTAATGAACCTTTCTTGCATATTCTAATTACTTGTGCATTGTGTCCAAGAGAATTATTGACAATCACATTACTAATATTCTCCATAAAAGTCTTTCTTTGTGCTACTATCTTAGTACCAATATACATTAATCGAACCTGAATCAATTAAAACAATTACAGGTTCTTTCCATAGCCTTCACTCTATTCATAGCCTCTTGGAAATTTGATAAGTTCATGCCTAATAGAATCTCATTGGGCCTTGGATGAAGCTTCTCTATGAACCATTGACATCGAGGCTTTTCGATCGGCATCAATTTAATTGTGTACCAACTAAGTCTATTAAAATCTAACTTGTACTCATAGACAATACGAGTACCTTGTTTCAAACTTAGGACTGTTGCACATTTTTCTTTTAACTAGTTGCCAACATACTTGGCTTTAAACATTCTTCTTCCTTCTTTTGATTCCCATAATTAAACATTTATCATAGTCCATCAATACTTAACATCATTTATTTCTACTGAAACTTATTCATGTTATTGGTGAGCATAATCAAGTTACACAGTAGTACATCAGTAACATGACATCCTAGGGGTATGTACTTAACATTAAATCACATTAAACTCGATTTAGCCTCCAGAATCGGCTAAACCTGTAGCTCTGATACCAATTAAATGTAACACCTTAACGTATATTCGTAGACCGAATATACACTAAAGATGTTATAGATTTATTATGAAAAACTTGACTTGAATATCATTTTTTAAAACTTTATCTTGCAGTCTAACTCTTTTCGGTTTTAAAATTAAAACTACGTCAATCTATAGAAGCTAGTTTAAACCCTGAATTGTTATATAAAATTTATAAATGTGTTATTGAAATAAAAATATAATTCATAGAGAAAACTATGTACCCTGCCTAGACCCTTTCTTGATTTTAAAATTACTACGCGATTAAGGTTAAACAATATTTAACTACGTCATAAATAATAACTATTTGTAGCAAACCATTTTATTAGTCCATACATTCGTAATAGTGCATAAACATGTTATAAACTTAAGTTTACAAAACAGTTTATCTCTTTGAACTCATAAATAAACATGTGCATGCCTACTAGACATCAAACTTACAACTTAAGATGTACATACCGTGTTTACTAATGTATCTTGATTTTCCAATTTAATAGCTCCTACTTGCCATTCTACTTGGGAAAACCTACGTGTGAAATAACACACGCTAAGTACAAACTTAGTGAGGCAATAATCTTATTTATCAAAACATAAAATAAAGCAATACATGTTATACATTAACCTAGCATAGTTTCTGTTTAAGGTAGTATCGTACTAACAAGGTTTTCATAGTCAATCAATATTCATGTGCAAGTCATAATTTTTCTAACTTAGTCTAGTTTCCAATACTCCATCATTATCAAGTAAATCATATACATGGCATAGTTCACATGCATGGCATATTTCATACACATGGCATAATTCACATGCATGACATGATTTATATATATATATATATGACATAATTCACATACATGACATACTTCATATACATAGCATAATTCATATATATGGCATGAATTATATACATAGCAGAATCCATATAGTGTCATAATTCATATACGTGGCATGATTCATATACGTGACATCATTTATATACATGACTTAATTCATATACATAACATGACATGTGTGCATGGCAAAATTCATGTGCATGACATAATTCATATACGTAACATAATTTGTATACATGTCATGATTCATATACGTGACATGATTCATATACATAACTTGATTCATTTACATGACATGATTCTTTTACCTGAAATGATTCATATACGTGATTTTAATTCATATATATGGCATGTTCCATGTTCATGGCATGGTTCATCTACATGACATATTTCATATATGTAACATGATTCGTTTACATGACCTGATTCATTTACGTAACATGATTCTTTTATCATTGCCCAAAGTACATATGAGATCTAGGTACGTGAGTCATCTCGAAATGACACTGTAGTGTCTAACGTGAACATGAAGATGAGTACGTACTCGAGGACACTCTTTGCTCCCCATAAACATGAAGCACCTCGACAGTGCACTCGGGCACAGTGGGCGTAGATCCCCAGGGTGCATGTGACAATCATTTTGTCACAATATCTGTTTGATAACATGAACATGAGGGTGCAGCTGCTAAAGACTCTATGGCATGCCAACTATACCATGGACTCTCATACACAATACTTGGGATTTTCTTTCATCATCAACTCAACATCATAATCAATCATACATATAGACATTTCATATTTCATGCTTTATCATAAATATTCATGGTAAACATAGATCATCATCATTTCTCATATTAGCCATTCATACTTCATGTTCTATTTAATTTACCTTTAATGCAACATACATTAACTCAACGTATATATATAATGCAATACTATTTTAAATGAAGGTCGACTATTCGCAAGTCTTCCTAATTGCATTTTAAACATATAAATGAACTCACCTGGGCCATGAATAGTATGCCTCACTAAGCTTACTCAATGTTCTTATCTTTCTTTTTATCACTAGTTTTCCTTCGATCTCTTTTAGAACTGTATAAGACCAATCGAACATATACATTATCATTCTCGTATTCGACTTAAATCTAACATTGCTAACTTGATTCTTAAACATAACAATTAGAATATAATTTTTTTTGAAAATTTCCCCAATATTCTTCAAAGTTGCCGAATTGGTCCCTAGGTCCTTAGTGACCATTTTGAACATTTAAACAATTGTTCAAGCCTAATTTGAACAATTTTCATAATTATTTACTAATTTTGGACTATTACCTTTTAGTCCTTAAACTTTATAAAAGTGACATTTTAGTCACTACTTAACTTTTGTACATAAATTCATGTACAAATAAACATTCATCTATTTTCTAACATTCTTGAAATTTTTCTTTCAACTTTTAACTTTATTCAATTTAGTCATTCAATATACTTTCATTTCGAAAAAAAAGTCCATCATATTTCCTTTCTTGACATATCAATCCCTTAACTTTCATAACATGCTTGAATCTTCAATTCTATCAATTTTCCATATATTCAAGACCAATCCTTAATTTTTCCTAAATTGCCGAATTGGTCCTTCAAATTCCAATTTTTTCATTTTGGTCCCTAATCATCAATTCAAGCTAAATTAATCATAACTCATCCATTCTACTATAAAAATAAAATTTTCAATAATTTCCCCTAATTTTCTCAATCTTTTCAAAATGGTCCCTATAATTTCAATTGGGGAAATTATTTAATTTAACATTAAATTCAAGCTCTCAACATCATAATCTATTCAATTTCATCCTCAATTTAATTCCCTAACCAAAATCCCTAAAATTTAAGGTTAGGGTTTATAACCTAAAACATGGAATTAATCTAAATTCAATCTTGATTCCATGTTTACAACATCAATTCTACTAAATACAACTCTAATTTCCATCATAGACTTCAAATTCCATAATCATCTTTATCCATAAACATGAATTATATTTGACTTTATCATGCAAAACTACTATCAAAATGTATAGAATCAAGCATAGAACAAATTACCTTAATTTGTTTTGTTTGAAATTAGCCTTGATTCTTCAATTTTGGCTTTGAAATTGAAAATTTTCCTTTCTCCCCCTTTCTTTATTGTACTCGAACAGCTCAAAATAAGATGAGGAAGATTTTTCTCATCTTTTAATTATTTTATTTGTGTTGAAAATTAAATGAATTTTTAATTCATTTAATTAGTGAAATTACTAATTTACCCTTTTCATCCAATGGCCAAGACTTAATCTTATCAAAAATCAATGGCCATGATTAATTCCATGTGTAATTCACTTTTCACAATTTCTCTCAAAGTTCCAAAATATTTCAAAAATTCCATCCATGGCAAATGACCAATTTGCCCTCAATCTAGACTTTATTTACTTACATGACTTAAATTTGCCATTCCACAAAAATTGAACCAAATTGGTTCCATTCTAACCAGCCTCCTTCCCAAAAAATCATAAATTTTAATTTATGATATTTATTCGATCCAATTATTCGAATTTCACTCAATACGATTTCCAAATTTTCTTTCTTTGAGCTTTATAACCATTCGATCATATTCTAACTAAATCTAGTTAGAATTCCACCAAAATTAATAAAATATTCATAAAATAATATTTTATGAATTTCCCATAATCTTTGGAACTGTCTTTAAAATTTCAATTCGACTCGATATACCGATAATTTCCGGGAATTTTTATCGGATACATTTCCTTTTATAAATCTTATCTCAACAATTCATTACGAATATTACTGACTTAAACTGAATCCTTTTATCAGTCAAAATATCAAATATGGGACCTTCCCAGTAGGTCACCTATCCCTGTGCTACTTTGGTTTGTACACGCTTAACAGTTTTTATTCGATCCAAATTCAAATAATATAAGCCTCGTATGAAAAATTCGGGTAACACGGAAATACCACTATTGGGGGTGAACTATCCATTTATGGGGTTAAATTACATAACTTTTTAAAATTATACTTTGGTCCCTGAACTTTTCCCATATTTACACTTTAACCCCTAAACTTTCAAAAATTACATTTTAGTCACTAAGCAAAATTTGGGATATTACATGAAGTGAACCCGAATTGAAATGAACTCGATCTGAAATGAAACCGACCTGAAATGAACTCGTCAATTAACTGATTCAGACCCAAACCATTTTGACCCGACCTAAAATGAACTCAACCTGAAATGAACCCGGCCTGAAATGAACCTGACCTGAAACTGACCCGGACCCGACCCGAATTGAGTCGAAACATTAAATCGACCTAAAATAACTTGTATCTGATTTGACCCGACCTAACATGACCCAACCTGAAACCCATCTGATTACCTGTTTTTACATCTCTATCTAGACATACTTACTCAGGGGCGAAGCCACATGTAGCTTAGGGGGGGTTAATTGACCCACTTGATTTGTTGTAGTATGAAATTTTTAAAGAGTTAAATGGGGTTTTCAAGGAGTTAGTGTACCATTTTTCATGAAAATATTAGAATTGACCCCACTTAATTTATTTGGGTATGAGGTCAACAATATTTATATTTTAGAGGTATGAGAATCCTTGTACCCCAAAGTCTGTTCTGACCCCACTATATGATAATCTTGACTCCGTCAATGTACTATCATAACTAGTCCCATTTTAGACTACCATTTTGCTACTGATATAAATAGAAAATTACAGCAGCTACTTGTTGCTTTTGTACCCAAATTTTTAGCCTCTATTTTAGACTCTAACCGAGCATAACAGTCTCAACAGGGCAGCATTAATGCACACTGTTTTGAGCTTAAAATTATACCATTTTACACCTAATATCAAGTACTACACACATGATACAAGGCCATGGATTTAGCTGCTGTTGATGCTACATTTTAGCAATCAATCTAAGTAAAACCGGTTGACAAAAAATTGAAATACTGCAGCTCCCTTAGCTACTGTTTCGAACGTAATTAAACTTAAACCATAGGAATTTTATCCGTGAATAATTAAGCTCAAAATTTAATAAATGGGTATCAATGGATAGTTAATGATGTGAAATAACCAAAGATATAATTAGATTGAAGACATAATAACTAAGTTGTAAAGGATTTTAAACTTCCATGATAAGACTCCTTAAGCTCCTTCAATGGTGATTTCGGTTAGGGTAAACAACATCAAAGAAGAGGTTTTTACTATCCTTTTCTTCCTTTTTTCCTCTTCGTGGGGTTTATCCCCTAACATATCTTTAATTTCTTTTTTCGTTTTCTCTTCTTTTATTTCTAAATAATTAAGTGAAGACACATTAGTGACTCATATTAGAAATGGTCCAACTACATACTTAGCCATTGAATTCTCCACCTCTTGTACTATGGTCACCAACTTTTAACTCCTTTCAATTTAGTCACACAATATCCTTGAACTCAATTATATACTCAATCACCCATTTTTCCATTGCTTACACTTATGGCTTAATACTTAATATCCTTATAATTTGGTCCTTAACTTTATAAATCTTCCAATTTGAACTAAATTAATCAAATTTAATCAGATCTAATACTTCGAGAAATTAAATTTAACTTGTCAGAAAATAATTTCTAATTATCAGAAATCGAGAATCTACTAGGCCGGTTTTTAGGGTGTTAAAGGAGGATACAAGAGATACAAAAGTCCGTTCGTGTGCTCTCGTGCACCATGTGACAATAACAAGTAATGCTCATAATCCAAAGATGCCCTATTTATTTTTATCAAATAAAAGTAAAATTTTAATAATAAATCCAAATTATAGAGATTAATTTGAGACTTAAACTTATTTTATTTACGAACAAAAATAACTATTAAATTTTTCTTACCATGAAAAGCATGGTGACAAGAATCATATCTACATATAATCTCCAAGTAGACTAATCTCTCTCTAATCTAGCAGGTGTGACATAGATCACAGAGCTACTGCCACACATAAGATATGAAATGAAGAAAATAGGATAGTCGTGTGTACTTGTCAATTTAGCCTATTTACAAGTAAATTAAAAATTATTATTACAAGTAACAATTAATTTTTTTATTGTATTACATACATATTTATTAGAATAAAATAATCTATCTCACACATGTATGATAATCAATAAAGAAAAGCAAATCATACTCATGAAGGTCATTACAACTCCCAATATAGGTCTTTGAACTTGAGATACTTCTAGGCTCTTTGGTTGGGAAAGTAAATTTATGATGTTAGAGATATGGAAACACAGTACACTATAAAAAGTAATGATCTTTGCACCGTCGATGCTGATGATGGTGCCAATCACCTTTGCCCTACCGATGTGTTTTGCTTCTTGATTCTCAGTGGAGGAACTTGCCATTCCATTTTGAGGGGCTAACTAGAGCGTTTTGTCAATCCACGAACTATTTACACGTTGCTCGGTAGGGAAAAGGTGATTGGAACCATCATCAGCATTGACGGTGCATGATCACTACTTTTTATAGTGGACTAGGTTTCCACATCTATGACAACATAAATTTATTGTACCAACCAAAGAGCCTAGCACTGTCACTAGTTTAGGGGCCTATATTAGGAGCTGTAATGGCCTTCGTGAGTATGATATGCTTTTTTATTGCTCGTCATATAGGTGTGAGACAATTTTTTTTTTGTTTTAATATATATAATACAACAAAATATTTATTGTTACTTATAATAATAATTAATTTTAATTTACTTGTAAATAGGCTAAATTGACGGGTACTCACGACTATCATATTTTCTCTATTTTATAGCTTATGTGTGGCAGTAGCTTTGTGCTATGCGCCACACCTACTATAATTAGAAAGAGATTGGTTTGCTTAGAGATTATATATATATATATGAGTCTTGTCATCATGCTCTTCACTATAAACAAAATTTAATAGTTATTTTGTTTGTAAATACAATAAGTTTAAGTCTCAAATTAATTTCTAGAATTTGGATTTATTATAAAAATTTTACTTTTATTTGATAAAAATAGGTAGGGTATCTTCGGATTATGAGCATTATTTGTTATTGTCACATGGTACACGAGAGCACGCGAACTAACTTTTGTATCCTCTTTTACCCCCTTTCTGTCATATTTACGACGTTACATGGGTCTCTTATACTAGGTGAGGATATTCATACCATGAGGTATTAACTTAAATTTTAATTTGTTTTAATTCAAATAGAGTTGACTTATTTTTAAATTAGATTCTCTAATACTTGCGTTACACGTGTATACATAAGCTTAGTTTCTTCTTAATCGTGTTTTTGTAAGTATTATACGTTTACAATATCATTGGTGGATTTGCCATTGTAATAGGAATCTTTATCACCTTATAGGGAAATCACGTTGAGGCCCATGCCCCTACTAGTGTTCGGGGTCTCAACCATGCATGGATATCGTGATAGAGGTTAGTATTCCTGATGTAATCGACTATCTGGAGGTATTGAAGTCTTAGCCGACTAACCAAATAGCAGTAGAGGTAGAGGTAGATATTCTCGACATAGCAGAGCCTCAATCAACCACCAAAGTAGTAGCAGAGGCAGGGATACTCGACATGCAGAGCCTCAGTCGAGCATCGACATTTTTCTAGATGTGGAGTCTTCCAGTCAAACGGATTATGTCCGATTGGGCATGTAGGCCATATAGAGATCGAGGAGGAAGTTACGAGGGATTAGGGGTTTTAAATAAAGCATAAATCTGAAAATTAAAAATAGTAAAATAAAATACTGTTGTTTATAATTGAATAGAACAGAATAAAACAATTCAAATAATTTTAAAATTGAATTAAAAAAATAAGAACGAAATTGAGACTATTTAATTGTATCTGGACAACAACCCGGATGAAAAGATTCAAGCCGAGGCTTTTGAAAACACATTTTTCTTAAGACAAGTTTTCGGCCACCTGAGAACCTCGATCTTCTGTTTTTAGGATATAACAACTAGATAATCAACTGTAGTAACATAACTGCATAGATCACAAATTATAATTTTGTCTTTCCTATCACCATAAACTAGTTCAAATAATACGAGAAAATTTTTGTGTGTTTAACCTAGTAAGCTTACACGGTTATATACGGGTAAGAGTTTTATTAGAAATAAAATTTGTGAATTCTATGAATTTTATTTGAAATAAAATTCATTAATCAAATAGCATTATCAAAATAATATAATATTTAAAAGATAACATCTTATCATATTTTTATCTTTTAATTCGGAATATTCAAAAAGATATGATATATTTAACGAAAAATTATCTCGCATAGGCTAAAACATCTACAAGCCCTTAAAGGGCCCAGTTGGCCTAGACATCCACATCACCTACATCATATTAGCTTAAATCATTCAACAACTACCAAGTTTGGTCTTGCATATAAACATATCCCACACTTGATACCCCACCAATATGGGATATAAGCTTTTATTTTTTCTTAACAAAATTCACAAGTAGAAAACTTTGGATATCAATTTCTCATTCATTACTCAACAAATTTGAGCATATGAGATATTGTTATAAGTCTAATGGATTAGAATATGAAACTGTAATTTCATGATTCAAATATCCACCTTTACCTATTGAAATCTGTCTCAAAGTTTCCAAATTCTTTTAACTTTCCAACAATCCCCCACATGAATAAAAATGATGATTTTATCAAACACATTTTGACTCGATGTGGTGATAGAAGCTAATATTGATAGCTGCATAGGATAGGTAGGTGTCCACCCTTGAACATTTCCTTGTAAAAGTATATTTACTTTACTATCATACCGGTAAACGTGATGTCATTGAACTATTCTGCCATTTGTGTAAACGATTATATACTTCACACAACTATCTCCCTAACAAGATTATTAGTTCTCATGGATATGCCCATATAGCCTTGGACATCTCCTAGTTCCGCAAGAGTTTGAGAGAGTTATGCCCCAATGATATTCTTGAAGAAGCTCCACTTCACTCTCATATAGATGACTTGTTTTTGGCCCACCGAAACACACAATGGACTTTAAAAATATTGCTTAACCTATTCCATTTTGTATCATTGTTTACATCATAGAAATATACTTGGGGATAAGAATCCCTAATAGCTGGAAACCACCGTAGAAAGCTTACAATACCCTGCATCACCCCTTACAGGCGCAACACTTATGTGAGCACTTCTTGGACACTACCAACCTTGAAATCAAAATAAACCTAATGTTGAAAGCCTCATAATAACTCAGGACAACAATGCCCAATGCCCCTTTAAAACAAGCACACCCTCTATATAAAAAAAAAAACTCAAATAAACACCCACTGACTATGGCTCCAATAATATCAAAACTGGTTATACTTCCTTTCACATTGAATCCTAAACATCATATGGGAATTCACTTAATCATACTCTTGTAATCTAAGGATTTGCTTAACTTCATGATTGTCACAATTCTTATTAGTTATTACTATCTCAATCACCCGCTTCAACACACCAATTTATGGTCCTACCAACCTCAATGGACCAAACAAAACAAAAAAAAGCAACAGGCAAATACTATTGTACACATTCCAAACTAACAATCTCTTCCTAAGCTTCTTTTTTCATCTTCAATTATTTGAATTTCTAAGCTTTTTCCAAAGGCTAACAGCACCATCTACCTCCAACTAATTAATACTTGCTGCAACTTATTTCACCTAACCTTCAATTAATCAAAGTCTAAATGCCTTAAAAGTTTGGATAACAAGAGATGACATGTAAAAATACATGTGAAGTTAAATAATGAAAACAATTATATCCAACAACATATGCAAAATGGAAATACGATAATTAAACTTTAGGGAATAAACAAAGTATAATGAAAAGATTCGGGGTTTAATTCAGTTAAGGTGTAATAAATAAATATACATTATAATTTTTGCGTACCCGAGGAATACTAAAGTACATAGGTGACGGCAGGTGGCAAATTGGCAATAGCGGCACTAAAGCTCGCGGAAGCAAAACCGAAGCTAGCCGCTAATATGTTTTGCCCTATAACTCACCTATATGTCACAAGGCAAAGTTTAAATAATTTAAATGTGTTCTAATAAATACTAATTAAAATTAAAATTTTAAATATATACCCAAAAACTCTAGCAAAAGACCTAATATGGCGATCCTCCAAGTAATCGAAGGTCTTTAACCGCTACAAAATTGTTTTTTTCAAATATAAGAAAATCAACTATATATTTGTAACACGGAATGAAAAATAATTATAAGTTTTAAAATGCACCTCTATAAATAGATCGCCATGGGAGAAATAAAGACCAATGACATAATAAATAAATACGTTATTAAAACCGGCATGCTGGCATCTATCGAGTAACTTTTTTTGTAGAAGATATTGACACAACATTGATAGTTGGAAATTCGCCATCAAAATAACCCAACGATCATTATGGTGCATATAAAATATTTAGCATTAGTATGTGTTTACAGTCAAAGTTAATCGTAATGGTTATGTAATTGTCACAATAAGTTATGCTCTAACATAAGATGTTGACCACTTAGACTTGGACACATTCTTTCCAATAGTTAAAGTAGTATTAATTAAAACTTTTATCTCTGTAATTGGACTTTGTATGCATCTAAGAATATTTTTCTTCATCACGATTTTCAGGAGAAATTAAAAAAAAAAGCAATTGCCAAAATATTTGGCAATTACTTAAGGTTGACTTTCTCATGAAAATCTTAGATAAAGAAAAACATTTCAAGATGTATACAAAGTCTAATCATAAAAATAAACAATCAAATTAAAACTACTTTAACCATTAGAGAATGTGCCCGAGTCTGAGTAGTCAATATCTTTTGTTTGACCATACCTTATGATTAACTTTATCTGTAAACACCTACTAATGTCAAATATTTTATATACAACATCATGATTCGTTGGGTTATTTTGATGGTGATTGTCCAAGCTATCAATGCTTGGATTTACATTTTGTACAAGAAAAGTTACTCGATCAATATCAGTATACAGACCCTAATAGCATATCAATTTATTATGACATTGGCCTTCATTTCCTCTCTAACGATTTATTTTGACAGGTATATTTTAAAATTTAAAAATATTTTTCATTTCGTGTTCATTATATATATATATATAATTGATTTTCTTTTATTTGAAAAAAATTAATTTTGTAAGGGTCAAAGACCCCCGATAACTAGGAGGATCGCCCTATTAGGTCTTTTGGTTGGAGCTTTTGGGTATGTATTTAGAATTCTAATTTTAATTAGTATTTATTAGAACGTATTTAATTTATTTAAACTTTACCATGTGAAATATAGGGGAGTTGTAGGGCAAAACATATTCACGGCTAGCTTCGATTTTGAATCTTCGAGCTATATTGCCGCTATTTCCAATTTGGCCCCGTCGTCACCTATGTACTTACAATATTCTTTGGGTACGTAAAATTTATAACGTATATTTATTACACCTTAAACGAATTAAAACCCCGAATCTTTTCATTATACTTTGTTTATTCCCCTAATTTCAATTATTAGATTTCTTTTGATTTTGATTTCATGGTTGGTAGTGTCCAAGAAGTGTTCTCATAAGCACTGTACATGTAGGAGGTGATGAAGGGTATCGTAAGCTTTCTACGGTGGTTTCCAACTATCAGGGGACTATATTTTGAAGAAAATTTAAAAGATGCAAGGGTGGTAGTGTATGTTTGGGTTTTTTTTTTTGGTATAGTTCATGTCCATTTTATGGTTCATGTTCGCGATTCGTGGCTCTCCCTCCCAACAATTTCACTCCAAAGTTTGAATTTGGGTTCATTCATTGGAAATACAATGTGTCTTGTCATTATCCAATATTTATTGGTTATGTTTGGTTTTTTAGTCACGGTCTTTGGCAAGATACTGTTGATTCAAGTTCTGCTATAGGAACTTTGCGACAAGAAGTTTGCTGGATTAATTTCATTTACGATGCATGGTTCGCTCACTATTATGTTGTGTTTTGCTTCTTGATTCTCAATGGCGGAATTTGACATTCGATTTTGAGGGGTCAACTAGAGATTTTTCTTAATAGATCTTATATATGTAGTACAAAATTTCGACAGTAAGTTTTTCATTATGTTTCTTTAATATTTAAATACATATTAATGAAAAATTTTAAAGAAATAATTAAAATGTTCAAATATTTGAAGGTCCTAATGAGACTTTTAAAATTTTCAAAAGACTAAATTATGATTTTTCAAAATTTTGAGGGGCCATTAAAATATTTGAAGGGACCTAATTATATTTTTAAAAAATTTAAAGGGCCGAATGATGAATTTTTTAAATTTAAAGAGCGTAGTCCCCATCAAGTTTTGCCCCTGATTATTCTTCAAGGCATTTTCTAAAGGAAGAAGAGGTACTTTGTCGCTTGGGGATGTTTTAGGGGAGTTGCTTGCATAGTGTCAACTTGATTGGTTGTTTTCTTTGTTTTTTCGATGATGTCTTGTTATGATAAGTGTGCTTGGTGTTTGTTTCGTTATATTAGGCGAAAATCAGACATGTTTTTTTTTAGTTGAGGATGCTAGTTTATTGTTCGGCATCCTCTAATTTTGATTACCCATTTTTCGGGATATTATTTTCATTAATAAAATTCATTGGCTTAGCAAAAAAATTATTAATTAGTTAAATAATATGTTAAGTAAACAGTTACTTAGTAAAAGTAATTTGTGTATATAAAGAAAACACCAATCTACTAATACATATATAAAAAACAAGTTTCTTCTCCACCTTACTTGGCCTAATGTTTCTTGAATTTTTGGCCCCTTTTAGAGCACCTTCGTCGTACGCACGAAAGAAACTAAGAAGAGGTGATTACCCTTTATCCTTTGAATTTTACATTTACATTAATTGACATCGAATCCGGAGATGTCTAAGCTATAAACCACTAAGCGTGGTAAGCACTAATGATACATGCATGACTACAAAGCGAAAAGAAAATGGGAATGCTGGCGGTGCATGCCATGCAAGCTCTAATCCAGGTTGACCTTTGTGGCTTCTCCATTTGAAAGAGTGCACCCTAGATATAAGAAGCCACTTTCGTTAGTGTTCCTTCGGCATTGCTTAGGCAATGTTATCCGTAGGCTTTCATGTGACATCTAAGGGCCGAAGCTTCTTCAGGAATACACCTCGTATGCTCATAGCATGAATTGCTGACAAGTATATCAGAGGTGCTCCATCCCCATCATTGCAACCTCTCAAGGTGGTGAGACGGACTCGCAGGCTCCCATGGTGAGGCATAACTTCTTCTAGACGATTGTGAACCTCACTAGATGGAAAACCTTCACCGGTGAATCTGGCAAGAAGTTGCTATCTCGTCGACCCCTCAATGTAACCCTTGGATGTGTGTGGCGAGGAATTGATATCATATTTTCTTTGTTTCCTTCTGATTGAAATTCAAGAAGAGAGCTTTGCATGGTGACATTGACACTTTCAAAGGCTGTTGTTGCCATTGATTTGACCATTAACGTTGCCAACCATAAAAATTTGGTGCGCTGGTGTCGCCAACAGGAGAGCCACCATGACTAGTTATCTAGGTCGGGAGGATTTACACACTCACTGAACGAATTGTTAATGCCAAAATGAGGAGGCACCGAACAAGGAAAGTGGAGGGGAGGAACACGATGGTTGATGGAGATTTCAAATGTTTCACCCCCTATTGATTTGGGATAGAGAGCTACAAACAATACAATAGTAGAGTGGTGAAGACGAGAAGAGAAAGAGAGCGGTACATCCCTCTTAGCTTGGCCTTGTCCAGGTGTATCATGTATGTTCTGACTTTGCCTTTCTCTTATTATGACATGGGTATTTATAGTCTTTCCGCACTATAGATAATTGGACGGTTCGATTCAGTTCAATGGTTCATGCTTGGGTCAGAATTGGTCGATTCAGACTTGGGTTGGAGTTTGGCTGAATTTGGGTCAAAGCCCAAAGTCATAAAGGGTCAAAGATCCAAGCTAAATGAGTTTAGCCAAAGTATTGGGTGACCTTAAAGAACCTATTTCAATTGGGCCTAGGTTGGGTCTAAGCCCAACAAAGATGGGTGGCTAAGGAAAAGAAAATGGTTGTTAGGCTTTAATAGGCTACCATATTAGGAATAGGTTTGGTTTGGGTTTGGACTATGTTTAGGAACTAGGGTTTCATCTTTTGGCTAGAATGGAGAAGCGTGGTAGACGACTCAATGGAAAAAAAGGTGACAATGTGTGGATCGCATGACGAAAGTCTACGGCCCGAAAAAGAGAAAAAGTGAAGAACATGAGAAAATAAAGATGAATCGAACACTTATCTTGGCAAGGGGCTGGCTTAGGGTGGAGCAAAGAGAAGCTCATTTGGTTAGTTTGAAACGACCAACACAATAGTAGTGAAGTGCACGAACATTAGATCCGGACGAGGGACATCGTGGAGAGCAACATGGTGGTCTCCTATGCAATAATGGTAAGTGGAAACGACGACAATGGTAAAGGAAATCCAAACGGTTTTCTTTTCTTAACACCCAAACGACGATTAGAATGGAGAATCAAAAGGTATGGTTTTGATGGTGACACAAAAGAAACATGTTCGAGATGGCAAAGCCTCGAAAGAAGAGATAAAACATTCCAGGTTCAAGTCTCCACAACTTGATCCTCCCAGACAAGGCTCGTGTTGATCATTGAAAAAGTTTCATTTAGGGCCATTTTAGCATTGCTTTTGAAAAGTGCGGTAGAAAATAACTTTTGTAAAGTGCTTTTGGATTTTTTTTTTATTTGAGATATAAGTGTTTAGTATTTCTATCTAAAAGTGTTTTTGTGAAGATAAATGACCATTTGAGATGATGTTAATATATATATATATATATATTTAAATGATATTTAAATTCTTTAATGTTATAATATCAATTTAAATTATGATAAAAAAATATTTTTATTATTAAATAAATAATTTTTATCTAAAAATTGATAAAAAAATATATAAAATATTTAAACTAATATACAATTTATAATCATATAATTATGTCTTTGCTAAAAAAATTATAAGTTTATAAATTATAAAATAAACACAACATAAGATAGCAAATGAATGTTAAATTTGTAATTTGATTTCCAAAAGCACTTTCAAACGGCAAAAGCTAGAAATTTTAGCTTTTGTGTTTGTGTTGGAAAAAAATTCAAATACAGTTTTTTTTCTCCAAAAGCAATTTGTTTAGCATTGCTTATGACTCGAAAAAAATGCTTTTAGCCCCAAAAGTGCTTTTAAAAAGCAATTGTGAATAAGGTGATAGGAGTATCATGGCTATACACTAATTCCCATGTATTTATTCATTGTCTTTCTAACATTATCAGCCTCCGTGAACAACGACTTGCATGTAGACAATTATAGAGAACTTAATTACTGGAAATTTTTATGATAAATAAATTTTTATGAGTGTGAAATGATTAAAGCTACATGAAATTGGAGGGAATTCTACGGTTTGGATTGTGGGGGCTCATACTATGTTACAGCAAGCTAAATAATATAAACCATTGAGGCTATATTATGTTCATTTAGTATCATAAGTCATAACAAAAGATTAGTGTTTCGAGTAGGCAACTTGCAACCCGGTTCAACTTTGTTTCCAAGGTGTCCAACTTCAATTATGTAAACCCTCGCAAACCACAAAGAAAGTCAATGAAATGACACCATATAGTCTGGTTGTTTTATTTTATGTTTTCAATAGGGAATTACAGAAGCATTGTTGTTATGAGTGAGGATGTCCTTGTTTTGAGTTTGTTCACATACCTGGAGTTTCAAGAGTAAAGCAAAGAGCTTCTCCACATGTTTCGCAACCTCTTGAACCTATATTACGAGCAATAAATTAGAGGCTATGTTGGCTCTTCAATTCGACTAACAAAATACTAATTTGTGCATGTTTTGTAAGCGTATAGCAGACCTACTTATTGAAAGCTTCCATTCCCATGTCGGAGTTGTGTCTTCCCATTTGGATTTCGATTTTTCAACGGAACATGGCTGAACAGTAGGGGACCCTGCAAAAAAGTTTGACTGAAAACAACCCTCTTTCAAAACTCAACCCTACGTAAATCTGTGTGTGTATGTATGTATGTATGTATGTATTTTTTACCTTTTTAAGCCTGGAAATATGGAAGACAAATCTATGAACCTTTCAGCCATGATATGATGATGTGTCTGGGACATTCCCTTAGATCCATGGAATGGATTCAAGTTTGAACAAGCAGACTCATCTTTAGGCTTCAAGTTTGGAATGGATTCTCCATTTCCTGTGGGTTGGAGATACTATTAGAAGCAATCTATACCAAATCAACAACACATGAGAACAAGAGAGTTGGAAAGAGACTTACAAATTAAGATAATTCTGCAATTGATGCAATGCAGAGGTTGTGCCTTGTGCGTGGCTATGACTGAAAGTACGAAAACCCACGCATTTGGAGGAAAGAGGAGGATGAATAAAATTCCTCAGCTTTTATATTTCTGGATGACAAGTTTTGAAAGCAATAATGTTATCAAAGAAATGATAAAAACTCTGAGTTTCAAAGAAATAATAAATCTATACCAATAAATACAAGTTTCCCCTATATATCGTGATTGTGTAATTTTGCATTCAAAGGGGTTGATTTGAGGCACATAAGCAATGAAAAAAATAATATTATTTAAGGGTATAATGTTATTTTATACAATATCTAGAATATCATAATATTATTTAAGCCTTAAATTAAAAAATATCTATAAATTATTTAGTGGGCCCAGCAGTTAATTTGGGCCGATGCAAAATTACCATTGCCCCCCCACATCACTAGAATACAATACATGCCAAGATAAGCATCAAGAGCAAGGTTATCAGTTGTTTTTTTTTTTTTTTCTACTAATAAATCAAAGGAGTAAGTGGGATATATTATTGCATGGGGATATGATTCCATACGTACGCAGGTGAGCTGTTATCCACCACCCTTTGGAAGCAGAGATTGGGTTCCCATTTTCATAGCCAAAAATCACATTGGCTTCCTTCAGAGGATCAGATTTTTTACTTGGTTTCAACTTTTATATTGAAGAAGACATTTTTGTTTCTAATAATGCAGGGTTGGCAAAACCTACGCAATTACTAAGGGTAGTTGATCAAACTTCAAAGATTATATTGATCGGTGGGTGAAACCCTCACAGTTTAAGTACAATATCGTTTTCTTAATATGATCTAATAATTGGTTCGAAAAAAAAGGTGTCCTTCGTGTTTAAGTTTTTTAGTTTTGATTCCACGTAGCAATAATTTGAAAATGTTTTTTTTAGATATTTTTTATTTTTCTCTTTTTATGTTGGATTTAAATTTGGAATTCAAATATAAATATTTGATTTCTAATATTATGAGTTATTGATGAGATTTAGGTTTAAAATTAAAAATATATTAATTTTATATCCAAATTTCGATTAACTCGATTATTTAATCGATTTAGAACTGAATTAACTGATTACCAAACTTTGAAAAAAAATTAACCATTAACAAACCAAACATTTAATTAACCGAAATAAAATTTTAATTCAGTCGATAATTCAATTTTGACCGGAACAATAAACACCCTATAAACCATCGAATTTTTTTGGTTTGGGTTTCTCTACACATCAAGATTTCCCTAACTTCATACTTTCAATTTTCTCTTTTTGTCGGCTGTCAGAGATTCAGTGTAATTTTTTTTAAATAATTTTTACTTAAGGGAGAGAGAATGAGAATTTGTTCCTACTAAATCTTAAACTCATGATTTAAGAAGAAAAAAGAAGTCAACTGAGAACTTTAACTACACGTAGAGATTCGGTATAGTTTTGTCAAAGCATCGGTGCAAAGGTATGATTATATGCTATAAACAGTCACTATTAAAACCACAATACTGCTTGTTTCTAGTATTTTATTTTAGTTTAAAAATGTAGCCATTGATTGCAATTTCAAAATGCTCGTTGGGAGTTGTGTGTCTTCTCTTTCCTTAGTAAATTTGTTTTTATTTTGGTTAGTTAGTAAATTTCACCCACTAAATGATTCTAAAATTTATTTCTATTTAGTTAATTGAGGATGGTCTACAAATAATTTCGAAGTTAATTGATTGACCCATGTTTGAATTTCATTTTGATTATTTCACTATTTTTGTGATTTATCGAATATTCTTTCATTTATTAATTTATTTTAATATTTTAAATAGATAATCAAAGTCGACGGTGAAAGAAATAAAATCATCACTGATTTATAATTTTAAAAGGAAAAAAGTGATACGTTGATAACCGAACTTTTGTCCCCCTATTTAATTTTTTTAATTAGTTTATTTATGAATTTGCCCTCATCACTTTCAAACATTTATATTTTGCCCCCAACATTAAATTCTGATTCCGTCCCTGAACGACGTATATTTTTATTAAAATCTAAAGGGTTTTAGTTTAATGTTGCGAATTTTTAGATTCGTGTTTTCGTTTGTGTGCGATTTTTTAGAAATCACGTATTCATGTTTGTTTGATTAATGTTGCGAACATGTTCTTTTAGCGTTTACGAATTTGCGCTTTAACATGCTTACGAACACTAAATAAAAGAATTAAAATCTATTAGTGGAGAATAAACAAACCATAAATGAACATAATTCAATTGTTAAAAATATTAATTAATTAAACATAAATATTAATAATTATATTATAAGTAAATAATATAAATATAAAATATATTTAAGCATCTTTTATATAAAAATATCAAATTTTAATAAACGAAATAGCAAACAAGCTTATGACATAGTTTATTGTAAATATAAATGAATCGAATATAGACTATTCAAATTTTAAACAGGTATAAAATTTTATAAATATTTATTTATTTAACTTAATACACTAATAATAAACGAACAACTCACAAATAATTTATTAAACTCATTTAAAGTGATACTTGACCGCAGCATGTGAAGACATTAGCAATAGCAAGTTTAAATTTGTGGTCCCAAAGAAAGTTGACAGTGTTCACATTATGGAAATATTTTTTACCACATAAATATCCCAACTATTGAAGGCTAAAATTGTAGATATCAATGCTCCATCTAATTTAATTAATAAAATATTTTATTTAATTAAAAGATAATCTAAATATTAAAATATACAATTTTAATATAAAATATAATAATCGGCTAATAAAAATGTACTAATTTAATTGTTTGATCGTCTAGTATGTGATTATTAAATTAAGTATTAATTTAGAGGTAGATGGGTAAGGAAATCATTATAAAGGGTAGAGCTTTGCAGAGGAGGAATTATTACTTGCAATTTTATGAAAATAATGCAAAGCTTGAAGAGGACTTTGAGTCTTAATTGTTTGGTCCCCACTCCCCAAAACTAACACCGCCCACATGTCCTGCACATTCTTAAGGGTAAATTTTAAATTTCATCACAACACATTCTTTTTACTTCTATTTTGTTTATTAAAACTTAAAATTTTTAAATTAATCACTAAAGTTTTGTTTGCTCCTATTTTGGTCACTTACACGTTAAATCGGAATTGGAAGGTGTAACTACCTCCCTCTTTTCTAAAAGATCGCTAATGACAGAAATAAAAAAGTATTTTTGTGTTTTTTTGTAGGTTTTGTGTTTTTGAAAATTTTTTGGTTGTTTTGAAAGGATTTTGAAAATTAGGGAAATTTTTGGAAAATAGAGGAAAATTTGAATTTTTGGGAAAATTGGGGATTTTGATTTAAAAATGGGTTTTGTTTAAAAATGAAGAGTTGGAGTCGCCACCGGCCACTTAGGTAGGCCAGACACTATAAAACCAGAGATTCTTTTGAAAACGGGGTCGGAAGTTGGTTACGTGTGGGGAAGGATTAACACCTCCATCACGCCCGAAAATCGGTACCAAAACAGATGTTGCTTTTGATCGATGGAAATTACTGGAATTCAAAATTGAATTTTATTATATATTCTTAATCGAATATAAACTTTAATTGAACGAGCTGTAACAATTTAGTGGGTTCGAATTAATTATCCATTTAATTAATAAGAATGACTGTACATCGGACCGTATATTAAACCGACATCGAATAAAACCGACTATCGTGTTAATTTACGGTTCGAATTGAGTACGTCATCATTATGCATGATGCAAATAGTTAAAAATGATGTTATGAATTATCAAAATTTTATTTCAAATTAAGGTTTACCTTCAGACGGTGAAAATTAATTCGAATATTTGATCAACATCCATTAAGCCCGGACTATTATGACACAAATATCTGAATTAATAATTCCTCCTTTTTATGATTAAAATTGATTAATTAACCGTGTGGGATATATAGTTAAATTAAAGGTGAAATGAATGCCAAAATAGATGTATGTCTCAAAAAGTGAATAAATAGATAAAATAAAGATAAAAGCGAGAAACAAATACTCGAATAAAATAAATGCGAGAAAAATAAAAAAATCGAAAAAGGACCGGTTCAAAAGGAAAAGGCCCGTAAAAGAAAAAAATCGGAAAAGGACCGAATCGAAAAATAAAAGGAAATGCGGAAAATAAATCGTGAGAAAGTAAATTGCGGGAAAATAAATGCAAGAAGTAAAAGTTAGAAGTTAGTTGCTACATTAAACGGGCCATAAATAATACGGGTCATCCCCCATTGCCGGGTCACCGTAAGGCCGGTTCGAACGAGATTAAATAGCATATATAAATATAAATATAATGAACATCATACTATAATATAATACATAATACTATATTACATATATAATGCGACACATAAATATATACATAATAAGCTAAAATACCATATATACATATAATAAGTACTATATAATATAAATATAATATATACTACATATAATAAAAAATATAAGTATAACAATATATGTACATAATACATAGTATAAGAGATGATAATATATGTATATAAAACACAATAATATATATACATAATATGAAAAAAAAATTAAGGACCGAAATGTAAAAACACAAACAAAGGGGAAAGTCGAAAAAAGAAAAAATAAAAAGGACAAAATTTAAAAGAAAAAAGAAGAAGAGGGACCGAAATGGGTATTAACACGGTCGGTTTGAAAACAGGAAAAAGCTGGAGGGACTAAAGTGGTAATTAACCCCTCGATCAAAAGGCCCTGATCCTTCCCGGATCCGGGTTAATGTGCGGGTCGAGAGGTTATAAAAAAGGAAGGCAAAAAACTACCCCTCATTTGTTTCAAAAAAAATCGAGTAAGAGAAAAAAATTTAAAAATGCTCTGTAATGTTCATCCTCTCCTCCTAGTTTTCCAAAAATCGGCAGCTTGGCCTCGGTGCACCGCCACCTTGGCCACCGCTAGCCGGTGGCCGGCGACCGTACAAAACTTTTTTTAAACAAATCTGACCTTCGTTTAAAAAACCCCTTTTCCCAAGATTTCAAAACCCGAAAGCTAAAAAAGCATCTTGTTTGTTCTTTTTTTGAAAGAATCTTTAAAAACTTAGAACTAAACACATGGAGAACCGAGCGAAAATGGAGGCAAGGGCGTCAGTGACGGATGACCGAAACAACCCTAAGGTATAAACCCTAACCCTAGCTTTCCTTTCCCTTTTTTATTCGAAGAGAAAAAAATAATTTAGAAATTTTTTACTTTTTATTGATTTTTTGGAAATACCCCGTCTAGGGTTACATGCATGTGTAGATTTGGCTTTTATAGCCGAATTACAAAATAAAAAAATAAAGGACTAGATTGGTTGTTGCATGTCTGATTTCTGCATTTTTGGTTGCTTTGTCTTGTTTTGCAGGTTCGTACGGGGAGGAGACTAGTGGTTTGCAGTCGGTTTAGGCGTGTATGTGGCAGCGATCATGCTGGTGTGGTGCTAAGGTGGCCACCGACATGGCCGGGAAGTGGAAGGCCAAGGGATGTGGCCGTGGAAGCTTCTAGAAGGGAGCCGAAAATGCACTTTCGGTTAGGGTTGCTTGGATAGGGTTGTTAGGGTTTTTTGGTTGGATATTCAGGTCAGCCGTGTTAGGGTAATAGATCCGAGTTAGGTTAACAGAATCGGGTAAACCTGGGTCGGTTGAGTTTGGGTTTAAGTTGTGTAGGCAAATTTGGGCTAGGGTTGTTTGGGCTCGGTTGGGTAGATTGGGTTGAGGGTTATTTGTAATTGGGCTAAATATGTAAATGGACATTTAAATAAACGATGGACTAATTTTTTGGATTTAATTAATTTGGGTTATCTATTTTTGAATTTGGATTTTTTGGTAGAACAAAAATGGTTATTATAGCTGTCCCTATTTGCTCATTGTTGTGAAACAACAATAGAGCAAAGACTAAAAGATAACCATTTTTGTTCGGTCAAACTGGAGTACCCCTTCTGGAACAACCCTTCCTTCAAACTCTAACTAGTCCATCTTTCAACTTATAGAGAAATAGAACTCATCTGTTGATCCGCTACACCACCGACGGAGAGACAATATCTGGTTGACTCATGTATTTCATCCCTTTTTTCGAAAAGCTAGAGCCTGCAAGAGTAAAAGGGAATTGTTTTAGATTAAGTATTTACTTATTTTATTTAAAACTTGTAAAATTAAAAGATATGAGATAAATAGATGTTTGAATATGGATGATCTTGCTACGCCACCGACGACGAGACGAGATTGGGAGATTGGATCAAGCTACAACTTTGACGAAGAGGCATAGTTAGGTGATTAGATTGTGATCAAGCTACAACTCTGACGAATAGACCTGATCTAAGAGGTTAGAGGTGATCAAGCTACAACTCTGACGAAGAGGTATGATCTGAAGAGTTAGTTGATGACGATCAAGCTACGACTCTGACGAAGAGGCATGATCGAAGTTATTGGTGGTGATCAAGCTACGACCCTGACGAAGAGTCATGATCTGAGGAGTTAGTGGCGATCAAGCTACGACTTTGACGAAGAGGCATGATTTGAGTTATTGGTTGCGATCAAGCTACAATTCTGACGAAGAGGCGTGATCTGAGGAGTTATTGGCGATCAAGTTATGACTTTGATGAAGAGGCATGATCTGAGTTATTGGCGGCGATCAAGCTAAGACTCTGACAAAGAGGCATGATTTGAGTTAGTGGTGGCAATCAAGTTATGACTCTGACGAAGAGGCATGATCTGAAGAGTTAGGGGTGATCGAGCTAAGACTCTGATGAAGAGGCATGATATGAGGAGTTAGTGGCGATCAAGCTATGACTCTGACGAAGAGGCATGATCTAAAGAGTTAAGGGTGATCAAGCTACAACTCTGACGAAGAGGCATGATCTGAGGAGTTAGTGGCGATTAAGCTATGACTCTGACGAAGAGGCATGATCTAAGTTATTATTGACGATCAAGCTATGACTCTGAGGAAGAGGTATGATCGAAAGAGAGATTTGATCAAGCTACAACTCTGACGAAAAGGCATGATCTGAAAGATTTGTTGATCTGCTACACCACTGAAGATGAGTTAAGATCTGAAGATGAATCTGATCAAGCTACAACTCTAACGAAGAGGCATGATCTGATTTATTGATGATCAAGCTACAACTCTGACGAAGAGGCATAATATGAGGAGTAGATGTTGATCTGCTACACCACTGACGGTGAGTAAAGATCTGAGGAAAAAGATAATCCGCTACACTACTGACGATGAGGCAAGATCTGAAGAATAGAAGGATTTGATCCGCTACACCACTGACGATGGGGCAGGACCTAAGAATAGAAGTAAATAATAGTTAGTGGTTGTTCACTTAGAGTTTTGAATTTAGATTTGGCTTCCTTTGCTTGAAGGTTTCGCCATTTCGTGGTTGGTGCTGTTATACTCCCTCTTTAAGGTTTTAACTTCTTTGTTGGTTCGGCTTCCCTTCGTGGCTAAAGGCTCGCCAATTTGTTATTGTCATTCATGATTGAGGCTTCTCATCTTGAACCTCTTTTTTATGTATGAGTGAAGTAAATGCACTTAGCATGGATGCATCTAACTTGATGTGTAATGTATGTATGATGATAAGTTGAATGGCATGCAATGCAGTTGGCCATGATGTTGACTTCAAAGGGGATGCCCTCCGACTTTCTGGTTATTGGTGGATTGGTCTTGTTTTGCCTCAATTCTGTCTTACAAACTGGATGGGCTTTTGCCTTGGGTACACTGATGCCCCAACCTTTAGTAGGTTTGACCACTTTCTTCTAAAATTTTACCTTTTTAGGTGCATGTCAACTAGTGAATGCTTTCTTGAGCTAAAGCATCGATCTGAGGGTAACTTTGTTGTTGGTCCCTATACTTTTGAGCTTATTTGCAAGTAATATAAAGAAAACTTCAAATCTCAGACTACATGTTCTGATTTCAATGTGAGATGCTTATTAAGAAAATTGAGTTTTTCTTTTCAAATTGTGGATATATCAAGCAATATTGAATTCCTCGAATATCAAGTGCACGAGCAACACTGAAATGACTTACCGAGGATTTCCCCAAACAAATCATGTGTCTAGGAGACCTCGAAAGTTGAATTGATGTTTGAAAATGTGAAGTGCATTTTAAGCTCATTCAATGCTTGACCATCTTACCTTGGCAGGTTTATTTTTTGTCTTATTTTTGTTTGGGGAATTCAATTCATCACATTCATTTGGCTCGAAATAAATGATGGAGCAAACAACAAATTCCCGAGCTACTCGGTATTGTCATGATTTTGAAAATATTACCATCACTCATGAAACGAAGAGTTTCGATTAGAATGGGTTTTAGCGGAGTACCCCAAAGATTCCACACTCTTATCCGAAAATGCCTATTACCATGTTTCAAACATTGGACTGTTTTTTGATTAATTTTTGGAAAATTCCCATTACCAGGCTTTAAAGTGCTTTTTGCAAAAGGCTTATTACCAAACATTAAATTGCATTGATTTTTTTATTATTTTTGGTCCTTAATGTGAGATGCGAGTCACACAGTCGTAATCTCCGCAGCTTAAGATTTCAATTAGACACAAGTTACTTGGGCTCAACCTTCGGGTCAAAATCAATGTTCCTTGTGCAATTGATATACGGGGACTCAATAGAAAAATATATTAATAGAATGAAGAGAATTGGAAATAGATTGCATCTTTTTATTGAAACTTTGAATATCTGGCCTTAGGCCATTACAATATATTGACACTATACTCAGGCCCCTTTTTTTGTTGTTGAATGTAAACTTACCGAGGGGGTGCTCGGGTGCCCCCAATATGGGATCACTTACACTTTCTGAATCACAAATGTGGGTCATGATTCTTGTCTTTTTTTTCGCCGGTTGGGGCATCGTCTTTGTTGAAAATGACAGATGTTTTATTTTGAAGAAATGTGATGGTGAGTGAGAGAATACATGCATCTAAATGCAATGTTAATGTTTAGATGTACGGATATTGATCTAAGTGGATAAATGACTAGCACTTTAAGATAATGTGATGCAACTACGATGCAAATGATGAAACTAATGATGAGTGCATGAATCATGCGAATGAAAGGGATTAATGTAACTTCGAATGTGCGAAGTTAATGCTGAATGCCTATGCAATCACCATAAAATGATTGGAGGAAAATAATTGATAATGTGCGAATGAATGCAAAAGTGTTGATCAACGAACATTCTCCTTGAGCAACCTTCCGTAATGAAGATTAAGTCCCATTATAACGAGAAAGAGAATGACTGTCATATAAGACACATTTAGATTAGCATTTGCCCCACTCGGGCTTTAAAATTCTTTAACTCGTCATTATGGTCTCTTTCTTCCATTACGAAAGCCCCTAATTTTGAACTATTGTTGAATCAACACTTTATATGAAAACATCATGAGTATGCACAAAAATGAGTAAGCAAACAAGACAAGAAGAGTGTATTAGTATAGAAATATACAAATAAAGGATGAGAACCGAATAGACACACCAACGCGGCCTAACATCATGAATTCTAGATTTCTATGGTTGTCCGCATGGCTCTAAGGTGTGGGCTTCCTAGATTCTCATACATGTGGTTTGGGTTCCAAAAAAGGGTACTCGAACCTATCTTATTATCTACTAAGATAACATGTGGTTTGGGTTCCAAAAAATGGTACTCGAACCTATCTTATTATCTACTAAGATAACAAGAACCTCGATTATGGCCCATGACAGGCTTGCGAACCAGATTCGGTTCGAGGAAAAGCATGATCTATTGACGTGGAGGGTTGTTCATGTGTCAAAAATCGTGGATTCCAGAAGTGAAGTACTGACCCGAAGGGCTGCTCACGTAGGTATGTGGCGTTTCACTCCCACTTAAGGGACAAAGCTCAGGTATAGAGCTTGGTGAGTATGATGCAACACATGTCGGTGATGTCTTAAAAATTAAATGAATAATTAATGCAAGACCACGAATTATCAAAGCCCGTTGAATTAAAACGTATTTTTGAGAAATAACATATTAATTAAAGTCAATATGAATTTCAAATTTTCTATCGATGAAAGCAACGTGTATTTTTTTGGCTTAACTCTCAAAAATTGTCACTCTGCGAAGTCGTCAGCTGTAACGACCTCTTTCTTTTCGAAAAGATCGCTAATGAAAGAAAAATAAGTATTTTTGTGGGTTTTTTGTTTTTGAAATTTTTTTGGTTGTTTTGAAAGGATTTTGAAAATTAGGGAAATTAGTAGATGTGTAATTATTTAATTTACGGTTTAAGAAAGAAAACATTTTTTATGTGTATTATTTTTAATGTAGTAGATTTAACCTAAAATATTATTATAAATTTTGTTTGTTTAGTTTACTATGTTTATTATTTTTTAATGTAGTAGATTTAGTCTCAGGTCTTAATAAATTCTTTCTTGTCATGTAGGATGGCTGGTGAAGCTCCTCTATTGCGATTACATGATCGACACATTATTAGTCTCACGGTTGATGAGATGGTACAATTTTTTAAATAATTTTTTTATTAAAAATTCAAATTACTTTTTTTTGTTTGTTTGTTAATAATATTTATTTATTAATGTGTTAATTACAGGATGCGGAAGATACATTTAAGCATCATCTGACCATGGCCAAAAATCATCTGGACGATAGAATCATTGAATGGTTGCAAAGTTCAGGATTTTATCATGCGACCTTTATTCGAGGGTACAAGTTGGTGCCCGGGTTGATTGCCGCTCTGATTGAGCGTTGGAGGTTGGAAACCCATACGTTCCATATGCCATGTGGGAAATGCACGATCACACTTGAAGACGTGGTCATGCTTATCGGGGTCCTGGTAAACGGGGCACCATTGATCGAGCAAACGAAATATTTAGCATGTAACATCCTTAACGTATACTCGTAGACCGAATATACATTAAAGATGTTACGAAGTCGTTTAAAGAAATCCTGACTTATAATAATTTTTTATACATATAAATCATGTCTTTATTAATCTAACCCTTTTCTCGATTTTCTTGAAATCATAGCTTATGTGTAGTTGGCTAATTTCGACCCTGAAATAGTTTGTAAAACGTATTAGTCAGTTATTAAAACGATAATGCAATCCGGGGTGAAAAATAGGTTTACGGCCTAGGCCCTTTCTTGATTTTAAAATCCTTATGCGATTACCGATAAATAAAAATTTAAATTGATTAAACACGATTTACTACCTTTTTAAGCTTACCGATTATTCATATTAACAAAGTAAGGTTCATTTCTACTTTAGTTTATTCTTTCATATTACTAATACCTTAGCTTGCTTTATCCATACATGATTCATCATTAAAGATAAAAGTGTCTATTTTATGCACTACGTAGATATCTATAAACCCAAAATTTTCCTAATAATTCAACATGGTAATAGTACTAGTATCATCCCAAAATACCCTCAAATTATATTGTAAACGACCACTACATGGTTTATGGAGTAAATGATTTCGATGCAATTAAAATGCAAATGATTTTGAATTATTTTACGTACTTCCCAATATAATATGGTATATGGGTCTTCTTTGATCTTAATCAAAATTCCACCACATACCTCACTTATGGGTCCCTCAAAAATTTTCCACTAACATGTAAATACATCTAATATTCCTTGCCCCACTCATCTGCAGTTGAACAAAATAAAGAAATCAAATTCAAATACAATGGAGGGACCACTCGCACTAAAAAATGGACCTAAAGTTAAAAAAAAAGCAAAATTAAGTCAACATCCCCAAGCACAGTGTTGTATTCACATGGAAATCAATGTAAAAGGCCGCTGCAATTAAAAAATATAGAGGGACCATTACCATTAAAAATAGCCACAAATAAATAAAGCACACTCACACCACCCATTTCAAGAGAATCCATTCGTGCAGTCTCTAAATAAGAGATTTTCAATAAAAGTTTAAGAGAAACTAAAATAGAAGGGCAAAGAATCTAGGAAGTACACTCACGCAACAAACAAACTATAGTAGAAGGGCAAAGAGTCCATGAACTACAATAGAAATAAAAGTTTTTCATTCGTACAAAATATCTCTTCATAGTACTTTTTTCGAATAAACTAAAAATTTGTAAATCAATCAAAAACCCTAATTATTTCAAAATGATCAATTATTTTAATCTCTAAATAAACAACATTAACAATATTCTAAACTAACTGACGAACCCAAACCTTTCAAAAAAACTAAACAAATTTTCGCAAACAACATTTACCTTTGAATAATATTTTTTCTGTGATAAGAACAGATTTTGCTCCAATATACAAGATGCTCCTTTGTAAGGTTTAGATATAAGAATTTCTTTTTCGAATTCAAATGCTATTATGTTTCGTTGATTCGATTTCAGGAAGAGATTTAGGGATTTTTTTATTTAAGGATTTTTTAATTTGGGATTTTTTCGGCTTGGGTGTTTTTGCTTTGGGGAAGAATGGGTTACCCTTGCTTTTACCCTGTGTTTTAGCTTATTTTTATTTATTTTAATTAATTACTAATTTAAAATTCAAAAACCACATTATGTAATTTATCTGCGAAGACATGTAACACCCCGGTTTTGGGCCTAACAGCTTTGAGGCTTATTAGACGATTCAGTGGGCCGGGTTAGAGATTCAAGTTAGATTCGGGACCGTATATTTTTTGGTAAGATAAAAATATGGGGAAATAGTTAAAAATCATATTTTATTATATATTGATTTTTGGTGGAATCAATTTTAGGAAAAGGAATTTGGAAATATGACATTTTGGGTTAGTGACCAAAATGTGATTTTTGGAAAACTGTTTTTAAGTGACTAAAATCAAAAAGGTCAAATCCTTAGAATCCTTAAGGAGCTAATCTACCAAGTGTTTGCTGGTGATTTCTCCCTTCAATTAAATCATTTTAAACACGTGTTTTAAAAGAGTTTTAATAAGGATTAAATATCTAGAATTAGTTATTAGCTTTTAAAAGAAATTCACGTAACTTTTTCCTAAACCTTTTTCTCTCAACTTCTTTTCTTTCAAACACTAAGAATTTCATCAAATCCAGAGGTAAGGAACTCTTTTCACTCAGATTATTGATTTTAATTTGTTTCTTTAACTTTGTTTTGCAAAATCTCATTGGAATCTTGCATTTTCTTAGCTTTAAACAAGCCAATTGAGGGAAAAATCACATAACAGGGGTAAGTCCGTGATCTCGTCTGTTAAATGGTTCTTTATTGATATTCCCAGGTATTTGATCCTTGATTTATAAGTTGTAATGTGATTTTAATGTTTTATCAATGTTTAATTGAGTTATTTTGGAAATATTGATGAAACATGGTGATTTTCGAAGTGGATCTGATTTCCAGTATTTCAGATTGATTTAATATATATTTTGGATGTATTTTGATGTTGATAAGTTGTTTTTATCAATAGAATCCCGAAACTCTTGAATCTCTATTTATTTAGGTTGCTAGTTTTGAGTTATTGTGGTGATAATCGAGTTTAATCTTTGCTGGAGATAAAAGGATGTTAGGAAAGGGTTTTTGGATGTTATTAGATGTTGGTTGAAGGCTTGAATTGTTGTTTTATGGCTGGGTTAAGTTTCAGAAACGTTTGAGGATGATTTCGGTATGTTTCGAATGGTTTTTGAGTGGGCAACTTGGGAGTTGCGGGAGATTGTTGTTAGGCAATGGTTTGAATTCATTTTAATGCATTTATCCTCTGGTTTTATGTGTTGAAAATAGGGGATATTCAAGGCGACTAAGCTTGACGTTGTTTGGTGGCTTGCCGGGAGCTTGATTCGTGTTGGCAAGGAAGGCGAGGCGTATCGGTGAGTGGAAACTGGTTTAAAATGCTTTACAAAGGTTTGTAAAGGTTGTTGGGAGTTTAGGGTAAATGTGAGACACTTACCTAAGCTCAGAAATAAGTTTCCCTTATTTTGCTCTTGAATATCGGCTTAGATATGAGCATGTTGTTTGCATATTTTGGTGATAAACATGGTATGATTTACTTACTGGTAATGCATGATTTTGAGTACCTATGCAGGGGTTTGAAAGTATATTAAATGCTATTGAGTATTGGTTTTCATTCCGGTTGGGAATGGTGTTATTGAATTGGCAATGAGATATGCATATGTGGTGTTTTATGGATTGTAAAACAGTAAGTAAATGGTTTTGTAAATGATATATTAGCTATATGACAAGATGAGAAAACATTCGGATATAGTTGGCATGCCATAGGATTAAGAGTGCACTATAAAATATAAACAAAATCGATCGTGGTTGTGGGTCCTTGAGGTATGGAGGTGTAACGAGGCCACTCAAACTATTGGGAGCCTCATTTGGGGATTTGCGGGTTAACTAGGCAACCCAAATTAATGGTGATCTTGCGGATTAACTAGGCAAGGTCGGTGTACTTGCGGTTTAACTAGGCAAGGGTGAGATCTCGCGGTTTAACTAGGCGAGGGTGTCAAATCTTACGGTTTAACTAGGCAAGGTTTGGGATATCATGCGGTCTAACTAGGCATGGTATAAGAGATCCGTGTATCCAATATATGTATAGGGTAGAGGTAGTCTATCTGGGTCACTATAAATGCCAATATATGAAAAAGATCATATGTTGAATCTTGTATAAAATGCTTTGGGATTTAAGCATGGTTTGATTAAAATGCTTTGGGATTTAAGCATGAAATGTTTATGATGTTATATAGAGACTATTATGTTTTGATTCGGTTAGGATCATGAGAAAATGCTTTGGCAGTAAGCATGTTTTGGTAAACGCAAGCATGTGGTTTTTTAAATGAATTTTAATGCATCATTGTTTATGAGCCTTCTCACTAAGCATGTGTGTCTACGCTTTCTTTTTCCTAATGATGCAGAGCATTAAAGTACAGGTAGCAAAGACAAGGTTTGCAAGGATCCAAGGGATAAACTATTTTTGAGTATGAACTCGGTTTATGTTTCCGGTTAATAAGGCAATGTGTTCGCCAAGGTTTTTGGGATTTGTAACTCTGTTTTCATATGGATTTTGAGTATGATTCTATGCTGGTTTTTGATGATGGTTGATGTTGCTCACTTTGATGTTATTACTTGCCTTAAGATGATGTTGAATGGATGTTTAGGTATTCATCTAGAGTTCCTTGTGGATTGCCATGTTGTGATGGTTTGACTATGTTTAATATGCTGTGTTGGTTGTGTTTGCATGTTGTTTGTGCTGAGAATGGTTCAAACGTGCATTTTGGTATGTTTTGGCAAAGTGGTCTAAGAAGAATGCCTCTAGAGTGGTTCATCGAAGTATGAGGTTGTTTAGATTGCTTAACCTTGTTTAAATGATAGTTTCTGAGTGTTTAATTGTTTATATGTATGAATACAAGTTGCTAGGGGCCAAATGCATCTAGAGTTGTATGAAAAACCGGTTAAAAATGACATTACAGGCCATGAGTACCGATGCGCGGGGGACTGTATCGGTACGGATAGACATTATCGGGCACCTGGGATCGGTACCGATATGTGCGTACGGTTAAGCAATTTATGCTTGGCGTACCGGTACGGGACAAGACGTATCTGTACGAGACCTTGATACTGGAAAATTGCTTTTTGGGAAAATCCTGCGTATCGAAGCTATAAGGGCTCGTACCGGTACGATGTTAGTATCTAACAGGCTGACGTGGCATACCGATACGATACATAATGTACCAGTATGGTTGGCAACTCTGTATTGGTACAACTATGATCGTACCGGTATCGATGACCGTTAAAACAGTTAGGGTCATGGAATTTAAGTTCTGTTTTCTTACGTTTTAGTCCCTAAATGTTGTAAAAGCAATTGAATGAGTTTAGATGACTTTATTAAGCTGATTTTTGACATGTAAGCATGGAATATGTTTAATTAAGGGTTGGTAACATAAAATTGGGTAAAGTCCTTGTATTTTGCAGAAATTGCATTATATTCCCTAAGGGTGTCTGTGTTCAATCGGATATAGTTTTGATGCCGGTTGGGTTGGGTTTTCACATGTATGAAGTGTGAACACATAGGTTAATAATTCTGCATTTAGACAAGATAAAAAGAAAAAATGGGCGCATTTTAGTCTTTGTCTTCCCGGTTTACTTCAGTAAACCGAATGTAGCTTGCTCGGTTCGGTCTTGCGTCTAGGTCGGACCGAGGGGTTATATTTGTTGGTATCAAAGCCAGGCTTATGAAAGGTTAGGATGTTGTTGTTTGGTTAGTTGATGTTGTTTGAACTGCATGGTGATTGTGTATATGTCCGGTGATTGTTTAATGTTCTGTTGGGGTATGTTTAGGAACACGTTGCCTATTACTGAGGATTTTAAATATGTTTTAAAGTTAACTTGGATCATTTGATTTTGTTATCATGGCTCAACGTGAGACACGGTCTATGGCTAATACTGCCAGAGTTGGGCAGAAAAATGAGACAGAAGATAATCTCCCTCATATTTTACCTCTTCCTCCTCCAGTGGTTCCTCCAGTTGACGTTGGGGCAGGTAAAGCACCCCAAGTTCACCAAGTGCCAGCATATGGTGATTTAACTCCGTTAGTTCAGGCGATAATGGGAGCTTTTCAGGCAGCGATGGCTGGAGTGCAGGCACAGGCACCGACACCTATTGTGGTGGCAAATCAAGGTCTACCCTTAGAGCGTTTGAGGAGTTTGGGAGGTGAGGAGTTTTAGGGTTTAAGTTCGGAGACAGTTGAAGGTTGGCTGGAAAAGACGGTTCGTATTATGAATTAGATGGGATGTAACGAGGAACGCAAGTTGGGTTGCACTGTATCTCTACTGCAGGGGGATGCATATCATTGGTGGGTGACCACAATTGTTGGCGTTCCTGAGGCAGACGTGACTTGGGAATTCTTTCGGAGAGCTTTCAAGAGGAAGTACCTTGGTACCCATTATTTGGATATGAAGAAACGTGAGTTTATGTCGCTATCTTAGGGAGGCATGTCTGTTGCTGAGTAGGAGGTGAAGTTTGTCCGGTTGAGTCAGTATACTCTGGAGTTGGTTCTAGATGACCAACAAAGATGTGACAGGTTTCGTTATAGTCTTGTTAAGGACATTAAGACGTACCTCATGGCTGCGGATTATACGAATTTTGATGTGTTGGTCAATCGGGCCAAGGATATCAAGCAGTCTTTGGGTACACCAATTTAGGCTATGGGTGCGAACTTGGGTAAGAAAGGGGTTGACTCTAGCTATTTTGGGATGTAGAATAGGAGGTTCAGGGATAAGAGGCATAAGCCAGATCATAGGCGTGGTGGTGGAGTTGGGCAGGGTGTTTAGGGAGCTCGTGCTACATTAGAGTGTGAGCGATGCGGTTGGCGCCACGCGGGTATATGCTGGGGTAATGCTGGAGCTTGTTGGATTTGTGGTTCATCTGACCACTTAAAGCGTGATTATCCTCGGGCTGCGAGAGATGTACTAGTAGAGGTTGCTGCACCTGCTAGGGGCTGAGGCCGTGGCAGGGGTAATTTTTAAAGGTGTGAGGATGGTCAGAGGGGTATGGCTCATGCTGCAGTGGTGAGACCTGAAAGTGGTGGACTGGCTGAGGTCTTTGCTCATCGTGAGGGTCGTAATGACACGGATGTGATCGCGGGTACTTTTACTTTGCAATCCTTGTCATTGTTATCTTTGATTGATTCGGGGTCCACGTATTCATATATCTTGAGTGAACATGCATCTTTGCTGAGTGTTCCTATTGAGATCTTCGATGTTGGCATGTTAGTTACAAGTTCCTTTAGGGGGACGGTTACAACAAGAAGGTTGTACCGGCATTGTCCTTTGGTGGTGTAAAGTCATGAGTTTGCCATAGATCTAATGGAACTGCTATTCCATGGTTTTGATATCATTTTGGGTATGGATTGGTTGAGTGAGCACATAACAGTCGTGGATTATGAATCCAATAGGATTTTTTTGAGGTTAGCCGACGATTATGAGGTTGTGGTGGTTGGCGAGAATGTTAAGTTTTTGTCCAATGTGGTTTCGGCTGTTAGAGCGGAGAATATGATGTTTGATGGCTACCAAGCTTATTTGGCTATTGTTATGAATCCAGAAGCCAAGGGTGTTTGAGTGCAGGACATTCAGACTGTTTACGACTTTCTTGAGGTTTTTCCTGAGGAGTTTCCAGGTTTACCTCCAGATAGAGAGGTAGAGTTTCGTATTGAGACATACGAAGGTACAACACCGACCTCCATTGCTCCTTATAGGATGGCACCGAAAGAATTGAAGGAGTTGAAGTCACAACTTCTAGAGTTGTTGGACCATGGGCTTATTCGACCAAGTGTTTCTCTGTGAGGTTCTCCTGTTCTCTTCGTGAAAAAGAAGAATGGTACGATACGTATGTGTATCGACTATCGTCAGTTGAACAAGTTGATAGTAAAGAACTGGTACTCGTTGCCACGAATTGATGACTTGTTCGATTAGTTTCGTGGAGCTGCAGTGTTTTCCAAGATAGATTTAAGATCAGGGTATTATCAGTTGAAGGTTAAGGATGTGGATATGCATAAGACCGCGTTTCGTATGAGGTATGGAAATTATGAGTTTCTGGTCATGCCTTTCGGTTTAACAAATGCCCCTGCTGCGTTTATGGAGATGATGAATAGAGTGTTCCATGAGTATCTTGATCAGTTCATGGTGGTGTTCATAGATGATATTCTCGTGTACTCCCGGAATGAAGAAGAGCATGTTCGGCTTTTACAGATAGTGTTGCAAGTGTTGAAGGATAATCAGTTGTACGCTAGGTTGAGAAAGTATGAGTTTTGGCTTAAGGAAGTGATATTCCTTGGTCATGTAGTTTCCGCGGAGGGTATTCGCGTTGATCCACAGAAAATTGAGGTTATTCTCAATTAGAAACCACCTAAGTCTTTATCGGAGGTGCGTAGTTTTCTTGGGTTGGCTGGTTATTATCACTGTTTCGTTGAGGGATTCTTGAGTATTGCAGCACCGTTGACCAAGTTGTTACAGAAGAATGTTCCTTATGTGTGGATGGAGAAGCAGCAACACAGTTTTGAGAAGTTAAATGAGGGTTCGACCCATGCTCCTATGTTGATTCAGCCTGAATCTGGGAAGAAGTTTGTGGTTTATAGTGATGTGTCGTATGTTGGGTTAGGTTGTGTGCTGATGCAGGATGGGAAGGTTATGGCCTATGCATCGAGGCAGTTGAAGGTTCATGAGTGCAATTATCCAACTCACGATTTGGAGCTTGCGGCTGTGGTCTTCGCTTTGAAAATTTGGCGACATTACCTCTATGGTGAGAAGTGCGTGATCTTTATGAATCACAAGAGCTTGAAGTATTTGATGTCCCAGAAAGATTTGAATCTTAGGCAACATAGATGGTTGGAGTTGCTTAAGGATTACGACTTGACCATTGAGTATCATCCTGGTAAAGCCAATATAGTGGCGGATACATTAAGTCGTAAGGTTACGGTTGAGCTTCGAGCTATGTTTGCAAGGTTGAGTGTGACATGTGAGGGTGGTTTGCTGGTTGAACTGCAAGTTAAGCCTACGTTATCACAGTTGATTAAATCTAAGCAACCGTATGATGATTCGTTGGTTGAGCATGTTAAGGACATAGCAGATGGTAATCCTTCGAAATTTCATTTTGATGATGATGGAGTTTTGTTTTTCAAGGGTCAAATAGTGGTGCTGAATGATCCGGAGTTGAGGCACACTATCTTGACGGAGGCACACTCTAGTCATTTTTCTATGTATCCTGGCAGTGTTAAGATGTATCATGATTTGAAGGAGGTATACTACTGGGTTGGGTTGAAAAAGGATGTAGCTAAATTTGTTTCTAAGTGCATAGTATGTCAGCAGGTTAAGGCTGAACATCAATTTCAATCCGGGCTATTGCAACCGCTGAAAATTCTGGAGTGGAAATGGGAAAGAATCACCATGGATTTTGTAGCAGGTTTGCCGTTGACACTGGCTAAGAAGGATTCTGTTTGAGTGATTGTTGACCGGTTCACAAAGTGTGCACATTCCTGCCAGTGCATACAACATATGCCTTGGACAAATTGGAAGATTTGTATATAGCAGAGATTGTGCGCTTGCATGGTGTACCTAAATCTATCGTTTCGAATAGAGATCCAAGGTTTACGACAAGGTTTTGGAGGAGTTTGCACCAGGCCTTGGGTTAGAGGTAGAGTTTTAGTACTACGTATCATCCTCAGTCGGACGGGCAGTCTGAGCAGGTTATCCAGGTTTTGGAGAATATGCTAAGATGTTGTATTATAGAGTTCCAAGGAACCTGGGAGAAGCATTTTCCTTTAGTTGAGTTTGCTTACAACAACAGTTATCAGGCAAGTAAACAGATGGCTCCTTATGAGGCGTTATATGGTCGAAGATGTTGCACACCCTTATGTTGGGATGAGGTGGGGGAAAAGCATGTTTCCCTACCGGAGGTGTTGAAAGACACAGACGAGAAGGTTAAGCTTGTATGCGACCGGTTGAAAGTGGTTGTGGATCGACAAAAATCTTACGCGGATTTGAGGCGTAAGAAGGTTGAACATGCGGTGGGCGATCGCATATTCTTGAAAGTCTCACCATGGAAAAAGGTGATGAGATTCGGACGTAAGGGTAAAATTAGTCCGAGGTTCATTGGACCATATGAGGTTATTAAGTGTGTGGGTCATGTGGCATATCGGTTGAGGTTGCCTCCCGAGTTGGAGAAAATTCATAATGTGTTCCATGTTTCGATGTTGAGGAGATATCGATCAGATCCATCGCATTTTATGCCGGTGGAGGATGTAGAGTTGAGGCTGGATCTATCCTATGATGAGGAAACTGTAAAGATCCTCGAAACCAACAAGAAAGTTCTGCATGGTAAGAAGATAGAGCTTGTGAAAGTCTTGTGGCGACACCGAGGTGTTGAGGAAGCTACTTGGGAAAACATAGAGGATATGAAGGAGAAATTTCCGCATCTATTTCCTCTAGGTAATTTCGATGACGAAATTTCTTAAGTGGGAGAGAGTTGTAACACCCCAGTTTTGGGCCTAGCGGCTTTGAGGTTTATTAGACGGTCCAAAGGACTAGGTTAGAGATTCGAGTCAGATTCGGGACCGTATATTTTTGGTAAGATAAAAATATAGAAAATAGTTAAAAATCATATTTTATTATATATTGATTTTTGGTGGAATCAATTTTAGGAAAATGAATTTGGAAATATGACATTCTGGGTTAGTGACCAAAATGCGATTTCTGGAAAACTGTTTTTAAGTGACTAAAATCAAAAGGGTCAAATCCTTAGAATCCTTAAGGAGCTAATCTACCAAGTGTTTGCTGGTGGTTTCTCCCTTCAATTAAATCATTTTAAACATGTGTTTTAAAAGAGTTTTAATAAGGATTAAATATCTAAAATTAGTTATTAGCTTTTAAAAGAAATTCACGTAACTTTTTCCTAAACCTTTTCTCTCAACTTCTTTTATTCCAAACACTCAAAATTTCTTCAAATCCAGAGGTAAGAAACTCTTTTCACTCAGATTATTGATTTTAATTTGTTTCTTTAACTTTGTTTTGGAAAATCTCATTGGAATCTTGCATTTTCTTAGCTTTAAACAAGCCAATTGAGGGATAAATCATATAACAGGGGTAAGGTCTGTGATCTCTTCTATTAAATGGTTCTTTATTGATATTCCCAAGTATTTGATCCTTGATTTATAAATTGTAATGTGATTTTAATGTTTTATCAATGTTTAATTGAGTTATTTTGGAAATATTGATGAAACATGGTGATTTTCGAAGTGGATCTGATTTCCAGTATTTGAAATTGATTTAATATATATTTTGGATGTGTTTTGATTTTGATAAGTTGTTTTTATCAATAGAATCCAAAAACTCTTGAATCTCTAATTATTTAGGTTGCTAGTTTTGAGTTATTGTGGTGATAATCGAGTTTAATCTTTGCTACAGATAAAAGGATGTTAGGAAAGGGGTTTTGGATGTTATTAAATGTTGGTTGATGGCTTGAATTGTTGTTTTATGGCTGGGTTAAGTTTCAGAAACATTTGAGGATGATTTTGGTATGTTTCAGATGGTTTTTGAGTGAGCAACTTGGGAGTTGCGGGAGATTTCTGTTAGGCAATGGTTTGAATGCATTTATCCTCTGGTTTTATGTGTTGAAAATAGGGGATAGTCAAGGTGACAAAACTTGACGTTGTTTGGTGGCTTGCCGGGAGCTTGATTTGTGTTGACAAGGAAGGCGAGGCGTATTAGTGAGTGGAAACTGGTTTAAAATGCTTTACAAAGGTTTGTAAAGGTTGTTGGGAGTTTAGGGTAAGCGTGAGACACTTACCTAAGCTCAGAAGTAAGTTTCCCTTATTTTACTCTTGAATATCGGCTTAGATATGAGCATGTTGTTTGCATGTTTTGGTGATAAACATGGTATGATTTACTTACTGGTAATGCATGATTTTGAGTACATATGCAGGGGTTTGAAAGTATATTAAATGCTATTGAGATTGGTTTTCATTCCGGTTGGGAATGGTGTTATTGCATTGGTAATGAGATATGCATACGTGGTGTTTTATGAAATGCTTTGTAAAACAATAAGTAAATGGTTTTGTAAATGATATATTGGCTATGTGACAAGATGAGAAAACAATCGGATATAGTTGGCATGCCATAGGATTAAGAGTGCACTATAAAATATAAACAAAATCGATTGTGGCCATGGGTTCTTTAGGTATGAAGGTGTAACTAGGCCACTCGGACTGTTGGGAACCTCATTTGGAGATTTACAGTGTAACTAGGCAACCCAAATTGATGGTGATCTTGCGGATTAACTAGGCAAGGCCGGTGTACTTGCGGTTTAACTAGGCAATGGTGAGATCTCGCGGTTTAACTAGGCGATGGTGTCAAATCTTACGGTTTAACTAAGCATGGTTTGAGATATCATGCGGTCTAACTAGGCATGGTATGAGAGATCCGTGTATCCGATATGTGTATAGGATAGAGGTAGTCTATCCGGGTTACTATAAATGCCAATATATGAAAAAGATCATGTGTTGAATCTTGTATGAAATGTTGTGAGATTTAAGCATGATTTGATTAAAATGATTTGGGATTTAAGCATGAAATGTTTATGATGTTATATGGAGACTATTATGTTTTGATTCGATTGGAATCATGAGAAAATGCTTTCGTAGTAGGCATATTTTGGAAAATGCAAGCATGTGGTTTTTTTAAATGAATTTTAATGCATCATTGTTTATGAGCCTTCTCACTAAGCATGTGTGCTTACGCTCTCTTTTTCCTAATGTTACAGAGCATTAAAGTACGGGCAACAAAGGCAAGGTTTGCAAAGATCCAAGGGATAACCTACTTTTGAGTATAAACTCAGTTTATGTTTTCGGTTAATAGAGCAATGTGTTCGCCAAGGTTTTTGGGATTTTTAACTCTATTTTCTTATGGATTTTGAGTATGATTCTATGCTGGTTTTTTATGATGGTTGATGTTGCTCACTTTGATGTTATTACTTACCTTAAGATGAGGTTGAATGGATGTTTAGGTATGCATCTAGAGTTCTTTGTGGATTGCCATGTTGTGATGGTTTGACCAGGTTTAATATGCTGTGTTGGTTGTGCTGGCATGTTGCTTGTGCTGAGAATGGGTTAAACGTGCATTTTGGTATGTTTTGGCAAAGTGGTATAGGAAGCATGCCTCTAGAGTGGTTCATCGGAGTATGAGGTTGTTTAGATTACTTAACCTTGTTTAAATGATAGTTTCTGAGTGTTCAATTGTTTATATGTATGAATACAAGTTGCTAGGGGCCAAATGCATCTAGAGTTGTATGAAAAACCGGTTAAAAATGACATTACAGGCTAGGAGTACTTATATGCTCGGGACTGTATCGGTACGGATAGGCATTATCGGGCTCCTAGGATCGGTACCGGTATGTGCGTACTGGTACGGTTAAGCAATTTAAGCTTGGCGTACCAATACGGGACAAGACATATCGGTACGAGAGCTTGATACTGGAAAATTGCTTTTTGGGAAAATCCCGCGTAAGGAAACTATAAGGGCTCGTATCGGTACGATGTTAATATCTAGCAGGCTGACGTGGCATACCGATACAGTACATAGTGTACCAGTACGGTTGGCAACTCTATATCGGTACGGCTATGATCGTACCTGTATCGGTGACTGTTAAAACAGTTAGTGTCATGGAATTTAAGTTCTGTTTTCTTACGTTTTAGTCCTTGAATGTTGTAGAAGCAATTGAATGAGTTTGGATGATTGTATTAAACTGATCTTTGACATGTAAGCATGAAATGTGTTTAATTAAGGGTTGGTAATATAAAATTGGGTAAAGTCCTTATATTTGGCAGAAATTGCATTATAGTCCCTAAGGGTGTCCGTGTTCAATCAGATATCGTTTTGATGCCGGTTGGGTTGGGTTTTCACATGAATTAAGTATGAACACATAGGTTAATAATTCTGCATTTAGACAAGATAAAAAGAAAAAAATGGGCGCATTTTAGTCTTCGTCTTACTGGTTTACTTCGGTAAACCGAATGTAGCTTGCTCAGTTCGGTCTCATCTAGGCCGGGCCGAGGGGGTTACAAGACATATACCAAATGAATGATTTGGCCTAGGGATGGCAAAAAACTGAATTTGGATGGTTTCATCTCGATTCGATCCAGTAAGGTTAGATTTTATTTTTGAATTTTTAGGTAGGGTCAGGTTTTAGGCTGAAAATTCCCCGACCCGCCCTGACCTGGTTTATTTATAAATATATATTTATATTGAATATATTTTTATATATTATATTTAATATTTTTATTAATTTTATTTTAGGCGGGTCAGGCTTAATCGGGTTTTTATTAAAATTTTAGGGTCGAATCAGAGTTGAGTTTCACTTTTATTATATTAGGTTGGGGATAAAAATATATTAAACTTGAGTCAGGACGGGGTGGGTTGGGACTTTAAATTTTCAGGGCGGGTTTGGGGCGACCAAAAACCTGCCCTGTTGTCATCCCTATTTTGGCCTGATGGTTTGGGGAACGCCCTTCATTCTCTATGAGGTTCCCAACAGTCCTCAAAATCAAGCTATTAGGAAGATGCCACGCGTCATCTTCTTAGTGGCCGTCATTTTATAAATTGAATTTAAAAAATTAATATTTTTCCTTATGTGGCATCAATGCCACGTCATATGACACGTATCAATGCCACGTCATCTCCCCAGGCCACGTTTACACAACATGTCAGCCACAAATGGTTTTCATCCAACGAGGGTGAAAATTGCACGAAATTGAAACATTAGGAGGTTGTTTGCACAAAAAAATAGGGGCTAAAGTGACCAAAAGATCATGTTAGGGGCTAATTTTAACTTTATGCCTGTTTGAAATGTAATGTAGATTTATTACAAAAACCGAATGAAGTCGTCAATGTAAGGTTATGTTTTCTATTAATATAATGCAAGAAGTATTTGAGAGGTATTAAAGCATTTTTTAATTTTTATTTCTTGGTTTCAAAAACACTAAGAACAATAGAAAAAAGGGATTAGGGCTTACCAAAGGGTCCATTATTTCTTGTAGCTGAGGTTTCCACCACTGATGAATGGCGGCCTCCCAAAGTTTAACTTTTCGTCTGATTCAGTTCGTTTAGGGTTAAATCGTTGAGTGAAATGAAAAATGAACATTTTTTATGTTTTTTGAAAAACTTTGAGACCCGAGTGGTTTTTCTCAGATTCTTGAAGGTAGAGTTGTTTTTTTAAGATTTTAAGGTTAGATTTGGGTTTAGGTGGTTGAAAGCGTTTGAACGTTAGGTGTTTTTTTTATCATGTTTGTCCTCGACAAACGGCGACTAGTGTCGATTGGCGACAACCGACGTGATGGATATTCATCAGATTCTAAAAATTTAGATGAACTTGATGAACACGGAAAGAACCTGAATAACAAGCGAGAGGATTTTGGACGGGGTTGATCCGTTTTTTAGGGGCGGATGAAATGAATGTGTTTAATTCTTTTTGTTATGTTTCAGAATTAAACTCTCATATCATTATTAGTAACTCTTAATTCATTAATTTTATTATTCAATTTTTTCCTTGCATATCATTATTAGTAACTCTTAATTCATTAATTTAGTCCTTGCATATAGTTTTTCGTAACTATTAATTCATTAATTTTGCACTTTAATCACTTTTTGTTTACTGTATGTTATTAAATAGTAACTCAATGTGTTACTAAATAGTTTGTATTTTCTATATTAAAGAATTCAATCAAATTCTTTTAATATTTGTTACTAAACATATTGAAAAAGGTTAAATTATTATATAGAGTAAATTGCGTAATTCATTGTATAACTTTACTCTCAAACCTATTTTGTTCACTGAAGTTTCAAAACGTTCAATTTACTCACTAAAGTTTAGACATGTAACATTTTTTGTCACTCTTCCGTTAACTTTTTGATAGTGTCCATTTACCGACAAATAGAGGAACTTTTCCAAGATCCGAACGGTGGAAAGCTTGATCGGCATGAAGAAAGCAATATAATAAGAAACGAGCTCCACCCAAAGGTGGAAGAGGGTGATCAGCAAGAGAGAAACCAAAAGTTTTTTGTCTAATTCGTGGACTTTGGGTATTTTTCGACGAAATGAAGGTCAGATTTAGACTCAAGAGGCAAGACAAAGCGACTAGTGAAATTTGGTACCAAAAAACCACCATCTACGGTGCGCGCCGACGACGGTGAATGGTAGAGTGACAAAAAATTAATTTCTGAACTTTAATGACCAAAAAAGCTCAATGTCTAAACTTTAGTGAGTAAATTGAAAATGTTGAGACTTCAATTATAACGACCCAAATTCCCTAGTTAGTGAATTGGGTGTCAGGCCTAGGTTGTGGGCCTTTATTTTGGATTAATAGGTTAAAGGCTTGGGCCCATTAATTTGGAAGAGAATGTTTGAATTTTAAATATGTGGGTAGATGGCTGAAAGTGGTAGAGATATGATGGAAGATAGAGAAAAAGAAAAAGTGAATAATGGGAGAGAGGAGAGGAAATGAGAAAAAAGTTGAGGGAGGAATTTCAAACTCTGATCTACAAATATTCGGCCGTCTATTTTCGACACCTCTACCTCTATTGTGTTCAACTCGTCGAGACGAGTTCACCGGTACCAGCGGCACCACCATCGAAGTTACTGTTGGAGGGGATGAGAGAAGGAAAGTTTCAGGTTGTTGAGTTGAGGGGTTTAGAGGGCTCAAAACGAAGAACGGAGGTCACCACAGGAATTATCAGCTCGAGGACAATCGGCCGGTGAATTTTGGTCACCGTCCGCCGCCGAGAGCCTCCGGCCGCGCGTAGGCATCGTCCAGGGAGGTTAGAGCCATCTAAGCCGAGCCACCGAGCTGAGTCGTTAACCCTATGCCGAGCCGCGTTAATTAGCCATTGACTGCCGAGTCGAGTCGCTGTTAACCATGTTGCCACCGTTGTTAACCGCTGTCGTGCCGCCGTTGATCGGCATTGACTTTTTCTGAGGGACCCTACCCGAGGATTTCTCGACGTTCTGAGTCCGATAGTGAAGTTCGTTTCGCCAAACTCAAACCTGGTAAGCTGTTTTTACATGTTTAACCTTGTGTTTTGATTAGGGGTATAGAGAATTAATATATTTTCATATTCGTTTTTATATAAGGAATATTCGGGGCTGGATATTGGACCAAGAGGAAATATCTGGAAGCTCATATAAGGATTTATCGCTTTGTCTTAAGGTTTGTACACCTCGAACTCCTATTGCCTCTTGTGCATCATAAATGTGATTGCCTTATATGTTAGTATATGCAAATTTGGTAGATGATGGATATGCATGATTGGATACCGATACTATGAGATGTGATATCTGTGTGAGGCATGATGATGTTGCGAATATGATGAAACTTATGTAAGCTTTAGAGATCGTTTAGGGTCATTTGAGATGCTCGTATAATTACTTGATGATTGCTTGATTTGGTTGATAATTGTGATGCTTTGTGTGATTGTTCAAATAGACTGATAGGATTCCATAGGAATTATGTGTAAGGGATAAATAATGGTAATGTTCGAATAAATGGTCATGAAGCTGGTAATTAATATTAATTGATTAAATGTGTTAGTAAATAAACCCTAATGACTTTCATAAGCTTTAGGGGTCGAATAAATTGTTGTAAATTTGTAATTTAGGGAAATGATGCAAACCCGTGCATAGGGTATCGGTACGCGTGTGAGTACTAATACCAAGGGTACCGTATCAATACTCCTGTTCGAGTATCGGTACCCATTGAATAAAATAATCAATAATGCTATTAAAAGATGGAAATCAACGTGGGGTGTAATGAGCTAATACGTATTAATGAGATAATTAATAAGGATATTAATGTACTCTTTCATAATGAATTAATAATTCGATAAACTTAATTGGGTGGCTTGTGGTAATAGCAACTATAGGAGATCCTTGGTGGATCGAGAAATGATGTGTGATGTATGGTGATAGTGTCAATGTTGTGTGTGGTTACATGCCAAGTAAGGGCACTTGTGTGGTTGAGTCACCTTTGATTGATGGGATCTGGATACCCATAGAAAGAGTGTTGCAACACCATGGTTAGAGATGCCGAACGTATGTTCCCGACACTGTGTGACACCGGGCCTTACCTAGAAAGAGTGTACGTTTCCGAGGCTGTGTTACATTGGGCCTCATTCAGAGTGTACGTTCCCTAGGCTGTGTGACACTGGGCCTCACTCTAGGTTTGTGGTATGACTTAGTGTGCTTTTGCTCGGTTTATCTAGTGAGATACCGAGTATGGTTGGGCCTTGTGTGCCATGTATGATATGTTGCTGTTGAGAGCATGTGTTTAGGCGACTAGTGGTAACGCCACATGTTTATTTATCTATCATTATTGCTCGTACTAGCTTGCATGCTCATGTTTATGATTTTCATGAAGTAGAGTAGAGTAGATGTATACCACTGAGATTGTAAGCTCAGCGCTCGAAATCGTTGTTTTCGTGCGTAGGTTGATCGTCAGATCGTGGGATCGAGGAGCACTATCAATTCGAGATTCCAGCATAGGGTGATTTTAGAGTATGATCCTTGCGTTTAGTGGGCTATGTATTCATAGGACCTTACGTGGTTGAGTTTGTATTTTTTATTTCGAAATTGTATAAATCAAACCGAATGTTTAAATGTTTTAAATTGAATTAGAGCTCTTTTTTACTATTTTAATTATTTAACTATATTTTCAACTGTGGGCTTTAAATGCTTTTGAGAAAGACCTTGTTGGGCTAAACCCAGTTTGAAAAATTTTACGTGTTTTTGGGTTTGGGCTTGAGGCCTAAATTGTAACATCCGGGTTGGGGGTGTTACATCAATGACCAAAATAGGTTTGAGAGTAAAGTTCAATAATAATTTACATAATTTACCCTATTATATATTAACTAAGTATATATTTTCTCATATTGAAGAATGAATCATGATCGCTCTATGACAATCTTTGTGGCAAACTTACCACCGCGACTCCAATGGCAAGGACATTTTTGTTTTCCATATTTAAATCTAATTTTTAAATTTTGAAAGTAGGAGGCTAATTTTTAAATTTTGACATAGTACAAGGACATTTGGCATGTTTAAATCTAAACATTATTCTCTTTCTATGTCCAAATCCACAAAAATGATTCGAATTAAAAATATTAAATCATATATCGAATATATGTGTTTGCTAAATTCGCATGACTAAAGTTCGAATCTCTTAAAAATATTAAATCATATGCATATTTGGATAATGGATATCTCCTAGGATGTTTATCTACATCCGTAATGAATAATAATTCTAATATCAGAATCAACAAAAATTGATAAGATATTTGTAAATAATCGGATTCCCAACAGATAGCAAACTTTTCTTCTTTTTTATTGATTCAAATGTTTGGTTGGACTAGACATGTTTAACAATATTAGGCTTCTTGAAATTCGAGAGATTTTGGTTACTTGCAAATTTGACCTGGACAAAATAATTAAGCCCTTTTAAAATGAGCTAGGCCCGGGCTCTAACATTTAAAGTTTGAGCCCAGGTCGACCCGCTTTCTAAGTTTTTTTTCGGCAATTAAACTTTTATTATATTAAAAATTTGAATTATATGCTTCATTAAATTTTTTTTAATATTAAATAGAAAAAAATAATATAACACAATCAAGAAAAATGTTACAAAACGACAACAACACACCAAAAATAATATCAGTCAGAATGCCCAGAACCCCACTACTAAGTATCTCGCCGAGTTATCTATAAAACCTTGCACCCCTGCATAAACCTTCTAGATACCAAAACAATAGCAACAATCCACACTTCTGATTTATAAGCAAAATTATAGTCCTCCAGCAGCTTCCCGAGATCAAAACTTGGCAGCCTTCAGGATCTTGACTAATCGAATGAATACATTCTACTAAGTTTCTAATATGTTGTATTATTTTATTTTATATATTATATAACAAAAAATAAATTTATAATAATATATAATACTGTATTGTAAACATTAAAAAAATATTAAGTTGTTCATGTATAGAAAAATAAAAAGAAATTAAATTTAATAAAAGATAAATAAGTAAAACTATATACTATATTTAAGAGTAGAATAAACATTCTTTTAAAAAATTAAAAAGATAACATGAGTAGGTAGAAAATAAATTTAAATTAAATATTTATAAATATGAATGAGTTTAAACAAAATTTTAAATTTGTATTTCGAATCAAACTTAGAAAAAAAAAAGTAAAACACATTAACATTTTGTACAAGCATGACCCACAGGGCCGTCTCAGAGATTTGTTGGCCCTGAGCGAAAACTAAAATTGGACCCTTATATAAAAAAAGCATATCTCATTACGAATAGAAATTCTCTACCCATATTTAGGCCCCAACAGTAAAAAATTTAGGTTTAGAGTTTAGGGTTGTAATTTAAAGTTATGATTTAGGATTAAGGTTTAAGGTATTGGGTTCATAATTTAGGATTTAGTATTTAAAAGTTAGGGTTAAAGCTTAAATTTAATTTTTTAATGTTGGGCATAGAAATGGACACCGAAAAGGGACAATATTTTTTTTATTCATCTCATTACTTTGCACAATTAATTTAATATATTAAACACGTTATTTTCATTGTTAGATTAATTAACTAATTTATTTAGGAAAGAAAATTAATTTTTTACCATTAAATTAATGTATTTATTTGATAAATTTAAAAAAATTAAAAATATGGATAATAAAATTTTAGGGGTCCTAAACTAATTGGGGGCCCTGAGCAGTCGTTTAGGGTGTTCCCCTTATAGCCTACCCTGGCTGCGAGACTCACCTACCAAAACCAGGTGTGCAACGTGGGTCAGACCAAATTAATCAACGCAAAGCCCAATAAACCGGATGGGCAACAAAAAAAAAATATCTAATTTAACCAACAAATAACTGTAAAAGAAACAATCAGTATAAAATTAATGTTAATTTTTTTTTATAAAAACTTAAAATCATTTTAACGAAAAAATCCAGCTTTAATAAAGTTTCTTAACTTCGATTGTTATCGTGTTAAAAAAGGCTGTTATCGCTAGCTGTACATATTGAAGCTAGTTAAAAGCTTTAAGTTATTTGCAATTTTTTTCTCTCTCTAGAGATGGAGTCAAGAATAGTAATAAAATACCTTTACAACAAAATAGTAATAAAATAGGGTTAATATGTAATATTAAATCAAAGTTTGGAATGATTATTTTTTAAATTGTCAAGGTTTCAAGTAATATTTAAACCAAAACAATAGAGACTAATGATCTTGTATACAAACTTCTTACCACTATATATCGAATTATTAGTTGATTTATTATTTTTAAGTATATATATTTAAAATTAAACAGATACTGACCATATTAAAAAGGTTCAAAGTATAATATAGATAAAAAAAATTACATTCATTATATTTAATTAGATTATTTTATGTGAATATGATACTTTATTTTAAGGGTTAAATAGGTCTGGGACATCAATTTCAGAATATATACTCATTCCTATCTTAAGACTTAAATTGCTGTCTAAATCTTTTGTATAAAAATGTATTTTCTAAAATATTCATGTAACAGCTTAAGTGAAATTTTAATTATATCGAAATTATTTAGTTTATCATCTTTTTTAGGAAAATGTTATTCCCTTTAAAAAAATTGGATACCTCCCAAATTATTTTGAGATCTACGGTCATTTGAACAATGGTCAAAGAATTCGTCGTATCTTCTCAATCAATTCATTTAAAAAACATGAAAAAAAGAATAAGTACATTTGGCCGGTTGGTCAAGCTGCTTATCTTTGTTTTCTCATATTCTCCTAAGTAATGAATTCGTGAAGGAGAAAAGAAAAAATTACACCATTACCACTAAAACCATAAGAAGATAACCATAAAATAATTGTTGATGATGATTAGTAGGAGTTCGTATAAATATAGCAAATATTAATTTTGTAATTAGGCTTAACGATCGAATAAGTGTTCAAACTATACTTTTTTTTTTAGATAGGTGCCTGAATTATATTTTGGGTCAAATATGTGCCTAACGTTTTATTTCGTGACAGACGTTATTTTTTCCGTTATGTAATGAAATTTGAACACGTGACATGGTTATCCTTTCAAAAATTAAAATCCAAAAATTAGAAAAATAAAATAATATTAATTAACCTAACAATATTTAATTTCTTAAAAAAATCCAACCCTAACCCTAAATTCCTCCACTCCGCCCACTGATTCAACCACCACCGGCCACAATTATTTTCATCAAACCCCGACTATTGAAAGCTCGATTATCTCGTCGTCAAAAACCGACGAATGAACCACCGATTGCACCGTTGACGAACACCCAACAATGAAGAAAAAATAGATCGATCGGGTTCCCACCGATGGGTAGAGATGGCAGATGTCGAACGATGAGGTACACGACGCTTTGGGCAGTGAACGATGAACCACCGACTTGTGGGGATGCTGGACGGTGAGGGGATGTTATTTGGGGGGTTTGATTGAAAGAAATTAAAACTTTAGGATTTTTTAAGTAATTCGGAGTTTTAAAGAAATTTAGAAATTAAAAATATAAAAAACAGGTCACATGTCATGTTCTGATTGGATGAAATAATTTTTTTTAACAGCCATTGACAAAAAAACCTTAAATGACCCAAAATATAATTTAGGCATCTATCTGTAAAAAAAATGGTATTTATTCAGCTGTTAAGCCTTGTAATTATTAAGAGTATAGGAAAATATTTTGTATTTTAAATGAAAATCCGACTTAAAAGATTGAATCTTTGTCCGAAATAAATTCAAAGTAAACTCGAAATAAATCAATTTGTAAATATTAAAATCGATAAACACATAATTTCCTACTGTATCTAGATAACTAACACCTAGTAACAAGGAAAATGAGAGAAGTAAACGAGATGCATCACTTAACCTTAAAAAATGTTCATGATCAAAATTTATTAAACTCAAATATTCATATTTACAATGGTTGATCAAAATTTATTAAATTCAAAAGAGATGAGAGAATTTAGAGAAAGATGGAGTTAATATTATTACATCCAAAAAACCACAATTGTTACATATTTATTATTAGTTTAAAGGTCATATTGGCCCTCAATAAAAAATCAAAAAAATCAGTTAAGCCTTAAAAAAAAAATTCACTCAATTCAGCCTTCAAAATTTAAATTCTGATCAATCAAGCCCTCAAAATTCAAATTACGATCAATTTAGCCCTCTCGTAACATTGACTGTTATAGTTGACCGTTAACTAAAAAATAACCATTAAGACGATAACATGTGACACGCTCCGAAAGTGTCATTAGTAAAAACCGTAAAAACCATTAAAAATTTTAAAACATATTAAAATTATAAAAAAATTATATTTAAAATTCAAAAAAATTATTGTAATAATCATTTTTGTCCGATAATTTTATTTGAATCGAATATATATCCAAAAAATAGTAATCCAAAAAATTAAAAAAACAGTCCAAAATAAATCCAATGTCTATTTTACAAAACCCAATCTCCAAATACCCTATACCAATTTACCTAAGCCCAAATACCCAAACCAACTACCTATTTTACATCCACTACCCATCCGGCCTAACCAAGCCCATAACGTAAACCCATATGCTAAACCGGGTTACCCAATAACCCGATTCACCCTACCCTAACCCGGATAATCGCAAAAATCCTAATGAAACCTTAACACCTCAGCCATCAACCCCTTTTGTCTTCTCCCCTTTCGTCTCCAGAAGGTTCTACAAGGCTCCCGGCTCCTGACCTTTCAGCTTCTTCCACGACGGCAGCCTGGCCACATCACCGCCACGTCAATGTCTGGCCACGTCGCCACGCATGCACCCTTGCGCCCCATATCCGGCAAAGAAAACCAGCACTTCATCCCCTCCTCGTACGACCCTGCAAAGGGGACAAAAACTCAAAAAATTCAGACATGCAACAACCAACAAAGGCAGCTTTTGTTTTGTTTTTTATCTCATGTAATCGGCTATAAAGCCATAACAATCCATGTAAAAAGCGGGGGATGTCAAGGAAAAATCAATACAAAATCAAAAAATTCTAAGGTATTCTATTTCTTTCTCTATTTTTGCATCTCGAATTAAAAATATAAAAAATAAAAAGGAGTAAAGCAAAATACCCATTGAACAAAACAAATGTTGGGAGAAGGAAAGGCCAGGGCCAGCCAATCTACGCAATGCAATGAATAAGTTCACTTCGTAAGATGCATTATATATAAGCGGGCCATATATTATTGGAAATACAAAATTGTAACATCCCTTTATTTAGGGTTTTTCACCATTTCTATCGAGACTTAAATGGTGAAAAACCCTAAATCAAGATGAAACAGAAAAAATTATCTTGCAATGAAGTCAAAGACAGAGCTAGGATCAAATATTGAGAGGGATAAGATTCTATCAAGGGTTATTTGACTAGTATTTAAACTTAGTAGGACCTCAAGTGCTATTGTACCAAAATATTTTGATACATAGTTCCGACCCTGAATGGAGTTATAGCTTTTATCAGGTAGCAACAGTTTTTGAACTACAAAGAAAAAAAATCAGGTAACAACAGTACCCATTGAACAAAACAAATAGATATCAAATTGTGCATTCAAACCATATTGAAGTACCAAAGTGAGTATATATTAAAAAACTAAATCTAAATATTACCTAAGTTTTTCATCGTCTACAATTGAGTGTAAGTAAATTTTAAGGATTTAATTAACTGTAACAAAATAATTAAAGCTTGAATAATTATTCAATTTTAGTCGATAAATTATATATTTAATATATTGACAATTTCAATTAATCATGATGTAACACTTTGTTAATGCTTGAATATAAAATTTTAATTTTTATTTAATCTTTGATAATATTATTCATATTTGCTTTTGAGTTTTTTAAATATTTTAATCTGTCTCATTAAAAGAGATTAAGGTGATTACAAGATAATATCTGTTCATACATATTTTTAACTCTTTAACAATACACACACCTTACAGACAACGTCATTTAAACCCGGGTCTCCTAAGATGAACATCTTCTTTTTCACTAGGACCACTTATTAATATTTTTAACTATTATTTCATAATTTTTTTTAAAAAAATAATGAGGTGACATGTTTTTGTTAATTGACTATGTATATGAGTTTATTGTGCGAGAAGGGGGCTATGGTGGCCGGAATAGATGAATCACGGTGAATTTGGAAGAGAAGAATAGAAAGAATGCAGTTGGAGTTTAGGATATTAGAAAAATAGAGAGAAAATAACTTCTGAAAATATTATTGAGAACAATGGGTAATTGTGGTGAACAACCCATTACATTATAGGGTATATAAAGCCCAATGTCTAACAACCTAATAACAAACTCAAACCAACTAATAACAACAATAGCAACAACTAATAACAGCTAATCTCTAACATATTGTACATCTATATTATTTTTTTTTGTAAGGAAGAGTATAAGAACCTTCATCGATTTTTTATGAACCCAACACCAAAGATTGATATTAGATTACGAATGGAAGAAAAGAGTATCCAACGATTAATATTCATGTCAAAGCTCAGTACATCATCCCTGCAAGATACAAAATCAGGCTGATGTTGAGATTAATTATATATCGATTTGGTGGGAATAACAATTAAAATGTTATTCTTTGGAATAAAAATTAATATTATCATGAAAGGAATTTTTCTATTTTTACTTTTTTATATTCTTTAAATAAAATAATTAAAAACCATCATTTAAAATATAACATGAGATTAATGAATATGTATACAAGTTATTTATTACTCCATTCACAATCAGTTATTGAATAATATTTTCGTACGACAAAATTTAATTAAATATTAAAAATCTTTCATGTTGTATTGGTATTGGGAACAAAATTTTTTGTGCCTTTTTCAGTGTTCTAATACTAAAAAAATTAAATTTTAATTTTTAACCTTAAATTATAAATATAAGTCATAAACCTTAAAAGATACACACTACACACTATTTCAGACATCGATATCCTTATAGTTGGGAGTTTCACTAAATTCAGGTTCTGGCATTTTAAGGATTATATTTCCTCAATTTTAATTTCATATTTGGTTTCTTTCTTTATTGAATTTGTAAAATAAATTTTTTATCGCCAAATATTTTCAATTAATTATTCTTAATCGATACATATGCGATTTTTTTTTCTGTTCTTTAGAAAATATCGGGGAAGCTACAGTAATAGCAATCCAAATTTGTTTGACTGAAACAAATGCAATTACAGAAGTTGTGTGCAATGATTTTTAACAAATGGCAATCTCTATTGTTTCTGACCTTTAAGCAGGAGAGCTCCAATAATGGAGATTACGTAGGCAATTTGCCCTTCTTTGATCCCTATATTATATATCAGAAGCCTAATCAAACTAAAAATAGTTTCAGGTACTTTAAATATTATAGTAATATGTCTGAAAACGTACAGTAGTTTAAATATTATAGTAATATGTCTGAAAACAGTAGTATATATATTGTAGGAAAAATGTTTGGCTCAAGCGAGACAAGGGTTAGAAATGAGACTTGATTATGACGTGTACTAGATATTGTCTTTAAGTATATTTCGCGATAAAGTATATCTTCTAAGATTCAACAAGCACTTATGATGAAACATGTAACACGAGCAAAGAATTAATGAATATTCAGCTTTAAAATGTGTTAAAAATAAGAGAGAAGAGAAGAAAAAAAGTAGTAGAAGATTCTAGTTTAACATGATTTTTGAAGGCATAAGTGCATGATATTTATAGTATTGTGCATGATATTTATAGTAACATACATGCCAAAAAAAGTATTTAAAATCAGCATCAGTCAAAGTCAAATTCGTTAAAAATAAAATAAATGTTTAAGAATAAAAATACTTTCATTTTAATATGAACGGTTAAAAATCAGTTTTAAAATTAAATAAAAATAAAAAATGAACCAAGCCTCTAATTCTTGACTAATTTCAATTAATTGAACTTTTTAGCCAAGCCCCATGTACTACCATCGTATTTTTATCTTACAAGTCAATATCATATCTTTATATTTAAATAAAAAACAAGTGTTATATAAGATTGATGTATGATTCTTTAAAATATACTAAATAATTTTATATTTTTATAATATATTTATATATGTTGATACTTATATGAAAGCAACCACGATAAATGCATAGCGCACGAAAACAAAAACAATTGCATAATATTTTCACAACAATACATCATAATATACAAGTTGACAGAGAAGACACAACCCAGAGTTTTTTTCCCCAAGTATGAAGATGGCCAATCCATGATGCCTTGACTATGATGTTAGATGATAATGTGCTTTGGCTTGGATGATGATGATGAATGTGCATACACCAATACCAAAGACAGCAATCGATTGCAGTGCAATACCAGGCCAGATATAGAGAGAGAAAGATTGGGTGTTTTTTGGACGGATTTGACAAGCAATTTCGGATGATCAAGTGGAAGGGGGAGAGATGGACCCATAGACGTGGGATTATATTTCGGGCAGTATACTCGAAGAGGAAGAAGAATATAAGAAAATGAGATTTAAAAGAAGGAAGATATGTAGCTATTGATTTTATTGTTGACTATAGTATATCTGCTATTGCCTCAAATTCATCACCAAGTTTAGTAGTTGTAGTAAAAGAAGGAATAAGTGAAGGACATGAGTATGTCTAGTACTCTCACTTATTCACTTGCCTCTCTACCTTTTTTAGAGTTCAAAAATTGAATCATTATCTTTCTTTCTCTAATACTCATCTATGTATACTTCCATTGCCATTAGCTCATTACCATATTCCACTATGTAGTGATCACATGTAATGTATATGTTAATTTTTTCATTCATAAACTTTAAATTAACTATTGCTGTAGATTAATTTTGAATTTAAATGGTTTTATATAACCATATACAATACACATACATTTTTTCATATGTGATATATATGGCATAATTGAGAAACTCGACTCGAACTTAAAAACTGATCTACTAATTACTAAAAAATTCGAGTTATTCAAATTATTATTTTATAACTCAAACTTTATTTGAACTTTTTTGAATCAAGTATTTTCGTATCAAGTCGAGTCGAATAATTCGATTTTTCTCGAGTCAATTCGAATTTTGCCCGCCCCTAATATCTCTATTATGATTGGATAATTTTTCTTGAGGTTAACTTTTTTCCATTAATTCGAACAAAAAATTTGACACGGTATTTTTTCTAGAAACATATAAGGTTTATTTGGTAAATAGTTTTTTGAGTCAAGATTAGAGGTTTGGCTAGTTAAATCTGCTAATTTAGATGTTTGGTAAACATATGATTGTAGTAGCAAATTGGGGGTGAAACCTCTCGGTTTGAAAAAGCTCCTAAATTAAGCTTTTTGAGGTAGTGATTTGGGTAAAAGAATTGTAAAGACTCTTTTATCCTTAATAATTACAAAAAAATTCTCTAAATAACATAAATTTGAATAACTAGTAAAATTAAAAAGACAATTTCTTAAATAAGAAATTAATATATGAATTAATATATACATTTAAATTTAATAATTAATATAATTATATTCAAAATATAATTTCATTTTCATAAGTAAGAAACTAATATATACATCTAAATTTATAATTATTAAAATTATATTAAAAGGATAATTTAACAAATAAAAAAAATAATATATAGGTCCTTTAAATCTGCTTAGTAATGTTATATTAAAAATAACAATTTTTATAATTTAATTAATATTAATAGATACAAAATATTAGTAACTAATAATTATTCAAACAAGTATTGAATGTCATTTTGCTTGTTCAAATAATCAAGCAGCTATAAGCTATCAATTAATTTTACTAAATACTTTTATACAATCAGCTACTACAATCAACTAGTCAAATCAACTAATGCTATCGGCTATTAACTATAAACTATCAGCCAATGTAATCTGTTATCCACTATCAACTACTCACTAATTGCTAAGCAAAGCCATGGTCAGTTGACATATACTCCTTGCATTTTTTTTATTGTTTAACAATTTGTTTCATTTTTTATTATTTTTTTTAGATGTAAAAGGATTACCAGTTGTACGTGGGGGTGACAGATAAGTACAATTTCGCGGATTTCGCACAACACCCATCCTAGTTAGTGAGGGGATGTTTATGAGTTTGGTGGGTAGTGGGCGGGTATGGGTGTAAAAAGTCATACCCCCGTGAGTAGTGAGTAGGTGATGGATTTGAAACATTACGTGCACTATATCCGCCCGCATTCGCCCGCCCACTAACTACCCACCATATGAATTTTGGACCATTATGAATTTAGGAATAAGTTCACAGACTATTCTGTAAACTCTAAGATTTTAAAAGATGAGCCTTATAATTTAACCAAATATGCTTTAGTTAAGTTAAATAAAATTTATACCGGTGTACATATAGTTTTTATCCATGGTTAGTTAGTTAGCTATAATTAAGTAGATTTTATATCATTGTAAATGTGCTTTTAGTTAAGTTAGCTATAGTTTGTTAGTTAGATGTAATTAAATTTATACCGATGTAAATGTATTACATATAAGCACTTGATCAATCAATAAAGTAAGCGAAGTTTCACTCTTCTTTACAAAATTCTATGGTTTGTTTTTACATAATTCGATATTAGTGGATGTTCGTCATGCGGCGGGTACGAGGTGGGTAATGAGTATCCAGTTAGGTAGTGGGTGTGGGGGTGGATTTGAAATGTACACGCGTGGGTGGGTGTGGATTTAAAAATACCCGACGTGGGTAGTGGGAAGATAATGAATATGAAAATTTTAGATGGGTATGGGGGAAGGGGTATCCGCACCTGCCCCGCCCGTTTGTCATCCATAGCCTTGTACGAAAAATATCGAAGTATACATTTCTCATGTCATCACTTGTTTTAAAAATTTAAGTCGCATCGAACCCAACAAGTGTCTCAGTAGAAAAGCAGATGATGTTCATCCTAGGATATACAGATTTAAATCGCTTTGTCTATAAGGTGTATGCGCATTGTCAAAAGGTTAAAAATATGTATGAACAAATACTACTTTTTAATCACCTTTAGACTATTAAAAAAATCGCATCATTGAAGAATTTTGTCACAATACTAAAAAAATGCATTTCAAAAAATAAATGGACAAAATTTACTAAAGATGCCTAGTAAGGGATCTTTTTATGAAATTTGACCTAGAATTAAGCTAGCTCTATTTTTTTAACATCTTTCATTGTTCAGAAGAACTATTTAATTTACCAAAATTTCATTCATTTCTCCTACCTAAAGTAACAAGAGGAGATTAATGATGCCATCTCCTAACTGGGTTTTTTTTTTCACCAAACGAGAATTTCAGCTCAGATCCATTGATTATTGTGGGTCTTTACCACCGTTGCAAAATGTAAAGAACATCATCGATAAAGCAGCAGCACAAGTCAATAGATCATCGAGGTGGCATCTTCATAAATCTCCAGTGTCGGTTTATGTAATAATTGCCTAGTAGCTGCACAAAGTCTACCATGGCATATCCCTCTTCCCATTTGTAAAAGGGTTAATTTTAGTAAAAATGGGGCCGAAAACAACATTACTAACACTATTGACTATTTGGTAATAGTATGAATACAAACATAATATCATGATCATCTGCCATGAAATATTGAGAGAAAAATAAAAGGTGAAATGGGGTGGAGGTTATCTTCTCCCCGGCCTTCAATATGAGGTTTGACTCTTAGAAATGTGCGTTCAAAACTAGTATGTATTATGAAGATGCCAATGCCACCATCCTTCTAATACTCCTCAAACTTGTAACCCATTGGCTTTACCTATAATCATACAATTATCAAGTTTATAGGTCCTAAAAGGCTAAGGTGATGCCATCGGGACGATGGAGTGCGGTCGTACCCATATAAATTTTAATTTTTTTTGTATAATTTAGGTTTTTTACATTTTTATTGATAATAGAATTTTGTACCTCTAAATTAATAATATAACTTTTTAAAAGTTCACAGACATAAAATTCTGCATGCATCTTGGATGCCATAAAAGAAGCAATCACTTGTAATTACACACTAATTAACAGTCTATGCCATGCCATCGAGATGTTGTAGTGCGGTTGTACCTTTATATTTTTGTATTGATAATCTAATTTTATATTTCATATATTTTTAATATAACTTTTTAAAAGTTCATACTTATAATTTAAAATTCTGCGTCAGTTCTTGGATGCATGGAGAAAGCTGTCACTTGTAATTACACATTAATTAACAATCTACACCATGCATACATCCAAGCTGACTTTTCGCAGCAAAATTTCTAATTAATCACAGCCTCCATCTTTTAAAGGTAAAACTAGTTGCAATTGGCAAATTAATGATAGAGTTGTGCAGGTGAAGGTTGTAATTAATAGTCAGCTAGCTAAGGTGTCTTTCTAACCAACAATTGATTAGTAGTCTAAAATGATGATAATTTTTGACAGCTTCAATTTCTAACAATGAGATAGCTTATAATCAGGTTTGCCTGAGAAACAGCAACTCAGAATTTCTTATAGACCATATAATATGAAAAAAATAAAAAAAATAAAAATATAAGCCTAGACTTCAAAACAAATGAAATTAATTCATAATAATTTGATGGTATCATTTTCTTTTAAAAATAAGTTTGGAAAAATTTTCTTTGGATGTAAAATATGTGACAAGTATATAACATTCCGATATTTGACAGAAAGCTAATACTAGCAATTAGTAAAAAAATTGTTCAAAAAATTAGGTAAAAGATAGTTTTAAACAGGGACAGTTCGATTAGTCCAAAAACAAAGAAAAGTTGGGATCATGGGCACTGTTTTGACAGGGCACATGGGAAATGCAAGAATTTCTCTTAATCTAAGTTGAATATATATAGTCATGTCAGAATGCTGTGGGGTTCTCTCCATTTGGAAGATATTTCAGAATAAATTTATTTAAAAAAACAATAATACTCGGATTAGCCCATATGTTTTAAACACTTAAAAATACTAGTTGTCTATAAGCTAAGCTATATGATTAGGGAATTTAACTTTGTTTTGTGTCATAATTAAAAATGATAATTATGAAGTTGGGGTCTTAGGTGGACGGGGAAGCATAGAACCTTCCATCACCTTAGTTTTGGTGGGTTTATTTTCATGTGTTCATTGATCAAACATATGGGGGTTGCTTACCTTTGCAATCATGAATACCCAATGCCATCATTTCGACTAAAGACAAACCCCTCAATTTCTCTCATTTACAAAGCCCACCACATGGTGAGAGCTAGTCCCAAGTCCAACTATATTTTTACCCAAGGACTAACATAGAATTTTATGTTAGGGGACGAATAGATACAATTTTAGGAGGCGGTGTTGTATAATTTTAAGGAGAAAAAAATAGATTTTTAATAAAAAATATATAAAATTTTTTAAATTATATACGAATTTCAAATTTTCAGGAAGTGACTGTCACTTCCGGTCCCCTCGGTCCATCCTTGTCTATACCCATAGGAGCTTATATATATCCATCTTCTTCGCCCTTGTTTCTTCAATATTCCATAAGAAAATTCTCACACAAGGGATGTGTAACAGCATGGCTTGGACCCCATCATCTCGTCCCATTTCTGTTTCTTCAAAGAGAAGGCATAGATCTAAACTTCAAATCTACAGGCTTTCCAGGTAATCTATATGTTTTATTTTGCATCTGTCCATGCAATGTTTTACTATATGTTTTGTTTAATAACGCAAACAGATTTTGATTGCATATGCAGGAAAAGGTGCGAAGAAGATGTGAAGAAAGAGATGGAACTACTGAACTTGAAGCTGTATTTGGAGAACCGAAGCATAATCGAAGAGAATGAGAAGTTGAGGAAGAAAGCCAGTGTTCTACATCAAGAGAATCTAGCCTTAATGTGTGAGCTTCAGAACAAGTTTCCTCATTTGGATCGTTTTTCTACCACCCTTTTGCTGCTTCTGCAAAAGCACTGATCAGAGTCTGCAGAAACAATAATCTGAACCCTTCTAAAGCAGCCTCCTATCTTTTCTTATTCAATGTATGTTTGCAATCTGGGAATTGTTGCATATAATGTTTTGCTTTAACTCCTAAATTAAATGGTGGAATTTAAACAAGTTTCACCAACTTTTACATATATTTTGCTTACTTTTCAGCAAGGGAAAGGGGAGTTCAAGCCAAAATTATTAGGTAAAATAGGGTGGAGGGTCATGTCAGATACCTAGTAACACGGTTAGCGATGTTGCTATAACTTGTTTAAATAAGGGTAGTTTGATTCAGTAATGGAATGGAACAAGTTCTCTTCTTTGTGATTCTTGCAAATTTAAGAAATCTAATTCTGTTTAATCAATTTGATTACAAAATGGCACACGTTAAAAAATAAGGAAAACTTCAATACACATGTATAAACTCTAGTTAATACGAGCCTTTTAAGTTTAGGGGTTAAGGTTGTAGTTTAGGGTTTAAAGTTTATGGGTTTAGGTTTTAGGGTTTAGAATTTAAGGTTAGTGTTTAGAATTTAAGGTTTAGGGTTTAGGTTTTAGGGTTAGGAATTTAGGATTTGTATTTTATAAGGTAAAAATGCAGACTTATGTAAAATTTATTTTGCACAGTCTGTGTATCAAAGTTTTACCCTTAAAAAATATAATAATTACATTTTTTAATTATTTGTAAAAAATTTAATTAATTAATGATGTATCTCAATATGGTTTGTTGATAATATATAAAATTAAATTATCAATAATTATTATCGGTGGTTGAAATATTTTTCGCAAGCGACATTAAATTGTTGACAAGTGTAAGTTATTTTCTAACGACCCAAATTTCTGGGTTAGTGAATCGGGTCTTGGGCTCGTGTTATGGGCCTTTATTTTGGATGAATAGGTTAAGGACTTTTAGGCTTGGACCCATTAACTTGGAAGAGAATGTTTGAATTTTAAATATGTGGGTGGGTGGTTGAAAGTGGAAGAGATACGATGGATGAGAGAGAAAAAGTGAATAGTGGGAGAGAGAAGAGAAAATGAGAGAAAAGTTGTGGGCGGAGATTTTAAACTCCGATCTACGAAGATTCAGCTGTTCCTTTTCGACACCTCCATCGCCATTGTGTTCATCTCGTAGAGACCAGTTCACCGGTACCAGCGGCACCACCATCAGAGTCACCGTCAGAAGGGGTAAGAGAGAAGAAGTTTTGGGTTGATGAGTTAAGGTGTTAGAGGGCTCAAAAAGAAGAACGGAGACCACCATTAGAATCACCAGCTCGAGGACAGTCGGCTAGTGAAATTTGGTTGTCGTCGGGAGCTATCAGGAGCCGTCGCATGCGTCGCACGCGTCGTCGGCCACACGTGGGCATTGTCTTGGGAGGCTGGAGCCACCTGAGCTAAACAACGTAGAGCTAAGCCGCTAACCTGAACTACCAAGCTGAGCCGCGTTGATGAGCCGTTTACCCTGAGCCGAGCCACCGAGCTGAGCCGCGTTGACGAACTATTGACTGTCGAGTCGAGCCAGCGTTGACCGCACCTCCAACCACTGTTGACCATCGTTGCACCGCTGTCGCTAGTCAGCATACCTTCGTTGACCGGCATTGACCGTTGATCGGCATTGACTTTTTTCGGGGACCCTACCTAGGGGTTCCTCGATGTTTTGAGTTCGTTGGTGTAGTCTGTTTCACCAAATTTGAACCCGATAAGATATTTTTACTCATTTGACCTTATGAATTGAATTGGGGGTACATGATATTAATGTAGTTTCGTATTCGTTGTTATACGAGAATTATTTAGGATCGGATATCGGATCAAGTGGAATAATCGAAAAGCTTATATGAGGATTTATCGCTTTGGCTAAAGGTTAGTACACCTCGAACTCCTATTGCTTCACGAGCATCCTAAATGTGATGGTCTTACATGTTAGTATCTACAAATAGGTAGACGATGAATAAGCATAAGTAGAGATCGGTATTATGAGACTCGATATTTATGTGATGCATGATGATGTTATGAATATGTTGAGACTTGTAGAGGCTTTAGGGCTCGCATAGGGTCGTTTGAGATGCTCGTATGATTATTTGATGATTATTTAACTGATTGAAATAATTGTGATGCCTTGTAAGCCTGTTCGAATAAATTGATGAGATTTGATGGAAATTTTGTGTAAGGTATAAATAATGGTAATATTTGAATAAATGATCATGAAGCCAGTAATTAATATTAATTGATTGAATGCGTTAGTAAACTAACCCTAATGACTTTTATACGCTTTAGGGATCGAATAAGCATTTTAATAACTTAATTCGAGGAAATGGTACGAACTTGTGTATAGGATATCGGTACGTGTATGAGTATCAATACTAGGGGTACCATATCAATACTCGTGTTCGAGTATCGATACCCACTAAATGAAATAATCAATAATGCTATTAAAAGATGAAAATTGACATAGGATGTAAATGAGCTAATAAAGATTAATGAGATAATTAATGAGGATATTAATGTACACTTCCATAATGAATTACTAAGTCGGTAAACTTAATTAGGTAGCTTGTGGTAACAGAAACCATAAGAGATCCTTGGTGGATCGAGAAATGTTGTGTGATGTATGGTGATCGTGTTAATGTTGTGTGTGGTTACATGCCAAGTATGAGTACGTGTGTAGTTGAGTCACTTTTGATTGATAGGATCTGGATACCTAGAGAAAAAGTGTTGCAACATCGTTGTTGGAGATGCTGAATATACTTTCCTGATGTTGTGTGACATCGATCCTCATTCGATGATACTCGAGGAGAGATGCCAAGTATGAGTGTACGTTCTCGATGCTTTGTGACACCGGGCCTCACCCAGATAGAGTGTACCTTTCCGAGGTTGTGTGACATAGGGCCTCACATAGAATGTACATTCCTGAGGCTGTGTAACACTAAGCCTCATCTAGGTTTGTGGTATGACTTTGTGTGCTTTGCTCGGTTGATCTGGTGAGATCCTGAGTATGGTTGGGCATTGTAGGCCATGTATTATGTTTTACAATGATGAAAGCATGTGTTTAGGCGACTAGTGGTAGCGCCACATGTTTATTTATCTATCATTATTGCTCGTACTAGCTTGCATGCTCATGTTTATAATTAGCATGAAGTGTAGTATAGTAGATGTGTACTACTGAGCTTCGTAAGCTCAGCGATCGAAATTATTATTTTTGTTCATAGGTTGATCATTGGATTGCGGGATCAAAGAGCACTATTAGTATAGGATTCTAGTATGTGGTGATCTTTAGAGTACGATACTTGTGTTTAGTGGGCTATGTATTCATTGCACCTTACGTGGTCGAGTATGTAATTCTTACTTTTGAAATTATATTAATCAAGTTAAATATTTAAATATTTTAAATTAAGGTATAGCTCCTTTGTAATGATTTAAATTGTTTACATATGTTTTCAACTTTTGGATCTAAATATTTTGGAAATACCTTGTTTGGGCTAAACCCAATTTGAGAAATTTTATGGTTTTTGGTTTGGGCTTGGGGACCAATTGTGACATTCGGGTTGGGGGTGTTACAATAGTGGTATTAGAGCTTAAGTTTAGTCAGTTCTAGGAAACCCTTGGGTGGTATAAGTGTTTTAGTAAGGTGTCTAGTGAATACAAGCCCTTAAATTAAGTTCGTACTCCAAAAGACTGGAATCCTGATGGTGCGTCTTATATTGCGATGATAAGATGGTTTTGATCATGGACAAATGTGGCTGATTTAAGTATTGAGCCGCTCATGGGAGTGATTTTGGGGGCGAGTTACCCCGGATTGTCAAGATGCGAGTTAGTCGATAATGCTAGAGTCAAGGATGTGTCCTCCTCTTACCGTCTGAATGGTGTCTTAGTTGTGTGTTGTAGTCACTCCAAAGTCTCCAGATTCATTGTGAGAGTTTGTGGCAAAGAATCTTTATCTTTATGTATAAATAGCGTTTATGAAGCAAGTATGGATAACCCACTTTCGAAATCGATCAGTGGATGCACGTTGGGTGAAGGACCCTTTATTCGTGTAGAAAAAGTCTTATTGATACTTGGGTAATATCATCGCCTCATCAAGGGCATTTCTCAGAGATAATAGAATTGAGATCCACTAGCTCGTTAGAGTGTGGCTGAAGTTAGACGTTTTACAGGTTTGAGATAACTACTTTCTTGAGAGTTATTGCACTTTGGAAATTGATTTAGTTAATCAAGTGCGACGCTAACCTATAATGTCGAGAGTTGTGCACGAGGCTTTGAGATCTCGAGGGAACACAACCTTTGGTAATGAGAATGATGAACTGTCGCCCTTTTAACGTGATCTTTGTAGTGGTTATTTAGAGAATGGCACAACAGGGTTGTTGGGTATGTTTGATCATTTGTAGATGCCAATGTGTGTTGTTCAACGCTCAAGAGTTTTCAGACTGTCATAGTGTTTGTTTATGCTTCTTGGAAGAGTCGTTAGGACTTCTTCCTTGTCATGAAGATGAGTGGATGTTGAGTTAAGGTCGAGTGGGATATCGGTGTCCATCGCCCTTGTTAGGGAACACCTACCCATTTAATGAAGTTAAAGGTTCAGTAGCGAAAGTGTAACCCAAACGAGGTTTTTTTTGTCTAAGTGTTTTGCCTAAAAAAGAACCGGGCTTGTTCGTTAGCAAAAAGTTGGTTCGTTGAGGTGATGTTTAAACCATTGATAACCTTGTTAAGTAACAATGATGGAATGTTAAGAGTCTCCTAAGGTGAATGACTTGTTTGATTGATTTGAAGTACCCATGTATTTTTTGGGGATTGGTTCGAGAATAAGATGGTTGTGGTTAAAGTGTTAGAAGCTTGTAATTTCGAAATGAATTTTGGAATGATAATTTCTCTTTTTGATGTACATCGTGGTAATGTTGATGTCTGCAGTGATATATGAGGTATTTCAGCGATGATAGGCTAGGGGCCACTATTTTGTCTCTTGAATAAAAGTTTGATGCTTTGCGTGACTCATGTGAAGGTATAAAGAATATGAAAAGATAAGAGCTGGCAAGATAATTACCTTTATAACCTAGTGTGTGGGAAAAGTTAGTTACCGTGTAATCAATTAAGGAAGTAAAGGTTTGGGACATCGTGAATACTTTTGTTTGTATCATAGTTCCCTTGGTACGAGCCGAGGAACGATGGTGGAAATTTGAGCTGCGTGAGACCATTTTGTTGTGATAGTGGTGTTGATTTGATTAAAGTTGAGTAAGGTTTCGAGACCTTGAGGATGTTTTGTTGTTTGGTTGAGGTTTTATTTTTGTGCTAGAAGAAGGGATGATGTGATCACCTCAACAATGTGAAATTTTAGGTGTTTGATCTTTAAGGAATTTGAGATTTGGTCAAAAAAATGAGTAGAAGTAATTAAGAGCTTTTGATGTGTGTGGTCAATCACCACCTAAGTAAAGTGAACATGATAAGTGATGGATTGTATAAAGTTAGCTTGGGTTAGGGTATCATGCTACCAATTTGGGGTGATCAAGGATCACAAGTGATGATCGTGTAAGGGAGTACCGATGCTAGCTCCGTTTGATACTAGTATTCAATTCATCTAGTGTTGGTGTTGACCGGTCAGTACCGGTACCTATGTGTTTTGTCGGTTATACTTTAGGTTAAGGATTGGGTAACTTCAGAAGCTGCGTAAAGTAGTGTCGGATTATATTTGAGATGATACAGTGTTATGATTGACTTCAGGTTCGATGGTTTCTGATAGACCTTGGGATCTTGTCGTGGGTATTTTAGAGAAAGATATGTCAAGGTGAGCAATTCTTCTTATGTAGTACAATGGTTAGTATATAGTAAATTTTGATAGCGACAGTTTGTGTCAGGCTTTTGCCATGTGTTTTTAGAGATAGTGTGGAGTCGTGTGTTTGAGATAGTGATAAGTGGTTGACTTGCCATCATTTGAGAATCAAACATTGAGTTCCTCAAAATTGTTATGATCTTTCAATGTTCATCCGTGGAAATTAATCAGGTGACCGTGGATCTTGTAAAGGACCTGTGAGTGCACAATATCGTTGGGATTACGTTGAGTAATGATATAGTCCTTAGTGGGTACCATTTGATATTTTTAGTAAATATGAGATCTAGATGGAAAGTCTGCTTGGTTTATTTTCTAGTTGGTTGTACGGCACAACGATGTATACATGTTGCCTCATGGCACAAGATTCAATGATTGTGATGGAACCTTATCTCTTAGTGGGATTTTATGCGATGACAGATATGAGTGTTGGTATAGATGACGTGTTCTCCAGACACGAGATAGTTTGTAGCTTAAGACTCTTGCGTGGACCGAGCTTTTGGGAGCTATTTTAGTTGCCGATATGAGATATCATGTTGAAGTTTAAGGTAAGTGCTTGAGGCGAGTTGAGACGCCACCTATTTTCAGAAGTCTTGCACCGGGCAAGAAATGTTATAGATATGAGATGCTATTAGAGTTAGAGTCTCCATTAGGGAGTCATCACGAGAAGAATTGTTTTGTTTTGGATGCCACGGCTGTTTGACATCTTGTTCTTTTAGATTGTATGTTGTTATGAAAGGATTTTTGTGTGCAACAATCTTTTGAGTTTTACAGTATGAGTTAAGTTTTTTGATGACGTATTCGCATGACAGTTTTGTTGGGGTATCATTGGGTTTTGCTTGTCATCTGTAATGTACCAAGCAAGGGTGGATTTCTTCTAGGAGAAAGAATCAGTTGAGAGTATGTTTGTAAAATTAAAAGACAAGGGTTATATTTGATAAGTGTGGTGAAAGATCAGAGTTGCGCAACGAAATTATTTGAGATCTTGGAAGGGCTAATTAAGTTTCAGTGTCTTCTTTGATTTATGGATTACAAATTTTAGGGATGAAATTTCTTTTAAGGAGGGAAGAGTTGTAACGACCCAAATTTTCGAGTTAGTGAATCAGGTCTCAGGCCCGGGTTATGCGCTTTTATTTTGGATGAATGGGTTAAGGGCTTTTAGGCTTGGGCCCATTAATTTAGAAGATAATGTTTGATTTTAAATATGTGGGTGGATAGTTGAAAGTGGAAGAGATATGATAGAGGAGAGAGAAAAAGGAAAAATGAATAGTAGGAGAGAGAAGAGGAAATGAGACAAAAATTGAGGGAGGAGATTTCAAACTTCGATCAATGGAGATCCAGCCGTCTGTTTTTGACACCTCTACTACCATTGTGTTTATCTCGGCGAGATAAGTTCACCGATACCAGCGACACCACTATTAGAGTTACTATTGGAGGGGGTAAGGGAGAGGAAGTTTCGGATTGTTAAGTTGAAGGTGTTAAAGGGCTCAAAACGAAGAACAGAGGCCACCATTAAAATCACCAGCTCGAGGACAATCGGCTGGTGAAATTTGGTCGACGTTCACCGCCGAGAGCTGCCGCACGTGCCGCATACACCGTCGACCGTCGATCCGAGCTGCATTGATGAGACCTTAAGTTGAGCCACATTGATGAGCTATTGACCCTGAGCTGAGCCGCCGAGCCGCGTTGATGAGCCATTGACAGTTGAGCCGAGCCGCTATTGACCATACCGCCAGCTGCCGTGTCGTCGCCATTAGCCATCGTTCTGCTGTTGACTGCCGTCATATAGGCATTAATCGTTGACTGACGTTGACTTTTTTTAAGGATCCTACCCGAGGGTTTCTCGATGTCCTGAGTCTATTGGCACAGTTTGTTTCACCAAATTTGAACTCGGTAAGCTATTTTTACGCATTTGACCTTGTGAATTGAATAGAGAATGCATGAAATTAATATAGGTTCGTGTTTATTGTTATACGAGGAATATTTGGGATAGGATATCGGATCAAGTGGAATAATTGGGAAGCTTATATGATGATTTATCACTTTGGCTTAAGTTTAGTACACCTCAAACTCCTTTTGTTTCATGATCATCATAAATGTGATTGCCTTGCATGTTAGTATCTGCAAATAGGTAGACGATGAATAAGTATAAATAGAGACCGGTATTATGAGACTTGATATTTATGTGATGCATGATGATGCTGTGAATATGTTGAGACTTGTGGAGGCTTTAGGGATCGCGTAGGGTCGTTTGAGATGCTTGTATGATTATTCGATGATTGTTTGGCTGATTAAAATAATTGTGATGCCTTGTATGCTTGTTCGAATAGATTGATGAGATTCAATGGAAACTGTAAGGGATAAATAATGATAACATTCGAATAAATGATCATGAAGCCAGTAATTAATATTAAATGATTAAATGCTTTAGTAAAACAACCCTAATGACTTTCATAAGCTTTAGGGATTGAATAGGCATTTTAATATCTTAATCCGAGGAAATGGTACGAACTCATGAATAAAATATTGACACGCGTGTGAGTACCAATACCAGGGGTACCATATCAATACTTGTGTTCGAGTATCGATACCCACTAAATGAAATAAACAATAATGCTATTAAAAGATAAAAATCGATGTGGGATGTAAATGAGCTAATACGAATTAATGAGATAATTAATACTAGCTTGTATGCTCATGTTTATGATTAGCATAAGTGTAGTAGAGTAGATGTGTATCACTGAACTTTGCAAGCTCTGTAACACCCTCAACGTATATTCGATATTCGAATACACATTAAAGATGTTACTAACTGATTTACACTAATTTTCAGACTTGAATTTTTTTCAAAACTAATTTGATTAAACAACCCTTTTTCAGTTTTCACTAAATTACAAATCTGTCTAGAGTCACCTACTTTTAACCCTGAATTGGTTTATAAAATACTTTAAGCAGTTATTAAAATATAATTCAGGGTGAAAACTATGTGTGTTGCCTAGACCCTTTTTTGATTTTAGAATCGCTACGCGATAAACAACCAACTAAGTTTAAAATCGTTTGAAGCATCTATTCTAATATTCTTAATTCCTCAAACTAAGTCATGTTTCTAGATCATACATCCACATTAACTTATAAATAGAGTACAAAAATTTAGACATACAAAATAGCTACTTATTTAATATCTATACATGCCCCACTAGACTAGGATGTGGTGATACTTACTGATAATGCATGCTAACTTAATCTAATGATGTGCAGCTCCTCTTATGCTATCTGGTCTGAAGTACCTACGTGTGATACGAAACAAACGCTAAGTATAACTGAGGGCCAGTTCTTTAATGCTTTTGGGGTCAAAATTGATTTTGGGACCAAAAGCAATGCAGAACATGTAGCTTTTCAAGTCAAAAGTGCTTTTCAGCTTGGTTTGGAAAGTGCTTTTCAAAAGCTAGAATTTCTAGCTTTTCTAAAAGCACTTTTAAACAAAATTACTCATTTATCCTCGTTTATATCACCAATCTTTTTATATTTTTTTAAAAAAATGTCTAAAGTAGACATTTTATCTACTTAAAAGCACTTTTTTGACAGCAATACCAAACAATCTAAAAGTACTTTTTTAAAATCACTTTTCAAAATCACTTTCCCATCGCACTTTCCAAAAGCAATGCCAAACTAGCCCTTAGTGAGGCATAATCATAACAATGTAAAACAATGATTATAAATAACTCAGCCCTGCAAAATGGCAAGTGATTTCTAATTGTAGTTGATAACATTTTATCATGCATAGAACTACCTTACATGTATAGTTCATTAAACCAATATAATATTCAAATCATAGGATTCGATCTGTCTTACCAGTCTTGTGTATATTAAGCATTTTAGCCTAACTACCTGCATAAATGCATTTCAAGTATTATAGCCCAAAGTACAAAATCATGTGATGCTATGGTACGCAAGTCATCACGACACCGTAGTGTCTACGACGCCGTAACGTCTACATCACCGAAGCGACTGAGATGAGTACGTACTCGAGGATGCACTTTGCTCCTCATAATCGCACGATTTGTGCTAACAACACCGAAGTGTCTGAACAATGCCGTAGCGTCTAAGTCGACACCGAAGTGTCTAAACATCACCGAAGTGACTGAAACACACCGTAGTGCTAGGACGCTGCTACTAACACTCTATAGATATCCAACTATATCAAAGATTCTCATGTTGTAATACTTGGGCATTTAGTGGCCTAACCACCTGCATAAAAGCATTTCATAATTATAGCCCAAAGTACAATTTCATGTGAACCTATGGTATACGAGTCATCATAACGACAGTGTCTGCAATGCCATAGCGTCTGATGGTGAGTACGTACTCGAGGACTCCCTATGCTCCTCATTATCGCACCTTTTGTGCTAGTCAACACCGAAGTGTCTAAACAACATCGTAGTGTCTGCAAAGCCGTAGCGTCTAATGTTAACACCGAAGTGTCTGGAACGCACCGTGGTGTTGGAATGCAACTGCTATGACTCTATGGATATCCAATTATACCAAAGACTCTCACACTAGTACTTGGTCATAACAATATAATATTTTCACATTCAATATCCAATTCATCAATACTATCATCCATAATTCGATAATGGGCAGTTCATACCCAAATATCTAAAATTCGATTTACCTTGAGTAAATCATTGTGCTACAATCATTGTATCAATATGCCATTTAATATTTCATGCTATTTGCATAAATAAGCCATCATACATTTTTATTTATACCAAGGCCGACTCATCACAAGTCGTCCTATTTAACAACCTGTCATAAATACATATAATGCACTCACTTATATCACATATATAATAAATAAGAAAAAATGCCCTCACCTAGGTCATTCATGATATTAGCCTCACTAAGCTATTTCAATACTTTTTTTCCTTGCTTTCTTTTGATCTGGTACCCTTAGCCTCGCCAATAGCTGTACAGTTTCAATTAAACATACATAACAATATTCATGTTAGATTTTTAATCTAACTTTGCTTAACTATACTATACTAGTATAATTATCAGAATATAAAATATTTCCAAAATTTTTCACTTTTTCCTTTAATAATGCCGAATTGTTCATTATGGTCACTAGTGACCATTTTGCACATTTTGCAATTTATTCAAGCTCGAATCACAATTATTCAATAATTCCATCATTTTTCACTAACTTTTATTCAATACCCTTCATCCACTAACATTTACCAAAGTGACATTTTAGTCACTAATTTTACACTTAAACTTGCAAACTTGTATCGAATAATTAATCCAACATTTCTATAATATTTCTCACATTTTCCCTTACTTTTAGACCAAAGCTGAATTGGTAATCAGGGCTGTTAAAATGGTCCATTGTCATTTCCTTTCTTGTCAATTTAATCCCTTGTATTCTAATTTCATTTCTAACTTTATACAACATATTCGAATCATAAAATTTCATAATCATAATAATTTCAAAATATTTTTCTCATAATTTCTCTACAAGCCGGAATGAGTATCTATATTTTCCAATGACTTTATTTTAGTCCAAACGCCATAATCAAGCTTCTAACTTCATAATCTCTTCAAATCCATCACTAGGATAATTTTCACAATATTTCTCCAAATTTCCCCATGTATGCCGAAATGGTCACTTAAAGGACTAGTTGAGGATTTTTCATTCTAACATCAAAATCAAGCTTCTAATATCACCAATCTTTCATTTTCATCATCATTTCAAAACCCTAAATAAAATCCCAAATTCTAGGGTTAGGGTTTTTAATCCTTAAACATGAAATTAATCACAATCTAAGCTTGAGTTCATCTCTACAACACTAGATTTGCATAGATCAAGCTTCAATCTAAACATGGAACATGAAATCCTATTTTCTCTCTCTTCAAGAACATAATCAAATCTTCATAACTCTTGATAAAATTACTATCAAATGAAAGAGAATTGAAAATAGATCAACTTTCTACCAAAAACATACCTTAAATCTTGTTCGAGAGCCTTCAAAATGCCTAGGAATTTTTTTTATATTTTCCCTTCTCTCTATGGTATTTTCGAAATGGAGGGGGTAGAAGATGAACATTTCGTTCATCTTTTATTAATTTATGCCACATGTAATTGATAAATTGAATTTTTCATTCAATTTAGTCCTTATTCCAAAATTAACCTCCAACTGAATCATAATTTACAAGTTGCCATTCTAGTTCAATTCCAGCCAAATTCCATTCAACTCTAACCAAACTAGAGTAATGCTTCCACATGGGAAATTACCATATTAGCCATGGTACTTTCAAAATATTTCAAAATTGCCATTGTGACCAAATTACCAAAACCAGTCACTTAAATCACTAATTTTGTCATTTTGTAAAAATCCAACTATTCTAGTTAGATTACAATCCACCAATTAGTAATTTATTCATAAAATAATATTTTATGAATTTTCCGTGACTTATGGAATAGCCTCTAAGATTTCAATTCGATCCGATTTCCCGATATTCACTTACTACTTCTACTGCGATTTCCCCTTCACCGGCTATCAAATAAATTCAAAAAAAAATTCCTTATTTCCATATCTGAAAAATAAATAATATTATCAAATAAAATATTCCATATCTATAAAGTCAAACTTAAAATTTTGACTCGGTCCAAATATACCGATAATTACCCGAAATCTTTATCGGATACAATTTCTCTTTATATTTCTTAATCGGCTATCCATATGAATAATATTAACTCGGATTGATTCCTTTGTATCAGTCTAAAGTATTGACATGGGACCTTCCCAGTATGTCACCCATCCCATGCCCTAAGCATGCTTAACTTTGCAGTTAAATCGAAATTCGATATCTTATACTGTATTTTATTCGAATCAAGTATATGCTTATCCCCTAATTGTTCGATCAAAAATAGATTTCTATCCCATACCAGAAATCTAATTATACAGATCAACTTCCTGTAACCTGTACTACTTATCTGTGGAATAAAAACATTTAATGGTAAAAATATTCCATCAGATGCCTAATACTTTTCCTATCGAATTTCAATCAAACTTCGCAAGTACCCTATTTTGCTTACTCTCTATCACACGGTACTCTAAATTCTCAGAAATTCCTTTCCTATAATCCATAATTAAAGAAATCATAACTTTAATATTTTGTCATTTTAGTCACTAAGTTGACTTTTAAGCCCTTATCTTAGTACTAAATGACTCTTAAACAACTTAGCAAATTTCGGGGTATTACAAGCTCAGTGCTCAGAATCGTTGTTTTCGTGCGTAGGTTGACCATTGGATCGCGTGATTGAGGAGCACTATCGGTACGAGATTCTAGCATGTGATGATCTTTAGAGTACGATACTTGTGTTTAGCTGGTTATGTATTCATAGCACCTTACACGGTCGAGTCTGTAATTCTCACTTTTGAAATTGTATTAATCAAGTCAAATATTTAAATGTTTTAAATTAAGGTAGAGCTCCTTTGTAACGATTTAAATTGTTTATATATGTTTTCAACTTTTAGATCTAAATATTTTGAAAATACCTTGTTTGGGCTAAACCTAGTTTGAGAAATTTTATGGTTTTTGGTTTGGGCTTAGGGCCCAATTGTGACATCCGAGTCGGGGGTGTTACATATTTTTTAATTCATAAATTTATCGTAATCTTACCTCTACTCATGCATACCACAGTAAACGTTATGTACTGCTTTATACCCCTAATCATGCATACCACAACGTACTATTAATTATTTTAATTATTTTTGAAATCACAGGAACTGGAAGCGCTATTATCTTTTAAGAATAAAATCTAAAAAACCAATTTTTATATTATTTTTCATATTATTTTTCTTATTGGGTAAAATACACAAATGGTAACTAAACTTTAGTAAATTATTCAATTTGGTAACCAAACTTTCAATTGCTTGAATGTTACCATTAAACTTTTAATTTTGCTCCAAATTGGTCACTGTCTCGTTAACAAAAGTTAAAAAGGTGAAATCACAGATAAAATATTTTGTATAATAACACATTTAGTCCTTCATATTTTCATATTAAACCAATTTTGTCCTAATTAAAAAAAAAATTAACCCTCATTATTTATACATTATTTCAATTTCACCATATTTTAATTAAAAATAACTTAACCCTAAACTTTAAATACACATCTCTACTAACGGTTGAATGATGTTGTCATTCTCTTGTTCACGGTTCGAATCCTTTCGTAGATACTTATTTTTTGTGATATAAACCTTAGATAAATAAAGAATCTTTTGAACTAAATTCAGGTAACATTTGAAGCTATAACTTATCTTTTGCCGGTAGAAGGAGCGTGAGTATACTGGCTGCGAGTGGAAGAAAAACAAATCTAAAATATGAAGGCGTGTAATAAAAAATTTCTGCTACGTAACAGATGGATGAATTGTGGGACCACATCATTGAACCGTTAGTTGGGGTGATTATTAAAGGTTTAGGGCTTATAGTTTAAGCATTTAGGGTTTAATTTTAAAGTTTATGATTAAATTATTTTAATTAAAATAGCCTTAAATTAAAATAATGTGTAAATAATAAAGATTAAATTTATTAATTTTTTGAATTAGGACAATATTGTTTGAATGTGCAAACGTGGATGACTAAATGCATTATTATACAAAGTATTTTAACTATCATGTCACCCTTTTAACGGCCGTTAACGGGTCTGTGATCAATTTGAAACAAAACTAAAAGTTTAATTGTAATATTGAAGCAATTGAATGTTTGGTTATCAAATTGAATAATTTACCAAAGTTCAGTTATCATTTGTGTACTTTACCCAAAAATAAAAAAATAATATAAAAATTGTTTTTTATATTTTATTCTAAAAAAGATAATAATGCTTCCAGTCCCATGATTTCAAAAGTAATTAAAATAATTAATAGTACATATGTTAAGACTTGCATCACATTGATGCTTTAGCCACAATCTTGCATTCAATGTTTTTTAGATTCACTACCAACGTAAAACTTAAAAGTTTAAATGATTTTTAGATCGTCGGTTGAGTGAAAATGGAAGACAAAGATTAACAGTAGTAGATGAGAGATTTTTAGATCGTTGGATGAGTAAAAATGGAAGGTGAAGATTAACCGTAGTAGATGATAGATTTTTAGATCGTTGGATGAGTGGAAATGGATGACGAAGATTAACCGTAGTAGATGAGAGATTTTTAGATCGTTAGTCAAGTGAAAATGGAAGATGAAGATTAACAATAGTAGATGAGAGATTTTTACAGAAAAAATGAATTATCCTTAATTTAAAAGTTTAAATCTAGTTGACACCAACTCTTTTCTCAATTTTCTCTATTAGTTGAAAAACTATCATTATAATGGACCTTTACATTACCCAATTTGAATTAGTCGTGGAATATCGGAAGTTATAAACAATAAAAATAAGTTACTATAAATTCGAATTCGGCAAGTGGTTCCAGTGAAAAAAATGATGATGTTCATCGTACGAGACCTGAGTTCGAGCACATATGTGTGTGAGGTATGTGTACGTTGTCAAATGGTTAAGAAAAAATATAAACAAATATTGTCATGTAATCATACTAATACATTAAAAAATTTGTAATTTCAATATTATAATTAACAAAACATTCATAACTTGGACTGTTAATCCGTCCTAGTTCCAAGTGAAGAAGAGAAACTATACGACATGATTTTAAAGTTAAAATAAAAATACGAAACCACAAAGGTCAGCAATAGCAGGCGCTACCACCCAACCTTCACAAATCATACATTCTTTAGCTTAAATCTTTGGCCACATGCTGATTCCAACGTAAGGCCTAATCCCCTTAAATTACTTACAGAAACCCCATTGTTTTTCTGAATATAATAGATTATTATTTTGCTTGTAATCTCTCCTTATTGTTCTTAAATCTTGCTTCTTTATTTATTTCTGTCAAAAGCTCATAATTGCAATTAAGCTGAAGAAGGATTTTCTGAAGCAAATTAAGCTGTCTAATTCAAGGCTTCTTTACTTAATTTGTTTAACATGCTTCTGGTTGCAGTAGCCCATACTAAAATCTAAATATATACTTGGTCTTTGGGGATGCATGAAATCCTTAATTCTCATTTGCAAAATTAACATATCAGCAATATAAAAGCTGTCTCAATGGATAGAAATCTTTGCAATGCTTTCGGTCTTAAGGAAGTAACATCCATTCTCATAGTGGATATGAAAGAAATAATACCTATATTCACTCTAAAAAAAACTAAGCATAATAATTATATATATACATATGAATCTACAAAAAGACAGCTTATAAAAATTGAGATTATTAATGGGTGAGATCAATTCAGAAGTACATTGTTTTTTATTCTTCAGAATTTATATATTTGTGGATAACTGAACTAATACTAAGCATTACGATCTTGTGATACATCGTCCTCATTGGCAAAATATATAAAGTTCGTTATATCTATCCACTTTTCAGCTTTTTGGCCATTTACGATCAGGGGTGGATGCATGCTTTGTGCATGCTAGGTGAAATTACCTGCCAACAAAAAAATATGGTAAGCTACACAGATAATCACTAAATTTTTACGGTGTTTTCACTTTGGACACTGAAATCAAAAAAATTTCATTACAATCACTATATTTTTAATTTGCTTTCTTTATAGTCACTACTTTAACTCCTTTAAGAAATGTTGGTGTGTCATGTTAAAGTCTTCTTCAAAAAGAACCATAATTTTCCAAATTTACAGTTATTGCTAACACCAAAATTTCTATTAATGGAACAACCGTTGATCAATCTCAATGATGAGAAAGATTCATTTTGCCCGAAGTTTAATATAGTTTAGTTTCAAGTTAATCTGATGGTTAACATTAGTGAATCAGAACAAAAACTGCTTTAGAGGTCTTTATCGAAGCAGATTGGGTGGGAAAGGCTGAGCTACTTGTAGAGTCTGATTCCCATGTAGTGCTTAATTGGATAACAATATCATGCTTCGCCCTTGGCGTTGGTGCGAGATCTTCGATGGAATTGATCGTTTGTCTCTTTCAATAGGAGTTGTGAAGTTTATATATGTTTCGAGAATGCCAAGCGGCATGGCTGACCATTTAGAGAAGGCGGGAATGCACCGGCAGCAACTTTTCATGGCATGGTGGTAGCTTTGGCCGATGGGTTTGGCTCTCTTTTAAGTGCTAATTTAGATGCTGCTTTATTCACAGTCTGGGCAGTAGTTACATGTGCACTTTGCTTGCTTTGTTTGTGGACTTCGTATCTTGGCTTTTAGATTATGTTGGCTGCTGCTCTGCTTTCGCTGTAGGGTCTGCTGGTTTTCTGCTTCTGCGTGGTGATATTGAATATTTGGCCTAGCGGCATTGATTTGATTGTTCAGATTTGGCCATTTTATGTTGTATGGAATGTTCTCTAGTTCTTGTACTTCTTTACTTTACCTTGTTGTGCTTACTATTTTCCTCAATTTAGGTATAGAGAGGTTTTTAACAAGATACACAGTTCATGTTTAGGCTTGTATGATTCTTTCTTAATTAATCATATTTGTTGAGAAAAAAATGAATTATAAAAAATATCTCAATTGCATTTAAAAATTTTCTTTTCAATATGTCATTGATAACCATCAGATTAGTTTGAAACCAAATTATATTAACCTTTTGACCAAACGATACCATTGGGATTGATTAACGACATCTTCGTTCATAGGAATTTTGACCTTGGCGGCGGTTGTAAATTAAAAAAAAAACTAAAATTCTTTTTTGGAAAAAACTTTAATGTGTCACCTTATTGAATTCTTTCCAACCATCAAAGTCTTTAATTTTCCCTTTTCACCTTATTGAATTCTTTCCAACCATATCTTTTCTTTCATTTGTAAATCTTTGATCCGATTTGTAAAAGTAGACTTAAGATGAAGCTGTGTAATCAATACACTATTTTCTTCCAAAGATAATTGGACATTTAATGCTTATAAGGCAAAGAAAGACTTTCGGCTAAATACATCAGCCACTATTTTAGCCTTATTATATTAATACACATCCCAACCTAGTATGAGACATATCATTAAATAACATGGAATCCTTATTAACTTCATATTATATTAATACTAGTGCTACCATCTTAACTTTCTTAGGATCTACTCAGATCCTTTTTGTTGAGACAATGTGACCTAGAGATGCAACTTGAATTAATCAAATTCACATTTGGGTAACTTTGCATATAACTACCTTTCCCACAAGGCTTGTAGCACTATTCGTAAATGTTTATCAACTTCTTTCATACTACACTTTTAAGGAAGTCATCTTTATACTCGATTGATAACTGTCATTATAAGAAATTTCATCTAGTGGCATATACTTTTTCAAGGAGCCTTCAAACTCAATCAAATAAAAACTATACATATCATTCAAAATCTAAATTAACCTTTCAGATTGTTCATCATTCTATGGATACAAAATAGTGTTAAAATTTATGTCGAGTCCCTAATGCCTTATGCAAGGAACTCTAAAATCTAGAGACAACCTTGTATCTTCATCACACACAATGAAAATAGGTACATCACGTAACTTCACAATATTTCAGATTTAGAGCTCAGCATATTTATTCATTACAGATTTATTCAATCTGACCACAATTACCCAAATCAAATCATTTTTACATGGTATCATTGATAACCTAGTTACGAAATCCATCGTATCTCTTTTCCACTTTCACTAGGGGAATGTAAAAATGTTACAACATTTCTGATGGTACTTGATGTTTTGCTTCTAATTGCTAGCCTGTCAAGCATGTAGCCATAAATTAAGTTACTGTCCTTTTTATATCTGACCATTAATATTTGCTCTTCAGATCTAGATACATCTTATTCCCTTTTGGATCCATAGACAATGGACTGTAGTGTTCTTTATTAAGACGTTCTAGTTTCCACTCATCATCATCAAGACATAATATTTTCCTTAAGCATCCGATATACTTAACTTTGAAGTCTTTATTTTCACCATTTTCAATTTGTTTTAACCCCGACAACATTTTTTTCATCTTTTAACTAAAAATCTTTAATCTGACCTAAATGAATAGGTCTAAGCTAAAGTTCTGTAATTAACATATCATTATTTTTCAATTACAGTTGCACATTCATTACTCATAAAGTGGAGAATATCTTTCAACTAAGTGCATTGACTACTATATTGGCCTTTCCAAGATAGTAGTTAATCTCAACATCATAATCCTTGAGGAGTTTTATCTACCACCTCTACCGCAGGTTCTGATCCTTTTTGGTTCATCAAGCATTTTCAAACTTTTATAATCCCGAAGACATAACATCGTTCACCATATAAATGATGACACCATTTTTTAAAGCATATACTATTGTATCTAACTCCATATCATGAGTCGAATAATTTATCTCATGAATCTTGAGTTGCCATGATACACATGCCACTAATTTTCCCTTTTTTATTCGTATGTATCCAATCTATTATGAGAAATATCACTACAGAGTGTAAAGTCTCTATATACTAACATTGAAGCTTCTGTCAGAATCCATTTTTTTAATCCAATCAAATTCCATCGGTCTCGACAATATAGCCTAAAAATACAACTTTAGATATCCAAAATTTATATTTAGACAACCTCAAATATCTAGAATCCATACTTGAACAACTTGGCATACAATTTCTTTTCTTGTAAAATCCGTAATGCCACCCGAAACTATAAATCATAATCTTCCCTAGTCTTTGGGTACTTAAATATATCATTATTGATTACCATAGCAAATCAATCTGAATACGATTAGAACACTCTATTTATCAAATCCATGAATGTTGTTGAAGCAATAGCATGGCCAATAAGGCACCACTATGAACTCATAGTGCCTAAATCGTGTCTTGAAAATAATTTTTAAGAATATTCTCCTTCTTGACCTTCAATTAATATACTTCAAATACAGATTAATTTTGGAGAACACTTCTGCTCCATTCAATTGATTGAAGGGATCATCAATCTACAATATAAATTATCTATTCGTTAATATCACTTTATTTATTTGATGATATCAATACATAATCTCTTCGAACCATTTTTCTTTTTCACAAACATTACTAAAATTTCCCAAGGTAATATATTAAGTCGTATAAAACCTCAATCCCATATTTAATGTAACTAAACCTTTAACTCTCTTATCTCTGTAGGAGCCATTTTGTACAGACCTTTGATATAAGTTCAGTGCTAGAGAAAACCTAAATCCTGAATTTCATTTCACGATCAGATGGTAACACTGGCAATTCATGAGGGAACACATCCTGTTATTCATTGATAGTTGGGTACTTTCCAAGTTCATCTTTGAATACTTATATATTCACAACATAAGCTAGAAAGTTCTTAGATCCTTGTGATAACAGTTTCCAAAAGAAATACTACTGAACCACATTGATCAGAAAAATCTAAATTTTCCCTCATTATTACAATCTCTGAACTTTCTAGTTCATTTCAGAACTATTTGTTTCAAGAAAGAATTCATAAGAAGCAACTCCATTAAGCTTACTAAAATTTGATTTCTTTGAATTACTATCGAGTAATTCTTATAGATATAACTTACTCTTGTCCTATGTCTCAAGAGATAAGTTACTATTACATCGAGTTTTCCCTGATCATCACAACGAAGCCCTTTTTGTATCTCTTGTTTTTTATATTTATCAAACCAATAGTCTAGTGACATTGGTTTTCCACCAATACCCCACCCGAAGTCTCACACTTCAAGACTTTTTAGCTCTCTAGCAATTAAAGTTTAAGGAACTTGGCGTTGAATTTCACTTAAAATCATATCCAAAGCTCGAAATAATAAACCTTGGTTTAGCTAGGCATTTCCAGCTACACCATCACATCAACATCATATTAAGCAGAAAACGGTTAATAATTAACCTTGTTACTACTTTTATGGGCCTAATTTCTTTTTATTCAACTGTTCGATCGCTCAACACGATCTCTCAACTTCGGACATCTATAACTTTATACAATCAATTCAATAAGCAGTTGCATCAAGTCACTCAAGCATCAATACAGTAATAATGACATCATAGTGGCATGTATACACTTACTGACTGATAACAAGCTTGGTATGGATCCAGAACCGGCTAAACTTGTAGCTCTGATACCAATAAATGTAACACATCATTCCCCGTCTTCACAACATCTGACCCTTTTATCTTCAGCTGATAGTATTCGGATCGAAGATCAATCTTTGAGAAAACAGAGGCTCCCTGAAACTGATCGAAAAAACCATCAATCCTGGGCAAGGGATATTTATTCTTTACAGTCAACTTGTTCAACTTCTAGTAGTCAATACATAACCATAGTGAACCATCATTCTTCTTAACGAACATGAATGGAGCTCCCTAGGGTGAAGAGCTAGGTCGAATAAAACCTCGGTCAATGAGCTCTTGTAACTGAACCTTAAGCTCCTTAAGCCCCTTAGGAGCCATACGATAGGGGTTCATAGAAACTAACGCTGATCCCGGATAAGTCTCAATTTCAAACTCCACGTCTTTATCTAGTGGCAAACCAGGTAACTCCTCAGAAAAAACATCAGGAAACTCCTCCACTATAAGTATTTCCTTAATTTTTGATAAAGAACCCTTCGTATTCAAGATACAGGCAATAAAGGTCTCGTAACCCTTCTGAATCATTTTGTCAGCAGTCAAGGTAGATACCACATTAGACAGACACCCACGTCTCTCACCAACCAGAATAACCGTCTGGTCATCAGAAGTCTTCAGAATTGCTCTCTTGGACTCACAATCCAGATTAACCCGGTGTTTAGTTAACCAATCCGTACCAAGAACCAAGTTAAAATCCTCTAACGGTAACTCCATAAGGTCAGCTGGAAATGTTTCCTCTTGAACTTTAAGGCGACATCGTCTGAAGATCTTATTCACGATTACTGACTGACCCACTAGACTCATAATAGTAACTGTTCTCAGCGGTCTTAACTGAAATCTAAAGATCTCGGGACACAGATTTTGATATATAGGAATGGGTAGAGCCGTTGTCAAGCAATGCAAAATATGAAACAAAAAATATGGTAAATGTACCTGCAATAACATCAAGCTTGTCTTAATCATCACGACGTCTAGTGGCATAGACCAAAGCAGGTTGTCTAGCCTCAGACAAGCTGGTCCTCCACTCTGATGTGCTCGGCCTCTACTATCAGATCTAGCAGCAGATCATGAACCTCTACCCTGATAATGACCTATGACATGTGTCTGAACAGATGCCTGCGAACAGGCCAGATTCTGAAAACGAGCAGGGGCCTAAGTCGATACTTTATCTATAGAAGGTGGGTGCGAACACTCTTTCTGAAAATGTTCCGTAAACCCACATCGAAAGCAAGCACCAGATAGCTTTCTACACTCTTCTCGATGTAATTTACCACAATACTCATATAATGGTACATGAGAGAACCTTGATGAATCACCTCGACTAACGGCTGAATACTGAGGTGTCGTAGGTCTATAACTCGATCCTCCTCTCTGATAGACAGTAGTGTGAGGCCTCTTACCAGGGCATGCGCGAGGTTTATTCTGACTAGAGTGTCTCCCAAATCAATCTCGGTCTCGCCCACGATCCTTGTCTCTATCTCGATCTCTATCTCTGCAACTCTGACTGGCTGCTAAAATCTCCATCTCTTCAGCAGTCTTGGCCCGATTCACTAAATCCTCGAATACCTCATCATGATGTATAGCAATACGATCATGTATCCCAATATGAAGTCTCTCTAAGAACTTGTTACATCTGTTTTCTTGGTAGATACTAAACCAGTGCCATATCTCAAAAAATCCAAAAACTGTAACTCATACTTAGCCACTATCGTGGAACCTTGCACCAAGTCTTTAAAGGCCTGGCGCATCTCTCTCAAGAACCGCACGCCCAAAAAGCAATTTCTAAACAACTCCTTAAAGAAGTCCCATGTCAACCGCTCAGAAGGTACACTGCTCACAACTAATTACCACCAAATGTGGCATTTCCATCCAACATAGATACAACTCCCTAATATTTTCTAGCTGGCTCCAAACCCAACTAGTCTATACGTCTCTCGATAGCTTGAAGCCATCTCTCTGCCTCCGTCGGTGCCCCACTAAGGGATCCAAAAAAGGTCTTAACCCTGTTAGCAATCAGAGTCTAAGAGATAGGAACTTCTGGTGCAATGCTGACACTCTCACTACACCTTGAATCAACTGGAGGAACTGTCTACTCAGGGTCTCATCAATAATTCCTACCATAGGCGCAGGTCCAGAAAATGTCGATCCTCTGACTGGGTTTACATATCGATACTGGTAGCAGGTGGCAAATTGGTCGGTGCAGTAGAACTACTAGAGCAAGAGGATCTATCGAAACTGAAGGATCACTCGTTGGTTTATTTATTGGGTCGACGAACCTAGCAGCTCGACCTCAACTGTGGGCAGCTCGACAAACTCTACGAGTACGCATATCGAATAATCTCTATATAAGGTAACTTTTAAGGTCAGAATTAGTACTGGAGAATCGCACACCGATAAATATATAAAACTTGGTGACATGGCCTTTAAAAACATATTTGCAAAACATTTTACAAATATATTTTATTTAAAACCCATTCATAGTCTGAGGTTTGTAAAACCAAAAGCTCTAATACCAACTAAATGTAACCCCCTAGACTGGCCTATGCGTAAATCCAAATCTAGCAGATCACATTTGTTACCATAAATCTTTTTATGGTATTATTTAAGAAATTAAAATCAAAATCGAGAAAGAATGGATTCAACATAAACGATTTAAGTTAACCAAAAAAACCCATATCCAAAATGTGTAAATACATCACGGGCCATATATAGCAACGTCATCGAGTATAAAATATAAAGTAACAAATTATAGGCTCATGTCACCGTAATAAGACAATCTAGAATATAGAAACATTACAACGACAGATGTATATCAAATGTGTCGATCCTCCAAGTGCCAGGTTCGAAAAGTATATCCAAAATCTGAAAGGGAAAAGATTTGGGAAATATGAGCTTGGAAGCTCAGTGTGTTCCAATAGTGCAAGCAAAAACAGTTTATATGCATACAGCTTAGATAATAGTAAACATTTTATAAAACAGGTTATAAGAGCAACCATAGTTTTCATGCAACCTATCTACCCTCCAACCAAACTCCAGGATACAGTCCCCCAGAACAGTATCACATATAGGCATTAACCTGAACCCATTGGGCAAGGGTACCATCCTAAGGGGATACCTTAGGTCCGGGCGAAATTACCTCAGCCAAAGCATAGTAACCGAATACGGACATAGTCACTCTAGCCGTAGCTGAAGACCCGAGTACGGGCGTTGACCCTGGCCTTTAGGCGAGGGTACCATCCTAAGGGAATACCTTAGGTCATGGATGAAATTACCCCAGCCGAAGCATGAGAACCTTATACGGACATAATTACCAGCCGAATCAGGGCTGAACCTTTATCACTTCATATCATAACCCAAGCACCCTAACTAATCAATCTAAACATCATCACAGTAGGTAATAATATACAGTTACCATAGAGCATGCTTATCATATCGGGTACTAGGGCATACTTCGAACATACAATATTATCATGCTTACTTACAGAAAACATGTTATGCTTATACGAATTTAAGCTTGTCAATCATGTGCACATGATCAGTTTGATAAAATATTTATGACATGTAAATCAGTAAGTAAAACAGTCGTATATCACACAAGGAACACACCTCAAATGCCAAGGTTTGAATCTACTAGGCACCGGGATAATGCTCTGCTGCGGTGCTGGAACCTATATTGACAAATATTCGAGTTACTATATAAATTATATTTTTACAGGAATAAATTGCTATGTTACAGATCCATACGGGTCACAATGGGCTCACGCGGCTGTGTAGGTCGGGATGAGCTGATGAGCGATCGAACGTACCTTGAGTACCATAAACAAATAATATCTCTTGTTAGAATTCTTAATCCAAATCTTTTCTCTTAAATTGAATAATTAAAAAATTTATGCATGATCAGATTTGATGTCAATTTTTGGAGGCTTTCGGGTTAGAATTTTCGAAACGAGCTTCAAAAACGAACTCAAGACGTCAAAAAACATAATATAGGAGTTTTCGGAAATTTTGACTTTTTTGTCAAAGTCAACGCTGACGTCAACAATCAAAGTTAACGCTGGCGTTAATGGCCAACAATCAATGCTAATGTCAACAGTCAATGCTAACATTAATGGTCAACAGTTTGACTCAGGCGAGTTGACTCACTAAGTTAACTCGGGTCAGAAGGGTCAGGTCAGACGGGTCTAGTCGATCAGGTTCAAGCTAGACCGGTTTGGATCGAATCAAACGGGGTTGAACCGGGTTAGACTAGACCAATTTACAGTTGAACTGGTCACAGTGGCCAAAAATTATCTTGGTCGGGGCATGCAGCTCACGTGCGGCCTTATACTGCCAAAAAATGCACCAAATTGCATTTTTCAGCCGGATCAACCCTTTGCCATACTCTGTTAACCCAGAAATGATTTTAAACAAACCGAAAATGAACCATTTCTTATCTAACTTACCCAAATCCGACGAACTCTGGCGAGGGCCCAAACGTTGCCAATTGGTTGATCAGAAGTTATGGTTCGGCTTGTCTCGACACGATAATAATTTTGACGGCTAAATTTCTCGATCAAGCAACTGCGGTGGCCAAAAAACGCAAGGATCTCAAACATTTTAGCCCTAGGTTCGTCGAACCTTCGAACTTAAATTATTGGCAAACGGCGCGACTAAACGATGAGGGAGTTGAGGGGTTTTGATCGGGGCTTGACGAGGAAGAAGGTGGTGGTGGCAGCCACGCCGCAGCAGTGAGGAAGATTGGAAAGTGGCCGATTAAGGGGGTAGGTGAGAGCTTTTGGAGAAATTTTGGGTATTTTGATTCCAATAATGGAATCTGAAGGGTCTCAGTTTGTTTTAACATCTCCAAATATCACTGAACTGAAAAGGGTTATTATTTATTTTAGGAAACCCATATTAGAAATGAGCTTTAGCTCAATTGGTTTTCCCTCATTTCCTATGCAGTCAAGGTCATGGGTTCAAACCCCCTTGGCTGCAATTTCCTTATTTTCTTTCTTTTTCATTCATCATCATTCATTTTTTTTACAGGTGTTACAGATTATCCGATTTTTTCTCGAACTTAACCATTTTATAGCTTTTAACACAAATTCTGTACGAAAATTTCGAGTAACATAGAAACATCATTCTTGGGAGTAAACTATTCATTTATGGGACTAAAATACATAACTTTGAAAATTTACAATTTAGTCCCTAAACTTTTCCTAAGTTTATACTTTAGCCACCAAACTTTCATTTTATTCATTTTGTCACTAGCCAAAATTTTGAGGCATTACAGTATATGCATGATTTGAGCATGGTTTAGCGTTGGAAATTTATTACATAATGATGTTGATGCATTTGGATGTAATGCATGTTTTGTTAATGCTTATGAACACTGTTTAATGCATGGGTTGTTGCATTGGTTAAATGATTTTTATGATACATATGAAAACAGTGAGTTGTTGTTAATAAAATGAATTATATTGGCAAGTGATGGAACAAAAAGTTTTGTAAATGTTATCGGATATAGTTGGCCGGCCATAGGATTGATAATGAACTATAAAATGGCACCTTGGATATTGAGGGGTTAATGTTTACCGAATACTTAATCCAAGCACCCTAACGGTAAGGGGTTTAAACGTACCAAAGGCTCCCGTTAGTGGGTTATAAATCTAGCCGATGAGTGGTGTCGAGGGGTTAATGTGTACCGAAGACTCCACCACGAGTGTCATAACGGTGGAGGGGTTTATGAGTACCGAAAACTCCTGTGTGTGAACCATGAGATGCCGGTAGATTGTATGTTAACTGTTGAGGGAACACTTGTTGAATCCATGTATCCAATGGTATGTTTTGTAAAGTGGAACTCGGTTAATGATCACTTGTAAGCCAATATAATTGATGATGTATCATGAGATAGATGATGTTGTTTAATGTGGTTTAAACATGTTTTGCTCTTTAAACCTTGCATTGGTAGTATGCATGGGAAAGCTTAAATTGAGGGTAGCAAAAGGGACTTTGCTGTTTAATCCATGATACATGTTGCATATGGTTTAATATGTTGTTTTGGAAATAATAAGTGCATGGTTTTGATAAGGCATGATGTTGTGATGTTGATTTAAAAGTATTTTGAAAGTAGTTTTCAAAATGATTATTAAATGGTTTAAAATGCATTGATGGTGGTTGGTTTTGAGCATTTCTCACTAAACCTAGTGTGCTTACGCTCTCTTTTCCATCAATACAAAGAATTAAAGATTCTGGTAGCGAGGAAGCAAGGAAAGGAAATCCCAAGACTTATTTTCAAAGTATGGTTTGAAGTATTTTAAGTAGTGTGTCAAATGATGTTATGGGAGGGTTTTTGGTGAACCCTATTTTTGCAAGTTTTGATCGTTGTTTTGGATTTGTAAAAAGTTTAAAGTGGTTGAGTTATGGATGGTTTTGTGATTTGGATGTTTCCTACGAGGCATGCCTATAGACTTTGTGGTTGCTTGTGCTAGATTTGTTAAGTTAGTTTAAAATTGTGGTTTGTCGATGATTAAGCATGTTGATGATGTTATAGGTTGTTTAGATAAATGTTAAGGTTGATTAAAGTGAGCCCAAGTGTCATATGTTGGACCTAGAGGCCATTATAGGCCTCTGTGTACCGGTATGAGTACCTCAGGATCGGTACACGTAGTCCTGTTAAGGCTCAAAACGCTGATTTAAAGCTATGGGTACCAGTATGCTTAGTCACCGTATTTGTACGCCTTGAGGAAAATATATACTGGTGCTGGTACATGAGTTTGAGTACCGATACGATCCCTTTGAATTTAACACATCGTACCGATACGCGAGGTATTGTATCGGTACGCGTTTTGGTCACTGGAATTCTGAGTTTTGAGAAAACGTAAAAGGGATCAGTACAGGTCAAAGTCATATCGGTACGGGTTGGTCAACAGACCGTATCGGTACGAACACTAGTGTATCGGTACATGAAGCCGTTATATTCGTTAACCCGTATCGGTACGGGTTTGCTTGTATCGGTACACTATGTTGTTCTTGTGTAAACATGTTTGCTGATGCTTGGAAATCTTGCATATTAGTCCGTGATTACTATGGATGCAATTGAATGAATGTGGATGATTGTTTTGAGCTATAATTTAACCTGTGAGCATGTAATGGGATTAATCAAGGATTGGTAACACAAACTATAACAAAGACCATGTACCTTGCATAAATTACGTTTTGGTCCCTAATGTGTAATTGGAATCCGTTACAAGTGTGACGTTTCCACAGAAGCATGAAAACTTAGGATGTTAATAAACTGCATCTAGACAAGTTAAAAAGAAAAAAAGGGACTGGTGTAGGTTAATAGCTCGGGTTTGCTTTGGCAAACCTAATGTGATCCTTTTAGTTCGGTTTCGGCTAGGCCGGGCCAAGGAGGTAATAACCTATCTCAAAGTGTACATTCCCAAGGCTGTGTGACATCGGGCCTCTGTAACACCCATAACGTATATCCGTAATACGAATATACATTGCAGATGCTACTAAAAACATATACTTAATTTTTTTACTCTTCGGTAAACAACATTTTCTATAAATTTCAACTGAAAACAATTTTAGACAATTGTAGCTAGTTTTAACCTTGAATTGGTTTATAAAATATAAAATTTAATTATTTAAAAGAAACTATTATTTAGGTCACTTGTTGCCTAGACCCTTTCTTGATTATAAAAATTATGAGGGATAAGATTTAAATTCTGGTTAAACCAATATATTTTTACCTTACTGATAACATTATTTCATTTTCATACTCCATGTATCCGTGTACCATCATACTTCGAAAATATATACTTTAAAGCTTGCAAAATAGTTTTCTTGAAAATACAATTACATACCCACTAGTTCTTAACTATTTTAAAGATGTACGTACTTTTACTTAACGATAACTTGACTTCCAAATGAGTGGCTCCTTCTTGCTAATTCTAATCTAAATAACCTACGTGTGAAATAAAACACACGCTAAGTACGAACTTAGTTAAGCAATTAAACTTATTTATTTACACGTGAAATGATGTTATACAATACTTCATATAAGAATGCATTTCATATTTCTCTATAACAAGGTAAGTATATCACAATGTACATGTGTCATGTATTATAACTATCATATAAATCATGTCAATATTGTATAACATATTCTCTGTCATGGACATGCTTTTATCCTAAAACATTTCCATAATAGCATAACATAATGATCATGATTATCATGTATCTCATATTTCATAAATTTCATATATCATTTTTATAATTTTCATCATATATCATACTTTCTAAATATCATGTATCATCTCATGGTCATGATTATATCATGTAATCATTTGTATAGCATGTAAACCAAGTATCACCAATATCATGTATCATCACTATCATGTGATTCATGTATCATCAATATCATGTACCATCACTATCATGTGATTCACGTATCATCATGCAGTCATTTGCATGCTCATGATCTATCATATAACCATCTTGTATTATTACTAACGTGTCTGGCTGAAAGGCCCATGGTACCTACAGCCTATCTACACCGTAGTGCCATGTAGAGTACGTACTCGAGATGATGCTCTTTGCTCCTTATATAAACACCTTGTTAGTGCATTTGCACTATGGGCGTGGATCCCCATGTGTATCTTGTTTCATTTTAACATGTTTCATTTTAATCTTGTCATTATCCATATTTCATGTATGCATAATGCATCATCATTTATGCAAAAAATCATTCGTACCTGGAATTCCATCAATCTTGCCATGTCGAGCAATGTATCATATCACGTATTATAGAGAAATGCAATGTCAATTTCAACATAATGCAAACATATAGAAATGCACTCACCTGGCCATTTATTAACTTGCCTCACTAAGCTCTATTCAATCTTTTCCATTAAAGAACATCAAAACTTGTTTTGATTTGAATCCAACTTCATTTATCACATGAGTGAATATAAATAATCATTTGTTAGATTCACCTCTAATAATATTTTTTATCAAACTATCTAATCATTCAACATTAAAATTTTCCATAAATTTCCTTTCTTCCTTATAAAATCAAAAACATCATTTTTGGTCCTTAATAACCATTTTGAACTTCAAATAATTCTTCTGAACTTGATAACCAACATTAGATACAAAATATCTCAATTTTTATTTTTTGGCAGCTTTGTACAACCTTCAAAGATTTATTTCTATAAAATAATCTAAAACTCAGAATTCAATTCCGTTTGTTCTAAAAGAAACTAGATTCAATAAGCTTTTCACCCATATAAATTAGTAGCCCAGATTCAACTTGTACGATTTATGGAGAATTTTCAAAATCAATTTCCAGTGCTAATTTCGGAACAGACTGGTGCTCTATTTTCTGACATTTCGCCACTTAAAAATTCATATCTTTTTACTCGGAAATTGAAATCAGTTTCCGTTTCCTGGAAACGAAACTAGACGAACAAATCTTTACATGGGTATAATATTCACCATCTAACCATTTTTGTAGAATTTATGGTGAATTTTCAAACTTACTGCCATAATCCAATTTTCTACACAGCTTCCATAATTAACTTCAACTGTTAAACTAATTTCTCCTTACTTCTCTATTTGTCAATTTAGTCCCATTATTTACTTTAAACCATCAACTTATCACCTTCTTCATCAAATAATTTTTCACAACAGTTTCCCTTAATTTTCCTTCTTAACTGAAATAGTAACTAAAATGCAAAGATAAGGATTCTAACTTCTTAACCTTGCAATTTAGTCCTCAAATCAACATTGCTATCTTAATTCCATCATTATAACTAAAATTCAGATTTAATCCTTCTCTAAAACCTCATTTTTGAATTGATCACTTAACTTTGACAATTTGTAAAATGGTCACTATTTCGATTCAACATCGGTTTAACATTCTAACTTCAATTTCACACCTCCAACTTCAATAATAGCATAAATACACTTCAAAATCATAAAAAATCATATTAGTTAACTTTTAGAAATTCCGAAATGGTCCCTATACCTTTAACTTAGGGTTTTGTTTCCAAATAACAATTCAAGCTTACTAGGTCATTAATTCAATATCACAAACCCTAAATTAAACTTGAATCCATAAACCCTAATCATATTCATTCAAACTAAAATATGTAGGGTTTAAATCTCAACTCAATAGCATGATTTTAACATTATACTAGCTTGATTTCAACTTGAATTTCATCATGAAATCATAAAATTCCAAAAGCCCCAAACTTTTTCCATAAACCCTAATTTCTTCTCATGCAAAATTCTCATCAATCAAGCATGTTTTCCATGAATTATTTACACCAAAAGATAGAGCTTGAAGAGTAGAACAACTTTGCAGTTGAAAATATTACCTAAAAATCGAGTTTCAGGGCTTGAATAAAACTTGGAAATTTTTTCTCCATTTTCTTTCTTTCTCCCCCTCATATTTAGAAATTTTGAGGATGAAGAAGTCTTTATCCTTTTGATTTTCATTCAATTTGGCCACTTGTCTTGTATAAATGAATTTTAAATTCATTTAGATAGTGAAATTACTAAAATGCCCTTTTAATCCAACGATTGAGATTGATCTTATCATTAATCAAGGGCCAAGATTTAATCTTCCATTTCTTCTTCCAAAATTATACTTGTAAATTTTTAAATATTTCAAAAATGCCATTGGGACAAAATGACCAATTTGCCCTCCAACTAATTTTTATTTACTAGTTTGTCATTCTTGTAAAAATTCAACTAAGTCTAGTTGGAATCCAATCAACTATAGTAAAATATTCATAAAATAGTATTTTATGACTTTTCCATGGTATTTGGATCAGCCTCTAAAATTTCAGTTCGATCCGATTTTTCGATATTCATAAAATACTTTTACTGCGATTTAACCTTTATCGAGCTATCGGATTTATTCCAAAAATTCCATATTTCCATATTCGGGAAATAAACTCTATTATCCCATGAAAACTTCCTTTTTCCAAGGACTTAGACTGAATCTTCCTAACTTAGTCTATTATTCCGATAATTATCGAAAATCTTCATAGAATAAAATTTCTCTTAGAATTCCTTTATCGATAATCCATACGAATTTTCTCTACTCTTACCGAGTCTAAAATATCGATCAGAAAAACTTTTATGAGACCTTCCCAGAGGTCACCCATCCTAATATTTCCATGGCTTGAGCACGATTAACAATTTTATTCGATCCAAATTCAGTACCTTTTAATGCATCTTAATTCTTAAAACCGATATCAAGGTACTTATTTCGATCTGATTCACTCTTATACTGAATGAAATTATTTATTGGGGAAATTTACACTTTAGTCCCCAAATTTTTCCAAAGTTTATACTTCAACCCAAAAACTTTCAAAATTTACATTTTTGTCACTAGCCAAAAAAATTTAGGATATTATAATTCTTCCCCCTTTAAGAAAATTCGTCCTCGAATTTTCAATGCATACTTGTTCCAAATAGGATTTCTTGTTCCTATACTTAACCTACTGCACCAGTAGCTCAATCCAGGTAGAAATCGAAAAAAGTTCATACTTCATTTCATTTTTACTGCTACGGGTATCTTTATAACCCTTGTAATCTGAGACTCTTGTTCTTGTCTAAAAACATTTCTAGGGAAATTTCAATTAGTCGGAACAATCCTCAACTAAACACACTTCCTTTGACTTCATTAAGGAACTAATTCCTTTTAAAATTTAAACGTTTCTTCTTATACTCACTTTTACCTTGTGCATAGATAACCAACTTATCTAAATTACACTTCAGATTCTCGAGATGATACCTTCATATTACCTTCTAGTAATTAATCACTTAGATCATTAGAAAACCCTTTTTTCCAGCAATTCACATTATTTTAATGCATGTCATACTCATCATTTTATATTACTGATTGTCTTTATCAAAACCTTTCTGAAAAGATATCTTAGCTTATCCATTACACTTCATGCCTAACTTTATAAGGCTTTGTTGTTAACTATTCAGGTAAAATTAACCTCTTAGTTGACTTCTCTGAATACTCTTTGGTTACAAGTTCAATACACTTCATCGATAATAAACTTCCAATCTTGTTTAGTATGTACTCAAATATCACTTTCATCATACTTTTATTCCAGATACTTTGTGTTCCTGATCTATCAGGCTTCATAGTTAACATCTTATAATACTAATGTCTCCTTAAAGAAATAATCCTTCTTACTTAGGTTGTGTCTGATTTAAAGACTTTTCAAAGTTTTTCTAACATTTGAGGAGTCTACACTGTAACTCTTTCCATGTTTGCTTTGATTATCCTTGCAATATAGTTTACTACTTTTAGTACTCTGACTGATTCATATCTAACATCTTATTTTTGAGCTTCAAATATAATCTATTTACAGATCAATTTCTTTCTTAGTTTCTTTTCTAATCATCTCAGTAGTATCATTACTTAACTTTCCAATTCTCCTTTATATATACTGACAATACAAAAATCTTATAATAAGATACTACTGAATTATTTCCATCATAACTTTAATCCTTGAATTTTGGGCTTGAAAAATGAAAAACCCTAGTTCCCCTTTTCTTTCATGGGCCTTAAGCTGTTTCATAACATAAGCTACTACACGATCCTCTTGCATTAATGCACATCTTAAACCACAATGAGATGCATCACTATATTCCTTTACATGCTCTGGCTCTATTAAAACTGATAATTCTATCAAAGCTTTCTTTAACTTGTCAATATTGTCTTGACATTTTTCAATCCATTCAACCGGGACTTCCTTTTGTAATAACTTGTACCCTTTTTGGACTAACTCTTATTCCTTATATTAATATTACATGTCCAAGAAATATAACTTCTGTTAACCAAAATTCACACTCGGAGAATTTGGCATATAACTGCTTGTCTCTCAATATTTGTAGTACTATTCAGATATGATAATCACGATCAACTTTTATCTTTGAATATACCAAAATATCATCTATGAAAACTACTACAATTTGGTCCAAATAGGGTTGAAACATCCTATTCATCAAATCCATAAATGCAGCAGGCGCATTTATAAATTCGAATGACATTACTATAAACTCGTAGTATCCATAACGAGTTCTAAATACTATCTTAGGAATATCTTCTTCTTGAACCTTTAACTAATAATAGCTCGATCGAAGATCAATCTTTAAAAATAATGTAGTACCCCTAAGCTGATCAAACAATTCTTAAATTCTCAATAACAAGTACTTGTTATTAATAGTTATCTTACTTAATTGTTGATGATTTGTACTTAATCGTAATGAACCATCTTTCTCTTTTTTTAAAATTAATACTGGAGCACCCTATGATGTTACACTCGGTCGAGTATAACCTCCGATTAACAATTCTTTATAATTGAGTCTTTTAACTCTTTAAATTTAGTTGGCGCCATTCTATACGGTGCCATCCACTAATTCTGTTTTCGGATAAATATCAATTCTAGACTGTACATCTCTATCTGGTGGTAGTCCTGACAATTCATCAAGTAACATATCTGAAAATTCCCATACATTGGGAATATTCTCTATCTTCTTACTTACTACTAGCATATCCATCACATATCATTTTTTGAGCCTTTGTTGCAGAGATCTCTGAATTGAGGCAATCATTTCCTTTTTCCTACAACTATCACTTCAAAAACATTCGGTCCTAAAAGTACCAGTCATTTCTTCTTACACTTTGTCTTTGCATCACAAACAGATAACCCTCCCATCCTAGAAATAATTTCAAATTCATAAAATGAAAGTTCCATCAAATCTGTTGGAAACTCTATCTCTTAAATCATTTACAAACAATTATTACATATTTATGTCACTATTGTACTATGTTCAGGTAGATTACTGACAATCACACTTAACTGTGTATCGTGATCCAACAGTATCTAATATTATCTATCAATATCAGTAACTTATTCAAACCTATTCATACTAGTGTGGAGCCATGTCAAGTTATATAAATAGTACATCTTTATCATAACATCCTAGGGGCATGTACTTATTAACAAATAATTTCTGACTTAATTTAGCCTCTAGAATCGACTAAACCTTTGCTCTGATACCAACAAATGTAACACCCATAACGTATATCCGTAATACGAATATACATTACAGATGCTACTAAAAACATATACTAATTTTTTTTACTCTTCGGTAAACAACATTTTCTATAAATTTCAACTGAAAACAATTTTAGACAATTGTAGCTAGTTTTAACCTTGAATTAGTTTATAAAATATAAAATTTAATTATTTAAAAGAAAATATTATTTAGGGTGAAAACGTCGCTTGTTGCCTAGACCCTTTCTTGATTATAAAAATTCTGAGCGATAAGATTTAAATTATGGTTAAACCAAAATACTTTTACCTTACTGATAACATTATTTCATTTCCATAGTCCATGTATCCTTGTACCATCATACTTCGAAAATATATACTTTAAAGCTTGCAAAATAGTTTTCTTGAAAATACAATTACATACCCACTAGTTCTTAACTATTTTAAAGATGTACGTACTTTTACTTAACGATAACTTGACTTCCAAATGAGTGGCTCCTTCTTGCTAATTCTAATCTAAATAACCTACGTGTGAAATAAAACACACGCTAAGTACGAACTTAGTTAAGCAATTAAACTTATTTATTTACACGTGAAATGATGTTATACAATACTTCATATAAGAATGCATTTCATATTTCTCTATAACAAGGTAAGTATATCACAATGTACATGTGTCATGTATTATAACTATCATATAAATCATGTCAATATTGTATAACATATTCTCTGTCATGGACATGCTTTTATCCTAAAACATTTCCATAATAGCATAACATAATGATCATGATTATCATGTATCTCATATTTCATAAATTTCATATATCATTTTTATAATTTTCATCATATATCATACTTTCTTAATATCATGTATCATCTCATGGTCATGATTATATCATGTAATCATTTGTATAGCATGTAAACCAAGTATCACCAATCTCATGTATCATCACTATCATGTGATTCACGTATCATCAATATCATGTATCATCACTATCATGTAATTAACGTATCATCATGCAGTCATTTGCATGCTCATGATCTATCATATAACCATCTTGTATTAATATTAACGTGTCTGGCTGAAAGGCCCATGGTACCTACAGCCTATCTGCACCGCAGTGCCATGTAGAGTACGTACTCGAGATGATGCTCTTTGCTCCTCATATAAGGACGCTCTTTGCTCTTTATATAAACACCTTGTTAGTGCATTTGCACTATGGGCGTGGATCCTCAGGTGTATCTTGTTTCATTTTAATCTTGTCATTATCCATATTTCATGTATGCATAATGCATCATCATTTATGCAAACAATCATTCGTACTTGGTATTCTATCAATCTTGCCATGTCGAGCAATGTATCATATCACGTATTATAGAGAAATGCAATGTCAATTTCAACATAATGCAAACATATAGAAATGCACTCACCTGGGCCATTTATTAACTTGCCTCACTAAGATCTATTCAATCTTTTCCTTTATAGAACCTCGAACCTTCTTTTGATTTGAATCCAACTTCATTTATCACATTAATGAATATAAATAATCATTTGTTAGATTCACCTCTAATAATATTTTTATCAAACTATCTAATCATTCAACATTAAATTTTTTCCTAAATTTCCTTTCTTCCTTATAATGTCAAAAACCTCATTTTGGGTCCTTAATAACCATTTTGAACTTCAAATAATTCTTCTAAACTTGATAACCAACATTAGATACAAAATATCTCAATTTTCATTTTCTGGAAGCTTTGTACAACCTTCAAAGATTTATTTCTATAAAATAATCTAAAACTCGGAATTCAATTCTGTTTGTTCTAAAAGAAACTAGATTCAATAAGCTTTTCACTCATATAAATTAATAGCCCAGATTCAACTTGTACGATTTATGGCGAATTTTCAAAGTCAAATTCCAGTGCTAATTTCGGAACAGACTGGTGCTCTATTTTCTGACCTTTCATCACTTAAAAATTCATATCTTCTTACTCAGAACTCGAAATCAGTTTTTGTTTGTTGGAAACGAAACTAGACGAACAAATCCTTACATAGGTATAAAATTTACCATCTAACCATTTTTGTTAAATTTATGGTGAATTTTCAAACTTACTTCTCCTTACTTCTCTATTTGTCAATTTAGTCCCATTATTTACTTTAAACCATCAACTTATCACCTTCTTCATCAAATAATTTTTCACAATAGTTTCCCTTAATTTTCATTCTTAACCGAAATAGTCACTAAAATGCAAAGATAAGGATTCTAACTTCTTAACCTTATTTAGTCCCCAAATCAACATTACTATCTTAATTCCATCATTATAACTAAAATTCAGATTTAATCCTTCTCTAAAACCTCATTTCCAAATTGATCACTTAACTTTGACAATTTGTCAAAATGGTCACTAATTCGATTCAACATCGGTTTAACATTCTAACTTCAATTTCACACCTCCAACTTCAATAATAGCATAAATACACTTCAAAATCATAAAAATAATCAAATTAGTCCTCTAACTTTCAGAATTTCTGAAATGGTCCTTATTCCTTTAACTTAGGGTTTTGTTTCTAAATAACAATTCAAGCTTACTAGGTCATTAATTCAATATCACAAACCCTAAATTAAACTTTAATCCATAAACCCTAATCATCTTCATTCAAACTAAAATATGTAGGGTTTAAATCTCAACTCAATAACATGATTTTAACATTATACTAGCTTGATTTCAACTTGAATTTCATCATGAAATCATAAAATTCCAAAAGCCCCAAACTTTTTCCATAAACTCTAATTTCTTCTCATGCAAAATTATCATCAATCAAGCATGTTTTCCATGAACTATTTACACCAAAAGATAGAGCTTGAAGAGTAGAACAACTTTGCAGTTGAAAATATTACCTGAAAATCGATTTTCGGGGCTTGAATAAAACTTGGATTTTTTTTCCATTTTTCTTTCTTTCTCCCCCTCGTATTTCGAAATTTTGAGGATGAAGAAGTCTTCATCCTTTTGTTTTTCATTCAATTTGGCCACTTGTCTTGTATAAATGAAATTCATTTAGATAGTGAAATTACTAAAATGCCATTTTAATCCAACGGTTGAGATTGATCTTATCATTAATCAAGGGCCAAGATTTAATCTTCCATTTTCTTCTTCCAAAATTATCCTTGTAACTTTTTAAATATTTCAAAAATGCCATTAGAGCAAAATGACCAATTTTCCCTCCAACTAATTTTTATTTACTAGTTTGCCATTCTTGTAAGAATTCAACTAAGTCTAGTTGGAATCCAACCAAATATAATAAAATATTCATAAAATAGTATTTTATGACTTTTCCATGGTTTTTGGATCAACCTCTTAAATTTCAGTTTGATCTGATTTCCCGATATTCATAAAATATTTTTACTGCGATTTCACCTTTATCAAGCTATCGGATTTATTCTAAAAATTCCATATTTCCATATTCGGGAAATAAACTCTATTATCCCATAAAAACTTCCTTTTTCCAAGGACTTAGACTGAATTTTCCTAACTCGGTCTATTATTCCGATAATTATCGAAAATCTTCATAGAATAAAATTTCTCTTAGAATTCCTTTATCGATAATATATACGAATTTTATCTACTCTTACCGAGTCCAAAATATCGATAAGAAAAACTTTTATGGGACCCTCCCGGAGGTCACCCATCCTAATATTTCTCTAGCCTGAGCACGCTTAACAATTTTTTTGATCCAAATTCAGTACATTTTACTACATCTTAATTCTTAAAACCGATATCAAGGTACTTATTTCGATCCGATTCACTCTTATACTGAATGAAATTACTTATTAGGGAAATTTACACTTTAGTCCCCAAACTTTTCCAAAGTTTATAATTTAACCCCAAAACTTTCAAAATTTACATTTTTGTCACTAGCCAAAAAATTGGGATATTACAGCCTTACTTCAAGTTTGTGGTATGACTTTTTGTGCTTTGCTCAGTTGATCTGGTGAGATCCCGAGTATAGTTGGGCCTTGTGGGCCATGTATGATATTTTTTCATGATGAGAACATGTGTTTAGGCGACTAGAGGTATCGCCACATGTTTATTTATCTATCTTTATTGCTCGTACTAGCTTGCATGCTCATGTTTATGATTAGCATGAAGTGTAGTAGATTAGATATGTATCGCTGAGCTTTGTAAGCTCGGCGCTCGGAATCGTTGTTTTCGTGCGTAGGTTGACCGTTGGATCATGGGATTAAGGAAAACTATCAGTACGAGATTCTAGCATGTGGTGATCTTCAGAGTACGGTACTTGTGTTTAGTGGGCTATGTTTTCATATCATCTTACATGGTCGAGTCTGTAATTCTTAGTTTTGAAATTGTATTAATCAAGTCAAATATTTATATGTTTTAAATTAAGGTGGAGCTCCTTTGTAACGATTTAGATTGTTTATATATTTTTTCAACTTTTGGATCTAAATATTTTAGAAATACCTTGTTTGGGCTAAACCCAGTTTGAGAAATTTTATGCTTTTTGGTTTGGGCTTGAGGCCCAATTATGACATCCAGGTCGGGGTGTTACATATTTTTTAATTCATAAATTTATCGTAATCTTACCTCTACTTGTGGAAAATATTTTCATCGACAATATACATTGTCCAGTTAACAATATATCAAATGCAAATTCATATTTCATTATATATATAGATGATTCTACAATAAACGTTATGTACTGCTATGTACCACTAATCATGTGTACCGCAATGTACTATTAACTATTTTAATTATTTTTGAAATCACAGGAACTCAAAGCGTTATTATCCCTTTGAAGAATAAAATCTAAAAAAACAATTTTTATATTATTTTTCAGATTATTTTTCCTTTTGGATAAAATACACAAATGGTAACTAAACTTTGGTAAATTATTCGATTTGGTAACCAAACTTTTAATTGCTTCAATGTTACAATTAAACTTTTAATTTTGCTCCAAATTGGTCACTGTCCCGTTAACAACAGTTAAAAAGGTGATGCGACAGATAAAATATTTTGTATAATGTGTAAATAATGATGATTAAATTTATTATTTTTTCGAATTAGAACAACATTGTTTGAATGTGCAAACGTGGATGACTAAATGTATTATTATACAAAATATTTTAACTGTCATGTCACCCTTTTAACGGCTATTTACGGGTCAGTGATCAATTTGGAACAAAACTAAAAGTTTAATTGTAATATTGAATCAATTGAATGTTTGGTTATCAAAGTGAATAATTCACCAAAATTCAGCTACCATTTGTGTACTTTACCCAAAAGGAAAAAAAATAAAAAAGTAATATAAATTTCTTTTAGATTTTATTCTAAAAAGATAATAATGCTTTTGGTCCCATAATTACAAAATAATTAAATAATTAATGGTACATAGCGGTACACGTAATTAGTCATAGCAGTACATACGTTTATTGTAGAATCATCCATATATATATATATATATATATATATAACGCCTTGCAAGACTGTTAAACCTCCTAGTGCATGTTAAAACGTGCATCACATCAATGCTTTAGCCACAATCTTGCATTCAATATTTCTGTAAATCAACAACTCCTAAAAGCTTTTCTAATTCACTGATTGTTTAAAAATGTATGTTACTTTTTTTTACAAAATTAAATAGGTAAATATGAGATAAGATTTACTACCAATGTAAAATTTAAAAGTTTTAAATGATTTTTAGATCATTTGTTGAGTGAAAATGGAAGACGAAGATTAACAGTAGTAGATGAGAGATTTTTAGATCGTTGGATGAGTGAAAATGGAAGACGAAGATTAACCGTAGTAGATGAGAGATTTTTAGATCGTTGGATGAGTGAAAATAGAAGACGGAAATTAACAGTAGTAGATGAGAGATTTTTACGAGAAAAATGAATTATCCTTAATTTAAAAGTTTAAATCTAGTTGACACCAACTCTTTTCCCAAGTTTCTCTATTAGTTAAAAAATCGTAATTATAATGGACATTTACATTACCCAATTTGAATTAGTCGTGGAATATCGGAACTTATAAACAATAATAATAAGTTACTATAAATTCAAATTTGACAAGTGGTTCCAGTAGAAAAGAGGATGATGTTCACCCTACGAGACATGAGTTTGAGTACATATGTGTGTGAGGTATGTATGCGTTGTCAAATGGTTAAGAAAAATATGAACAAATACTACATGTAATAACACTAATACATTAAAAATTGTAATTTCAATATTATAATTAACAAACATTCATAACTTGGACTGTTAATTCTTCATAGTTCCAAGTCAAGAAGAGAAACTATACGACATGATTTTAAAGTTCAAATAAAAATAAGAAACCACAAAGGTCAGCAATAGCAGGCGCTACCACCCAACCTTCACAAATCATACATTCTTTAGCTTAAATCTTTGGCCACATGCTGATTCCAACGTAAGCCCTAATCCCCTTCAATTACTTGCAGAAATCCCATTGTTTTTCTGAATATAATTGATTATTATTTTCTGATGCAAATTAAGCTGTCTAATTCCAGGCTTCTTTGCTTAATTTGTTTAACATGTTTCTGGCTGCAGTTACCCATACTAAAATCTAAATATATACTTGGTCATTGTGCTGCTCTGTTTTCGCTGTAGGGTCTGCTGGTTTTCTGCTTCTGCATGGTGATATTGAATATTTGGCCCAGCGGCATTGATTTGTTTGTCAGATTTGGCCATTTTATGTTGTATGGAATGTTCTCTAGTTCTTGTACTTCTTTATTTTACCTTGTTGGGCTTACTATTTTCCTCAGTTTAAGTGCAGACAGATTTTTAACAAGATAAACAGTTCAGGTTTAAGTTTGTATGATTCTTTCTTAATTAATCATATCTGTTGAAAAAATTATTTATAAAAAATCTCAATTGCATTTTTTTTTTCAATATGTCATTGTTAACCGTCAAATTAGCTTGAAACCAAACTATATTAACATTTTGACCAAACGAATGCTTTCTATCGTTGGGATTAATTGGCGACATCTTTGTTCATAGGAATTTTGACCTTGGTGGCGGTTATAAATTTGAGAAAACTAGGATTCTTTTTTGAAAGAAATTTTAATGTGTCACATCATCATTTTTTAACAGCAATGGCATAATGAAATTGAATTAAAAGTTTACTTATTATAGTGAAAGTTTTTCAAATTTCAGTGATCAAAGTGAAAGCGCCCTAAAAGTTGAGTGACTACTAGTATATTTTACGGTAGAAAAATAACAATTTTTTTGTTTAAATAAAAAATCAGCGCTTACATTATTTTAGGTTTTTTGCTTTGTGCTCTTAACTATTTTTAGTCAAAACAAAGTATTTAAACTGTCATTCTTTAACAATTTTAAGTATATTTGTTAGTATGGTTAGAAAATCTTTGTTAAATACATTGACACTCATGCCAAATAATTTAACTGGAGTTTTAATTTAAAATTTTAAAAATAATTAAAGTTTAATTTAAATAAAATTAAAAACTAGTAAAATATTTTTTAGTTCACTAATAAACATGTTTGCCTCTAAAAATATATATATATTTCCAATCGTATAATCATCTTCATTTGAAAAAGCTCCTCTAGTTCAAACCATTTTGAAACCTAAATTCCTCTTTGATATTTTTTTTGTTTCCCACAAGTTGTATTCAATTTGAGTATTTGAAACCTAAAACGATTTTGATTTCGTAATCTTTTTGAAAATTTCTAGAATTCCAAATCGATTTTGAAATGTAAAACTTATATTTGCTTGCACAATAATTGTCACAAGCAATACTTAATTTCACTGGAGTAAGTTTTTCTACTCTCTAAACATAATTTCATTGAAGTAAGTTTTTCTACTATAAATCACATTTACTTGCACAACAATTATTCTTCATCAATACATTATGTTTGCTATATTGTTTTTTTTTGAAAAAAAAAATCAAATCCGCACTTGTTTATGATAATGGTTTCTTTAATCCGTGGGAAGCAAGAAACTTATATTATATAGTGCCAATCGCCAGTAAAATTTGTTATTATTATTTGGTTAGTTTATGTCGGTTGTCAAATATATAGAGCCGGTATAAAAAGGAGGGTTTGTAACTATTTTTTGCATCTTCTACTTTTAACTTCTTAGGTTTCAATTTCAGGCCAAGGCTATACCAATGGCACTCTCCGATTCAAACCATCCCTTCAAGATTTACGTTTCTGCAACGCGAGTAGGTGATGATAGATAGTATTATATTGGTGTAGGTGTTGTTTTAATATTGTGTAGTACCTCGATTTTGTATATTCTTTTCCTCCAATTAAGTTTAAGGAGGTTTTTAATGAAGTATACATCGTAGGTTTTGGTTTTCTCTAACCATTAATAAAATTCTATTTGCCGAGCAAAAAAAAATATAGAGTAAAAACCCAGCCATTACAAAATGCAGTTCCTTTCATGGGTGATGCCAAAGATGTCTCCCAGTAGAGCACTTTATATCTCATGTGGAGTATGATCAATTTCATGGAAACCCAGATCGTGGCTATGGGATAGATTAAGCATGATATTATTTTTTTCTGGAAAAAGATGATTCGATGACCAAGAACATAGTAATAAAAATGATTCACTAAAAAGAAATCAATCCAATAATCCTATTATTAAGAGAAATAAAAGATAAATACGAGTTTCTTCCTTTTCTACAATTCACCAAAAAAAGCAAATTAAAAACTAATAAAATAATAAAAAAATCATTATTTTCTTTGTTGTCATTCATAGAAGATCAAACTTTTACTGTACATTTCTACTTTAACTATGAACTATGTGAATTATATAAATTTGAAATAATTATTGTTTTTTTTAAAAATTCAAAGCAAAAAAGAAAAAAATGTAATTTTAAAATGTTATAATTTTTATTAACTTATTTGATCAATTATTGTAAATTATTATATTATTTAGAAACCACTCTCATCTGGTGTGTACTATAATTAGTCAAATAGTCCTTTATTTACGCACGCTTATAAAGGTTTGATCTTTATTTGACTGTTTTGAAAGGTTGAACCCTTACGTGATCAACCCTTAAAGATCATAATTAATAAGATAAGCTACAACATTAATCACTAAACTTTTTATGCATCAATTTCATTACTAAATTTTAAGATGCTTCAATTTTAGTATTAACTCTAGTTTTAGGTAAGGGTGTAAACGAGCCGAGTCGAGCTCGAGTAGTACTAAGCTCGACTCGGCTCGTTAAGATTTCGAGTCGAGTCCGAACTTGAGTAATTTTTAACAAGCCCCAGAAATCTGAGATCGACTCAGCTCGTTAAGAACTTGAGCCGAGTTCGAGCTTGATTCGAGCAAAATCGAGTCAAGTGTTGACCGATCTTTGACCGTGTTGGACTCGAGTATCTCGCCATCTGTCACGTCTCATTTAAAGCTCTATTAAAAAAAACTTTGATACACAAGTTGTGTAAAGTCAAGCTTGTCAATTTTAGGGTTTGGGTGTTAGTTTAGGGTTTAGAGCTTTAGATTGTGGGGTTAGAATTTAGGATTTAGATTTTAGGGTTCAAGACTTATGTTTAGGCTTTATATTTTAGGGTTTTAAGTTTAGGAATTTAGATTTTAAATTATAAAAAATAAAAAAAAAATTAGTATATTATATTTTTGAGTAGCTCGCGAGCTTTTCGAGTCGGGTATCAAGTAGCTCAGCTTGGCTCGTTAAGAACTCGAGCCGAGTTCGAGTCCAATTGAGTCGGGTTTTGACCGAGTTTTGACCGAGTCGAGCTCAAGTAGCTCGCGATCTGTCTCATCTCATTTACAACCCTAATTTTAGGGTTCAATTTTAAGATACATCATCTAGTTGTTGTTGGTCTAAGAATCCAATGCCCTAATTAAAATCAAAATTAACGTTCAATACTAAAATTGAAACATTTTAAAATTTAGTGACAAAATCAATATGCACGATATAGCTTATTCTAATTAATATTAGTTGTATTGCAACGCAAGGCACCAATAAAACGTTCAAGTTGCATCAGCATGTAAGACCAACTCAAAAATATAATAATAACTAAGGGCGTTCAAAACCGGCCCAATAGATACCCAGCGACCCAATAAGCTACGAATGCAAATTAAAAAAAGTGAAAGGTTGGATGAAACATAGTAACAATATAGTGGTGATATTAGATTTATTGAGCCTCTAGGTACCCATTAACTCGATTTTAAACGCCTCTAATAATAACAAATCCTAATTCAATTAGGTCTAGGCGAGAGGATCTCAGTTCCAAATATAAATCTTCTGCCCATTTTTGGTGTCCTTATGTATTCTTTAATTTAAAAAAATTGGATTTAGGGTTTAGTGTTGGCATTTAGGGTTTAGCGTTTAAAGTTTATTGTGTATGATTTAATTTTTAGGGTTTAAGATTTAGAATTTATGATTATAGTGTATGATTTAATTTTTTAATGTTAGAATATACATAGAGACGCCAAAAAGAGCAGATGAATTTTGTTCCTCATTTCCCAGTTCCATAACACTTAAAAATACAAGATTCTGCGACTCATAAATATAACATTATTAGTGCATTGAATGTATTATAATTGGTTTTTTAACTACTAAATTTGTTTATTGCTGTTTTGGTTTATTAAGAACTGGGAGATGGTTTTGGTGATATAATCTCACACATACATCTTTAAGAATTGATGGCAAATACATGATGAACACTGTAATTAATGTTTGCTGAGGATAAGACGTTAAAGAAAACATTAACCAAAGTGCAAACACTTTTGAGTAATTTCAAGTAGCAAAGAGTTTAAAGAGAAACACAAGATTTTTAACAAAATCAGAAGACACAGCCCACAAAATGTAACCCAATAAGGTTGATAAGCAATTCAGCTGTTTCTTGTTTTCTGCGGATTTATTTGCATTGCGAGAAATCAAGTTTCACTCCAACTGGCAAATGCCTTTCACTCTTTCTATGACTTGAAAGTTTGTCAGCATCAAAATCTTTACTTATTAGCTGATTTGGCTAGCTGCCGAACTCTGCGAGCACAATCTGCAAAATTACCCGGAAATCCATTACTCGTGACTAAAATTAGTATCATGATCTTAAATAAGAGTAGGCAAATGGCAAACAAAGAGCAATTCGAAACACGGGCACCTGCTAATTAGAAGTCACAACTTAGATACTAGATAAGGTGTTCACAGTGGGAATCTACTCTGGTGAAAGTTTGAAGATTAGATATACCATTGATAAGCACATTGTACAGTTTGGATGTCAGGCAATGCAGTGTTCCATGGCTACTCGAATTCATCAACTGTTTTAACTAACCAAACAAATAAATCGCAACAAAGATAAAGAAGCCCAGACCAAATTACGAACTTGGAATCCAAATCCATTCCATTAATCGGAAGAAAAAAACAATCCCAATTCATTGTACCAATTTAGTCTATGAACCTCAAGAAATTCAGAACAAAAAAGGCATGTAAAACTAAAAAGAGAGCAAATACAATAGAAGACTAAGAATAAAAATGGAAGAATCATAGAGAGGCAAAAAGAATAAGGAATCGTCGATTGCTGACAAAGCCTTCAATTGTTTCTTACCTGGAACTCGATCTATTCAAAAACCAAAGGAAGACTGTTCCGCGGTTTAGGAAAGGAATAAAACGGTGCAGTTTTTATTGGTGGATGGAAGAAGATTGAAATCGAGGTTCTTCGTACCATTCACCCTATAATAAAGGAAAGAAAGGCCTAAAGCTGGGTTTTATGTTTATCGGTTATGGAATATACAAGCCCATGTCCAATTAAAAACTCTCTCCTTTTTTCTTAGGAAAAAATTTTACACAAATTTTTTTAATTTTAGTGATTAAAGGTTTTATTTAAAGTTTAAGATTTAGAATGTAAGGTTAATATTTAGAATTTAGAGTATATGTTTAGAGTTTAGGGTTTAGTTTTTAGGATTTAAGATTAAAAATTTAGGATTTAAATTTTATATCGTACATATTTAGACTTGTGTAAAATAATTTTTAACGACCCGTGTATAAAAAATTTAATCTATTTCTTAACCTTCATTATTTGGTTTCTTAAAAAATGGATTTTTTTTTTATAATAGAGGTGTCTTCGTTTACTTTTATGATACAAGAATGATCATGTTCAAATCGAAGCCAGGTACAAATAAAATTTTGCTAATAATAATGGTATTAAAGTTCGTACTTAGTTCAAATATATATGAAAATTTTGCTTCCAAGTTCCAACTACTTATTGATATCCTAGCTTAAACTTTGAGTCTCAAACTCATATCAAGTAAAGCCACACACGCATAAGAAGTGTCCATGGCCCAAGTTTATAGAATATCATGTCTGGTTTAATATAAAATATGAGTCTTAAAATTTGTCTAACTTCACTTAAATATCCATACGGTTTTGTTGTGATTAGGGGTGTTTATTCCCTGGTACCCGGTCTTTCGGGTATTAAAATTTTCGGTCCGGTCCCTGCCTGTAATTATCGGGTACCCGTAAAATTTGAGTACCCATAAAATCGGGTACTGGATACCCGATTCACATTTTTATTTATTTATTTTTAAATTTAAGTTTTTAAAAAATCACATAGTAAACATATAAAATTTAAAAGTTCATAATGCATAATCCAAACACAAAAATGAGTGATTTGAAGTTAGTTTTAAGATAAAAATATTTCAATACATATATTAAAGTTTATCACCAAAAAAATATTAAAAATATTAATCTCGTTTTTCTTTCGAATCTTGTATTAACAAATTAATACAAATATTTTGGAAAATTTTTAAACTTAAAAGTAAACAATACAAACATAAAAATAATTTAGAGATATAAATTTAGTTTTAGGGTAAAAATATTAATGAACCTAAAATAAAAATATAATTTAAAACAAAAAATATATATATTAAAAGTACCGGGTCGGATACCCGATTATAAAAAAATTTCTACATGGACCCGTCCCAATAACCCGAAAAAATTACTCAATTCTTAAGATTTGGATCGACGGGTCGACAGATCAAATCAACTAGATCAAGTATTTTTGAGCCCCACGTGTCCTTCATTGAAAACACACACATAAAGGTATTACCAAAGAACAAAAAAAGCGCACATAAAGGTTTTACCAAAGTAGTTAATATCCTACCGGTATGCACATCATTTTTAGTGGTACATGATGCGTACTTGTACCGATTGTATATTTACAACTGCATATACTTAAAGTTTTTTTATCGAAGTCGGTGTCTAATATTTTATTCAATTATTATTTTAAGGTCGATCTGTCATCGCCTGTTTAAAATATGTCACTCAATCATAACCTTAACACATCCTCTAATGTTTCAATTCATTTAATTTTTATTTCTAACATTCTTAAATTTTTTTCAAAAACCCCTAAAATTCCTACTACTAATTGTTGTCGATAAATCAATCACTACAGCTAGCTCTTCTATTGTCGAACTCCTACTACTAATTGTCTTACTATTTTTGTTGGAAAAAGTATGATAAATTAGAAACTTTAAAGCATATTTTTATGGGTAAAGGTGGAGATTCGAACAATAAAATTATGGCTTCATATTCTTTTCCATGCGACATTTACAAATATATCTCATACGCTCAAAAAAAGTGAGTGATAAATGAGAAATTGATGCTCAAAGTAAGATACTTGTGAACTGTGTTAAGGAAAAGTGGAAGCTTATATCCCACATGGGTGGGTTATCAAGTGTAGGATATGTTTATATAAGAGACCTAACTTGATAATTATTGAATAACTTAATTTAATAAGATGTGAGTGACGTATATATTTAGATTGATTGGGTTTTAGAATTTGTGGATATTTTAGCCCATTATGAGATAATTTTTTAAAATATGACATGATATTTTAGAATATTTCAAAATATATGATCAAATGTTATCTTTAATTCGGATATTATTTTGATAATTCTATTTGATTCACGAACTTTATGTCCAATAAGACTCCATGTGAAACCCCAATTAATACCGTGTCAACCTACTAGGTTTAACACAACAAAAACATAGAAAATTTTCTACTACTTTTACTCTGTGATTTTTGAAGAATTTTATACTATTTTTACTCTATGATTTTTGGAAGTATTTTTGTTGATAGAAGAATACGGGGGTATAGTTCGATGATCATTGTAGAAGTGCTACTGTTGTGCTCATTTTGTTGTTGTGTTATGAGAGATAGACGTCCATCGTTTCTCATGCACCACAGGAGCAGACGAATCTGTTTTAAGGAAACTGTATGTTACACAGGCCTCAACGAATATGCTCATATGAATTGTTTTTCGGATACAAGTAAACAATTTCAATTTATTATTTTAATATTCGATTTCTATTTTAAATTTGCATGTATCTATCTTTATGTTATGTTCGATTGATTAATAATATTAATATTTTATTTACTATTTATTTTACATTTTTTTGGACTATAACGCTATATTCTAACAATCATAAGACATACTATTTAAGTTTGTTGGTATTAAATTAGTAATGCAAAGAAGTTATCCCACATTGGTGGGATACTAGCTTGTGAAGCTCTCAAACTTACTCACATTGAGTGGTAAGGTTTAAGCTAGTATCACGGGGCTAGACTTCCAGACCAGCCCACCGTGCGGCCTTAGGCAATGTGACTTAAGACAAACACCTAAGTAAGCATTTTCAACCCTCTCAGAAGATAAAACTTCCCAAGCACTGACAAACGCAAAGCGTTCTATGCGAAAACGTATAAAAAGAGATGGGCGAAGAAGAACACTGAAAGAACGCTCAAGAAAAAAGAAATGAACAACAAGAACACTCAGAGGATTTAGAGTAAATGCCTTTATTCCTTGGAAACTTGGATACATGAAATAAGAGGGGAATGCCTCTATTTATAGTTGAGTTCCCCCTAATCCGACGGTCTATACAGATATACATCGACGACTATAATCAAAGCCCACCAACCATAATGGTACAATACTGGGAATATTCTCGTTCTATCTATGGCAACAAATCCTATGTTTATATGGAAAGTTTACATAGGCGTGGATGGATAAGCTTTCTAGAATCCTCCATGGATCGGGCTAACTTTGGTGGTCTTCTCAAGCCCAAAATATCCTTTAGAACCTCTTGGGCAACCATGTGTGCACCCTATGGTGCCAATGACTCGGACCTTGGCTCATGGCCCGTGACATTCTCTCCCACCAAACTTGGCGACACCCTCGCCGCGCCTCTCGAACAAAGATGAGATCGATCCTGAAAATTCCTCTCGCTCATCTTGGCTTTCTCCCAACTCAGAATCTGGCTTGATTGTCCCCCATAAGGACTGCTCTCCCCATAAAGAGCATCAGACTCTGAATCGGTTGTTCCCCATAAGGACTACTCACCTTGGTTCGCACCGCCATGTAATATCAACCGTCCTAGGTACATCTCGATCGTAGGAACTCTTTCCTACCAGTTGTGACTTGCCCCGATCTGATTATCCCGATCCTTATGCATGAACTTGGACGCCATCACATTGAACATAGAACAAACTTTTAGAACTCTGAAAGGTGGCATGTGTCCCCTCCAAGTCTTGGCAACTTTATCTGATGGGTTAGGTTTTTTGCTCCCTACACCCAACAAATCCGACAAATCAAACTGTAAAACAATATCACTGTGTTCAAGTTGTACCTCATGTTGGTAAACGCCGGTACACCCTATGACAGCAAAAAAACTTATCCAATGTATTCCACCAGTGATCCATGTACGAGGAAAGAATTCAGGGTGAAAAGGGATAAAACATTACCTTAAATAAATCTAAAAAATCGCAGGGAGTTAGGAGAATCCAATTCTTCTAGCACGATATCGAATCCAAGTCGTCACAACAGCGTTCCGACCTCTACGCAGTCCACCCGAATGAAACGAACAATATTTTACTTCTCTAACTGTTAGAGAGGTTTTTCGCAAAAGACATATCTCGGCTGGTAAACCTTATGCCTTTATATAGCATTCAAAAACATAATTATAATTAAAATTGAATTCATTAAATATACAATATATTTAATTGAATATAATTAAATATGTAGAATCTGATTCTACTTTATTTAGGTTTATTTAGATATATATATATTAATAGTATTTGATAATTACAATAATTATCTAGTATTAATATATATAAACAAGATTATCTATAATTACAGTAATTATAATAATTTCAGTTTTTACTTATTACGTGTACACCAAGTTTGTACACATGCTATCTAGTTGATATTTGTTCGTTTCAATCATAGGGTGTGACCCTTGTAGGTTCATGTAACGTTAGAAGTAATATCTAGAACAATTCTAATATTATAAGCAATGAGTGGCATCTAGCAATGCATCATTGCTACCTAAGTTATAGGAAGTCGTGGTTCGATATAACCTTTTTTTTTTCGTGATTAACTCTTTTCATGTATTGCATCTTTTTGCCCTCATATATAGATCGGACACAAGTCATGGAATAGTCACACTTGTATAGTCCATGTATCAGAGCTTTTGGTTTTACAAACCTTAGACTGTGAATGGGTTTTAAATAAAACATTTTCATAAAACGTTTTGCAAATATGTTTTTAAAGGCCATGTCACCAAGTTTTATATGTTCATCTGTGTGCAATTCTCCAGTACCAGTTCTGACCTTGAATGTTACCTTTTATAGAGATTTTCCGATATGAGTACCCGTAGAGGTCGCTGACCTGCCCGCGATCGAGGTCAAGCTGCTAGGTTCGTCGACCCAATAGATGGACCGATGAGTGATCCTTCAGTTCCAGTAGATCTTCCCGCCCCTAGTAGTTCTACTGCACCGACAAATCTACCACCTGCTACCAGTATCGATATGACGAATCCGGTTAGAGGACTGGCAATTTCTAGACCTGCGCCTATGGTAGGAAGTACTGATGAAACCCTGAGTAGACAGTTTCTCTAGTTGATTTAGGGTGCAGTGAGAGTGACATGCACTATACCAGAAGTTCCTATCTCTCAGACTCTTATTGCTAACGGGGTCAGGACCTTTTCTGGATCCCTTGGTGGGGTACCGACGAAGGTAGAGAGTTGGCTTCATAATACTGAGAGGCGTATGGACCAACTGGGTTTGGAGCCAGCTAGGAAATATCAGGGAACTGTATCTATGCTGGATGGAAATGCCCACACTTGGTGGGAATCAGTGGTGAGCAGTGTACCTTCTGAGCGGTTAACATGGGACTTCTTCAAGGAGTGGTTTAGGAATCGCTTCTTGGGAGAGCAGTTCTTGAGAGAGATGCGCCAGGCCTTTAAAGACTTGGTGCAAGGTTCCATGATAGTGGCTGAGTATGAGTTGCGATTTATGGTTCTGTTGAAATATGGCACTAGTTTAGTATCTATGGAGAATGACAGATGTGACAAGTTTTTAGAGGGACTTCGGATTGGGATACGTGATCGTATTGCTACACATCATGATGAGGTATTTGAGGACTTAGTGAATCGGGCAAAGACTACAGAAGAGATGGAGATTTTAATAGCCAGACATAGTGGCAGAGATCGAGATAAAGACAGAGATCGGGGACGAGACCGATATTGATTTGGGAGACATTCTGGGCAGAGTGAGCCTCGTGCACGCCCAGATAAGAGGGCTCGTACTACTATTTATCAGATAGGTGGATCGAGTTTCAGGCCTGCAGTACCTCAAGATTTAGCCGTTAGTCAGGGTGGTTCATCAGGATTCTCTCATGTACCAGCATGTGAGTATTGTGCAAATTTGCATAGGGGAGAGTCTAAAAGAAGGCCATGTCTTGTTTTCGTTGTGAATCCACTGAGCATTTTCTGAAAGAGTGTATGCACCCACCTTCTATAGATATAGTATCGACTCAGATCCCTACACGATTTCAGACTCTTACCTGTTCGTAGGTATCTATTCAGACACCTGCCACATGTCATTATCAGGGTAGAGGTTCAGGATCTACTGCAAGATCTGATAGTAGAGGCTGAGCATATCAGAGTGGAAGACCAGCCTTGTCTGAGGCTAGACAGCCTACTTTGGTTTATGCCACTAGACGTCATGATGATCGAGACGAGCCTGATGTTATTGTAGGTATATTTACCATATTTTCTGTTCCATATTTTGCACTGTTTGACAATGGCTCTACCCATTCCTATATATCAAAATCTGTGTCCCAAGACCTTCAAATTTATGTTGTGACCGCTGAGAATACAATTACTGTTGTGAGTCTAGTGGGTTAGTCAGTAACCGTGAATAAGATCTTCAGACGATGGCCCCTTGAAGTTTAAGAGGGAACTTTTCCAGCTGATCTTATGAAATTACCGTTAGAGGAATTTGACCTGATTCTTGGTATGGATTGGTTGTCTGAACATCGAGTTAATTTGGATTGTGAGTCCAAGAGAGCGATCCTGAAGACTTTTGATGACCGAGAGGTTATTCTGGTTGGTGAGAGACGTGGGTATCTATTGAATGTAGTATCTGCTTTGACTGCTGGCAAAATAATCCGGAAAGGTTACGAGATATTTATTGCTTGTAGTCTGAATACCGAGGGATCTCTATCAAAGATTGAGGAAATACCTACGGTGAAAGAGTTTCCTGATGTGTTTCTTGAGGAGTTACATGGTTTGCCACTAGACAGAGACGTGAAGTTTGAAATTGAGACTTATTCATGATCAATGCCAGTTTTTATGAACCCATATCGTATGGCTCCTAAGGAGCTTAAGATTTAGTTACAAGAGCTCCTTAATTGAGGTTTCATTCGACCTAGCTCTTCACCCTAGGGAGCTCAAGTTTTGTTTTTCAAGAAGAAAGATGGTTCACTTCAGTTATGCATTGATTACCAAAAGTTGAACATAAAGAATAAATATCCCCTACCCAGGATTGATGACTTGTTCGATCAGTTTTGGGGATCCTCTATTTTCTCAAATATTGATATTTGATCTGGGTATTATCAGCTAAAGATAAAAGGGTCTGATGTTGTGAAGACAACTATTCGTACCAAATACGGGCATTACGAGTTCCTAGTAATTTCTTTTGGTTTAACCAATGCTCTTGTAGCCTTTATGGATTTGATGAACCGTATATTTTAGCCTTATATGGATCAGTTCATTGCGGTATTCATCGATGATATTCTGGTCTATTCTTGGACTGAGGCTGAGTATGTAGTGCACTTGAAGATTGTTCTGTAGACTCTCAGAGAGCATCTGTTGTATGCTAAATTGAGCAAGTGTGAATTCTGGCTTAGTGAAGTGACCTTCCTCAGTCATGTGGTCTCGACTCGAGGTATTCAGGTTGATCCGAGTAAAATTGAAGCCATCGTGAGTTGGAAGTAGCCTAAGAATGTCTTTGAGATTCGTAGTTTCTTAGGCTTAGCTGAATATTATAGACGTTTTATATAGGGTTTCTCTATCATTGTTGCCCCTCTGACGAAGTTGTTGAGGAAGAATGTACCCTTCATCTGGACTGATGCACAACATGAGAGTTTTAAGAAATTTAAGACAACTTTGACTCAGGCTCCAATTTTAACCCAACCCGAGTCGGGGAAGGATTTCACAGTTTAGAGCGATGCTTCACGTTCTAGGCTTGGTTGTGTTCTGATGCAAGATGGGAAGGTGATCAGTTATGCTTCATGTAAGTTGAGACCACACGAGTGTAATTATCCCACGCATGATCTGGAGTTGACCACTGTAGTTTTTGCCTTGAAAATATGGAGACACTATCTCTACGGGGAGAAATGTTACATTTATACAGATCACAAGAGCCTAAAGTATCTCCTTACTCAAAAAGAGCTTAACTTGAGACAACGTCGTTGGCAAGAGCTTCTTAAGGATTATGACTGGAGTTGCTGATGCTTTGAGTCGCAAGGCTATTTTAGACCTGAGGTCTTTGTCAGGATGAGTATGTTTGATAATGGCGGTTTATTGGCTGAGTTACAAGTAAGCCGACCTTGGCTGAGGAGATCAAGGCTAAGCAACTTCTAGACAGTTCTTTACTTCATGTCATTTAACAGGTTGAGCAGGGTTCCGCATCTGTTTATGCTTTTGATCAGAATGGTGTTTTGTGCTTCAAGGGTCGTTATTGTGTGTCTGTCGACGCCGAGTTGAAGCAAGCCATTCTTAGTGAGGCTCATAGTAGCCCTTATGCTATGCATCTCGGTAGGGATAAGATGTACCAGAATTTGAGGCAGAGGTACCGTTGGGTTGGAATGAAGAAGGATATCTCGGATTATGTGGCTAGATGTCTGACTTGTCAACAGGTTAAGGCAGAACATCATCATTCTTCTGGTCTCTTACAGCCTATTAGGATTCCTGAGTGGAAATGCGAACGGATCACGATGGACTTTGTTATAGGATTGCCTCTGACTCATTCTAAAAAGATTCTATCTGGGTGATTGTTAATCGACTCACCAAGTCTGCTCATTTCATTCATGTTCGAGTTACTTATTCTCTAGAAAAGCTGGCTAGGTTGTATATTTCTGAAATTGTCAGGCTTCATGGTGTGCCTTTGTCCATTATTTTTTATTGAGATCCGAGATTCACCTCTCAATTTTGGAGAGTCCTTCAGGAAGCTTTGGGCACACGTCTGAATTTTAGTACTTCCTTTCATCCTCAGACCGATGGCCAGTCTGAGAGAGTGATTCAGATCTTGGAAGACATGCTACGGGGTTGTGTGATTGACTTCCGTGGTAGTTGGGAAGATTTCTTGCCCCTGGCCAAGTTTGCTTATAATAATAGTTATCTGGCGAGCATTCGTATGGCACCGTATGAGGATTTGTATGGCCGTAAATTTCGTACTCCCATCTACTGGACAGAGTTGTATGAAAGAAAGACCTTGGGTCCCGAGTTGGTTCGAGAGACTGAGGAGACCATCAGATTGATTTGTAACCGCCTAAAAGAAGCTTTTGATAGACAAAAGTCATATGCTGATCGGAGGAGAAAAGATATCGAGTTTAAGGTTGGTGATCAGGTCTTTTTAAAAGTATCTCCATGGAAGAAAGTTTCGAGATTTGGGCGCAAAGGCAAGCTAAGTCTGAGATTCATCGGGCTGTACCGTATTTTGAAGAGAGTTTGACCTGTTGCTTATCTGCTTGAGTTGCCTCCTCAACTTAGCCGTATCCATGATGTATTTCATGAATCTATGTTGAGGCAGTATCATCTGGATCCGAGTCACGCTATTCAGGTTCGAGACATTGAGCTGAGGCCAGACTTATTGTATGAGGAGGAACCTTTGCAGATTTTGGGTTTTGATGACAGAGTTTTGAGAAACAGTCACATTCCTATGGTTAAGGTCTAGTGGAGAAACCGTAGCCCTTTAGAGGCCACCTGGGAGACTGAGGAATCTATGAGAGAGTAGTTTTCGCAACTGTTCAAACCAGGTAAATTTCAAGGACAAAATTTCTTTTAGGGGGAGACCCTTAAAAAAATCACATTTCCCCTTTTTAAGTGTTACACTCCATCTAATATTTCTTGATATCTTGAGTAGACTATTATAAATGAATAACTATGGTATCTCATATCAATTTATTCGAGCATGGCCATGCATTTTCTAGTCTCACTTAATCAAGTGGCCTATGATATTACTCATATTATGTAGGAGGAAAAATCCTATATTGATCAACCATATTCCGCTACATAGATTGCAATATATCCAATATTAGTCTTTATAGTGTAGTCAGTTACGACACACGTTTGACCACGTCAAAATATGTCACTCACGATGTTGAGATAATGATGATCTCAAGTCTGAGGATCATACATGTAGTTATCACTATGAGCAATGTTCTGACTGCCATATAATAATCCAAGAAACATGCTTGATAAGTGTTCAAAAGTACTATTTTTCTTACCCTTTTTACTAATATTATTGTTAGACTTAGGCTCATATTAGTTGCATAGTTAGCCATTCATGCATTAATCCATGTTTCCTTCAATCGTTGAGCTTGATTACATAACTTGGTGAATTTTTGTGGAAATAGATGCTGCTTTGGTGTGTTTTTGTGTGTGTATGTGCAGGATCACTTGCCAAAGCAATGCCGAGCTAGTTGCCAGGGCAATGCATGAAGGATATGCCGAGCTAGTTGCCAGGGCAGTGCATGAAGGAGACGCCGAGCCAGTTGCCATGGCATTTGTCGACAAAGACCAAAAGCAATATGGATGTCGAAATTCATGACTTTACAAGCCCAAGATGACATGGAGCAAGGCCCAAGCCCAAAGGAATTTGATTGCCATGCAGAGATTAAAGAAGAATTAAATTCCAAGAAGATAGGAGAAGTTCTAATAGGAATAAAATTATAATAAAGAATTATATTCTTCAAAGATAATTTAATTCCAACTCAAACTCCTCCTCAAAGAAGGACTTTGGCCTAGCCCTATAAATAGCAAGGAAATTCGACAAATCAAGAGGAGAGAGCAAGAGTTAATTTCGACAACTCCAAGAGAGGAAGCAAAGGGAATTTTAGGCAAGCATCTAGGGCAAGGAATTTTCGACAAGCTTCATCTTTTCTTCCTTGTTCGATTGGGTTCATGCTAGGGATTGTTTATCTTGTGTTTCTTTGGAACCTAGCCATGAACTAAATTTACTTGGCTATGGTTATTGTGTTTTGTGGTTGTGAGAAACTATTGGTTTTTGTTTAGGTAATAAGAGTTTGCACTTTTCTATTTCAAGGTTTATTCATTCTTGATTCTTATTATTGTTTTTGAGTGAATTGGGAGAGGATCTCGTGATTTCATCCATTTATCTAATATCGGGAGAGTTAGATTCAAGAAACGAATGAATATGATCTTTATGCAATCCAATGATGGTGAAGATTAATCCGGCTTAGGAATAAGTTAAGGATTTCAACGGCTAAGAGGAGCGCAAGATTGGTTGTTGTTCACCCTTGATTCACGAGGATGTATTATCAAGGCATGCACAAGTAGCTAGAGTTTCGACTTAGGGATAAGAAGAAACCATTGAAGAACGCTCCGCCGAACCTTGAAGTTGCTGCCCGATCGCCCAAGTAGTTGCCCAACTAGTCGCCCAAGCAACCATCAATTAGTTGCTAAGGCAACCCCGTACAGCAAGTCGCCACGGCAACCGAGTTGCCCATGCACTCTTTACCAAGACAATCCAATCGGCTATCACACCTCAACTCACGATAACCTAGCCTATCTCTCTCATTCGAATTCACCTTTTCTTTTACTTAATTGCTTTCTAGATTAGTTATTAGTTAAAACTTCTATAATCCTTCACTTGTGTTTTTACTTTTTACAGTGCAAGAGACTAGATTCTTGAAGTGGCACCAATCCCTGTGGAGACGATATCTTTTATACTATAACTTGCGACGTGTATACTTGCACAATTGCGTAGCACTTATTACGCGCAACAAGTTTTTGGCGCCGTTGCCGGGGATTGGCAATAGCGACTTTGTTTTTATTTTCTTGCACATTCTTTTTATTTTTCTTGTTTAAAATTCAAAGGGCTAACAAACTTTGGTTTTGCATTGGTATATGACCAGGGCAAGACCGACTTCACCAGAATATCCCTTTGATCCAGAAATCGAACGAACCTTACAAAGACTTAGACGAAGGATAAGAGAAGCAATGGCAAATCAAGGCGGCAATATGAATCAAGATGTTCGAGCGGGAGGAGGAGTGATTCTTGCGAAAGCAGAACTATTCGAGACTATCTTGAAGAAGATCTTGATGGACTTAACCCGGAGTTGTCGCACTGAAATTGAAGCCGACCACTTTGAGTTGAAACCGGTAATGTTTAATATGATCAACACAATAGGTCAATTTGGCGGCTCAAAGCGAAGATGCACGACAACATCTGAAATCTTTCCTCGAGATTTGCAACTCGTTCAAGATACACGGAGTTACCCCGGTGTCCTACGATTAAGATTATTCCCTTATTCTTTGAGGATAGGCGAAAGCATGGCTGAATAGCATTCTGCCGGATCCATAGCATCTTGGACTGATCTTTGTCGTGATTTCCTTGCTAGATTTAATCCTACAAATTTGGTGATAAGCCGTAACGACATTACTTCTTTTCGGCAGGCGGATGATGAATCCATGTACGAGGCTTGGGAGCGATATAGAGAACTTCTACACAAATGCCCTACACGGATTCGGTGTGGACGCAAGTGACAATGTTTTACAATGTCGTGAATACACCAACAAGGATGATGCTAGATGCCTCGCAAACAAGCGGCATACTCTTAGATAAGTCGCGGAGGAAGCAATGCAAATTTTAAACAGGCTGGCCAAGAATGACTATCGATTCTCATCTACTAGAAGAGGAGGAGTTAGGCGCTAAGCCACAATACATGAACTAGGATCATCAGATTCAATTTCGCACAATTGGCCGCTTTAACCAAGATGGTCCGAACATGCAAAAACCAAACAACACACATGAAGTCAAGGTAATGGATTCTTTTTGTGAGTTATGTGGTGATAACCATAATTCTTACGAATGTATGCGAGAATCCGAATCCAGCTTCTATGTGGGGAATTACAATCGGGGCAACAACATGATGTCCAATACATACAATCCAGCTTGAAAGAAGCACCGAATTTTTCATGGAGTAATCCCAACAATGCTCTAAACCAGAACAATCAGAATGCACAAGCATCGGGATTCAGTGAGAATATGCCACGCAATGGATGCCGCAGCAACAACCGACAACATCTAGTTCTTTGGAAAATTCTCTAAATGCTTTTATGATGAAAACTGAATCTTATATGGCTGAGAATAGTAATTTCATAAAAAGAACTGATGCTTTTATTAACAGGACCGAGATGAGATTGCAAAACCAAGAGGCGGCAATCAAATCATTGGAAAATCAAGTCGGACAATTTGCTCAAAATCTGAACACTAGACCACAAGGAGGTTTACCTAGCGATACTGAAGTCGCAAGAGGAACTGGCCATGAGCAATGTAAGGCAATCACCACCAGAAGTGGCCAACAACTTAGAGAGGTTCAAACCCGCTCGTCAAACAAAACTCCACAAAAAGATCAAGATGAACCTAGCGGCAAAGCCTCAGATGCTGAACCAGGAATTGCCACGGCAACCGGAAATAAACATGCCTCGGCAACCGATGACGCCTCGACTTCTTGTGATAAGCATGCCTCAGCAACCCCAGTTGATAACGCATCGGCAACTCGGATGTCCGGCAATGCCGTCAATCAGTTTTTCAAACCAATGAAAGGATATAAGATATCCGACTTCCACCACCATTCCCACAAAGGTTGAAGCGACAAAAGCAAGAATACCAATTCAAGAAGTTTCTTGATATCCTAAAGCAAGTACACATCAACTTGCCATTGGTGGAAGCAATTGAACAAATGCCAAACTATGCCAAGTTTCTTAAAGACATTGTGTCCAAGAGAACAAGGCTAGGAGAGTTTGAAACAGTTGTCGCGACAGAGGGATGCATGGCAATGTTGCACAATCGCATGCCGCCCAAGTTGAAGGATCCCGGAAGTTTCACAATACCCTGTTCTATTGGAAATCACTATGTCGGGAAGGCAAGACCTACAACAGTTATGCTGCAGCTAGCCGACAGATCCTATGTGCATCCAGAGGGAAAAATCGAGGACATACTGGTAAAAGTTGATAAATTCATTTTTCCCGTGACATTATTGTTTTGGATTGTAAAGCGGATGAGCATGCACCTATCATTCTCGGAGACCATTCCTAGCAACAGGAGAACTTTGATTGATGTTGAAAAGGAGAACTCACAATGAGGGTGAATGACCAGCAGGTAAAACTAAATGTGTTCCAAACACTAAGGCATGCCGATGATCGGAAGAATGCCAACTACTTCATGCCACGGCAGAGTTTAACCGATGAGGAATTTAGTTGCCTCGGCAACTACATTGCCGACCACGAGGAACATGAGGAGTATGAAGAATCGGTCAATGAGGAACAACCAGAAGAGGCAAATTGGCTAGTCAATCGACCGGTACATACTTTGAACCACTTTGGACTACTCGGGTAAGGAAGGTAAGCTCGAAAAACCCTCTATCGAAAATCCACCAATTCTTGAGTTGAAACAATTGCGAGCAATTGAAATATGTATACTTAGGGATCGATAATACATTACCCGTAATTATTTCCTCTAAGTTACAACTGAGCAGAGAAAAGAAGCTGATCAACATGTTGAAGCTACATAAAAGGCAATAGGGTGGACAATTGCCGACTTGAAGGGAATTAGCCGGCGGTGTGCATGCACAAGATCTTGTTGGAAGATGATCACAAACCTTCAATTGAGGCCCAGAGGAGACTGAATCATGCCATGAAAGGGGTTGTAATGAAAGAAATCATCAAGTGGCTTGACGCCGGCATTATATACCCTATCTCCGATAGTACGTGGGTAAGTCGGTACAATGTGTACCGAAAAAGAGAGGTATAAAAAGTGGTAAGCAATGAAAATAATGAACTTATCCCAACCAGATGTGACCGGTTGGAGGGTTTGTATGGACTATCGAAAGCTAAACAAAGCCACTAGGAAAGATCACTTCCCATTACCCTTTATTGATCAAATGCTTGACCGTCTTGCAGGTAAACCCTTTTATTGTTTTCTTGATGGTTATTCAGGTTACAATCAGATTGCCATAGCACCGAGAAGATCAAGAAAAGACAACCTTCACATGCCCATACGGTACTTATGCCTTCCGAAGGATGCCGTTCGGATTATGTAACGCCCCGGCAACCTTCCAAAGATGCATGATGGCGCTCTTTTCAGACATGGTCGAAGACTTCCTTGAGATCTTCATGGATGATTTTTCGGTTTTTGGTAATGACCGACGGCTGTCTCGGCAATTTAGAGAGGGTGTTGGCAAGATGCGAAAAGCAGATTTAGTCCTCAATTGGGAGAAATGCCACTTTATGGTAGATGAAAGAATAGTGCTCGCCACAAGATTTCATCCAAGGGAATTGAAGTAGACAAAGCCAAGGTGGACGTGATCGAGAGATTACCCCACCAATTTCGGTTAAAGGAAATTGAAGTTTTCTCGGACATGCGAGTTTTTACGGGAGGTTCATTCATAATTTTTCTAAAATCACTAAACCCTTGTGTAATCTGCTTGAACAGGATAAAGTATTCGATTTTGATGATTCTTGCACCCAAGCATTCAAAACCCTAAAAAAAGCTTGCCTCGGCACCCATTGTCGTTCCACCAGTTGACGCTACTACCTTTTGAGCTCATGTGTGATGCAAGTGATTTCGCGGTAGGAGCAGTCCTAGGCCAACGCATAGGTAAGACCTTCCATGTGATATACTACGCTAGTAAAACTCTTAACGATGCTCAAGTGAATTACACAACAACGGAGAAAGAGTTACTAGCTGTAGTTTTTCGCATTTGACAAGTTTCGATCCTATTTAATTGGTACAAAGGTAATTGTTCATACGGACCATTCGGCAATCAAATACTTATTTGCTAAAAAGGATGCTAAACCTCGTTTGATTCGTTGGATATTACTTTTACAAGAATTTGATATTGAAATTAAGGACAGGAAAGGAACAGAAAATCAAGTGGCCGATCACTTATCACGTTTGGAACGCAATAGGAGGAGGACGCGGATCTAGAGATATGTGATGCATTCCCGGATGAACAAATTCTAATCGCCTCGGCAACCCTTGACGCCTCGGCAGCCCATGACGCCTCGGCAACCATGGATGCACACGCCTCGGCAATTTTGGGAGCAGACACTACGGCAGCACATGCCTCGGCAATACCCTGGTACGCAGATTTAGTTAACTTCCTTGTTTGTGGTATTTTTCCGTATGGCATTACTCACCAAGGGAAGAAGCGGTTCCGCCATGATGCTAAGCATTACTTTTGGGACGAGCCTCTTTTGTTTAAACAATGTGCAGATCAGGTTATACGCCGATGTGTCCCTGAAGAAGAGCAACAGAATGTACTCCGGCAATGCCATTCTTCACCCTATGGAGGACATTTTGGAGGAACTCGTCACATGCCCAAAGTCTTGCAATCCGGTTTGTATTGGCCAACATTGTACAAAGATGCCCAAGACTTTTACAAGCAATGTGATCGTTGCGGAGGGCGGGCAATATCTCTAGGCGACATGAGATGCCACTCGAACATCATCGAGGTGGAACTGTTCGATATATGGGGATCAATTTTATGGGACCTTTCCCATCTTCATTCGCAACCTCTACATCCTACTCGCGATCGACTATGTGTCTAAATGGGTAGAGCATTTGCAGTTCCCAACGAGCGATTCCAAGACCGTGCAACGATTCTGTGAGAAAAACATATTTTACGGTTTGGGATGCCGAGAGCAATTATCAGCGACGGGGGCAAGCATTTTGACAACAGACTAATTGCCAAGATGTTGCAACACTTGGCATATCACACAAGATCGCCACGGCATATCACCCACAAACCAACGGGCAAGCAGAAATTTCAACGGGAGTTGAAGGGAATACTCGAGAAAGTTGTAAATCCCTCAAGGAAGGATTGGTCATTAAGACTAGATGACGACTTTGGGCATATCGTGACTGCATTCAAAACACCATTAGGTATGTCCCCCTTTCGCTTGTCTATGGTAAAACATGTCATCTACCGGTGGAAATCGAGCACAAGGCGTCTTGGGCAACCAAGACCGTGAATATGGATTGGGAAGTGCCGGACAAAAGCGCTTGATGGATCTCAATGAGATAGAAGAATTTCGTGCACTCGCCTATAACAATGCACGAATCTACAAGGAGAAAACAAAGCGATGGCATGACAAGAAACTATTGCCACGGCAATTCACGCCAGGGCAACTAGTTCTCCTATTCAATTCTCGGCTAAAACTTTTCCCGGGAAAGCTGAAATCAAGATGGTCAGGACCATTTGAAGTAAATCAAACCATTCTCCCATGGTATTTGTGATAATCAAGTCCATCTCTGACGACCATGAATTCAAAGTTAATGGACAAAGATTGAAGCACTACAATGGTGCCCATGTGGAACGTAACAAGGAAGTGGTCAACTTAGGAGATGCATGAGCATGCTCTCCTTTCAGTATTTTCTTTTTCTTTTTCTTTTCATTTTTATTTTTAGGAGATATTTTATTTTTCTTCATTATCTTTAGTTTTCAGGTTTTCTTTGTTTTCTTTTTCACAACAAGACTCACAACTACTATGCTAAGGAAATTTACTGCCAAGATCCTTGCCCCAGCAACCAATGAAGAAGATGCCGCGGCAACCTACATCGTGCCTGCACAAGCTGATGCCACGGCAACCAACCCTGAAGACGCCACGGCAACCAACCCTGACGACACCCCGGCAACCACTGCAAAAGCCAAAAGTAAAGCACTTATGCCCGAATCAACTCCTACGAAATCATTTTCTGATTTTTCAGATTCGGACGAGTCCTCCATTGAACCAATAAAGACCGCACCAATTGAATCTTCCAAACGAAAAGCCATTGACATTGATGAAGAGGATGATGAGGACAACCCCGTACGAGGATCGATTCCACCACCAGCAACAAGAAAACAACCATCACGTTCAAGCAAGAAAGTCAAGACGTCAACTAGAAGGAAACTAATCATCTACGATGACGAACTCTCGGAGTAAGTCCTCGTATGCATTTTTATTTTTATTTTTCGTTATTTTTATGCATGCATTGAGGACAATGCCTCACTCGAGTTTGGGGGGGGATTGTTACACTTAAGTATTACATTTAGGATACATAAATTGCTTGCCATGCCTTTAAATTGGAACAAGAATTGCTTAGATTTGATGAATATTCAATGATGACTTTACCAATGCACTTAATTGATAGAATTTTTATTCTAGGATAACCATGGAAAAACTTAGAATTTTACTATGATGCTAAATTTGATGAAACACTGTTGTGGTTTGATTGATTTAAGGAGTTCTAGTAAACTTAGGTTGATAATTAACTAATTGGGGGATTAGAATAAAAATTGGATGAATGCTAGAGGTGCCCGAAATTGGCTCTAGCATGTGCTAAAAATTGATCACTAGAGGTGCCCGAAACTGGCTCTAGGAGGCGTTAAAATTTTTTCGGTTAACTAGAGGTGCCCGAAACCGGCTCTAGTCGATTAAATTAACTTAAGAAAACTAAAAATAAAACACTAGAGGTGCCCGAAATTGGCTCTAGTTAAAACATGTTAAAAAGAACCCAATGAAGTAATTTGAAAACCTATTGTTTGCATAGAATCCGAAAAATCAACTTGCACACAACTCGCACACACTCACAAGCATTATAGTTTGATTCCGAGTAATTCCTCAGTTTTTGAAAAATAAAAAGCCAATAATACTTTGTGCCCCGGTTGAGAGAATTGAAATCAAGTTCAAAGCTAAGTTTGTGAAAATTTGAAGTCTTGGCAGGTAATTATGAGTTTGCATTGCTTGAGGACAAGCAATAGTTCGAGTTTGGGGGTGTGATAAGTGTTCAAAAGTACTATTTTCTTACCCTTTTTACTCATATTATTGTTAGACTTAGGCTCATATTAGTTGCATAGTTAGCCATTCATGCATTAATCCATGTTTCCTTCAATCGTTGAGCTTGATTACATAACTTGGTGAATTTTTGTGGAAATAGATGCTGCTTTGGTGTGTTTTTGTGTGTGTATGTGCAGGATCACTTGCCAAAGCAATGCCGAGCTAGTTGCCAGGGCAATGCATGAAGGATATGCCGAGCTAGTTTCCAGGGCAGTGCATGAAGGAGACGCCGAGCCAGTTGCCATGGCATTTGTCGACAAAGACCAAAAGCAATATGGATGTCGAAATTCATGACTTTACAAGCCCAAGATGACATGGAGCAAGGCCCAAGCCCAAAGGAATTTGATTGCCATGCAGAGATTAAAGAAGAATTAAATTCCAATAAGATAGGAGAAGTTCTAATAGGAATAAAATTATAATAAAGAATTATATTCTTCAAAGATAATTTAATTCCAACTCAAACTCCTCCTCAAAGAAGGACTTTGGCCTAGCCCTATAAATAGCAAGGAAATTCGACAAATCAAGAGGAGAGAGCAAGAGTTAATTTCGACAACTCCAAGAGAGGAAGCAAGGGAATTTTAAGCAAGCATCTAGGGCAAGGAATTTTCGACAAGCTTCATCTTTTCTTCCTTGTTCGATTGGGTTCATGCTAGGGATTGTTTATCTTGTGTTTCTTTGGAACCTAGCCATGAACTAAATTTACTTGGCTATGGTTATTGTGTTTTGTGGTTGTGAGAAACTATTGGTTTTTGTTTAGGTAATAAGAGTTTGCACTTTTCTATTTCAAGGTTTATTCATTCTTGATTCTTATTATTGTTTACGAGTGAATTGGGAGAGGATCTCGTGATTTCATCCATTTATCTAATATCGGAGAGTTAGATTCAAGAAACGAATGAATATGATCTTTATGCAATCCAATGATGGTGAAGATTAATCGGCTTAGGAATAAGTTAAGGATTTCAACGGCTAAGAGGAGCGCAAGATTGGTTGTTGTTCACCCTTGATTCTTGAGGATGTATTATCAAGGCATGCACAAGTAGCTAGAGTTTCGACTTAGGGATAAGAAGAAACCATTGAAGAACGCTCCGCCGAACCTTGAAGTTGCTGCCCAGTCGCCCAAGTAGTTGCCCAACTAGTCGCCCAAGCAACCATCAATTAGTTGCCAAGGCAACCCCGTTGTGCAAGTCGCCACGGCAACTGAGTTGCCCATGCACTCTTTTACCAAGACAATCCAATCGGCTATCACACCTCAACTCACGATAACCTAGCCTATCTCTCTCATTCGAATTCACCTTTTCTTTTACTTAATTGCTTTCTAGATTAGTTATTAGTTAAAACTTCTATAATCCTTCACTTGTGTTTTTACTTTTTACAGTGCAAGAGACTAGATTCTTGAAGTGGCACCAATCCCTGTGGAGACGATATCTTTTATACTATAACTTGCGACGTGTATACTTGCACAATTGCGTAGCACTTATTACGCGCAACAATGCTCATAGCGGGTCAGTCCAATATGTCGTTCTCTAACACATACTTATGTATTGATTTTGACATCTTCATGTTAATGACAACACTTTGTCATCAATCAACTACATATTAGTCTTAATATATTATTGTTGTCCATGCCCACAATAATACTCGACTAAGGACATTCAAGAATAACTATATTATTCTAAGGACTTTATTATAATTAAGTTTATTTATAAATGCACAGAATAAGACTGAAAAATAATAATGGCTTTATATTAACATGATAAAATAAGTATGTCTTTTACAACCATCTCATGATTGTCTTTGGGCATACTCCAACACCTTACTCCTTTTCCTGGCATTTACTCTACGCATCAATCCTTCATCCTTGAAGTTTGATGCCCCACTGCTCCTCAGCAATGCAACACCCATCAACACTTCTCTCCCATTGAAGTTTGATGCCTCGACCACCTTGCCCATGGGTGGCTCTTCGACGGCCTTCAAGCCAACTGCCTCGGGAAACTCTTGCCCCTCCAAGGTAGTTTTCCCAACTGTCGCCTCCAAATTGATGTCTCCTCGGCTTGGAGCATCCTCGACAAGCTGTATGGCTGTTAGCTTCTTGGTCCCCCCCGTTGTCTCAGCACACAGGCACAACACACTGTTGTCTCGAATCAAAGATGTACATGACGTCAGCACACGAAATGATGAGAGCCTTTATACGGTCAATGAAGTTTAGTCCCAAAATAAAATCAAAGTCATCTAACTCGATTACCTTGAAATCTTCCTTGGCCTTCCAATCCCCGATTTGAAACTCAATCTTCTGTACTAACCCCACAACTGGAACTTCCTTGGCATTCACAGCCTTGATCTTACCGGTTGACTCCACAACTTTAAGACCAAGCTTCTCAACAGCCTTCTTAGACATGAATAGATCACTTGCTCTGGTGTCCACCAAAGCATTCCTCGATCGTCCTACCATGTTGATGTCAACAAACATCAACCCATTCTGCTTCCGGCCCTTCCTCACCTCGGCATAATTCAAAATCATCAAGCCAAGTCTCGCAGCCTCTTCACTCTCAGGCTCGTCCTCCTTGGACTTCTTGACTTGCTCCGGGCACTCTCACGCTAAATGCAGCCCCTTACATCAGTAACACTTCCGATGTAGTTTCTCTACCCTCGGCTTCCCTCCTTTGACGCTGGCAATTGCACCAAGTCTTCCTGGTTCTCCATCTGTCTCATCATCCTCTTGGACAATAGCATCAAGGTGGCTGTTCTTGGGACAGTCTTTCACTACTTGTTGACCATCACAATGCTAGGCTTGGTCGATAGCCTCTCCTTGCCATCATCGCTGCTATCTCTGGAATAACTCTCCTCATCGTCTCCTTTACCATTGCCCTTGCCACGAGGCTTAGAAGACTTGGATTCCTTGGACATGTAACCACTATACTCGATCAGGGACTCTGCAATGGCTAGAGCTTTGGAAAGTTCTCTTACATCCCTCTGCTCTAACTCAGTCCTGGCCCATGGCTTCAGTCCATCCATGAATATGAAAAGCGCATCCTTCTCACACAAGCCGGGGATAAAGAGTTGTAGCTTACTAAACTCCTAAATATAATCCGCAACGGATCCCTTATGTCGAAGCCTCCTAAACTTGGACATGGCTTCTCTCAGTGTTACTCGGGCAAAACTGCTGCTTGAACTCCGCTTGAAACTCCTCCCAGGTTCCAATGCCCGTACCCCTACTATTCTCATCAAGGCACCTACGTCGCCACCATAACAAAGCAATGTTCGTCAAGTAAACAACAATAGTATTTACCTTATTAGCATCGTCTATGATGCCGATTCCCTAAAAGTATTGCTCCATGCACCAAATGAAGTTCTCAACATCTTTCGTCGATCGGTTCCCTTTGAACTCTTTTGGCTTCGAAATGTCATTTGCTAGTCTTGGTTTCGTTGTGATTAACGCATCGTTCTGCATGGCAGCCTGATAAACCAGCACCTCCACCTTCAGATCCACCATTTCCACCCTCAAGGCCTCTAACTTGGCTTCGAGAGCATCTCTCTTTTCGTCTTACTGATCACCCTGGTCATCCAGCTCCTCGAGCCGTGTATCTACCACGTCAAGTCACTCCACAGACTCCTTCATAGATCCCTCAAGTCAGGTAACCCTCTCATTGAGCGCCGATAGCTTGTCCCTCATGTAATCCCCTCGACCCGACCTAATCACAAGACCGAACCGAGCAAGCTACATCAGGTTTACCGAAGTAAATCAGAAATATTAAACCTAAAACATGTCCATTTTTTATTTTATCTTGTCTAGATGCATTAATTCTTCCCTACATTTTCATACTGACCTCAGGTGAGCACTCATCTCAATCGGGCATCCTAACGACCTCCAATTGGCCACAAACACATAGTAGGGACCAAAATGTAATATCTGCAAATTAGAAGGACTTTTCTAATTTTTAAATTTCCAGCCTTTAATTAAGTATATTTCAAGCTTACATGTCAAAAATCAGCTTCAAACGATCATCCATGCTCAAATAATTGGCAAAACAAGATTTAGGGACTAAAGCGAAAGAAAACAGAACTGCCTTTCCAGGACATTAACTGAAACAACGGTATCCATATCGATACGCTGAGTCTCGTATCGATACGATTGTGAGTACATCATTTCAATACGGTGAGACCCGTACTGGTACGCTACTTCGAGTATAAAATGCGGGTTAAAATTATTTCACATCGTACCGATACTGTCCCTTGGTGAGTCGGTACGCGACCTCCTCTCCAAAAAGTGTAATTCCAGTAGCCTTGAGGCGTATCGAAATGACCCAGCCTGTACCGAAACACCCTGGCCTTATTTGCCTAGCCGTACCGATAGGGTCCCTCGCGTATCGGTATGCCTGGGCCTGTAATGTCAAAATTAGCTATTTTTCACATAATTCTAGATGCAATTTGCCTCTCTATCAACTTTCAAACATGCATATCAATACTTCAATATACATAATCTAACATTTATACCAATATTAGGCAAAAAAAACAACATCATGCTTCCAAAGGACCACTCTAGAGGCATGCTTCCTATACCACTTTGCCAAACATACCAAAATGCACATTTAAACCATTCTCAGCATAAGCAACATGCCATCACAATCAACATAGCACTCTAAACTTGGACAAACCAGCACAACATAGCAATCCACAAGAAAACTCTAGATGCATACCTAACCATCCATTCAACCTCAACTATAGGAAAATAAAAACATCAAGCTAATCAACATATAACCACCATAAAAAACCAGCATAGAATCATTTTAGAGAATCTCAATGCAATGGATTTACAATTCCCAAAAACCATGGTGAACACATTGCCTTATTAACCGGAAACGTAAACCGAGTTCATACTCAAAAGTAGTTTATCTCTTGAATCCTTGCAAACCTTGCCTATGCTGCCCATAACTTTAATGCTCTGCATCGTTAGGAAAAAGAGAGCGTAAGCACACATGCTTAGTGAGGATGCTCATAAACAATGATGCACTAAAACCATTTAAAACCACATGCTTGCTTTTCCCAAAACATGCTTACAACCTAAGCATTTTCAATGATTCCAACCTAATTAAAACATAACAACCTTTATATGACATCACATACAAACCATGCTTAAATCCCAAAGCATTATGAACAAGGTTCAAACACATGAACTTTCACATATATTGGCATTTATAGTGACTCGTATAGACTACCTCCATCCTATACACATAACAGATACACGGATCTCTCATACCATGCCTAGTTAAATCGCATGATACCCCAAACCTTCCCTAGTTAAATTGCAAGATTTGACACCCTCGCCTAGTTAAACCATGAGATCTTACCCTTGCCTAGTTAAACCACAAGTATACCGACCTTGCCTAGTTAATCCGCAAGATCAGCATCAGTTTGGGTTGCCTAGTTAAACTGCAAGTCTCCAAATGAGGTCCCAAACAGTTCGAGTGGCCTTGTTACACCTCCACACCTCAAAGACCTATGGCCACAATCGATTTTGTTTATATTTTATAGTGCAATTTTAATCCTATGACATGCCAACTATATCCGAATGTTTTCTCACCTTGTCACATAGCCAATATATTATTTACAAAATCGTTTACTTACTGTTTTACAATGCATTTCATAAAACGCCACATATGCAAATCTCATTGCCAATTCAATAACACCATTCCCAACCGGAATGAAAACCAATGCTCAATAGCATTTAATATACTTTCAAACCCCTGCATATGTACTCAAAATCATGCATTACCAGTAAGTAAATCATACCATGTTTATCATCAAAACATGCAAACTACATGCTCATATCGAAGCCGATATTCAAGTGCAAAATAAGGGAAACTTACTTCCGAGCTTAGGTAAGTGTCTCACGCTTACCCTAAACTTCCAACAACCTTCAAAAACCTTTGTAAAGCATTTAAAACCAGTTTCCACTCACCGATACGCCTCGCCCTCCTCGCCGACGCGAAATAAGCTCCCGACAAGCAACCAAACAATGTCAAGCTTCGTCGCCTTGATTATCCCCTGTTTTAAACACATAAAACCAGAGGATAAATGCATTAAAATGCATTCAAACCATTGCCTAACATAAATCTCCTGCAACTCCCAAGTTGCCCACTAAAAAACATCCAAAACATACCAAAATCATCATCAAACATTTCCGAAACTTAACACAGACATAAAACAACAATTCAAGCCATCAACCAACATCTAATAACATCCAAAACCCCATTCCGAACATCCTTTTACCTCCAACAAAGATCAAACTCAATTATCTCCACAATAACTCAAAACTAGCAACCTAAATAATTAGAGATTCAAGAGTTTCGTGATTCTATTGATAAAAACAACTTATCAACATCAAAACACATCCAAAACATATATTAAAACAATCTCAAATACTGGAAATTAGATTCACTTCGAAAATCACCATGTTTCATCAATATTTCTAAAATAACTCAATTAAACATGGATAAATCACTAAAACCACATTACAACTTATAAATCAAGGATCAAATACTTGGAAATATCAATAAAGAACCATTTAATAAAGGAGATCACGGACCTTACCCCTATTATGTGATTTCTCCCTCAATTGGCTTGTTTAAAGCTAAGAAAATGCAAGATTTCAATGAGATTTTGCAAAACAAAGTTAAAGAAACAAATTAAAATCAATAATGTAAGTGAAAAGAGTCCCTCACCTCTGGATTTTGATGAAATTCTGAGTGTTTGGAAGAAAAGAAGTTGAGAGAAAAGGTTTAGAAAAAAGTTATGTGAATTTCTTTTAAAAGCTAATAACTAACTTTAGATATTTAATCTTTATTAACACCCTTTTAAAACACATGTTTAAAATGTTTCAATTGAAGATAGAAACCACAAGCAAACACTTGTTAGATTAGCTCCTTAAGGATTCTAAGGATTTGACCCTTTTGATTTTAGTCACTTCAAAACAGTTTTCAAAAATCGTATTTTGGTCACTAACCCAAAATGTCATATTTCCAAATTCCTTTTTCTAAAATTGATTCCACCAGAAATCAATATATAATAAAAGATGATTTTAACTATTTTCCATATTTTTATCCTACCAAAAAATATATGGTCCCGAATTCGACTCAAATCTCTAACCCGGTCCACCAGACCGTCTAATAAACCTCAAAACTACTAAGCCCAAAACCGGGGTATTACAACTCTCCCCTACTTAAGAATCGTCCCCGAAATTACCTAGAGGAAATAGATGCGGAAATTGCTCCCTCATATCCGCCTTGTTTTCCCAAGTAGCTTCCTCAACACCTCGGTGACGCCACAAGACCTTCACGAGCTCTATCGTCTTACCACGTAGAACTTTCTTGCTGGTATCGAGGATCTCTACGGGTTCCTCATCAAAGGTTAGATCCGGCCTCAACTCCACATCCTCTACCGGCATAACATGCAATGGATCTGACCGATATCTCTTCAACATCGAAACATGGAACACATTATGAATTTTCTCCAACTTGGAAGGCAACCTCAATCGGTATGCCACAGGACCTACGCGTTCAATAACCTCGTATGGTCCAATGAACCTCAGACTAAGCTTACCCTTACGTTCGAATCTCATCACCTTTTTCTATGGTGACACTTTCAAGAATAAGCGATTGCCCACCGCATATTCAACCTCCTTACACTTCAAATCCGCGTAAGATTTTTGCCGATCTGCAGCCGCTTTTAACCGGTCGCATATAAGCTTAACCTTCTCATCTGTGTCTTTCAACACATCCGATAGGGTAACATGCTTTTCCCCTACCTCAGCCCAACATAAAGGCGTATGACATCTCCAGCCATATAACGCCTCGTAAGGTGCCATCTGTATACTAGCCTGATAACTGTTGTTGTAAGCAAACTCAACTAAAGGCAAGTGCTTCTCCCAGGTTCCTTGAAACTCGACAATACAGCATCTCAGCATATCCTCCAGAACCTGGATAACTCGCTTAGACTGCCCATCCGACTATGGATGATACGCAGTGCTAAAACTCAACCTCGAACCCAAGGCATGGTGCAAACTCCTCCAAAACCTTGCTGTAAACCTCAGATCCTTATCCAAAATGATGGATTTAGGTACACCATGCAAGCACACAACCTCCGTTATATACAAATCTGCCAATTTGTCCAAGGTGTACGTTGTATGCACTGGCAGGAAATATGCACACTTTGTGAACCCGTCAACAATCACCCAAACGAAATCCTTCTTAGCTGGTGTCAACGACAACCCTGTTACAAAATCCATGGCGATTCTCTCCCATTTCCACTCTGAAATTTTTAGCGGTTGCAACAACCTGGATGGAAATTGATGTTCAGCCTTCACCCGCTGACATACCATTCACTTGGAAAGAAACTCAGCCACATCCTTTTTCAACCCAACCAGTAGTATGCCTCCTTCAAATCACGATACATTTTAACACTACCAGAATGCATAGAAAAAGGACTAGAGTGTGCCTCTGTCAAGTTAGTGTGCCTCAACCCCGGATCATCCGGTACCACTATTTGACCCTTGAAACACAAAACTCCATCATCATCAAAATGAAATTATGTCGAATTACCATATGCTATATCCTTAACATGCTCAACCAACGAATCATCATATGGTTGCTTAGCTTTAATCAATTGTGATAACGTAGGCTTAATTTGCAATTCATCTAGCAAACCGCCCTTCCGCGTCACACTCAACCTTGCGAAATAGCTCGAAGCTCAACCGCAACCTTACGACTTAATGCATCCGCCACTACATTGGCTTTACCAGTATGATACTCAATGGTCAAGTCGTAATCCTTAAGCAACTCTAACCACTTACGTTTCCTAAGATTCAAATATTTCTGGGACATCAAATACTTCAAGCTCTTGATCACACACTTCTCACCATAGAGGTAATGTCGCCAAATTTTCAAAGTGAATACCACAGCCGCAATCTACAAATCATCATTTGGGTAATTGTGCTCATGAACCTTCAACTGTCTCGATGCAAAGGCCACAACCTTCCCATCCTACATCAGTACGCAACCTAAGCCAACATATGACACATCATTATAAACCACAAACTCCTTTCCAGATTCAGGCTAAATCAACACAGGAACATGTGTTAGAACTTCCTTCAACTTCTCAAAACTGTGTTGCTGCTTCTCCGTCCACACATAAGGAACATTCTTCTGTAACAACTTGGTTAACGGTGCTGCAATACTCAAGAACCCCTCAACAAAACAACGATAGTAACCAGCCAACCCAAGAAAACTACGCACCTCCGATACAGACTTAGGTGGCTTTCAATTGAGAATAGCCTCAATTTTCTGTGGATCAACGCGAATACCCTCCGCGGAAACCACATGACCAAGGAATGTCACCTTTTTTGGTAAAACTCGCACTTGCTCAACTTAGCGTACAACTGGTTATCCTTCAACACTTGCAACACTATCTATAAATGTCGAACATGCTATTCTTCGGTACGGGAGTACACGAGAATATCATCTATGAACACCACCACAAACTGATCGAGATACTCACGGAACACTCTATTCATCATGTCCATAAACGCAGCCAGCGCATTTTTCAAACTGAAAGGCATGACCAGAAACTCATAATTCCCATACCTCATACGAAACGCAGTTTTATGCACATCTACATCCTTAACCTTCAACTGGTAATACCCCGATCTTAAATCTATCTTGGAAAACACCGCTGCTCCACAAAACTGATCGAACAAGTCATCAATCCATGGCAACGGGTACCCATTCTTTACCCTTAACTTGTTTAACTGACATAATCAATGCACATACGCATCGTACCATATTTTTTTCACAAAGAAAACATGCTCACCCTACGAGAAACACTTGGTCGAATATACCCATGGTCCAACAACTCCTGAAGCTGAGACTTCAACTCCTTTTATTCTTTCGGTGCCATCCTATAAGGAGCAATGAACACCGATGTTGTACCCTCGTATGTCTCAATAAAAAACTCCACCTCTCTATCTAGAGGTAAACCCGACAACTCTTCAGGAAAAACCTCAGAAAAGTCGCAAACGGTCTAAATATCCAGCACTCGAACACCCTTGGCTTCTGGATTCATAACAATAGCCAAATAAGCTTGGCAGCCATCAAACATCATCTTCTCCGCTCTAATAGCCGAAACCACATTGGACAGGAACTTTGCATTCTCGCCAACCACCATAACTTCATAGTTGTCGGCCAACCTAAAGAAAATGCTATTGGGTTCACAATCCACAACCGCTCTGTGCCCACTCAACTAATCCATACCCAAAATGATATCAAAACCATGGAATGGCAATTCCATCAGATCTGCGGCAAACTCATGACCTTACACCACCAAAGGACAATACCGATACAACCTTCTTGCTGTAATCATCTCCCCAAAAGAACTTGTGACTAAGATACCAACATCTAAGATCTCAACAGGAACATTCAGCAAAGATGCATGTTCACTCAAGATATATGAATATGTATATCCCGAATCAATCAAAGATAGCAATGACAAGGATTGCAAAGTAAAAGTACCTGTGATCACATCCATGTTATTATGACCCTCACGATGAGCAAAGACCCTAGCCGGTCCACCACCTTCAGGTCTTACCACTGCAACATGAGCCATACCCTTCTGACCATCCTCCGTCTCTGAAAATTACCCCTGCCATGGCCTCGACCCCTAGCAGGTACAACAACCTGTGCAGGTACCTCTCTCGTAGCCCAAGGACAATCACGCTTCAAGTGATCATATGATCCACAAATCCAACATGCTCCAGCATTACCCTAGCACATACCTGCATGGCGCCTACTGCATCGCTCACACTTCGGTGTAACACGAGCTCCCTGGACACCCTGTCCAACTCCACCACCACGCTTGTGATCTGGCTTATGCATCTTGTCCTGAACCTCCTATTTTGCCTCCCATAATAGCTGAAGTCCACTACTCTTTTACCCAAGTTCACACCCGCAGCCTGAACTGGTGCACCTAAGGACTGCTCGATATTCTCAGCCCGATTGACCAACACATCAAAATCTGTGTAATCTGCAGCCAGGAGGTACATCTTAATGTCCTTAACAAGACCATAACAAAGCCTATCACATCTCTGCTGGTCATCTAGAACTAACTCCAGAGCATACTGACTCAACCGAATAAATTTCACCTCGTATTTAGCAACAGACATGCCTCCCTGAGATAGCGACATAAACTCGCGCTTCTTCATATCCAAATACTGGGTACCAAGATACTTCCTCTTGAAAACTCTCCGAAAGAACTCCCAAGTATCGTCCACCTCAGGGATGCCAACAATTGTGGTCACCCACCAATGATATGCACCTCCTGCAGGAGAGATACAGTGCAACCCAACTTGCGCTCCTCGTTACATCCCATCTGATTCATGTGCGAACCGTCTTTTCTAGCCAACCTTCGGATGCCTTAGGGCTCAAACCTTGAAACTCCTCACCTCTCAAACTCCTCAGATGCTCCAAGGGTAAACCTTGATTTGCCACCACAGCGGTTGTCGGTGCCTGCACTTACACTATAGTCATCACTACTTGAAAAGCTCCTGTTATCGCCTGAACTAACAGAGTCAAATCACCATATACTGGAACTTGGTGAACCTGGGGTGCTTCACCCGCCCCGACATCAACCGAAAGAACCACTGGAGGAGGAGGAGGTAAAACATAAGGGAGATTCTCTTCTGTCTCATTATTCTGCCCAACCCAGTAGTATTAGCCATAGATCGTGTCTCACGTTGAGCTATGCTAACAAAAGCACCAAAACACATTAGAGTTAGGCTAACGTCAGGCAAAGGATCCAAGTTAACTTTAAAATACATTTAAAATCCTCAGTAATAGGTAATGTGTTCCCAAACATACCCCAACAAAACATTAAACAACCACCGAACATATGCACAATCACTGTTCAAATCAAACAACATCAGCTAGTCGAACAACAACATCCTAACTTTTTGCAAACCTGGCTCTGATTCCAACAAATGTAACCCCCTCGACCTAGCCTAGTCACAAGACCGAACCGAGCAAGCTACATTAGGTTTACCGAAGTAAACTAGAAAGATTAAACCTAAAACACTTCTATTTTTTCTTTTATCTTGTCTAGATGCATTAATTCTTTCCTCAATTTTCATACTGACCTCAGGTGAGCACTCATCTCAATCGGGCATCGTAACGGCATCTAATTTGCCACAAACACATAGTAGGGACCAAAATGAAATTTATGCAAATTAGAAGGACTTTTCTAATTTTTAAGTTTCTAGCCTTTAATTAAGTATATTTCAAGCTTACATGTCGAAAATCAGCTTCAAACGATCATCCATGCTCAAATAATTGGCAAAACAAGATTTAAGGACTAAAATGAAAGAAAATAGAACTGCCTTTCCAGGACATTAATTGAAACAACAGTATCCGTATTGATACGATGAGTCCCGTATCGATACGTTTGTGAATACATTGTTTCGATATGGTGAGACCCGTACCGGTACACTACTTCGAGTATAAAATGCGGGTTAAAATCATTTCACATCATACGATACGGTCCCTTGGAGTTTCGGTACGCGACCTTCTTTCCAAAAGTGTAATTCTAGTAGCCTTGAGGCGTATCGAAAAGCCCTAGCCTGTATTGAAATGCCTTGGCCTTATTTGCCTAGCCGTACCGATACGGTCCCTCGTGTATCGGTACGCCTAGGCCTGTAATGTCAAAATTAGCTGGTTTTTCACACAATTCTAGATGCAATTGGCCACTATCAACTTTCAAGCATGCATATCAACACTTCAATATACAGAATCTAACATTTATACCAAGATTAGGCAAACAAAACAACATCATGTTTCCAAAGGACCACTCTAGAGGCATGCTTCCTATACCACTTTGCCAAACATACCAAAATGCACATTTAAACCATTATCAGCATAAGCAACATGCCATCACAATCAACATAGCACTCTAAACTTGGACAAACCAGCACAACATAGCAATCCACAAGGAAACTCTAGATGCATAACTAACCATCTATTCAACCTCAACTATAGGCAAATAACAACATCAAGCTAATCAACATATAACCACCATAAAAAACCAACATAGAATCATTCTATAGAATCTCAATGAAATGGGTTTACAATTCCCAAAAACCATGGCGAACATATTGATTATAAAGGATTTACAAAATTGTGTATCCAATTATAGAAATCAATAACCCAATTACACTGATTATAAAGTTTGGGATACAATTTAAAGGATATGGGGACCTAATTGAACACATTACAGAATTTCGGGGCCAATTTAAAGGGATTTGGGACTGAATTGAAAGAAATCAAACCTTTGGCCAAAAACCAAAGGAAACCCGAATAAAGGTAAGCGGGTTATGCCCGACCCGTGCAAAAACGCGCGGATCCTTCTCTTGACCTGGGATAAAATGACGTTGCATGGTTTCCACTATAAAAATCCCCTTTTGCCCAAAAATTGCCCTCTTTCCCCCTCATTTGTAAATTTCCTTCTCTCTCTTCCCTTACCTTCTCTCTAAACACTCTGAATCAAAACATCCCCTGCCCAGAAAACTCACCTAATTCAGATCAAAACCCATCATTTTTGTTTGATGTTCATCACTGTTCTTCACGAACGTGATGAACTTCAAATACTCCGACAAAAAACCGTCATAAACTCCTCCCCTTGATCTTAAACCGCCACACTCCGGTGACCAATAGCCGTTCGTCGGCCACTGTGTCCAAAACTCCGGCCACCACCTCACTTTGGCCGGCCACCGCAATGCAATTTTCTACCGCCGTAAGGTAATTTCTGGCCGCCGCCAACCGCCGTTGCTATAAACTCTCTAGGTGAAATGCTGTCAAAAGAGAAAAAGGTATGTGTTGAAAAAATATAAAACAATGCCAAAACGAGTCTTTTGCGTGCAAGTATACACGGTTTGCAAGTAATACATCTAGTAAGCTGAGTATCGATCCCACAGAGATTGTCTTGGAATTCAATAGCCTTGTTTGTTACTTGCCTTAAGAAAAAGTCGATTTGATTTGAAATTGGTTTTGGAAAATAATTAAAAAGTAAAGAAATGAAAGTAAAGTAAGACGTTGGAAAGGAAGGTGTTTAAATGAATGATGAGTGTTGACAGGGAATGCTTGGTTTTCACGCTATTCATGCCGTGTCAGCCTTTAACAACAACCTGTCTTGGCATTGTTTGCCGAGCAGATTCAAAATTAGCAAAGCCTCTCTCGATGGTCATTGCCCTAAATTGGTCATGTAAAAACCCCTATATCTCTATAGTGTTTGTTTTTAAATAAACTGATTTGATTAAGATCCAATCTATACTCCTAAGGGTAGATTTCACACCCGAAGTAAGTTCATCTACTTGAACGACTTCTCTCGAAGCTTCTCTCCTCAGTATTCAACAACTTAATCGCTGCCACCCCAAGTTTGTTAAGCTATTGAGGCACAATAGGCCAACAGTACCAGCTCTCTCTTGGTAGAGTATTTAGGAAAAATTAAAGTATGTCGAATAGTGAAAACATTGCCAAGGCAGAATTATTATTAAAACTAAAACATAAAAATAACGTTCAACGCAAACATCCCCCACCAACTATTAAATTAGTTCATGGTGAGGGATTTAACCAACAATCCACAAACATTTTCGAAATACATCATCCTTAAAAACAAGATAAAATAACTTGAAAGAGAGAATAAGCTAGAAGGGGTCTCTCGACGTAGCCCTTCAGGATCCAGGCTTCTCAGCCAAGTTGGTCGGACCACCCTTCCACGGTGCAGTCGGTCTTCAATCGTCACACACCAACTTCTCATGATCCAATCTTCTTCTTTTTCCTCTCCCTCCCTCTTTTTTCTCTAGCTTGGTTGGTGTTTAAATAGGCGTGCAAGGAAGGGATAGGATGAGCTCCTCATTTGAATTTTAAATGCAAGAGATAAGAGATAATTATCTTATCCAAATTTGAATGAGGGCTGACGTCATACTGCTGACGCTGCCTTGACAAAATTTTGGTTGTATGCCAACACGTGCTGGCAAGCAGAATTTGTCTCTATTTCTGTCCTCAGTATCTTAATGCAATAATGGCAAGCATGTAGTAATTCAAGTACAGCAATATAACTCTAGTCTAAGTTCATGAAGAGTGCATGAGTGTAGGCAATATGCATCAAGTTTCCTTTCACTCCCTTAGACAAATTTTACTACCTAAACTTAGATTCTTCATTTTCTTTTTTTTTTCTTGCCAAGGGTTTCTGCTGGTATTAATTTAAGCTTGCTTCGTGATACTATTTAGCGTGAGAGATAAGAGGGAGCATACCACGAATCCCCACCTTAATCTAGATATCACTAGGCTTTCTCTTCAACTTATACCCTAAAGTTTTGGATTTGAGAACTAAGAAAGAGCAAACCAGGAAGCCCCAAGTAGCTTATTATCCCTAAGATAGAGGAGAGTTCTATTTTTTTCTTGCCTTGGCAGAACATTGCTGCCTTATTTGTTTCTTTTACCATGACATCATTTGATCTTTTTTTTAAATCTGAGCATAGTTTCAAAAAGACTAAGTTTGCTAAGGAACTAGATACATATTACGTGTTAAGTGAAAGTTCAATTCCCTAAATTAGAGATCAATTGCCAAGCTAACCTGACATACTATTCTGCTAGCATGGCATGACAACTAAAGATTAAAATTTCCTCATTGGACAGATACCTAGATCAAATTAAACTTGCCTAACAAATGTTAACATTTTTTCATAATTGAACCGATGTAAATTTTTTTTCTTTTTTTATGGTTCGATATGCATCTATTCTAAATGACCTAGATAGCATGGAAACAGGAAATTAAACATGAAATGCATGGCATAAATGTGAAGAAATGCACACCCACAAACCCAAGATGTGCATTGTCCTCAATGCATGAAACAACACATATATACAAAAATAGCAAAAATAAAAATGCATGATTATGTAAATGCAATGAAATGAAATGTAAAAGAGTTTAGGAAAAAGATGACTCCCTTTTGGAGACTATTTTCCGTGCGGCACATGTCTTTCTTCTCATATACGGCCCACGATCAGGGGCCATGTGCTTCTTTCTTTTCAGGCTTGGGTTTGAAGCAGCAGTGGAGGCTCCAACTTCCTTATTTTCCTAGGCAGGCTCCGAAGCAGCAGGTGCATCGGTGGCATCAGATGGCATATGGACAGCAGGTGTTACTGAAAACTTGGCTTTGGTTTCCTTCGATTTAGATGAAGAATCAGAACTGGCAGACTCGACTTCAACTGGGGACAACGGGACTGTGGCATCAGACGGGGTATGAACTGGACTAGCTGGCATGGCATTGTCACTGGCAGAGAGCTCGGCAGGGAAGTCTGGGAATTTTGGCACAAAATCAGTTGATAATTTTGTAAGAGCCTCCTTAATCACCGCATCCCTAGCCTGAATGTAGTGTCTCAACTTGACATTGAGCTCCTCATCCTTTTCCAGCTTTTGTAGAATAATCTCTTGGCATTGGTGAATTTGGGACATCATTGCCAGTGAACTGTCTGGCACAGTTTCTGGCATGGTTGCTGGCGCGGCCTTTGACTCCTTGGCCTTTGGCGTGGGTGCCCTTTCCTTTCCCTTGCCCTTGTCTTTGGGCTCGGCAGCAACTAAATTCCTCTATATAGCCACAGTAATCGTTGTTCCTTTGATCGCTTGCCCCTTATCCGTGTCCAGCCTTGGCACATCATGGAGCATAAAAACGTTAGAAATCAACAAAGGGAAAAACACGCTGCCAGTACTTGTCGCTACGCACTTGTAGGTTTCCTCAATAATAAGCTTGCCAATATTGATTTTGCACCCCATAACAATGGAGTGCTAGAAAATCATCCTCTCTTCCGACACGGTCTCGTTATGGGATGTAGGCATCAGATTAGCCTTGAGGAAGTGATTTCATCCTCTCCATTGGGGTTTCAATGCCAGCCTCTTCACCATACGGTGCCCCTTAGATGACATTGTCCATGCCGTGCCAGGCTCACACAGATCTGCCAACAGCCTCTTTCTCTTGGCAACGTTCATTGAATCAGCGTACTTGAAGTACTCATCCTCTACACCATCTAACTCAAACATATTATTGATAAACCCTTCATCGAAACGAACACATTTACCTCTAATCATCAAGAATAGTGAATCCTTGGTCACAAGGTGCACATAGAATTCTTGGATGATCATGGCATAGACCTCCCCCTTTGCTGACAGAACTGTGTCCATTTGTGCAAGTTAATTGTAGACATGAATTTCGAAGGGAAGCCATTGTTCATCTCTGTTTGGAGGTCGAAGTGCTTTTCATAGCAAAAACTCATCGAGGCAAAGTTGGATTCGAACTTTTTCTCGATCTCCTCGTTGAAGAATTACTTGAAGGGAGTAGAAGATGAAGCCATTGAAATTTGTTGAAGGAACTTGAAACGATGCTGAAAGATGAAGATAAAGAATCGATTTGGGTTTGTACTTTCTTATCGAAAAGGAAGTAAAAAGTGAGAGAGATGTTTGGGTTTCTTTTAACCGGCTAGGTTAGAAAGTAAAAGGTTTTGGGTTGGTTGAGTGTTTTAATGGGAGTAGTAATTAGGGATAATGATGAGAAATAAAAAGAATTAATTTAAAAGGAGGTGGAGTGATAAGGTGATAAGATAAGGTAAGGATTGGAGTGATAAGGTAATTGATTTGAAACTTTAAATTTCAACCAATATTTGTGCGGCTATGGTTTAAAGTTAATAAAAACCATTCTCTCATTTTACTGGCCGATAAAACTAGGGTTTTTGTCTTCTTTCTTCTATCTTTTACACCGCTGTATGCCAAGCTACTCTAGCACTATGTCTGGCAGATATTTCTATTGACGCGTTAGCCCCTGCCAGCGACCCTGACAGTGTTCCTAGCATAATTCCTGGCATAATGAATCTACACAACTCAAAAGAAAACCTTTCAACACAATAAAGAAATAAAAACATGAAACTTAAAAAGAAAGAAAAACAATTAAAAACCTAAAAACAAAGAAAATACTAACCTAATATTTACAAAAGTTCAAACCTAATGGTGTTTTCATGTTACCTCTGCCAAGAGGATCACCTCTTTGGCATTGTTCTGATCACCTTCTATGTAGTGCTTTAAACGTTGGCCATTCACCTTAAAAATTTCTCCCGTCTTCAAGTTCTTAATATCCACAGCTCCATGAGCATAGGGCTTCACCACTTCATAAGGACCTGTCCATCTTGATCTGAGTTTCCCTGGAAACAACTTAAGCCATGAGTTGAATAGCAAAACACATTGGCCTACCTCAAACTGTCTTGGCGTTATCCTATTGTCATGCCAACATCTTGCTTTTTCCTTGTAGATCCTGGCGTTCTCATAGGCTTGTGTTCTGAATTCCTCCAACTCATTTAGTTCTAGTAACCTTATTTCTCCAGTAGCTCTCCACGCCATGCCAAGTGTTCTGATGGCCCAGTAGGCTTTATGCTCAAGCTCCACTAGCAGATGGCATGGTTTTCCGAAAATAAGTCTAAACGGTGAAGTACCCAAATGAGTTTTAAATGCAGTCCTACAAGCCCACAAGGACTCGTCTAGTCTCAAGGATCAGTCATTCCTTGATGGATTAACAGTCTTCTCTAAGATGTTTTTGATCTCCTTGTTTGAAATCTCAGCTTGCCCATTTGTTTGTGGATGATATTCCGTGGCAATTCTCTGCTGTATACCATACCTGCACAAGGCTTTAGAAATTAGATTACATTTAAAATGAGTTCCCTCATCATGAATGATCACTCTAGGGGCACCAAATCTAGTAAAGATATGCTTATGTAAGAACTTGGCAACGACCTTGCATCATTTGTTGGCAAAGCGACAGCTTCTACCCACTTAGATACGTAGTCAACGACCACAAGAATGTATACATTACCAAATGAGGGTGGAAAATGACCCATAAAGTCTATCCCTCATACATCAAATAAATCCATAGGCATAATGTTTTGAAGCGGTAGTTGGTGTCTACTAGAGATGTTTCCTGTTTGTTGGCATCGATCACATGCCTTGGCATACTCGTGGGTATCCTTATATAGTGTAGGCCAAAAGAATCCTGACTGTAGTACCTTGGCAGCAGTCTTTACCCCAGCAAAGTGACCTCCATATGGTGCAGCATGGCATAGATGCAATATGTTATGCTGCTCATCCTCGGGCACACACCGGCGGATCACTTGGTCGGCACATTGTTTGAATAATATTGGCTCATCCCAATAGTACTGCCTTACTTCCTGCAAGAATCTTTTCTTGGCATTGTATGCCAAGTCTGGTGGCAGAATGTTACTTACCAAGTAGTTGACAATATCGACATACCATGGCATGGCATTAACTACAAGCAAATACTCATCAGGAAATTCATCTCTTCTCAAACTGGTCTTACCATCTTCAAGATGATGCTCTAATCGTAAGAGATGGTCAGCTACTAGGTTATCACTGCCCTTTTTGTCTCGGATCTCAAGGTCAAATTCTTGAAGTAAGAGCGTCCATCGGATTAGCCTGGGCTTGGCATCCTTCTTTGCCAAGAGATACTTTAATGCTGAATGATCTGTAAAAACCACAATTTTGTTACCAATTAAATAAGATCTAAACTTGTCAAAAGCAAATACAACTACAAGAAATTCTTTCTCGGTCGTAGAGTAATTTAGTTGTGCTTCGTTTAAGGTTCTGCTGGTATAGTAGATGGCATGGAAAACCTTGCCATACCTTTGTCCCAAGATTGCTCCTACGGCATAGTCGCTGGCATCATACATGAGCTCGAAGGGCTCATTCCAGTCCGGTGCCACAACTATAGGGGTATTGATCAACTTCTTTTTAAGCTCCTAAAACGCTCTCAAACAATAATCATTAAATGTAAAAGAGGCATTATGTTCTAGCAACAAGCATAAGGGTTTAGCAATTTTCAAAAAGTCTTTAATGAAATGCTGATAAAAATCGGCATATCCTAAGAAACTTCTTATACCTTTGACACTTGTTTGGGGAGCTAGTTACTTAATTACCTTAACTTTTGCTTGATCCACTTCTAACCCCCTCTCAGTTACCCTATGCCCAAAAACAATGCCCTCCTTCACCATGAAGTGGCATTTTTCCCAGTTCAACACTAGGTTTGTCTCTATGCAACTCTTCAAGACTTGCTCCAAACTTTGAAGACATTCCTCAAATGTTTTTCCAAACACTAAGAAATCATCTATGAACACTTCCATGTTGTGCTCGATCATATCGGAAAAAATAGACATCATGCAACGTTGAAATGTTGTAGGTGCATTACATAGGCCGAATGGCATCCTTCTAAACACAAACGTCCCATATGGGCATGTGAACGTAGTCTTCTCTTGATCATCAGGGGCGATGGCAATCTGATTATAACATGAATAACCATCCAAAAAACAATAGAAAGCTTTACCTGCCAACCTTTCTAGCATCTGATCAATGAATGGCAATGGGAAGTGATCATTCCTCGTGGCATTGTTCAGCCACCTATAGTCCATGCACACTCTCCATTCAGTGATAGTTCTGGAGGGGATTAACTCAGCTTCACTATTTTCTGCCACGGTCATGCCACCCTTCTTTGGCACGCATTGCACCAGGCTAAGCCAAGAGCTATCGAAAATGGGATATATAATCCCGGCATCAAGCTATTTTATGATCTCTTTTCTCACTACTTCTTTCATGCTTGGGTTTAGCCTTCTTTGGCCTTCAATGGTCTTGCCATGGTACTCCTCCAAGATAATCTTATGCATGCAAATGGTTGGTCTAATGCCTCTAATGTCTGCCAAAGTCCATCCGAATGCTTGCTTATAGTCACGTAATATTGCCAGCAATATTTCCTCCTGATCATTGGCGAGACCAGTGGCAATGATTACTGGCAAAGTTGAGTGTTCTCCTAAATAAGCATACTTCAAGTGATCTGGCAGTGGTTATCATTTCCAACGCTGGTGGCTCCTTAATTGATGGTTTAGGTGCCTTGATTTCTCTGCCGGCCAACTGTAATGGCTCAAAATAACTCACCTCTTCAGCCTCCAAGACTAGTTCTTCTGGTTCCTCAAACAGATCAGCTATGCCATCTAAATTGTTGGCGTCAAATTCTGTATCCTGGCATAACTGTGCCGTGCCAAAGTGTAAATAGACTCTATCATCTCCTCTGCTTGGTACTCATCAGGTTCATCTGTACATTTCAAAGCTTGAAAAACATTAAATGTAACCTGCTAGTCATTCATGCGCATTGTTAGTTCCCATTTATGAACATCAATCAAAGCCCTACCCGTGGCAAGAAAAGGTCTCCCCAAAATAATTGGGATATTAATATCAGCTTCATAGTCCAAAATGATAAAATCAGCTGGAAAAATAAATTTATCTACCTTTACCAATACATCATCAATCTTACCTTCGGGATGTGCGTAGGATTGGTCTGCCAGCTAAAGTGTCATTGTGGTAGGTCTTGCTTCTATGCCAAGCTTTCGAAAAACTGACATTAGCATCAAGTTGATGCTGGCTCCTAGGTCACACAGTACCTTACGCATGAATTTGTTGCCAATGGTGCAGGGAATAGTGAAACTTCCCGAATCTTTCAGTTTTGGTGGTAAACGGTTTAGGATCATGGCACTGCATCCTTTGGTCAGAGCAATAGTTTCAAAGTCTCCCAACTTCCCCTTTTTGGACAGAATGTCCTTCATAAATTTGACATAGTTGGGCATTTGTTCAAGGGCTTCTACCAATGGAATGTTGATTTGCAATTGCTTAAGAACCTCCAAGAAACGCTTGAACTGCTGATCTTGTTTATGCATTTGAAGTCTTGCTGGAAATGGTGGTGGTGGTGGATAAACATATGTCGGCACTGTTGGCTTTGCCAACACAATGCTGGCATCAGTCTGTTTGGCATCGATGCTGGCATCAATATGCTGTCTGGCATCGGCTTTGCCATCATCTACTTTTGTTTCCTCTTTCTCTACTTCCCTAGGATTATCTGCTGGCAGAGGCTTCTCATCTTGGCAATTAATTGGCTACTTAGCAACCTTCTCCATTTCGCACTGGTTACCACTCCTAAGAGTTATAGCTTTGCACTGTTCATTGTCTTTGTGTCGAACATCTTTTGTGTCACTTGGCAATGCTCCCTAGGGTCGATTGCTGAGTGCACTGGCAATCTGCCCAAGCTGGACTTCCAAATTTCTCATTGATGCTGCCAAACTCTAGACTGTGGCATCATTCCTCTCTATGTATTCTGTGAGAGTGCCTCCTTGGTTGAGTCTCTGCCCTTGCTGAAAATTGTTTTGGGCTTTCCGTGGCATGGCATTGTTATTCTGCCTCTGGGTATTCTGGCGTTGGGCATTGTACTGGTTACCTCCTTGATTTCCCCATGCTAAATTAGGGTGTTGTCTCCAACCTACATTATAAGTATTGGAGTTAGGATTATAGTAACGGTTAACATTGCCAACAAAATTTATCGATTTAGGGTTGGCAGGGCATTCATCCACATGATGATTCTCTCCGCAGATTGTACAAAATGGGCTAATGCTTTGACTTCTTTGGACTCATTGTTCTTTTGCAACGTTCTTACCATGCTAGTAAGATTGGAAATCTCGGCATGAATGGATGTTAGTTCATCAACCTGAAATTTCCCATTGGTTTTAGTTCCGGTCCCAAGTCTCGCAACAGGATATTGAAAATCGTTTATTGCAATCCTCTCTAAAATGTCAACAGCCTCGGTATATGTCTTGTCAAGCAACGAACCAGCTGTTGAAGCATCAACAACATTCCTCGTTTGTGCATTTAATCCATTATAAAATGTTTGTATCTGGGTCTAATTCAGGAATCCATGCATAGGACACTTCCTCAACAAGTCTTTGAATCTTTTCCAGGCATCATATAAGATCTTATCCTCAGCCTGCCTGAATGTAATGATATCACCTTGCAGCTTGGCATGAGTGTTGGAGGCTGAAATCTTGTCAGGAACTTCTGGCATAGGTCTGCCCATGAAGTGACTGAGCCAGGTGGCAAGGAATTAAGCCAAGCCTTTACTCCGTCTCTCACAGAAAAAGTAATTAACTTCAGCTTCACAGTATCTTCAGGTACTCCATTTTGTTGGAATAGCTGGCAAATCACCATGAACTGTTTCAAATGTTGCCTCAGATCTCCAGTGAGTGTACCATCAAACTGACCTACATTTAAAAGAGTTTGAATCATACCAGCTTAGGTTCAAAATTTACAATGTTTACCTCTGTGCCAACAAGTCCTGGCATCAAATTGTCAATGGTTGGTGCAGAATGTTCTCTAATAGGCCTCTCATTAACAACTGAACAGCAGGTGGTGGTGGTATCTCATTGTTAAGTGGGTTTCCTCCATTGTTCACCATACCATTCCCTCCATTACCTTGGTTCATCTCTCGAAATCTTCTTTTTAACCTCCGCAAGGTTTTCTCAATTTCCGAATCATATGGCCACTCGTCCACCACAGGATGGCTTCTGGTCATACATCGGCAAAAATAAAAGGTAAAAGAAAACAAAAATTAAAATTAAAAAGGAAGGCAAGTCAAAATTAAAAACAATCAATTCCGTTGCAATCCCCGGCAACGGCGCCAAAAACTTGTAGACTCTCTAGGTGAAATGCTAGCAAAAGGGCAAAAGGTATGTGTTGGAAAAATATAAAATAGTGCCAAAACGAGTCTTTTGCGTGCAAGTATACACGGTCTGCAAGTAATACAGCTTGTAAGCTGAGTACCAATCCCATAGAGATTATCTTGGAATTCAATTGCCTTGTTTGCTACTTGCCTTAAGAAAAAGTCGATTTGATTTGAAATTGGTTTTGGAAAATAATTAAAAAGTAAAAAAATGAAAGTAAAGTAAGACTTTGGCAAGGAAGGTGTTTTAATGAATGATGAGTGTTGGCAGGGAATGCCTAGTTTTCACGCTATTCATGTTGTGCCAGCCTTTAACAACAACCTATCTTGGCATTGTTTGCCGAGCAGATTCAAAATTAGCAAAACCTCTCTCGATGGTCATTGCCCTAAATTGGTCATGTAAAAACTCCTATATCTCTATAGTGTTTGTTTTTAAATAAACCGATTTGATTAAGATCCAATCGATACTCCTAAGGGGTAGATTTCACTCCTGAAGTAAGTTCATCTACTTGAACGACTTGTCTCAAAGCTTCTCTCCTCAGTATTCAACAACTTAATCGCTGCCACCCCAAGTCTGTTAAGATATTGAGGCACAATAGGCCAACAATGCCAACTCTCGCTTGGCAGAGTATTTAGGAAAAATTGAAGTATGTCAAATAATGAAAACATTGCCAAGGAAGAATTATTATTAAAAACTAAAACATAAAAATAGCGTTCAACGCAAACATCCCCCACCAACGATTAAATTAGTTCATGGTTAGGGATTTAACCAAAAATCCACAAACATTTTCGAAATACATCATCCTTAAAAACAAGATAAAATAACTTGAAAGAGAGAATGAGCTAGAAAGGGTCTCTCGATGCAGCCCTTCAAGATCCAGGCTTCTCGGCCAAGTTGGTCGGACCACCCTTCCACGGTGCAGCCGGTCATCAATTGTCACACACCAACTTCTCATGATCCAATCTTCTTCTTTTTCCTCTCCCTCCCTTTTTTTTCTCTAGCTTGGTTGGTGTTTAAATAGGCGTGCAAGGAAGGGATAGGATTAGCTCCTCATTTGAATTTTAAATGCAAGAGATAATTATCTTATCCAAATTTGAATGAGGGCTGATCAGGCTAGGGCTGATATCATACTACCGACGCTGCCTTGGCATCCAAGCTTGGCATGAATCTGCCAACAAGTCTTGGCACCATATTATCCGCTATTTTTTCAGAGATTGTTCCAATTGCTATTTTTTCAGAGCCTGATCATGTCCTATTTTTTCGGGGTCCAACAACTCCTTGGTGTGGCATCAAGTTCACTTTCCTGCCATCCGGTGCTTGGCATTGTCTGGTCCATCTGTGCCAACAACACTCGGCGTTTTCTCTGGCATTCCTTTCTGAGGTGTTTTCCCAGGCCAAATCCTATGCCAAACATGCACAATTGCCAACAAAACAACCCTTTCACACTGGCATAAACAAAGCTCTAAACTCCTTATGCAAATGCATGATTCTGACATCCTAATACAACTAAATGTACCTAAAAACAAGCAAAAACATTATAAGATTGGCATTAAAAACAGTACTTTTGGAGAGGTAATAGTTGTTGAACCCTAAAATTACCCTAAAAATTCTATTTTTCACTAGAAAACCTAAACTAAACCCTGATTCGATTGAATCGACCCCCTTCAACCACCTAGAAGCTACCCGAAACCCTCTCCCTCTTCGACTCCACCGTAAAATCCAAACCTCGGCCGTAAAATACAACACAAAAGACTTCCTATCTCCTTTTTATTTATTGTTTTTGCCACTATTTTTTTGTAAACTAATATATTTATTATTTTTTTCTTGCAGGTAATAAAAATATTGGAGGAAAAAATTACCTCTATTACGGTGGCTTCGGTGACATTTCGACCACTGGCTACGTCTCGTCCTCCGGCTCGACCTCTGGCAACGTTCTGGTTGCTCAGCTTCCAGCGACCAGTGGCATTATCCGAGACGGTTCAGTTACCCGAGGTGAGCTTTCTCTCTCTCCTTTTAATTATTATTATTATTATTTATTTATTTATTTAATAGTTTTATTAATGACTAATTATTCCCTCTGACTTTTCTCTCTCTCCTTAGGTGTCAGGCTTGCTAACATCATGGGGATGCCAATTGGATCAAAGAAACGCAGATCCTGGTGAACTTGATTCAGGCCAATAGACACGAGACACGTGTCCCTTCTAATATGCATTTGGGCGGGAAACACAGCATATGGGCTTTTGGATCTAAATTTTGGGCTTTGAGTATTTTATATGTAAATTCGACACTTATTTTGTAACTGGACATTTTATTTGTATGGGCTAATTTTTATTTATTTAATATTTATTTACTATTTTGGCCTTATTTATGTAGCATATTCGAACCCCGAACAAAATACGAGTATGACACCGATCATGCGAAATATTGGTTATATTACATACCATCCGGATAAGTCGAAACATGGATGGACATGGCAAGGCTTTTCCTCAAAAAATATTTTTTAGCCTCAAGAGCCACTGATGAGTGTTTTAAATTGAATACATTTTCATGTTAATTCCCCCTTGTTATTAATTATTACTACTAATTTGGTTTTGTTTTGCTCATTTTCGGTGCAGGAATCTCTTATCCAGAACCAACAACAATAAGGGCATTTCCTGCATTTTTTATTATTCCATCGTGGCTGAAGACATGGGCACGACGTGGGGCATGATGTTTTGTCGACTTGGCAGATTCGAGCAGTCCAGTTAGCATCGCCTTCTAGAAGATGGTCTATTCAGCAGTTTCTGGAAGGATGATGCATAAAATTATCTTAGATTTATTTTGAATTTTAAATAATTTAAAACTATTTATCTTTTGGTTGCTATTATCTTTAGGATTTATCTTTTGGATGCTATTATCTTTAGGATTTATTTTTTATTTTGAATTTACTTGTTTTATCTTTAGGGTTTTTAGAAGACTATAAATACCCCATTTGGGGTAAAGCTTAGATGTATCTTTTCTATTTTCTTTCTTTTATTTTATAAAAGTTCTCTCGGGTTTATTTTTAAATTTTTTTTTACTTTAAGCTTTTACTTTGTTTTCTAAAAATGCTAAGTATGATTTCTATCATGCTTAGCTAAACTTTCCAATTAGCCAAAGGCTTAAGCGATGACTCAATTTCGATTGTGAGAATTGAAAAGCACCTAACATCTTCAGATATCTTTCTCATTTTTTTGCAAACTTGGATTGGCTATCGACCTTTCCTTTAAATCTTTACACTTTCAATTCAAAAAGAGCTCGTTGATTTGAATGTTGTCCCGATTTAAAGTTGGGCGGAAGGATCGGCTTGTAGCACATTCGACTTCTTGTGAACACACTTAGCGGCAGTCTGCTAAGAGAAATTGAGATCGAGTTCGATTCTCATTGAGACAACATAATCCGAGTCGGGCTTTTCTAATACTTAAATTGTTTTGGCGCTAGCGACAATAGTCATAGTTAGTCCAAGTAAAGACTGAATTCCAAAGATTGGCTTTGGATTGTTGATTTACTGAATAGAAAATTAAGTTACAAGGGTTGGGCCTTGTATACTGTAACCGACGTGTATCCGAAGCAAAATCTTCTTCGATGATCAGTTGGAATTGAGGCAAAGCAAATCTTGACGATATTCTATTTAATTGTTTTTCTTTTCAAAATTTACTTTTGTCATTTTCTGTAAATTTATTTTCAAATTCACTTTTATTATTTTACATTTATTTTCTACTTAATTTCTGGATTAACCCCCCCCCCCAATTTCTTTATTTTCTAGCTAAAGTCAGAATAGAAACGTCTCAACATCAGAAGCTCTTTAGTCCCTATGGATCGACCCTTCTTCCTTATGACTACATTATTTATCTATTTTATTTGAGATTAAGGATAATTTTTTGACAATTACGACGCTTGTCAAATTGGCGCTGTTGCTGGGGACTTTGGAAACGTTAATGATTAAAGTTTGTTTTAATTTATGACCAGGAAGAATCCAGGAGAACTAGCAGATTTTGAACTGGAGATCGAAGCATTAGCCCGAAGACTACACACACAAACACTTCGAGAAAGAAGACAACGACAACAACAATCCAAACCAAATCTAGAAACACCCTCTGAGGCTGAAACACAATTCATACAAGATAACGAAGCACCGATTCTGATGGCGGATGATGACCCAACTATTAGAGAACTTGTTGCGGCACCAGTGGAGCAACAACCGTCGTGCATCACGTTCCTGGATAGAGAAACTCCATTCGCACTTAAGACAGGTCTAATCCATCTTCTGCCGACCTTCCATGGTCTACCCAGTGAAAACCCGCACAAACATCTCAAGGAATTTCATATGGTTTTTTTAAGCACAAAACCATAGGGAGTATCCGAAGACCAAATTAAACTCCGCGCTTTTCCTTTTTTCTTAGCCGATTTGGCTAAGGATTGGTTATTTGATTTACCATCTAGTTCAGTTAATACATGGACTAATATGTCTCGACTTTTTCTTGACAGGTTCTTCCTTGCAGCCAAGGTGAGTGAACTAAGGCGAAGCATCTTAGGAATCCGACAAAAAGATACTGAATCATTATATGACTATTGGGAAAGGTTCAAGAAACTATGCGCAAATTGTTCACAACATGGACTGGCGGAACAAACACTTCTCCAATACTTCTATGAAGGCTTACTCCCTATGAAGATGAAATGATCGACACAGCAAGTGGAGGGGCTCTTGTAAACATGACTCCGAATACGGCTAGAAATTTAATTTCTACTATGGCTGCTAACTCTTAACAGTTTCGCCCTTGCAGTGAACCCTCTCAACGAGCTTACGAGATAAGTACAGTTTCTTTAGAAAATAAAATTGATAAGTTAGCTAATGTAGTTTAATCTCTTATTGCAGGCAAAACAAGTACAACTAGACTATGCGGGATATGCATGGTGCCGGACCACCCTACGGATTGTTGTCTAATGTTACAAGAAGATGCTGATGTACAAGTAAATGTAGTAGGAAATTTTTCAAGACCTCCCTAAAGGCCATACAACCCTCACTCCAACACTTATAATCTAGAGTGGACGGACCATCCAAACTTCAACAATGGACCAAAACCCATTCCGAATCAAGCTTATCAACCACCTGCACCACATTAATATCAACCACAAAAACCGTCGTTGGAGTCAATTATTGAACGTTTGGCGTTATCCCAGGAAAAGTTTCAACTAAAGACCAAAGCACACTTTCAGGAAATTGACAAACAAATAAGCCAACTTATGTTAGCAGTGAGTCATTTAGAATCCAAAGGGAAATTACCATCTCAAAACAAGGTGAACCTACGAGAAAATATTAGTGCAATCACCCTTCGGAGTGGCACTGTTGTAGCAGCACCAGACCCAGAGGATGTTGCCGCAGAATCCTAGAAAAAATATGAATCGAAACCTCAGAATGAGAAAGAAGAAGTTGACGTAAGATCCCAGAGGAAAAAGAATGATGAATCACAAACTCCTCCCACACCATCTCCCTATGCCGTCCCACCTCCTTTTCCTTCGAGGTTGGTTAAACATGATAAACAAGCCGAGTAAAAGACGATACTTGACGTATTTTGAAAAGTAGAGATAAACATACCTCTCCTTGATGTGATTAAAAAGGTTCCATGGTATGCCAGATTCTTGAAGGACCTTTGCACAACCAAAAGGAGACTTACCGGCAATGAGAATGTAAACCTGGGTGAAAACGTATCAGCTGTTTTTCAATGTAGGCTTCACCTAAGCTAAAGGATCAAGGTATATTTGCTATACCTTGTAAAATCGGTAAGGTAGGAATTAAACGTGTTATGTGTGATTTGGGTGCTTCCATAAATGTTATGCCGCTTTTCATTTACAATTCACTTAGTGCAGAGCCTTTGAAAGAAACAAGAGTGATAATCTAGCTCTTCGATAGATCCGTCATTTGTCCTGAAGGACTCATTGAGATCGTGCTGGTTAAGGTAAATGATTTAATTTTTTCTAACAGATTTTTACGTGATCGACATGGAAAATGACCGAACCAACATCTCCTTTGAAATTCTACTTGGCCGACTCTTCTGAGCTAGACACGTACTAAAATTGATATTAGAAGTAGAATTCTTACCATGGAATTTGACGGTAAGGTTGTTAAATTTCATGTTTATAAGGCGATGAAGTACCCAGATAATATTGCAAATATTAGTTTCATTGACGTTTATGAGCCTTTGGTAGATGAGTTTGTTGAAACTAAATTATCTGATGATTTGTGCAGGGAATTGAAGGGTCACGACAAAGAAATTAAGGAGCTGGAAAATATTTATTATGTTCATTCTGACTTGTGCCTAACTCCTTCGAAAACTAAAATGTTACCTTCCATTTTACAGGCACCGGATATTGAGTCGAAACAAATGACAGAACATTATAAGTACACGTTTTAGGGCGAAAGCGATATCTTTTTGGTGATTTTTTTAAACAAGCTTTCAAAGCTGGAAGAAATCCGAGAAAAAGCTTACATGAATACCCGAACTTGCAAGAGAAAAACAAAAAAACTCCATGATCATAGAATTTCTCTTAAGGAAGTTCTCAGTTGGACAAAGCGCAAGAATTGGAGGAAGTATTTTTCGCAGTACCTGTAGTCTGAATTAGGTCGTCGAGCTAACGACGTTAAACAAAACGCTAAATGGGAGGCAACCCATTTCTTTCTTTGTTTTGTTTTGTTATTTATTTTCATTCATTTAATTTTATTTTTATCTATTTTATTTCAAAATAAAATTTTCCAAGATTCGAATGGCTTGGTCACGCATGAAGCAAAAATTTGAAAAAAAAAGATGCAAATGGAAGTTACATACTGTGAACATTGGAATCGTGAAGATGAACAAAAATTAATGGGGAATTCAAAGGGGCATTTTTTACTTTTCCATTAATTAAGGTTTTTTATTTTTATTTTTTATTTTTTATTATTATCTTTCCCTAACCTAGTTAATGTGTTTGCAGCCTCCAAAACAAATCCCCCTCACTGTCATTCAACCCTCTCTATCACACGAACCAGCCACGTATGTGGTGCCAATCGTTCCTTCACCATCATCCGGTTGCCATTCTCGGTAGCCGAACGTTGTCAGACCTAGCAACCCACGACAATTTCCTTCATCTCAGGCTTCATTCCTTCTTCTGCCCGAGCGCCTCTCGCCGCTGCCATGGTCGTGGTCGCGGTCATCACTAAATAGGGGGAGTATCTCTATTCCTTCTCTTGTACTTTAATTTTCGTATTGGGACAATATGTCTTAAGTGAAGGGGTAGAGTATTGGTTGAATTTTCCCTTGCTTATTTTGTTCTTTGATTCTAGTATGCTTGGTTGAACTTGTGAAAATCTTCATTGAAATCCTTCGCTTTGTTGAATATTTTAAGAATACCATTCTTGATTGATAACGCACTTTTATTTGAATCAGGATATACATGATAAAGGTTGGCATATTTAGAATTTTTCATGAAATCTTTTGTGATATTCCATGACTTTGTTGGTTGAGATGTTCTTAATTCAATGCATGTACACACTTCAGTAAGATTTTAGCCTTTGCAAGTATATTCTTTACATTCTTGCTCATATTCTTTGATTGAGTGTGCCGAGCTTGACATTGATGTTCTAGAACCTGTAATTGAATGCACGTCAAGATTACACAAGAACTTGATGCTTTAATATGATTAGGACACTTAGGATTACCCACCTTTAATATTAAGATAGCTTAATGAAATGACCAACGTAAGTGTGAAGGACTAGCCACCATCTATGAAAGACTTATGGTCATCTTTCTAGGGCACTTATGAGCATCTCGAGGTATATTTGGTCTCTCATGATGAACTATCACGGAACTAAAATGGACATGAGGTTAGTTGTGTGTTATGGTTCACTCTTATCTTGATAAGTTCGAATCTAACATATACTTGTTAAAGAAAAGAATTACTCATTTTCACTATATACTAGTTCAAATCTAACAGATACTAGTGCTTAAGCGTCTAATTTCGTTGTTTCCCTTTTATCTGGTTGGGTCACCACTTCTTTTGCATTAGTAGGGCTTGGTATTATACTTGCAATGCAGAGAAGTTATCCCACATTGAAGGGATACTACCTTCTGAAAGAGTTTATATACAAACTCTCAATCTTACTCACATTGAGTAATAAGGTCTAGGCTAGGCCTAACCTAAACGCGTGCACACCACCCGTTCGGCTAGCTCGATTCGTGATCGTGTTAACATGTTTCTATGGCATGTCCGTGCATGTATCTTTTTGGACTCCACCAACACAGATTTGTTTAACTTACATTGTCAAAATCTTTTATTTAATCAATTATATTTTATCAGATATTATACACATTTTATTTTTTGAATTTGTAATCTAATCCATGCGAATCAAGTATTTTATGTGACTGAGAGTGATTTTCAGGATTTTTGAATTATCTCATATGGATATTTTTGTCCCTAAATTTTTACTATAAAAGGAGCCTTAAAGCTCTTCATTTTACACGCAGAAAAATCAAATTTCTCTTCTCATTTTCTCTTTACATCTCCCAACACCATTTCTGAAAAGGGCAACTTCCATTTTAGTTCCACTTTCTTCTTTTGAGTATATGAAATTAGGTAGACTGTGTTAACCTTGGAGGCAACGTTCAATTTTAGAATTACATAGCACAATTACAACATATTCAACTTTCAGTTCTATTTTATTGTGATTGTCAGTGCTAATCATTTCGTTTTGCATTACATATTTTTCTTACAATATTAATTCAAGATGAACAAATTACCATGTATAAGGTAGTGGTTCATACCACGATGAGGCCTCAACAAATTTTTCATCCGATTTTCTATGACACTTAAAGGAAATAAATTTGTGTTTTAATGCCTTAGGCATGAAAGCAAATTGTTGCAATGTTCAAACTAAAGTACGGATGATAATGAAGAGGCTTTGAAGTATAGGGCCATATACTTGAGGAGGCAATACTACTCGAACATAATGGGTTTTCAATTTGAATGGGATGGCACATGAGACAAGGTCATTGCTGCGCATTTTGGTAAATACTATGTGTCTTTATTATTCCATTATTATGAATGCATAATAGAATATTAATACATTTATATTTGTACATGTTTTATTAATGCAATATCTTAAATCACGATATTATTAAGGAAACCCTTAATATTTCTTAATATTTTTGGCCTTTTAATATGAAATATTAAATATGGTATTGAATATGGAATATGACGTAAATATGGTATATTATATATTTTAAAAGTTTGGCCTTTAATATGAAACATCTTTTATCACATTTTTGCCTTAATAATTATTAGTAAATGTGATAATAATTATTGATTGTGTTTGTGGAAACATTGTGAAAATTTTCTTTCGTACTAATAATTTTCTTTGAGAAATTTTATGGAGACGAACATGATACCCTGTTTAAATCTTAATTTGTTTTGGAAACTAAGATTTCGTAAATAACTTGTTTCATGATTTAATTCTTGTCATTTCAATGGGTTTACTTGATCTTCTTTTCCAAACAAGAATCAACAAAATCTTTATTGGTTTATAAACTGAGATCTTGTAAATAATTTGTTTCAGGATTTAATTCCTGTCGTTTTAATGGGTTTATTTGATCTTTTTTTTCAAACAAAAGGTAATCTGAATTAATCTGCTTTTTCAATTTTATTGTGGATAAATATGTTTTAACAGAATTTGTTATTAGAAGTAACATTGGTTACTGATTCTGTTCAACAGAATCTTGAGCGTTGATTCTGAACGAGGTCTTATTGGAAGAATTTTGTTATTCTATGTCAAAACTACATTCCCAAAGCCTTGTCTGATGCAAGTTATGAAGTGTATAATGTTTAAAATGGCTAAAGAATTGTGAGGGTCGTTTGACCATAAATAGAAAAATGGAAGATGTCGGTGTTAAGAAATTCTTAGTTACCAAATTCTTATTTTGTAATGATTGATTCCAAATTGTTGTGAATTAAAGGAAATGACTTTAACTAATCACTCACGACATTCTCGCAAAAGGAATGTTTATAAGTGAATCTGTTCAGACGTTAGTCATTTGAAAAGGTAACACATGTTTGGAAAGACTTCAAGAAATTCCTAGCATAAGAGAATGAAATCCATAAACTGATGTTTGAAAAATAATATGGCAGTGCATGTCTAGGATTGGTTATTTGAAACACCTAGTATTTAAGCGTACCTAGTGCACCACCTCTCTTTTCATAATTTATCTACGTAGTGCATTGTTCATTATTTCTCTTTCTATTAGACCGTGTGAACTTTTGTTTCGGGTTTTTAGTTTCCTAAAATCCCGCCGTCTAACAATAGTTGAAAATTATGTTTTTATTTATGGATTTTAGCGTATGAGTAAATTCCTGACATTTAACAGATTCATAATATTTTATTTAAGGTTTGTGACTATGAGCCACAATGAAAAATTAGTGAAATTCATTGGAAATTTTTCAAAATGTGGAAACAAAACATGTTGTCTATTTGACCAAGTAGAACTTGGTCATATATTTGAAGAATGATCCTTCTATTGTTAGAGAGGATGAGGTAAATGGTGTTACCACTTTCAAATGTTGGAAATACAAATATTGCTAAGACAAATATTGTTAGGGCAAACATAATTACAAAGGACTTCAAACCGCAGACTAGGCAGTGAGTTCAAGAAGCAAAATTTCATGGAAAATACTTCAATTGCCATAAGATGGGGAATAAGTCTTCAGACTGTAGATTTCTAAAGAAAGTCAGAACAAACGAGGTCAACGTTATGACAAAGCACTGTCGTAACAACTGACATGACAAATTATTGTTTGAGGAAATAAATTTATTACCTTCATTGATGATAGCACAAACTAATGCTATGTGTATTTGCTTAAAAGCAAAAAAATAAAGCTATAGAAAAAGTGTTCTCTATAAACATGATGATGAAACACAAACTTAATAAAATGATTAAGATGGGGGAGAAACTTTATATGGGTAACGATGCAACATCCAAGAACGATACTGTGATTTTGAAGATGACTTCTGAAAAGAATTGAAAATTAAAAAATGTGTTTGACATGTATGGGAAGTTATTCTATCAGCGAATTACCTTTAAATAAGGTTCCCTACAAGAAAAAGAGACAATATGCCATATGAGTTACGAAAAGGTAGAAAACCTTCATACATCCACTTGAAAGTATAATGGTGTCTTGAAAAGGTAATGACCCGTTATTGAAAAAATGAAAATAGGTCCTAGAACGCTGGGCTCTATTTTCATTGGTTGTGCAAAACATAACAACGCATATCCATTTCTTTTGTATAAATTAAAGAACCCTGATTCACAAGAATACGATAATAGAATCAAATAATGTCTCTTTTTTTGAAAATGTATTCCCATTGTAAAGCTAGGAAAGTTGATCGAAGTTCAACGAAATGAACTTTCAAGACCATTGATAAAGATAGATCATATGATCAACAAGGGGTTTAGCTAAAATTAAAGCCACAAAGACTAAACGAGCAAGGTAGAAAAAATCTTTAGATCAAGTTTTCTAACATTTATGCTAGAGGATGAAACTCAAACGCATAATGATTTTATACGTTTATATGAAGACACCTTATGGAAAAATGCCATTAAGAGTGTAACTGATTCCATCATGCAAAACCATATGTGGAAATTAGTGGATCTTCCTCCAAGAATTAAACCATTAAATTTTAAATGGATTTTTAAATGGAAAATGAAAGTAGATGGAACAATTGATAGGTGCAAGGCCAGATTAGTTATAGAAGGTTACCAACAAAACAAAAGTCTTGACTATTTTGATACATATTCTCTTGTATCAAGAATAACCTTCATAAGGATGATACTTGCAATTGCCATTTTGCGAAATCTAGAAGTACATCAAATAGATGTTAAAACTATTTTCTTAAATGGAGATCTTGATAAAGAAATTTACATGGAACAACCTGAGGGTCATGTAGTTTCAGGTCAAGAGAGGAAAGTTTGTTTATTGGTGAAGTCATTGTGTGGACTTAAGCAAGCACCAAAACAACAATGGTATGCGAAGTCTAATTTTGATGACAAACAGCTTCAAGATTAATGAGTGTGACAAATATGTATATGTTAAAACTACTGGAATTTGATATATTATTTTATGTCGATATGTTGATGACATAATCATTATCGAAAGCAATAATGAAATAGTAAAACGTACTAAACACATGTTAAATTCAAGATTTGACATGAAATACATAGACTAGTCCATACAATTTTGGGTATCCAAATCAAACGGTCCCTTGAAAGTCTCATATTGACTCAGTCAAACTATGTGGACAAGATTCTTAAGAAACTTGGAAACGGTGATTCTAGTATAGCAAGAACTCAAATAAACACAAGTCAACATTTTTCCAAGAACAAAGGTTTAAGTGTTGACCAAGTGGAATATGCAAGGATTATAGGTAGTCTAATGTACCTTATGAGTTGCACTAGACCAGATATTCCTTTCACTGTGAGAAATTTAAGTAGATTCGCAAGCAATCTGAGTGAAAACCACTAGGAAGAGATTGTGTTGGTACTAAGATATCTTAGATATACTAGGGACTATGTATTGCATTATTCCAGAAATCCTACTATTTTGGAAGGATACTCCAATGCTAGTTGGATATCTGATATTCAAGATACTAAAGGCACAAGTGTATATGTTTTCACTTTGCGAGGAAAACTTGTGTCAAAGAAATCCTCAAGAAAAATAGTTATAACCAAATCTACAATGGAATTTAATTTTGTAGCTCTACACAAGTAAAGAGAAAAAGCTAAACTGATTTGGAATTTCTTGGAGAATACTCCTAAATGGCCAAAACATGTACAATATGCATATATTGTAATAATCAAGCAACAATGGGTAGAGCACAGATCTTTATGTATAATGGTAAGTCAATACATATACGTCGTCGACACATTACCATTAGACAATTGATCTCACATGTAGTTATCCCTATTGATTTTGTAAGATCAATGGATAAAATTGCGAATCCGTTAACTAAAGGGTTAATTTGAGATCAAGTTGAGCAAACATCAAAAGGAATGAGACTAAATCCTAGGAAAATTTAAGGCGCTATGTGAAGAAAACCCTACTTACTTGGCTAGAGACCCAAGATCTAGGTTCAAAGGGACAACCTAATTACATAGACCATGTGCGGCCACTATGGACTTTCTTCTCTCAAGTTCATTCCTATGTTGCAAACAATGATCAAAAGTGGAATAGGCTAAGAAATGCTTTTAATGACCATTGTGTGTTTTGGTTAGTCGAACAACATAAGTCACATATTTCACTATGTGAGAGTAAAGTGGGTCCGTTTCAAAGAGACTATTGGGGCATAGTTCTCTCAAACTCTTGCAGAACCAAGGAGATGTTCATGGCCATATGAACATAACTATGAGAACTAAAAATCTCACTAGAGTAGTAGTTGTGTGAGGTACATCATCGTTTACACAAACGGTAGAATAGTTCAAGGACATCACGTCTACTGATGCTTATGAAATAGTTATGCAAATGAAGAGCAAGTATACTCGTCGATCAAGTAATAAAGTGGTAGATTAGAGTGTCGAACCCCAGGGATTGGATCAATAACTTCAAAGTAATCATACTCAAGAGTTAGTGAGAAAATATTGATTTGAGGATGGTTTATTAAAACTAAATGTAATAAAAGTAAAATAGCATTGATCAAGGACAAGCAGATGTTGTAGCAAATATTCTAATGATTATGGAAGCTGAGTTTATTGCCTATAAATTATGCCAATTACTATTCGAATGCTATAGCGGTTGACGATACATATCTACGTAAACCAATTAAGTCTTTACCTATTCGATAGGGCTTTCTAATTAACTTCTTTACTCTCTCGATACCTAGAAGTTGATAATAAGGATGCTATGGCAATACATGTCTGCGTAAACCCTAACAACTCTATTATCTATTCAAGTTCCCCTTATTATTCGTTGAAATCCTAAACTTATGTCTTGTTAGCCATAGTGCCCTAGGGCCTATTGTATGGACATGATATTTTATTTAATGAATTTATTATTATAATAAATTTGCATGTTTTTGTATCCTTGAATTAATTATTCTAAATATCCCTAATCAGTTATTATTGTGGGAACAATAATAAGATAAGATTGGTATGAAGTTTAATAGATGTTCATCAGATGGATATGTGAATGAGATTCAAATCAAATTCATATATGTATTTGTTGAGAACAAATATTAGGATTGACTCGTCTTGAGATTAATACATGGATTAAAGTTATATATTAATCTTCAACAATTGTGACATTAAATCCTTAGCCCTGAAATTACTATGATTCTCAACATGATGATTATTATGTTTTGACATAGTCAAACATCATCTTTAATCGGACGATTATAAAGGTTATGCTTGAACATAATAAGGAATCATGTACTGAGATGTGAGTAATTAAGATGGAATTTATCTCTCTTAACATAAGAGAGATATCTCTAGGCCCCTCGATGATTGAGACTGAGAAATGCATGGTCGTGCTCAAATGAGTTGATAGAGATCAATGTCATTTATTTAGTCAGTTCAATTCGACATCGAGAAACTAAAGATAGGAAGATATAAGGTTAACATTTTCCATGTCTTATATTCTATCAAGATATCATGAGATAAAAGGATTATGAAATAAACTGTATTAAGGTTGTCTCGAATTATGAGTCTTTCATTTAACTTGGGTAATCATAATGTCTTGCTAGAGGCCACTTATGACTTCTAGGGTAAAATGTGATTTTATCTACTGCTAATGTTAATTGAACCTATAGGGTAGCACACTAAGAATGGTTGTGGTTATTACTCTCAATAATAAATTTAAAATAATGAGATTATCTTAAGTAATGTTATTAGAGATTATTTATTCAAATTTAAAGAAGTTAAATCCGTATTCATTTGATAGAATATTTTATTTGTTTTATTATTTTTCAAAAATAATATAAATAAATAATATTATTAAATAATCTCATTATCTAGATTTAGTTGGATTTAAATTCCTTATCAGATATGGAATCTATTTTAGAATATATTATTTATTTATTTTAAATAAATAATATCATTAAATAATTATCTAGATTTGGTTGGATTTGAATTCCTTATTAGATTAAAGAATTCATTTTAAATTAGGATTTATTTAAAAGAGATGTAATTAAATTATAATAGTGAATTCAACCTAACCTTAATCAAGTCATATGTATGTATGTATGTATGTATGTATGTATGTATGTATGTATGTATGTATGTATGTATGTATGTATGTATGTATGTATGTATGTATGTATGTATGTATGTATGTATGTATGTATGTATGTATGTATGTATGTATGTATGTATGTATGTATGTATGTATGTATGTATGTATGTATGTATGTATGTATGTATGTATGCCAAGGGTTTGACTTCACTTGAATTTTTTTCGACTAGCCACCAAAACCACAAAAACTCTATTTTTCGAAATTTGAGAGGAACTAGCAATCCGATAGCCATTTGTCGTCCATTCACGTGTGGATATTTGTAGATGGCGATCGTCTTTATGAAAGACAATGCCTCAGTACAACAGGATTATAGAATCTTAGATCGAGTTAACTTATAATTATCTTTGTCATTCGTTAATATGATTGCATGTGATCTTGAAAATTTTTGTGGGATTTATTTTTCTGTGTTTATTTACATGATTAGATCATTTTTATTTCCTATGAAACCCTTCATGTCTAAGCCGAATTAGAACCTAAGTTGACATCTTAATTTCCACTGTTCACGTTTGTCTAACTTAACTCTCTCGATATTAAACCACAGATCAATAGTTAAAAGGTCTCTCTCGATAGCTCTTACAATAACTACGCATGAAGAACAATGAACAAAATAGATAAAGGAAAAGACTATAGCATTGAACAAGTAATTAAAATATAATATCATAAAACAATAAACCCAACAAAAGTATTTAGCTCATGTCTGAGCAAATAACATCCATAACAAAAATAATTAAAAACATGACAGTTTATAAATCAAGGAGAATAAAAGATCAAGCATCTTCATCGTTCTCTTCCAAGCCCTCTAACTGTGCTGCAGGTCCCGCACTCCTCAAGCCTCTCTCGGTAGCTGAAGACTAAGGGTTGCCATCTAAGATCAATCTCACTTTGTTTGTGGCCCAACTCTTCTTTATATAGGCACAAAGCCTTTTAATGAGGATCTTGCTTTCCCACTTCATTCAATGAGAGTACATATCGGATGGAAGTCCACATGTGCCAAAAGTATGGGTTCATCTCCAACTCTTTTTCTTTGTTGGCTCGACATGAGAGAGATCAATTCCACTGCTCCAGCACTCCTCTACCTCGGTTGCTTCCTGCACAAGCAGCACTATAACGCATTACCTTCCCCGCTAAAAACACCAAAATATATAACAATTAAGCACAGGCAACATAACTCCCTAACTACATGTAAACTACTCCTAAATGCAACTATATGAGCTTAAACATATGCAAAAGCTAAGTAAAAAGGGTACACAAAATAGGTTTTCTAAGCAGACATCATCTACTGGTCAGCCAGTAAAGTAAATATACTTTCACAAAAGAAAACTCAAGGGTGGACACCTATCTATCATATGCAGTTATCAACCGAAGAATCTATCACCACATTGAGTCAAAATGTTTTGATTAAATGATCAATTTCATTCATGTGGGGGATTGTTGGAAAAATATGATAAATTGGAAACTTCGAGGCATATTTTCTACGGTCAAAGATGGAGATTCGAATAGAGAAATTATGGCTTCATATTCTACTTCATGAGACCTTTACAACGATATCTCATACGCTCAAAACAGGTGAGTGATGAATGATAAATGGATTAAAGTAGGCTACTTGTGAATTGCGTTAAGGAAAAATAGAAGCTTATATCCCACATGGGTGGGATACTAGTGTGGGATATGTTTACATACAAGACTCAACTAGGTAGTTATTGAATGACTTAAGCTGATATGATGTGGGTGACGTGAATTTCTGAACCGGTCAAACCTTTCAAGGTCATGCAGATATTTTAGCCCGCTACGAGATAATTTTTCCTTAAATATGACATTATTTTTTTAAATATTCTGAATTAAAATGATAAATGGATGCTTTAATTTGAATATTAATTTGTTAATCTTTTAGAATATCATTAAAAGGATAAATATATGATAAGATGTTATCTTTAATTCAGATATTATTTTGATAATGCTATTTAATTCATGAATTTTATTTACAATAAAACTCCATCTGAAACACTTATAAATACCATGTAAACCTATTAGGTTTAAGACAACAAAAACACACAGAGAATTTTTTACTATTTTTACTCTGTGATTTTATAAAGTATTTTTGGTGATAGAAGAAGACGGGCTACAATTTGTTGATTACTGCAGAAGTGCTAATGATGTGCTCATTTCATTGTTGTATCTTGGGAGATAGACATCCATCGTTTCTCAAGCACTATAGGAGCGAACGAATCTGTCTAAAGGAAAGTGTGTGTTACACATGCCTCAACGAATTTGCTCATCCAAATTGTTGTTTGGATACAAGTAAATAGTTTCAATTTATTGTTTTAATATTCGATTTCTGTTTCAAATTTTCTTGTATCTATCTTTATGTTATGTCCGATTAATTAATAATATCAATATTTTATTTACTATTTTTTTAGATTTTCTTGGTTTATAACGCTGCTTTCAAACAATTTTGTTGTTGAAAATGGATTAATGAGCCAGTACAGAACATGAAAAATGAACAACGAACCCCTAACGTCGAACTTGAAGGACATACGAGAAATACTATAAACTGCACCTTGTTTAGAAAATGAGAAGATTTCATTGCTACGACAACGGGTGGTGTTAGACAGTGACAAACATGAGAGAAGAAAAATATTTTAGGTCTTTTCTAAAATAAGAATATTAGAATTTTGTGAGAAATTAGGGTTTTCTAAAAAAAATTTAAAAATGTTTTTTAAAATAAAAATTAAAGGAAATTAAAAATTAAGTTACATGTCAAACGGAGATATTGAGTGATAGATTTTTTAACGAACGTCGACGATTTTTTCTTAAAATCTTAACGAAGTGAAATGTTATGCACAATACTTTGATAAAAAAGAACTTTAGACACCTAAAGTAAGAAATATATATAGTTTGAAAACTTATTTTCCATTTAAGTCTAAAATAAAATATAGATTAAAAATAAAAAATGAGAATTTTGTAAATAATTTTTAAACATTTAATGTATATAATATATTAATGAAAATGAGAATAATTTGTCTAAATTAATTTATACTAGTTTTATTAAAATAAATTAATAATAATCTAAGTTAATTAATTAATAAAGATATGATAATTAATTAAAGCCCAAATAATTTTGGACTATATAATGAATAATTAAAATCCGATTATCTTTTACAATTAATTTGGTTTGCCAAATTATATGTTGCCCAATATAAAAAAATCTAATATTAATTTATTTTAGAAAATAAATTCATTTCTAATAAACAAGCCATGAAAGGCACAAATCATTGGAACATGAACTAATTACAATACAGGGCACTCTAGGCATAAGGAGTTCTTTTTTTTTTTCCATTTCCTTAATGTTTATTGAACTTCTATTCCCTCAAAAAAAATTATTGGGCTTCTCTTCATTTTTGTTTATCTTTTTTCTTCGTTTTCATCATCGTTTCAGAAATTTGTCGCGAATAATAAATTTAAACACTTTTGTTTTTCATTTCATAAGGAGTTCTTTTCTTCTTCGTTTTCTCTTATTTATTTTTATACTCAAATATGATTTGTTCAAACACTTTAAAATATCACAGGAATAATTAAATGTAAACAAATAATGTAACATACACCATTCAATCATGGTTAAAGCTTATCTCATCTTATTAAAATTTTCTATACATTTGACTTGGCTTGTGTATGTTATATTTTAGAGTAAAAGTCACTCATAAATTATAAATTATTACTTTTTTATTAAAGTTTCATTTCTATTCTTATCCTTAAAATTTTATATTGAAGAATCTCTTTAGATTTGAGTAATTATTATTTTTTGACACAGAGTAATTATTTAATACACATGTGGTAGAAGCAAAAAGTTTCACAAGCACCTTAATTTTAGAGTTTAGGATTTAGATGTTTAGGTTTAGGTTTAGTTGTTTAGAATTAAAAGGTTATTGTTAAAATTTAAGGTTTATAGGTTAAAACATAAACCTCTAACCATATTACCCTAAACTCTAACCTCAAACTCTCAATTCTAACAATAACCTGTAACCCCCTAGATCGGCCTATGCGAAAAGACCACGTCTAACAGGGCACATCTCAACATGATAAAACCCAAGTAGAAAACGTGTTGGAAAATTTTGAACATTTAGCTTAAAATATAATAGTATATCTTGTTGTAAAGTAATCAAACCAAGATACATATGTAGTAATTAAAAATAATCCATATCAAATATAGTAGAAAATACTTAAATATAACTCCATACATTAGGCACATGTCACCCTGAAAACAAAATGGTGGATAGAAACATTACAAACTAGATGAAGTACTGAATGTGTCGATCCTCCAATGTCAGGAACAGAGCTGCCTATCCAAAATATCTGAAAGGAAGAAAATTGGGAATGAGCTAGCGAGCTTAGTGTGGTCCAATAGTGCATAGCTAAAACATGTATTACAAACAATACATAAATTAATTAGATTTCAAGAAGAAAAAAAACAACATGTATCAAACAGTAATAAGGTTCATTTTAATTTTCCAGCTACCCTCCAACCAAACTCCGGTATACAGTTCCCCCCAGAACTGCATCTATGAGGGCATTAACCCAGGCCCATTACGGTAAAAAATCATCCTAGCCGAAGTATAGGAGTGAAAGGTAAGGAATTACCCTAGCCGAAGCATAGGAACCTGAAACGGTAAAGAATTACCAACTGGATCCGAGCTGAACCTACGGTAACTTCATACTTTATCCCAAGTACCCCGGTAACAGTCTAGGCAGTAATTTCAGTATTCAGTGATAGCATTAATTACAGAAATCAGTATTAGTAGCAGTAATTACAATTAAATAGAGAGCAAGTATTTATTTTCAACAACACAGTAACCAGAGAGCATGACGTTCAAGCAGGTACTTAGGCTTAAGTCAACAGATAAAAATGATCATACTCAAAATCAGGGCACATGTTATAATTTCACAATAACAGAGAAAACTAGTAATATGCACGTGTTCAGTTCAAGCAAAACATTTAGAAACATTTATGTAAAACACATGGAACACACCTCAAAATGTTGGGTCTGTCAGTCATATGATCTACTGAGCACTAGTGTGACGCTCCGATGATGTACTAGAACCTAATATAGAACGAGTCTCAAATTAATACAGGGGAATTATTCACTATGATAACTTACAACGTATTGATACTTACGAGTTACAATGGAATCACGTTGTTGCATGTATCGAGAGGAGCTAGGCTGGCAGATGCACGATCGAGAGAGACTCTTGTACCTTTAACAAAATAATATATCAGGTCAGAAGCCTTAATCCAAAATTTGCTCATAATTTAAATAATTTAACAACTTATGCATGATCGGGTTTAAGATTGGTTTTGAAGGCTTTCGAGTTAGAATTTCGTGAAACATGCTTCAAAAATAGACCCAGGACGTCGAAAAATGTAAAATAAGAGTTTTCGAAAAAAGTTTGACTTTTTGGTCAAAGTCAACGCTGAAGTCAAGAGTCAAAGTCAATGCTGACATCATCAGTCAATGGTCAGTGGTCAATGCTGACGTCATCAGTCAACGCTAACGTCAGTGGTCAAAGGTTTAACTCGGGCGAGTTGACTCAATCGGGTTGACTCACTAAGTTGACTCGACCGGGTGACTCACTAAGTTGACTCGATAAGGTTGAATCACTGAGTTGACTCTATTAACGTGTTAGGTTAGACGGGTCGGGTAGGTCACGGGTCGGTCGTTCATGGGTCGAACGGGTCATATCAGGTCGGGTTGGTCTACTAGTTTATTTCAGAGACCAAACCGGGTCTTGCCAGGCCAGTTCACCATTGAGCCGGTCTGATTCAAGAGCTAACGTCCAGGGCGGCCGAAAATCGCCTCAGACGGCGTGTGCACTCCACGCGCCACCAGAACCAGCCGAAAAATGGCCTAAATTACACGTTTTGCCCGGATCTTCCACATACCATAAACCATTAACCCATAAACATTCAACAATGACCCAAAATTTCAGTCCAAACTTACCGAGCTTACCTATTAGACCAACGACGGTGAGGCTTAAACGATGCTGGTTGGATGATCGGGCGGTAGGGTTGGGACCAACTCGATGAGAGGGAGGCAACTATGATGGTGAAACGTCGAATGGAGGCCGACAGCGACCAAAATCAAAGACAAAACAAAGGGGATCTAACCCTAAGCTCGTCGAGCCTATTTTTTTCCAATACCAGCGAACGGAACAGCCAACTCGCGAGTGACTTAGGGGTTTTGCTCGGGAAGAGCTAAGGAGCAACGCGGTAGTGGCGGTGACGGCCACGGACGGGTGGTGAGAGAGATAGACGGTGGACGACTAAGGGGGTAGGTGAGAGGATGATTTGGGATTTTTGGGTGTTTCTGGTTCGAATGAGAGGAATAATGAAGAGTCAGTTTGGTTTTAATTATTTTGGGTTAATCTAGCTCAAACATCACTCAATTAAATTTTTAGGGAAACTCTTCACTAAGAGTTGCCTATCTCAAGTGGCTGGGCAACCGGCTAACAAGGCAAGGGTTGTGGGTTTGAATCCCACACCCTGCACCCCCTCTAAAATTCATGTTTTCTTCCTCCCCTTTTTTATATATACATGGGTGTTACATAACCCCTAAATTCTAACCACAACCTCTAAATTCTAAACCTCTAAACCTAAACACATATCATCTAAAACCCTAATTCGTAATCTTAAACCCTAAAACTAAGGCCATTGTGAAAACTTTTAGATTTTCTCGGAAAAAGACCTAGCATTCATCGTCGTAGACCTAATTTATAGAATCTATGAAGAATAATTGATGATCTAGAAAGATGTTAATTATTTTTATAAATTCAAATATCACCCCAATTTTCATTATCATAAAGGTAGAGACAGGTCAACTTAGCTTTGATGAAGTGGCAAATCACCTGGTTGACACCCTCTCTTTTACCCTTAAATTGTGAGTTCAATACTTATTAGGAGTAAAATTTCTCTTCCCTCCTTTAGTTAAGAACTAGAAACTACTGAAAAAAGAGATATAGAGACGGAATTAATTGGGAGGGATATCTCTACATCTTTATACCAATAATAATTCAGATCTTTATAAATATAAATATCAAATAAATTAAATTAAATTAAATCTTAACGTTTAATTTTTAAGTTCAATTACTGAAATTAAACAATTTAACATTATTAATGTTTGATTTAATTTTGTCTCTATTTATTATTGAAACTAAAATTTACGAGATCACGAACCTAACAAATGGCTCCAATAGAAAAGAGGACGATGTTTGTTCTAAGAGATCTGGGCTTGAGCACCTATAAGTACAATGGATGTCTTGTAAAAAAGTTAAGAAAAAATATAAACAAATACTACCATATAATCACATCAATATATGAAAAGAACATTTGCGAGATAACATTTTAAGTTTTGAGAATGATATAATGTGAGTAGGTGACCCCAGGGCTACTGAACAGGAGGGGAACATGCCCAGTAATTAAGAAGGTCAAATATGATTAAAAAAAATTATAACCAAATAATATTAACTTTTTTAAGTATTTAGAGTGTGTCAATATTTAAAAATGCACGTTGAAATTGTTTTGTTTGAGTAGTTGGATGTTGAACAATTTTTTTTGATGTTTTCCATTTGAAATTTAATGTATTTATTAGAAAGTTTGTTGAGTGTAATAACAAAGTACAATTTACAAGTAAATTAATTTATTTTTGTCTATTCTTAAAATTTAGGGTAAAGTTCATAAATGGTAACTAAACTATGGTCCATTATTCAATTTGATAACCAAACTTTCAATTGTTTCAATGTTATCATTAAACTTTATGTTTTGCTTCAATTTTACTACTCACTCGTTAACAACCGTTAAAATATTTGGTATAATAATATATTTAGTCCTCCATGTTTGCACATTCAAATAATTTAGTCATAATTCAAAAAAATAATAAAGTTAACCCTAAACCCTCAAAACTCTAACCCTAACCTTTCATCGGCACCATCATTCATTTGGCCACCCTCCCGGCATACCCTTCACCTTTAAGTGAACCTTTCATCCTCTTCTACTCCTCCGTGCGACCTCGTCTGTACCCGCAATTTTCTTTGTGTTGCTCTCTACCGCCACGCGAGATCTCTCTCTTGCCGTTCGAGTTTTCTACCGCCACCTTTGTCAACACCTTTCGGTTGTTCAATGGTAAGGCCGAGTTCACATTACCACCCTTTTCCCATTCTGACCCCGATCATGCCATCTCCCCCGTCCAAAGCCAACAACGAATAACCCCTATTTTAGTGCCCCAAAAGTGACATGGTTTCGGCCGTTTATCACCCTCCACCGTACGTCCTCTACCCAGCCATCCAACGCCTGTCGTCCAGTCGTTCTTTTCAGCGCCTTAGCCGACCAGATCTGGCCTCCGTTGAGCCAAATTGAAATCGAGATTGGGTTTAGGGTTTATTATTATTATTATATTTGTATATATAATATAATAACTAGTCTTGTTATTAAATACAAAACCCAAAAGAATAAAAATAAATAATAAAGGGTCCAATTTAAATAAAGGTCCATTTAATTTTTAATAAGACCCATTTAATAACCCATTTGGCCTAAATACACCCTGTTGTTTAAAATCTAATTTTTATTATTTTTTTTTATAATATCATGTCTTGTTATTAGATACAAAAACTAAAAGAATAAAAATAAAACCGTTGGTCCATTTAAAATAGGATTTAATCCATTTGAGATTGGATTAATTATTTTTTTAAGGCATTCAATTAGAATCAACTTCACTGGTGCATGTGGCCCCACGCGTTGGGCCCACACCCCTGCAGACTTCCTCCATCTCCACGCAATGCTCTCTCCTCCAGTGCTTCAACCTGCAAAATGGAAAAGCAGGCGAATGAAAAAGGAAATGATGGTGGCGATTCAAATGAAAAGGGAAAGAGCAGCCTATTAATTTCTCATATTCGAACTAGTATCTGAAGAAAAGGGAATCAAATTCGGTCAAATTGAAAAACATGGTAATTAAAAGCAAATCAAGATTTTTGGGAATAATCTACCTGAAAATTAATGATTTTCTGGGTGATTTATTTTGATTCTTCCTTGTAATGTTGGTATGAAAATACCTATAAAAACCCCACCCCATACCATTGTAACAGACAACAACAAGAAATACGAAAAAAATAAGAGGATTCAAGTTCTTCTTGAGAATTCAAGTGTTCAAGCAAAATTTAGGTATTTTTGTTTTTATTTCATCTTTATTTTAGTTTTTTTATTTTGTTTGATTCAAATATATGCTATCTTACTTTAATTTTTCGAGCCTTAAAACTGAGATTCGAAACCTCACCGGAAAATTGGGTTTTTCGTCGTCGGTATGTGGTGGCCGGCGGCGACGAACGGTGGCCAATGCGGTGGTGGGCTGTCAGAGTTATTCATGCTTGAAGAACAAGATGAACACTTGAGAGAATTTAAAAAATGAGTGTTTGATCCATTTTTTAAAGAAGAGAAATAAAATGTGTTTATAAGTTTGGGTTTTATACCCATATATTCTAAAACAAATTACCTAATCATTAAATCCCTCCACCCAACTTATTTTTGCTCGGTGGGTTATCATATTTTCATCCATTTTAAAAATGTCACTATTTTTGACAAATTTATCTTTATCTTTTTTTATTTTTTTAAATTTAGTCACTTTTTTTTTTCTTTTTTTTTTTACCTTTTATTTTTTTAGAAAAAAATAAAAATATATTTTTTAAAATAATTAATTTTTTTACATTTTTTTGTAAAATGGGTTGAATACTAAGTTTTAATTTGATTGTTCATCTTTTTTATCCATTTAAATTTCATGTCTTTTTTTATGTTATTTAATTTTTTTCTAATATTTTAAGATGCTATCTTTTTTTTTGTTGATTTAATTTTTTTAGATTAGAAAAAGCCTCTACGGTTAAGTTCTAAAATACATTAGTTAGAGCCTTAAAGTTAAAAAATAAAAAAATTCTTCATATTCATAAAACATACTTAATCATATTTTAACCTTAATAGGTAAAATTTACTTAGACAATTCTTTAGGTCAATAATCACTAACTTAGAATAAATAAAAGTTTTAACACACACTAATTGATTCTTTGATTATTTGTTTAAAAAAGTGGAACTTAATTAATGCGATGTCCTATCAAAATGAGGTGATGGGTTAGCGCCAGAAATGTTGGCGGTGATTGGAGTCCACTCTCTGGATGGTAGGGTCGTTAAAATGAAATCATATTCATAAATGGGCAATAAGTTAAATTTTATACGAACTTGGAAATTTCGACATTAAAATAAAGTGTAATCGGCTAGGTACCAATTTTTGGGCGATGTGGGGGTGCTAATCCCTCCCCACGCGTAACCGACTTCTGACATGTTTTCGTGTTTTCACAAACCAAAACCGTTGTTTTAATAAATAAAATGATTTTATTAAAATGACTCATTTTTAGGTGATCGAATCACACATTTTAAAAAGATTGGTGGCAACTCCGGTGTTTTATCTTTTATTTAAAAAACCCCTCGGGACCCCTTCCTTTAAAAAAGGTTGCGACAGCTTGGCGGCTCCGGTGGGGAAATTTTGTTTTTTAAAACCAAAAAGAGAGAGTCAAGCTACAATCCGATTAATTTTTTTTAATGTCAGAATTTTCTAAGTTCATATAAAATTTAATTTAATTGTCCATTTATGAATATGATCTCATTTACGCATTTAAAGCTTGATTATAAGCTCTATACCCGAGCTTCGTCCCGATAGCTTAAGTGAGGGGGAACACGCTTTGCTCATGTAAGAATATTGATTCTTCGTATGAGCCTAGCAAATACCTTCGGGACTCATATGCCCATTGTCTTCATAAGGATACTGATCCTTCGTGAAGGCAAGGGAAATGAGTCCTCCTAAGTTGAATTTGGTTTGTTTGAAGCCTATAATGGGTGAGAATCAAGGGCCTTGCTACCCTTAGTAGGGGACAGCGAGGATAGCTCGAGGACCTTTCTAGAACCAAACCATGTGTGAATCTAGAAACCCACCCTAATAGAGCCATGTGGAGAACCATAGAAGTAGAATTTGGTCAAAATTATTTCATAAGAATAGTCTGTGGAGACATGTCCAGAAATGTTGGAATGCGCTGCCCAGTTATTATTCATACAATGAAATTATTTTGGACCTTTTATGTTTTAATTCTGTTTACTAATCCTTTCTTTTTGTCTTGTTTTCTTGTTTTGCATATTTGTTTCATGCTACCTTATTTCATATTTAGAAGGGGTTGGTTCTCAAGACACTTGCTCAATTAGAAAATAGTTCTTAATAATGGATGGACGGTACCTAAAGAAAAAAGAAGACAATGCGGATGTACGTCATTGGTCTGAGGTCAACCAGCGAGTGAATGGGGATAGTTTGACGGTTGATCATGAGATAGAGGCATCAGAGTACGCCCACATCAGTGTGAAACAAAATAATATGCGAGAGCTACAGGAAGCCTTGGAGTATTTTGACTATGCAACTAAGCAGTTGTTCTATGATACCTATGGCGATATAGCCTACCTATTGTATGTGAAGGTTGGTCAACCATTCTTCAAGGCCCTAGTGCAGTTCTGGAATCCGGGATATTGTTGTTTTACCTTCAATGGAAAGGACATGATGCCCACGTTCGAAGAATACTTTGCATTATTCAATCTGCGCAAGGTGAAGAAGAATTAGGTTTATGCTAAACCCCCAAAGAACAAGAATCCACACTTGAGGCTCAGGTCTTTCACCGATATAAGCGATGGATGGGTTAAAGGCCTGATATGGAAGAGGGGGTAGCTTTTTCTTCACTTGGTCGAGCATCCAAAACATAATCCATACTCTTACAGATAAGGGAAAGAGAGTGGATCTCTTAGCCATCGTGATCTACGGCATGGTTATCTTCCCAAAAGTCTTGGGTAATATTGATGTGGCTCTATTAGATTTCTTTAAATAGTTGAAGAGGGAAGTCAATCCAGTACCAACAGTACTAGCAGAAACCTTCATCTCTTTAAATGTGTGCCAAAAGATAGAAGGTGTGGGTTTCAGAGGTTGTGCTCCTTTGCTTCAGGTTTGGGCCCTTAGTCATTTCTTGAAGTGTCCGATTTTGACTCTGTCTAATATGTTTTCCCTGAACTTCTCTCTGCTCCGAGAGTTTCTGGAAAAAGAATGGACGATAGGCAAGAAGGGCAAATGGGTTGACATTTTCATAGACCGGCAGGATCAGGACATCGTATAGAGAGTTCTGTGGATGGGCCACACCAAGGTTTTGTACAACTGTGGAGATTATGATCATCTGATGCTACTGGGCCTGGGGGGTAGAATTGGTTGTGCTCCTCTATTGGTGTCACAGCAATATGGCTCTCGATAGTTCGCCCTTTCACTACTGGTCTTGGCTTGTCCGAGTTTAATTTCGAAGGGGAATTCAAAGAGAAAATCCAGACTATTAATGATGTGTGGAAAAATTGTTACCTTATGGAGGTAGACTACGATAATAAGTTTATGTTCACCCCCGATTACGATGTATGAAGGCATGTCAAGGTGAATGACAAAATTTTACCACCTACTCTGGGGCATGCTAAATCCTTAGAGGAACATCTGAAGGTGGTCCCTTCTGAGACTGATATTCTGATAACCGAATTATAGAGGACCAAGGCTGAGATCGAGGACTTGTAAAGCCAGCACACGAAGGACTTATTTAAGGCAAGTCTAGATGTGGACAAGTATAAGGGAAAGACAAATTGAGTAGTAAAGATGTATAAGGACCTAGAAGCAAAATTTGAGATTCAGAGGATAGATTTTCTAAAATTTCAAGCTACAGTCTGAAATGCGGATTTGAGAAAGACTCCATAGCAGTGGAGAAAAGAAATTGAGCAAGTAGTGGGAAAAGAAAGAGAGCGTGACAAGAGAGAAATTGAAAAATACAGATGATTGCTGATAGATGAGAAGAAAAAAGGAAAGCAAGTAGTTAATAATGAAAATAACAAACGGGTCCTCGAAAAAGAAAAAGAAAATGTAGCTGCATGGAAGAGGAAAGCCCATGACAACAAAGTCCGTTTGTTGGAGTTGCAGACAGTATGCGACGAAACCAGTAAAAAGCTAAAATAGAGCCAGACCTTCGTTGCTGAGTTGCAAGCCCAAGTAGCAGACCTGAATCATTCACTGCACAGGTTCCAGAATCATCATACTTATATCAAACTCCAAGCTAGTCTGAGTGAGAATGATCATTGAAGAAGCAAGTAGAAGCTATGGAAGGCATCATTCATGAGTATAGGACGTAGATTCTGGTTCTCGGGGATATTAATGAAAGGGGAAATGACTATGGGTTTACTCGGCTTAGAGACAATGCTAAAAGATTCCAAGAACGAGATGAATTTGACAAGAGCATCATGACCCAGATACAAGACGTAGCTAAGCATGTAAGGATATTAACTACTAAAGCTACGGCCCTTCGTCCATACATTAGGCCACTAGGAGAAGTGAGACCAAGACTTATGTGGTTGACTGAAGAAATCAATGAGCTACGTGCTCGGGCTGAGATGTACTCGTAGAAAAAGTCAAAATCTTTTTTAATAAGGACCTTTGACATCCAATAAGAACTACTTCTAAAGTAATTACTTACAAAATCAAAGCCCTTCGCCTGCATTCATGCATTTTTTTGCTCCATTGTTTGTTTTCTTTGCATTATCTTAGTTTCTGACATTGCATACATGCACATATTTTAAGAGATTAATTAAAGTAAATCACATGGCAGAACTTTCAAAATAGCCAAAGTTTCACACAAATACGGTACCCGCTCTCAAACCAAAGCAATGGCCATGGAAGATAGATTAACAACCTTAGAAATCAACCACAAAAGCACCCAAGATAGGTTGGACAAGATAGAAAAAGATCTGAAGGAAGAGATTGTGTAGGCTCAAAAGAATACGGTCAGCCAAATTACAGCCATGCTAGGGTTTAAGGATCCTGATAGGGGGAAGATGTAATACCCCACTAATTAGTTGGTGACCAAAATGAAAAGAATTAAAAGTTAGTGGTTTTAGTTCAGTGACTAAAATGTAAACTTTTAAAGTTTGGTGGCTAAAGTGAAAAGAAGAGAAACGTTCAGGGACAAGCATGGTAATTTCCCCAATAATTATTTTTATGTCATAAATATACAAATCACTTAAGAGTGTGGATCAAATATAAAAATTTTGGTTTGATCCGATGCTTCTATTATTGGGAAATTACAGTTAAAGTTTAAATATAATTCGGATGATCATTTGATCTCGGAATATTATAAAAATTTGAAGGGAGTCTTTAGAAGACCCGAGTAACATGATATTGTGGTTCTAAATTGTTTCTAATCGATTTAGATTCGATTGAAATACGGTATTTGAAATAGTGCATAAATGGCATTTTTGAAGATACAAGAATTCATTAATGGCAAAATGGTCATTTTACCCATCCTTTGTAAATATTTTTGACTAAATATTAAAGAGAAGCATAGGTTTCAACACCTAATTGGTCATAACCCAAGGGTAGAATGATCATTTTACTATGAAGGATTTTTTTTTATTAAAATAAGGATTATTCAATGCCATTTGGCATAGAATTAAAGAAAGAAAAAGTTGTAGAATTCTTTCAACTTCTCCAAGTCTGCCGTGAGTCTCCCTCAAGCAAGGTAAGAAAATTTTCAATTCAATTTTTGGCTTGATTTAATAGGTTTTTGAGTTGAGTCGTGAAACAAAGATTTGATCTCCTTTGAATTCTCTTTCATTTGGTATAATTTTCACATGGTTTCCATGCTTCTAAGTTGAGATTGGTGATTATGGTGGTTGAAGAACATGTTGAGTTTTCATGTTTTAAGGTTCAATCATGTTAGAAATGATGTTGTAGTGTTATTTCTATGCTTGAAATGATGAAATTCAAGGAAGAAAAGAATAGGGACCAATTCGGCAAGTTTAAAAGTTAGAGGACCAAATCTGATTTTTATGTTTTTGGTGTGTATTTATGTTATTAATGATGTTAGAGACATGAAATTGAAGTTAGAATGTTAAATTGATGTTGAATCGAATTAGTGATTATTTTGACAAATTGTCAAAGTTAAGTGACCAAATCGAAAATGAAGTTTTGTATGGGGGCTAAATCTGATTTTTAGTTGTAACGATGGAGTTAAGGTAGTAATGTTGAATTGAAGACTAATTTGCAAAGTTAAGAAGCTTGAATCCTTATCTTTGCATTTTAGTGACTATTTAGTCAAAGAATGAAAAATAAGGGAGAATTATTTTGAATAATTATTTGGTGAAGAAGGTGATGAGTTGGTAGTTTAAAGCAAGCAATTGGACTAAATTGAAAAGTAGAGAAGTAAGGAGAAGTTAGTATAAAAATTTGAAGTTTAATTATGGAAGCTGTGCAGAAAACTGGTTTATGGCAGTAACTTTGAAAATTCACCATAAAATCTACAAAAATGGTTAGATGATGAATTTTATATCGATATAAAGATTTGTTCGTATAGTTTCATGTCCAAGAAATGGAAACTGATTTTGAGTTCTGAGTCAAAAGATATAAATTTTTAAGTGACAAAAAGTCAAAAAACAGAACACCAGTCTGCTCCGAATTTCAGCACTGTAATTGACTTTCAAAATTCGCCATAAATCGTATAAGTTAAATTTGGATTATTAATTTATATGGGTGAAAAGATTATCGAAACTAGTGTCTTTCAAAACAAACAGAGTCGAATTCCGAGTTGTATATTATTTTATAGAAATATTTCTTTGAAGGTAGTGCAAACTGCCAGAAAATGAGAATTGATACACTTTGTATCTAAGGTTAATTAGTAAGCTTGAAAGGGGTTAATGGAAGTTCAAATTGGTCACTAAGGACCATAATGAGTTTTGAACAATACAAGGAAGAAAGGAAGACGTTTGGAAATTTTGTATTCGAATGAATATATTGGACAATATGTCTAAGATATTGTTAGATTGGGATCTAACAAATATTTTATTTATGTGATTTATGAAGTTAAGTTCGAATCAAGGGAGATTCGAGGTACTATGAAGGAATGAGTCAATGGGACTTAGTGAGGCATACAAATAAATGGCCCAGGTGAGTGCAATTGCATACATGTCATACTACATTGATATTTTATACATGATTGGGATGGCTTGCGATGACCCTACCCCAAATTATTGTTGCTATGATATTTATGTCATTAGGCATATGATTGACATATTTTAATATGTCAAGAATTTAAATATAAAATGCATTGACCTTATGATTTATTACATTGATGAAATTGAAATATTATTCCCGGTATAAACTGTCAACTGTTAATATATATATATATATATTGATATATGTTGCCATTGATGACTTAATTGATGAAATAAAGCCCAATGTATGATATAGAGGTTCAATAGTATAGTTGGCTAGCCATAGAGTCATAAGCAGCTGTATAAAGATTCTAAGCACTTTAGGTAAAGTTCAAATTTTATAAATACTCATTGAGGGTATACTCATGCAAGGTTTGGGTATACGGAAACACTTAGGGTGTTAAGCACTACGGTGCAATTTTATTAATACTTAATGAGGGTATACTCATGCAAGGTTTGGGTATACGGAAGCACTTAGGGTGCTAAGCACTACGGTGCAAATAATACACTATACTCAAGTAAGTATTGGGGGGATGACTCGTATACATAGAATCTCTTAATTCGACACATTGGGCTAAATAAATTGAAAAGAATCAAAAATGAAAAGAAACGGGAAGATAAGCTTGAAAGCTTGCAGATAAAAATGGAAAAAGGTATTGGTAAGCATTGAAAGCTTACGGGTGGAAATGGCAACGGTATTGGTAAGATCTAATCTTATCACTTTGATATTCATACATGTTGTTACATACCTGTTTATGTTAATGAATATGAAATGGTAAGGTGATCATATGCATTGTTATTTATATACATTGATATTATGTTAATTGCACTTGATTAAAGATTATTGCCTCACTAAGTATATACTTAGCGTGTGATGATGTTCATGCGTAGGTTTGAAAGGAGTACCAAGGAGAGAGTAGCTGAGCATCATATGCTAAATTTGAAGGTATATCACTCTAATTGCAATTATGACATCTATCCTTTTTAATTGGATATATTAGATGGCATGTATAAATTAATTATGGCTTGTAATAATTTGTGACTAAAGAATGATTGGCTTAATAACTCATATGATGTGGACAATGATCATGGTGAGCCTTGATACATTTCTAATAGTATGGAGGACTAATTCATTAGTGAATAATATGTTTATGGTGGAGAAAGACATAATTCTGTTCAGGAATCATACAAATGCAGTGGCTTTGAAAAATCAGCATAAATTCTATAAGTTGAATTTGAGAGTGAATCTTATATGTGTAAACTGGAAATTCAGTCTAGTTTCTTTTAAGACAAACGGTGACTGATTTCAATTTGTATATTAAAAGTTTTGAATTTTGTTAAGTGTTCAAAAGTACTATTTTTATTACCTTTTTACTCATATTATTGTTAGACTTAGGCTCATATTGGTTGCATTATTAGCCATTCATGCATGTTTGCATTATTTCCTTGGTGGACAAGCTTGATTTCATATTTTGCTTAATTTTGTGGAAAAAGATACTGCTTTGGTGTGTTTTTGTGTGTGCAGAATCAGTTGCCAAAGCAAGGCTAGAACCAGTTGCCAGGGCAATACAAGAAGGAGATGCCGATGTAGTTGCCAGGGTAGTGCAAGAAGGAGATGCCGATGCAGTTGCCAGGGCAATGCATGAAGGAGATGCTGACGCAGTTGCTTGGGCAGTGCATGAAGGTTATGCCGAGCTAGTTGCCAGGGCAATTGTCGATAAGGGATAATATGATGTGGCACTCGAATTGATGACTAGATAAAGCCAAATATGACGTGGAAGAAGATAAATCCTAGAAGAATTGGAGATTCAAAGACATATTAAATCCCAAAGAAGATAGGAGAAGATCTAGAAGGAATTTAAATATAATAAAGAATTATATTATTTTAAAGTATTTAATTCCAACTTAACTTCTTCCTCAAGAAAGACTTTGACCTAACCATCTCCTATATAAAGAACCCCTTTGCCGCCTATTTCAACAAGTTTGGAGGGAGAGTTCGATTGAGAGAGACTTCAAGAGGGCTGATCAATTTCTTATTCTTCTTCTTTGCTTCCATTAGATTCATGGTTTGGGGATTATTTTTTGTATATCTTTTGAACCCAACCATGAACTAACTTGATTGGTTGGAGTTATTGTGTTTTTGTGGTTGTGAGAACGATTGGATTTTGTTTAGGTAATAAGAGCTTACACTTTCAATTCAAGGTTTACTCATTCTTGGTTTTTATTCTTGTTTGCGAGTGAATTGGGAGAGGATCTCGTAATTCTATCTATTTATCTAATATCGGGAGAGTTAGATTCAAGAAATGAATGAGTATGATTTTTATTCAATCTATCGATGATGAAGACTAATCCGGCTTAGGAATAAGTTTAGGATTTTAACGGCTAAGAGGAGCGCAAGATCGGCTGTTGTCCACCCTTGATTCACGCAGGGATGTATTGTCAAGGCATGCACAATTAGCTAGAGTTTTGACTTAAGGATAAGAAGAAACCATTGAAGAAGGCTGTGCCAAACCTTGAAGTTGCTATCCAGTCACCCAAACAGTTGCCCAGACAACCGTTCAATTAGTTGCCATGGCAACCCAACTGTGCAAGTTGCCACGGCTACTGAGTTGCCATTGCAATCTTTTACCAAGACAATCCATTCAGCTATCACACCTCAACTCACGATAACCCGGCCTACTCTCTCTCATTTGTTTACATCTTTATTTTATTTACTTGCTCTTTTACTTTACTCGTTAAAATCAACTCCTACTATCAATTGTGTTTTTTACTTTTACAGTGCGATAACTAAAACAAAGTGGCCCAAATCAATCCTCCTGGAGACGATACTCGATACTCGTATCACTTTATTACTTGCGACGTGTATGCTTGCACCGTTCGCGTAGCACTCAATACGCGCAACAAGTTTTTGGCACCGTTGTCGGGGATTGGCAATTGGTGTTAGTTGTTTTGTTATTGCATTTTTCTTATTAGTTCTACTAACTTTTCTTTTTGTTTGTTTTATCAAGAAAATCAGGTGCGCTACAAGTTAAGGGACATCAACATGTCGAGAAATAAAATATGATCTATTCGAGAGTTAATAATGGAAGATAGGAATCAATCCACTCAAGAACTTCTTACACCATTCGATGATTACCTATACCAACTGAGAAAATCCAAAGAGCCTATCCCGTGGAAAACTCTTATGCTATATGTGGAGAACATCATGTGTTTGAAAATTGCCCTCACATTTTCAGTGCATATGGCTATATGGAGGACCATAGATGGAACTAACAGCAAAATCCTTCATGGTATGATCCAAAAGCCCAAATTTTTTTTACTATGACAATTTTGCCGCAGCAACAGATATGCCGTGACAATATAGTCCTTTTCAAGAGCACTCAAATTCCTTGGAAGAAACGTTGCTAGCTTCATTGGCTAGACTTGATGGATCAATTGAAGAGATTCGAGAGCTATCAAAGTCCTTGGATACGAGGATAGCTTAGTGGGATGCAACCTTGGGGAATTCAGAAGATCAATTGAGGAGATCCACATATGCCTTGGATAACATGCCCCAACAATCCATTCCTGGGGATACTGACGTCCCAAGGCAAGAGGACAAGGAACAATGCAAGGAAAGCTTTCTGATGTGTGAGGAACAACTAAAACCTCAAAGTCGAGAGTATGTTGATGAGAAAGACTGCCCAACACTTGATTAGCCTGATCAACAAATTGCCTCGACAATGAATTATGAGCCTGAACAGAGCAATGCACCGACAACACTCAGTGAAGCTGAGAACAACAATACTACAACAAATTATGAGGAACCTGATGCCCAGAAGGTTACAACGTTGATGTTGAAGCATGAATTCGTAGATTGCTCTCATCTACAGTTGCCACAGCAATTGCATGACCACATGCAAGATCAACGAGATGATAATACGTTGCCAATGGAATATGAGCAGGTAATGGTTGAACCTTTTAAATTCTTTAAAACTCACCTCGTCCATTGCAGGTATGTCTTGAGGAACCAGTGTTGGTAGATTTGAAGCTATCAAAATCTCTACTAAAGGAGATGTTTGAGAGGCCAAAAGAAAACGGTGTTTGGATTCGTAGAGCTTTTCATACAATTGGTTTTTCTCTTGACTTACAACGAATTTTGGCAACTGATTGCCATGACAATTGGCTTGAGCAGCAATTTCCACGACAACGAAAGCTACATCCAACCATGAAGGAGGTCGATGAGATTGAGGTAATTAAATGGTTGGGTGTTGATATAACTTTTTCTACAAATATATTCATGCCTTCAGGAATAGTAGCAAGGCGGAGAGTATACATGGACTACAAGAGAACAAGGAAGAGAGATACCTCCACCATGGTAACACAAAAGGGAGTAGCTGCGAGCACATTGGCCCAATTCTTTTTGGGCAATATTGTCACTCGATGGAGGGTGCGGATGGACTATAAGAAGTATCGGAAATGACCCTCCTCAAGTTTTCTCAGATATGCAGTAACATTAGAAGATGCATGAAAAATGCTCTTTCTAAGAATTTTTATTTTTTTTTATTTTTGGAACTTTATTTTATTTTCGTCTTTTTCTTTATTTTATTTATTTAAAATTAAAGGTTCTTTCTACCATGGGGGTGTGTTAAGTGTTCAAAAGTACTATTTTTATTACCCTTTTTACTCATATTGTTGTTAGACTTAGGCTCATATTAGTTGCATTATTAGCCATTCATTCATGTTTGCATTGTTTCCTTGGTGGACAAGCTTGATTTCATATTTTGCTTAATTTTGTGGAAAAAGATATTGCTTTGGTGTGTTTTTGTGTGTGCAGAATCAGTTGCCAAAGCAAGGTTGGAACCAGTTGCCAGGGCAATACAAGAAGGAGATGCTGACACAGTTGCCAAGGCAGTGCATGAAGGAGATGTCGATGCAGTTGCCAGGGCAGTGCATGAAGGTTATGCCGAGCTAATTTCCAAGGTAATTGTCGATAAGGGATAAGATGATGTGGCAGTCAAATTGATGACTAGATAAAGCCTAATATGATGTGGAAGAAGATAAATCCTAGAAGAATTGGAGATTCAAAGAGAGATTAAATCCAAAAGAAGATAGGAGAAGATCTAGAATGAATTTAAATATAATAAAGAATTATATTCTTTTAAAATATTTAATTACAACTTAACTTCCTCCTCAAGAAAGACTTTGACCTAACCATCTCCTATAAAAAGAACCCCTAGCCGCCTATTTCAACAAGCTTGGGGGGAGAGAGTTCGAGTGGGAGAGAGTTCAAGGGGGCTCATCGATTTCTCCATCTTCTTCTTCTTTATTCTATTCGATTAATGTTTTGGGATTATTCTTTGTATATCTTTCGAAACCCGACCATGAATTGATGTGAATTGGCTTGGGTTATTGTGTTTTGTGGTTGTGAGAAACAATTGGATTTTGTTTAGGTAATAAAAGTTTGCACTTTCATCTCAAGGTTTACTCATTCTTAGTTTTTATTCTTGTTTGCGAGTGAATTGGGAGAGGATCTCGTAATTCTATCTATTTATCTAATATCGGGAGAGTTAGATTCAAGAAACGAATGAGTATGGTCTTTATTCAATCTATCAATGGTTAAGATTAATCCAGCTTAGGAATAAGTTAAGGATTTCAATGGCTAAGAGGAGCGCAAGATTGGTTGTTGTTCACCCTTGATTCACGCAGGGATGTATTGTGAAGGCATGCACAACTAGCTAGAGTTTCGACTTAGGGATAAGAAGAAACCATTGAAGAATGCTCTGCCGAACCTTGAAGTTGCTGCCTAGCCGCCCAAACAGTTGCCCAGCCAGTTGCCCAGGCAACCGTCGATTAGTTTCCAGGGCAACCCAGCTACGCAAGTTACCACGGCAACTGAGTTGCCCTTGCACACTTTTACCAAGATGATCCAATTGGCTATCACACCTCAACTCACAATAACTCGGCCTACTCTCTCTCATTTGTTTACATCTTTATTTTATTTACTTGTTCTTTTACTTTACTTGTTAAAATCAACTCCTACTATCAATTGTGTTTTTACTTTTACAGTGCGATAACTAAAGCAAAGTGGCCGAAACCAATCCCTGTAGAGACGATACTCGATACTCGTATCACTTTATTACTTGCGATGTGTATACTTGCACCGTTTGCGTAGCACTCAATACGCGCAACAATTTTTCGCACCGTTGCCGAGGATTGGCAATTGGTGTTAATTGTTTTTTTATTGCATTTTTTCTCTTAGTTTTACTAACTTTTCTTTTTTTTGTTTTATAAAAAAAATTAGGTGCGCTACATGTTAAGGGACATCAACGTGTCGGGAAATAAAAGCTGATCTATTCGAGAGTTGATGTTTGAAGATATGAATCAATCCAATCAAGAGTTTCTTGCACCCTTCGATGATTACCTATACCAACCGAGAAAAGCATATACCGTGGAAAACTCGTGCACTTGTTGTGGAGAACATCATATTTTTGAAAATTGCTCTCACATTTTCGGTGCATATGACTACATGGAGAACCATAGATGGAACCAGTGGCAAAATCCTTCATGGTATGATCAAAAAGCTCAAAATTTTTTTACCATAACAATTTTGCTGCATCAATAGACATGCCTCGGCAATGTAGTCCTTATCAGCAGCCTAGTGTCACGGTAACAGATATGTCATGGCAATGTAGTCCTTTTCAAGAACATTCCAATTCCTTGGAGGAAACATTGCTAGCTTCCTTGGCTAGACTTGACAGATCAATTGAAGAGATTCGAGAGCTATCAAAGAAAATGGATGCGAGGATAGCTCAGTGGGATGCACCCTTGTCGGATTCAGAAGATCAATTGAGGAGATTCACATATGCCATGGATAACATGCCCCAACAATCAATTGCTAGGGATGATGAAATCCTAAGGGAAGAAGAGAATGAGCAATACAAGGAGATATCCTTGACGTGTGAGGAACAACTAGAACCTCAAAGTCGAAAGGATGCCAATGAGAGAGACTTCCCAACACATGATAAGCCTGAGCAACAAATTGCCTCGGCAATGATTGAGGAGCCTAAGCAGAGCAATGCCATGACAACATTCAAAGAGGCTGAGATGAGCAATACTACAGCAAATTCCGAGGAACCTGATGCCTAGAATGTTACAACATTGATGTTGAAGCAGGAATCTGTAAATTGCTCTTATCCACCTTTGCCACGGCAATTGCACGACCACATGCAGGATCAACACGATGGCAATATTGTGTTAATGGAATATGAGCAGGTGATGATTGAACCTATTGAATTCTTAAAAACTTACTTCCTCCATTGCAGGTATTCATTGAGGAACCGACGCTAATAAATTTGAAGCCATCACTAATGGAGATGTTTGAGGAGCCTAAAGAAAACGGTGTTTGGACTGGTGAAGCTTTTCTGAAAATTGGTTTTTCCCTTGACTTAAAGCAAATTTTGGCAACTGATTGCCACGGCAATTGGCTTGAGCAGCAATTGCCATGACAACAAACGCTACATCCAACCATTATAAAAGTCGACAAGAATGGGGTAATTGAATGGTTGGGAATGGATATAATTTTTCCTATTAATATATTTGTGCCTTCAGGAACAGTAGCAAGGTGGAGGGCATGCATGGACTACAAGGCAACACGAAAGAAAGACACATCCACCATGGTAACACAAAAGGGAGTAGCTGCAAGCACATTGGCCCAATTCTTTTTGGGCAATATTGCCACTCGATGGAGGATGCGGATGGACTATAAGAAGTATCGGAAATGACCCTCCTCAAGTTTTCTCAGATATGCAGTAACATTAGAATATGCATGAAAAATGCTATTTCTAAGAATTTTTATTTTTTTATTTTTGGAACTTTATTTTATTTTCGTTTTTTTTGTTTATTTATTTTTGGAATTTTTAGGAGATATTTTATTTTATTTTTCTTCATTGTCTTTAGTTTCCAGGTTTTCTTTGTTTTCTTTTCTTTTCCACAACAAGACTCACAACCACCATGCTAAGGAAATTCCCTGTCGACTACTTGCCATGGCAACCGCAATAGAGGATGCCCCGGCAACCGCCCCGGCAACTACCTCAGCAGTTACCACGGCAATAGAAACTGGCGATGCCTAAGCAACAACAATGGCTTCAGAAACTACTGATGCCTAGGCAAGTGAACATGCCTTGGCAAATATGGATCAAATCAAAGCAATGCTATTCACTCGGTACCAGCCACATGCATTCAACCACCAACCAAAAAATGAATCAAGCAAACGACACGAAGGAAACTTATCACTCGAGGTGACGACCTCTCCGACTAGCTCATTTCATTTAGTTTCTTTTAAATTTTGTTTCACTTTTACATATATTGAGGATAATGCTTCTCTCGAGTTTGGGGGGGTGTTGGTTTCTAGTTAGTTTCATGTTTAGTTGCATTCATCTTTAGCAATCACATATAGGTTGCATATGTTACTTGCCATGCCTTTGATTGGATTTAATTGCTTAAGACTTGTTGAATATCCAATGATGAATTTTTGCCATTGCACTTAATTGAAAGAACCTTTAATTTTAGGATTGCATGAAAAGAACTTAGAATTTTACTATGATGCTGGAATTTTTTAACAGTTGTGGCTTGTTGATTAAAAGAAACTTAGTGAACTTAGGTTGCTTAAAATTTGGGTAAATTTGAAAATTAAAAGTTAATTTCTTACTAGAGGTTCCTGAAACCGGCTATAGTAGTTAATGCACATTAAAGAATCGCTAGAGGTGCCCGAAATTGGCTCTAGTTGACTAAAATAAAATGAGAAATTGCTTACTTCGCTAGAGGTGCCCAAAATTTACTTTAGTGAAAATAAAAAAAATGCCCCGGTAATTAAATTGATAAAAGCCTATTGTTCACATAGAATCTTGAAAATCAACTTGTACACAACTACGCACACACTTGACACAAGTATTATAGTTTGGTTCCACGTAAATTTTGTGTTATCCGAAAAGTTAAAAGGTGATCATACTTTGTGCCACAGTTCTGAGGTTTGAATTCAAATTTGAAGCATGTCTTTGATGATTAAAGTCTTGGCATGTAATTCTTAGTTTGCATTGCTTGAGGACAAGCAATAGTTCGAGTTTGGGGGTGTGTTAAGTGTTCAAAAGTACTATTTTATTACCCTTTTTACTCATATTATTGTTAGACTTAGGCTCATATTGGTTGCATTATTAGCCATTCATGCATGTTTGCATTGTTTCCTTGGTGGACAAGCTTGATTTCATATTCTACGTAATTTTGTGGAAAAAGAAGTTGCTTTAGTGTGTTTTTGTGTGTGCAGAATCAGTTGCTTTAGTGTGTTTTTGTGTGTGCAGAATCAGTTGCCAAAACAAGGCTGGAACCAGTTGCCAGGGCAATACAAGAAGGAGATACCGATGCAGTTGCCAGGGTAGTGCAAGAAGGAGATACCGATGCAGTTGTCAGGGCAGTGCATGAAGGTTATGCCGAGCTAGTTGCCAGGGCAATTGTCGATAAGCGATAAGATGATGTGGCACTCGAATTGATGACTAGATAAAGCCTAATATGACGTGGAAGAAGATAAATCCTAGAAGAATTGGAGATTCAAAGAGAGATTAAATCCCAAGGAAAATAAGAGAAGATCTAGAAGGAATTTAAATATAATAAAGAATTATATTCTTTTAAAGTATTTAATTCCAACTTAACTTCCTCCTCAAGAAAGACTTTGACCTAACCATCTCCTATATAAAGAACCCCTAGCTGCCCATTTCAATAAGTTTGGAGGGAGAGTTCGATTGAGAGAAAATTCAAGAGGGCTGATCGATTTCTTCTTCTTATTTGCTTCTATTAGATTCATGGTTTGGGGATTATTCTTTGTATATCTTTTGAACCCAACCATGAACTAACTTGATTGGTTGAGGTTATTGTGTTTTTGTGGTTGTGAGAACGATTGGATTTTGTTTAGGTAATAAGAGTTTGCACTTTCAATTCAAGGTTTACTCATTCTTGGTTTTTATTCTTGTTTTCGAGTGAATTGGGAGAGGATCTCGTAATTCTATCTATTTATCTAATATCGGGAGAGTTAGATTCAAGAAACGAATGAGTATGGTTTTTATTCAATCTATCGATGATGAAGACTAATCCAGCTTAGGAATAAGTTTAGGATTTCAACAGCTAAGAGGAGGGCAAGATTGGTTGTTGTCCATCCTTGATTCACGCAAGGATGTATTGTCAAGGCATGCACAATTAGCTAGAGTTTTGACTTAGGGATAAGAAGAAACCATTGAAGAACGCTCTGCCAAACATTGATGTTGCTACCCAGTCGCCCAAACAGGTGGCCAGCCAGTTGCCTAGGCAACCGTTCTATTAGTTGCCAAGGCAACCCAACTGCGCAAGTTGCCACGGCAACTGAGTTGCCATTGCTCTCTTTTACCAAGACAATCCATTCGGCTATCACACCTCAACTCACGATAACTCGACCTACTCTCTCTCATTTGTTTACATCTTTATTTTATTTACTTGCTCTTTTACTTTACTCGTTAAAATCAACTCCTACTATCAATTGTGTTTTTACTTTTATAGTGCGATAACTAAAGCAAAGTGGCCCAAACCAATCCCTGTGGAGACAATACTCGTATCACTTTATTACTTGCGACGTGTATACTTGCACCGTTTGCATAGCACTCAATACGCGCAACAAATTTTTAATCGATAAAGGGTCAGCAAAACAGGGCAGCAGAATTCAAGAAAAATTTCACTGTGACGTGAATCTAGGAATTTCTTTGAATTTTTGTATAATGAACTTGAGTCATTAATTTATATGATTAAAAAGCTGAATGAATCTAGTTTAATTAGAAATTTACGGAATGAAATTTTAATATCTATAAAATTTTATATAAATTTTTGAGTAAGGACAACGTAGACAACCGATTTAACTTTATTAGGGAAAAATTATTTTAAATTTTTTTAGTAACATCTTTGACTCGTATTTGGTAACAAATGTGGGAAAAGGGGTGTTACATTTATTGGTATCAGAGCTACAGGTTTATCCGATTCTGGATAGAAATTGAGTTTGAAATAAGTTGGAAATGTATACATGCCACTAGGATGTCATAATTGCTGATGAATATGTGTATATACCTTGATGCTCTATAATTAGTAATGCTACTCTGTATTAAATTTTTTTGAATATGGTGTTCGGTTAAGATATCGAAACATCGGAATTCTAGATATATTTTTGAACAGGATGTTTCTGTGCAAAGTGATGGTTATGAAGTAAAGCAAAATATACCTCAGGATGAAGCACTAGAATATTATGGTGGTACGGATGTTGATCCGATTACTGTAGACTTTTGGTTGAACAATATTACAATCATGCTGGATAATATTTGGTATAATGATCAAGGGAAGATGGAATGAGTAGTATTACTATTTTGGAACCTGCTTAAGTTTGGTAGATTACCATTTCTTTTTAGATTCTTCAAGAACAAATTAAATGGGAATTCTTCTTAAAGGAATTTTGGAGTAAATATATCGGTGATGTATTCATCGAGGATATGAGGAATCAATGTTATTAGTAAAGAAGAATTTTTTTTCTGCTGATAGACCTAAATAAGTACATACCAAAACGAGTGAATATAAAGGTGAAGAAGTTTAGATTAATCCAGAATGCAAGGATTGCGGAAAGAAACATTCTAGTAGAATTAATTACGAGTGACGTGATAGTAGCTGATCCAATAGGCTAGAATGCCAGATAAAAAAAGTCAAAAATGTCCAATGATAATTCCAAATATGGGTTTCCCTTGCTGATCTCATGGAATTGTCGTTCTGTGAGTTTGAAATAATATTGGGGATGGAATGGTTGTCTGCATATAATGTTGTGGTAGAATGTCAATTAAAAATATTAACTTTAAGGACACCAGACGGATCTACGATTTCAATTGCAGGTGAGAAGCCAAATTATCATAGTGATGTTATATCGGCTGCATCTACAAAGAAATTGTTAATTAATAGCTGTGAAAACATACTCGACTTCTGAGATTGAAACCTTGAGTCAGAAAGTGAAGATAGAAGATATACCTACGGTGCTAGAATTTCCAGATATGTCTCTTGACGAATTTCCAGGATTACCCCCAGATAGAGAGGTGGAAATTGAAATTGATGTACTACCTGGTACAACACTTATATCGATGGCACCGTATCGTAGGACACCTAATGAACTTAGAGAACTCAAGTCACGCAACAAGAATTATTGGATCAGAGTTTTATACGGCTGAGTATATCACCTTGGGAAGCAACAATATTATTTGAAAAAAAGGATGGATCGATGAGATTGTGTATTAACTATCGTCAACTTAATAAAGTGATGATAAAGAATAAATAGTCATTATTAAGAATTGATGATCTTTTTGATCAATTAAATGGAGCAGTGGTGCTTTCTAAAATTGATCTTCGATCGGGCTATCATCAATTGAAGATTAAAGAGCAGAATATTCCAAAAACAACTTTTAGGACTCGATATGGACATTTCGAGTTCGTGGTAATGTCGTTTGGATTAACTAATGCCCCAGCAGCATTTATGGATTTAATGAACTGAATTTTTCAGCCATACTTGGACTAGTTGTGGTGGTATTCATAGATGATATCTTGATTTATTTTAAAACCAAGGAGGATGATGATGCTTATCTCAGAACAGTTTTATAGATTCTAAGGGTAAAGGAATTTATGTGCCAAACTATCTAAATGTGAGTTTTGGCTTTCTGAAGTGACATTTCTTGGACATGTAGTATTGGCTGAGGGAATTCGGGTAGATCCTCAGAAAATTCAAGATATCATTGAGTGGAAATCTCCTATAAATATTGTTGAGGTTAGAAGTTTTCTTGGATTGGCAGGATATTACCGCCAGTTCATGAAAGATTTCTCGATGATTGCTGCTTCTATTACGAAGCTACTCAGGAAAAATGTATAATTTGTATGTATTAAAGAATGTTAAGAAAGCTTTAAAAAGTTAAAGAAAATCTTGGCAGAAGATCCAGCGTTAGTTCAATCAGAATCGAGGAAGAATTTTGTGGTGTATAGCGATGTATCGCATAATGGCTTGGGATGTGTACTTATGCAAGACGGGAAAATGGTAGCTTATGCTTCCAGATAGCTTAAAACTCATGAGAGAAATTATTCTACTTATGATTTGGAGTTAGTTACGATTATTTTTGCTTTAAAAATTTGGCCCCACTACTTATATAGTGAGAAGTGTTATATATGCAGAGACAATAAAAGTCTAAAGTACCTTCTAACATAGAAGGAATTGAGTTTGAGGCAAAGCTGATGAATAGAGCTAATTAAGGATTATGATGTGATTATAGATTATCAACCAGAAAAGACTAATGTGATTCTAGAAGCATTTAGTCGAAAAATGTTTTCAGTCCTATGGATGTCAGATGCTCAATTATCAACAATGAATGTTGGTGCTTTTCTTGCCGAATGGAACATCAAGTCTACTTTGATAGACAAAATAAAAGAATCACAGGCAAAAGATGAAAAATGTTTAGAGAAAAAGAAGAAAGTTGATAGTGTAGAATCTTCAGATTTGGAGTTGAAGTCTAATAGATATTTATACTATAAATGACGTGCTTATATTCTCAATGATGAAGAAGTGAAAAAGGAAATTCTTTCAGAAACATTATAGTCCTTTAAATATGCTCCGAGAGGAGATAAAATGTATCAGGAAGTGAAGAATTGATTTTTAGTGGCCAGGAAAAAAATGGAAAAAAAGAAAAAAAAAAGATATAACGGAATTCGTATCCAAATGCTTAATTTATCAGCAAGTTAAAGCAGAGCATCAAGTTCCATCAAGTCTACTTTAGTCAATTGCTATTCCAGAACGGAAATGGAAAAAAAATAATTATGGATTTTGTAATCGGGTTACCGTTGACACCGATTAGGAAAGACTCAATCTGGGTAATTTTGGATCGACTGACCAAATCAGCACATTTCCTACTAGTCAGAACGGATTACTCTCTGAGAAAATATGCAAAATTTTATATTTGGGAAATTGTTAAATCACATGGGATTCCTATTTTCCATTGTGTTTGACAAAGATTCCAGGATTATTTTAAGATTTTGGAATGTTTTACAAGAAGCAATTGAGGAACAAATAAATTCCATTGGATTAAAATTCTCTGGAAGAATTGTAAAGTGGAAGAAGCTATCTGGGAAACTGAAAAGAGAATGAAATAATCATATTCTGGAGTGAACTACACGGGAGATTGAGGTAAGAAAGGAATCAAGTCTGTGCTAAAATTCGAGGACGAATTTTTTTAGGGGGAAAGAATTGTAATACCCCAATAATTAGTTGTAATACCCCACTAATTAGTTAGTGACCAAAATGAAAAGAATTAAAAGTTGGTGGTTTTAGTTCAGTGACTAAAATGTAAACTTTTAAAGTTTGGTGGCTAAAGTGAAAAGAAGAGAAAAGTTTAGGGACAAGCATGGCAATTTTCCCAATAATTATTTTTATATCATAAATATACAAATCACTTAAGAGTGTTGATCGAATATAAAAATTTTGGTTTGAACTGATGCTTCTATTATTGGGAAATTACACTTAAAGTTTAAATAGAATTCGGATGATCATTTGATCTCGGAATATTATAAAAATTTGAAGGGAGTCTTTAGAAGACTCGTGTAACATGATATTGTAGCTCTAAATCATTTTTGATCGATTTAGATTCGATTGAAATGCGGTATTTGAAAGAGTGCATAAATGGCATTTTTGAAGATACAAGAATTCATTAATGGCAAAATGGTCATTTTACCCATCCTTTTTAAATATCTTTGACTAAATATTAATGCCATTTGGCATAGAATTAAAGAAAGAAAAAGTTGTAGAATTCTTCCAACTTCTCCAAGTCTGTCGTGAGTCTCCCTCAAGCAAGGTAAGAAAATTTTCAATTCAATTTTTGGCTTGATTTAATAGGTTTTTGAGTTGAGTCGTGAAACAAAGATTTGATCTCCTTGAATTCTTTTTCATTTGGTATAATTTTCACATGGTTTCCATGCTTCTAAGTTGAGATTGGTGATTATGGTGGTTGAAGAACATGTTGAGTTTTCATGTTTTAAGGTTCAATCATGTTAGAAATGATGTTGCAGTGTTATTTCTATGCTTGAAATGATGAAATTCAAGGAAGAAAAGAATAGGGACCAATTCGGCAAGTTTAAAAGTTAGAGGACCAAATCTGATTTTTTATGTTTTTGGTGTGTATTTATGTTATTAATGATGTTAGAGACATGAAATTGAAGTTAGAATGTTAAATTGATGTTGAATCAAATTAGTGACTATTTTGACAAATTGTCAAAGTTAAGTGACCAAATTGAAAATGAAGTTTTGTATGGGGGCTAAATCTGATTTTTAGTTTTAACGATGGAGTTAAGGTAGTAATGTTGAATTGAGGACTAATTTGCAAAGTTAAGAAGCTTGAATCCTTATCTTTGCATTTTTGTGACTATTTAGTCAAAGAATGAAAAATAAGGGAGAATTATTTTGAATAATTATTTGGTGAAGAAGGTGATGAGTTGGTGGTTTAAAGCAAGCAATTGGACTAAATTGAAAAGTAGAGAAGTAAGGAGAAGTTAGTTTAAAAATTTGAAGTTTAATTATGGAAGTTGTGTAGAAAACTGGTTTATGGCAGTAACTTTGAAAATTCACCATAAATTCTACAAAAATGGTTAGATGGTGAATTTTATACCAATGTAAATATTGTTTCGTCTAGTTTCGTTTCCAATAAACGGAAACTGATTTCGAGTTCCGAGTCAAAAGATATGAATTTTTAAGTGACGAAAAGTCAAAAAACAGAACACCAGTCTGTTCTGAATTTCAGCACTGTAATTGACTTTGAAAATTCGCCATAAATCGTATAATTTGAATTTGGATTATTAATTTATATGGGTGAAAAGATTATCGAATCTAGTTTCTTTCAGAACAAACATAGTCGAATTCTGAGTTGTAGATTATTTTATAGAAATATTTCTTTGAAGGTAGTGAAAACTGCCAGAAAATGAAAATTGATACACTTTGTATCTAAGGTTAATTAGTGAGCTTGAAAGGGGTTAATGGAAGTTCAAATTGGTCAATAAGGACCATAATGAGTTTTGAACAATACAAGGAAGAAAGGAAGAAGTTTGGAAATTTTGTATTCGAATGAATATATTGGACAATATGTATAAGATATTGCTAGATTGGGATCTAAAAAATATTTTATTTATGTGATTTATGAAGGAAAGGATCAATGGGACTTAGTGAGGCATACAAATAAATGGCTCAGGTGAGTGCAATTGCATACATGTCATACTACATTGATATTTTATACATGATTGGGATGGCTTGCGATGAGCCTACCCTAAATTATTGTTGCTATGATATTTATGTCATTAGGCATATGATTGACATATCGTAATATGTCAAGAATTTAAATATAAAATGCATTGACCATATGACTTCTTACATTGATGAAATTGAAATATTATTCCCGGTATAAACTGCCAACTGTGGTTTGGGTATACGGAAGCACTTAGGGTACTAAGCAATATGGTGCAAATAATACATTATACTCAAGTAAGTATAGGGGGATGACTCGTGTACATAGAATCTCTTAATTCAATACCTTGGGCTAAATAAATTGAAAAGAATCAAAAATGAAAAGAAACATGAAGATAAGCTTGAAAGCTTGCAAATTGAAATGGAAAAAAGGTATTGGTAAGCATTGAAAGCTTACGGGTGGAAATGGCAACGGTATTGGTAAGACTAATCTTATCACTTTGATATTCATACATGTTGTTACATACCTGTTTATGTTAATGAATATGAAATGGTAAGGTGATCATATGTATTGTTATTTATATACATTGATATTATGTTAATTGCAATTGATTAAAGATTATTGCCTCACTAAGTATATACTTAGCGTGTGATGATGTTCACGCGTAGGTTTGAAAGGAGTACCAAGGAGAGAGTAGCTGAGCATCATATGCTAAATTTGAAGGTATATCACTCTAATCACAGTTATGACATCTATCCTTTTTAATGGGATATACTAGATGGCATGTATAAATTAATTATGGCTTGTAATAATTTGTGACTAAAGAATAATTGGCTTAATAACTCATATGATGTGGATAATGATCATGGTGAGCCTTGATACATTTCTAATAGTATGGAGGACTAATTCAATAGTGAATAATATGCTTATGGTGGAGAAAGACATAATTCAGTTCAGGAATCATACAAATGCAATGGCTTTGAAAAATCAGCATAAATTCCATAAGTTGAATTTGAGAGTGAACCTTATATGTGTAAACTGGAAATTGAGTCTAGTTTCTTTTAATACAAACGGTGACTGATTTCAATTTGTATATTAAAAGTTATGAATTTTTAATCGATGAAGGGTCAGCAAAACATGGCAGCAGAATTCCAGAAAAATTTCAATGTGACGTGAATCTAGGAATTTATTTGAATTTTTGTATAATGAATTTGAGTCATTAATTTATATGATTAAAAAGCTGAATGAATCTAGTTTAATTAGAAATTTACGGAATGAAATTTCAATGTCTATAAAATTTTATATAAATTTTTGAGTAAGGACAGTGCAGATAACCGATTTAACTTTATTAGGGAAAATTTGTTTTAAATTTTTTAGTAACATCTCTAACTCGTATTTGGTAACAAATATGGGAAAAGGGGTGTTACATAATACATATGAAACTATTGATGCTTTGCCACAATTTTCGGGGGTCACCTACGCCCATTCAGGGACACAAGGGGGAGCTGCCCCACCCAAGGCCAGATTTTAGCTCTATTTGGAAGGCTCTTTTTCTAATGCCCCAAACGAGCTGGGGTTTAATAATGAGGAAACCCAAGATTATGAGGTGCCTGACCTCGATGAAGCCGCAGATAGAGCTAAAGCGGACAAGAAATGGGAGGACTGATGTGACAAGTTAGAGGAAATCATCAAATCCTTCCAATAAGGGAATATTCATAGTGGCCTAGATGCCAAAGACTTAAGCCTGGTGACTGACTTGGTGATGCCACCGAAGTTCAAAACCCCTGACTTCGAGAAGTTCAATGGGACTACTTATCCTTCGGCGCATCTGACCATGTATTGCCGAAAGATATCAATGTATTTGGATAATGAAAAGCTACTCATTCACTATTTCCAAGACAGCTTGACTGAATCTGTGTCTCGTTGGTATACACAGTTGAGCAGGGCTAATATACGATCCTGAAGGGATTTGTCAAGGGCATTTAACGAGTAGTACAAGTACATAACTGACATGGCCCCAAACTGACTGGTCTTACAAGGAATTGAGTAAAAACATCATGAGAGCTTCCGCCAATATGCACAAAGATGGTGGGATGTAGCCGCTCAAGTTTAGCCACCATTGGTGGAACATGAGATCACCCCAATGTTCGTGGAAACCTTGAAAGGTGCTTTCTATGATCGAATGATGCATCATGCGACTAAGAGCTTTGCAGACATGCTGATGAATAGGGAATTGATTTTGGCGGCTGTCAAGAATGGAAAACTCGATTGAGGTGAAACAAAAAAGCCTTATAAAAAGAAGGACAATGAGGTTAGTATGACTAGCGCCTATAACCCCAATTACTTGAAAGGGGTGGTCTTTAACAATTCTGGTACTCTAGCCGCAACTTTAGCAGCATCGAATCCACCGAAAGAAGAGCGGAAGTACCAAGGGAACCCAAAGACCTATTTCGCTCCCATTCCTATGACATACGCAAAATTATTCTCAGAACTGCTCAAGTCACAAATGGTGTTACTACGGCACGTTCCACCCTTCTCACCCCCGTACCCACAATGGTACGATGAAAAGGCATAATGTGAATATCATGCTGGGGTTAGAGGGCATACGATCAAAAATTGTACTACTTTTAAGAGGGTGGTAGATGATTTACGAAAATTAGGCATGCTATCATTTGAAACATCTGAGACCAGTGGAAATCCCCTACCAAATCACAAGAAAGAACGGGTAAATACAATAATTGAAGAAGAAGGAAGGATGACGAAAGAATATGTGTTAGAAGTCAAAGCACCTTTGAAGTGGGTGCGGGCCGAAATGATAAAGGCTGGATTATTGAAGGAATGAGCCAGAAATATGAGATGTAAGGATGTACCTTATAGTGAGTATCATGAAGAGGGAGGACCTGAGATCCAGCTTTGTCCTGAATTTAGACAGGTGGTCTAAATTAAGATGGATAGAAAAGAACTCGAGTTCTTCGAGATGACAAACACGCGCAAAGTGATGGAAGTTTGTGCGCCAGATGAGTCTTCGATCAGAGAGGCTTTCAGGAATTAAGCCCTTAGTGATCAAGACCAAGCCGAAGAGTGATGAACCGCCAAAATGTTCAGCCCCATGAGTAATAATAAGAGCACCGACCCCTTTTCCATACAAGGACAGCAAGCAAGCACCTTGGAACTATGCTTGCACAGTGACAAATCCATGAGGTATTTCATCTAAGGCTGAGTTAGTGGAAAAACCAGTCAATGAGGTGGGCCACTTTACAAGGAGTGGAGGATGTTATTCACCATAAGTCATCATGGACAGGGATGCAGCCCAGAGGAAGGCTGCAGTTAATGAGTCAGGAAAAGAAGTTGAAAGGGACTTTCTCTTAGAACAACCCTGGATGTATCACGAGACCGTGAAAGAGTTCGAGGCCCAAGAATTCCTAAAAATAATCAAACACAGTGAGTATAGCGTGGTAGAGCAGCTTCATAAACTCATAGCAAGAATCTCTATGTTGTCACTTCTCTTGAGTTCTGAGGGTCACCGCAATGCTTTGTTGAAGGTTCTGAACCAAACCTTTGTACCTAAGAAGATAACGATTAACAAGATAGACAGGTTGGTCAATAATATCGCTGTGGACAACTTTACCTCATTCAGTGATGAGGAAATTCTAGAAGGTGGGAGATGATCATACAAAGCTCTTCATATTTCTACAAGATGCAAAGGACACAAGCTGCCATGAGTCCTCATCAATAATGGGTGGACCCTGAATGTTCTCCCTCTGGAAACTTTGAAGAAACTACCGATAGATAGCTCTCACATGAAGGCTTATCATAATACAGTGAGAGCATTTGATGGGACTCAGTGAAAGGTACTAAGGAAGATTGAAGTACCTTTGCAAATTGGACTGTCTATTTTCGACATTGACTTTGTGGTGATGGACATTAAACCCACACATAGTTACTTGTTAGAGCGCCCTTGGATTCACGTGGCAGGTACAGTCCCCTCTTCCCTACATCAAAAGCTAAAATTTATGGTCGATGAACAGCTAGTAACAGTCGGTGCTAAAGAAGATATCATTGCATCAGTGTCTACTAATGCACCCTATATTGAAATTGACGAGGGCGCACTCGAGTGTCATTTTAGAACATTGGAGCTTGTTAATGCAACCTTTTTCACCAAAGGGAGTAAGATTCCTAGGCCGAGATTATTCAACAATGACAAGATACAAGTCAAGGAGACCATTGGAAAAGGGGCCGAGATACGAAAAGGTTTTGGGAAACAACATCAAGAGAGGTTGTACCCTATAGTTGTCCCAGAAAAAGGGATCAGTTTGGGTTGGGATTTAAGCCCAACAATCTGCAAAGGAATACCGTTATGAAGAGAAAACAAGAAAGAAGAAATGCTAGGCTAAAAGGGGAAGAGATTGAATGGGAACCGATGATGTTTCCACCCCCGAGTTACATTTTAAGATCTGGAGGCTTTTTGAATCCAGATGACTTAGTTGTTGAGGAGGAGAAAGGAAAGAATAACATGAATGAGACCTTTGGGGAGCTGAGCATCAATGTTGTGACGGACGGGGAGAAAGAAAACAAGTACCTGTCCATGATTCGCCCCTGCTCTGAGCTTAATAACTAGACTGCTAAAGAAATTCATGTAGTCTTTAAATCTTAGTAATTCTCAAAACCAACCCTTTTGCCTTAGGCCCGAGGGCAACAAGAGATCTATTGTAAAGGGCCTATGTCAAGCCATTATGGTTTTAATTTCAATAAAGATGCATTTCCCAATAAACATTGTGTGGAAAATGAATAAAAACTGTAGATAAACCCTAAAAAAACCTAAAAATACAAAAAAATTAACAAAAACACAAAAAAACATTCATTCATTTGTTTTTCATCACCTTTGTATATATTTCTCACATGTTTCCTTTCAGGTCTCCGGATATCAACAGTATAAATGACTCCGAGTCAGACCCGAAAATTGACTTTATGTTGCCCATGTGCTTAGAAGAGGTTGAAGAGTATGACAATGAGGAGGAAAATGATTTGCTCAGGTTAGTGGAGGGAGAAGAAAACAGATTCTACCTCACAAGGAAGAATTAGAAGTTTTGAATCTCGGCACCGAGGAAGAGAAACGTGAAGTGAAGATTGGTACTACCATCACTGCCAAGACTCGACAAAGTTTGATTGAGCTTCTAAAAGAATACAAAGGCATATTCGCGTGGTCGTACCAAGATATGCTCGATACTAACATCATCGTGCATCGGCTTACCATAAAGATAGGATGTGAGCCTGTAAAGCAAAAACTCAAGAGGATGAAAACTGAGACGCTTTTGAAAATCATAGATGAGGTGAAAAAGCAGTTTGACGCAGGATTTCTCGAAGTTGCCAAGTATCCATAGTGGTTGGCCAACATTGTTCCAGTTCCAAAAAAGGATGGGAAAGTGCGTATGTGCGTCGACTATAGGGATCTCAATAGGTCAAGCCCTAAAGACAATTTCCCACTACCCCACATTGACACCTTAGTAGAGAATACAATGTGTCATTCTCTTTTCTCCTTCATGGATAGATTTTCTGGATATAACCAGATCAAGATGTGCCCAGAAAAATGGAAAAGACCACTTTCGTAACACTGTAGGGAACATTCTGCTATAAAGTAATGCCCTTCGGTTTGAAGAACACATAGGTAACTTCCCAAAGAACCATGGTGACCCTTTTTCATGATATGATGCACATGGAAATAGAGGTGTATGTAGACGATATGATTGCTAAATCTCGATCAGAAGAAGAGCATATTGTGAACCTGGAGAAGCTTTTCCAAATGTTGTGAAAGTTTCAATTAAAACTCAATCATACCAAGTGCACCTTTGGGGTTGCATCAGGAAAATTGCTAGGCTTCGTTGTGAGTAAAAAATGAATTAAGATCAACCCAAATAGAGTCAAAGCCATACAGGAACTCCTTCCCCCTCGTACGTAAAAGGAGGTTAGGGGCTTTTTGGGGAGGTTAAATTATATTGCCCGTTTCATCTCTTAGTTGACAGATAAATGTGATCCAGTATTCAGGCTCCTTCGAAAGAATAACCCGAGAACATGGAATGGAGAGTGTCAAGCAGCCTTGGAAGGGATTAAAGAACAGTTGACCAACCCTCCTGTATAGGTACCACCCATTCTAGGAAAACCACTAATCCTTTACTTGATGGTGTATGAAAACTCCATGGGTTTTATATTGGGGCAACATGACGAAACTGGAAAGAAAGAAAAAGCAATATATTACTTAATCAAGAAGTTCACCGACTGTTAAACGAGATATTCTTCGATTGAAAACTGTGTTGTGCTTTGGTGTGGGCAGCTAAAAGGCTTAGGCAATATATGTTATACCACACTACGTGGCTGATTTCGAAGCTAGATCTTTTAAAATTTATGATGGAAGCACCGGCCCTATCAGGAAGATTGGCCCGCTGGCAAATGTTACTCTCAGAATTTGACATCCAGTATGTAAACCAAAAAGCAGTAAAAGAGAGTGCCATAGCTGACTTTTTGGCAAGTCGAGCTTGTGAAGACTATGAGGCATTGAGCTTTAATTTTTCTAACGAAGACTTGATGTGTATCACGACGAGGAAAGTGATGCCCCAATAGAATCATGGGTTATGCATTTTGATGGTGCTGCAAATACTTTGGGATGAGGCATCGGGATAGTCTTGGTCTCACCTAAAGGAAATCATTATCCTTTCACCAGTCGGCTGAAATTATTTTGCACTAATAACATGGCAGAATACGAGGCTTGCATCCTGGGTCTACGAGCAGCTATTGGAAGGAAAATCAAAACCCTAAGAGTTTATGGGGATTCTGCGTTGGTTGTCTACCATATTTGAAGGGAATGGGAGATGAAAGATGAAAAATTGATAGGATATCATAAGTTGGTCCTTCAACTAATTAAAGAATTTGATGAGATTACCTTTAAGTATCTCCCTAGGGAATATAAATAAATCGCTGATGCCTTAGCCACTCTAGCCGCCACGTTTAAAGCAAGTGAAGGTGCTGAAATGATGCCAATCAAATTGCAAATTCAGGATTCCCCAGCTCACTGTTATGACGTGGAAGAAGAAACAGATGGTCTTTTATGGTATTACGACATCCTACAGTATATAATGTCTGGCAGTATCCATCTCAAGCGACTGAGAATGAAAAGAAAACAATAAAAAAATGGCACCGGGATATGTTCTTGATGGAGAAATTTTATACAAGAAAAGTCAAGACCAAGTATTGTTGAGGTGCGTAGGTGCTAAAGAAGCTCAAATGATCTTAGAAGAGGTTTATGAAGGGGTTTGTGGGACTCACCCTAGTGGTTTCACCATGGGCAGAAGAATCATACGCTTTGGGTATTATTGGTCAACTTTAGAGGGAGATTATATTAACTACTCCCGAAAATGCCACAAGTGTCAGATCTATGCTGACAAGATCCATACACCTCCACAGCCTCTCCATGTCATGTTAGCCCCTTGGCCCTTTTCTATGTAGGGGCATGGATGTCATCGGCCAGATTCACCCTAAAATGTCAAATGGGCATCAGTTTATTCTAGTAGTCATCGACTACTTCACTAAGTGTATGGAAGCAGCCTCATATACAAATGTCACTAGATCTACGGTTTGAAAATTCTTGAAAAAAAGAGATCATCTACCGATATGGTCCACCTGAGAGGATTATCACGGACAATGCCTCCAATTGGAATAACAAGATGAAAACCAGAGTTTTTGAGCAGTTTAACATCAAACATCATAACTCAGTGACTTATCGCCCAAAGATGAATGGGGCTATAGAGGCTGCTAATAAGAATATCAAGAAGATAGTGGCAAAGATGGTCGGCACTTACAAAGACTGGCATGAAAAGTTACCGTTTGCCCTTTATGCTTACATACTGTTGTACGAACATCTATCAGGGCAACATTGTTTTCATTAGTATATGGAATGGAGGCTATGTTGCCAATTGAGGTCAAAATTTTGTCTCTACGTGTCCTAATGGAAGCAGAACTTGAAGAAGCAGAATGGGTTCAAGCGAGATATGACCAGTTGAACCTAATCAACGAAAAAAGGTTGAAGGCCATTTGTCATGGATAGATGCATCAAAGAAGAATGATGCAAGCTCATGAAAAGAAAGTCCACCCAAGAGAATTTCGAGAAGGAGATTTAGTATTAAAGAAAATACTGCTAATCCATAGAGATTCCCAAGGAAAATGGGCACTGGGATGGGCCTTACGTTGTAACAAAGGTTTTCTCAGGAGGAGCATTGACCTTGGCTGAGATGAATGGAGATGAGCTTAAGAATCCGGTGAGCTCAGATTCGGTCAAAAAATATCATGTCTAAAGAAAGAGTGTGGAAAATAGAAGAGGAATCGAAAGGTGAAAACCCGTAAATGGCACCTTAGATACCTAAAAAAGAAAAAGAATAAAAAAAAGGGTTCAAGATGAAAACCCGTAAAGGCGTCTTAAAACCAAAGGTGGATCTAGGTCAAAAACTCACAAAGGGCGGCTTATATTGTTCACGGGTTAGGCATGTATCAAATGATTCTCTAGGAGAATCGACATCTCAAAAGGAATTTTGTATCTTCATACATTTTTGTCATTTTCAAAATCTACTCGGCAAAGTAATCATGAAAGACATCTCGCAGTGTTTTGACTAAAGAAATTTTTACCGTTGATATCTGGATACTTATTTTCCTTCTTGTAACCATTCTTCTGTTTGCCACAATATTAATAAAATATTTTAGAGACCTTTTTCCCTCCTTGTGTGTGCCTTTTTATTCACTTATATGAGTATCTTATATTGAAATAAGAACCAATAAAATTGACATCATTAAAACATGAAAAAGATTTTTGTTCATTACTTTGAAAAGGGTTTAAAAAGTATAGAGACTATAACGCATTCCATGGTTAAGTTACAAACCAGGGGCATGAGATGTTGAGGCGTAAGAAGAGATTAAGACCCCAATATAATTTAAAGACATTCATGGTGGAAATAAGTTTTGCTGCGAAGATTCTCATACAAGCAATTCAAATGCTCCGCGTAGGCAAGAAGCTGAGAATTCTCAAGAAACTCTGAGGGTTCTTGATATTATTTTAAGGCATCATGCTGCAAAATGGGGATGCCTACTTGTTCGCTAGTTTTACTTCCACGACAACAAGAATAATTTTACAGACATAGGGGGAGGGGTCTATGATTGAAGGGTTTTTTTATTCGAGCTTCCGAGCCACTCGAGGAAGCCAATCACTAACATTGATGTATCAACTACAATGATAGTTAAACTTGGTCCGATAGTGCTTTTTATCATAATGCTATGGATCCCTACTCCTTGGATTGAGCAAGAGCTAAAAGAGTGTTGAAGAATATAAGGATAAAAGTCACTTATTTCAAAAGCAAAATAATTGGATTGAGTGAGCAAATGTGCAAAACTCAGATGTTTTCTCTAAAGCAAAGAGATACAAAGAATGAATATCTAGCATGGTTACTTATCTGGGCTGAGCAAGTAAATGCGCAAAGGAAAAACCCAAAATAAAAGAGAAAATTTAAAAACAAAAAAAACATAAGAAAAAGACATGCATTCATGTGTTAGGCATCTCTAGGAGCATGCTCATCATAATCATAGCATTTGATAAATTTCGATAGATATAGAACATGCTTATCTATTCGAGCATGAGGAGAATAGAACCCGCCTATCCATTCGGGCATGAGGAGAGTGGAATCTGCTTATCTATTCGAGCATGAGGAGAATAGAACCCGCCTATCCATTCGGGCATGAGGATAGTGGAACCTGCTTATCTATTCGAGCATGAGGAGAATAGAACCCGCCTATCTATTCGAGCATGAGGAGAGTGGATGTAACACCCCTTTTCCCGTATCCAACACAGAATATGAGTCAGAGGTATCAAAAAACATTCGTAAAACCCTCTACATTTGTAATTCGGTAAAATTTTGTTTCTTTAAAAATATTACAATGTATTTAGTTTTTATTTACAAATCTAGTTATTCGCGTAAAGTTTGAAAATAATATTATCCTCTTCAAATTAAGTTTATTTTCAGGCAACCATTTATCAATTTAATTTGTCTTGATATAATTAATAAAACTGCCTAATTTAAAATTCACCCAGATACCAAATAAAATACAAATTCTATCAGAGCAGGCATACCCTTTTAAAATGCATGCCAACTAGTAAATATCAAATAGTATCAAAAGATATCTTACTGATACTGATGTACCTGTTATTAATTGATGAAGTTCGTATATGCTCCTTACTCCAACCATTTCTTCTTTCCTACGTGTAAAACAGTTACACGCTAAGTATTTACTTAGTGAGGCAATAATTCAAATTTAAGTGAAATTGTCATAATATCAATCTCAATATTAATTATTAATTATTAATAATGCTTATGATCACCTTACCATTACATGCTCGTTAACATAATTAAATATGTAATAGCATATATGTATATCAAAGTGATAAGATTAGGTCTTACCAATATTGGTGTCATTTCCATCCGTAAGCTTTCAATGCTTACCAATACCTTTTTCCAACTCTGTCTGCAAGCTTTCAAGTTTATCATTCTATTTTTTTTTTCAATTCAGTTTACTTAGCCCAAGGTATCAAATTAAGAGATTCTATGTACACGAGTCATCCCCCCGTACCCAACCTTTCTTGAGTATGTATATTATTTGCACTCTACCGGGAGTGCTTAGCACCGAAGTGCTTCTGTATACTTACCGGAGTATACAATACATCCCTCATTGAGTTTTTATGAAATTATTCCAAAGTGCTTAGCACCTGTAATAAGTCTGTATTCTCAAACCATGCATGAGTATACTCCTCAATGAGTATTTATAAAATTTGCACTTTACCTGAAGTGCTTAGAATCTTTATACAGTTGTTTATGACTCTATGGCTAGCCAACTATACCTTTGAACCTCTATATCATACTTGGGCTTTATATCATCAAATATTTCATCTATGGCAATGTACATCAATTTATATTAACATGAAGCAGTTCATAACTGAATAACATTAATAGTAAATCATCATCAATAACTAGTGATCAATGCATTTATTTTCAACCTTTGACATATTTAAAGTATGTCAAATGTATGATCAATGACATAATTATCATGACAATATATAAACCAGGTAGACTCATCGCAAGTCTTATCGGTGATGTATAAAACATCTATGTATAATGTTATGTATGCATTGCACTCACCTGGGCCATGTATTAGTATGCCTCACTAAGTCCTCTTCGATCCTTTCCTTCATTGTACCTTGAACCTCCCTTGATTCGAACTTCATAATTCAAATACGTAAAATATTTGTTAGATCACAATCTAACAATATCTTAGACATGTTGTCCAATATAATCATTCAAATATAAAAATTTCCAAACATTTTCCTTTATTCCTTGTATTGTTCAAAAACTCATTATGGTCCTTAGTGACCAATTTGAACTTCCATTAACCATTTTCAAGCTTGCTAATCAACCTTAGATACAAAGTGTATCAATTCTCATTTTCTGGTAGTTTGCAGTACCTCCCAAGAAATATTTCTATAAAATAATATACAACTCAGAATTCGATTCCGTTTGTTCTGAAAGAAACTAGATTCAATAAGATTTTCAACCATATAAATTAATAGCCCAATTTTAACTTGTACGATTTGTGGCAAATTTTCAAAGTCAATTTCCAGTATTGAATTTCGGAACAGCCTGCTATACTATTTTCTGACCTTTCACCACTTAAAAAATCATATCTTTTTACTCGGAACTCGAAATCAGTTTCCGTTTGTTGGACACAAAACTAGACGAACAAATATTTACATTGGTATAAAATTCACCTTCTAACCATTTTTGTAGAATTTATGGTGAATTTTTAAAGTTACTGCCATAAACCAGTTTTTCTACACAACTTCCATAAACAACTTCAACTTTTATACTAACTTCTCATTACTTCTCTACTTTTCAATTTAGTCCAATCACTAGCTTTAAACCACCAACTCATCACATTCTTCACCAAATAATTATTCACAATAAGTCTTCATAATTTTCCTTATTTACCGATATAGGTACTAAAATGCAAAGATAATGATTCATGCTTCTTAACTTTGCAATTTACTCCTCAATTCAACATTACTACCTTAATTCCATCATTACAACTAAAAATCAGATTTAGCCCCGATACAAAACTTCCATTTCGATTTGGTCACTTAACTTTGACAAATTGTCAAAATGGTCACTAATTCAATTCAACATCAATTTGGCATTCTAACTTCATTTTTTTATCTCTATCATCATTAATAACATAAATACACTCTAAATTCTAAAAATTAAGATTTGGTCCTTCAACTTTTCAATTTGCCGAAATGGTCCCTACATAATTTAACTTAGGGTTTTGCTTCCAAACAACAATTCAAGCTTACTAGATCATTATTTCAACATCACAAACCCTAAATTAAACTTAAATCCATAAACCCTAATCATCTTCATAATAATCAAAACATGTAAAACTTAAATCCCAACTCAATATCATGATTTTAACATCATACTAGCTTGATTTCAACTTGAATTCAATCATGGAATCATAAAATCTCAAAAGCCCCAATTTGATCCATAAACCCTAATTTCTTTCTCATGTAAATTCTCATCAATAAAGCATGGATTCAATGAATTATTGATATCAAAAGATAGAGCTTGAAGAGTAGAACAACTTTGTAATTGAAGAGATTACCTGAAAACCGAGTTTTGGGGCTTGAATCGAGCTTGGAAAAAATTTCTCTTTCTTTCCCTAGCCCTTAAATTTTTAGCTGGAAAAGATGAACATTTGGTTCATCTTTTTACCATTATTTTACACATATATCTATTAAATGAATATTAAATTCATTTAATAGTGAAATTACAATTTTGCCCTTTTTATCCAATGGTTGAGATTGATTTTATCATCAATCAAGGGCCAAGATTTAATATTCCATTTTCTCTTTCCAAAATTGCCCTTATAACTTTTTAAATATTTCAAAATTGCCATTGAGGCCAAATGACCAATTTGCCCTCCAACTAGTTTTTATTTACTAGTTTGCCATTCTTGTAAAAATTCAACTAAATCTACTTGGAATCCAACCAACTATAATAAAATATTCATAAAGTAATATTTTATGAATTTTTCCATATCTTTTGGATCAGTCTCCAAAATTTCCATTCGATCCAATGTACTAATAAATAATCCTTTACTCAGAAATAAACTGTAGGATTCATCTTGAATCGAACTAAAAATATTTCCACACTTGAAAATGACTTTTATAACCTTTCTCTATCATATGGTAAAACTTCAAAATTTTTCAGTTCGATCCGGGCATCTGAATTCTACTTAAACTTTAACTACGATTTTCCCAATAATCGAAGTATCAGATCGAACCAAAAATTCCGCATTCGATTTACACCCTTAGGTGATTTATTTATTTATGAAATAAAAACCCTTAACTTTTGGGAAATTACAACTTTAGTCCCCAAACTTTTCCAAAGTTTATACTTTAGCCATAAAATTTTCAAAATTTACATTTTGGTCACTAAACTTTTAAACTTCAATTTCCATTCCAATTTTCCTTGGTATTCAACCAAACGTTAAGAATACTTTATTCAGTTCACTATCTATCACATGAGACCTTCAAACCTTAGAAATTTCCTTTCCAAAACCCATAATTAAAGAAATCCCAACTTTCGCATTTTTGTCATTTTAGTCACTAAATTAGCTTTTAAGCTATTATCTTAGTACTAAATGACCCTTAATCAACTTAGTAAATTTTGGGGTATTACAATTCTCTCCCCCTTAAGAAAATTCATCCTCGAATTTTTCAATACTTGGTTCCAAAAGGTGAGGAAACTATTTTCTTATATTTTCTTCTTATTTCTCTCAAATCTTTTCTTTAACCTTTTGATTTTTTTTATCAAAGAACTTTAACAAATAGGATTGTCTTGTTTTCTTAGTTCTTTACTCCATGTGCTAGGATCTTTACAAGTTCTTTTTCATAGCTTAAATCTGGCTAAATCTCTATTTTCTCTGGAGTAACAACATGTGAGGGGTCTAATCAATATTTCCAGAGCATCGATACATTATGAATCTTGTTCATTTCCAAAGATAAAGCTAACTATTAAGCTTAACTATCAGACTAACTCCTTTCACAATTTCTTATAGCCCAATAAATTTTGAACTTAAGTTTCTCTTTGTCTAAACCGTAACACCTTCTTCCAAGGTGAAACTTTTAAGGAATACTTTATCCTTAACTTCATATTAAATATCTTTTCTTTCAGGGTCAACATATAGTTTCCATCATTGAGATAGAAATTCTTCCTTGATAATACAAATATCTATCAAACCTAACTTCCAAGTTTTCAATTTCACTTAGATTTAGATTAATTTCATGTTTGAAGACATAAACCCTAACCCTAAAATATGGGATTTTATTTAGGGTTTTGAAATTAAGTATGAATATGGAAGATTTATGATTTTACAAGCTTGATTTTGATGTTGGAATGAAAAATCTTCAATTAGTCTTCTAAGTGACTATTTCGACATGTTTAGTAATTTAGGGAAAATATTGTGAAAATTATTCTAGTGGTGAATTTGAAACGATTATGAAATTACAAGCTTGATTATAGCATTAGGACTAAAATAAAGTCCTTGAAAAGCTTAGACACCCAATTCGGCATGTAGGAATAAATTGGGTTTTTAAGTGTTAATTTTTGGAAATGAAGAATATATGATGGGAAAATTATTTTGAGCATATTAGAATGTTGTTTGAATGAAAAACAACATTGGGAAGGTTTAGTGACCAATTCGGCCAAGAGCTAAACTTGAAGGAAAATTTTGAGAAAGCATTGTAAAAACATTGGATTGATTAATTAGTATAAATTTGCTAACTTTTGTGTGGAATTAGTGACTAAAATGTCACTTTAACAAAATTTAGTGGATTGAAGGGCATTGATATAAAAGTTAGTGGAAAATGATAGAATTATGGAGTAATTGTGATTCGATCTTGAATAATTGCAAAAAAGGTGCAAAATGGTTATTAGGGACCAAATTGGACTATTCGGCTACTAAGGGAGAAAAGGGAAAATTTTAGGAAAATTTTTATATTCGAATAATTATACCAGTATTTTATAGTTAAACAATGTTAGATTAAAAATCTAACATAAATATTGTTATGTATGTTCAAATGGTACTGTACAGCTATTGACGAAGCTAAGTGTACCAGATCAAAAGAAAGAAAGGAAAAAGTATCGAAATAGCTTAGTGAGGCTAATATCATGCATGGCCCAGGTGAGCGCATTTTTACTTATTTATTATATATGTGATACGAGTGAGTGCATTATATGTATTTATGACATGTTGTTAAATAGGACAACTTGTGATGAATCGGCCTTGGTAGAAATAAAAAAGGTATGATGGTTTATTTATGCAAATAGCATGAAATATTAAATGGCATATTAATACAATGATTGTAGCATAATGATTTACTCAAGGTAACTCGAATTTTAGATATTGGGTATGAATTGCCTAATATCAAATATATGATCCTATATTGATGCATTGAAGGTGAAAAATCAAAATGGCATGTGCGATACATTGTCATAGTATATAGATTTATCTAAGATAGATCGAATATCAGAAATATAGTATGAACTGCCCATTATCGAATTATGCATGATATTACTCATGGATTGGATATTGAATAACGAATAGTGTGAGAGTCTTTGGTATAATTGGATATCCATAGAGTCATAGCAGCTGCATTCCAGCACTACGGTGCGTTCCAAACACTTCGGTGTTAACATTAGACGCTATGGTGTTGCAGGCACTACGGTGTTGTTTAGACACTTCGGTGTCGATTAGCACAAAAGGTGCGATAATAAGGAGCAAAAGGCATCCTCGAGTACGTACTCACCATCAGACGCTACGTGTTACAGACACTACGGTGTCGTTATGATGACTCGTATACCATAGGTATAATTGGATATCCATAGATTCCTAGCAGCTGCGTCCTAGCACTAAGTGCGTTTCAGTCACTTCGGCGTTGACTTAGACGCTACAATGTTGTTCAGACACTTCGGTGTTGTTAGCACAAAATGTGAGATTATAAGGAGTAAAGAGCGTCCTTTATTATATGAGGAGCAAAGAGCGTCCTCGAGTACGTACTCATCTCAGTCGCTTCGGCGGTGCAGACGCTACTACATCGTAGACACTACGGTGTCATGATGACTCACGTACCATAGCATCACATGATTTTTGTACTTTCGGCTATAATATTTGAAATGCATTTATGTAGGTAGTTAAGCTAAAAAGGTTAATGTACACAAGACCGGTAAGACAAATCGAATCCTATGAATTGAATATTATATTGGTTTAATGAACTATACATGTAAGGTAGTTCTATGCACGATAAAATGTTATCAACTGCAATTGGAAATCGCTTGCCATTTTGCAGGGATGTGTTATTTATAATCATTGTTTTATATTGTTATGATTATGCCTCACTAAGTTATACTTAGCATGTGTTTCGTATCACACGTAGGTACTTCGGACTAGATAGTAGAGGAGGGGCTGCACATCGTTGGATCAAGTTAGCCTGCATTATCAGTAAGTACCACCACATCCTAGTCTAGTGGGGCATGTATAGATATTAAATAAGTAGCTATTTTGCATGTCTAAATTTTTGTACTCTATTTATAATTTAATATGGATGTATGATCTAGAAACATGAATTAGTTTGAGAAATTAAGAATATTAGAAAAGATGTTTCAAACGATTTTAAACTTAGTTGGTTGATTATCGCGTAGCGATTTAAAAATCAAGAAAGGGTTTAGGCAGCACACATAGTTTTCACCCTAAATTATATTTTCATTTTAATAACTACTTAAAGTATTTTATAAACCAATTCAGGGTTAAAACTAGGTGACTCTAGATAGATTTTTAATTTAGTGAAAACCGAAAAGGGTTGTTTGAATTAAATTTATTTGACTGAAATTGCCTAGAATGGCAATTTGTAAAAAAAATTACAAGTCTGAAAATCAGTGTAAATCAGTTAGTAACATCTTTAATGTGTATTCGAATATACGTTGAGGGTGTTACATCCCTGTCTAGTGACAAACGAGGTAACTCTTTCGAAAATACACTCGAAAAGTCACAAACAGTACGGATATATCTTGTTCGCACTTCTTCCATATTCAAATTCATAACATAGGCTAGATATGCCTGACACCCACATTCTAGCAACTTTTGCGCTTCCAGAGCCAAAACCACATTGGATAAGAACTTAACATTCTCTCCCACAACCACCACCTCATAATCATTAGTAAGTTTCAACAAAACCCGCTTGGTCTCAAAATCGACAACAGCCTGAAGCTTGGACAACCAATCCATACCCAAGATCACGTCAAAACCATGGACGGCAGCTCCATAAAATTAGCCACAAACACATGAACTTGAACCATCAGAGGACATCTCTGATACAACTTCCTTGTAATAATCGTCTCTCCAAAAGAACTCATTACTTGCATACCCACATCAAGCATTTCTATCGGTATACCAAGCAAATGTGCATGCTTAAGCAAAACATATGAATGCGTAGACCCAGAATTTATCAAAGATAATAATGACATAGATTGCAAGGTAAAGGTACCTGCTATCACGTTGGTGTTATTTCTCCCTTCGCAGTGAGCATAGATCCTACCGAAATATCATCATCGGGTCAATCTGCCACTGTATGTGCCACAGTCCTTTGTCCATCCTTCCTCCACTGGAAGGTACCTCAACCGCGCCTACAGCCCCTAGGTGGTGCAGCAACAGGTGCAGGTGCCTGCCAACCTCTAGCAAGCAAAGGACAATCATGTCTCTTATGCTCCAAGATTCACAAGTCAAACAAGAATTCGTAGCCATAACTACAGGAGCCTACCCCTCTCTGGTTAAACATGAATAGTCTCGCCTCACATGATCCCTCGATCCATAAACCCAAACATTATACGCTGACCGAACCTGGGTACTCTATGCATAGGATCCTTACCCAGCACCATCTCTACCACGTCTCGCATCCGGACAGAACCTCCTATCACGGTGCCTCTTAGATTGACCACCACCCAAACCAAATCTGCAGCTCTTTTCCCTGAGCCTGAACCTCATGATCGATGATATAAACCCAAGGTCTTCTCAATATCCTTTGCCCATGTAACCAACACGTCAAAGTCAGTATAATCAGTGGTCAACATATATGTCTTAACCTCCTGCACTAGCCATACCAGAACCGTTAACAGTGATGCCTCTCATCTGGCACTAACTCAGGCGCATACTGACTCAGCCTCACGAACTGCACCTCATACTCAGATACCGTCATACTGCCTTGAAATAAGGCCATAAACTCACATTTCCTTTCATCCAACTATCTAACTTCTAGATACTTCTTCCTGAAGGCGGTTTGGAAGAATTCCTAGGTCACATCACCGACTTCTATACTTGTGATCACAGTGGTCCACCAACTGTAGGCATCACCCTACATTAGGGACACATCGCATCCAAGCTTATGCTCATCATTACACGTTATCTGAACCAAAATCTGATACATACTGTCAAACCACTCTTCGGATGCCTCGGGTGCCAACCCTCTAAACTCAACTCATTTAGGACTACACAAATGCTCTAACGGAAACCCTAGATTAATAGAAGTAGCGGGTTCCAGTGCAGGTACATTAACTTCAACCATCGTGGCCTGGAACGCTCTTGTCATCGCTTAACTTGTCTAAATGCAATTTATTAACATCCTAAGTTTTCACGCTTCTGCAAAAACATCACACTTAAAACAGATTGTGAAAGGAAGTCCAATTACACAATAATTCACGTTAGGGGCCAAAACATAATTTCTATAAATTGTAGGGTCTTTGTTACAAATTGTGTTACCAATCCTTGATTAGTCCCATTACATGCTCACAGGTTAAACATTTTCTCAAAACAATCATCTTCATTTATTCAATTGCATCCATAATAATTAGTGAATAATTTGCAAGATTTCCAAACTTCAACAAATAAGATTACATAGAAGCAACATAGTGTATCGATACAAGCAAGCCCATACCAATACGGGGTAATGAACATAACGGCTTCATGTACCAATACACTAGTGTCTGTACCAATACGGTGTGTTAACCAACCCGTACCGATACAGCTTTGACCCGTACTGATCCCCTTTATGATTTCTTAAAACTCAGGATTCTAGTGACCAAAATGAGTACCGTATGGTACCCCGCATACCAATACGTTGTGTTAGAATTGAAGGGATCGTACCGGTACTCAAACTCGTGTACAGGCACCAGCACACATTTTCCTTAAGGCATACCGATACGGTGGCTAAGCTTACCGGTACCCTTAGCTCTAAAACAATGTTTTGAGCCTTAACTGGACCCCGCGTACCCATCCTGAAGTACTCGTACTAGTACACAGAGGCCTGTAATGACCTCTGGGTCTAACACATGACACCTTGGATCACTCCAATCAGCCTTAACACATATCTAAACATCATATAACATCATCAACGTGCTTAATCATCAACATACCATCATTTTAATCTAACCTAAAACAATCAACCACAAAGACCATAGGCATGCTTCCTAGTCAACATACAAAACACAAAACCATCCACAACTCAACCACTTTAAACTTCCTACAAATCCAAATCAGCGATCAAGACTTGCACAAATAGGGAGTTCACCAAAAACCCTCCCAAATCATCATTTGACACATTGCCCTTATTACTACTTAAAATACTTCAAACCATATTTTGAAAACAAGTCTTTGGAATTCCTTTCCTTGCTTCCTCGCTGCCACAATCTTTAATTCTCTGCATTGATGCAAAAGAGAGTGTAAGCACACAAGGCTTAGTGAAGAATGGTCAAAAACTAACATCAATCAATGCTTTTTAAATTGTTTAACAATACTTTGGTTAACCACTTCCCAAAACACTTTTAAAATATCATTTCAACATCATGCCTTATCAAAACCATGCACTTAAGATTTCCAAAACAGCATATTAAACCATATGCAACATGTATCATGGATTCAACAGCAAAATCCCATGTGCTACCCTTAATTTAAGTTTTTCCATGCATACTACCAATGCAAGGCTTAAAGAGTAAACATGTTTAAACCACATTGACAAACACAATCCATCTCATGATACATCATCAATTATATTGGCTTACAAATGATCATTAACCAAGTTCCACTTTACAAAACATAACATTGGATACACGGATTCAACAAGTGTTCCCCCAACACTTAACATGCAATCTACCGGCATCTCAAGGTTCACACATGGGAGGTTTTGGTACTCATAAACCCCTCCACCGTTGTGACACCCGTGGTGGAGTCTTTGGTACACATTAACCCCTCGACACCACTCATCGGCCAGATGTATAACCCACTAACGAGAGTCTTCGATATGTTTGAACACCTCTACCGTTAGGGCACTTGGATGGAGTATTCGGTACATATAAACCCCTCAACATCCAAGGCGACTTTTATAGTGCACTATCAATCCTATGGTCGACCAACTATATTCGATAACATTTACAAACCCTTTTGTTCCATCACTTGCCAATATAATTCATTTAATTAACAACAACTCACTATTTTCATATACATCATCAAAATCATTAACCAATGCAACAAACCTTGCATTAACCAATGATCATAAACATTAACAAAACATGAATTACTTCCAAATGCATCAATATCATTATGTAATCAATTTCCAGCATTAAACCATGCTCAAAACATGCATATACAATGAGTAATCAAACCATTTAAATCAAGTACATAAAACCAATAGCCAAACCAAGTTCGAGAGATAATTCATCCTTTACTTACTTCCAAGCTTAGACTAGCTTTTCAAGTTTGATCTAAACTCCCAAACACAACTTTCAAACCTTTGTAAAGCTATAAAAACACACTCTCACTCACCGACATGCAAAGCCTTGCTTGCCGATACAGTAATCTCTCCTCCAAAGCTTCTGAAACCAAAGCTCAAGCTTGAGGACCAACTTTCCCTATTTTATCCACACAAAAAATAGTGGGTACATTGAATCAAAATGCAATCAACAACACAACAACACAAATCCTCAACATCCTTCATTCAAATTCCATTCCACAACAACTAAAACTAGTATCAAACATCTTCCAAACTTTACCCAGCCATAACCTAACATCTTAACCCATCAATTAACATCTCTAACATTCTTATACCCCCAGCATTCATAAATCCTCCACAACTCCTCAAAAACACAAAGCTAACAACCTAGAAAATTAGGAATTCAATTAGTTTCGGGATTCATATGATTAAACCATCTTATTAACATCATTCAACCCCAAAATCATGATCTATATCAATCCAAATCATGAGAAAATAGAACCATTATAGAATTAAATCAATTACACCAATTAAACCTTGATTTAACCATCTTCCTTTAATTAAACCATCAAAACAAGTTAGAAATCATAAGTAAAGGATCAAGAACTTGTGAATTTCAATAAAGAACCTTGCATTAGAGGAGAAGAACGAACCTCACATCTAATGGTTGCTTTTGCCCCTAATTAGATGAATTTCTATAGCAAAACAATGAAAACCCAAATTGATTTTGATAGGAAATCATTATAATCTCAATTGAAATTAAAAGATAAATTAAAAAAAGATTTTACCTAAAAATTTTGAAGAGAAAAGAAGTGTTTGGATGGAGAGAATTGGAGAGAAAATTCTTTTGTGAAAAGTTACGTCAATTTTGTTTTAAAGCTTTTTAACTAACCAATTAATTATCCAACCTTTTATATCATTTTAAAATCATTATAAATAGCTAATTAAGGGGAAAAGTATGATATTATACTTTAGGGTAAATAGCTCCTTAAAGCTTCAAAAGTTTGATCCTTTTACAAAATAGCCACCAAAAATAGTTTTGAAACTTTACATTTTGGTCACTAACAAAAAAGTTCGATCCCGATACCCCTTTTTGTAAAATTGACTTTACCAAAATTATTTCCATATTAAATAATGATTTTAGATCATTTATTCAAATTTGTACCTCACCCAAAAACTTCATTTACGGAATACCCATTAGCACCCTACGACAGATTGTGTAGACCGTGGAACAAGATTCCATGTATGGTTGTGTAGCAAGGCATTAAACTCATCTTCCATGGCTTGTCTCTAAAATAGATCTTTGAGAGCTTGAGTAACAGTCTTCGACTCTAATGTGGAAGCAAAGGATGACATGTAGTAGCATTAACAAATGAAGTACCAAAGTACCTCAAATTTGGATGACGAACTCGTTGTTGCAAGGGAGACATCTATGGCAAGCTAGGGGGACATCTTGTTGTGGCAGATCAGCCAAGGGAACTGGTGTGGTAATGAATCATCAGGTTACCGTGGAAGATTAGCCAAGGGAGTTGGTGTGGAAATGGGATCATCAGGTTTCCATAACATATTAGGCACAAAAGTTGGTGTAGCAAAAAAAGCATCATGTTGTTGTGGCATAGTAGGCAAGAGAGGTATGGAAGATGATGACGATGTAGCAGGAAACAATACTAGAAGATAATGCCATGGAACAAGAAGGACACATCGTGTAGCAAAAGGGAACATGATGAAAGGAACAAACTGAACATGGCAAGAGACATGGATTCTGTTAGTGTTTGGCTTCTTGCATTTATAAGAAGACTGCGTCACAGAGTATCCAAGGAAAACACATTCAGCAGACCGTGGCTCAAGTTTATGCTTCGTGTATGGTCGCAGCAAGGAAAGCACAAGCATCCGAATGGTTGAAGCTTGTCATAGTTCGGTGCTTGTTGATGAAGTAGAAGGTAAGGTGACATATTATCCAGTATCAGTGTTGGCATCTGATTAATGAGATAAATAGCTACCTAAAAAAGCATGAAGCCGGTATCTATTGGGAGGGATGCTAAGTGAAGTAGAGAGACTCTAGTCTCCACTATGTGACGATATCTTCGTTCAGCAGTACCGTTGTGTTTCAGAGAATGTGGTGGTGAAGTGAAGTGGGAAATACCTTCCAAATTCAAAATGGGCAAGAGCTTAACAAACTCACCTCCATTATCAAATAATAGAGACAAAATGGTTTGATGAAAAAGCATTTAACAAGCCTTTTAAACTGAAGAAATATTGTCGTAACATTAGATTTCTTTTTCATCGGGTATAGCCAGATATATTTGGTAAAGTGGTCAACAAACACCACATAATATGAATATCATCATAAGACATATGTTTAGTGCTCCAAACATCATAATAAAGTAATTCAAGAGGACGAGGGCTTGACATAGTATTTTGACCAAATGGCAATTTATGACTCTTATTAATAAGACAAGAAGAACAATTAAATTTTGTCAAACTAGTTGAGTCATAAGATATATTACAAGTGCGTAATATAGAGGCTAAGCCTTTATCGAATGGATGACCAAACTTGTGATGCAACTGATGCACGAACAATTAATTGACAGAGTTGACTTGGGGATAAAATGATAGTGAAGCATTGTAGAGACCACCAATTTTATTGCCTTGAAGAAGAGGAGTTCTCATGGGCCGGTCCTTAACAAGAAAATAAGAGTCAAATAATTCAACTGACACATGATTAGTCTGACATAATATAGAAACTGACACCAAATTTGTATGAAACTGAGGAACACATAAGATATTTGTAAGAGAAAGAGGCTTGGTAGCCGTGGGAACAGTGCATCGGCCAATATGAGATATAGGTAGAGAGTTACCATTACACAGATGAACTATATCAAGGCCATCATAAGACGATATATCCTAAAGAGACGCAGTGGTCATTGTGGTGTGATGCGAGACACCACTATCAAACATCCAAGGAACAAGATCTGATGATGAAAGATCAGTAGCATTGTTGACAACCGGTGAATCAAATGGTGGTTGTTGATAAAAGTTATTGTTGTGAAAAAATTGAAAAAGCTTACGGTAATCACGAACAATATGCCCGGGCAAATTAAAAAACTTGCACACAATATCTTATCATCTAGAATAGCTAGATTGAGGAAAAAGACTACGATGCCACCAGAAACCGAATGACCAGAGCGACCACTCTTCCCTCGAGAGTGATTGGTGGAATAACCATGATTTGAATTAGCTCGCTGTGCAAAATATATCGTGGCAAGAGGTGTTGTTTGTTCAGATTCTTGAAGAAGTCTCTAATGATCAATTAAGATCTTAGACAACTCAAGCATGGTTGTTGATGTGTTACGCACATGAAGGGCAACAACTATTAGACAATAATTATCACCTTGTTGATTGATAATAGAAATTAAGAGATCTGTATCGGAGACGAGATAGTTTGCCAAGGCAAGATCAGAGGCAATATCCTGCATGTCTTTCATGTAGTCAGAGATAGACTTGGAACCATGTGGATTGTGAGCTAATTTGGACTTTAGAGCAAGGATGTGACCAAGAGATGCTCGAACATAACTTGCGACCTGAGTATCCCATGCAATTTTAGCGGTGACAGTGGATGAAATAAGTGGTTGAAATTGATCAACACAACTGCCAAGAAGAGCACTAATAAGAATTTGATCATGACGATAACATTGCAGATATTCAGGATTAGCAATTATTGTTGTGACATCGGTTAACTAAGATGAGGAAGGCTGCGAACCATCAATATAACTAAGTAGCCCAAAACCAATGAGAGTAGCCTCCACTTGGCAACGCCAAACATGAAAATTAGAAGACGTAAGTTTGATTGGAAGTTGCTCGGTGCATTAAGATGCACAAGATCATTGGAAGTAGAAGACGGGGCTATGAGAGGAGATCTGGTTTGAAGAAGAGCGGAAGAGAGGAACAAATTTTGAGTAGAGAAATTCTACTTGGCTCTAATTACCATGTAAAAGGATTTTTATTATTGATAATGTAATACCCCAAATTTTACTTAGTTGATTAAGGATCATTTAGTATTAAGATAATAGCTTAAAAGTTATCTTAGAGACTAAAATGACAAAAATGCAAAAGTTAGGATTTATTCGATTATGGATTATGGAAAAGGAATTTCTGAGAATTAAAAGCATCATATGATAGAGGGAAAGTTAATTAGGGTACTTGCAAAGTTTGTTCAAAATTTGAGGAAAATTGGAATGGGAATTGAAGTTTAAAATTTAGTGATCAAAATGTTAAACAATCAGAACTTGTGTGGTACAAAACTAAATATGAAAAGTTGAAGGACTAAAGTTGTAATTTCCCAAAAGTTAGGGGTTTTCATTTCATAAATAGATAGATAGATCACCTAAGGGTGTGGATTAAATGTGGAATTCTGGTTTGAACCGATATTTCAATTGTTGGGAAATCGTAGTCAAAGTTTAAGTGGAATTCGGGTATCCAGATCGAACTGGAAAATTTTGAAATTTTACTATATGATAGAAGAAGGATATAAAATATTTTTCCCAAATTTTGGAAATATTTTTAGTTCGATTCAAGATGAATCCTACGATTTATTTTGATTAAGGAATTTATTTTGAAGCCGATAAAATTCTTGATATTATTGGTAAATCGAATCGAGCTAAAATTTCAGAGATAGTTCCATAAATCTTAAAAGAGTCATAATTTTATGACTATTTGGATGTTAAAAAGATCAGGAAAAATTTAAATCGATTGAAATGATATGGAATGGCAATTTTGTGAATAAATTGATCGGTAAAGGGCATTTTGGTCATTTTGCCCAAAAGGGACATGGAATGAATTTTGAGATTTCTTTTATTGATGAAAAGTGGCTGATTAGAATCCAACTAAGTCTAGTTGGAAAGTTACAAAATGGAAAATTAGAAATATAGATCTAGTTGGAGGGTATTTTTGGAAAGTGGAATTTATTGAATTAAAAATTCATTTTTTATAATACAAGTGGCATAAATACATGAAAATATGAAGGAATTATCAGCAAATTACTCTCCAAAACCGTGGTGAAGAGGAGAAAGAAGAAGGAAATTTTCCAAGCTCAATTTAAGCCCCGAATCTCGGTTTTAAGGCAATCTTTCGAACTACAAAGTTGTTCTATTCGGCGAACTCTATCTTTTGATGTAAATAATTCATAGAATACTTGCTTGGTTGATGAGATTTGATATGAGGAATAAATTAGGGTTAATGAACAAAATTGGGGCTTTTGAAATTTTATGATTTCATGGTTGAATTTAAGTTGGAATCAAGCTTATATGATGCTAAAGTCATGTTATTTCGGATTTAAACCCTACATATTTTGGTTTGTATGGAAAAGATTAGGGTTTATGGATTTAAGTCTAACTTAGGGTTTGTGATGTTGAATTAATGATCTAGTAAGCTTGATTTGTTGTTTGAAAGCAAAACCCTAAGTTAAATATATAGGGACTAATTCGGCAAGCTTAAAAGTTAAGGGATTGAATCTGAATTTTAATAAATTTGAGTGTATTTATGTAATTAATGATGTTGGAGATGTGAAATTGATGTTAGAATGCTAAACCGATGTTGAATCGAATTAGTGACCATTTTGACAATTTGTCAATCAAGTGACCAAATAGGAAATGAATTATTGGATGGGGATTCAATCTGATTTTTAGTTAAAATAATAGAATTAAGGTAGTAATGTTGATTTGAGGACTAAATTGCAAAGTTAAGAAGTTTGAATCCTTACCTTTGCATTTTAGTGACTATTTTGGCAAAGAAAGAAAATTAGAGGGAATTATTTTGAATAATTATTTTATGAAGAAGATGATGAATTGGTGATTTGAAGTAATTGATGGGACTAAATTGACAAGTAGAAAAATATGAAGAAGTTAGTATAAATTAGAAGTTTATTATGGAAAGTTATGTAGAAGATTGAATTTTGGCAGTGACTTCAAAAATTCACCATAAATTCTACAAAATTATTTAGATGATGAATTTTATATAGATCTAAAGATTTGTTCGTCTAGTTTTGTTTCCAACAAAATGAAATTGATTTTGAGTTCCGAGTTAAAAGATATGAATTTTTAATCGAATGAAGGTCAGAAAATTTACAGAGCAGTTTCTGTCATGACAGCTTTGTGATGGGAGTTTGAAGAATTTTCATAATTTTTGTAGATTTTATTAATTTATGTGGCATATATTGTTAGAATCTTTATCGAATCTAGTTCTTACAGTATGAAGGATATTAAGATCCAATATGTATTTTGATCTTTAGAAGTAAAACTCTGAGGGTAGGACAACTTGCCATAAAATAGAATTTGATACATTTTGTATCTAAATGTTCGGTAACAAGCTCGGAAAAATTATTGGAAGTTCAAATTGGTCATTAAGGACCAAAATGAATTTTTGGACAGTATAAGGAATGAAGGAAAATTATGGAAGTTTTTATGTTAAATGATTAGATAGCTTGATTGAAATATTGTTAGAAGTGAATTTAACAAATGTTTATTTATATTCATGTGGTTAATGAAGTCGAATCTGAATCAAAAGAAGATTCGAGGTACTATGAAGGAAATGATCGAGTAGAATTTAGTGAGGCATGCTAATAAATGGCCCAGGTGAGTGCATTTTTACTTATTTATTATATATGTGATATGAGTGATTGCATTATAAGTATTTATGACAAGTTGATAAATAGGACAACTTGCAATGAACCGGCATTGATATAAATAAAAATGTATGATGGCTTATTTATGCAAATAGCATGAAATATTAAAGGGCATATTGATACAATGATTGTAGCATAATGATTTACTCAAGGTAAATCAAAATTTAGATATTTGGATATGAAATGTCCATTAACGAATTATGGATAACAGTATTGAATGATTTGATATTAAATATAAAAATATTATATTGTTATGCCCAAGTACTAGTGTGAGAGTCTTTGGTATAATTGGATATCCATAGAGTTATAGCAGCTGCAATCCAACACTACGGTGCGATCCAGACACTTCGGTGTTGATATCAGACGGTACGGCGTTGCAGTCACTTCGGTGATGATTATACACTACGGTGTCGACTAGCACAAAAAGATGCTATAATGAGGAGCAAAGAAGGTCCTCGAGTACGTTCTCACCATCAGACGCTACGACGTTGCAGACACTACGGTGTCGTTATGATGACTCGTATACCATAGGTTCACATGAAATTGTATGATAATCTTTGGTATAGTTGGATATCCATAGGGTCTTAGCAGCTGCGTCATAGCACTACTGTGCGAGATAGACTCTTCGGGGTCGTGATGACTCGCGTACCATAGCATCACATGATTTTATACTTTGGGCTATAATACATGAAATGCATTTATGCAGACAGTTAAGTTAAAAAAACTTAACGTATATTTGATTAATAAAATAAAGATTTGATGTTATGATATAAATTGTAATTGGGATTTGCTTGCCATTTTGCACGAAATGTATAGCACTGTTAAATGACAGGGGAATGACTTTAATATGTTTCTTTTATGTTATTTATATACATTGAAATGCTTTACTTCAATTTATAGTTGTCTCACTAAGTGAATACTTAGTGTGTACTATTTCACACGTAGGTTATTGGAAACTTACCGGAAGAGGAGTCAAGCATGTTAATCAAGCTGCAATCTGCCAAACATCAGTAAGACATTCTAAATTTATGATATTCTTTGGTGGGCATGTATCAATTTATTCGTTGATTAATTTATAAGTTAGTTTTATGTCAGATGTTTTAAAAAATTACAAGTCAGAAAGTCAGCTAAATAATTTAGTAACATCTTCAATGTGTATTTAATCATCGAATATACGTTGAGGGTGCTACATTAAGTTGTATCGAGCTCTGAGTTTGCTTGATTCTGGATGCTAAACCGAGTTTGTTATAAGTTATCGGTAAATACATGCCCCTAGAATGTCATTATTCTTGATGTGTTGATTGTATGACTTGAAGCTGCTCCTAATTAGTAATAGATGAGATAAGATTATAATAAGAAAAGTAAGTAACGCGCTTTGGATTTTGTTAATCAACGAATCTTAGAGGTCAAGAAAGGACTTACACCGAATACAATGAAGTAAAATAGTTATTGTAATCAACTTAAGTTTGAGTTGAGTTACTGCATTGTAAGGAGCTGATGTAGTAATTATAAGATGTTAGTTTTTAACATATATAAATGCACTTATGTTTATAACAAAGATAGGTTATAAGGGAATATATCCACTACATGGAGTACCAGCCTTGATAGTATCTAATAGAGATCCGAGGTTTACTTTAAGATTTTGGAAGGTCTGAAAGATATGAATATTGAAAAGTCAGAATAAGTAATATTATTCCTAAGGGAACATATTTGTATTTGGGTGGATTAATGCCACAAAGTAGTACTTACAATAGAAGTGATCTGGAAAATTTTCTAGAGTTAAAAGAGCTGAAAGCTCAGTTGTAAGAATTGTTAGACTGGAGTTATAATTAATCCAGTGTACTATTGTGAGAAGCTCCACAATTATCCGTAAAGAAGGAAGATAGTTCTTTACGACCATGTAGTGATTATTTATAAAAGGAAAATAAGAAAAAGATAATGATATATTTTCTATCAGGATTATCAGTCATGTTATGAGCTTGTATAATTGAGTTTGAAATCATGGAAAAGATATATACCGTGAGCAGAAATTGCTTATAGTAATAGTTATCAAGAAAGTATACAGATGGTACCCTACGAGGCTGTTTACGGTCAAAAGGGTAAATCATTATTAAATTAGTTCGAGTTGAAGATCATAAATTAATTAAGTCGAATTTATTACAAGAAATGGAAGAAAAAGTAAAGATTATACAATATAATCTTAAAAAGATTAATGATCAACAAAAGTCTTATGTAGACTTGAAAGGAAAAGATATTCAATTCGAAGACAAAGGAAGAACATGATGTCTATCTTCGCGTTGTTCTTCAGACTCTTTGAGAAAAGAAGCTATATGCTAAGTTGTTAAAGTGTAAATCTTGGTTGCTGGAAGTTGCTTTTCTTAGTCATGTGGTTTTGGCAGAAGAGATAAGAGTAAATCCCAAGAAAGTACCAACTACAGTTGAATAGAAACCTCTGAAGAATGTTTTCGAGGTTTGAAGTTTTTTGAGACGTGTTGGTTATTATCGAGAGTTTGTAAAGAATTTCTCGATGATTGCCTCCCACTGACCAAGCTATTGAGGAAAGGTATGCCATTGGTTGGACAGATAAGTGCCAATAAAATTTTGAGACATTAAAGAAGATATTAATCGAAGCCCCGGTATTAGTACAACCAGAATCGGGTAAAGATTATGTAATTTATAACGATGCTTCTCATAAAGGTTTGGGAAGTGTACTTAAGTAAGAAGGAAAAGTAGTGACTTATGCTTCGAGACAACTTAAGATGCATGAGAGAAAATTTTCCTACTCATGATTTGGAGCCGACAATGGTTGTATTTTCTTTAAAGATATAGCGTCATTATTTATATGGTGAATGATGCTATATTTACATAGATTAAAGAAGTTTAAAGTATCTGCTAACTAAAAAAAAGTTGAACCCGAGGCAAGAAGGTGGATAGTCAGTATAAGGATGAAACTAATCGAAATAAGAATTTTGATATCGGATTTAGAAATTAAAATGCTTTAGAAGGTATTAAATTTGGATCGGACAAGATTATTAAGCGTGTTCAGGCCAGAGAAATTCAAGGATGGGTAACCTTCTGGGAAATGTCATGGAATCAAATATTTTATCGAATAAGTAGAATAAGTTGAAACCGAAGACTTTGAAATTAGTCTGATGGGTGTTTGTATTATCGAGGAAAAACCTATTTTTCAAACGATGAAGAATTAAAGAAACAACTTATCTTTGAAGTACGCTATAGTCCTTTGATTGTACATCTAGGTGGAAACCTGATGTATCAAGATTTAAAGAATCAATCTTGATGGCCAAGCATGAAAAGAGTTATAACTGAGTTTGTTTCTAAATATATGACATGTCAACAAGTAAAAGCAGAACTTCAAGTACCTTCTGAATTTTCGTGACTGATTTTAATTTCTCAGTGGAAACGAGAACTAGTGATGATAGATTTTGTATTATAACTATCTTTGACATCAAATAAGAAGGATTCAATTGGGGTGATTGTTGATAGATTGACTAATTTAGCACACTTTATCTATGTTCGAACATATTACCCTAGGGATAAGTATGTTGAGTTGTATATTAAGGAAAAAAGATGTGAGAAAGCAGTTTCCTCACCTTTTTGAACTAGGTACGTGTTAAAAAATCGAGGATGATTTTTCTTAAGGGGGAGAGAATTGTAATACCCCAAATTTTACCAAGTTGATTAAAGATCATTTAGTATTAAGATAATAGCTTAAAAGTTATCTTAGTGACTAAAATGACAAAAATGCAAAAGTTAGGATTTTTTCGATTATGGATTATGGAAAATGAATTTTTGAGATTTAAAAGCATCAGATGATAGAGGGCAGGTTAATTAGGGTACTTGCAAAGTTTGGTCAAAATTTGAGGAAAATTGGAATGGGAATTGAAGTTTAAAATTTGGTGACCAAAATGTTAAACAGTCAAAACTTGTGTGGTACAAGACTAAATATAAAAGTGGAAGGACTAAAGTTGTAATTTCCCAAAAGTTAGGGGTTTTCATTTCATAAATAGATAGATAGATCACCTAAGGGTGTGGATTAAATGCGGAATTCTGGTTTGAACCGATATTTCGATTGTTCGAAAATCGCAGTCAAAGTTTAAGTGGAATTCGGGTATCCGGATCGAACTGGAAAATTTTGAAATTTTACTATATGATAGAAGAAGGATATAAAATATTTTTCCCAAGTTTTGGAAATATTTTTAGTTTGATTCAGGATGAATCCTATGATTTATTTTGATTAAGGAATTTATTTAGAAGTCGATAAAATTCTCGATATTATTGGTAAATTGAATCAAGCTAAAATTTCAAACATAGTTCCATGGATCTTAAAAGAGTCATAAAATATTATTTTATAACTATTTGGATGTTAAAAATATCAGGAAAAATTTAAATCGATTGAAATGATATGGAATGGCAATTTTGTGAATAAGTTGATCGGTAAAGGGCATTTTGGTCATTTTGCCCAAAAGGGACATGGAAGGAATTTTGATATTTCTTTTATTGATGAAAAGTGGATGATTAGAATCCAACTAAGTCTAGTTGGAAAGTTACAAAATGGCAAATTAGAAATATAGATCTAGTTGGAGGGTATTTTTGGAAAGTGGAATTTATTAAATTAAAAATTCATTTTTTATAATACAAGTGGCATAAATACATGAAATTATGAAGGAAGTATCAGCAAATTACTCTCCAAAACATTGGTGAAGAGGAGAAAGAAGAAGGAAAATTTCCAAGCTCGATTTAAGCCCAGAATCTCGGTTTTTAAGGTAATCTTTCAAACTACAAAGTTGTTCTATTCAGTGAGCTCTATCTTTTGATGTAAATAATTCATAGAATACTTGCTTGGTTGATGAGATTTTATATGAGGAATAAATTAGGGTTTATGAACAAAATTGGGGCTTTTGAAATTTTATGATTCCATGGTTGGATTTAAGTTGGAATCAAGCTTATATGATGTTAAAATCATGTTATTTAGGAATTAAACCCTACATATTTTGGTTTGTATGGAGAATATTAGGGTTTATGGATTTAAGTCTAACTTAGGGTTTGTGATGTTGGATTAATGATCTAGTAAGCTTGATTTGTTGTTTGGAAGCAAAACCCTAAGTTTAATATATAGGACCAATTCGGCAAGCTTCAAAGTTAAGGGACCAAATCTGAATTTTATGAAATTTAAGTGTATTTATGTAAGTAATGATGTTGGAGATGTGAAATTGATGTTAGAATGCTAAACCGATGTTGAATCGAATTAGTGACCATTTTGACAATTTGTCAATCAAGTGACCAAATAGGAAATGAATTATTGGATGGGGATTCAATATGATTTTTAGTTAAAATAATAGAATTAAGGTAGTAATGTTGATATGAGGACTAAATTGCAAAGTTAAGAAGTTTGAATCCTTACCTTTGCATTTTAGTGACTATTTTGGCAAAGAAAGAAAATTAGAGGGAATTATTTTGAATAATTATTTTTATGAAGAAGATGATGAATTAGTGCTTTGAAGTAATTGATGGGACTAAATTGACAAGTAGAAAAATAAGAAGAAGTTAGTATAAATTAGAAGTTTATTATGGAAAGTTATGGAAGATTGAATTTTGGCAATGACTTCAAAAATTTACCATATATTCTACAAAAATATTTAGATGATGAATTTTATATCGATTTAAAGATTTGTTTGTCTAGTTTTGTTTCCAACAAAATGAAATTGATTTTGAGTTCGAGTTAAAAGATATGAATTTTTAATTAAAATGAAGGTCAGAAAATTTTTACAGAGCAGTTTCTGTCATGTGACTTTGTGATGGGAGTTTGAAGAATTTTCATAATTTTTGTAGATTTTATTAATTTATGTGGCATTATATCTTTATCGAATCTAGTTCTCTTAAAGTATGAAGGATATTAAGATCCAATGTGTATTTTGATCTTTAGAAGTAAAACACGATGGTAGGACAAGTTGCCATAAAATAGAATTTGATACATTTTGTATCTAAATGTTCGATAACAAGCTCGGAAAAATTATTGGAAGTTCAAATTAGTCATTAAGGACCAAAATGAGTTTTTGGACAGTATAAGGAATGAAGGAAAATTATGGAAATTTTTATGTTAAATGATTAGATAGCTTGATTGAAATATTGTTAGAAGTGAATTTAACAAATGTTTGTTTATATTCATGTGGTTAATGAAGTCAAATCTGAATCAAAAGAAGATTCGAGGTACTATGAAGGAAAGGATCGAGTAGAATTTATTGAGGAATGCTAATAAATGGCCCGGTGAGTGCATTTTTACTTATTTATTATATATGTGATATGAGTTATTGCATTATAAGTATTTATGACAAGTTGATAAATAGGACAACTTGCAATGAACGGCATTGATATAAATAAAAATGTATGATGGCTTATTTATGCAAATAGCATGAAATATTAAAGGGCATATTGATACAATGATTGTAGCATAATGATTTACTCAAGGTAAATCAAAATTTAGATATTTGGATATGAAATGTCCATTAACGAATTATGGATAACAGTATTGAATGATTTGATATTAAATATAAAAATATTATATTGTTATGCCCAAGTACTAGTGTGAGAGTCTTTGGTATAATTGGATATCCATAGAGTTATAGCAGCTGCAATCCAACACTACGGTGCGATCCGGACACCGGTGTTGATATCGACGCCACGCGCGTTGTAGCCACTTCGGTGATGATTATACACTACGGTGTCGACTAGCACAAAAAGATGCTATAATGAGGAGCAAAGAAGGTCCTCGATGCGTTCTCACCATCGACGCTACGGCGTTGCGCACACTACGGTGTCGTTATGATGACTCGTATACCATAGGTTCACATGAAATTGTATGATAATCTTTGGTATAGTTGGATATCCATAGGGTCTTAGCAAGCTGCGTCATAGCACTACGATCCGAGATAGACCGGGGTCGAGAAAGACGGGGGTCGAGATAGACTCTTCACACGGGGTAGCACAAAATGACTCGTATGACCATAGCATCACATGATTTTATACTTTGGGCTATAATACATGAAATGCATTTTAGCATCACATGATTTTATACTTTGGGTTAAGTTGAAAAAAAAGTTTAACATATATTTGATTAATAAAATAAAGATTTGATGTTATGATATAAATTGTAATTGGGATTTGCTTGCCATTTTGCAGGAAATGTATAGCAATCGTTAAATGACAGAGGAATGACTTTAATATGTTTCTTTTATGTTATTTATATACATTGAAATGCTTTACTTCAATTTATAGTTGTCTCACTAAGTGAATACTTAGTGTGTACTATTTCACACGTAGGTTATTGGAAACTTACCGGAAGAGGAGTCAAGCATGTTAATCAAGCTGCAATCTGCCAAACATCAGTAAGACATTCTAAATTTATGATATTCTTTGGTGGGCATGTATCAATTTATTCGTTGATTAATTTATAAGTTAGTTTTATGTCAGATGTTTTAAAAAATTACAAGTCAGAAAGTCAGCTAAATAATTTAGTAACATCTTCAATGTGTATTTAATCATCGAATATACGTTGAGGGTGCTACATTAAGTTGTATCAGAGCTACAGGTTTAGCCAGTTCTGGATGCTAAACCGAGTTTGTTATAAGTTATCGGTAAATACATGCCCCTAGAATGTCGTATTACTGATGTGTTGATTGTATGACTTGAAGCTGCTCCTAATTAGTAATAGATGAGATAAGATTATAATAAGAAAAGTAAGACGCTACTGGATTTTGTTAATCAACGAATCTTAGAGGTCAAGAAAGGACTTACACCGAATACAATGAAGTAAAATAGTTATTGTAATCAACTTAAGTTTGAGTTGAGTTACCTGCATTGTAAGGAGCTGATGTAGTAATTATAAGATGTTAGTTTTTAACATATATAAATGCACTTATGTTTATAACAGCATAGGTTATAAGGGAATATATCCACTACATGGAGTACCAGCCTTGATAGTATCTAATAGAGATCCGAGGTTTACTTTAAGATTTTGGAAGGTCTGAAAGATATGAATATTGAAAAGTCAGAATAAGTAATATTATTCCTAAGGGAACATATTTGTATTTGGGTGGATTAATGCCACAAAGTAGTACTTACAATAGAAGTGATCTGGAAAATTTTCTAGGAGTTAAAAGAGCTGAAAGCTCAGCTGTAAGAATTGTTAGACTGGAGTTATAATTAATCCAGTGTACTATTGTGAGAAGCTCCACAATTATCCGTAAAGAAGGAAGATAGTTCTTTACGACCATGTAGTGATTATTTATAAAAGGAAAATAAGAAAAAGATAATGATATATTTTCTATCAGGATTATCAGTCATGTTATGAGCTTGTATAATTGAGTTTGAAATCATGGAAAAGATATATACCGTGAGCAGAAATTGCTTATAGTAATAGTTATCAAGAAAGTATACAGATGGTACCCTACGAGGCTGTTTACGGTCAAAAGGGTAAATCATTATTAAATTAGTTCGAGTTGAAGATCATAAATTAATTAAGTCGAATTTATTACAAGAAATGGAAGAAAAAGTAAAGATTATACAATATAATCTTAAAAAGATTAATGATCAACAAAAGTCTTATGTAGACTTGAAAGGAAAAGATATTCAATTCGAAGACAAAGGAAGAACATGATGTCTATCTTCGCGTTGTTCTTCAGACTCTTTGAGAAAAGAAGCTATATGCTAAGTTGTTAAAGTGTAAATCTTGGTTGCTGGAAGTTGCTTTTCTTAGTCATGTGGTTTTGGCAGAAGAGATAAGAGTAAATCCCAAGAAAGTACCAACTACAGTTGAATAGAAACCTCTGAAGAATGTTTTCGAGGTTTGAAGTTTTTTGAGACGTGTTGGTTATTATCGAGAGTTTGTAAAGAATTTCTCGATGATTGCCTCCCCACTGACCAAGCTATTGAGGAAAGGTATGCCATTCAGTTGGACAGATAAGTGCCAATAAAATTTTGAGACATTAAAGAAGATATTAATCGAAGCCCCGGTATTAGTACAACCAGAATCGGGTAAAGATTATGTAATTTATAACGATGCTTCTCATAAAGGTTTGGGAAGTGTACTTAAGTAAGAAGGAAAAGTAGTGACTTATGCTTCGAGACAACTTAAGATGCATGAGAGAAAATTTTCCTACTCATGATTTGGAGCCGACAATGGTTGTATTTTCTTTAAAGATATAGCGTCATTATTTATATGGTGAATGATGCTATATTTACATAGATTAAAGAAGTTTAAAGTATCTGCTAACTAAAAAAAAGTTGAACCCGAGGCAAGAAGGTGGATAGTCAGTATAAGGATGAAACTAATCGAAATAAGAATTTTGATATCGGATTTAGAAATTAAAATGCTTTAGAAGGTATTAAATTTGGATCGGACAAGATTATTAAGCGTGTTCGGGCCAGAGAAATTCAAGGATGGGTAACCTTCTGGGAAATGTCATGGAATCAAATATTTTATCGAATAAGTAGAATAAGTTGAAACCGAAGACTTTGAAATTAGTCTGATGGGTGTTTGTATTATCGAGGAAAAACCTATTTTTCAAACGATGAAGAATTAAAGAAACAACTTATCTTTGAAGTACGCTATAGTCCTTTGATTGTACATCTAGGTGGAAACTTTGATGTATCAAGATTTAAAGAATCAATCTTGATGGCCAAGCATGAAAAGAGTTATAAGCGAGTTTGTTTCTAAATATATGACATGTCAACAAGTAAAAGCAGAACTTCAAGTACCTTCTGAATTTTCGTGACTGATTTTAATTTCTCAGTGGAAACGAGAACTAGTGATGATAGATTTTGTATTATAACTATCTTTGACATCAAATAAGAAGGATTCAATTGGGGTGATTGTTGATAGATTGACTAATTTAGCACACTTTATCTATGTTCGAACATATTACCCTAGGGATAAGTATGTTGAGTTGTATATTAAGGAAAAAAGATGTGAGAAAGCAGTTTCCTCACCTTTTTGAACTAGGTACGTGTTAAAAAATCGAGGATGATTTTTCTTAAGGGGGAGAGAATTGTAATACCCCAAATTTTACCAAGTTGATTAAAGATCATTTAGTATTAAGATAATAGCTTAAAAGTTATCTTAGTGACTAAAATGACAAAAATGCAAAAGTTAGGATTTTTTCGATTATGGATTATGGAAAATGAATTTTTGAGATTTAAAAGCATCAGATGATAGAGGGCAGGTTAATTAGGGTACTTGCAAAGTTTGGTCAAAATTTGAGGAAAATTGGAATGGGAATTGAAGTTTAAAATTTGGTGACCAAAATGTTAAACAGTCAAAACTTGTGTGGTACAAGACTAAATATAAAAGTGGAAGGACTAAAGTTGTAATTTCCCAAAAGTTAGGGTTTTCATTTCATAAATAGATAGATAGATCACCTAAGGGTGTGGATTAAATGCGGAATTTCTGTTTGAACCGATATTTCGATTGTTGAAAATCATGATCAAAGTTTAAGTGGAATTCGGGTATCCGGATCGAACTGGAAAATTTTGAAATTTTACTATATGATAGAAGAAGGATATAAAATATTTTTCCCAAGTTTTGGAAATATTTTTAGTTTGATTCAGGATGAATCCTATGATTTATTTTGATTAAGGAATTTATTTAGAAGTCGATAAAATTCTCGATATTATTGGTAAATTGAATCAAGCTAAAATTTCAAACATAGTTCCATGGATCTTAAAAGAGTCATAAAATATTATTTTATAACTATTTGGATGTTAAAAATATCAGGAAAAATTTAAATCGATTGAAATGATATGGAATGGCAATTTTGTGAATAAGTTGATCGGTAAAGGGCATTTTGGTCATTTTGCCCAAAAGGGACATGGAAGGAATTTTGATATTTCTTTTATTGATGAAAAGTGGATGATTAGAATCCAACTAAGTCTAGTTGGAAAGTTACAAAATGGCAAATTAGAAATATAGATCTAGTTGGAGGGTATTTTTGGAAAGTGGAATTTATTAAATTAAAAATTCATTTTTTATAATACAAGTGGCATAAATACATGAAATTATGAAGGAAGTATCAGCAAATTACTCTCCAAAACATTGGTGAAGAGGAGAAAGAAGAAGGAAAATTTCCAAGCTCGATTTAAGCCCCGAATCTCAGTTTTAAGGTAATCTTTCAAACTACAAAGTTGTTCTATTCAGTGAGCTCTATCTTTTGATGTAAATAATTCATAGAATACTTGCTTGGTTGATGAGATTTTATATGAGGAATAAATTAGGGTTTATGAACAAAATTGGGGCTTTTGAAATTTTATGATTCCATGGTTGGATTTAAGTTGGAATCAAGCTTATATGATGTTAAAATCATGTTATTTAGGAATTAAACCCTACATATTTTGGTTTGTATGGAGAATATTAGGGTTTATGGATTTAAGTCTAACTTAGGGTTTGTGATGTTGGATTAATGATCTAGTAAGCTTGATTTGTTGTTTGGAAGCAAAACCCTAAGTTTAATATATAGGACCAATTCGGCAAGCTTCAAAGTTAAGGGACCAAATCTGAATTTTATGAAATTTAAGTGTATTTATGTAAGTAATGATGTTGGAGATGTGAAATTGATGTTAGAATGCTAAACCGATGTTGAATCGAATTAGTGACCATTTTGACAATTTGTCAATCAAGTGACCAAATAGGAAATGAATTATTGGATGGGGATTCAATATGATTTTTAGTTAAAATAATAGAATTAAGGTAGTAATGTTGATATGAGGACTAAATTGCAAAGTTAAGAAGTTTGAATCCTTACCTTTGCATTTTAGTGACTATTTTGGCAAAGAAAGAAAATTAGAGGGAATTATTTTGAATAATTATTTTTATGAAGAAGATGATGAATTAGTGCTTTGAAGTAATTGATGGGACTAAATTGACAAGTAGAAAAATAAGAAGAAGTTAGTATAAATTAGAAGTTTATTATGGAAAGCTATGTAGAAGATTGAATTTTTGGCAATGACTTCGAAAATTTACCATATATTCTACAAAAATATTTAGATGATGAATTTTATATCGATTTAAAGATTTGTTTGTCTAGTTTCGTTTCCAACAAACGGAAACTGATTTCGAGTTCCGAGTTAAAAGATATGAATTTTTAATTAAAATGAAGGTCAGAAAATTTACAGAGCAGTTTCTGTCAGGACAGCTTTGTGACGGGAGTTTGAAGAATTTTCATAATTTTTGTAGATTTTATTAATTTATGTGGCTTATATCTTTATCGAATCTAGTTCTTACAGTATGAAGGATATTAAGATCCAATGTGTATTTTGATCTTTAGAAGTAAAACACTGATGGTAGGACAAGTTGCCAGAAAATAGAATTTGATACATTTTGTATCTAAATGTTCGATAACAAGCTCGGAAGAATTATTGGAAGTTCAAATTAGTCATTAAGGACCAAAATGAGTTTTTGGACAGTATAAGGAAGGAAAATTATGGAAATTTTTATGTTAAATGATTAGATAGCTTGATTGAAATATTGTTAGAAGTGAATTTAACAAATGTTTGTTTATATTCATGTGGTTAATGAAGTCAAATCCGAATCAAAAGAAGATTCGAGGTACTATGAAGGAAAGGATCGAGTAGAATTTATTGAGGAATGCTAATAAATGGCCCAGGTGAGTGCATTTTTACTTATTTATTATATATGTGATATGAGTTATTGCATTATAAGTATTTATGACAAGTTGATAAATAGGACAACTTGCGATGAACTGGCATTGGTATAAATAAAAATGTATGATGGCTTATTTATGCAAATAGCATGAAATATTAAAGGGCATATTGATACAATGATTGTAGCATAATGATTTACTCAAGGTAAATCGAATTTTAGATATTTGGATATGAACTGTCCATTAACGAATTATGGATAACAGTATTGAAGGATTTGATATTAAATATGAAAATATTATATTGCTATGCCCAAGTACTAGTGTGAGAGTCTTTGGTATAATTGGATATCCATAGAGTTATAGCAGCTGCAATCCAGCACTACGGTGCGATCCAGACACTTCGGTGTTGATATCAGACGCTACGGCGTTGTAGCCACTTCGGTGATGATTAGACACTACGGTGTCGACTAGCACAAAAAGATGCTATAATGAGGAGCAAAGAGTGTCCTCGAGTACGTATTCACCATCAAACGCTACGGCGTTGCAGACACTACGGTGTCATTATGATGACTCGTATACCATAGGTTCACATGAAATTGCATAAGAATCTTTGATATAGTTGGATATCCATAGGGTCTTAGCAACTGCGTCATAGCACTACGATCTGAGATAGACTCTTCGGGGTCGAGAAAGACTCTTCGGGGTCGAGATAGACTCTACGGAGTCGGTTCACACACTACGGTATTACATAGCACAAAATGTCTGAGTATGAGGAGCAAAGGGCGTCCTCGAGTACGTACTCATCTCAGTCACTTCGGCGATGCAGACGTTACAGCGTCGTAGACACTACGGTGTCGTGATGATTCGTGTAGCATAGCATCACATGATTTTATACTTTGGGCTATAATACATGAAATGCATTTATGCAAACAGTTAAGTTAAAAAGCTTAACATATATTTGATTAATAAAATAAAGGTTTGATGTTATGATATAAACTGTAATTGGGATTTACTTGCCATTTTGCAGGAATTGTATAGCACTGTTAAATGACAGAGGAATGACTTTAATAAGTTTATTTTATGTTATTTCTATACGTTGAAATGCTTTACTTCAATTTATAGTTGCCTCACTAAGTGAATACTTAGCGTGTGTTGTTTTATACGTAGGTTATTGGAAACTTACCGGAAGAGGAGTCAAGCATGTTAATCAAGCTGCAATCTGCCAAACATCAGTAAGACATTCTAAATTTATGATATTCTTTAGTGGGCATGTATCAATTTATTCGTTGATTAATTTATAAGCTAGTTTTATGTCAGATGTTTAAAAAAATACAAGTCAGGAAATTAGCTAAATAATTTAGTAACATCTTCAATGTGTATTTAATCATCGAATATACGTTGAGGGTGTTACAGATAATCCATAATATTTACAATTGGAGTATATATAGGATTACAATTAAATATACAAGGATAAGAGAAATCAAATATTAAATACATGATAAGATTTAGATAAAGATAAGATAAGATTTGAATGGTTTTGATTAAGATTTATCTTATCTTTAACCTTGATAGTATATTGTAAATGAACTGAATCGAAATTCTTTTCACTTAAAATTAAACAAAAAATGAAAAAAAAAAGTTTTCTCAATACTACTTACATGACAACATGGTGGCTATTCTTTTGCCTTTATATTTTTTTTTTCATAAAGTATATCATGCTTATTGATTATGCCCGTATCATATCTTTTGGTCATTTGGCTGAATAATAATCTTTTTCCTGCCTTTTGAATTGGTAGGTGAGAAATCTCTAAAGAAGCTAGCTAGGTTTATCTTCGACGTTCCAACAACTTTCCAATGTACAGGAAGATACATATCCACCTTAATTTGAAGCTTTAGTAAGAAATTTTGCTGCCTCAGGCTACTGTTTTGTCGCCTATCTCGAACGTGTTCATCTTGTTTAATTCAATGTTGTTTACGAAATCAAACCCGAGGTCGTTAATACCAAAATCCTGAAAATCCAGCAACCATGCGCAGTTTTCCTCCCAAGATGAGAAGCTTGTGTCATTACAGGTTTCTCCTGCTGGTAGATTGGACCACGAAGGATCGACTAACGGAGGTTCGTCATCCATCCATAAGTTACTCAGTAAAGATTCGTCATTGCAAATTTTGTATAGCAAATTGGAACTGTCCGAAGTTGAGCGATTCTCAGTTGGTGTAATACGCGAATTATCTTCTGGTGATGAATTGGCGATACCGTCGTTTTCTGATATATGATTATCTGCTGAATGATCAGCATGGGAAGTGCTTTTTTCGGCCTTTGCTTCTTTGTCCAGTGGCTCATGAGTAGTAGGATCGATCCCCATTTTAATAAGCTTTTTCTTGATGTGGGTGTTCCAATGATTCTTGATCTCATTGTCGGTTCTGCCTGGCAACCTGGCTGCAATCTTCGACCACCTATAAAAAAAAGAGCAAAGAACAGTAACCTAACTTGATCTGAAAGCCTCTAAAGTACCATTTTTAGGGTAGGAGGGAGTTTAATTTACCTATTGCCAAGGCGGAAATGAAGGTCAATAACCATTTGTTCTTCAGCCTCGGAAAGAAGGCCTCTCTTCAAGTCGGGCCGAAGATAATTAGTCCATCGAAGTCGGCAGCTCTTGCCGCAGCGGCGGAGACCGGCGAGCTTAGGAACTGCTCGCCAACAGCACTGGCCATTGGTGAGAATAAAGTTGATGAGTTTATAGTCTTCCTCGGCCGTCCATGGCCCTTTTTTCACACCGAGTTTGTCACAGCAAGGTTGCCTACCCATAATCCAAATTAGTCTCACTAATTGTGTACCTGCAGAGACCCACCACACCCACCTTTATATAAAGTACTTGAGCAGCTTACAAAAGCTAATATATAGAGTACTAATGAACACAAAATGGGAGATTATGGTAATTAACTAATAACTGATAGCGGTTTATATTATTTGATTTGAATAGTTAATAATATTAACTGATTGTATAAAAATGTTAGAAAAAATGAACTGATAGTCGATAGTTGTTTACTTATTTAAACAAGTAAAATGATATATAAGCGTATGATTATATTCAATACTTGTTTAAATAATTTGTTGGTTAGCAATATTTGGTATCTATACATGTATTAGATTATATTCAATCCTCTAAACGCAAAAGGCTCATAGTAATACCTTGTTTAATTTTAGAGGATTCACCTAAATTTGTGATTACAATCATCTATTTAACAAATAATCAAATTAGCAGATTTGACTAACCAATCTTCTAAATTCAGTTCATTCTTCAAATTCTAGCTCAAAACTCTGTTCACTAAACTTGATGTACATAATTTAACCAAGTTATATGTAGTGTCACAAATATAGGATTGAATTTGATGCTTGATTTTTTTCAGGTAAAATCATCACGGTGTCATATCATTTCAAGTTTGAATTTTATCGAGTGGGCAATACTAAATATACCTACTGGTTACTATACCCAATTAAAGTGGCACATGACACGCAAATAATAAATGTAATATAATTATATTTTTTAGTAAATAATTTTTAAAACAATAAATATAATAAAATTAATACATCTTCTACCAATAAATAATTTTTAAGATTATAAATACAATACAATCAATATATCTTTACTTAATAAATAATTTTTAAAACTATAAATATATTATAATTAATATTTTATTTCTTAATAATAAGAAGAGAAAAAAATACAGCAAGGTACTAGTTTTTTCAAACAAATTAAAAACAAAATATCATAAATGAACCCTGAAAACTTATGCGTTTAAGCTTTGTCTCACCTCATTTTCTATGAAAATGCGACCCCTTAAATTTATTGATTTTGTTCATCTACTATCAACTATGAATGAACGGATACTTTAATTATTTTCTTAAATTTTTATCTCTATTACCCTTTCACGTTTCTCAAATTCTCGTGTTACTATAAGAGAACCATTTCACAAATTAAGTATTTAAATTTAAAAATTGAGAGGAGAAAATGTCTTAATTAACTAATATTTAAATTAAAAATGACCTAAAATGTTATTATACTAAAAATATTTGGGGGACAACAACCCCTCCCACCTCATGAGTGGCTACACCCCTGATAGGCTGGTACCAGTGGTACCAGGACTCAATCAACAACGACATTCTTTTTTTTAATTAGTGTAAGACATTTAGGAATCCAAAAGAAATTTCAATATCGATATAATTAATATCATGTCAATATCAATCCAAAACATTTAAGAATCCAAAAGAAATTTCAATATTGATATAATTAATATCCTACAAATATCAATCCAAAAACATTTGAGAATCTAAAAGAATATCTAATCTAGTATAACACGAATTTTTGTATGATGTATATGTTAATAATAATTTAACAATTGTATTTAAAAATATGATTTTATCTTTTATACACATGATGTTTGAATCAAATTAATTATCCATTCAGAATATTATTTCTAGTAATATATATTGATAGTTGAATTTTTTACACCCAAAAAATAATTAAATATTTTTAATTTATTCAAATTTTTACGTGTGTAATTGGTGAATAAAATATAAATTTTAAAAATTTAAAGGGTTAAAATTGAAAATTTATCATTTAAGGTCAAAATGATGAATTTAAAAAATTATCATTTAGAATTTTAAAATGATGAGGCAATTATAATTATCGCTTAAAATTTATACTAAATTTAACGAGTTTAACCACCCAAGATTTTATATTAATTGGGTCATCTATCCAGTAGGTATACAAAGTTTTATCCGTATTGAAATGTTTAAATTGTTTTAAGATTGGATGGAATCTAAATTCAAAATGATTTTTTTCATTGTAATTGAAAATTATTGGAACAAAGAGACGGAAGGAGGAGAATGGAGGGTCCAGCGTTGGTTTATGAAAAGGATGTTGGAACTAAAATGAGGTGTTCTGATGTGAGTAGATGCATTAAAAGAGTGAGAGACGAGAGTGGCTGATTGATGACCCTAAAAGTCTTCTTTCCATTTTCCTACACAATCCCCCCTTACTCAACCATCTCGTCATCGCCACGTTTACGTGTATCCTTAACCCTAAGCACACTACACTCTTCTTAGCGCTTTCTAGTTACTTCATCCACTCTTACTTGTATTCAAGAGATTATTAACCTTTTGATAGGGTGAAATTATGGAATAGAAATTGTTACTTCTTTTTGTGACCCCTAAGCCCCAACACTGAAAAACAGCTTTAGGATTTAGAATTATAATTTAGGGTTGGGCTTATGATTATGGTTTAGAGTATTAGGTGTAAGGTATATTTTTAGGATTTAAGATTTAAAAATTATGGCAGAGTTTACAATTTAATATTTTAATTTTGAGACATAAAAAGGACACTAAAGAACAAATGATTTTTGTTCTGATTTTGGGCCTTATTTCTTAATAAAAAACTGAAAATAAAACCATCTCTTCAATTCATTATTCTCGATCCTAGTATTCTACTTGCTAATTCAACTTATCTTCTAAGCTATGCAATAATTAGCGAACTAATACTCGAGAAGGAACATGGTTAATTATCTGTTAATCCAATTCTTTACTATTCTACCTTAATTCAACTAACTTATCTTCTTTTGTTTTTACACCTTATAATTGGTTAGATATTCCAAAATTTTTGTTTCTAATCTAATCATTTTTTAAAAAAAATTCATGAAGATTGTCACTTAGAAAAAAAAGTAAGGAGTTAATCTCATCCATCCATTTTACCCATCTAATGACCATGAATTAGTGTAATATATATATATATATATATATATATATATATATCTTTCGTGACTTTATTCCCAATATTCCATCTATACCTTTCAAATTTCAAAATAAAGGAAAAGCTGCTCCAGATGCATGTGTTGCAGAGCATGATACTAGTGACTTTGAAATATCATTGGTTGCTTCACCATCAGTATTCTATTCAGACGAGTGGATATTGGATTCGCGTTGCACTTATCATATGTCCTCTAATCTAGAGTGGTTATCCGATTTAGTAGAAGTAAATGAATGAGTTGTTTTAATAGGCAATGACAATGCCTGTAAAATTGTTGGGATAGGTTCAATTCGATTGAAAAAATCAAGATGGATCAACTAGAGTTGTGACTGATGTTCGATATGTGCCTAGTTTGAAGAAGAATCTCATCTCATTGGGAGCCTTTTTAGTCATCACTATGAGAGATAAAGTTTTAAAAGTCACATCTGGCGCGTTGGTGATAATGAAGGGCATCAGAAAAAATAACTTGTATTACTACCATAGTAGTATAGTTATTGGAGTAGTAGCGACAGCTTCCGAGGAAGATAGATTGGATTCAACCTTGTTGTGGCATATGCGGTTGGGACATGCTGGTGAGAAATCCTTGCAAATTCAAGCAAAGCAAGGATTGTTGACAGGTACAAAGACTTGCAAGTTAAATTTTTGTGAGCATTGTGTTCTGAGAAAGTAGAAGAGAGTGAAATTCGTCATCACTATAATACGAAATATATTTTTTATTATGTTCATTAAGATATGTGGGGTCCCTCCAAAACAACATCGTTGAGAGGAAAACACTATTTTGTAACTTTTGTCGATGACATTTTCCCATAAGAGTTTAGGTGTATACAATGAAGTATAAAGATGAAGTGCTCAAAATTTTCCTAAATTGAAAAAATATGATCAAAAACTAGACTGGCAAGAAGATCAAATGTCTTAGTATGGATAATGGAGGGGAATATATAAGTGATTCGATCTTTGACGTTTTCTAGGAGCATGATATTGTTCGACACTTTGTTGTTAGACATACACCACAACAAAATAGGGTGACAAAGCATATAAATCGAACACAACTTGAAAAAGTTCGATGTATATTATCCCATGTTGGGTTGGGAAAAACATTTTGAGTTGAGGCTGTGACATATTCTGGTAATTTCATCAATTGTCTACTGTCATCGCGATTGGAGGAAAAACACCATTGGAGGTATGGTCTGGAAAACCCACTACAGATTATGATTCCTTACATGTATTTGGATCCATTGCTTATTATCATATGAAGGAATCAAAGATTGATAGTAGAGCAAAGAAGGATATCTTTATGGAAATCACCCATAGAGTGAAAGGATTCTAACTTTGGTGTTTAGACACAAAAAAGATAATTTGTAGCAGGGATGTTACTTTCAATGAATCTGCCATGTTGAATAAGGTAACAAACGGAGATGTTTAGACAAGTAGTACTCCACAGTAGGTTGAGTGTATACCAAAATAGGTAGAGCTTCAATAGACTAATTTTAGACCAATAATTAATGCTACTAATTCTCCAACTCTAATAGAGGAAACAAAAGATGAAGAGGTGCAAACTCAAGAACCATTTGAGACACCATAACCACTTGCAGTTAGAAGGCAAGGGGTAAAAGTTGTATATCTTCTTGATTTACAAATATGGTGGCATATGCCCTTCCAGTTGTTGATGATGATATTTCAGTCACTTATCAAGAAACAATGCAAAGCTTATAAAATGACAAGTGAAAAAGCGTCATGGATGAATAAATGCAATCTCTCTAGAAAAAAAATACTTGAGATTTGGTGCCTTTACCAAAATGTAAAAGGGCAATTGGATGCAAGTGGGTATTGCAAAGAAAGACAAATCTCCTAGCAAGAAAGGTGTTCTCTACAAGGCAAGATTGATAGCTAATGCTACGCTCAAAGTGAGGGAATCAACTACAATGAAGTATTTTTCCCTGTTGTGAAGCATTCATCCATTAGAATATTGTTGGCTTTGGTAGCATTGTTGAATTTGGAGCTAGCTCAACTCGATGTAAAGATGACTTTCTTGCATGGTGATTTGGAAAAGAAGATCTATATGACTCAACCAGAAGGATACAAGGATGCTAGTGGCGAGAAATGAGTTTGTAAGCTGAACAAGTTGCTTTATGGATTAAAGCAATCTTCGAGGTAGTGGTACAAGCAATTTGATAGCTTTATGAGAAGGTAGAGGTACACAAGAAGCAAATACAACCATTGTATGTATTTGCGAAAATTACAAGATGGATCATTCATTTATCTCCTCTTGTCTTTTGATGATATGTTGATCGCTTCAAAGAGTCGGCAAAAGATAGACAAATTGAAGGATTAGTTGAATCAAGAGTTCGAGATGAAAGATCTAGCTGAGGCCAAAAAGATTCCCGATATGAAGATAAGTAGAGACAGACGGAGAGGCAAGCTTTATTTTACTCAGAAGCATTATACGAAAAAAGGTATTACAATGTTTTGGTATGAATGAAAACACAAAACATGTAAATACCACACTTGCTTCTCATTTGAAGCTTAGTTCTCAATTATCTCCTAAAACTGATGGAGAATGAGAATGTATGGCAAAAGTTCCATATGCTAATGGAGTATGAAGCTTGGTGTACGCGATGATGTGTACGCGACCTGACACTTCAAAAGCAGTTGGAGTTGTGAGCAAGTACATGCATGATTCTAGAAGAGGACATTGGGAGGTATCACTTTGTGTGGGAGATCTTGAAGAAGGAAATATTCTACTTCAGGAGATTGCGGCGACAGAAACTCCTGCAGATATATTGACCAAAGTTGGTAATAAGTCCAAACATTGTTTGAACTTGGTTAACATTCTGAAAATTTGAGCACCTTCGGGTGTATGGCGATTGTGAGCGCATATGAAGGCACCGCAAAAGATAATTTTATTTGGGAAATTGAAGAAAATTTTAAGAAACTTATTGAATTTCAAGTCAAGGTGGAGATTTGTTAAGGATGACTTGAAACACAAAAGTTAATTTAATTTAGAATTAAATGAATTCACTTCAAATGGAGAAAAATTAATTCAAATAATATAATTTGATATTAAATGGTGCATGAAATAATTGTTATTTGGTCCCTAAACTTTTAGGCTTTTTACAAGACAAACCTCTGTAGCTCAATTATAAATTGGCATAACAATTTCATTTGAAATCATCCGAATCCCAATCACAAACCATCTCTCCCATTTGTAATATTTGAGAATTCTTGAATTCTATTTGTTTGTATCATTTTGGTAATAGTGAAGTTATCATTCGATAGTGGTACCTGATGAGTAGACGACATTTTGTCGAACCTCATAAATTTTGTGTGTTCTCTCCATTATTTATTTTGGTTGTTCAATATTGGGTTTTTCCATTGGATTACAATATTTAATAGTTTGATGGGTTTGTCTGCTGTATAAATTTCGGTAGTTTCAATATTGACATTTCAACTTAGATTTAAAGCCACGTTCGTGTAGGAAATAATTCAGTTTCTCCAACAAAATTAAACTCAGGTTCGGTTGATTAAATTCAATTAAGTTCATTCACTCAATTTGTTTATTTAGTAAAAGCACGATTTATTTATGTTTTAATTTGAATTTGTTTATTCAGTTCAAATATTGGGATACTCGAATTTAACTTACTAGTATAATATATATACATTCGACATTTGGAGTTTAGGTTATATAACAATATTTAAACTTGTGAAGTTAATATTTTTATAGTCATCAACGATCTCTTGGGTAAGTGACTAAAAGCTCTTAAATAATACTTTTTTCTTTCTATTAGGTTGTAAGTTCTATATCACTAAGAGCAAATTTTTCGTCCCTCTCTTAGGTAGCAATTTATCAAAAAATATTTTACAGTCAATATTTTTCAACTAATTTTGCACTAATATATGATTATTGGATGAATGGATGAGTGAAATTAATGGATGAAATTAAAAGTAAAATATGTGAAAATTATCACTTAAAAAATAAAAAATTAATCTTATCCACCTATTTTATCTATCTAATCAACATTAATTAATATATATAGCCAAATAACTTGTTAGTATGGAAATCTGGTACAGACATTAAACACTGCAAGGCATAGCTGAAAGCGACAGATGAACTACCAAATGGGAATTAAAAAGTATTGTTATTACTATTAGCTCTCCAGAGAAACAATGATGTTAGCCTATGTCCAAAAATCAACACTTTTTCCTTGATACAATGTATCTTTATTATTTAAATCTCAAACTTTTAAATATAAAGGTAAAATACACAAATGGTCATTAAACTATCTCTAAAAGTATAAAATGGTCATCAAACTTTCAAATGTTATATAATGGGTATTAAATTTTAGTTTTTGTTATAAAATGGTCATTAATTGAATAATATAACATTTAGTCCTCCATATTGAGACATTTAAACAATTTATTCCTAATTTAACCCTCATTATTGATGTATAAATTGATATAATGTGTAAATATTGAGGATTAAATATGTTATTATACAATTTTTTATAACTGCCACGTCTCTCAGTTAACGACAGCTAACGGCCCAATGACTATTTTGTAATAAAAACTAAAGTTTAATGACTATATATAATTTTTGGAAATTTGGTGACCATTTTATATTTTTAGGGATAGTTTAGTGACCATTTATGTACTTTACCCAATAAAAAAGATTTTTAGGCTGTAAATTTAAATTCATGTCCTCTTAAATATTAGAATTACAGCTAGACTGATCAAACTATGTCTTAATCGACAAAAAATAATCAATACTTTTAAGTTTAACATAGTTGTTTAATTGCATAGTCTGTCAGTAATGCAGTCGTCATTAATTAAGGAATTAACACAAATAAATTAGCTTAACAGGGGAAGGCCGACGATCCACGAAGCTCCAAAGCAAAAATAAAATGATAACCTAATTCTGAAGAAGACAAATGAGAAAAGAATTTGGTCAAAAAATATAATTGAGTTGGGGGTATGGCTTAAGGGTCAGACACTAAATCTTTAGGGGTTGAAATTTCCCCACAATTAGTGACGAAAAGACTTTCAAAGATAGGATTGATTATCTATTGCGTATCTTCAACACTGTCCCTTTTGTATGTTATATGTCACATTCAGAAGTTAAATTAATTAATTAATAAAATGTCTGGTTACTCTTTTATCAAAAAAAATGTCTGGGGTACTCACATCACCTTTTAATTAAGAAGTAGAAGTTTTAATCTCTACTAAAAAATAGACACGTTTCATGATTAATTTTTTAGCTCTTTAAAAAGCATCCACGATAAAAAAAAAATAATTATACAATTACAGACCACGAATACTTTGAATTTTGATATTTAAATACAAATGTATCAATCAATTAAATAATTTTTTGAATTTGAATGAAGGTAGATTTTGAAATAGGGAAAACGAGAATTTTGAAAGAGTTTAATTTATTTTTTTAAGATTTTGGAGGCAAAGAAGAAATGTGATTGGTTGAATGATAGGTGCTGGTGGAGGGTCATTTTCATAAAAGTAAATGGGAATGTGAGAAGTGAGTCAATGAGTGAAAAGTTGCATTTAGTGGGTTCTAAAATGTTTTTCACTTTCAGTCAAGACTTGCTGGGTTTGGTACCACGGAAGGGTACTTCTCACTTCTCAATCTGTTGGAGAAGTGTCATGGCCGATTCAAACCCATATTCCTCCTATTCCTAATTTAATTTTTAATAATTTTATAAGTTAATTGGACTAAATGATCTCAAACCCATAGGCAAATGCATTTTTTGGTACATAAATTTGACAATTTTTATCGGGTATTTGTGGTGGTTTCAGACGGTTCACCCATCTAGTTTAGTAGGAGAGTCGTAGTCAATGGTGGGCGGAGGAATTACGAGCAAGGAGAAGATGATGAAAAGTGCAGAACAATATGGTGAGAGGAGTCCCCACTCTCCCGGTTGGACCCTTGGGGTATTTTAATATGGACGTCTCTAACACCCTCTGATAATGTAGGTCAAGTCAAGGACTGTTGGATTGATGCCTATTGATGGGTCAACAAAATATATCCAGCCCATAGCCACTAAGGCTGTTTGTAACTCCTGACAATAGTCATATTGATAAGGCTATAGCTGAGTAGAGGGTTATGTGGGACTGCTACTAGGTGACTCCCTCAATTAGAGGTGCAAGATACGGAAGACCAGTTAGGCAGACGCATGTAGATACATAGGCTAATGTGAAGGTATAATATCGCCAGGGTATAAGAATTGCCCTCTTTAGATGAGGGGTTGCCATAAAGTGGCATGATCTAAGATTATGAATCGGAGGGGGATCATATACTTAATGAATGGTACTCAAGCAGAGGTAACTCGATGCTCTTTGCAGGAATTATGGGCATCCTAAAACTTCTAACTGGTTAACTTGACATTAGGAGATAACGGAGGATCTTTTAAGAATGTAGGTGTAATAATATAAGCGTCTCAACACTAAGTTATTAGAGGAGGCTTCTTAACGTTGTAACGGAGGATTGACATTGTAGAGTTAATATGAAATCTGAGGCATCTGTGCGAGCAACTCGGCGCTAGAATGAAGGCAACTCGACTCTTTTGTAGTAGCAATGATAAGGGAGTGGAGTCATCTCTACACCTCATCGATAGTAGGGACCTCTTAACACTTTACCGATGGTGGAGGCATATCAACGTCATCTTGGCAATGGAGGGTCAAGGCCCTCAATGTTATGCAAATGGCAGGAGCATCTCGACGGTTTTGGAAAAACAAAATGGAGATTGCTGATGAAAGAACGGAGACATCTCGACATTGTATCAATAACGGATGAAGTACATATCATCTCACACTAATTTGATAGAGGAGGAAGTGTGGATCATATCAATGCTACCTTGATAGCGGAGGAAGTATGGATCATCTCAATGCCACTTCGATAGTGAAGGCAGAAAGCATTATCTCGACGTTGTTCAATAGAGGATCTGCTCTGTTGGAGTAATAAATATTCAGACTAACTCGGTCATGGGGTGGGGCATCTCAACGCCTTCGAGGTGAAGGATCACAACACTCGTAGAATTCTTTGCTATTTTGTTAAAATCTAAAAGTGTTGCGAGGATTATGGAATTTTGTGGGAATGTAGCAGTTTACGAATGTGTGGGCGAAGAATCTTGACGCTCTTGAAAAATAAAATTCTTACGAGTGAAGTATTAAGTTAAATTTTAGTATATCTTATGTCTCGACACCTCTTTATGGTGGAATATCTCGTTATTTTGTAGTTTATTTCAAAGAAATGTAATCATTCATTAGCATGGGGTGGATATATATCGACGCCATTGCTGAAAATATCAAAAAATACATTTCAAGTTATCAAAACAAAAAATGGAGCTATATGCTAGTTTCTCTCTACCTCTTAGGCGGTGATATTTCTATGCCTTAGTACGAATAAAATTAATCGATGATGGAGAAGTAGTACTAAAGATGCTATAAAATGTAATGTAATATTTATGAAAGAATAATAACATAAATTTATAGAGCGGATGATCTGTCGATGATCACATACATCAGTGGAGCGGACAACTTGACGCTAAGTATTTGCGAAGGATCCATGCTCTTAGAGAAGCATTATAAGAAATATAAAGGGATTGTAATGAATAGAGAAGAATAATATTCGAGAGCCAATTTAATTTCGTCTACTAAGGTGGGGCAGACAACTCTACGCTTTGCTCACAACGGAGGATCAGTGCCTTTAAGCAATTAATTGAAGTAAAGGAGCAATATAAGATATTCCTCTCATTATCCATTTGGAGAGAGATAAGGGGAGCGAAGGCGGAGACATTCTTATTAATGGGTGTTTACATGTACATTGATGCAATTTTTTACAATGTGTAATTTTCTTAGGCGGCCAGAGCCGTCTCGAATGTTTTCGGGGTCCTGAGCGAAAACTCAACAATAGGGCCCCATAGAACGAAAATATATTTCGTCTATTTAAACTATTAATTAAAAATTTTATTAATTAATTACACAAACACGATTAAATTCTTTTAACACATTGTTTTTAGGATTTATATCCAATACACTGGCGGTAAAAAAATTTAGTTTCCACGAGCATCTTAATTTTAGGGTTTATGGCCTCAGTTTAGGGTGCAAGGCTTAGAGTTTTAGGTGTATGTATTTAGCACTTAGGGGTAATGGTTAGAATTTAGGGGCTAGGATTAGAACTTAGGATTTATAGGTTAAAGTTTAGGTTTAGGGTAATATGTTAAGGATCTAGGTTTCAACCTATAAATTGTAAATTCTAAACCTAAACCCTAAATTCTATTCACAATCACTAAATTCTAAACTACTCAAACCCTACCCCCTACCCCCTAAACTAGGTCCATAAACCCTAAAACTAAGGCGCTTGCGGAAACTAAAAGTTTCCACCACCAATATATTTATCCTTATTTTTATTATTTTATTAAGAAAATACCTTAAATATAATTAAAATATTAGAGACCTTTTGAATTATAATTCTTGTAATGCTAATTTTAAATTATATTACTGTTTATATATTTTTAATGTAATTTAAATTAATAATTTTTTATTTTCAATACAATGTCGTTTATAGATGGCAAATGACCATCTAAAATCGGTAAAAGCATGAGTGGTGGCGTTATCTAGTGCCAAGTGGGCCCTATGTGATGGATAGATATTAACAAATGCTACTTTGACAAAAACGATTTTAAGCGGTATGGTTTATTGACAAATTTGTATTAGCTGCACATTATATGAGGCCCCATGAGGCTGCTCTTGCTATGAGTCGGGCCTGGGCCAGTATGGTCCGTTTGCGACAAATCTCCTAAGTCTAAAGATCTTCTAGGGTTGGAACATTCCTCGTGTACTACCAAGGCTTTAGAGTTGTAGTGCATGGTCTTTTATCGGCCTACGGTTGTTATCGTGGCAATAATTGGTTCTCAAAATCATCTTAGAAGGATATGACTAGATGGGACATATCCCTTTCGCCTTTTATGCTAAATTATGAAGAGATCCAATTATTCGGATCTATATCACCTTACTGCCTCTATTTAAAGGAAAGAATGTGATCAAGGTTCCCTATAAGTAGCTTGTGGGCGCAAATGGGCTAGAAGTACCACATCTAATTTCTCTGTGGAGGTGTACCTTCCTTGATTTGGGTGTGGCTTTCTTGAGTTGGGCGCAACTTTTTATGTGAAAGAATATCTTACTTGTGTATCTGGTAAGATATCCCTATCTTATCCTCACCATGCCTCTTCTCGCTGATGCGTCCAATAAGGTATAACCATCTCATCTTCCATAACCCTACTATTTTTTCTTGGGTCAAAAAATTAATGCATGTGGCCGGTTTTGTCCCCCATCCTATTTACTTCATTTCGATGGTAGATCTATGTGGTCCAGGGTAAAACTGGGCCATGTGAGAGTTACAAATTCAAGTTCTTTAGTTCGACTTTATGTCAACGAAGTGTTATGCTATATATGGGCTAAGAGAAGCAATATGACATGTAGCTTATGAGGTAGGGGTGGAAACTTGAGGTGCTCATTTTGGAGAGTCATCACGACTGATTATTTTAGTTGGAAGTGACGGTCCACGCTTACTGCACCAATTGTTGATCGTTAACCTGGGATAGAGGTAGTTGTGGCAGTTTTAGGTGGTTCACCCCTTCTAGTTTGGGTGAAGAGTAGTGGTCAATGGTGGTTGGAAGAGTAACTGGCGGGGAAAAGATGATGAAAAGTGAAAAAAGAAGATGGTGAGAGGTTTCCCCTCTATCCCATTTAGAACATTGGGTATTTTAATATGGACCTCTCTAACACCCTTTGATAACAAGGGTAAAGTCTAAGATTGTCTAATTGACACCTATTGATGGGTCGAAAGCTTGGATCCAGTTGGCAGTCATTAAGCATGTATGCAGCTCCTAGCAATAGTCATACCGATAAGACTAGAGCTGAGCGGAGGATTCCATGAGATTATTTCTAGGTGAATTCCTCTTTCAGAAGTGTATGATGTGAAAGAGCAGTTGGGCTGAGGTATGTAGATGCAGAGGCCAAAGTAGAGATATAATAATGTGGTGGTATAACATTTTCAAAATTATGCATTTTGTTTCAAAGTTTTAATGTGTTTAACTGTTGTACCTGCCGCTTCAAGTGAAATATTCTGAAACAACGAGCCATTCTGCATCCCGGGGTCGACTCCAAAATAAGTAGTTTCAGTATCATACACTAATTAGTATTCCTTAGACCACTTACTACTCTTTTCTTCATTACATTCCAACTCAAGAACTTATGAAATGGAAAACATGTTATAAAATATAGTTTACTTAGTATATTTCAAAGAATCTCACATATCCCATTTATAACACTTTTTTGGTTTAAATATAAAGACTCAAAATTGGACTAAAATAGGGTGGTGATCTCACAAGCATGGGGTTTGGCCAAAAAGTCCAATTCAGTTAAAATCAGTCGATTTCCTCACAGCGCATGATCTAGAGGCCAATCCATTTTTATTATTTATAATAACTATTTTCTTATTTTTAATATTGATTTTCAACCAATCAAATGGCTTACATGGACATATATGGATAATATATTTTTGAAAAATATAAGTGTTCTTCGTCCCTTGCTCTTTTTTTCGTGTATTGTAAAAGTACACAATGAATCCTGGAGGGTATGCATTGTTGCGAAATATCCTTAAGGGTAGTGCCTTGTACACGCCTCGGACATATTCTTGTCATCTTCCTTAATCAAAATTACTATTTCCAACTATAATCTTAAGGATAAATATCAATAGCCAATGAAACCCCAAAAACAATTGTCCCTGCTGGGTTCAACCAAACACTACCAGCATAACCCACAAATAATAATCCTTGTGTACGCGAAACCGTTCAGGTCATACCAACTACCACTTTTCCTAAACCATTCCCAGCCATTTTCAGGACTAAAATCTTCGATGGAAATAACTTGAAAATATGGCAAATACGCGTCCTTTCTATCATAGATGTTTATGGTGTTGCTTTTACGATGATAAAAGGTTTTTCACCTACAGATTTAGAAAAACAAATAGAATGTTGGATCCATGCTAACAAGGTATGTAGGCACACCATAAATTCCACTTTATCGAGTGAACTTTTTGATGTTTACTGTTTATACAAGGAATCGAAAGGGATTTGGGATAACTTGATTTTGTAATACACCACGAAGGATGCTGGTAAACAAAAATTTGTAACCAGAAAATTCTACCTATCGGAGATGACTGGTGATATAAAGGTTTATGTTTAGATCAGTGAATACCACAAATTGTTTGAGGACCTAAAGTCGGAGAACGTCGCAGTATAAGAGTAGTTTGTAGCAGGACTACTGATTGAAAAGTTATCTCTATCCTAGAATGACTACAAACAAATCAAACACAAACATAAAAATTATATTTGAAAGAACTTACCACTCATATTGGTGTAAGCAACGATTTTCAACAAGAGGGATTTCACAAAGAGAGTCAGTCTCTTCAAAGGAAACACTAAAAGTGGTATGGGCAACCAACAAAATTGAAACTTTAGCAATCATGTCATGCCTAGGTTTAATAACTCTATCTTCAAAAAGAAAGGAAATTATTGTTACATTTGCGAAAAGCCACAACACTATGCACCCCAATGTTGACACTAGAAGGAAATACATGAAAATCATGCTCAGTTAAATGTTAATTTAGTTAAAGCATATGGCATTATTGTTGGGATCAACTCTCAAGAAAACATTATTAGAAACATGATCGAATAGGTCATAGATTATGGTGCCACTAGACGCATATGTGACACTAGAACTATGTTTACCTCATACACTTTAGTGGAGAAAAAGGAAGAATCAATTTTTCTAGGGGATTCCCGAACAACAATTATGCTTAGAAAAGGTAAGGTTATGCTAATACCACATATGGGAAAACCCTTTCCTTAAGTGATGTGCTTTATGTTCCTGATATTCAAACCAACATATAATTGGTTGCGCTATTAGGAAAAGTTGGAGTAAAATTTTCCTTTGAAGCTGAGGTCATATAAACCAAGAATAATAACTTTATGGGTAAGGGATATTGTAAGATTGACTTGTTTGTACTAAATGTATATGAAATAATGAATGTTAATGATAGCTCTTCTTTTGCTTACTTGATTGACTCGTATGATTTATGCCAAGCTAGACTAGGATATGTGAATGCTTCATATCTCAAAAACATGCAATTTCTTGGATTAATCTCTAGCACTAATAGTTCCCTACATAAATGTGAAATTTTTGCCGAGGCTAAATAGACTAAGAAAACTTGTGCCTTTATATATAGAGATATTAAACTTTTAACTTCATTCATATCGACTTAGGGGACTTGAAACAAACAAGGCCTAGAGGTGCTAAAAGATATTATGTCATGTTTATTGATGATATTTTTAGACATACTAGAGTTTGCCTACTTAGGAATAAAGATGAAGTCTTTCAAATGTTTCTTAAGTATAAAATAGAAATAGAAAATCAATTTAATACAAAGATTATATGTAACACCCCAAATTTTCCCCTAAATTAAAATCCTAATTTTTGAAATCCCTAGATTCGAAACCGTAAAATTTGGGGATTTTATTTTGAAAACCCTAATTGAGAATTATGAATTAAATTAAATTTTAGTAATAAATTTTAGTGACCAAATCGAATTAAATCAAAACTTCGGTGGCCATTCTGTAATATGAGTGAAAGATCGAACCCTTCCATTGTGTTTTACCCATTCAGACATGGTATTTAATCATTCTTTTAGCCTAAACCAGGGGTTCGATCCCTATTTTTGCATCTGGAGCCATCTCCTCCCATGTTTTCTCTCGATAAGAACCAAAACCCTCTCCCTCACCATTTATTTATCCGATCAGACTCTAACAAGAGTCCTATCGACATCTATGTTGTACACCGGCCACACTATCGTGGTCACCACCATCTCGCGAACAAATCTTGACCGTCCGTCCATCCTCATCATGCATCGTCTTCGAGGAAGGTCATCGAAAACCTTTTAGTTTTCCTCAAACATTTAGTGATCACTGTCGTTCACCGTTGGGTAAGCTTTTAATCGAGCTTTTCACGTTTTGAGTTATGGCTTTCGTTTTGTGTATCGCATGCACTGTCCAAGGTAGAACCACGACTTCCGCATTGTTGTCCCTACCGTTATGTGTTCACTACCGTCATCGAAGTAGTGCAGTCGTTTGTTCCCTTGTGCTACCCTCATCATTTTGTTTGCCACCACCGTTCATCATTTAGCCACCGCCTCAGTGTTGTTGAGTCGCGTCGTCAAAGGGTTTTGAAACCCTAAGTTTAGAGTAGTGGTGATGAGGTAAGGGATTGGGCTGAGTTATATGTGTGTATTGTGCGAGTTGGGCCATCAATTATGGCCTTCGGTATGTGCGACCAATCAAAGATGGGTTGTGTGTGTGTTGTGTGTATGGTTGGGTTCGAACCCAAACCATAGGCCCGATATTGTGAGTGGCTTGATCAGATTTGAGGAAGGGAGACAGAGCCCAAATATGAGCTTCTGAACCAGACCCATGGAGCCGAACCGGTTTAAAGAACTAAACCGAGCCAGACTATAAACTGAACCAGCTTTGATATGAACCAGACTAGACCTTGCGACCCGAAATTAGTTTGAGAACTGAACCGGACCGTTTGACCTTGGACCCGTATACCTGAGTTGACCCGTTGACCAGTTTGACTGAGTTGACCTTTGACCAATTAAGTCAGAGTTGACTTTAACTTTGACTTTAACCTATAGTTGACTTTTTTAGACAACTTTATTCTTGACTTTTTTTGACGTTCTGAATCCAAATTCGTTGCTTGTTTTGTCAAATTCGAACCCGGAAGCCTATTTTTGCTAGTTACAATTAAATTATACTTTGAATATAAAGAGTTATAGATTTTGGAATTTGACTCTGAATATTCTTGTGTTCAGGTGTTTACGTCTCCGAGACCGTTGAGTTATCTTCAGTTGTTTAGACCGACCGTGCTTGTTCTTCGAGGTCTTCATATGAGTAACCTTCAGTTTAGTTCATATGTTTTAGAGGTGGCTTAACGTCAGTAATAGATATTAATATAGTGATCTTATCTCGTAGATTCTGATTCAGCTAGACTTGAGCATGAGACTCGTCCTTCTCGGCATTAGAGCTTCTACCCGCTAAAGGTGTGTATCTTCTTATGCTATAAACTTATGTTTTTTCTTACTGTGCTATATACTTGTGTGAAATAATATTTTTACATCTTGCGTGATTTGTTCTGTGTTGTGATTTGTGAGAGTTTTCGGTTATCATGCATACCATATTAGACAATGTTTTAACTAAAAATCAGATTTACAAAATATGTGAAATATTAGATTTACAAAAATTGTGAAACATTGGATTTGTACGATTGTGTAACTTAAATTTTTGCAATTCAAGTTTCGGATGAGATTCATATTTTAACATCAGAATCATGACATTGAGGGTATGTGGATTGAGATTGTTCAAGGAAGTTTAGCGGTTTTACCTTTTGGGTTGAATTCTATTTTGGATCAGTGGTTCCACCCTTCGGACTGAGTTCCACTTCGAATGGTGACGATGGAGAGAGTAGGTTCTGGGGAACCTTACTCTTGGGTCGATGTATTGGAGATTGGGTACGAAGATTTCATGTGCATCAGACATCATTTCATTATGATTAGATTTATTATGACTTAATATGTTTTTCAAAAGTCTTTATCAAAAAATTGAATAATGTTTTATTTTGTGTTTGTTTGCACTTTAGAGACATACTAAGCTCTTTAGCTTACACCCCCATAGTCTTTCTCTTTCAGATATACTCAAACTCTTAGGCGACTCGGTACTTGGAGTATCTCGTGTTTTACTCGGATATTTAATCATAAGTATGAACTATTTTTAAGTAGTCTTTCAAATTATTGATTATGTTATTTGTGATAATTATGTAATTTCGGACATCGGGACTGTCATTAATCCAGGAATTATTGGATTCATGCATTTACGAATTTGTTTTTGGATATTTTATTAATTATCAGAACATTTTTAAAATATTGAGTTTTATAATAATTGGAATATTTATTGAGTTTTACTTATTTAAATGATTACTTTGAATTACAATTTAATTTAACCTAAAATCATTTCTTGGGGGACAAGTTTTCAACGCGATTTCTTAGATTCGACCCGTTTCTTCTGGGTCGGGTTTAGGGGGTTACATTTAGTGGTATCCGAGCCAAGTTCAACTCTCGGACTGTGAGGCTCACAAAGTTATTTTCAAAATATATTTGACTTTTGCATGCATCTGAAATATTTTGGGATATATAAGAATTTTCTAAAAGACATACTACAATATTATGTGATTTCGACTTTATTGTTTCCAACGTGTTTTAAACCCGAGACTCTAGTACCGAATCTAACTCTAGGTTCTTACCTCTTGTTGATAGTCTTCTATGCCACCACGTAGGAGTTCTAGCTTTATGATTGGTCGAGTTCGTGGTCGAGGCTATACCATTGCTTCTAGTGGTGGTCATTTGCCTTATGTTAATCTAACAGAAAAATCAAAATGAGATATCGAATAATGAGAACGAGCCATTGAGAGGACATCGTACTGGAAGTGCTGCCTCACTTGATATTAAGGACACTGATACAGTTCAGTCGGAAAGTGCCACGGTGAATCGTGAGTTGTTGTGTCATCTTCGCCAATCAGAGGGTCCGAGGAAACCCATATCTTCAGAATTTAAAGTTTCTGTGATGAAATTACATCTAGCTGGTGCAGAGTTTTGGCTAAAGAAGTTAGAACGATTGTTTGTTAAAATGAATTACCTTGTCAGTCAAAAATTGAGGGTCGTTATATCACTTTTAGATGGTGAAGCACAAAATTGGTGGGAGTATGTGGTTGATACTGTTCCACCTAGTCAGGTCACATGGGAGTTTTTTCGATAGGCTTTTCAAACCGGTATGTGGGAGCCAAGTTCTTAGCAAAGTGTTGCGGTGATTTTATGAATCTAAAGCAGAACAATATGTCAGTAAATGATTATGAGATAGAGTTTTAGAGGTTGGCCAAATATGTTTCGGGGTTAGTTACGGCTGAGAAATATAAGTGTGATTGGTTTTTTAACGGACTTCGCCTATCAATCCGGAAAGATGTTGCTACGTATCATGATAAGTTGTTCAGCGATCTGGTTAGTCGAGCTAGGACTGCTGAGAGGATAGATGCACACATGAAAGAGAATGAACATCATAATACTGATTAAGTCGGGAAACGACCGGACACATCGGTCAGCCATGCTTTGTCAACCCATCTAAGAAGAAGGTTAGAGATGAGTTTAATTTTAGAGTTATCGGAGTGTTAAACCTGCAGTACCGACAATTTTGATTAGCAACATGGGTAGTGTAAAAGTTCTCCACCCTATTTATGTATGTAATTTCTATAATAAGAAGAAAAAAATACGGATGGAGAAAATGAGCTTGTTTTATATGTGGTTCTCAAGATCACTACCTAAGAAATTGATCGCGTCCACTTGCATGTTTATTCGTATAGGGTCAATCACAAGCATCAGTTCAGGGACCTCATAGAGGTATAGGACAATTAGGTCAGTCGCTTCTGGTAATGCTAGTAGGTTGGACTTGTTCATATTGATAGGTCAACTAGAACTAAGAGTAGAGGATAAGGTTTAGTATGTGCGGTCGATGCTCATGATAGTTATGGTGATGCCTCTGAGGACATATAAGGTACTTTTATGATGTATTCAGTTCTATTCTTGGATATGATGATTATAAAATCAGATTGATAATGTATAAGTGTGTATGAGATAGTTTTGGGGTCTGTTGCTAAGTCTAAAAATTTCGAGGAGAAAATTTTTCCTCTAAATTAAAATCCTAATTTTTGAAATCCCTAGATTCGAAACCCTAAGATTTGGGGATTTTATTTTGAAAACCCTAATTGAGAATTGGGAATTAATTTAGATTTTAGTAATAATTTTTAGTGACCAATCAAATTAAATCAAAACTTCGGTGGCCATTTTGTAATACGGGTGAAAGTATGAACCCTTCCCTTGTGTTTTACCCATTCGGACATGGTATTTAATCATTCTTTTCAGCCATAAACCAGGGGTTCGGCCGCCATTTTTGCATCTGCAGCCATCTCCTCCCTTGTTTTCTCTCGATAAGAACCAAAACCCTCTCCCTCACTATTTGTTTCTTCGATCAAACTCCGACAAGAGTCCTATCGGCATCTGTGTTGCACACCGGCCACACTATCGTGGTCACCACCATCACGCGAACAAATCCTGACCGTCCGTTCATTCTCATCATGCATCGTCTTCGGGGAAGGTCATCGAAAACCTTTTGGTTTTCCTCAAACCTCAAACATTTAGTGATCACCTTCGTTCATCGTTGGGTAAGCTTTTAATCGAACTTTGAGATCTTTTGAGCATTCCATTGTTTCATTCCTTTTAATTTCATGTTTTGAGTTATGGCTTTCGTTTTATGCATCGCATGTACCGTCCAAGGTGGAACCACGGATTCTGCGTTGTTGTTGCTGCCGTTATGGGTTCACTGCTGTCGTCGAAGCAGTGCTGCCGTTTGTTCCCTTGTGTTGCCCTCATCGTTTCGTTTGCCACCATTGTTCGTCCTTTAGCTGCCGCCGTGGAGTTGTTGAGTCGCGCCGTCAAAGGGTTCTGAAACCTAAGTTCAGAGCAGTGGAGATGGGGTAAGGGATTGGGTTGAGTTATATGTGTGTATTGTGCGAGTTGGGCCATCAATTTTGGCCTTTGGCATGTGAGACCAATCAAAGATGGGTTGTGTGTGTTGTGTGTATGGTTGGGTTCGAACCCAAACCATAGGCCTAATCTTGTGAGTGGCTTGATCAGATTTGAAGAAGGGAGACAGAGCCCAAACGTGAGATTGTGGAACCAGACCCATGAAGCTGAACTGGATTAAAGAACTAAACTGAGCCAGACTATAAACCGAACCAGCTTTGATATGAACCGGACCGGTCCTTGTGACCCGAAATTAGTTTGAGAAACGAACCGGACTGTTGATCTGAACCGTTTGACCTTGAACTCGACCTATTTACCAGTTTGACTGAGTTGAACTTTGACCAGTCAAGTCAGAGTTGACTTTAACTTTGACTTTTGACTATTGACTTTGTCTTTGACTCGAAGTTGATATTTTCAGACAATTTTCTTCTTGACATTTTTCAACGTCCTGAGTCCGAATCCATTGTTTGTTTTGTCAAATTCTAACCCAAAAGCTTATTTTTGCTAGTTATAATTAAATTGTACTTTGAACATGAAGAGTTATAGATTTTGGAATCTGACTTTGAATATTCTTGTGTTCAGGTGTTTACGTCTCCGAGACTGTTGAGTTATCTTCAGTTGTTTAGACCGACCGTGCTTGTTCTTCGAGGTCTTCACGTGAGTAACCTTCAGTTTAGTTCATATGTTTTAGTGGTGGCTTAGCGTCAGTAAGATATATTAATGTAGTGATCTTATCTCGTAGATTCTGATTCAGCTAGACTTGAGCGTGAGACTCGTATTTCTCGGCATTAGAGCTTCTACTCGCTAAAGGTGTGTATCTACTTGTGCTATAAACTTGTGTTTTTCTTACTATGATATATACTTGTGTGAAATGAGATTTTTACATCTTGCGTGATTTGTTCTGTGTTGTGATTTGTGAAAGTTTTCGGTTATCATGCATAACATATCAGGCTGTGTTTTAACTAAAAATCAAATTTACAAAATTGTGAAATATCAGATTTATAGAAATTGTGAAACATTGGATTTATAAGATTGTGCAACTTGAATTTTAACAATTCAAGTTTCGGATGAGATTCAGATTTTAACATCAGCATCATGACATTGAGGGCACGTGGATTGAGATTATTCTGGGAAGTTCAGCGGTTTCACCCTTCGGGTTGTATTTCGTTTCGGATCAGTAGTTCCACCCTTCGGGCTGAGTTCCACTTCAGATGGTGACAATAGAGAGAGTAGGTTCTGGGGAACCTTACTCTTGAGTCGGTGTATCGGAGAATGGGTACTGAGATTTCATGTGCATCAGACATCATTTCATTACGATTAGATTTATTGTGACTTAATGTGTTTTTCAAAAGACTTTATCAGAAAATTGAATAATGTTTGATTTAGTTTTTGTTTGCACTTTAGAGACGCACTAAGCTCTTTAGCTTACACCCCCATAGTCTTTCTCTTTCAGATATGCTCAGACTCTTAGGCGACCCGGTACTTGGAGCATCTTGTGTTTTACTCGAATATTTAATCATAAGTATAAACTATTTTTAAGTAGTCTTTCAAATTATTGATTATGTTATTTGGGATAATTATGTAATTTCGGACATCGAGACTGTCATTAATTTAGGAATTATTAGATGCATGCATTTACGATTTTTTTATATTTTATTAATTATCGAAACATTGTTTAAAAGATTGAGTTTTATAATAATTGGAATATTTATTGAGTTTTACTTATTTAATTGATTACTTTGAACTACAATATAATTTAACCTAAAATCATTTTTTGAGGGACAAGTTTTCAATGCGACTTCTTAGATTTGACCTATTTCTTATGGGTCGGGTTTAGGGGTTACATTATAAAAGTTAGATAAGATAGAGGAGGTGAATATTAATCTATTAATAACTATAGTGAAAAATAAGGCATAATACACGAACTCACAGCTCCTCATTCATCTAAGTCTAATGAAGTAGCAGAATGAAAAAATGAGCGTTAGAAGAAATGAAAATTTGTATGCTTTTCTCCTCTAATGCTCATGAAAATTGTTGGGGTGAAGCTATTCTTTCTGCACGTCATTTACAAATCTGAATCCCTCATGAAAACTGGTAATACACTATATTAATTATGGAAAAACTATTCATTTAACCTGAAATAATTGAAAATGTGGAAGTGTCTTGCTAAAGTTATGCTTCATGAACCTAAGCAAAGAAAATTTGGTTCTAAAACTTCTTATTGCATGTTCATAGGCTATGTTGAACATAGTGATGCATATAGATTTCTTATTTTGAGAAGTGATATACTTGAAAGGAATATAATTATTGAGACAATTTCTGAGTTTTTCGATCATGTGTTTCCTATAAAGACTGATCTTATTTTGCATACACCTATTATTCAAAATGATTGCGAACATGGTGTATTTAGAAGATCTAAATGACCTAAAATTGAAAAATCTTTTGGAAGTGAGTTGTATACATACTTAGTTGAAAAATGATATAGTAACATTTACTAATGCAATTTCTTCATATGATCATTTATGAAAAAAAGCCATTAAAATAGAACTTGACTCGATTTTACAAAATAACACTTGAGAATTAGTTGATTTATCAGTTGGAGCAAAACTTATTGGTTGCAAATGGGTTTTCAAAAGTAAATTTTATCTAATAGTTCAATAGAAAAAATACAAAGGTAGGCTGGTTACAAAAGGTTGCACTTAAAAATGAAATATAGATTATTTTTACACATTTGCTCTGGTTACAAGAATTTCTTCAATTCGAATTTTAAGTACTTTAACGTCCACATATAAACTTTTTATCCATCAAATGGATGTTAAAATTACTTTTTTAACGAAGACTTAGAAGAAGAAATGTATATGGAACAACCCGAAAGATGTATTGTATTAGGTCATGAAAGTAAAGTGTAAACTTCACAAATCATGTTTGGCTTGAAACAAGCACCAAAATAATGACATGAAAAATTTGATCAAGTATTAATGAGTGATGGTTTTACTTTTTTTTTATGTTGATAAGTGTGTTTAACTATACTAATTAATGGTAGTTGTGTGATCATATGCTTATATGTTGATGACATGCTTATTTTTAGTAACTGTTATGAGTTGTTACTTGAAACAAAGAGATATCTTGCTTCAAATTTTGATATGAAAGATATGGTCAAAGAAAAAATTATATTGGGTGTAAATTTAAAGGAAATGTGATGGTATAATATTATCACAAGAACCCTATGTTGTGAAGCTTTTAAAGAAGTTTGGTTACTTTGACACCAAACATGTGAATACTCTTGTGATGCTAACACACATTTAAGAAAAAATACAAGGGAATTTGTATATCAATCTAAGCATGCACATATTATTTGTAGTTTGATTCACTTGATGAATTTCACCAAACCTGATATAGCATATGTTGTCTGTCGGTTGATCATATATACTCATAACCCAAATTATGAGCATGGAGATGTTGTAGTGAATTTAAAGAGATAGTTAAAAAGTACCATAAGTTATGGTATATGTTTTAGTGGATTTCTCGTTATATTAGAAGGATATAGTGATGCTAATTGGATATCCGACTCAAATGAGACCATATTCACTAGGGGTTATATGTTCACTCTTGGAGGTGGAACAATATCTTGGAAATCAACCAAAAAAACACTTATAGAAGATCTACTATGGAATCAAAATTCATTTTTTTAGAGTTGGATAGTAATGAAGATGAATGGTTGAGGAACTTCATAGCTTGTATAACATCAAGCTCAAAACCGACAACTCTGGTGCCTATACATGTTGATTACCAAGCAACAATAGCCGTTTAAAAGAACAAAACCTTCAATCGCAAAAATAGACATATCCATCTAAGACATGAGGTAATAAAATAGCTACAAAAATATGGAGTTATATCAATTTGATTACGTGAATTCAAAAGTGAATTCGGTCGATCCTCTAACTAAACTCCTAGGAAGAAAATTAGTAAATGAATCATCGAGGGGAATGCGAATTATGCTAACATAAGACAAGAAAAATGATGGTAGCCTAACCTTTGTGACTGGCGTTCCCATAAAGAAGGTTTATATGAGTAATAATAACTCATTGATTGATCTAGAGATGTGAACACTACAAAATTATTATTTTGTCTCTTCCTATGGTGTAAGTAGTGTTAAAACAACAAGGATATTAAGGATGAGTAAAGCTTTTAAACAAGTCCATAGCCTTTTATAGGTGATGTATTAAACTATAGAATATACTTGATGTTTTAACCTATTTAAGTGTGAAGTGAGGCCGCTTCTTTGAGGTTTATGGCTAAGTATCTAGAGAACTTATAAAAATCCTGGCACAATCGCGATAAAGAACAACAATATATATAATGTGATCAATGGGAATGTTAGCTTACATATTAAGTTATTAGGTCATAGACACATGTTTCACCAAACACCAAGTATGTTGTCTTATTTTTTAAAATTCTAGCTCATAGTCCAAAAGCACACCAAAATGAGTATGTTATATCAGAATGCCCATCTAAACCTTTTTTTCTTTTGTTTATCATCCTTTGGAATATGAGGGATTTTGTTGTAAAAATAGAGTTTACTTGGTATATTTCAAAGAATCTTACATATCTCATGTAAAAAACTTTTTTGTTTAAATATATAGAATTGGTATTGTTCTTGTAAGAGAAAATAGGATAATGGTCTCGCGCGCACAATGTTCGGCCAAGAAGTCTAGTTCGTTTGAAATCAATCAATTCCGCCCTGCATATGAACTAGAGGCTTAGTCCATCTTTATTTTTATAATAATAATTTTTATTTTTTTAATACTAAGTTTTAATCAATCAAATAGATTACCTAGAAAATAGATTTTTTTCAAAAGTTGAATAAAAATGTTTCCAAAAACTCTAAGAGTAATTTAATTTTAATCATTCAAGTTATTTTTGATAGATTTTCCCCTTACTAACGTTCATATTTTATACACTATAAATACCAAGCACATATGCTTACAAAAATCATCTCATTCAGAGAAACCTTTTTTTTTGTCTCATTCTCTCCTATCTAGCCGAGGGTTCTATGTCTTTTGCTCTTTTTATTTCCAGCATTGCAGAAGGGTCCGTTGAATCCTAGATGATACACACTGTTACAAAATATGCTTTGGGACAATGTCTTGTGCACACCTTAGACATTATTTTCTTCTTCCTTAAAAATCATCATTTTTAACTACAAAACCTATTAGGCTCATTCAACTCAGCCGAGAAGGCTGCCAAGCTAATAAAATAGGCCTACCGTAACCTAGCGACACCAACTATAAACACCATTGTCTCTGAAACAACTAATGTCACGTAGCATCAAGAATTCAAAATATATAACCAAATTCTTTCTGTCATCATAATGTGACCCTCCACTAGAACTATGATGAATTGTGACCGATCAAACAATGAATTAAAAAATCGTAAACCACCACCTCTCATTTTGTACATCAACATTACATTTGCGATAGCTCTTAGATATTCATTTATCTATGTACTAAGAGAAGTCAATCTCAGAAAATCAAACCCTACCACAAGTGTAGGAGAACATTATAGACAATCGATCATCAAAGCACTTGCAAAGATTGCAAGAATCACACAACACCTTGATCACTTAGGTCAATAGTATGAGTGACGAGCAGACGAAAATGACTCTTCAACAATAAGACTTCTGGAGATTTGTAAGGAGAAGGGTGTTATGGTGAAGGACATTTTATAGTTTGTGTTGATAGAGTGTAACGACCCAGATTTCAGAATCTGTGAGTCGGTTCACCCAAATGGTGGACATTGTGTGTTGGACCGAAAGTCGAGGCCCATTAGGTGCTTAAAAGGGCCTTGGTGGGCTTTCATCTTGTGTTAGGTTTGGGTTTTAGGTTACCATGTGAATTGGGAAGATGATCGGAGGGTAAAAAGGTAAATTACCCCACTTTTGAAGAAGAAATAGTGGGTGGACTTTATGTTGGTTACAGATTCGTAAGAGTGTGAGATCACTATTGTCACCATCTTCATCCCCTTGATCTCTTATCATTCTTCTTTCCTTAAGAGCCCAAAGTGAAAGGTAAAATCTTTATCTTATTAAGTGTGAATCTCATATTTGTTGTTGAAGGTAGTATTGTCTACATCATGTGATCTATCTATTGAGGTAAGATTGGAAGGATTTGGTGGAGAATGAAAAAAATATAAGTTTTGGTGGGGGTTGTGGAGAAATAATGGGAATGAAGGATTTAACTTCATTTCTTGATGTAAAGTTCATTCTTTTGCATCTTTTAACCTTCCAACAATGCTGTAACCTGTTTTATAATACCTCTTTGTAGTGAAAAAGGTTGAGAGCACTCTAAAGATTAAGGCAAAGGGAAAGTTTGAGGCTTGTGGCAAGGAGGTTCCTTTCCAACTTTTAAAGGAAGATTAGTACACTTCGAACTCCTTTTGTTTCATGCACATCCTAAGGATGATGCATTATTTCCTAAATTTGGTGTTCTCGGTTGCTGTTTGGTGTTAAGAGCTTGAGACTCTCTTTAATGGTAAAACCCGATTTTGTTTTTATTAACTTGTAAAAATGGTAGTAAACCACATGCTTACGTAAGATGTAGGATCGGGATAAGGTGTTAAAAGTTATGTTTTGGGGTTTTGGGAATGATTTTTTGAGTCTAAAAAGCTATTTCTCAGCATTGGTAACGGGGATCCAATACCAATACCCTAGTCTTCTGGTTTGAGAACACTGTTCCATTAAGATGAACTTTGAAGGGGTACCGGTAAGGTATTCATCTTGTGTACCGGTACGCCATACAAAGCGGTATCAGTACGGGTCGACCCATACAGGTGCGAGTGGGTTGGATAAAATTCCAGTGAGATAATTTCCTATCGATATGCTATGAGTACCAATACCCAAGAGTACCATATCAGTACGTGAGAGCCAGTACCGGTACCCACTGGCATTCTGCCCTAAAAGTTGAGCTTGAGCTTAAGGGGCTGAAAAATTATAATATTCAATCCAATAGACCCCTAATGTGGTAAATGAGATGTAAAATTGAGAAACCAAGAATTTACCAACATACTCGATCACAATGTATAATAACTTGGTAAATGGCTTGTATGGCTTAAATTTTGCTAGCAACCATAGGGTTGTAAGTTGTGTGATGATGTTGTGTGTCCTGTGGGCACTTGATTGATGGGATCCGAATACCTAGTGAGAATGTTGCAACACCATTGTAAGATATTTCTAAATGTACGTTCCTGATGTTTTATGGCCCCAGGTCTCCTTCAAAGGTGCTCAATAGGGGATTCTAAGTACAGAGCATATGTTCCCAATGTTGTGTGGTCTCAGGTCTTGCTTAGAGTGTACACTCCTGATGACGTGTGGCCCCAAGTCTCACTCTATGTTTGTGGTTATGATTGTTTTGAGGTGTTTATGATGCCTTGCTTTATGTGTATTATCGATGAAATACTGTTTGGCAAACGATTAAGGATTCTGCGTAATTATTCAAATAAATAATTCCAAGAATATATCTTTTTACGTGCAAGTATACATGGTCAGCAAGTAATATAGTAGTGAGTTGAGTATCGTATCTATATGGATTGTGAATTGGAACAAATAAGTTGACGATTGATTTCAGATTTTAATTACGAAAATGATTAAAGAAGAATGAAATAAGAATTGGGCAGATTGGCAAACAGATGTGTCAAGATGATTGATTGGCATTGGCAATGGATGCTTGGATTTCACGCTAGCAATGACATCAATTAATAATGTTCAACCTTTGTTTTATTGTCGAGCAGATTTTAAGTTAGAATTGCCTCTTCTGATGGCAGTACTCTAAGTTAATTACTTTTAACACCTATATGTCTATAGTTATATTTTCAAATAATTAACTTGGAAAAGTTTTAATCTTTACTCCTAAGGGTAGATTTACTTCAAAATTAAGTTCATCTACTTGAACATCTTCTGTCGAAGCTTCTCTCCTTAGTATTTGGCAATTAATCCTTATCTCCTAAGTCTGTTAAGATATTAGGGGATAATGAGCATTCAATACCAACCGTCGTATGTCAAGAAATAGGATAACAATAAGCGCTAGCAAAATAAAAAATGCCAAGGCATTCAATTATTAAAAACCTAAAACCAAGCTTTCATCGCAAACACCCCTAGCCAACTTAAAAGATTAGTTCATGGCTGGGGAAACCAACAAAACAATATCGTTTCTGAACACCATCATAAAAATGAGAAAAAGATTTAAGAGAAAATGACTAAAGAGAAGATCTGTCGATACAACCCTTCAATGGATCCAAAGCTCTTGGTCACACTACTTGGTTGAACCTTGGTTTGCCCTTACCCTCTTCCTCATGGCGCAACCCCCTTGCTTAATCGATGGACTTCTTTATATAGGCGGTCGTAGAAACCTTAATTGGGGTTATGTTTTTGAGAGTTTGTTACACACCATTGTAGGCGTATTATCTTCTTTTTTTTGAATTGGGGCTGACCTGGCTCTGACTTATGGCTATCTGAACGGGCATCGAACTTCTTTCTTTTGCCAACTGAGCTTGGCATTCCTCCTTCCTGCTTTTTCCAACTGCGCTTGGCATTTTTCTTCTGCTCCATTCTGCTGACTGTGCTCCAGACCTGCCAACACCTATACACCACGGTAAGAAAATACCCTTTACTCTGGCAATAGAAATTGTACATTCCTTAACTCCTAGATGCAAATTCATGAAACTATTGGCAAAATGCACTAATATGTACCTAAAGTCAAGCAAAAGCATGGGAATATATGCATGAAAAAGTACATATTTTTAGGAGTTAACACTCCCCCAAACCTAGCTCATTGCTTGTCCTCAAGTAATGTAAACCTAGAAACTACAAAAGTAAAGAAAACTAAAGTAAAGTGCCTCGGCAAAATTTTTCTAATTAGCAACACAAGCTAGCAAGCAAAATTTGGCCCTAGTTTTGTTCTCAGATATCTCAGAGTAGTAATGCCAACAGATCAACAAATTCAAGCGCAACAATATAACTCTAACCGAAGGTCATGAAGTGTGCATAAAGTGTGGGTGGTTTACATCAAGTATCACTCAACTCCCTTAGTCAATTTTACTACCCAAACTCAGAATATATATTTTTATTCACCAAGGATTTCTCTCTTTTTTAGCTGGCAATATTTTTAGGTTCACGTTATAATGCTATTTGGCATGAGAAGTAAGAGGGAGCATACCATGAACCCTCACGTTAATCCAGACAATATCACTAAGCTAACCTATTACACTCATACCCTAAAGTTCTTGATGGCCTGAGAACTAAGAGGGAGCAAACCACGAAGCCCCATGTTACTTATTATCTCTAAGGCAGATGAGTATTCTAATTTTTTTTCTTGACCTTGGCAAAACATTATTTCCTTATTTTTTATTTTTACCTGGCATTTTCCTCTTTTTTTTTTATTCTGAGTTCATATTCAAAAATCCTAAGTTTGTCTTGGGAACTAGATGCATACTACGTGTTTGAGTGAAACTAAATTTCCCTAAGCTATAGATCAATTACCAAGCAACTTGTCATTACTAAGTCTACTAACTCATGCTAGACTAGAGATTCTAAATTCATCATCGAACATGGGCATACTAGGACAAAATCTAACTATGATACTAATGTGTTTGGCAAAAATTATCAGTTCAAAATCAAGCCTTGGCAAAAACATTTTTTTTGGTTTGGTATGCATGGTTATACCTAATCTACATGGCGATAACAGAATGCAAACATAAAAATTAATGCAGGACAATAAATGTGAAGTAACACATACCCCAAACTAAAGGTATGCATTATCCTCAATGCATAAAGACACATATATTCAAATGCAATGTATGCGAAAAATGAAAAATATAAAACTAAGGAGTTAAGGGAATGAGGACTCCCCTTCAAAATGTTTTGGGAAAGTGACGTGGGTCTTCTTTTTGATGAAGCTGTCTCGATTTGGTGCTACTAACTTCTTCCTTTTCATTTGTGGCTTCGGGGCAGCAGTAGAGGCCTTCACTTGTTGCAAAACCTCATCCATTACCTTTTTCGTCTCAGATGGGGACGAAGTAACGGGGGTTGCTGAAGAGGCAGAGGCCACTGGTGGCAAATCAGTCTTGGCAGACAGGTCGTCATCAGACTCAACATCGACAGGTTGAGTCTAGTTCTGGTAGAATTTACGTGGGTAGGTGATACTGGTGTTGTGGTATCAGATTGCTGGACTAGAGTATAAGCAGATTGACGGCTGGTTGGCATTCTTTTGATGCATGGAGATCAAGGGGGAACTTTGGATACGATGGCAAAGGAATGGTGGACATGCCTGCAAGAGTAGCCCTCATGGCATGGTCTCTAGCCCCCAACATATTGCTAGAGCGCCAAGTTTGTTCCTCGACCTACTAGAACTTTTGGAAAAAGAGTACCTGGCATTGAGAGATCTCAAATTGTAATGCCACCGCATTAGCTGGTATTTGTATGGAAGGTTCAGCCTTGGGCATCTTGGCAGCAGATGAAGGTTAGGTAGCATTTCTTTTGCCCTTTTCTCTAGCATCTCTGGCAATCATGTACCCCTAAAGAGTCAGAGTGATAATGCCCTTGCATTGCTAGATGTTGTCAGAGTCGAGCTCGGGCACCTTATACTGGATACAGATGGTGGAAATAATGGAAGGAAAGATCAAGCTACCACAATTTCGGCTGACACACTTGTAGGTCTCGTCAATTTTAAGCCGGCCAATATGAATCTTCCTCCTCATAATAATGGAGTGCAGGAATGCCCTAGGGGTCACCAACTTCCAAGGTTTGATGAATCGAGCAATCGCCAGAAAAGCTAAAATGAGAGCGTCTAAAAAGAGAAAAGGGAATTACTCCCGAAATGATAAAAGATCGAGGGATGATAACAAACCTTCATGGCCTTCCAAGAAGTCGAAGAATTAGGGAGGGAGCTCTTCCAATTTTAACTCTTCTCCTAAGAATAATTTCTTACCAAAACCTCAGTCTGTAGTTAAGCCTTCTGCACCTGCAGTTTCTATCAATAGCACAGGCAATTCGGGTAGAAATTCACAAGCTCTAATCTGTAACTTCTGTCAGAAGAATCATTCGGGCCAGTGTAGGAGGCAGGCAAATGCATGTTTCATGCATGGAGAATCAGACCATTATATCAAAGATTTTCTGTAAAATCCAAATAAGCTTCATGCTCGTGTTTTTACAAACTACAATCATGTACAATCGCCTTGAAACAAAGGACCTAAGCAAGCTCAGTTTGGTAATTCTGGGAAGAACAGGGTTAGGTCTCTAATTTTACCCATCAAGAATCTCGAGCACCTGTTCGAGTATATCATGTTCGAGGTCAAGAAGAAGAAAACTCCCCCGATGTTATAGCAGGTACAATCGAATTGTACTCAGAACCTGTGTATACTTTATTTGATTCTGGTTCAACTCATTCCTTCATTTGTTCTACTCTAATTGAAAGATTTAATTTGAATTCTGAACTTTCAAACTGCAATTTGGTTTCCACTAATCCTTTAGGGGATAGAGTTCTTGTAAATCGAGTATGTAGGAATTGTCCCTTGTTTATACAAGGCATTCCATTTCCTACTGATCTGTTAGCCTTACCTTTCAATGAATTTGATCTTATTTTGGGTTTAAACTAGCTAAGAAAACACCAAGCGTAGTAGAATGTAATAAGAAACGATTATTCTTTCATGGATTAGGAAAGGAATCCATACTCTTGTTAGATAAGAAACCCTTTAAATCAGATTCTGTATTCACTGCCATGTCTGAAACTGATAAGACTGAACTCACCTTAGAATATATCCTAACCGTTTTTGAATTTCCTAATGTATTTTCTGAAGAACTTCCGAGAGTACCTTTGACTCGAGAGGTTGAGTTCAAAATTGAAGTTCAACCTGGATCGAACCTCATTTCCATTACTCCCTATCGGATAGCCCTGGTTGAACTTAAAGAACTCAAGAATCAGTTGCAAGACCTACAAGATAAATGTTTCATCAGGCCTAGTTCATCTCCTTTGGGAGCCCCAGCGTTATTCGTAAAGAAGAAAGATGATCAACGAAGCTTTGCATCGACTATCGGCAATTGAACAAGCTCACCATCAAGAACAAGTATCCACTACTGAGGATTGAAGATTTATTCGATCAGCTTAAGGATGCTACGGTGTTTTCTAAGATAGATCTCCGATCGGGATACTATCAGATGAGAGTTAAAAATCTGATGTACCAAAGACTACGTTCAGGACTCGTTGTATCACCTTTGTAAAAATAAATAAATAAATAAGAGAAATGGGGGATTACAGCTAGGGGGACTCGAACCTGAGACCCTGGTTGTATAGGCCATTTACCCAGCCAACTGAGCTAAGTGCTCTTAGTGTTATGGCTGCCCAATTTTTTTAAATCGTACCAGATTACTTGTTCGGGGATTAATAAAACCAAATTAAAAACAACCCTCCCCTCATTAATTCAGCCACATACATCGAGGCTGAGAGAGAAGCTTCCAGAGTAATCTTCCCTGCCCCCATTTCTACCTTACTCGACTGGTCCCACCGCTGAGCGATGTCTGTCACCACTGTGACCGGTTGGCTCTGCCTCCACTGTGACCGTTTGGCTCTGCCACCACTGTGATTGGCGTTAGTAGTTGGGCAGTGTGATTATATATTAGTATCATCTCATACACTCTGTTTTATAATGACATGTTTTACATTGTGTTATTTTTGTGAAACTATGTTTTGTGATTGATGCACTTAGAGATACACTGGCTTAATAGCTCACTCCATTAGAGCTTATCTTTCAGATTCCTGACTCTAGGCGACCTGGTACTCGGAGGACCTCTTGCGTTTTTAGCTTATTACTTTCTCAGCACAGACTCATAAATATCAACTTATTATTATTACTCTTATTATATTTTTATCGAATTTGGGTTGTAATTTGGACTATAGACTATTTGGGATTTGAGAATATTTTCAGTATGCATGTTTTTATTATTAAACTGGATATTTTATTATACTTTTGGATTTAATGTTTTGATGAATGTTAACGAACTTATATAGTATCTTTTATAGGAAAGCTAAATGATTTGTTTTAAATAAATTGGTTTCTTGAGGGAAAAGTTTTCAAAGGTGACTTCTTAATTCGGCCATTCTTTCTTGGCCGAGTTTAGGGGGTTACATTTAGTGGTATCAGAGCCGAGTTCAACCCTCAGACTGTGAGGCTCACATGAAATTTTAAACCAAGAATGATTTCTGTATGCATATTAAATGTTTTGGGATATATGGGAAATTTTCTAAATAATTGATCACCTAATTATTACTTTAAAGTGTTTTAAAAATTTTGAGACTCCGTACCAGTTTTAATCTCTAGGTTCTTATTCTTGTAGATTGAGACTATGCCACCCCGTAGGAGTGTTAGACTCGTTTCAGTTAGAGGTCGAGGCTATGGCCGTACAGCGGCTGCCGCTAGTGAACCGCCTCTTGTTGTTGATCATACGGACGATCAGGAGGAGATGCAGAATTCGGTAGGGACCCAGCCACCTGCTGGACAACAGACTGTGAGTCAACAGTCTGGTGATGGAGATGCTCATGATCAGCAGCTACCTAGTGAGGATTTGTTGGATTCAGATGACAGTGAGGCTGTGGAGCTGGATAGTGCTATTGTTAATCGGAAGTTGTTACGGTATTTTCAAGACCAGTAAGAAAATTCGAGGAAGCCTATCTCTATAGTATTCCTGAGTGCTGGGATGAGAGTATTTTTGGGTGTGTCCGATGAACACCTATATGATGTTGAGTTATGGATAGAGGATCTTGAGAGGCTTTTTGAGGAGATGAACTATCATGCTAACAAGAAATTGAGAGCTGTTGTTTCACTACTACATGGTGAAGCACAACGTTGGTGGAAGGCTGAGCAGAGATTGAAGTCAACTGATCAGATGTCGTGAGAAACCTTCCGTCAAGCATTCTAGTACCGCTAAGTGGGAGAATAGTATTTAGCTGATCGTCGTCAGGCATTCATGGACCTTAAGTAGGAGGACATGATATTATCTTTATATGAGATTTGGTTTGTGGAGTGGTCTCGGTGTGCACCTGAGTTGGTGGACACAGAAAAGAGTAGATGTCGAGAGTTTATCAAAGGCCTATACTTTTCGATTCATGAGAAAGTGGATCCGTTCAAAGACAAGACATTTAGTGAGTTGGTTGACCGAGCCAAGAAAGTTGAGAGAATGAAATCCCTCTCAAAGAGTTAGACAGTTCAAGAAAGAGATCAAGGCAAAAAGCAACAGGGTTGGTTCAAATGTTCATCATGGTTCATATAGCTATTTCGATAAGAGGGCTAGGGAAGAATCTGATCATTAGGGTAGCCAGAGAATGAGACCGGCCGTTTTGACAGTTCCGATAAGTAGTATCGGTGGGTCGACAGGTTCTTATTCTGTGCCTCAGTATGCTTATTGTAAGAAATGGCACGGTGGGGAGTGTAGAAAGAATAATGGATCTTGATTCAGATGTGGTTCTCTTGATCATTTCCTTAATGATTGTCCACGATCACGTACATGTTCAGTCGTGCAGAGTTAGACACATGCTTCAGTTCAGGCACCTCCTAGAGGTACATAGTAGAGTACGTCAGCTGCATCTAGTACTGCTGGTAGAGGTATACCTTCTCAGGGTGATAGATCAGCTAAATCTGAGGTTAGGAGACCAGGTTTAGTTTTTACAACCGGAGCTCATGGTAATTATGATGACGAGTTTAAGGACATAACATGTATCGTTATGATGTTTCTAGTTCTTATTTTAATCTTAATAGATGAAGAATTTAAGATGAAGAAGTATGTGTGCATACCTGCTAATTTTAGGGGCCTGTCGTTAAGTTTGGAAATTTCGAGGACGAAATTCTTTTAAGGGTGGGAGAATTGTAACACCCTAGAAATTTAATTAGGAACCCTAACTCTAATTTGGAAAATTTTCCCTAAATTGGAACCCTAGGATTTGGAAATTAGGTATCAAGAAACCTAATTAATTGATTTGGGGATTTAATTGAGTAACTCAATTAAATGGACCTAAGTGTGATAATTCAAAGGTTGGTAACTCCTTTGAAATGCGGGATGATCAGAGCCCCTATCCTGCAATTTTCCCATTGTTCATGTGTATTTAACTCTTCTTTTCTCCCAACTCTAGCAGTTGGATAACTTATTCCCTTTTCAGCCGCATCTCAAACTCTCCCCTAAAAGAATTTGCACACGCAACTCTCCTATCTCCCGTTTATTTTTTGGCAAGCCACGGATGAAGGAGTGCTGCCGCTCGTGTGTCGCGTAGCACCCTCACCGCACCTCCTCATCCTCGCAAACCGGCCACCCCCATATCGCATAGCGAGTCGTCGTGGTGAGAACTAGATCGAAAACCTTTCGGCTTTCCCTTTCACCGCCGTAAGCTCTGCCACCGTTTCCCTCTTTTTTCGAGTTGGGTAGGTGAGAGAACGCTTTGTTTGGGCTTCTTTCGTTGTGGTAATCAGTTTTAGTGAGTTGTGGGTTTTATCGCCGCCTTGAGTTTGGCCACCACCGTCGCGCTGTGGCGTTGCCGCCGCATTGTTGATGTTGCTTCCTTGGCTTGTGGTACGGCTGCCTCAGTTGGGGTTTTGTAAACCCTAACTGCCATGTGTGTAAGAGGGAACAAGGGTGGGCTGCCGTGTTGCTGGGTCTTGGGAGTGGGTCTGCTTCCTTGGGACGCATGGTAGAGAGAGAGAGCCAGTGGTTAGGCCATTTGAATGGCCAAGTGTTGGGGCTCGTTAAGCCCAAGCATGTGAGGCCCAAACCGAGTGAGTTATTGGGACTAGGTTAGTGAACCAGCATGTGCAACCTAAACTGGACCGAACCAATATGTGAATCGGTTCAGCAATCGAACCGAATTTGTCTTTGACCGACCCGTGACCCGAGATGATGTCAGCAGGGACCAGTACAATGATGTCAGCGCTAACCAGGGGATATGACGTCAGTGCTAACCAGGGAGGATGACATCGGCATTGACTAGAGTGATGACATCAGCGTTGACCTGACTGGTCAAAGTCAATGCTGACTGTTGACCGTTAACTTTTTCAACCAACTTGATTTTGACATTTCTCGACGTCCTGAGTTCGTTTTTGTAGCCCGTTTCGTCTAATTCGAACCCGAATTGATAGATTTGTTAATTGTAATCTATTTTTGAGAAATCTAAGGAGTTGTGTATGAAATCTAATGAGATTTAAATTATATGTTTCAGACGACATCGATTTCGAGGACGACGTTTTACCACTACCTCCTCTTATTCAACCTGCTCATGCACCTTCTGTGAGAGATACACGTGTGTTCTTAGCATCGTTCAGTTAGGTGGAATAGTAATAATTTTGATAGAATGTGAATTTAACTTAGAACTCTACCTCGTAGGTTCTGACTAGAGGTGTGTTCTCTGTCTGTGCTATATTCTGTGAAATGTTTTACAAACTTTGCATGACTATTTTCTGGGTTGAGATTTCACTGAGATTCGAGAAGCTATGCATACTGTGAACTATGTTTTATGAGATTATCAGAACTTTTGAGATGTGTTCCTCGTATTTTAGTATGATACAACTGTGTTAACAATGTGATCATAAACATTATTTTATCATGCATGGGATGGGTTGTACGGAGGAAGAAGTGGTTTGACCACACTGTGATTGGAGAAATAAGGGGTGAGGGGTTCAGGAAAACTACCTCCATTATGACCGGTTGGCTCTGCCACCACTGTGATTGGCATTAGTAGTTGGGTAGTGTGACTATATATTAGTATCATCTCATACAATGTGTTTTATAATGACATGTTTTACATTGTGTTATTTTTGTGAAACTATGTTTTGTGATTGATGCACTTAGAGACACACTGTGTAACACCCTTAACGTATACTCGTAAATCAAATATACATTAAAGATGTTACGGAGTCGTTTAAAGAAATCTCGACTTATAAATTTATTTTTTACAAGTATTTACAAATTTTAGTTTGTAAATATAACCCTTTCTCAGTTTTCTTGAAAATACAACCTATGTGCAGTTAGCTAGTTTCAACCATGAATTAATTATTTTAAAACATATTTGGCAATTATTAAAAACAACAGTTCAATTCAGGGTGAAAACTAGGTTCGCTATCTAGGCCCTTTCTTGACTTTAAAATCTTTACGCGATTACCGATTATTCTTATTAGCAAAGTAATTATCCTTTCTACCTTAGCTTTATTCTGTTACAATGTTAATGCCTTATTTTGCTTTATCCATATACGATTCATCATCAAAACTGATTACTTATCTATCATTTAATCTAATTTAATGCATCATACTCTACTAGCAATTAAATAATTACATGCCCACTAGAGATTATCATAAGCTATAATATCTTACTGATGTTTTGCAGATTGAAGCTTGATCAGCATGCCCGACTCCTCTTCAAATACTCCATCTTAATCTACGTGTGAAACAAACACACGGTAAGTACGAACTTAGTGAGGCAAAACTTATAAATCAAAGTAAAGCACTTTGATTTTAATAAAAATTGCATAATAAATAAAATACTGAATATAACATATAAAAAATTTAGAATCATATAGAATGACTTATCGAAGTCGTTCCTTTGTCATGTAACCTGTAAAAATCAACATCTCATATACATATATAAGGCAATGTCATGTCAAATAAAATATCCAGTAAATCATTTTGTTTTCATTTAAATCATATCACTTCCACTTTTTACTTCCTTTTCGATCACTTGTACTTGTTACTTTTTATTCAATTCATAGCTCAATGTAATGTAATTGAGAATACATGGTATGCGAGTCACTATTGAGTATGCACATGTGTGGCATCAACCAATTTGTTGTGCCAAAATAAAACACTGTATCACTGAATCACTTTATAACTGTTGTAAACTTATACAACATCACTGTATCACTAGGTCATAGCTGTAGAACACAGCATCACTGTTTCACTTTATAACTGTTGTACACTTATACAACATCACTGTATCATTATACTCTCACCTTATTGGCATGCTAATTATACCAATAAATCTCATAATACATACAATGGGTTTTAAACATTCACTGTTATGTATCATTCACTTATCTAAAATATCAAAAGATATTAACATCTCACAATATCATATAAAAATGCATTGGACGGTTCATACCCACAAATCATTCATAGTTCATTTCAAAAAATCATTGAAAAGATATCATTTGTGAATCAACATTTGAGATAGACTCATCGCAAGTCTTTCTCATATCAAAATAAAATAGTAGAGATGCACTCACCTGGGCCATTTATTAGCTTGCCTCACTAAGCTCTACTCGATCCTTTCCTTCATAATACCTTGACCCTTCTTTTGGTCCGAAACAAACTTCATTGATCATATAAATACGAATAACATTCGTTAGATTCAAATCTAACAATACTTTAAACATGCTATCGAATCTAGTCATTCGAATATACAAAATTTCCAAAAGTTGTCCCTTCCTTATACTATCCAAAACCCATTTTCATCTTTAATGACCATTTAGAACTTCCATTAACCCTTTTCAAGCTTGCTAATTAACCTTAGATACAAAATGCATCAATTCTCATTTTCTGACAGATTGCACTACCTTCAAAGAAATATTTCTATAAAATAATCTAAAACTCAAAATTTGACTCCGTTTGTTTTGAAAGAAACTAGATTCGACAAGATTTTCACCCATATAAATTAATAGCCCAAATTCAACTCGTACAATTTATGACAAATTTTCAAAGTCAATTTCCAGTGCTGATTTCGGAACAAACTGCCATACTGTTTTCTAACCTTTCACCACTTAAAAATTCTTATCTTTTTACTCGGAACTCAAAATCAGTTTCCGTTTGTTGGAAACGAAACTAGACGAACAAATCTTTACATCAGTATAAAATCCACCATCTAACCATTTTTGTAGAATTTATGATGAATTTTCAAACTTACTGCCAAATCCAGTTTTCTACACAACTTCCATAAATAACTTCAAACTTTATATTAACTTCTCCTTACTTCTCTACTTTTCAATTTAGTCCAATTACTTTCTTAAAACCACCAACTTATCACCTTCTTCATCAGATAATTATTCACAATAATTTCCTCAAATTTTCCTTCTTTCTGAAATAGTCACTACTTTGATTCAACGTTGGTTTAGTATTCTAACTTTAATTTCACATCTCCAACATCATCAATAACATAAATACACTTCAAAATCATAAAAATTCAGATTAGACCTGTAACTTTCAAAATTGCCGAAATGGTCCCTATACCTTTAACTAGATCATTTATCCAACATCACAAACCCTAAATCAAACTTGAATCCATAAACCCTAATCATCTTCATACAAACTAAAATATGTAGGTTTTAAATCCCAACTCAAAACATGATTTTATCATCATAACAACTTAATTTTCACTTAAATTTCAACATAGAATCATAAAATCTCAAAACCCCCAAATTAGTCCATAAACCATAATTTCTTTTCTTACAAAATTCTCATCAATCAAGCATGTTTTCCATGGATTATTTACACCAAAAGATAGAGCTTGAAGAGTAGAACAACTTTGTAGTTGAAGAGATTACCTAAAAATTGAGTTTCGGGGCTTGAATCGAACTTGGAATATTTCTCTTTTCTTTTCCCCTCATTTTCGAATAGCATGAAATATATATGAGAAAGATTTTTCTCATTTTTTAATATTAATCCACATGTTTAAAATAAAATGAATTTTTAATTCTTTTTACATAGTGAAATTACCTCTTTACCCTTTTCATCCAATGGCCATGATTTAATCTTATCAAAAATCAATGGCCATGATTAAATCCATGTGTATTTGACCTTTCAAAATTGCCCTCAAAGTTCCAAAATATTTCAAAAATGTCATCCATGACAAATGTCCAATTTACCCTCCAACTAGACTTTATTTACAACAAGACTTAAAAATTGTCATTCCATTAAAATTGAACCAAATTGGTTCCATTATAACCAGCCTCCTTCCAAAATATCATAAATTTTAATTTATGATATTTATTCAATCCAATTATTCGAATTTCACTTAATACGATTTTCAAATTTCCTTTATTTGAGCATTATAACCATTCCATCATATTCTAACTAAAATTAGTTAGAATCCCATCAACATTAATAAAATATTCATAAAATAATATTTTATGAATTTCCCTAATCTTTGAAACTGTCTTTAAAATTTCAATTCAATCTGACATATCGATATCCATAAAATACTTCTACTGCGATTTTACCTTTTCCGAGCTATTGGATTTATTTCGAAAATTCTATATTTCCATATTCAGGAAATAAACTCTATTATCCCATAAAACTTCTTTTTGCCAAGGACTTAGACTGAATTTTCCTAATTCAGTCTATTATTCTGATAATTATCGAAAATCTTCATAGAATAAAATTTCTCTTTGAATTCCTCTATCAATAATCCATACAAATTTTCTCTACTATTACTGAGTCCAACATATCGATTAGAAACACTTTTATGGGACCTTCCCAGAGGTCACCATCTTAATATTTCCCTAACATGTACACGCTTAATAATTTTATTCGATCCAAATTCGAATAATATAAGCCTCGTATGAAAAATCCGATAACACAAAAATACCACTCTTGGGGTGAGCTATCTATTTACGGGGTTAGATTACATAACTTTTTAAAATTACACTTTGGTCCCTGAACTTTTCCAAAGTTTACATTTTAACCCCAAAACTTTCAAAATTTACATTTTGGTCACTAGCCAAAATTTGGTATATTACACACTGGGCTTAATAACTCACTCCCTTATAGCTTTTCTTTCAGATTCCTGACTCTAGGCGACCTGGTACTCGGAGGACCTCTTGCATTTTCAACTTATTACTTTCTCAGTACAAACTAATAAATATCAAGTTATTATTATTATTATTATTATTATTAATCTTATTATGTTTTTATCGGATTTGGGTTGTAATTTGGACTAGAGACTATTTGGGAGTTGAGGATATTTTCAGTATGCATGTTTTTATTATTAAACTAAATATTTTATTATACTTTTGGATTTAATGTTTTGATGGATGTTAACGAACTTATAAAGTATCTTTTATAGAAAAGTTAAATGATTTGTTTTAAATAAATTGGTTTCTTGATGGCAAAGTTTTCAACGGTGACTTCCTAAATTTGGCCCTTCCTTCTTGGTTGGGTTTAGGGGGTTACATTTTCATCAAATCACAGAGGTGAAAGGCTTGTTTTCTTAATCTCTTGATTTGTAATTGATTCTTTATCTTTGACTTCCAAAACTTTATTGAATTTTTATGTTTTCAAGCTTTAAACAATCAATTGAGGGAGAAATCACACAATAGAGGTAAGGTTCATTCTTCTCTATTGATGGTTCTATATTGATATTCCCAAGTATTTGATCCTTGATTTATGATTTATAAACTGATTTTGTGTTTCTATAATGATTAATTGATTTAATTGGGTAAAATTGATGAAATAGTGGAAGATCTGAATTGGATATGTTTTCCAGTGTTGAGGATTGTTTTTAAACACATTTTGGATGTATTACATTTTTGTTAAGTTGGTTTTAAGAATGGAATCCCGAAACTCTTGAATCCCTAGTTGTTAAAGCTGTTAGATTTGTGTTTTTGTGGTGCTGAGGTGGTTGCGTAGTTGCTAGAAGTATTTGGATGAATTAATCTTGTTTTTAAGTGTTAACTGGTGATGTTTGATGGATTGAATCATTGTAGTATGGCTGGGTTAAGTTTCGAAAGTTTTTGATGATGATTTCGATATGTTTCAGATAGGTTTTGAGTGGGCAACTTGAGAGTTATGAGTAATTGCTTGTAGGCAATGGTTTGAATGCATAATGATGCATTTTCCCTCTGGTTTTATGTGGTTAACATAGGGGATAATCAAAGCGACGAAGCTTGACGTTGATTGTGGCTTGCTGGTAGCTTGATTCGCGTTGGCGAGAAAAGCAAAGCGTATCAGTGAGTGGAAACTGGTTAAACACCTTTAAAAGGTTTAAGTGAAGCGAATCATGGTTTTGTATATATTGCTTTGGAATTTAAGCATGCTGTTGCATAAAATGCTTTAGAATTTAAGCATGGTTTTTTATATAATGCTTTGGGGGTTTAAGTATGTGGATTATAGTGTTTTGTATACGGTCGATATGCATGTTTTGAAATGCATCATTGGAATTTTCTTAGGTCGTAAGCATGGTTTGAAAACAAGTGTTTAGTTTTCAAGGGTTATAATGCATCATTGTTTTAAAGAGCATCCTCACTAAGCATGCGTGCTTACGCTATCTTTTTCCTAATGATGCAGAGCATTGAAGTTTTGAGGCTGCAAAAAGTGATCCTAAGACAAAGACTACTTTGAGTACGAACTCGGTTTACGTTTTTGGTTAATAAGGCAATGTGTTTGCCATATTTTGGGGATTTGTATTTCTGTTATTCCAAGAGTTTTAAGCATGAGAAGTGCTGGATTTTATGGTTTGTTTGATGTTGATTGAGCTTGAGTGATTCTTGCCTATGTTGTTGCTAGCCAAGTGCTAGAGTATGCATTTAGTTGGTTTTGATTGGTTGCCATAGTTTGATGATTCAAGCAAGTTTGGTGTGATGCTATGAATGTATAAGCATGTTGAGTATGCCTTAAATGTACCAAATGTGAGTTTAGTTGCTTGGTGAAATGATATTAGGATGCATGCCTATAGAATGTCTTGAGTAGTATAAATGCCATGAATGGTTGCTGAATCTGTGATGCTTTGGTTAGTAATGTTGTATAAGTATTTGAAGCGTGTTAGAGTGTTTTTGAAATCATCAAAATGTGATTTGACAAAAAATTGGGACATTATAGGTCCAAGCGTACTGATACTGGTGTCCTTGTTTCGGTACGGGTAAGCCATTCTACGCTTAGCGTACTGGTACGCGGACAACTATTTTGGCCTGCGATTCGGTACTCGAGAGGGTGTTTCGATACAATACAAGTTTTCATGAAGGGTGTTTCGATATGCATAAGCGTATCGGAACGATATTTGGTTATTGGAATATGAGCTTTTGGAAAATGTTAAGGCGTACCGAAACACCTCTAGGCATACCGATACGGTTTTAGTTGAATCTGTTATTTTGGAATCTTTGAAGGTTTGTATTCCTTTCATTTTGGTCCCTGAGTTTTGTGAGTGCAATTGGATGAACTTGAATGATCATTTTGATCTAAAATTTGAGATGTTGTCATGAACTGGTTTTTGAAATTGTTCTCCAGTTTGCTTCGGCAAACCTAACGTAGTTCTCTCAGTTCGGTCGGGCGTCTAGGCCGGGTCAAGGGGGTTACATTTGTTGGTATCAGAGATAGGTTACGAAAAGTTAGGATGTTGTTGTTTGATTATTTGGTAATGTGTGAAATGCACGGTGATTGTGTGTTTGTTCGATGATTGTTTAATAACATGTTGGGGTATGATTTGGGAACACATTGCCTATTACCGAGGTTTTAAAATGTTTTATAAGGTTGTCTTGGATCCTTGTCTAATGCTAGCCTGAATTTAATGTGTTTTATGCTTTTGTTTGCATGGTTCAACGTGAGACGTGTTCGATGGCTAATAACGCGGGAGTTGAGTAGAATAATGTTGAAGAAGGGAATCCCCCTAATATTTTACCTCTTTCTCCTCTGTTGGTTCCTCCTGTTGATGTTGGGGGAAGGTGTGCCCCAGGCTCCTCATGTGCCAATTTTTGGTGACCTGACTCTGTTAATCCAAGCGATGATGGGAGCATTTCAAGCAGCAGTGGCTGGGGTCTAAGTGCAAGCACGGGCACCTACTGTGGTGGCTAATCAAGGTTTACCCTTGGAGCATCTTCAAAGTTTGAGAGGCAGGGAATTTCAGGGTTTGAGTCCTGAGGTGGCGAGGGTTGGCTGGAGAAGACAATCCGCATTCTGAACCAGATGGGCTGTAATGAGGAGCGCAAGTTGGGTTGCACTGTGTCACTGTTGCAAGGTGATGCATATCATTGGTAGGTGGCCACAATTGTTGGCGTTCCCAAGGCAGATGTGACTTGGGAGTTCTTTCAGAGAGCTTTCAAGAGGAAGTATCTTGCCACTCAGTATTGGGATATGAAAAGGCGTGAGTTTATGTCGCTATCTCAGGAAGGCATGCTATTATCGAATATGAGGTAAAGTTTGTATGCCTGAGTCAGTATGCTCTAGAGTTAGTTCCTGATGATTAGCAGATATGTGATTGATTCTGATATGGTCTTGTTAAGGACATTAAGACTTATCTCCTCGCTGTGGATTACACAGATTTTGATGTCCTAGTCAATCAGGCCAAGGATATTGAGTAGTCCTTAGGTTCATCATTCTAGGCCGTGGTGTGAGCTTGAGCAAGAGAGTCGCTGATTCTAGCTATTTTGAGAGGCAGAATAGGAGGTTCATGGAAAAGAGGCATAAGCCGGATCACAGGCGTGGTGGTGGTGTCGGTCAGGGTAACCCAGGAGTTCGTTTCGTAGCTGAGTGTGAGCACTGTGGTAGATGTCACATGGGTGCGTGCTGGGGAAATACCTTGAGCTGTTGGATTTGTAGATCTCCTAATCACGTGAAGTGTGATTATCCTCGTGCTGTGAAGAATGTGCTGGTTCATGTTGCTGCATCTTCTAGGGGCCGAGGTCGTGGCAGGGGTAATTTCCAGAGGTGTGAGGATGGTCAGAGAGTTGTAGCTCATGCTTTTGTAGTGCGACCAGAGAATGGTGGACCAGCTTGGATCTATGCCCATCGCGAAGGTCGCAATGACACGGATGTGACCGCGGGTACCTTTACTTTGCAATCCTTGTCATTGTTATCTTTGATTGATTCGGGGTCTACTCATTCATACATTTTGAGTGTCCCTGTTGAGATCCTTGATGTTGGCATGTTAGTAACTAGTTCCTTTGGTGAGACGGTTACCACTAGAAAGTTGTATAGTTGGTGTCCCTTGGTTGTGCAAGGTCACGAGTTTTTCGCGAATCTATGGAGTTACCATTTCATGGCTTTGATGTCATTTTGGGTATGGATTGGTTGAGCTAGAACAAGGCAGTTGTGGATTGTTAATCCAAAAGGATTTCTTTGAGGTTAGCCGATGATTATGAAGTTGTGGTGGTTGGCGAGAATGTAAAGTTCTTATCCAATGTTGTCTCGGCTACTCGGGCAGAAAAGATGATGCGAGGAGGTTACCAAGCTTATTTGGCAATTGTGATGAATCCTGAGGCTAAAGGTGTTCAGGTGCAGGATATTCGAGCTGTTTGTGATTTCTCGAAGGTTTTCCCTGAAGAGTTACCAGGTTTACCGCCGGATAGAGAGGTAGAGTTTGATATCAAGACGTACGTGGGTACACGCCGGTGTTTATTGCTTCTTATAGGATGTCACCAAAAGAATTGAAGGAGTCAAAGTCACAGCTTCAGGAGTTGTTAGACCATGGGTTCATCCGACCGAGTGTTTCGCCTTGGGGTGCTCCGATTCTTTTTGTGAAAAAGAAGGATGGTACAATGCATATGTGCATTGATTACCGTCAGTTGAACAAGCTAACAGTGAAAAACAAGTATCTTTTACTGAGGATTGATGATATGTTTGATCAGTTCTGTTAGGCAGCGGAGTTCTCTAAGATTGATCTAAGATCGGGGTACTATCAATTGAAGGTTAAGGATGAGGATGTGCATAAAATCGCATTTTGTACGAGGTACGGGCATTATATGTTCTTGGTCATGCCTTTTGGTTTGACAAATGCCCCGGCTACGTTCATGGGTATGCTGAATATGGTGTTCCATGAATATCTTGTTCAGTTCGTGGTAGTTTTTATAGATGATATTCTTGTGTACTCACGTATCGAGGAAGAACATGATCGGCATTTGCGGATTGTATTGTAAGTGTTGAAGGATAACCAGTTATACGCCAAGTTGAGCAAGTGTGAGTTTTGGCTTAAGGAAGTGATGTTCCTTGGTCATGTGGTTTTCTCGGAGGGTATTCATGTTGATCCACAGAAAATTAAGGCTATTCTCAATTAGAAGCAACCTAAATCTGTTTCGGAGGTTCGCAGTTTTCTTGGGTTGGTTGGTTATTACCCCTGCTTTGTTGATGGGCTTTCTAGTATCGCGGCACCATTAACGAAGTTGTTACAGAAGAATGTTCCTTACATGTGGACGGAGAAGCAACAACTTAGTTTTGAGAAGTTGAAGGAAGTTTTGACACATGCTCCTGTGTTGATTCAACCTGAGTCCGGAAATGAGTTTGTGATTTATAGTGATTCATCTTACGTTGGGTTGGGTTGGGTTGTGTGCTGATGCAAGATGGTAAGGTTGTGGCCTATGCGTCGAGGAAACTGAAGGTTCATGAGTGCAACTATCCAACTCATGATTTGGAGCTTGCGGCTGTGGTGTTTGCCTTGAAAATTTGGAGACATTATCTTTATGGTGAGAAGTGTGTTGTTTTCACAGACCATAAGAGTTTGAAGCATTTGATTTCTCAGAAGGATTTGAATCTTAGGTAACGCAAATGGTTGTAGTTGTTTAAGGATTTTGACAATTGAGTATCATCTTGGTAAAGCCAACGTGGTTGCAGATGTTTTGAGTCGTAAGGTTGTGGTTGAGCTTAGAGCTATGTTTGCAAGGTTGAGTGTGACGCGGGAAGGTAGTTTGTTGGTTGAATTGCAAGTTAAGCCTACGATGTCACAGTTGATTAAAGCTAAGTAACTGTTTGATGATTCCTTGGTTGAGCATGTTAATGATATAGCAGAGGGTAATTCGATGAATTTTCATTTTTATGGTGATGGAGTTTTGTGTTTCAAAGGTCGAATAGTGGTGCCGGATGATTCGAAGTTGAGGCACACTATTTTGACGGAGGCACATTCTAGTCATTTTGCTATGCATCCTTGTAATGTGAAAATGTATCGAGGGTTGAAAGAAGCATACTATTGGGTTTGTTTGAAAAAGGAAGTGCCTGAGTTCATTTCTAGGTGCATGGTATGTCAGCAGGTCAAGGCTGAACATCGGTTTCCATCCGGGTTGTTGCAACTATGGAGAATTCTAGAATGGAAATGAGAGAGAATCACCATGGATTTTTTTTCAGGATTACCTTTGACACCGGCTGAAAAGGATTCTATTTGGGTGATTGTGGATTGATTTACGAAGTGTGCACATTTTCCGCCAGTGCATACGACGTATACGATGGACAAGTTGGCAGATTTGTACATTGTTGAGATTGTGCGTTTGCACGAGGTACCGAATTCCATTGTTTCATATAGAGATCTGAGGTTTACAGTGAGATTTTGGGTGAGTTTGCACCGGGCTTTAGGTACGATATTGAACTTCAGCATTGTGTATCATCCTCAGTCAGATGGTCAGTCTGAGCGGGTTATCTAGGTTTTGGAGGATATGTTGAGATGTTGCATTATTGAGTTCCAAGGAACCTGGGAGAAACATTTACCTTTGGTTGATTTGCATATAACAACAGTTACCAAGAGAGTATACAGATGGCGCCGTATGGAGCATTGTATGGCCGGAAGTGTCGTACGCCCTTGTGTTGGGCTGAGGTAGGGGAAAAGAATATTTCCTTGCCGGATGTGTTGAAGGAAATGAATGAAAAGGTAAAGCTTGTGTGTGATTGCTTGAAGGTGGCTGCGGATCGACAGAAATCTTACGCGTATTTGAAGCGTAGGGAAATTGAATACGCGGTGGGCGATCGCGTGTTCTTAAAGGTGTCACCATGGAAAAAGGTGATGAGGCTCAAACGTAAAGGTAAGCTTAGTCTAAGGTTTATTGGGACGTACAAGGTTCTTGAGCGTGTTGGTCCTGTGGCTTATCGGTTGAGGTTGCCTCCTGAGTTGAAGAAAATACATGATGTGTTCCATGTATCCATGTTTCAGAGGTACCGGTCGGATCCCTCGCATGTTATACCGGTGGAGCATTTTGAGTTGAGGCCAGATTTGTCCTATGATGAGGAGCCGGTGGAAATCATTGATTCCAGGAGCAAAGTTCTTCTTGGTAAAACGATTGAGCTTGTTAAGGTCTTGTGGCGACACCGTGGTGTCGAGGAAGCCACTTGGAAGAGCAAGACGGGCATGCTGGAGTAATTTTCGCATTTGTTTCCTCCAGGTAAATTTCGAGGACAAAATTTCTTAAGTGGGGGAGAGTTGTAACACCCTAGTTTACAAAATTTCTTAAATTTCGCATTCGGGTTGATTTCTGGATTTAATTGGATTAAATATTTTTGAAGGTGATAAAATTGAGCAAAAATACTCTAAAATCATATTTTAATATATGAAAAATATTGGTGAAATCAATTTTGGAAAATAGGTTTTGGAAGGGTGACATTTTGGTTAGTGACCAAATTGTAATTTTTGAAAACTGTTTTTAAAGGTGACTAAAATGAAAAGGATCAAATTCTTAGAATCCTTAAGGAGCTAATTTACCAAGTTTTTGCTGGTGATTTCTCTCTTCAATTAAGTCATTTTAACATGTGTTTTAAAAGATAATTAAAAGGGATTTTAGATATTTAAGTTAGTTATCACTTTTAAAGAAAATTGGTGTAACTTTTCTCTCCACTTCTTTTCTGCAAAATATTCTTATTTTCATCAAATCATAGAGGTGAGAGGCTTGTTTTCTTAATTTCTTGATTTGTAATTGTTTCTTTATCTTTGACTTACAAAACCTTATTGAATTTTTATGTTTTTCAAGCTTTAAACAATCAATTGAGGGAGAAATCACACAATAGAGGTAAGGTTCGTTCTTATCCTCTATTGATGGTTCTTTATTGATATTCCCAACTATTTGATCCTTGATTTATGATTTATAAACTAATTTTGTGTTTCTATAATGATTAATTGATTTAATTGGGTAAAATTGATGAAATAGTGGAAGATCTGAATTGGATATGTTTTCCAGTATTGAGGATTGTTTTTAAACACGTTTTGGATTATTATATTTTTGTTTAGTTGATTTTAATAATGGAGTCCCGAAACTCTTGAATCCCTAGTTGTTATGGTTGTTAGATTTGTGTTTTTGTGGTGTTGAGGTGGCTATGTAGCTACTGGAAGTATTTGGATGAATTAATCCTGTTTTTATGTGTTAATTGATGATGTTTGATGGATTGAATCGTTGTAGTATGGCTAGGTTAAGTTTGGAAGTGTTTGATGATGATTTCGGTATGTTTCAGATAGGTTTTGAGTGGGCAACTTGAGAGTTGCGGGTAATTGCTTGTAGGCAATGATTTGAATGCATAATGATGCATTTTTCCTTCTGGTTTTATGTGGTTAAAAAAGGGGATAATCAAAGTGATGAAGCTTGACATTGATTGTGGCTTGTCAGAAGCTTGATTCGCATTGGCGAGCAAAGCGAAGCGTATCAGTGAGTGGAAACTGGTTAAACGCCTTTAAAAGGTTTAATAAAAGTTGTTGGGAGTTTAGGATAAGTTTGAAACACTTACCTAAATGCGGAAGTAAGTTTTCCCTCTTTTGTTCTTTAATATCGGTTCGAATATGAACATGTGTAATTCATGTTTTGGTCGTAAACATGGTTTGATTTACTTACTAGAAATGCATGATTTTAAGTACATATGTAGGGGTTTAAAAGTATAAGAAAAGCTAGTGAGCATTGATTTTCATTACGGTCGGGAATGGTGTTATTGCTTTGGCAATGTGATTGCATATGTGGTGGTTTTGTATAATGCATTGTAAAACCGTGAGGAAATGGTTTTGTAAATGATATATTGGTTGTATGACATGATGAGAAAACATTTGGATATAGTTGGCATACCATAGGATGAAGTGCACTATAATATGTTAAAAATTGATCATGGTTAAGAGTCCTTGAGGTAAGTAGTCAGCTACTAGGATTATAATGTTGTCACTTGGGTTGAGCGGTCAGCTCCCCTTGTTGATGTTGATCTTATGGTCGGCAAGGGTGTTATATCATGCGGTCGCCATGGTATGGGTCATGGTAGTGGTCGACTATCATGGGAGATCCGTGTATCCGAAATGTAAGGTTAACGATCAGTTACCTAAATATTAGCGGACGGCTAATCAAGGATAGAGGTCGTCTATCGGGGTCACTATAAATGCCAATATATGAAAATTCAAGTGTTGAACTTGTTTTGTAATGCTTGGGAATTTAAGCATGGTTTTGTATATATTGCTTTGCAATTTAAGCATGGTGTTGTACAAAATTCTTTGGAATTTAAGCATGGTTTTGTATATAATGCTTTGGGGATTTAAGCATGTGGATTATAATGTTTTTCATATGGTCGATATGCATGTTTTGAATTGGAATCATTGGAAATTGCTTAGGTCGTAAGCATGGTTTGAAAACAAGTGTTTAGTTTTCAAGGGTTATAATGCATCATTATTTTAAAGAGCATCCTCACTAAGCTTGTGTGCTTACACTCTCTTTTTCCTAATGATGCATAGCATTGAAGTTTTGGAGCTGCAAAAGCAAGGCTAAAGTGAGCCTAAGACAAAGACTACTTTGAGTATGAAATCGGTTTATGTTTCCAATTAATAAGGCAATGTGTTTGCCATATTTTGGGGATTTGTATTTCAGTTATTCCAAGAGTTTTAAGCATGAGAAGTGTTGGGTTTTATGGTTTGTTTGATGTTGATTGAGCTTGAGTGAATCTTGCCTATGTTGTTGCTAGCCAAGTGCTAGAGTATGCATTTAGTTGGTTTTGATTGGTTACCATGGTTTGATGATTCAAGCAAGTTTTGTGTGATGCTATGAATGTGCAAGCATGTTGAGTATGCCTTAAATGTACCAAATGTGAGTTTTTGTTGCTCGGTGAAATGATATTAGGATGCATGCCTATAGAATATATTGAGTAGCATAAATGCAATGAATGGTTGCTGAATCTGTGATGCTTTGGTTAGTAATGTTGTATAAGTGTTTGAAGCATATTTGAGTGCTTTGGAAATCACCAAAATGTGATTTGACAATAATTGGGACATTATAGGTCCAGGCGTACTGGTACGGGCGTCCTTGTTTCGTACGGGTAAGCCATTCCAAGCTTAGTGTACCGGTATGCGGGCAACTGTTTCGGTACAGGCTTAAGCTATTTTGTCCTGCGCTTCGGTACTCAAGAGGGTGTTTCAATACGGTACGAGGTTTTCATGAAGGGTGTTTCGATACGCGTAAGCGTATCGGTACAATATTTGGCTACTAGAATCCGAGCTTTTGGAAAATGTTAAGGCGTACCAATACACCTCTAGGCATACCGATACGGTGTTAGTTAAATCTGCTATTTTGGAATCTTTGAAGGTTTTTGTTTCTTTTATTTTGGTCCTTGAGTTTTGTGAGTGCAATTGGATGAACTTGAATGATTATTTTGATCTAAAATTTGACATGTTGGCATGAAACATGACTAATTGAGGATCGATAACCTTAATTTTAGTAATGGTCCAATAATTTATTATATTTGCATTTTAGTCCTTAAAATGTATTGAATGTAATTGGTTGCCTTTTCGTGGTTCGTTTCCTTTGAAAATTCTCCCGCTGCAAGTATGTACATTTAGGAATATTAATGTGCATCTAGATAAGATAAAAGAAAAAAATAGAGCGGTTATCGAAATTGTTCTCCGGTTTGCTTCAGTAAACCCAATGTAGTTCGCTCAGTTCGGTCGAGGGTCTAGGCCGGGTTGAGGGAGTTACAGACTCGATCTGACCCAGACCTGATCCGATCCGACCTGAAACCCGACCCGTTGACCTGAACTGTCTGATTCAACTCACTAAGTTAACTCGTCCGAGTTAACTCAGTAACTAAGTCAACTAGGTGACATCAGCGTTGACCACGTACCTGACGTCAACGTTGACCTGATGTCATCATTGACTGCTGACGTCAGCATTGACTTTGAATTTGACCAGAAAAGTTAATTTTTTCTGAAAACCCCTACCTATGTTTTTTGACGTTCTGAGTCCGTTTTTGAAGTCAGTTTTGTGAAATTCAAACCCGAAAGCCTCCAAATTTGATCTTGAAACTGAGTGAGCCTATGTGTAATTATTCAGTTTAACTGTATTTTATTCAAGTTATGGACTAATTAAGGACTGTGTAATTGAAGGATTTCACGGCTCTTTGTATATGAGCTTAGAGAAGATGCCAAATTTGGGCTCGAGATTGATCGAATGGAGTATCATGGGTCGACCATTGTAGCAAAGATTCGAGGTAATACACTACTTTCTTCTGTATGCTTTATGAAACATAAGGGTATTTGGTAAATGTTTGCATGATCATGTATAAGCATATGGTTAAAATGTTGATGTCTAATCGATGATGAAAATAACAGTGATAATCTAGATAAAATTATAATATTCAGATGTGAAGGTAAATAAATGATAAGGAAATGATTTGAAATCTATTCTCGAGTTGATTAAACACTAACACAACTGAAAACTCTATATGTGGAAATTATAGTAACATGGTTCAGTCTCGTGAGATAATAAATTATACAGATTCTCTTGAGTTATGAATAAATCTTTGAAGAGGAAATTTACAGGAAATTATTCATATGTCTGAATTTATCAAAGTGATGCAAATTATTGAGTTGTTTGAAAGACTAAAATGACTAATGGGATGAAAAAACAAATAAGACTGATTTGATTGGACTGGTCGTAATGACCGAAAATGTTGAAGTATTCTTGAGCACTAAAATTTACCAAATTATCTGGAAGAATGGATAAACCTTTGAGTTTTGAAACGAATGAATAGTTGAAAGGACTGAAAGGATCAGAATAACTGAAACACCTTCTGACATCGAAATGTCTGAAATACCCTCAAATTTTTAAAACATTGAAGGCACTCTTAAGACTGATTTAGAATTTCCAATAAAACCAAACAATTGTAATTCCTCTAACTGTTGTAAGATACGACCCCGTTCGATGGTTGTTTCTGATATGAATGTAATAATGGAAGAATACTGCATAATAATTGTTCAACTATTCGGGGCTTGTTAATGATGATTTGAGACGATGAACTATTCTGCTATAAAATGTTGTCAGCATTAAGTTTCGAACACGTGTGAAGTGTATCTGTTCGAATGCTTGGTGAGTAACGCCTTGTTGAACGTGTTTAACTTGAATGGACTTGAAATTCTGGCAAGTCGTTAGCAATCTTCTATACAACAAATCACATACTTGAAGTACGATACTGAGGTGTCAGCATGAATACAGGTTTGATTGCTCGTAGTAGGTTTAGATGGTTGATAAAAGTGACATGTTTTGTTATTTATCGTGGTATGTTATAAGAAGGAAAACATGTATGGATTTACATGTCTGGTTATCGGTTAGAACAATAACAATGTGTTTTTATTTGTCAGTGAAGCTTGGTGACTCGATGAGTAATTAAAAATCATGAATTATGTATTTAACTCTGTCGAATTAAATTACTAAATTAACTTTAAAAGTTAAAAGGACCAAAATACCATCCTGAGCTAAATTGTTTAGTCCCTCATGTTATATCCTGAATCCTGAATGATCCTAGACTATATGAATTTCTGGATTTATTCCAGATATCTGAACTACTACATGATTGTTATATTTTGAAATTTTGAATGCTTCTGATGAATTAAGTTCTGAATGTCATAATGGCGTCATTATTCACCATACCCCTTGTATAATAATCTCTTTCTGAAAGTTGTTCATAATTTGTAAAATATACTTTCTAATATGATATTGTGACTATCTGTTCCGATTCAAAAGCATGACCTACTATCTTCGGGCTAAACTGATATTTTTGGGTATTTTTGGGAATATGATGTGAAGTCTTGTAGGCAGCCCTGATCAAGCTGACCTTCTGTTAGGCCTTGTGCCTTATGTTAGGCTCCTACGCCCTATTGGGCCTGGGGTAAGTCCTTCTGTTAGGCCTCCTACGCCTTCGGGCTTAGGACCAGCCTCCTATCAGGCCTCGTACGCCTTCAGGATTTGGACCAGCCTCCAGTTAGGCCTCCTCGCCTTCGAGCTTAGGACCAGCCTCCAGTTAGGCCTCCTACGTCTTCAGGCCTAGGACTAGCCTCTAGTTATGGGCAAATTGCATATTGGTGTTCGATTGGAGGATAGCTAGGTGATACTTTTCTTTTGTCCCTCTCTCTATTACTGTTGAAATTCTACAATTGTCTGAAAAACACCGTCCTTCCCGATCAAAAATTGATAGAACACGTTAAACCTTCTAGTTTAATTCATGTACTCTAACTCATTCCTGATTTTTTTGGACCATAGACATTTAGTCTGGTATTCAAGTATTGAAATCCAGGATGATTCTGTTACATTCATATCATATATAGAATATGTTGTAACCAAGCTATCGTAGTTTTATGTTTAGCTATATGCCTGCTTTTGCTTATAGTATCACTTGGTAGCTTTGTATTACTGAGCTTTTCCAAGCTCACTTTGTTTCACCATTGCAGGTTAAAGGAATCTGATCATGAATCTATGACCGATATCAGTTTGGGAGTTCTTTTGGCGTTGCACGTGGAGTACGGTACTTGTGTATTAGTGGGCATGTATATCACGTTTTATTTTTATGGTTGAGTCTGTATTATGTCTTTTGGATTTCAGTTGTGTAAACGAAATTTTAATATGGTTTAACAAAAAAATTTACTTTACACTTTTAAATATATTTCTAAGAGTTTTCTTTTTCTTTTTACTGTGGGTCGCTACAGTGACTCGAGTGTGACCTTCTAGGCTTAGGTGTATCGCGTAGGTGGGTTTAGGGGGTTGCATTTATTGGTATCAGAGCTTAGAGTTGCATCTTTCTGGGTTAGATCGGCCGATCGTTTGTCTTAGGGTGTCTGGTAAATACATGCCCCTAGATTGTTACCGTACTCCTCCGCATCGGGACTATGATGTTGAATCCTTTATGAATTTAATTTATCCAATCGTTCTGCCCATTATATCCCAATTTGTTATGTTAAAGAAAGCCAATGACGTTGGTCTGTACTTCAGATTCACATGATGGATCTGAATCTGGATGAGAATCTAAAATGGTTAAAGTATGGAAAATTAATGATTTGGCTCAGAATGAGAATGAATAATCAAGTCTGTGAAATGATGTAGTATGATGGATTCGAGCAAAATTTTAAGGTTGAATCTGATTCAGATTTAAAACTCATAAATCGAAAATCGATGTGTGAGCCAAGCTTGTATTGTGATAATTCAACCATAATAGATTATCTCTGACTCCTTGTGGAAAGGATTATGTCTGGGTGATCATAAAACGACTTGACAAGCTAACCATATTATGTGATTCAGAGAACTAACAAATTGTGCGGAGTACCGTTATATGATGTTTCTGACTGAGACCTGTAGTCAACCCCTTATTCTGAAAGACCTTAAATGAAGTTTTGAGTTTTCGTTTGAACTTCAGTGTTAGTTTCTGCCTATAAATTGACAACCGATCTGATAGAGGAATTCTGATTTATAAGGATATGCTATGGGGTTGTGTGGTTGATTTTTGTGGTATTTGGAAAGACTTTTGCCCTTGGTCGAGTTTCTTATAATAACAATTATCAGACTTGTAATAGTATGGCATCATATTAGGCACTATATGACCGTAAATGTTGATTTCTGATATGTTGGACTAAGTTGTATGATAGGAAAACCTTAGGTCCAGAGTCAGTCCGAGAGGTTACAGAATAGATGAAAGAGTGGCTTCCACACAGATCTGGCCTAGGTAAATTTCAAGGACGAAATTTTCTTTAAGGGAGAGGAATTGTAACACCCTTGTAAAAATAAATAAATAATAAGAAATAAGAGAAATGGGGGATTGCAGCCAGGGGGACTCAAACCCGAGACCTTGGCTGCATAGGCCATTTACCTAGCCAACTGAGCTAAGTGCTCTTAATGTTATGGATGCCCCAAAAAAAATTTAAACCATATCAGATTATTTGTTCGGAGATTAATAAAACTGAATTAAAAAAACAACCTTCCCCTCATTAATTCATCAACCTACATCGAGGTTGAGAGAGAAGCTTCAAGAGTAATCTTCTCTGCCCCTATTTCTGCCTTACTCGACTGGTCCCACTGTCGAGCGGTGTCCATCACCGACAAGTTCTCCGTCGCACCCCGAACCCAACACCGTTGGCCACTTGCTCGTTCGAGCCACCGTTCGCAATGAAAGTTTCCTGAAAGGCTCAGCGAGAACCCAAGCATCACTCCTTTGATCTTCATTGTTTCCAGCCACCCTCCTCGTCCATTGGATGCGTCATCGCCACCAATGGGTTTCGCGTTTCAAGCTAAGAAAAACCCAGGCTGCCGTTCTTCATTTTGACACCAGTAAGGCCTTCACGGGAGCTACGTGACCTAGTTTTTCTTTTGATTTGGGGTAAGTCAGAGAGATTCTGACTTGTTTCTAGTTGTTTTACGGTTTGTTGTTGTGATGTGGGATAGTAATCTGTGAAAATGGCATTTTTGGTACATTTTTTGTTGTTATCGGGGGCGCATAGGCCTCACGTGACGTACAGGGGCAATTCTGGCCACCTGGGACGGTGACCCTCAACCAGACCAGCCTGACTGGCCTTGGACCCGATTTGGCCTATGAACCAAACCGGTCGAACCGATTTAAACAGACCGGGCCCTTTTTATTAAACCAAGTGGGTTGGTCTATTAAGGCCCATTAGTTTAAACCAAGCCTATCGACCTGACTCGATCTGACCCGAACCCGATACGATCTGACCTAGAACCCAACCCGTTGACCCAACCTGTCCGAGTCAACTCACTGAGTTAACTCGTTCGAGTTAACTCAGTAACTGAGTCAACACAATTTCGTCAGTATTGACTTGACATCAGCATTGACCGTTGACCTAACGTCATCATTGACTGTTGACGTTAGCGTTGACTTTGACCCGAAAAGTCAATTTTTTTCAAAAAACCCTATTCTATGTTTTTCGATATCCTGAGTCTGTTTTTGAAGTCTGTTTTGTAAAATTCAAACTCAAAAGCCTCTAAATTTGGTCTTGAACCCGAGTGAGTTTATGTGTAATTATTCAGTTTAAGTGTATTTTATTCAAGTTATGGACTAATTAAGGATTGTGTAATTGAAGTATTTCACGCTCTTTGTATATGAGATTAGAGAGGACGTCGAATTTGGGCTCGAGATTGATTGAATGGAGTATCATGGCTCGACCATTGTAGCAAAGATTCGAGGTAATACACTACTACCTTCTATATGCTTTATGAAATATATTGGTATTTGGTAAATGTTTGCATGATCATGTATAAGCATATGGTTAAAATGTTTATGTCTAATCGATAATGGAAATAAGAGCGATAATCTGGATAAAATTATAATATTCGGATGAGAAGGAAAATAAATGATAAGGAAATGATTTGAAATCTATTCTCGAGTTGATTAAGCACTAACACAACTAAAAACTCTATATGCGGAAATTACAGTAACATGGTTCAGTCTTGTGAGATAATAAATTATATGAATTCTCTAGAGTTCGGAATAAATCTTTGAAGAGGAAATTTACGGGAAATTATTTATATGTCTAAATTTATCAAAGTGATGCAAATTATTGAGTTGTTTGAAACGACTAAAACGACTAATGGAATGAAAAGATAAATAAGACTAATTTGACTGGACTGATCATAATGACCGAAAACATTGAAGTATTCTCGAGCACTGAAATTTACCAAATTATCTGGAAGAATGGATAAACCTCTGAGTTTTGAAATGAATGAATATTTGAAAGGATTGAAACGATCAGAATAATTGAAACACCTTCGGACATTGAAATGTCTGAAATACCCTCGAAATTTTAAATGATTGAAGGCACTCTTAAGACTGGATTTAGAATTTCCAATAAAACCAAATGAATGTAATACCTCTAAAAGTTGTAAGATACGACCCACGTTCAATGGTTATTTCTGATATGGATGTAATAATGGAAGAATACTGCATAATAATTGTTCAACTATTCAGGGCTCGTTAATGATGATTTAAGACGACAAACTGTTCTGCTATACAATGCTGTCAGCACTAAGTTTCGAACACGTGCAAAGTGTATCTGTTTGAATGCTTGGTGAGTAACACCTTGTTGAATATGTTTAACTTGAATAGACTTGAAAGCCTGGCAAGCCGTTAGCAATCTTCTATACAGCAAATCACATACTTGAAGTACGATACTGGGGTGTTAGCATGAATACAGGTTTGATTGCTCGTAGTAGGTTCAGATGGTTGATAAAGGTGACATGTTCTGTTATTTATCGTGGTCAGTTATAATAAGGAAAACTTGTATGGATTTGCATGTCTGGTTATCAATTAGAGCAATAACGATATGTTCCGATTTGTTAGTGAAGCTTGGTGACTCAATGAGTAATTAGAAATCATGAATTATGTAAATCAATGATTTAACTCTGTCGAATTAAATAATTAAATTAACCTTTAAAGTTAAAAGGACCAAATAACCTTATGAGTGAAATTGTTTAGTCCCTCCTATTATATCCTGAATCCTGAATGATCCTGAACTATATGAATTCCTAGTCCAGTATATCTGAACTACTACATGATCGTTATATTTTAAAATTCTGAATGATTCTGATGAATTAAGTTCTCAATGTCGTAATGGCGTCATTATTCACCATACCCCTTGTATAATAATCTCTTTCTGAAAGTTGTTCAGAATCTGTAAAATATAATTTCTAATATGATACTGTGACTATCTGTTCTGATTCAAAAGCATGAATGTTTTATTAAATGAAAGTTCGATATCTGGTTTCTTTCCTCTAATAAGGAATATATCTAATTTTTGATGACTTCCTGTCTTCGGGCTAAACCGATATTTTTTTGGTTATTTTTAGGAATATGATGTGAAGTCTTGTAGGCAACCCTGATCAAGATGACCTTTCATTAGGCTCTTACACCCTATTGGGCCTGAGGTAAATCCTTCTGTTAGGCCTCATACGCCTTCGGACATATGGCCAGCCTCTAGTTAGGCCTCCTACGCCTTAGCGCTTAGGACCAGCCTCCTGCACCTTCAGGCCTAGGATCAGCCTCAAGTTATAGGAAAATTGAATATTGGTGTTCGATTGGAGGGTAGCTAGGTGATACTTTTCTTCTGTCCCTCTCTCTGTTACTTTTAAAGTTCTACAATTATCTGAAAACACTGTCTTTCCTGATCAGAAATTGATCGAACACGTTAAACCTTCTAGTTCAATTCATGTACTCTAACTCCTTCCTGATTTTTCTGGACCATAGACATTTGTTCTGGTATTCAAGTATTCAAATCCAGGATGATTCCGTTACATTCATATCATATCTAGAATCTGTTGTAACCAAGCTAAATATCGTAGTTTTATGTTTAGCTTTATGCCTACTTGTGCTTATAGCATTACTTGGTAGTTCTATATTACTGAACTTTTCCAAGCTCACTTTGTTTCACAATTGCAGGTTAAAGGAATCCGATCATGAATCTATGACCGATATTAGTTTGGGAGTTCCCTTGGCGTTGCACGTGGAGTACGATACTTGTGTATTAGTGGGCATGTATGTCATTTTTATTTTTATGATTGAGTTTGTATTATGTCTTATAGATTTCAGTTGTGTAAACGAAATTTTAATATGGTTTTACAAAAAAAATTGTTGAGATGATCAATCAATGTCGATGTTGACCAAGAGGGGTTGAATTGGTTATTTTAAAAAGTGTGGAAGCAAATATAAAAGATAGACAATGTGACACAATGAGTTATAGTGGTTCAAGATTCTAACAAGCTCTACATCCACTACCTTAGCTTCCTACTAAGCATTTTCAACCAATTTCACTAAGAAATTCTTCCCCTTTTCTAGGCTAAGGAGGCAACCGTTACAACCGATCAAAGCTTTCTACCCAAAGCTTGATCCAAGATCACTCTTTTACAAGAAAGAAAATGGCAAAAAGAAAGTGACCTCACAAGGTATATATTTGCCCAAAATTACAAGAACACTCAACCCCAAACTTGAAATAAAAGATTACAATGAAGAACACAAGTTGGGTACAAAGATTTGACTCTAAGAGCACAAGGGTTGGATTTTTTCTTGAGAGCTAGAATGTTGTTCAATCTAGGTTCATTAGTTGTTGCTGTAGCATTGGAGACTTGTATTTATACCCCCTCATTGAATTCTAGCCATTTGGGTGGTTGAAGTCATCAATAGAGCCGTTGAGGACCAACTTTCCCGCAATAAATATTATTTGGTGAAGGTCTGTATCGGTACACGCAGTCCCGTATCGATACCTGTTTCAACAAAAATATAGTCGTTGTACAAGTCGTATCGATACGCGGGAAGCCGTATCAAAATGATCATAGTGTTAAAATGGGGGCGTATCGAAACAGCAAGGCCGTATCGTTACAGATTTTGCTTACTGGAATCCTGGATAAAAAAGTGTATCGATACGCATAGGGGCATATTGGTACGGGTTAACTGAAATTTAAAGTTTGAGGATTCCAATAACTGACAAACAACGGTCGAAAAATTTAATGCAAAGATCTTTGAAGATCTTAACATACCGTATCGATACGTGGTTAACCGTATCGGTACGTTTTGAAATTTCTTAAAATCAGAATTCAAACTGTATCGAAATATTGTGTACCGTATCGGTACAAGTGTAACTTTCTTAAACCTAGATTTCAAACAGTATCAAAACAGGTGTGAGCCGTATCGAAACGATGTGCTTAAAATGTTTACCCAGATGAAGGCCGTATCGAAACGGGCTAAGCTGTATCGGTACGCTTTGCAATAACAAATTTCTGTAGCTAAAAACTGTATCAAAACACCAAGGGGTGTATCGATATGCTTGGGCGTATTTGTGTATTTTTGGCTGGAAACACTTAGAAAATTTTTGGGTTTAAGTTTATAACTTTGGAAAACTTTTCTTTGTCATTTTGTGAGACTTTTGAGTACTTAAAAGTTTATTTTCTTTTACAAATTAGTCCTTAAACACTTTGTTATATCAAAATCAAACATAGGTTTTACAATCTCCCCCTTTTTGATATAACAAAACCAAGGTGAAAATTTTTAGGTATCTCTCAGAAAAACTCCCCTTTAATATAAAGGCTATTAATAAAAAATTGGCTCTTTAAATCTTCTCCCCTTTTTGTTAGATCAAAATCAATGTAATAGGGATAAAACAATAACAACTCCAAGCAATGTAATAAGCAACAAAAGCATTTAACTTCAAATAATGGTTCAAGCAACATAGTTCAATCCAACTCAAATCCTAAAAGCATAAGTCAAAGAAAAACAAAACATAGGTGTACAAAAACATAAAATAAAGGTGCATAACTTAAATTCTAATATGATATGCTATGACATGCAAAAATGCCTAGGAGTCCATCGTCTCCATCGTCTTCATCCTCATCATCAACATTTATGGCCGGAGGTCTATGGGATTGACGCCATTCACCATGAAAGGCATTAAGAGTGATGTCCATAGATCTTTGTCGATTTTCAATAGCCATCACCCTTTCCTCCAAGGATGTGAAGCGAGTGTCAAAAGTGGCAAACCCGGAATCCATGGTTGATTGCAAAGAGGAAATGTTGGTGTTCAAATTTATGAATTCTCCATTGAAATAAGTGAACTTGAGCTTGTGGAACTTGAGCTTCTTGAGGAGCCTCCACCTGTTCGGGCTGAACACCTCTCGGAAGATCAGTGTTACGAACCCATTCTCCATTGAAATAAATGAACTTGGTGCGATGGAGAGAGCGCTCATCATTGGGATCCGTGAGAGGTTCTGGAAGATCGTAGGAGCAATCGATCCCCATCTTGTGAAAGACAAAGCTCAAGGAAGTTCCATAAGTGAAGGATGTCACCAAGGAAGTGTGGCAATGTTGGACAAGAAAGATGATCTCGGCAAACATAATCTGAGCAAGGTTGGGTCACTTCTTCTCACGAAAGCATCGAAGCCAAAAGTCATCAACTTGGCGGATGGTAGAGTATTTCCCACCAAATGGACGGAACCACCAAGTGATCATGAGATGCAAGATACGGTCATGGGCATTTAGAACGGTCACGGAACCACTAAGGACATGTCCTAATGCACTCTCATCATCTATTCCTGTATCCTCAAAACCCAAAAGTTTGCTAAAACACTTGAATCAATTCAAAATTTCTTACCCATCAAGTAAGATTCAATTGCAATAACCAAAGATTTATTTTCATTCAAAATACATCGGGCATTGGAATAGAAGATTAAAACAAGATTTCAATATAAAATCCCGGGTATACTTAAAAAGGCCATGAATTTACATTCGTGAATTAAAGAAAGATATTCGAATTTAAACCTTTTGGATGATAAAAACGAGATTTAAGTAACACATTCGGGAAGAATTTTGTAACTTTGATACTCTTTAAAATTTTCCATGGCATAGGGATATTGAGGTTCATTAAAACAATTTTGATAAATATGGGTAAGATTGGGTCTATTACCATCGTGATCGGGAAGAGGACGCAGAGAGCTTGAACTAGAGGCAATGTCCTTTCGTGCTCGTTTCTTAGGGGCCATAATCTGAAAACAAAATTAAACCAAAAACTATGTATGCATAAATCAACACACTCGATCCAAAAATTAATCCAATAATAAAGGTATTGTCAAAAAGCTATACAATATATTTTAAAATATATACAAGTGCAAAAAGAATTTTTGGTAAAGAAAAACTTGAAAAACAGTGTAAAAAATTATATGATATAATTTTATATTCGAATAAAAAAAATTAGATTTTAAAAAGTTTTGACAAAAATATTGAAGACAATACTATATAGGTTCAAAATCTATGATTATAGTATAAAAATAGTGTATATATATGTACGAAAATTAAAAAGAAAAAGAGTAGGGTTATACCTTGAAGTTGAGATTAAGGATGAATGAAGTGATTTAGATGCACAAACTTGATGATTGTAGCTTGGGTTTGATGTAAAAACTAAAAGCCCTCAAGAATTTCGAAGATTGGTATGAGAAAAAGTGAGGGATTTAGAGGATTTTATAAGGGATTTTCGGCTAGGGTTTTGAAACAAAAAGGTAGATGTGTTTTATTTGAAGTTGGAAAGCTTTTAATGCCCTTTAAACAGCCCAGCGTGAATGCATATCAATACGCCAATGTGGCGTATGGAACCCAGTACCAAAACGCTTTTGATGCCGTTTTGATACGCTATATGTACCGGTATAGGTACACCTATATCAAAATGATTGTAAACTACCCGTATCGATACGAGGATCACCGTATCAATACGCCTGTGCCAAAAATGTTAATTTTAGCTGCAGGTTGCTCAAAAAATCGATTTTAATCGAATTGAAATGCATGTGAATGATATGAGAGCACCATGTATGAGCATAAATAGATACATACTCCCCCTAGTAACAAGCATATATGCATATAGGAGCAAAAACATATAAGCAATCAATCACACAAATTTAAGCATATGTTTAAGACCAAAAGAGGCTCTAAGGGTCAAGAGAGGTTGGTTAAACCTAACTCTCTCCTAAGAGACCAAAAACGCTCGTTTTCTAATGGTTTGGTAAAAATATCCGCTAATTGATTCAAGGTGTCTACATATTCTAGAACTATATCATTTTTCAAGACATGATCTCTAATAAAATGATGTCTTATTTCTATATGTTTGGTTCTAGAGAGTTGGATGAGATTCTTAGTGAGACAAATGGCACTAGTGTTGTCACACCTAATGGGGATGGTACCTACATCAATTCCATAATCTAAGAGTTGTTGCTTCATCCAAAGGACTTGAGCACAACAACTCCCTATGGATATATATTCATCTTCGATGGTAGATAATGCTACGCTATTTTGTTTCTTAGAGAACCAAGATATAAGCATACTACCTAGGAATTGACATGTACCGAAGGTACTTTTCCTATCTATCTTACAACCCCCATAATTCACATTCGAGAAGGCATGTAGGTTAAAAGAAGACTCTCTAGGATACCAAAGACCTAAACAAGGTATATCTCTAAGGTACCTAAAGATTCTCTTAACGGCTATAAGGTGTGATTCTCTAGGACTAGCTTGAAATCTAGCACACAAGCAAACACTAAACATAATGTCGGGTCTACTTACGGTAAGATAAAGCAAAGATCCAATCATAGAGCGATAAAGCTTTAAATCTACACACTTACCTCCTTCATCTTTGTCATGCTTTATGGAAGAGCTCATTGGAGTGGCTTGAGGTTTCACATTCTCCAAGCCAAACTTCTTGAGGATGTCCTTGATGTACTTAGCTTGATTGATGAAGATGTCGTCCTTCATTTGCTTAATTTGGAGCCCCAAGAAGAATGAGAGCTCCCCCATCATGCTCATCTCAAATTCACCTTGCATCAACTTAGCAAAATCTTGGCAAAACATTTCATTAGTAGAACCAAAAATTATATCATCAACATATATTTGAACTACTAATATGTCTTTGCCAATTCTTTTAATGAAGAGTATAGTATCCACCTTTCTTTTATTAAAACCTTTGTCAATTAAAAAATTTGATAATCTCTCATACCAAGCTCTAGGAGCTTGTTTCAAACCATACAAAGCTTTTGAAAGTTTAAAAACATGGTTTGGGTAATTTGGATCTTCAAAACTGGGTGGTTGTTCTACATACACTTCTTCATTAATAAAACCATTTAAAAATGCACTTTTTACGTCCATTTGAAAAAGCTTAAATTCGTGATAACATGCAAATGCTAGTAGCATCCTAATGGCTTCCATTCTTGCTACGGGTGCATAGGTTTCATCAAAATCGATTCCCTCTTCTTGAGTGTAACCTTGAGCAACAAGTCTAGCCTTGTTTCTCACTATGTTACCACTCTCATTTAGTTTGTTTATATAAACTCATTTAGTTCCTGTAGTAGAATTATTACTAGGCCTATTAACTAATGTCCAAACTTGACTTCTCTCAAATTGATTTAATTCCTCTTACATGACCATTATCCAATAATCATCATTTAATGCTTCTTTAACATTCTTAGGCTCTATGCATGAGATAAATGCAACATTACATGCATTTTTAAGAGAAAGTCTAGTGGTTACCTCTTTGGATGGATCACCCAAAATCTCACCACCTTTGACATAGTTGTACTCTGTTGGGTAGCTCACTTCCTTTTCCTCTAGATTTATGTCTCTCAAGGCTTCTAGAGGTGGATCTTGTGCTTCTTCCTCTTTGGTTGGAACTTCATCCACCTTTGATGTTTGTCCACCATCATTGGCTTCAAAAATTCCTACATCATCATCATCACAAGAATCCTTCCTCGGAATGAGGTTATCATCGAAAACCACATGAATAGACTCTTCAACAACTAAGGTTCTTTTATTAAATACACGATAGGCTTTAAAGTTTAAAGAATAACCTAGAAAAATAGCTTCATCACTTTTAGCATCAAATTTGCCCAGATTATCTTTTCCATTGTTTAAAACAAAACATTTACAACCAAATGGATGAAAATAGCTAATGTTAGGCTTTTTAGATTTTAAAATCTCATATTTCTTCAAAATAGGCCTAATCATTACTCTATTTATGATATAACAAGCCGTATTAGTGGCTTTCGCCCAAAAGTATTTTGGCAAATTGTTTTCACAAAGCATGATTTTAGCCATTTCCTCTAAAGTTCTATTTTTCCTTTCAACAACCCCATTTTGTTGAGGTGTTTTAGGGGCTGAAAAATTGTGGCTAATACCATTTGAGTTACAAAAATCCTCAAAACCTAGTTTTGAAATTCGGTGTCATGGTCACTTCGAATGTGAGAAATGTTTTGACCAAGGTCATTTTGAGTAATTTTTGAAAATGTGATGAATTTTTCTAAAGCCTAATCTTTGGTATTTAAGAATAAAACTCATGTGTATCTAGAGTAATCATCAACTAAAACATATGCATATAATTTTCCACTCAAGCTAGTAGTTCTAATAGGACCAAATAGATCCATATGGATCAATTGTAAAACTCTACTAGTTGAAACATCATTAATAGGTTTAAAAGAAGCTCTTTTATGTTTGCCTTTTGCACAAGCATCACAAATTTGATCATTTAAAAACTTTATTTTAGGCAAACCTCTAACTAGATCTTTTGAAACCAATTTTTCCAAATCACTCATGCTTGCATGTCCTAATTTTCTATGCCATAACCATGAATCATGCTCATCATTTGCAACAAAACATGCATGAGAGATGTGTATGTCATCTAGATGCACCATGTATATGTTTCCTATGCGATGACCCACAAGTGCAATTTTATTTGTTTCAATGTTTAAAATTTTGCAACCATTAGAATCAAAAACAACATTGAAACCTTTGTCACAAAATTGACTAATGCTTAAAAGATTATGTTTAAGACCATTGACATATAGAACGTTTTCAATAAGTACGGAGGAGTGATTACCGATGGAACCTATTCCTTCAACTTGACCTTTAGAGTTGTCACCAAATGTCACCAATCCTCCTCTTTTTAGTTCAAGTTCAATGAATCTATTTTTATCGCCGGTCATATACCTTGAGCATCCACTATCAAGGAACCACGAATTTGCACTTGAAGCTTTGGCCTTGTAGCAATGCTCCCCCTATAAACAAAGATTAATTCTTGATTTTTGGTACCCAAATCATTTTGGGTCCATAAGTATTAGCTCCCAAATACTTGGTTCCCTTAGGAATCCAAGATGCAATAGCCTTAAGATTGGTAGAAGTGACAAGTTCCTTAGGAACCCAAACACTTTTAATTCTCTTACCTTTAGAGGTCCTTTGAAAGCCTCTTTGTTTGTGGTTGCCAAAGTTCCTTTTAACATAGTTGGATTTTGAAGATTGTCCTTTTTCAAAATTTGATTTCCTAACATTGTTTAATGAAGCTTTGAGATCATTTACCTGCTTGAGGTAATGATCTTTCTATTCGGAAAGAAGGTTATTTAAATCAACATTTTCTTGTTCAAAATACCTTTGATTATCTTTTAAATTATTAACCTTCTTTTCGAGTTCCGAATTGGTTTTAGATAAGGAATCATTTTGGTTTTTCAAATTAAGGATAGTTTTCTTATTTTTCAAAACGGATTCCTTATACTTCTCAATCAATTCGTCATAAGCCTCTTGTAACTCATTATAATCATCAAATAATTCATCATATATAAGATCATTTAATGAGATGGAGGTTACATTTGGATCCTCCTCAAAGGCCATGAGACAAAGGTTGGCAACTTCGTGCTCCTCATCACTTGAAGACTCTTCATCGCTCTAAGTGGCTATATGGGCCTTGTGCTTCTTTTTCTTCTCGAAGCCCCTCTTCTTGAGTTGGGGGCAATCAACTTTGATGTGCCCCAACTTCTTACATTCGTAGCACATAATTGGATCTTATCTTCTTCTTTGTTCTTGTTCTTGAGATCCCTTCTACGGTTGAATTTCCTTCTTCGGTTGGATCTCATGAGGTGAGTGAATCATTTGGCTATCATGGCCAATTCTTCATCTTCTTCTTCACTCAAGTCACTCTTTTCTTGTGAAGCTTTGAGAGCGATTCCCATCTTCTTCTTCTCCATTTCCTTCTTCTCGATCTTCATTTCTTCTTTCTTTCTCTATTACTTTCTTCATTATCTTATGAGTTAGGAGAGAACCCACAATAGCATCGAGCTTCAAGGTCTTCAAGTTCTTTGCCTCGATGATGGTCGTCATCTTCCCATCCCATGACTCAGGAAGAGAATATAAGAGCTTCCGAACAAGCTTATTTTCGGGAATGACTTTTCCAAACCCCTTGAGACCATTTATAATGACGGAGAAGCGATCAAACATCTTGGTGACGCTTTTATCAGGCTCTATCTTGAAATTTTTGTAGCTTAGATTGAGGATTCCAATCTTGGTCTCCTTAACATCGTTGGTACCTTCATAGGTGGTCTCTAGCTTATCCCACACCTCCTTTGCACTCGTACATGAAGACATCTTCGCGTATTCATCGGGTTCAAGTGTACAAAAGAGCATGTGCAAGGCCTTATCATTTATTTGCAACTTCTTTCTTTCTTCATCTGTCATTTCATGCTTGGCCTTGGGAACTTGTCTCTCTCCTTCTTGCTTCATTGAAATTGATGGTCCGTCTTTGATCACATCCTATATGAGATAATCGTTGGATTTGATAAACAACCTTATTCGGTTCTTAAAATATGGACAGTTGTCTCCATTGAAAAAGAGAGGTCTAGTGATGGATTGGGACTCGTACATTTTGCCGGAAGTAGAAGTCATGGTTGATATATCGGTTGATTAAATCACCTTCTAGGATCGCCTCAACGGTTGTTAAACCTTCGGTTGAGTGTGGCTCTGATACCAATTGTTGAGATGATCAATCAATGTCGATGTTTGCCAAGAGGGGGGTGAATTGGCTATTTTAAAAAGTATGGAAGCAAATCTAAAAGGTAGACAATAGGACACAATGATTTATAGTGGTTCAAGCTTCTAACAAGCTCTACGTCCACTACCTTAGCTTTTTACTAAAGATTTTCAACCAATTTCACTAAGAAATTCTTCCCCTTTTCTAGGCTAAGGAGGCAACCGTTACAACCGATCAAAGCTTTCTACCCAAAGCTTGATCCAAGATCATTCTTTTACAAGAAAGAAAATGGAAAAAATAAAATAACCTCACAAGGTATATATTTGCCCAAAATTACAAGAACACTCAACCCCAAACTTGAAATAAAAGATTACAATGAAGAACACAAGTTGGGTACAAAGATTTGACTCTAAGAGCACAAGGGTTGGATTTTTGCTTGAGAGCTTGAATGTTGTTCAATCTAGGTTCATTAGTTGTTGCTGTAGCATTGGAGACTTGTATTTATACCCCCTCATTGAATTCTAGCTGTTTGGGTGGTTGAAGTCATCAGTAGAGCCATTGGGGGACCATCTTTCCCGTAATAAATACTATTTGGTGAAGGCCCGTATCGGTAAACGAAGTCCCGTATCGATACCTGTTTCAACAAAAATATATCCATTGTACAAGTCGTATCAATATGCGGGAAGCCGTATCGAAACGATCATAGTGTTAAAATAGGGGCGTATCGAAACGACAAGGTCGTATCGGTACGGATTTTGCTCATTGGAATCCTAGATGAAAAGGTGTATCGATACGTATAGAGGCGTATCGGTACGGGTTAACTGAAATTTAAAGTTTGAGGATTCCAATAACTGACAAACAACGGTCAAAAAATTTAATGCAAAGATCTTTGAAGATCTTGACATACCGTACCGATACGGGGTTAACCGTATCGGTATGTTTTGAAATTTCTTAAAATCAGAATTCAAACCGTATCGAAACATTGCGTACCGTATCGGTACAAGTGTAACTTTCTTAAACCCAGATTTCAAACAGTATCAAAACGGGTGTGAGCCGTATCAAAACGATGAGCTTAAAATGTTTACCTGAATGTTGTGTATGCGTCTGAATGAGCTTGGATGATTGTTTTAAGCTGAAAGTTAACATGTGGGCATGAAATTGGATAAATAAAGGTTGGGTAATCTTAATTTTGATAAAGACCCTGTAATTTGTGAAATTACGCTATGGTCTCCGATGTGCGCATTTGAGCAATTGCACCTTGATTTGAAATCTGATTTCAAGGTAATGTATCCACTGAAGTATGTTCACCATAAGAATTAATTGGATGCATTTAGACAAGATAAAAGAAAAAAAAAGATCGGTTTAGGTTAATAGCTCGGGTTTACTTCGGCAAACCTAATGTGATCCTTTTAGCTCGGTTTCGGCTAGACCGGGTTAAGGGGTTTACATTTGTTATTAGAAGCCCAATTTTTTCTCGTTATTTGTTATTAGGGATCAACTCTTGAAATTCAATTTTTCTGATATTTGTTATTAGGAGTCCAATTTTTTTTCTCAAAACTTATTATTAGGGGAATTTTTTAAATATATATTTGTTATTAGAGACCAGTTTTTCTAATACTTGATATTAGGGATCAACTTTTAAAATTTAAATTTTTCAATACTTATTAATTTTTAGGTTCGCCCCAGGGCCACTAAAATTTCAGGAACGACTCTGGTCGTAAATTTTATATTAGTATTTATGTTTGGTTTAAATGTGAAGAAAATACATTTTCAAACCTTATTGCTATAGTATTTGATGTTAAATTTTGGTCTGGTGATATTTTTAATGAAAAATATGCCTTAGACGTCATTTTTAAAGTTTGAAATGTCTTCATGTAGATCTGAAAAAAGTTTGGACATCATTAGGACAAGTTTTGAAAGCTTAAAAGAGTGATTTTTATGCATTTTTGTACTTTAATTTCGAAACTCAAGCTCATGTTTCAAAACGGTGATTCCAGACAGGTTTAGGGTCTTGAAACTAACTTTTGGTATCAAAATCAAATGCCCAATTTCGATACCTACTCCTAAATTTTAAAACTTTGCATTTGAGTCTTAAATTCATATTGTGTTCATTTGATATCTGATTTGGTCCCTTTTTTAATTCATAATTCTGAAAGAACATGTTATTAAGCATGCAGTAAATAAAATGAATTTTTGTAGGTCCCTAATTGCTAAAAAATATATATAGCAATTTAGTCCTTGAAGTTTGTAAATTTGTCATTTGGCTATCTTTTTCAAATCTGATTGATTTTATTCTTTCAAGGTATTTTTAATATGAAACTAGTAACTTGAATGTTATTTTAAGTTTCTCATTTATGTATGAATTTATTTATTTATATATATAGTTATTTTTAGTAGTGACATCGCTTACTCGATCGAACTTCTAGGCCAGGTAAGCAGTGTTACATTCGGAAAACCGAATTCAAGATATGAAAAAGAACCATTTGAAATAAGCATATGATATGATCTTATCCGAGCCATGACTTACATGTTTGTGGTAAATTGTTCTTCACAATCACAAGGGGTGCTTTTGTAGGACTCATAAGAAGTCGGGAGCTTAAGATATGAATGAATTGCCCGACATAAATGTCCCTAGGAACCAGGGACCAGTGTATGGCACAAATTTAATCTGCCCTTTTATCTTTTAACAAGTAATCCAAGTTTTGACATCTGCTTGAGACTAAAGTTTGAACAGCGGGAATAATCTAAGGGATTCTATTTTCAGAAATTCTACGAGTTTCCCACTTTGGATCTTTATTAAAGAAACTGAAAATTTACCATATTTTTTTAATTAATGAGATTTAGCAACCCAGAAATTTCAAATAAAATTTTAGATGATAATTGAAAAGAGAAAATTTTTACGTACTTTTTTAGACAATTTAAATGGTTTGTTTTCGGTTAAACGTTAAGGTTACACGAGCTTTTGCTAGGTTAGAGTACCTGTAAAATAAGTCAATAACTACTTTTTTTAGCGGAAATGAGAATGTCAACTAATAACTTTTAACTACCTGCTTTAAGGATTGTTGGCAAGTCAATAACTACTTTTAAATTTATAATTTCATAGAATGTTATCCAACTATGTGTGATTCATTTCAATTTAATGTTTGTCCATTTGTGTGATTCATTTCAATTTAATTTCTAAGAGAAATAAATGGAGAGCAGGAAAAATAGAAAGAAATGATGTGGTGTATATTTATATTTTATCAATAAATGAAATGATAATATATCAACAAAATTAAAAATGAATATCGATAACTTCATTCTTTTATATACTTATCATGGTTATGGATCAAGTTTCACCGGTAAACAACAAATAAGCGAAGAATGCTTAATGGCATCGTCGACTTGCAATTTGTAGTAACGTGGCCATTATGTTAGAGAGGCTGGTTAAACTATGGTGATTAAGACAACTTTGTTGGTATTCTTCGAAGTAGATTGGTTAGGCAAGGCGAGCTTCATCGTTGAATTCGACTCCCAAGAGGTATTGAATTGCATTGGTAATCCGTTTCTTAGACCGTGTCATTGGTAGAACATATTCGATAAGATTAGTTGCATGCGCCGAAAAATTTTATTGGTGCATAGGATCGGAATGGCGGATCATCCGGCAAAGAAAGACATATATCGACATGAGATGTTCAAAGCTTGGTGGTAACTGGTTTCGAACAAATTAAGGTGTTGGGTACCAAAAATATATAGGCGTTTCTTGTCTCGGTGGGAAGGAGCATTGCGATAATTTTAGTGATGTGCTATGTTTTTGTTGTTGTTTTGTTACTTAGTTGTGGTGTACTCTTTTCTTTCGCTTAGGATTAGAAGAGTTTTTAATGAAGCTCGCAACTTAAATTAAAAATTTTATAACCTTTTAAGATTAATAAAATTATATTTGCCAAGAAAAAAAATAAAGAATGAGGAATATATATATATATATATATATATATATATATAATATCAACCCATCAGATAAATGTCAAGTTTGAAACGGAAGTCCAAAGGAATAACAATGACAATAAGACTGAATAAGTAATGTATGTGCTAACAACACCGATCAAACAAATGTACAAATATAGAGAGAGGGTGAATGATACTATAAAAATCTCAAGATAATTCAAACTCCAATGCCTAAAATTCTGAATGATCTCTGTATTATTATTTACTCTCACAAAACCCATCCCTTCATCAAAGGGAATATGCCGCCCTTAGTACAACTTCATAGTTACTAAAACCAAGAATAAGGCCGCGATTTCAATCAACGCTATCCTGTCGGCGCCTCCGTTGTCGCCTCGTTGGCCTGAATTTTTTTCAAGAAAAAAAACAATAGACAATTCATGTTAATTCCAATATTTGACGAACAAAAATCTTTTTTTTCTTTTTGTGTCTTTGTATATATTTTAACATTAAAAAATAATTTAAAGTTTAAAATTAAAGTTTAGAGTTGGGGTTAGGATTAGGAGTTTATGGTGTAGGGTATAGGGCTTAATTATTAGGGTTTAGGATTTAGTATTTAGTATTTATTTTTTTTTTGTGTTGAGGCATAGATAGAGCACCAAAAAAGGCAAATGGTTTTTGTTCATATCTGACTTCATTATATGTTTGTCTCTTCTATAATTAGATGTTCGAGTTGTTTCGAGTTAGGATTATATTCAAATTTGAATACTAACAAAAGGAATTTATTACCATCGTTCTCTATTAGACATGTATAGTTCATTTGAATAGAAAAAAAAAATTCCATTTGAAGAGAGATGAAAGATATGCTTTGTTACCTGGTGGGGGTGGTGGAGCAGATGTAGGAGAAGTAGCTGTAGATGGAAAACAAAATTTAAATGACAAATAATTAGTATGCTTATCAAAGAAATCAACCATATCTCACAATTAAAATCCTAAAACTATGATGACTACTAATTAACCTAGTGACTAAAGATGTTTATATTGTTTCATTTTGTATAGGTTCGAACCTATACATAAAAATATAATATTTCTGTGTTTAATCAAAAACAAGTTCGGTCAAATCGGTTATGACGATGAAATAGTTTCCTAGAAGAATAAAATAGGTCGAACCGGACCATTACTTGGTATAAATTTGTATGATCTAATTCACCCCCCTTAACCCACCAAACCAACTCATATTAAACTGGTTAAAACCTAGATTAATAGATTAAAATATGTTAAAAGTCTTTTTTTTTTCAAAATTGAAGCAACTGGTTCAAAAATAAAAATAAAAAAGCAACTAAATTGAACTGTCCTTCCTTAATGGAAAAAAGGTATCAAGTATGAACCAAATTCGTGGTGGTTTTTAATCCAAAGAAATCATAGAAACAAACCGTTGTTGCAGGCGTTGAGATTAGTGATCCCGCAATCACGAGCGATCCTGAAAGCAGTAGAGACGGAGACGTTGAAAGAACTAAGCACAGTAGGATCGTTGAAAAGGCTGCAAAGGCAACTAAGTTGGGTAGCGAAGGCTTCTCTGATGGGGTTACAGCAATCGTCTTGCGGCTGGGCGGTGGCGTTGGTAAGGTAAGGAGCGCAAGGCACCAGACTCTGCGCACATGTCGCTTGCGCATCCGTTACTGTTGCCGTCGTCGCCAATATGGCAAGAACCACCAGCATCAACATCTTAGGAGCCATTTCGTTTGCAATTTGTAATTCGACTCTGGATTTTTTTCCCTTCTTTTTGCTTTCCCTTGCCTATCATGGCTGGTATGCCTTTGCTTATATAAGGACAAAGTAGAAGGTAAACTAGAAACGCGCTCTTACCCGTTGTTATCACGATAGTATTTTCCGTGGTGGACTTTTTTTTCCCTTTACGGAGGCATGTAAATATATAATGTAAAATTATTTTTTAAGATAAATAGATTATAAAGAGTTTTAAGAATATGTTTATAACATAAATTATAGGGTAAAACTATCTATTAGCCCCAGAGTATAGAGAGTTTTTGGTAGGGTCCCTGATAAAAATATTAAAAAATTAAAAATCACATTAATATATATATATATAATTGGCCTTTGAATATGTGAAAGTTACATTTTCTTTGTAACTTACTTTTAAATTCGTATATTGTAAGGACTAGAGCAAGCATATCTGGCCGGTTGACCAAACTGCTCATTTTTGTTCTGTCATATTTTCGTAGGTCGTGACTTCTAAACTCACTAGTAGCACTCTCTTTTCTTTTCCTAGAGTCTCCCCTTCTTATCCCATTTAGGTAGGATTAGGATTAGATTTAGAATTTGTTAAATATATATATATATATATATTATAAGGACTACATGTTTTTGAAAAGGAGTTTAAATTAGAAAAAAAAACAAGTTGCATTGAATTTTAAAAAAGCTTAAGGGTGTAAGAAACTTTTCAAATTTTGAATGAAAAATTAATTAAGTCTATAAACTTTTTTTGCACACAATTAAATTCCTTAACTAATAAATTGAATCAATTAAGTCATTTGATCAATTTTGATCATTAAATATTGACAATTTTTTCTTTAGATATTATTATCACATAATACACTATATTTCTATCAGTGGCATTTACATATTAAAAAAATAATTTTACAATTTTTATAAGCTTTTTTAAAATTTTATTACCTTTAAAGAATTTTTTAATAAAATAAACTTTTTAAAAATGTCAAGTGACAACATTATGGCACGACGTGTTGTACCAACTGACTAGGATCGTCCCTGAGGGTGGGCCATGAGGGCGACGGCCCAGGGCCCACCGCTCATAATTATAAGTGTTTAATTTTCTCAAATATTTATTATTAGTGTCCAAGTTTTTTAATACTTGTTATTAAGGGTTTACTATTAAAATTTATTTTTTCAATACTTGTTATTAGGAGTCCATTTTTTAATACTTGTTATTAGAGACCTGATTTTTTTCAATATTCGTTATTATAGGTCCAATCTTTTGCAATATTTGTTAAAAGGGGCCCTTTTTTATAATACTTGTTATTAGGGGTCTACTCTTAAAATATAATTTTTTTAATATTTGTTATTAGGGGTCTAATTTTTTTCCAATACTTGTTATTAGAGCCCTATTTTTTTCTAATATTTGTTATTAGGAGCCTATTCTTAAAATTCATATTTTCTATACTTATTATTAGGGGACTAGTTTTTAGGTTCGCCCCTAGGCCACCAAAATCTCAGGAACGGGCCTGCAACTGACCCAAAAAGAAACTATTAGATTCAACGATCAATGTTGGTCGAAGGACTTAATTGACTCAATTTATTTGTTCAAGGATTTAATTAGGTGCAAAAAAAAGTTTAGATGCTTAATTGATTTTTTTAAAAGTTTAAAGACTTCTTACACACTAATTCTTTAAAAATAATAAAAATGGTAGGAAATGTAATTTAAGAACTTTTAAGATTTCAAACAAAAGCTTCTACTTTTTACAAGTATTTTGATTTATATTGAAAAACATAATTTTAATTAATTTTGTTCATAAATACTCAACTCCCCCACTGATCCGAAGTAAAAAAATGAGTATTTTTATCTTAAAAAAGTTTCCTGGGTCAGTTAGCGACCCGCTAAATATTGCGGGTTTTTGGGTCGGACCCAGTCAACAAAAATAAAATTAAATAGGTACCCAAAAACCCAGTTTAATTTTTAATATATATATATATATATAATTTATTATGTTTTATTTCACTTTTCCAAATATTTTTTCCTAAAATTAAATCAGATCTCTAATTTCAATTTTCTATTTTTTAACTTGCATTATGAACTTATTAAATCATTGAATATTCATTAGGTCGATTTTAAACATCCCTAAACTGCCTGCTCTTTCTTTTAACCAAATTGATGAAGTTTCTGGGGAAATAGTGAAAGCAAATGAATACATATTCTCTCATATTTTATATTTTGGTTTTGAATAGTTATACTATACCATACATGTGGGAACTTTGAGGAAAGGTGTCATAAATTTCATTGTTGTTTATTGCAATGCAAGCTATTGATTGTTGTTCAATTTTAAACTAATAAATGATGTCGTAGGCCTTTCTTTTTATGTTTTCTGAAATTATTATGTTTGCTTTTTATAATTAAAGATAAGTTTATTAATCGATGCAAATATTTATTATGAATTTTTTTAATTCAATTTATTTCATTTATAATGTCATGACTTGAAATTCTGATATTTATTTATAAAATTTAGTGTCTCGTCTCACTAAACTAACTGGTTATTAATATCACTACTTTTATATTGATGAATAATTCCACTACCCCTTTTGATAATATAAAATATTTTGGATGCTAACATTACCAATGTTAAGCATGATGTCAGTACGCATAAAAAACAGTTTGGTGTTACAATTAAATATTAATTCGATCGATCATATCTTTTAAAAATACTTCTCGATATATTATTTAAAAATATAAAATGTAAATTCAAAGATATCTCAATCAATCGAATCATATTAAAACATCTATCAATCTATTATTTAAAACTATACTTTTTATTAAAAATGGAAAGGTTTAAATACGCCATGGGTCCTTATATAGTTTAAAATTTAAAATTTAGTCTCTATACTTACATTTTTCACCATTGTGTCATTATACTATTTTTTATTTGAAAATCTCGGTTCACACCTTAACTTCAATTCAATTTTCATCACTAATTGATGATCCTGAATCTTAAAAAGGGAAATTAACTTTTTTCAGCCCCTATATTTATAGTTTTAATCAATTCCACCCTAAATATAAAATACTTTTTTAAATACTATCACTTGAACAATAGAATTTTTCAATCTACTTTTCTACTTTTTTTAAGAGTCAAGTTGATGAAAACTGTAAATGCAGAGGATTAAAACAACTTACAATTCCTTTGTTAGAGTTGACAAGTCAATGATTAACGGTAAAAATAATTAAATGTTAGTACCTTACCTTAGCATGTCCCCTAGTCACTACTCTTCGTCCATTCTACCAGTCTGTTTAATAATAAAAAAATATTTTATTTGAATTTAGTTATATTTTAAAAAATAACTTTAAATAATAAAATTATACTTTTTGATTGTTATGAATCCGACTTGATCTGAATTTTCTATAAGAAAATAAAAGGGTTAATTGCACTATTAAGTCATCAAACGTTTTATCTACTATTAGTGGTGGATCCAAAAGGACGATAGGGCCTTACACAAATTCTTATCCAAAGAGTAAGAATTAAGGTTATAATATAAGAATTTGTATAGTTACACAAATTATTACCTAAAGCAAAATTTACACAAATTATTACCGATTGATAAGAATTTATGTAGTTACACAAATTCTTACCCAGTCCTACACAAATTCTTACCATTTTTTTGTAAAAATTTATGTTGGCCGCATTTTAATCGTACCCTACCGGTGCCTTATCTTAGCATAACCCCTAGTCACTGGTCTTCGTCCATTCTTCCAGTCTGTTTAATAATAAAAAATATTTTATTTGAATTTAGTTATATTTTAAAAAATAACTTTAAATAATAAAATTATACTTTTTTTATTGTTATGGATCCGACTTGATCTGAATTTTCTATAAGATAATAAAAAGGTTAATTGTACTATTAAGTCATCATACGTTTTATCTACTATTAGTGGTGGATCCAAAAGGACGATAGGACCTTGCTCCCTTGGTTCATACATTGAAATTGCATTTTTAACCTTCATAAAAAAATTTAATTCAATTTAAGTCCTCTTAAAAAAATCTTTAGTTTTGCTCTAAATGTTGTTAATTTTATCTTGGTTCCTAGTACAAAATTCTTGGCTTTATTGCTTCCTACTGCATAGATAACTTAGGTATGACTTGTGTCAAAACGGTTTTTGGGTTTGAAAAATATCTTGGCAAAAAAAATGCGTGTTTTGATAAAATGAAGTTTCCATTTGTCGTTTTAGGCTAGGTACAAACGAATACCTATAAAATCACTCTTTTAAGAAGATTTTAGAAAAACTCTTTCTGTTCTAGCATTAATGATTGTAGCGATGTCCCCGTTTTGCTAAAAAATAGGTTTTCGAAGTGTTTGTGGTTTTTTGGGTATTAAAATATTTATTCCGTGAGGTTTTAAAAATACCGTATTTTATTTAAAGAAAGGGAGTCGCCACCGGCCACTTAGGTAGGCCGTACACCGTAAAACCAGAGATTTTTAAAAATATTGGATTCGGGAGTCGGTTATGGATGGGGAAGGATTAGCGCTCCCACACCGCCCAAAATTGGTACTTTAATAATTATCGCTTTATTAATATTAAACTTTCCGGATTAAAGTGACGATCAATTTAAAATTTGATTATAAGTGTGAGTAGATTTTAAAGGCCCCGTTATCCGAGAGTAAACGCCCAACCACTATCACTACACCTGATACTGGCCCCGTTTACGCTCGGATAAAAGGGCACCGCATTGACATTATATATTCCATTATGCAAACTTAGTGAGCAAAATATAAAACATGGCAAATAATTTAAATACAATACAAATAAATATTAACATAATAGAATACTAATCTAACACAAACAAAATACTAATCTAAAATATACATACATAAATATTAATCTTACTTATAAATAAAAACAAATTTAACATAAATAAAATGCTAACATTCATAAATATTAATTTAAATCACAAATAAATATTAATCTAACACATAAATAAAAACGAATATAACATAAATAAAATATTAATATAAAACACAAATTTAAAACATATTAAATACTAATCTAAAACATAAACATACAAACTAAAAAATAAGAATACAATTTTAAAATAACTAATACTTCATTAAATTATAAAAATTACAACACAAATAAAAAGGGAATGAAATATACCTAACTAGGAGTTCGAATGACGAACCCCGACTAAACCCCACCGAGATGTACCACGACCTCTCCAAAAATATTAACTAGATCGGATCCAAAATAGGACCCCAATCGACTGTTGGATCGAACCAACTGGGGTCGAGGGCACTGCCCCCAACCCAGCCAGCCTTGCGGCCGGCCTAGCTCCCAATTGGGGAGCCAATTTCATTGCTAATTCATGACAAATTCTTTGGCAAATTTTGCGTGTAATTTCTGTGTGAATGCTTGGCTGCCCCTGCCTTGTATTTATAGGCAAGGGGTGGGTGAAATGGGTGACGTGGAGCACCCTGCTCCACACAAATTTTTTTTTAATAATATATTTTTTATATATTTTTTTTATTTTCACTAATTTTATATTAATAATATTATTATTAAAATAATACTAATAACACTAAAACCTGGTCAAAAATGAGTGATTACAGTTGCCCATCTTTGCTTGTTCTTGTGAAACGAGGACAAAGCAACGATCAAAAGCACTCATTTTTGACCTACTTTCTTGTCTTTGGCTTCGGAATCATGTGTTCTTCTGTAACTTTTCGCTCTTCCTTAGCTAAATCTTGAAGCTTGTAAGTTCTTCCTATATAGAACTTCTTCACCTTCTGATCTTGGAACTATAGGTCCTCCCTATATAGAACCTTTCATTCTGAAGTCTTGAGTTATGAGTCCCTCCTATATAGAACTTTTCACTCTGAGACGGTAAAGCTTGGAGTCCTTCCTATATAGAACTCTTCACCTTCAAAGCTGGTTTCTCCTATATAAAATCTTTTGCGCCACTGATGGATTCTTCTGACTGGGAGTTCCTCCTGTATAGAACTGCTAGTCTCCAAACCCTGGAGCCGTCAGTCCTTCCTATATAGAACTTTTAGCTTCTGAAATCTCGGAGCTACAGGTTCTTCCTATATAGAACCTCTCACTCTAAGACAGTAAAGCTCGGAGCCCTTCCTATATAGGACTCTTCGCTTTCAACACAACAAGTTTTCCCTATATAAAACCTTGTGTATCATGGGTGAATTCCTTCGGTTGGGAGTTCTTCCTATATAGAACTGCTAGTCTTCACCCTGGAGCTGCGAGCCCTTCCTATACAAAATTTTTAGCTCCTGAAGCATCAGAGCGGCGGATTCTTCCTACATAAAACCTCTCGCTACGGGAGCTTGAAAATACAGGCCCTTCCTATATAGAACATTTATCTACGAATTTCTCTTTTCTCTTTTTTTTTCTCTTTTTCCTTTTTTCCTTTTTTCTTTTTCCCTCTTTTTCTGCTCTTTTTCTCTTCTCTTTTTTCTATCTCATTTTCATTCTTTTTTTTACAAGGCTGTTGATATCTTTGGACTTACGCTACTAAGGCTGCCGAAATCTTTCTTCAAAATTTGGGATTCACGTCGAAAATGGCTACTGACCTTTCTTCAGATTTGGGGATTCACGCCGAAAATGGCTACCGATCTTTCTGGACTCACGCTGCTAAGGCTGCCAAAATTTTTTCAATTTGGGGATTCTCACCGAAAATGGCTACCGATCTTCTAGGACTCACGCTACTATAGCTGCCGAAATCTTTCTTCAATTTGAGGATTCACGCCAAAAATGGCTACCGATCTTTCTTTAGATTTGGGGATTCACGCTAAAAATGGCTACTGATCTTTATGGACTCACGCTACTAAGGCTGCCGAAATCTTTCTTCAAATTTAGGGATTCACGCCGAAAATGGCTACCGATCTTCTAGGACTCACGCTACTATAGCTGCTGAAATCTTTCTTCAATTTGGGGATTCACGCCGAGAATGGCTACCGATCTTTCTTCAGATTCGGGGATTCACGCCGAAAATGGCTACCGATCTTCTAGGACTCACGCTACTATAGCTGTCGAAATCTTTCTTCAATTTGGGGATTCACACCAAAAATGGCTACTGACCTTCCAGGACTCACGTTACTGAGGCTGCCGGAATCTTTCTTCAATTTGGGGATTCATGCCGAAAATGGCTACCGATCTTCTAGGACTCACGCTACTATAGCTGCCAAAATCTTTCTTCAATTTGGGGATTCACGCCGAAAATAGCTACCGATCTTCTAGGACTCACGCTACTATAGCTGCCGAAATCTTTCTTCAAATTTTGGGGACTCACGCCGAAGGTGGCTGCCAAAATCTTTTTTCAAATTTTGGGGACTCACGCCGAAGGTGACTGCCAAACTTTCTTCAAATTTTGGGGACTCACGCCGAAGGTGGCTGCCAATGTTTCTTCAAATTTGGGGACTCACGCCGAAAATGGCTGCCAAAACTTTCTTCGAATTTGGGGACTCATGCCGAAAATGGCTGCCAAACTTTCTTCGAATTTGGGGACTCATGCCGAAAATGGCTGTCAAACCTTCTTCATATTTGGGGACTCATGCCGAGAATGGCTGCCACAACTTTCTTCAAATTTGGGGACTCACGCCGAAAATGGCTGCCAAAACTTTCTTTAATTTTGGAATCCACTTCTTAATACTCTTTGATAATTCTTCAAGTACCTGTCCAAGCAAAAATTGACATGCCCCTATCTATATGATGCATGCAATGTAATGCTTTCTTACTCCTCTTTTTCTTTTTTTCTCTTTTCTCTCTTCTCATTTTCATTTTCTTTTCTTCTTTTTTTCTTTTTTCACTTTCTCTTTCTTTCTCTCTTTTTCTTCTTTTTTCTTTCAGCCTTTTTTTGTTCTAAAGTCTTACACCCTGAAAGGTTGTTCCTCAAATTTCTTCATCTCTTTACTGCTTCACTGTATGCTCTTAAATCCTCATTTGAACCTGCTTTTAAACCTTTTGTGCGGAAGGCTTTCTTGTCTTCAGGGTTATCACCCGTCTTCATAAATGATCCTCTAGTTCTTATATTATTTTTATAAGAACCCTTGTCATCTTCTTCGCTTGGCGTTGCCCCATTCAACCACGGGCTCCACTGCTTTGAATTTTCTGACCCATCATACAGAGCCTTGATTTATTTCTAGTCACCAGGGTGAGCCAAAATGCTTCCATCTGTAGCGATGTCTGTTTCGCTAAAAAATACCGAGTTTTCGAAGTGTTGGTTGTCTTTCGGATATAAAAATATTTATCCGTGAGGGTTTTGAAGAAACGCGTTATATTAGAAATTGGAGTCGCCACCGGCCACTTAGGTAGGCCGGACACCATAAAACCAGAGATTTAAAAACTATTGGATTCGGGAGTCGGTTACGGATGGGGAAGGATTAGCACCCCCACACCGCCCAAAATTGGTACTTTAATAATTACCACTTTATTAATATTAGACTTTCCGGATTAAATTGATGATTAGTTTAAAATTCGGTTATAATTGCGAATAAATTTTAAAGGCCCCGTTATCCGAGAGTAAACGCCCAACCACTATCACTACGCCTGATACTGGCCCCGTTTACGCTTGGATAAAAGGGCACCGCATGGACATTATATATTCCATTATGCAAACTTAGTGAGCAAAATATAAAACATGGCAAATAATTTAAATACAATAAATATTAACATAATAGAATACTAATCTAAAACATACATACATATATATTAATCCTACTCGTAAATAAGAACAAATTTAACATATCACAATAACAAGGCATGAATAAATACATGTGGGAACAAAAACACATATTACAAGAAGACATACATATTAAAAAATAAAACACATTGTAACATATGTAGAACATGGTATTATACATGACAAAGAAAATATACTAACACGTAACCTAAAAGCAAAGAGAACATACAATACATGCTAAAATACAAAACATGTTGTGTACGAGCTAATTAAAATATTAATCGAATATGTGTGATACGAATGACTGAACAAACGCACAAAAATACATAATCGCCATAAACTTAACACATATATACATATAAACATGAAAATACGAAGCATGTACGAGAGACATATAAGCAGGTAAAAAGGCTACATCAACATATACGATCATAATAAACGAACATGAATATTTAAATATGGAATAGGACTGAAATGAAAAGAAATAAACATAAGAAACATAAATTAAAAGGCAATAATGTGCGATTTAGGGACGAAATTGCAAACTGAATAGAATCTAAAAGGACTAAAACTGAAATTGGACCAAGGGGCAGGCTTGAAGTGAAAATTTCAAAAACACGGTGGGACTGGTGAGGTAATTTTGCCATTTAAAAACTGATTCAATTTAATCCAGGGGTTGGATTGCAAGATTTTAGAATATAAGGGGGACCAGGGTTGTAAATATCCCATGCGGCAAGAAAGAAATACAAATATCGAAAATGCGAGGGGATTTATTTCAGAATTTTACCATTTCACAAAATAAAATGCCTATAAAATCCCCTTTTTTAGCCCGATCTCAAATTTTCCCTCATTTTTTATTCTTTACCTGTTTTTTATAATACCCTATCTCTCATTTTCTCTCAACTCAACCCTCCCAAACCTTTGATGAACCCAGAAACTGGTGACCGTTTGCCGTCTTCTCCGCCGCCGACCGCCACTAGCCGGCGCCGAAAAACCAAAAGAAACACCCAAAACCAACCTCTTTTCAAACCGAACCCAAATATGAACTTAGATTTACACTAAGACTCACCCTTTTGTCTAGATCTAAGCAAATACGAAATGAAAAAAAAATTGTTTATGTTTAACCGAAATGAAACCAAAAGGGACCTCCCTCTCTCTTCAGTTCACCATGTTCAGCTTTGGAAAGCTGAAGAGGCTTGTCACTGGTGAGGGGAGATCCGTTGACGATGAAGGTAACAAATCTACATCCCTCCCTTTTTGTTATCACTTCATATTTTTTGTACATGCATGCAAATAAGTAAGAAAAAAAAGGGGAGTTACCACTGAAACTTTGTGCTTCTTTCTTATTTTTCCGTAACTGATTACAACTAGACTCCCTTACAAATTACTTGTTTCATACATATATCCCTCTTTTTCGGTTTGGTAGCAAGTACTGTAAAATACATTTTTTTAGATATGAAATGATACTGACATCCCTCTTTTTTGATGATTTTTGATATATCTGCTTATCCTGAACGCGGTGGTTGGAGACTGGCATGGTGGAAGCATGGTGGCGGTGTGGGGGAGATGTCTTCGGCCAGAGGCGTTCTCGACCGTTGGATCAGATTCGATCTAACGGTCGGGATAGCTTAAAGAATGCATGGTCCAGATGAAACCTCGATCGATGGAACGGCTCCAGATCGTGACACGTGGAGCTCAGCAGTCGAGGAGTTATAGTGCGTGGGATTCACGCACGCGTGGGATATCGAAGGGTCCGCGCGTGGATCGAACGCGCGCGTGGCATCCGAACGCGCCGGGTGTGTAATACACGTGGCCAGCTGGATAACTTTCCCTCTTTGATCGTGGCCGTTGGATCAACATTTTGATCCAACAGCTCCTGGTTGGTTGCGCAAAGATAAAATAATTAGGGTTAGATATCTGATAGGTATTAGGGTTCTGTTAGGGTTTTGGGTTTGGGCCGATCAGGCCTTGTATTTTATGGGTTTTGTAATAATCTGGACACTTAATTTAATTGGGTTTTTTATTTTCAGATTTGTCCATATATATTAATAATAATATATTAATATAATAGTAAATGCATACACATACATACTTACGTACACATATATACGATTGTAATGAAATACATTCACACATAAATACACTTAATAATACATACATACAATTCATGCAACACTCATTCGTATACATTCAATAATAACAAGGACATTAATAATATATACATGCAAACATATATAAACATACTCATAAATGCACATATACCAACATATATTATATGATACCCCTAACATAAATATAACTACATCACACACATATTAATAGGTACGTAATACACAACATAAATATATGCACCATGCATACATTCACACATTACACACATATCATATATGTAATATTAATAACATATACACGCACACACATATATGTAATCATGCACTAATATATTAATATGATACTTAGAGACTAGATAAAAATGAGTGATTACAGTTGCCCCTCTTTGCTTGTTTTCGTGGAATGGGAACAAAGCAAAGATTCATAAGCACTCATTTTTATCCGACTTCCCTATTTGTAGCTTTGGAAACACGTGCTCTTCTGGAACTCTCCACTTTTCCTCGGCTAAATGTTCGGGCTCGTAAGTCCTTTCTATATAACTTCTTCCCCCTCCGATGTTGGAGCTAGAGGCTCTTCCTATATGGAACCCTTCGCTGTGAAGCCTCAAGTTATGAGTCCCTCCTATATAGAATTTTTCATCTTGAGACGGTAAGGCTCGAAGCCCTTCCTATATAGAACTCTTTGCCTTCAACGCGGCTGGTTTTTTTTCTATATAAAACCTTTTGCGTCGTTGATGGATTCTTCCGACGGGGAGTTCCTCCTGTATAGAACTGCTAGTCTTCAAACCCTGGAGCCGTCAGTCCTTCCTATATAGAACTTTTAGCTTCTGAAATCTCAGAGCTACAGATTCTTCCTATATAGAACCTCTCTCTACAGGCGCTTGGAAACATAGGCCTTTCGTATATAGAACCTTCATCTTCACATTTGGGATTCACACTACGATGGCTACCGATGTCTCTTTGAATCTATAGATACCTGTCTAAGATTAGACAAAATGCTATGAAAAATGAATTGACATGCTCCTAATCCTAGGGATGTCTAACTATTCATGATGCATGAGTGTCAATATCTTGGTGGGCCTGCTTTAGTCCTCAGTCAACCTCGACTTTACGTTGTTCACTTTCTCCCCTTTTTTGGCGGCGATATCCCATTTCACTGTCGGGTTCAACCATTCCAACCTTTCTTTTCTAAATTTTCGATTTGGGGTTCTAAAGTGCCCTTTCAGGTTTTTGCTTTAGAGGTTTTTTTTCTTTCTTTTCTTTTTTTCTTTTTCTTTTTTCAAGGGGTGCCCTTCCGGGTTTTCACCTGGGAGATCTCTCTTGTTATCTCGCATGCATTCTCTTGAACAAGCAGGGGGTAAAGTTAACATCGTTTTCTAATCACCTGCATCTTTAAGATTAGATCACAATAATGCTCAGAAATCTCTTGTTTATCATAAGCCTATGTTAGCTTATTTGCATGAAATTAACAAGAAGGCAAGGAATGGATGCTCAAAAACATGATTTTATTACGATTAAGGGTTTGGGATGTTTTGAGAGAGTTATGACACACACGAGGAAGAGGAAAAGCTAAATATGAAATACAAAATCCCTCATTATCTTCGGTACGAATAATATATGATCCTGTCAACCGGCGTAGAATCTTTTGCCTGAAGCTCCCTCTTCACAGGGTTCATAGGGATGACCATTCTCTTCGGATATCCAACCTTTCAATTTATCTGAGCCGCCCTTTACGGGTTTTTGACTCGGGTCCTCCATTTGCTTCAAGACGCCCTGTTTAGGGTTTTCGCCCTGAGCTCTCCATTTTTGTTCTTTGTTTTTCAAACGTAGTATTTCTTAACAACATCGAAATTTACAGGGCTTTTCAGCTCGTCTCCATCCATTTCAGTTAAGATTAGGGCTCCTCTTGAGAAAGCATTTTTTATCACGTACGGCCCTTCCCAGTTGGGCATCCACTTTTCTCGAGAATCTTTCTGAATTGGGAGGATTTTCTTGAGTACCAGATCCCCCTCTCTGAACTCTCTTGGGCGCACCTTTTTGTTGTATGCCCGCATCATCCGCTTTTGGTACATTTGACCATGGCAAATGGCCTTTAGTCTCTTTTCTTCAATGAGATTTAGCTGGTCGAGTCTGGCTTGCACCCATTCGGATTCTTCCAATTTTACTTCATTTAAAACCCGAAGTGACGGAATCTCTACCTCAATGGGGAGTACTGCTTCGGTACCATACACCAAAGAGTAGGGTGTTGCCCCTGTTGATGTGCGAATGGACGTCCTATAGGCGAAAAGGGCAAATGGCAGCTTCTCGTGCCAATCCCTGTAGGTATCCGTCGTCTTTGCTATGATCTTCTTTATGTTCTTGTTTGCTGCTTCCACTGCCCCATTCATTTTAGGACGATAGACTGTGGAATTATGGTGTGTTATCTTGAATTGATTGCACACGTCCGTCATCATTTTGTTATTCAGATTGGAAGCGTTGTCGGTGATTACCCTTTCTGGCAAACCATATCGACAAATAATCTCATTCTTTAAGAATTTACATACTGTAGTCCCTGTGATGTTGGCGTAAGATGCTGCCTCTACCCATTTAGTGAAATAGTCTATAGTTTTCTCAAGTTCTGTAGGTGCTTGATAAGTGTTCAAAAGTACTATTTTTCTTACCCTTTTTACTCATATTATTGTTAGACTTAGGCTCATAATAGGTGCATAGTTAGCCATTCATGCATTAATCCATGATTCCTTCAATTGTTGAGCTTGATTACATAACTTGGTGATTTTTGTGGAAATAGATGCTGCTTTGGTGTGTTTTTGTGTATGTATGTGCAGGATCACTTGCCAAAGCAATGCCGAGCTAGTTGCCAGGGCAATGCATGAAGGATATGCCGAGCTAGTTGCCAGGGCAGTGCATGAAGGAGACGCCGAGCCAGTTGCCATGGCATTTGTCGACAAAGACCAAAAGCAATATGGATGTCGAAATTCATGATTTTACAAGCCCAAGATGACATGGAACAAGGTCCAAGCCCAAAGGAATTTGATTGCCATGCAGAGATTAAAGAAGAATTAAATTCCAAGAGGATAGGAGAAGTTCTAATAGGAATAAAATTATAATAAAGAATTATATTCTTTAAAGATAATTTAATTCCAACTCAAACTCCTCCTCAAAAAAGGACTTTGGCCTAGCCCTATAAATATCAAGGAGATTTCGACAACTCCAAAGGAGAGAGCAAGAGGGAAATTTCGGCAAGTCCAAGTAGGGCAAGAGGAGAGAATTTTCGGCAAGCATCTAGGGCAAGGAGGATTTCGACAAGCCTCTTCCTTCATCCTTGTTCGATTGGGTTCATGCTAGGGATTAATTATCTTGTGTTTCTTTGGAACCTAGCCATGAACTAAATTTACTTGGCTATGGTTATTGTGTTTTGAGATTGTGAGAAACTATTGGTTTTGTTTAGGTAATAAGAGTTTGCACTTTTCTATTTCAAGGTTTATTCATTCTTGATTCTTATTATTGTTTTATGAGTGAATTGGGAGAGGATCTCGTAATTTCATCCATTTATCTAATATCGGGAGAGTTAGATTCAAGAAACGAATGAATATGATCTTTATTCAATCCAATGATGGTGAAGATTAATCCGGCTTAGGAATAAGTTAAGGATTTCAACGGCTAAAAGGAGCGCAAGATTGGTTGTTGTTCACCCTTGATTCACGCAGGGATGTATTATCAAGGCATGCACAAATAGCTAGAGTTTCGACTTAGGGATAAGAAGAAACCATTGAAGAACGCTCCGCCGAACCTTGAAGTTGCTGCCCAGTCGCCCAAGTAGTTGCCCAACTAGTCGCCCAAGCAACCATCAATTAGTCGCTACGGCAACCCCGTCGTGCAAGTTGCCACGGCAACTGAGTTGCCCGTGCACTCTTTTACCAAGACAATCCAATCGGCTATCACACCTCAACTCACGATAACCTAGCCTATCTCTCTCATTCGAATCCATCTTTTCTTTTACTTAATTGCTTTCTAGATTAGTTATTAGTTAAAACTTCTATAATCCTTCACTTGTGTTTTTACTTTTTACGATTGCAAGAGACTAGATTCTTGAAGTGGCACCAATCCTCGTGGAGACGATATCTTTTATACTATAACTTGCGGCGTGTATACTTGCACATTTGCGTAGCACTTATTACGCGCAACAAGTTTTTGGCGCCGTTGCCGGGGATTGGCAATAGCGACTTTGTTTTTACTTTCTTGCACTTTCTTTTTATTTTTCTTGTTTAAAATTCAAAGGGCTAACAAACTTTGGTTTTGCATTGGTATATGACCGGCGAGACCGACTTCACCGAATATCCCTTTGATTGATAAATCGAACGAACCTTACAAAGACTTAGGCGAAGGATAAGAGAAGCAATGGCAAATCAAGGCGGCAATATTAATCAAGATGTTCGAGCGGGAGGAGGAGTGATTCTTGCGAAGCAGAACTATTCGAGACTATCTTGAAGAAGATCTTGATGGACTTAACCCGGGAGTTGTCGCACCCGAAATTGAAGCCGACCACTTTGAGTTGAAACCGGTAATGTTTAATATGATCAACACAATAGGTCAATTTGGCGGCTCAAGAAGCTGAAGATGCACGACAACATCTGAAATCTTTCCTCGAGATTTGCAACTCGTTCAAGATACACGGAGTCACCCCGATGTCCTACGATTACGATTATTCCCCTATTCACCGAGGATAGGGCGAAAGCATGGCTAAATAGCATTCTGCCGGATCTATAGCATCTTGGACTGATCTTTGTCGTGATTTCCTTGCTAGATTTAATCCTACAAATTTAATCGATAAGCCGTAACGACATTACTTCTTTTCGGCAGGTGATGATGAATCCATGTACGAGGCTTGGGAGCGATATAGAGAACTTCTACACAAATGCCCTCTACGGATTCGGTGTGGACTCAAGTAACAATGTTTTACAACGCCGTGAATACACCAACAAGGATTATGCTAGGCGCCTCGGCAAACGGCATACTCTTAGATAAGTCACCGGAAGAAGCAATGCAAATTTTAAACAGGCTGGCCAAGAATGATTATCAATTCCCATCTACTAGAAGAGGAGGAGTTAGGCGCTAAGCCACAATACATGAACTAGGATCATCGATTCAATTTCGCACAATTGGCGCTTTAACCAAGATGGTCCTGAACATGCAAAAACCAAACAACACACATGAAGTCAAGGTAATGGATTCTTTTTGTGAGTTATGTGGTGATAACCATAATTCTTCTGAATGTATGCAGAATCCGGAATCTAGCTTCTATGTGGGGAATTACAATCGGGGCAACAACATGATGTCAAATCAAACAATTCCAGCTTGGAAGAAGCACCCGAATTTTTCATGGAGTAATCCCAACAATGCTCTAAACCAGAACAATCAGAATGCACAAGCATCGGGATTCCAGCAGAATATGCCACGGCAATAGATGCCGCAGCAACAACCGACGACATCTAGTTCTTTGGAAAATTCTCTAAATGCTTTTATGATGAAAACTGAATCTTATATGGCTGAGAATAGTAATTTCATAAAAAGAAATGATGCTTTTATTAACAGGACCGAGATGAGATTGCAGAACCAAGAGGCGGCAATCAAATCATTGGAAAATCAAGTCGGACAATTTGCTCAAAATATGAACACTAGACCACAAGGAGGTTTACCTAGCGATCATCAAGTCGCAAGAGGAACGGCCATGAGCAATGTAAGGCAATCACCACCAAGTGGCCAACAACTTAGAGAGGTTCAAACCCGCTCGTCAAACAAAACTCCACAAAAAGATCAAGACGAATCTAGCGGCAAAGTCTCGGATCTTTGAACCGGGAATTGCCGCGCAACCGCAATAAACATGCCTCGACAACCGATGACGCCTCGGCATCTTGTGATAAGCATGCCTCAGCAACCCCAGTTGATAACGCATCGGCAACTCTAGATGTCCCGGCAATGCCGTCAATCAGGTTTCAAACCAATGAAAGGATAGAAGATATCCGACTTCCACCACCATTCCCACAAAGATTGAAGCGACAAAAGCAAGAATACCAATTCAAGAAGTTTCTTGATATCCTAAAGCAAGTCCACATCAACTTGCCATTGGTGGAAGCAATTGAACAAATGCCAAACTATGCCAAGTTTCTTAAAGACATTGTGTCCAAGAGAACAAGGCTATGAGAGTTTGAAGCTTTGCGATGACAGAAGGATGCATGGCAATGTTGCACAATCGCATGCCGCCCAAGTTGAAGGATCCCGGAAGTTTCACAATACCCTGTTCTATTGGAAATCACAATGTCGGGAAAGCACTATGCGACCTAGGGGCTAGCATAAACTTGATGCCTAAATCGGTTTTTTGAAACTAGGAATCGGGAAGGCAAGACCTACAACAGATTATCTGCTGCTGGCTAGCCGCCAGATCCTATGTGCATCCGAGAGGGAAAAATCGAGGACATCTTGGTAAAAGTTGATAAATTCATTTTTCCCGCTGACTTTATTGTTTTGGATTGTGAAGCGGATGAGCATGCACCTATCATTCTCGGAGACCATTCCTAGCGGCTGGGGAGAACCTTGATCGGCGTTGAAAAGGGAGAACTCACAATGAGGGTGAATGACCAGCAGGTAAAACTAAATGTGTTCCAAACACTAAGGCATGCCGATGATCCGAAGAATGCCAACTACTTCATGCCACGGTAGAGTTTAACCGATGAGGAATTTAGTTGCCTCGGCAACTACATTGCCGATCGAGAGGAACTGAGGAGTATGAAGAACCGGTCGATGAGGAACAACCAGAAGAGGTAAATTGGCTAGTCAATCGACCAGGTACATACTTTGAACCACTGGACTACTCAGGTAAGGAAGGTAAGATCGAAAAACCCTCTATCGAAAATCCACCAATTCTTGAGTTGAAACAATTGCGAGCAATGAAATATGTATACTTAGGGATCGATAATACATTACCTGTAATTATTTCCTCTAAGTTACAGCCTGAAGCGAGAAAAGAAGCTGATCAACATGTTGAAGCTACATAAAAAGGCAATAGGGTGGACAATTGCCGACTTGAAGGGAATTAGCCCGGCGGTGTGCATGCACAAGATCTTGTTGGAAGATAACCACAAACCTTCAATTGAGGCCCAGAGAAGACTGAATCATGCCATGAAAGGGGTTGTAATGAAAGAAATCATCAAGTGGCTTGACGTAGGCATTATATACCCTATCTCCGATAGTACGTGGGTAAGTCCGGTACAATGTGTGCCGAAAAGGGAGAGGTATAACAGTGGTAAGCAATGAAAATAATGAACTTATCCCAACCAGCAGATTGTGACCGGTTGGAGGGTTTGTATGGACTATCGAAAGCTAAACAAAGCCACTAGGAAAGATCACTTCCCATTACCCTTTATTGATCAAATGCTTGACCGTCTTGCGGGTAAACCCTTTTCTTGTTTTCTTGATGGTTATTCAGGTTACAATCAGATTGCCATAGCACCAAAAGATCAAGAAAAGACAACCTTCACATGCCCATACGGTACTTATGCCTTCCGAAGGATGCCGTTCGGATTATGTAACGCCCGGCAACCTTCCAAAGATGCATGATGGCGCTCTTTTCGGACATGGTCGAAGACTTCCTTGAGATCTTCATGGATGATTTTTCGGTTTTGGTAATGACTTGACGGCTGTCTCGGCAATTTAGAGAGGTGTTGGCAAGATGTGAAGAAACGGATTTAGTCCTCAATTGGGAGAAATGCCACTTTATGGTAGATGAAGGAATAGTGCTCGGCCATAAGATTTCATCCAAGGGAATTGAAGTAGACAAAGCCAAGGTGGATGTGATCGAGAGATTACCCCACCAAATTCGGTTAAAGGAATTGAAGTTTTCTCGGACATGCGAGTTTTTACAGGGGGAGGTTCATTCATAATTTTTCTAAAATCACTAAACCTTTGTGTGTCTGCTTGAACAGGATAAAGTCTTCGATTTTGATGATTCTTGCACTCAAGCATTTGAAACCCTAAAGAAAAAGCTTGCCTCGGCACCCATTGTCGTTCCACCAGTTGGGACGCTACCTTTTGAGCTCATGTGTGATGCAAGTGATTTCGCGGTAGGAGCAGTCCTAGGCCAACGCACGGTAAAACCTTCCATGTGATATACTACGCTAGTAAAACTCTTAACGATGCTCAAGTGAATTACACAACAACGGAGAAAGAGTTACTAGCTGTAGTTTTCGCATTTGACAAGTTCGATCCTATTTAATTGGTACAAAGGTAATTGTTCATACGGACCATTCGACAATCAAATACTTATTTGCTAAAAAGGATGCTAAACCTCGTTTGATTCGTTGGATATTACTTTTACAAGAATTTGATATTGAAATTGGGGCGGAAAGGAACAGAAAATCAAGTGGCGATCACTTATCACGTTTGGAACGCAATAGGGAAGAGGACGCGGATCTAGAGATATGCGATGCATTCCCGGATGAACAAATTCTAATCGCCTCGGCAACCCTTGACGCCTCGACAGCCCATGACGCCTCGGCAACCCATGGAAGCACACGCCTCGGCAACTCGACGCCGCTTGCAGTCTTTGGCGAGCACGCCTCGGCAATTTTGGGAGCGAACACTACGGCAAGCACATGCCCCGGCAATACCACCCTCGTACGCAGATTTAGTTAACTTCCTTGTTTGTGGTATTTTTCCGTATGGCATCACTCACCAAGGGAAGAAGCGGTTCCGCCATAATGCTAAGCATTACTTTTTGGGACGAGCCTCTTTTGTTTAAACAATGTGCAGATCGGGTTATACGCCGATGTGTCCCTGAAGAAGAGCAACAGAATGTACTCGGCAATGCCATTCTTCACCCTATGGAGGACATTTTGGAGGAGCTCGTATCATGGCCAAAGTCTTGCAATCCGGTTTGTATTGGCCAACATTGTACAAAGATGCCCAAGACTTTTACAAGCAATGTGATCGTTGCGGAGGGCGGGCAATATCTCTAGACGACATGAGATGCCACTCGAACAACATCATCGAGGTAGAACTGTTCGATGTATGGGGATCGATTTTATGGGACCTTTCCCATCGTCATTCGGCAACCTCTACATCTTACTCGCCGTCGACTATGTGTCTAAATGGGTAGAGGCAGCTGCGAGTTCCCAACGATGATTCCAAGACCGTGCAACGATTCTGCAGAAAAACATATTTACGGTTTGGGATGCCGAGAGCAATTATCAGCGACGGGGCAAGCATTTTGACAATAGACTAATTGCCAAGATGTTGCGCGCCGGCATATCACACAAGATCGCCACGGCATATCACCCACAAACCAACGGGCAAGCAGAAATTTCCAACCGGGAGTTGAAGGGAATACTCGAGAAAGTTGTAAATCCCTCAAGGAAGGATTGGTCATTAAGACTAGATGACGACTTTGGGCATATCGCTTTGCATTCAAAACACCATTAGGTATGTCCCCCTTCCGGCCTGTCTATGGTAAAACATGTCATCTACGGTGGAAATCGAGCACAAGGCGTCTTTGGGCAATCAAGACCGTGAATATGGATTGGGAAAAAGTGCGGACAAAAAAGCGCTTGATGGATCTCAATGAGATAGAAGAATTTCGTGCACTCGCCTATAACAATGCACGAATCTACAAGGAGAAAACAAAGCGATGGCATGACAAGAAACTATTGCCACGGCAATTCACGCCAGGGCAACTAGTTCTCCTATTCAATTCTCGGCTAAAACTTTTCCCGGGAAAGTTGAAATCAAGATGGTCGGGACCATTCGAAGTCGTCAAACCATTCTCCCACGGTGCAGTGATAATCAAGTCCATCTCTGACAACCATGAATTCAAAGTTAATGGACAAAGATTGAAGCACTACAATGGTGCCCATGTGGAACGTAACAAGGAAGTGGTCAATTTAGGAGATGCATGAGCATGCTCTCCCTTTTGATATTTTTATTTTTATTTATTTTTATTTTTATTTTTGTTTTTGTCGATTATTTAATTATTTATTTTTCATTTTTTCCGATTATTATTTTTTATTATTTTATTATTTTGCCGATTATTAGTAGTTTTAGGATAGATTTTTTTTATTCAAGTCTAAGAATCCTATTACACATCTTTATTTATTTTCTTTATTAGTTTATCTTTAATTTTAATCCTTATTTGATTGGTTTTTGAATTGTAGGAAAGGAAGTTCAAGAGAAAGAAGGAATTCTAAACCAAGTAGGAAAACATCTTCAACAAGGAAACTAATGGGCTGAATCTAAGGCTTATATAAAGCCTCCAATTCATCCTAACCAAAACCCCTTTTGTCGAAAATTCCTACCAAACCCTAACCCATTTGTCGATTTCCCCTAATCCCACCCACCTATCTTTTCTATAAAACCCATCACCCTTAACCTATTCCTACTTTCTATCTTGCAACTTTTTAGTTTCTTTTCTTTTCTTTGTTTTTACTCACAACCAAGATCATACATGGCATCCAAGATTAAACTTTTAGTTCATCCAAGTTCCTCTAAAGAACCAAGATACAAGAAGTTTGCTACACCGGCGGTTCAAGAAAGATTTCAATCAAAGTTTGAAAGCCGGAAGATTCATGAAGAACAAGGCTTTGAATACTCAGATCTCAAGATTTGGCCTTGAACCATTCAGCTTCAAAAGGATTGCACATCAAAAGTGGCAAATCTTTTGCCATCAACTGGAACCGGGTAACATCTCATGGGTAAGAGAATTCTATGCTCACTCACCTAACCCGGATAATCCTTATGTTTTTGTTCGTGACAAGGCCATACTTATAAGTCCCGAAAGCATCAACACCTTTTACGGACTTTACATTGAGAAGGACGAACATCAAGCCTTCGTTGACCAAATCAATCCCAAGCAACTCGACAAGGTGCTTCAAGAACTCACTCAACCGGGAACTCATTGGAACGACGGTAAATACAAGGGCACGGTAAATCGCCTTCGGCTTAAACCCGAGGCAAAACTATGGAATAAGTTTGTTAAAACTTCTTTAATGCCCTCCACACACAATACTACCGTTGACATACCACGTCTTTTGCTCATGCATTCTATTTTGCATAATCGCATCATTAACATTGGAAAAATTATTTGCGATGAGATTTTTGTATGCAGCTCAAAAGATAAGGGTTATCTTTTCTTCCCTTGCTTAATTTCCAATCTTTGCAAGGAGATGCATGTCCCGAGTGAGTCCACCGATGAAAAGGCCCTACCCAAGTCTGGTTGGAATCAAACACTAATCCGGAAGCTAATGGGAGAGGCACGGGAGATTCTTCAAGGCCTCCAATTGCCACGGCAACTCTCGCCGCCGCCGCAAAATCCCTAATGCCCAAGCACCTAACGCCAGGGCAACTCGGCCATTAATCCCGGGACACATTGAAGCACTTTTGCACCCATTGGAAAGCAGCCTAAGGCAAATTGAAGATCGGCAACTAATGTTCATGCGGTACATGAAGGAGCACAACAATGCCATCACCCAAGTCATCCTAGAAAGGTACCGGACAACCGTGTGCCGTTCCCAATATTTCCGCCGATATCCTTGCCATCGCAACCAAGGAAGCTGACGCCACGGCAACCAACCCCGACAACGCCCGGCAACCACTGAAAAAGCCAAAGGTAAAGCACCTATGCTGAATCAACTCCTACGGAATCATTTTCTGATTTTTTCAGATTCGGACGAGTCCTCCATTGAACCAATAAAGACCGCACCAATTGAATCCTCCAAACGAAAAGCCATTGACATTGATGAAGAGGATGATGAGGACAACCCGTCACGAGGATCGATTCCACCACGGCAACAAGAAAACAACCATTGCGTTCAAGCAAGAAAATCAAGACGCCAACTAGAAGGAAACTAATCATCTACGATGACGAACTCTCGGAGTAAGTCCTCGTATGCATTTTTATTTTTATTATTATTTTTCGTTATTTTTATGCATGCATTGAGGACAATGCCTCACTCGAGTTTGGGGGGGATTGTTATTAGTAATTACCATGTTTAGTTACATTAATCTTAAGCATTACATTTAGGATACATAAATTGCTTGCCATGCCTTTAAATTGGAACAAGAATTGTTTAGATTTGATGAATATTCAATGATGACTTTACCAATGCACTTAATTGATAGAATTTTTATTCTAGGATAACCATGAAAAACTTAGAATTGTACTATGATGCTAAATTTGATGAAACACTTTGTTGTGGTTTGATTGATTTAAGGAGTTCTAGTAAACTTAGGTTGATAATTAACTAATTGGGGATTAGAATAAAAATTGGATGAATGCTAGAGGTGCCCGAAATTGGCTCTAGCATATGCTAAAAAAATTTGATCACTAGAGGTGCCCAAAGCGGCTCTAGGAGGCGTTAAAATTTTTTCGGTTAACTAGAGGTGCCCGAAACCGGCTCTAGTCGATTAAATTACTTAAGAAAACTAAAAATAAAATACTAGAGGTGCCCGAAATTGGCTCTAGTTAAAACATGTTAAAAAGAACCCAATGAAGTAATTTGAAAACCTATTGTTTGCATAGAATCCGAAAAATCAACTTGCACACAACTCCGCACACACTCACAAGCATTATAGTTTGATTCCGAGTAATTCATCAGTTTTCTGAAAAATAAAAAGCCAATCATACTTTGTGCCCCGGTTCAGAGAATTGAAATCAAGTTCAAAGCTAAGTTTGTGAAAATTTGAAGTCTTGGCAGGTAATTATGAGTTTGCATTGCTTGAGGACAAGCAATAGTTCGAGTTTGGGGTGTGATAAGTGTTCAAAAAGTACTATTTTTCTTACCCTTTTTACTCATATTATTGTTAGACTTAGGCTCATAATAGTTGCATAGTTAGCCATTCATGCATTAATCCATGATTCCTTCAATTGTTGAGCTTGATTACATAACTTGGTGATTTTTGTGGAAATAGATGCTGCTTTGGTGTGTTTTTGTGTATGTATGTGCAGGATCACTTGCCAAAGCAATGCCGAGCTAGTTGCCAGGGCAATGCATGAAGGATATGCCGAGCTAGTTGCAGGCGGGTGCATGAAGAGACGCGAGCCAGTTGCCATGGCATTTGTCGACAAAGACCAAAAGCAATATGGATGTCGAAATTCATGATTTTACAAGCCCAAGATGACATGGAACAAGGTCCAAGCCCAAAGGAATTTGATTGCCATGCAGAGATTAAAGAAGAATTAAATTCCAAGAGGATAGGAGAAGTTCTAATAGGAATAAAATTATAATAAAGAATTATATTCTTTAAAGATAATTTAATTCCAACTCAAACTCCTCCTCAAAAAAAGGACTTTGGCCTAGCCCTATAAATATCAAGGAGATTTCGACAACTCCAAAGGAGAGAGCAAGAGGGAAATTTCGGCAAGTCCAAGTAGGGCAAGAGGAGAGAATTTTCGGCAAGCATCTAGGGCAAGGAGGATTTCGACAAGCCTCTTCCTTCATCCTTGTTCGATTGGGTTCATGCTAGGGATTAATTATCTTGTGTTTCTTTGGAACCTAGCCATGAACTAAATTTACTTGGCTATGGTTATTGTGTTTTGAGATTGTGAGAAACTATTGGTTTTTGTTTAGGTAATAAGAGTTTGCACTTTTCTATTTCAAGGTTTATTCATTCTTGATTCTTATTATTGTTTGCGAGTGAATTGGGAGAGGATCTCGTAATTTCATCCATTTATCTAATATCGGGAGAGTTAGATTCAAGAAACGAATGAATATGATCTTTATTCAATCCAATGATGGTGAAGATTAATCCGGCTTAGGAATAAGTTAAGGATTTCAACGGCTAAAAGGAGCGCAAGATTGGTTGTTGTTCACCCTTGATTCACGCAGGGATGTATTATCAAGGCATGCACAAATAGCTAGAGTTTCGACTTAGGGATAAGAAGAAACCATTGAAGAACGCTCCGCCGAACCTTGAAGTTGCTGCCCAGTCGCCCAAGTAGTTGCCCAACTAGTCGCCCAAGCAACCATCAATTAGTCGCTACGGCAACCCCGTCGTGCAAGTTGCCACGGCAACTGAGTTGCCCGTGCACTCTTTTACCAAGACAATCCAATCGGCTATCACACCTCAACTCACGATAACCTAGCCTATCTCTCTCATTCGAATCCATCTTTTCTTTTACTTAATTGCTTTCTAGATTAGTTATTAGTTAAAACTTCTATAATCCTTCACTTGTGTTTTTACTTTTTACAGTGCAAGAGACTAGATTCTTGAAGTGGCACCAATCCCTGTGGAGACGATATCTTTTATACTATAACTTGCGACGTGTATACTTGCACATTTGCGTAGCACTTATTACGCGCAACAGTGCTCCTCCTCTGTTCGGGACTTGGCGATCATGTCGTCCACGTATACTTCTATTTCTTTGTGCATCATGTCATGGAAAAGAGTCACCATTGCTCTTTGGTAAGTTTCCCCTGCATTCTTGAGCCCAAAAGGCATCACCCGATAACAAAAAGTGCCCCACATGGTTATGAATGTAGCTTTCTCAATGTCTTTAGAGTCCATCTTTATCTGGTTGTACCCTGAAAAGCCGTCCATGAATGAAAACCATGAATGTCCCGCAGTGTTGTCAACCAGCGTGTCAATATGTGGCAGGGAAAGTTGTCTTTAGGGATGGCTCGGTTTAGATCCCTATAATCTACACACATACGAACTTTCCCGTCCTTCTTCGATACTGGTACGATGTTTGCAACCCATTCGAGGTATTTGGCTACCTCCAAGAAACCAGCATCAAACTATTTTTTTATCTCTTCTCTGATTTTTAATAACATGCATGGTCTCATTCTCCGAAGTTTTTGTTGTATTGGCTTGCACTCCAGCTTTGCTGGCAATTTGTGCACCACTATGTCAGTATTCAATCCTAGCATATCTTGATAGGTCCAGGCGAAAACATCCTTAAATTCCTGAAGTAGGGTTATCAGTTCGTGCTTGGTTTTTGAGGAAAACGTCGTCCCTATTTTCACTTCTTTTCTCTCTTCTTCAGTCCCCAAATTTACAACTTCTGTTTCTTCTTGGTGGGGCATGATCTGCCTTTCTTCGTTGGCCACCATTTTGCTCAACTCTACCGGGACCTCACATTCTATCTCATCATTTTTTCCTCAATTCCCTCTGAGATCTCAGGGCATTCAAAATTCACTCTGGGATTGGATCTGGTATCATTCATATAGTCAATCATGAGCGACCTGCATTAAATGAGAATGAATTGTATTGGGAAGAGGATGGCTTTATATGAAGTGAATGAACATGAAGAATGCATGAATGAAATAAATGAAATGTTTGTCATTCAAGAAAACGGGGGATATTTTCATTTCAACAAAAAAGTTAACATAGGTGCCCTATACAAAAGATCCTCATTGTTTATGGGAAAAAACAAAAGGTTGATTCGGAGCATTACTCTGATCTATTCCTAAAAACCACAGGTAGATCAATGCAGCTCCAGTTATCAAGTGTTTCCCCGGGACGGCAGGGGCAGATGTTGGTCAACATTTTGCTGCCTTGGCCCTTTCCAGTTATCATGTTGATGTACATCCCTTCAAGTTATTCATTGAATATCTCCTCCTTGTTGAGTACGTCATTTTCCTTAATTGCCTCTTCAACTTCTTGACCTGGTTGGTAGAATCCTCCGGAGACAAAAGTGGTTTTCAAACTAGGAAAGGACATTGGTCTCCATGGAATGTCTTCTCCTTTAAATCTGGTTTTTCTTTGCTCTTCTTTTCTCTTTTATTCCTCTTTTCTCTGTTGGACACTTGGTTTGTAACCCAGCCCAAAACGGTCCTTCTTGGTGATCATACTTTTGGCTCTTAGGCTCCCTTGTAATCTCTTCCCCAACCCTCTTCCTACTTTGGCTCCTCGGCCCAAAGTTTCTGGGACGGTCATCTTGGTACAATTAGATAACCTGGGATAGGGGATCTGACTTCCCTCTGCGACGAATGTGGCATTCACTAGCTCTAATGCTCGAAAAGAGCATTCTGCAGCATCCTCGTCATTTTGAATATAGAGGGGCATCTGATGTCACTAAAGCAACAATTTCCTGCTCGGCCTCTACTGTGACCAATTTGCCTTCGACTACGAATTTTAATTTCTGATGCAATGATGAGGGGACAACTCCTGCGGAGTGGATCCATGGTCTTCCCAATAAGCAGCTGTAAGATGGTTTTATGTCCATTACCAAAAAATCAATCACATACTCAGTCGGCTCGATCAATAGAGGCACCTCAATTTTTCCCATTGTTCCTCTTTGTGTACCGTCAAAGGCTCTTACGGAATTATGGCAGGGCTTTAGGTGAGAACCATCTATTGGTAGTTTCTGCAAGGTCACCATAGCAACACGTTCAATGCTGACCCGTTGTCAATCAGTACCCCAGGTACTACATACCCTTTGCAGTGGGTTGTGATGTTAAGGGCTTTGGTGGACCCCATTCCTCCCTCGGGGATCTCGTCATCACTGAATGTTATATGATTATAGGCAGTCATATGCCCCACTATCCTGTCCAGTTTTCTCACAGAAATATCCTGGGGCACAAAAGTTTGATTTAGTACTTTTAATAGTGCCTCACGGTGTCTTTCTGAACTCAAGAGCAACTCTAGCACTGTGATCCTAGCCGGTTGCTTTCGTAGTTGTTCCACTACGCTGTACTCGCTATGTCTTAGGAACTTCAGAAATTCTTTGGCTTGGGCCTCAGTTACCGGCTCATTCATCTTTGGGAGAGGTTCTTCACTGAATATCTGCGTGGGGCTAACCGCTGTATTCTTTCCCTTATTTTTGACCGCTTCAGCTGCTCTCAAAGCCTCAGAGGAATAACATCTGCCGCTCCTCGTGAAATGGCCCACCTCACCGACATTCACATCGCTCTTGCTTTGTTCGTCTTTTAGCGTAGGCTCTTTTACCTGACCATATTCTGGCTTTTCTGGCGTGGTCACATTTATAGCATAGTTCCAGGGAGTTTACCGCATATCCTTGAATGGGAACGGGGATGGTGCTGAAATGATGATCTTGGGATTTATCTTAGTGGTTTCTCCTTGGGAGACACCTGCATTCCCTGGCCTGGAAGAGATGATAAAAGGTCTATCCCTCCCGTATTTAACGTTGGGGCTATCTGTCATATGTACGTCCGACCCCTTCTTTCCCGTGGGCTCTTCGAAGAATTCTATTTGCTTTTTATTCATCAATTGTTGTACCAATCTCTTGAACTCGTCGCACTTTTGGATGCCATGCCCTTCGTCCTGATGGAATTCGCAATACACTTCACATCCCTTCTGCCTTATTACCATGCCTTTGTTGATCACATGGGCCATGCATAATTGTTGAAATACCCACAGCAAAGGAGATTTGATTTCTGACACATCATCCTTAATCTTCCTGGTAAAGTATTCTTCAATAACATTTACTCCTCTGTTCCCATGATTAGGTAATGGGTTAGTAGCTACACTTGGTTCTTCGAACTTTAATATCCCAGAATCAATTAAGTTCTGCACAAGATTTTTGAAGGCGAGGCAGTTCTCGGTGGGATGTCCAGGGGCACCACCGTGATAGTCACAATGCACGTTCGGGTTATACCAAGACGGGAATGGCGGTTTGAAAGGAGTAACGTAATATGGACGGACCAGGTCTGCTTCATACAACTGGGAGTAAAGCTCCAAGTACGGAACGGGTAGGGGAGTAAAAGTTTTCCTCTCTTTCTCTTTTCTGGAAGGTTCTCTCCTCTCTTTGATTCGAGTTTTGTGCTTTTCCCATAGGTGCTTGTGGCTGTGAGTGTAAAATTCTTCGGGGTGGTGTAAGTGCTGGTGGTGTTTACTTCATTCTTCTTGCTGTATTTCCGAGATCCTTCTCCGCTATCAATCCTGCCACTCTTAATTGCCAATTCAAGGGACTCCCCAGTCCTAATTAGATCAACAAAACTATGTGTTGTATTATTAATGAGGCGATCGAAAAGTGACCCTTTCAAAGTATTAACGAATAATGGCGTAATTTCATGTTCCGAGAGGAGTGGCTGAATTTGGGCGGCCACTTCCTGCCACCTTTGAGCATATTGTCGTAGACTTTCGTTGGACTTCTGCCCCATATTTTCCAGCATAATTCTACTGGGGGTCATATCTGTTACATGTTTATATTGCTCAATGAATGCTCTTGACAGATCTTTCCATGTCTTGATATTTACCTTGCTCAACTGGGTGTACCACCGTAACGCCGCTCCAGTTAGGCTGTCTTGGAAACAGTGAATCAGTAGCTTCTCATCCTTAAGGTAGGCCGCCATCTTCCGGCAGTACATTGCTGTGTGCGGGGAAGGACACGTGGTTCCATCGTATTTGTCGAACTCTGGCATTTTAAATTTTAGAGGTAGGACAAGATCGGATACCAGACTTAAGTCACTAGCATCATTTCCTGACTCTTCCATAGCTTGTAAAGTTTTAAATTTTTCCTCCATGAGGCAAAACCTTTCCTCCCACTTTTTCTCTACCTCTGTCCTGATCCTTTCGACCAAATTCAGGTCTGGCACCTCCTCTTCATAGAGTGCTTCAGTGTCGAGGGGTTGAGTCTCAGATGCCCCTACCTGAAGATTAGCTGACATTCCTGCAGGGTTGATATACACCCTTCTAGTCAGATTTGGCGCAGCTGTTTGAACCTTATTGTGAACTGGGGTACCCTCTGGTTCTTGAACAGTTTCTCCTTCAACTCTCTTTCCAAGACTTTTAGCCAATAATGTGGTTATGTCAGATACTATCGATGCTTGCGACTGAGCAATCTGGTCACTGAGGCTTCTTTGAGCCTCTTCAAACCTTGCTTCGAGCTCTCTTTGCCCCTTTTCTAGACTGATTATCCTGTCTTCCATGAGCTTGCTTTGTAATCGGGTAAAGCATGGATGATGAATGATTGAAGGTTAACTCCTATTTTCAAACATTGCCACAATATTCATAACATTAATATGATTACAAGAAAAATAAATGCATGTATAATGATGCAAATGTCATGATGCAATGCAAGAATGTATGCAGATAAGGTACTGATTCTGCTGGTAATCACCCTTTTGAACTACTTCCACGGGAATTAAAGGGTCTAGATTACAACAGAGTTCATATTACAAAATGAATATCCCTAATACAAAAGAGTACTAATTACAACACAGAGACCTATAGATAAGCCCTAGCTCTATCTCCTAATTTTCCAATTGCCCTGAGCAACTTGTGAACCTGAGAGCTTCTTCCATTTCTGGGACTACGAAAGGTCGGAGTGTTTCAGCCTCGACGGCCAAATCATTCACATGCCTGGCTACTCGCTGTATGTCCACCATCAGGTTTGCATAATATTGGTCCCTATCTTGTACCATCCAGGCAGCGTCACGCAGTCTCCTTTGCCAATAAGTGTTCCCTCCAGCTGTAGCCTCTTCGAATACACTAATTCTTTCCTTATAATCTTCAACAGTTGCTTCAAGGGACTTAATTCGGGTTCGTAACATGCCTACTTCGCGCTCTCTTTCTTGTAGCTCAGTGAAGCCATTCCTCTGGCAGTACGTTTGAAAGGAGAGTTCTACTTCTGCCACCTTTTCTCTCAGTTCGACATTCTGACTTCGACTTTGATCCAGACTTTGGATAGTGTCGTTGTATAACTTTTGCATCTCTAACAGTCTATTCCGGCTACTCATGGACCTTCTTTTCCATACGGTGACATTTTCTCTCTCGTGATTGACTGCTTGTTTTCCTTTGCTAATTTCTTGCCTGATTCTTTCCTTTTCTTGGTCAATGGCCTTCTTGGAGGACTGTCTTTCTTCCTCAATAGCCAACCGACAGCTTTCTATCTCCTTCTCGATCGCTCTCTTGCTGATTTCTCGTTCTTCTTCCACCAAATAGATACCATTCATTCTTTCTTTTTCCACGGCTATGAACTGACTTCGGCCAACCTTCTGTATTTTCGCTTGTAGTAGAAGGGCATCCTTTTGGTAAAGAGCGTTCTTGTCGCTCAAATCCGCATTTAATTTCTTCAACTGCCTAATGATCCCATCCCGTTCGTCGACCTCTAAGCTTGCCTTATAGAGCTCACTCGCATGTTGAGTCTGTTGGGTATCCATTTTCCTTTTAATTTCTTCGAGTTCATTCCGTAAGATGTCAGTTTCAGACGGTACCACCCTTGTAATCTCCTCAAGCGACACCGCTGGTCCTTGATCAGATTCAAGAATCACATTATTAACCCTCAAACGTCTCCAAAGATCGTAGTCTGGGGTGGTCATGTGCTCGGTGTCTCCTTCCACCCTGATCCGGTAACAATGGTCCCAAGCCCTCATGATAGTCTGAACTTTTCCTTTGAACTCCCCTTTGAAAAGAAATTCAGTTCGACTTAACTCGGCGGTATTGGGAATGAACTATCGTGATCTGAACTGTCGAGACACCAAAAGCAGAGCACAAGCAATCCCTCCGTGCAACCCCAACATCATCAGCCAGTTGAAATCGCCACAACTGTATAAAAAGTAATTAACTTTGCCGAGCCATGGAACCCTCCATGCTATGTCTTCGTCTTGAATGTTCCTGAAGAAACTAGTCCATTTTTTTGTTTTCAAGTCTTCTTGCCATTCTTTTGCTAAGTACTCCCATAAAGGCGAAAAACCTTGGAAGGATATCCTCGGTAGGACCCTCGTCGGCGTCTTCCACATGTGACTCTGAATCCACACCTGTAACAGCTGTGCACATCCTCGAAAACATCATTTTTCATGCTTCCGACTAGCATTTAAAGAAATGAAGGTCTCGGCCAAGATTGCTGGTACTGGGTTCGCTCTCCGTTTCACACGCTCAAACAAGTCCAGAATGGCTATGTCAATGTTCCCAAGTACTCTCGGAAAGATCACCAAGCCATATATTCCTAAGGCGAATAAGTCCATCTTCTTTGCCTCGTCTGGATGTGTCGATATGATGTCCCGAATACTTTCCCATGCAAAAACTGTATTGTCTCCTCGTAGCTGAATCAGGCCATTAACCCAATCGCCACTCATTCCTGCAAAGGTTTTGAGCTTCGAAGTGTAATTTTGATTCCTCGGAGGCTTCGCGTAGATCCAATCTTCCTGAATGTTCTTCTGGTTAAGTAAAACAGTGTATTCTTCTACTGTAGGCATCATGTCTTGCCCATTGAAGGTGAAGCAGCAAAAGGCAGGATTCCATAACTGAAAAATAGCTCGGAGCAGGGGCTGGTTAACCCGAACATATAACAGTTGTGCAATGTCGCCATAACTATCACAGAATAAGTCCTGTAGTCTTCGGTCCCATCTTTCCCAAATGCTTTGAAGATCCCACAAGTTGTTCTATTGGAGACTCACATAGGTGTACCCTACTATTACGCGTTCGTTCGGCGAACTGTCCCCTTGGGCTTTCTGGTTGACCTCTGACCAATGTCTGACTGACAAATTAAGCTCTTCTTTCCTAAGACACCTTTTTTTCCATGGTGAAAGACTTTCTGATCGGGCAAACCACTTGATCCAGTACCTTTATGTGATGCAAATGTATGATGTATGAAAAAAACAAAAGCGAAAAAGAAAACAAGTCAGTACCAGATAAAATTAATAAATATATAAATAAAAGGACAAATTAAACAGAATAAACACATAAAACAACCCTATTTATCCCGTCTAAAACCTAAGGTTATCCGCATGGCTCTAAAGGGGTAGGCTTCTATGTATTCTCTACATGCAGTCTTGGTTCTAGGAGGTACCCGAATTGTCCTTGTTTTCCTCTAATAAGAGTAGCAAGGCCCCCGATCATCACCCATTATAGGCTCCTTTCAACCGAGTTCAATTCAGGGGGACCCATTCGCTTATGCCCGTACGAAGGAACGATATCCTTACTAAAACATAAGGTACTCAAGCCCCGAAGGTACTTGCTAGGCCCATACGGGAGAACGATATCTCCACGAAAGCATTAGCGTTTTCCCCCACCTAAAAAACGGGTTTATATGCCATATTTTAAATGCGCAATTATAACCGAATGTTAATTTAATAGTCACTTTAACCCGGAATTTCTAATATTAATAAAGCAGTAATTATTTTAAAAAGCTTGACTCTCTTCTTGTTTTCGAAAAACAAAAAAATTGTCCCCAGCGGAGTCGCCATCTGTAGCGATGTCTGTTTCGCTAAAAAATACCGAGTTTTCGAAGTGTTGGTTGTCTTTCGGATATAAAAACATTTATCCGTAAGGGTTTTGAAGAAACGCGTTATATTAGAAATTGGAGTCGCCACCGGCCACTTAGGTAGGCCGGACACCATAAAACCAGAGATTTAAAAACTATTGGGTTCAGGAGTCGGTTACGGATGGGGAAGGATTAGTACCCCCACACCGCCCAAAATTGGTACTTTAATAATTACCGCTTTATTAATATTAGACTTTCCGGATTAAAGTGACGATTAGTTTAAAATTCGGTTATAAATGTGAATAAATTTTAAAGGCCCCGTTATCCGAGAGTAAACGCCCAACCACTATCAGTATGCCTGATACTGGCCCCGTTTACGCTCGGATAAAAGGGCACCGCATGGACATTATATATTCCATTATGCAAACTTAGTGAGGAAAATATAAAACATGGCAAATAATTTAAATACAATAAATATAACATAATAGAATACTAATCTAAAACATACATACATATATATTATTCCTACTCGTAAATAAGAACAAATTTAACATATCACAATAACAAGGCATGAATAAATACATGTGGGAACAAAAACACATATTACAAGAAGACATACATATTAAAAATAAAACACATTGTAACATATGTAGAACATGGTATTATGCATGACAAAGAAAATATACTAACACGTAACCTAAAAGCAAAGAGAACATACAATACATGCTAAAATACAAAACATGTTGTGTACGAGCTAATTAAAATATCAATCGAATATGTGTGATACGAGTGACCGAACAAACGCACAAAAATACATAATCACCATAAACTTAACACATATATACATATAAACATGAAAATATGAAGCATGTACGAGAGACATATGAGCATGTAAAAAGGCTACATCAACATATACGATCATAATAAACGAACATGAATATTTAAATATGGAACAAGACTGAAATGAAAAGAAATAAACATAAGAAACAGAAATTAAAAGGCAATAATATGCGATTTAGGGACGAAATTGCAAACTAAACAGAATCTAAAAGGACTAAAACTGTAATTGGACCAAGGGGCAGGCTTGAAGTGAAAATTTCAAAAACACGGTGGGACTGGTGAGGTAATTTTGCCATTTAAAAACTGATTCAATTTAATCCAGGGGTTGGATTGCAAGATTTTAGAATATAAGGGGGACCAGGGTTGTAAATATCCCATGCGGCAAGACAGAAATACAAATATCAAAAACGCGGGGGGATTTATTTCAGAATTTTACCATTTCACAAAATAAAATGCCTATAAAATCCCCCTTTTTAGCCCGATCTCAAATTTTCCCTCTTTTTTTCTTCTTTACCCGTTTTTTATAATACCCTATCTCTCATTTTCTCTCAACTCAACCCTCCCAAACCTTTGATGAACCCAGAAACTGGTGATCGTTCGTCCTCTTCTCCGCCGCCGACCGCCTCTAGCCGGCGCCAGCGAACCAAAAGAAACACCCAAAACCAACCTCTTTTCAAACCGAACCCAAATCTGAACTTAGATTTACACTAAGACTCACCCTTTTGTCTAGATCTAAGCAAATACGAAATGAAAAAAAATTGTTTATGTTTAACCGAAATGAAACCAAAAGGGACCTCCCTCTCCCTTCAGTTCACCATGTTCAGCTTTGGAAAGCTGAAGAGGCTTGTCACTGGTGAGGAGAGATCCGTTGACGATGAAGGTAACAAATCTACATCCCTCCCTTTTTGTTATCACTTCGTATTTTTTGTACATGCATGCAAAGAAGTAAGAAAAAGAAAGGGGAGTTACCACTGAAACTTTGTGCTTCTTTCTTATTTTTCCGTAACTGATTACAACTGGGCTCCCTTACAAATTACTTGTTTCATACATATATCCCTCTTTTTTGGTTTGGTAGCAAGTACTGTACAATACATTTTTTTAGATATGAAATGATACTGACATCCCTCTTTTTTGATGATTTTTGATATATCTGCTTATCCTGAACGCGGTGGTTGGAGACCAGCATGGTGGCGGTGTGGGGGAGATGTCTTCGGCCAGAGGCGTTCTCGACCGTTGGATCAGATTCGATCTAACGGTCGGGATAGCTTGAAGAATGCATGGTCCAGATGAAACCTCGATCGGTGGAACGGCTCCAGATCGTGACACGTAGAGCTCAGCAGTCGAGGAGTTATAGCGCGTGGGATTCACGCACGCGTGGGATATCGAAGGGTCCGCTCGTGGATCGAACGCGCGCGTGGCATCCGAACGGTCCGGGCGTGTAATACACGCGGCCAGCTAGATAACTTTCCCTCTTTGATCGTGGCCGTTGGATCAATATTTTGATCCAACGACTCCTGGTTGGCTGCGCAAAGATAAAATAATTAGGGTTGGATATCTGATAGGTATTAGGGTTCTATTAGGTTTTGGGTTTGGGCCGATCGGGCCTTGTATTTTATGGGTTTTGTAATAATCTGGACACTTAATTTAATTGGGTTTTTTATTTTCAGATTTTTCCATATATATTAATAATAATATATTAATATAATAGTAAATGCATACACATACATACTTACGTACACATACATACGATTGTAATGAAATACATTCACACATAAATACACTTAATAATAATACATACAATTCATGCAACACTCATTCGTATACATTCAATAATAACAAGGACATTAATAATATATACATGCAAACATATATAAACATACTCATAAATGCACATATACCAACATATATTATATGATACCCCTAACATAAATATAACCACATCACACACATATTAATAGGTACGTAATACACAACATAAATATATGCACCATGCATACATTCACACATTACACATATATCATATATGTAATATTAATAACATATACACGCACACACATATATGTAATCATGCACTAATATATTAATATGATACTTAGAGACTAGATAAAAATGAGTGATTACACCATCCCCTGAGCTCATCCTTGATCTTCTCGTAGCACTTCGACGAGAACTAACTCTCAGCCCCTATGCTTTAAATCTCATCATTATTCATTTTTAAAGTAATGCAAAAGGCAATTTACTTGCGTATATTTCAAAAAATAATGATTGTTTGAAAAGATAACAGTCATTTTGAAAATCACAACTTGGAGGGGATACTAAACATTTTGAAAACATTGTTTAGAACAAATGGTAAACATCTTTTTTCTTTTCTTTCTTCTTTCTTCTTCTTCTTTTTTTTCTTTTAAGGACCAAATATTTTTTAAAAAAAATTAATGTTTGGAGAATGGTAAACAAAATTCGAAGTATATTGCCAAACATTTTAAAAACTAATGTTTGGGGAAATGGTAAACATCAAGACTTTGGGAGAAAATGTCAAACCTTTTAAAACATGTTTGCCCCCAAAATATCAAACACCATAGCACATCTGCTTCAAATTGCCAGATAACAACTCTAATGAAGTGCATATTTATAAGATCTTGACTATTGTGGAGATATATGCAAATGTATAGTTTCGTCTAGTCTAATAGGCTTTTGAGAGGAACAACCCTACCTAGTTTCTACCCCGTTTAAGGTGGCTCTCTTAATCTCACTATCTTACCATGCCCCATCCTTCCCTCATTTGGGGTGTCGATCAAGCACTTCGAAGTTTGACGTTCCTTGAAGCAAAGTTAATCCTTATAGGAGGAATGAAATTTGAAGACATTCTCAATCAACTTGGATATATATGGATGACCAGAATAGTCTTTGGGGCTTATAATGTAGGCCTTTGGTTTATGGTTAAGTGAAACAGTATTTATGTACTTATGTAACTTGGATATGCCCATTATTCCTTCCCATTTTTGGATCACTCCAGACTGTCTGTTTTCGGGTTTTCACCCTAGAGTTCATTTCCTTTCTTTTTACTGTAGGCTGCCTTGCATTCTGGCTATATACTGATGTTTGTTTTATGTTCAAGAATGTTTGATCCTCCAAAACTCTTCGAAACTGAGATTTCTTGAATGGAGGACTACGAATACATTTCTCGGAATTCTCGTGATTGGCACGCCCAGATGAAATGTTATTCTTTCTTTCTTCTTTTCTCTTCTTTTTTCTATTCTTCTTTTTCACTTTTTCTCTTGGATCGCTCTAGACTGCCCATTTTTAGGTTTTCACCCTAGAGGTCACTTCCTTCTTCTGTACCTTCGGATCAGTGTATTTTGGTTGGATATTGATGCCAGCATGCTCAAGCAGACTACTCTTTTTCTTCATTTTCAAGATCACTCTAGACTGCTCATTTTTGGGTTTTCACCCTAGAGGTCATTTCCTTTTTCGAAATTGGCAATCTTCGGGCCGACTTGTCTTGACTTGGTTTCAATTCGAGCTTCTATACTAATTTTCAAAACTGATATTTACTTGAAATATGGATTCCTTGTGTCTCTTGCTCATAGTTGAAGTCTCATTCTTGTATTGTTTATCCATGTGTGAAGCATAGACAGTATTCTTCATTTCTCTTTTTCTTTTTTCCTTTTTCTTTTTTTTTCCTTTTTTCTTTTTTCTTCTTTTTTCTTTCTCTAATTTTTTCTTCTTTTTTTATTTTATTTTTTCTTTTCTTCTCTTTTTTCTTTTCTTTTTTTCTTTTTTTTAGACTGCCCATTTTGGGTTTTTAGCATTGAATCTCTTTCTTCTTATTCGAGTCTATGAATGTATCCTCGAATCAACACGTATCTATACTGCGTATTGATGCGATCTTCCGCTCGAAGTTAATTGCCTCTCTGCAGCTCTTCTGATATTTACTCGATCTATATTGCTTCGGCCTTCCGATTGCCATTTCTCTTCTTTTCTTTGGTTTTTCGTTTGGACATATCCTTGCTTTCAACCACTTTCTTCTGATGATTCTCTTATCTTCGTATCCAATCTGTCTGGTCTCATCTCTGTCTTCTGGTAAAGTAAAAGAATATCATTCGTTGTCAAATTCACAGATGTCCTGAGAATGCCTTCGGGGGTAGGGGTTTAGGGTCAACTTTCGTTTCAAGGATCTTAAACGACAAGTGCCTGAGAAGATAAATTCTTAAAATGGGAACTGCCCATTGTCTAAACACTCGCTTTGTTTCTCTGTTGGTCTAAGTAAACAACAGATACTCACATTTACAGTATCCCCACAACATTCAATCTCTTCTAAATATATGCAACTTAGAGTTGATCTTTGGGTCTTAAGCAAATGTACTGTTGCATTCAAAATTCAAGGACCTGGTATAGAAATGATATATACATATGTCCATTCAAAAATGCGTGTATATGCATATGGGAGAACAAAACTACCCTATAAAAATGTTTAAAGAATCAAGAATGTAAAAATGCTTTTCTAAATGGAAATATGATTTTTAATTCTAAAAATATCTGTTTGAGAGTTTTTTCTTCTTTTTTCTTTTTTTCAAAGCATTGAGCATTTCTTTGTGAACTGATGGGAAAACCATAGGGACCTTCGGACTACCTCTCGAGTACTAACTCATTCCAGTCCTTTGTAGTGTAGGCTTGTGCCACTTCTATTTTTTCCTTGCTGAATCAATTCTTGTCATGACTCCCTCGTCAACCAACTTCTTGATTTCTTCTATTAACAACCTCAAATTTCTTGGTGCCATGCCCCGGTGCCTTAATGTAGAACTCACATGCACTGTATGGATTAAAACTGTGGGCAGATGAGCTGGGTGTAATCTTTATCGGCCCGGAGGTAAGGTACTAACCCTTGACCAGATGAGGCCATATGGAATACTCTAAATATGTACTTGTTCGAGGAATTTTTCTCGGTGATTCGGAGGAATCTACCTGTCTTATTCTCTTACGATCACGAGAACCTTCGAAAGTGGTACCCATTTATCTCTTTCTGCTCCTAGGCAAGTCTGGTCTGTTAAACTTAGGTCCTGGAGTGCATGTTCGATTCTCTCTCTGACTGTCATGAAGTCCTCAAAGCTGGCATTCATTTTCCCGAGCACCTTATCAAAATGTGGCAGGGAAGTCACTCTCCTCTTCATCTACGGGAGGTTGTACCTGGGTCGCTAAACACAAACACCTCAAAGCACATTCCTTGAAGCTTTCATCAGGTTTCATCTTCGTACCCTGGAGATACTGACGACTTGCTGCTGGGTCCAAAGCATATCATATCACGGTAGGTCCTGCTAGACTATCGGGGAAGTAGTGGATAAGCAATTTTTCAATGCAACCCTCCATCCTTTTGCAGAATATGGTCGAGTGAATCTTGGGGCATCTTGTTCTGTTATCATGCGCAAATCTGGGAATCTTTGGAATCTGGAGGAACGACCAAACCAGGGTTCAAACAGAGTTTTCTTGCATCGAAGGCATCAAACTTCTTCTTTTTCTTTTTTCTCTCGAGCACATCTTTTAACTGCTCGAATATTGATTTTTGAGTGTCTTCAATTCTTTTATCCATGATAAAACCCTAATTGGTCTTTGAATTACTCCTCATAAAGTTTATGCAAGGTAATAATAATGCAAGGTAATGATAATGTCATGTAAAACATGCCAGGATCGTGCAAAGCAATGCAATGCAATCATAAAGTATAAACATGAATGAAATAAGATATTGATTCCAAAAGGGATCCCCATAGAACGACGTTCATTGAGGCCAAAAGGTTTCATTGTATCAGATATTAGATATTTACAGTTATTGATAAGCTTCAGTGCCTACTTTCTTAACTTCATCCAGTAGTCTGGTCAGCTTGCCTCTATAGTACAACACTTGATCCATGTTCTGACAAAGCCTGCCACCTTGTTGAGCCACCTTACCTGCTCGAGTAATATCGATCTTCGGGTCTTCATCTATCCACTGCTTAGTCTTTCGTAGCTTGGAAATTGCCCTTTCCAACTGAAGAGTGTTGAATTGTCATTGCTCTGTCGTAAACTCATTTCTAAAACTCTTGTTAATGGCTAAGTTATTCTGTAGCTCATCTCTAGAGACTATCGTACCTATTCCCAATTTCCTCAAACGTACATGATAACATCCTGACTTGATTCTTGCTTGACTAGTTTCTCTTCTTTCAATATTCCGAGTCGTCTTTCAACTTGACAACACCGTTCATCTATTCTGATATTCTTAAACACTCAGGAAAGCTTATGATGATCATTCTGCAAATTCAATTTTATCCAAGTTATCTCTCTCTTATCTGAGCTGGCTAAACTCGAAAGAATATCCCTCTCCTGGGATGCCCCTATCTCCGATCTTCAAATTTAACTCGCTTGAGTGACCCACTTCGGTATTACTCGAACTTTGTCCTAGATATCGATTCCTCCTTAACTTTGCCCCTCGGGTGATCGTTAGCTCACTATAGAATTGGGGAACTCTGTCTTCGAAACCTAAAATCCTCATCGCGATAAGATCTTGAACTCATTCCTCAGGGCCCCGCAATCCTCAATACCGTGACCCAAACTTCCTAAACGGTAATTGCCTCTAGCACGTGTATCGTAATCTCTCGGACAAGACTGTCTCTTCGCTAGAGACTTTACCGAGGTAATAAGGCTCTTGTCGATGAACATTAGGAGTAGTTCGGTGTACCTCGCAGGAATCGAGATATACTTCTTTTCATTACTTGCTTCTCAAGTTTCTTCTGGACCGAGCTCTATTTTTTGAAAGTCTGACTCAAGCATACCTTCCGCCTGTTTATTGATGCAGATCACAAAAGAGGTTCAATTTGTCGTATTTGGCTGACTTGGAGGTAGATTTCTGACTATCTCGCTCTCTATTCTGATCCTTAATTGGTTCTTCTTTCGGTTTGATGGATCGCTTACCTTTCGTCAAAGTATTCATCTGATTCATCACGTCTTCCCTCTGCTTCTTTCAACTCTTGCACTTTACTTTGCTCATTACCAATACCGTGTCTCCTTACCGTGTATGATCTGAAGTCTTCAGATGGTTCCTCTTCTATTGTCTCCGATCTTGTTCTGGGACAAAACCCTGGATCTGTGCCCTCTAATATCTGACCAGACGACACTTTGCCAGTTATGAACGATTTCTGAGATTTGAGGAACCACTTCGGGAATCAATACCCTATAAATGAGAGAATGCATGCAAATGCGATGTAGATTCTCGGACAGTCTTTGAAAAACTTTCAATAGAGAAAATGTATGTTTGCAGGAAATTAATAATGAATTACAAGCAACAGTTGAATTTATTATGGAGACCTTGACTTCGGGAAGCAAAACCTGTGCTACACGTCTCGACGTCGTCTTCAAGATGATGGATAACTCCGTCTTCTCCTCTTATTCTATTGTATGGACTCGTGACGTCATGATCTTTATTTTTGTGGCTTCTAAAAAGGACATCAGGCAATATATTTTCTTCTGTAGATCTGGGTACGTCTAAACAGGGATGGATTCTATCGATCCTAGGGGAGTACTTTAAAACTTTTTGGGGTTTAAATTAAAATTTTCAAGGACCATTTGGTTTAAAAATTCCCCCTTTTATTATTAAAAAGTTTTAACTTACTTAAAAATTGAAACTTTTAGGTTTCTTTTTGTTACTATTATTATTCTGAAAGTTTTATGAGGGAAGAAGTTTCAAAGCAAAATAATAATATTTTCAAATTTTTTTCTTTTTTTTAAATGAGTTAACTTAAAATCTGAGATTTTTTTTTAAAAAATGGTCAAATGTGAAGATTTAAAATTGGGGTTCTGCGGCCCTGACTGAATCTTCTGCGTCGCACGTGCCTTACTATCGTACTGTCTTCTTTCTTGATTGGTCTTTGCTCGGCCTAACTTGTTACTTTAACATTATCGTTTCTGGCAAAGCATACTTTTTCTATTTTGAAAGCCTTTTAATGAACTATTCTTGAATCAACACCATGATATGCAACATGAATGCAAATAAAGGCGTTGATTTCGCTGGTAATCACCCTTTCGAACGACATTCATGGGAATTAAAGGGTCCATATTACAAAAAAGGTTCATATTACAAAAGAAGTCTCTATTACAAAAAGAGTCCATATTACAAAAAGTCTTAATTACAAAACAAAGTTCTACACATAAGCCCTAGCTCTACCTCCTAGCTCCTCGACAGCTCTGAGCAACTTGATAAACCTTGGTGCTTATTCCATGTCCGGGGTTACGAAAGGTCGGAGAGTCGCAGCTTCGGTAGCTAAGTCATTCACACGCCTTGCAACTCGTCGTATGTCCACCATCAGGGTCTCGTGTGTATACTTTGGCATTACACGCTTGCTCGGCAAATTGTTACTTCGGATCTGTTGATTAATCTCTGATCGATGTCGCGCGACTGGATCGATGTCGTCCTTCCTAAGACACATTTTTTCCATGATGAAAGATTTTCTAATCGGGCAAACCACTTGAACCAACGCCTCTATGTAATGTGGATGCAATGATAATGCAACAAAAGTATGTGTAAAATAAAAATAAAACACAAAAAATGAGTTAGTACCGGATAAAAATAATAAATACATAAATAAAAGGACAAATTAAATAAGGTAAACAAACAAAACAACCTTATTTATCCAGTCTAAAACACCTAAGGTTATCCGCATGGCTCTAAAGGGTGGGTTTCTATGTTCTCTACATGCAGTGTTGGTGCTAGGAGGTGCGCGAATTGTCCTTGCTGCCCCCTACTAAGGGTAGCAAGGCCCCCGATCATCACCCATTATAGGCTCCTTTCAACCGGGTTTAATTCAGGGGGACTCATTCACTTATGCCCGTACGAAGGAACGATATCCTTACGAAAGCATAAGGTACTCGAGCCCCGAAGGTACTTGCTAGGCCATACGAGAGAACGATATCTCCACGAAAGCATTAGCGTTTTTCCCCCACTTAAAAAACGGGTTTATATGCCATATTTTAAATGCGTTAAAATAAACGCGCAATTATAACCGAATGTTAATTTAATAGTCACTTTAACCCGGAATTTCTAATATTAATAAAGCGATAATTATTTTAAAAAGCTTGACTCTCTTCTTGTTTTCGAAAAACAAAAAATTGTCCCCAGCGGAGTCGCCATCTGTAGCGATGTCCCCGTTTCGCTAAAAAAACAGGTTTTCGAAGTGTTTGTGGTTTTTCGGGTATTAAAATATTTATTCTGTGAGGTTTTAAAAATACCGTATTTTATTTAAAGAAAGGGAGTCGCCACCGACCACTTAGGTAGGCCGGACACCGTAAAACCAGAGATTTTTAAAAATATTGGGTTCGGGAGTCGGTTACGGATGAGGAAGGATTAGCACCCCCACACCGCCCAAAATTGGTACTTTAATAATTATCGCTTTATTAATATTAAACTTTCCGGATTAAAGTGACGATCAATTTAAAATTTGATTATAAGTGCGAGTAGATTTTAAAGGCCCCGTTATCCGAGAGTAAATGCCCAACCACTATCACTACGCCTGATACTGGCCCCGTTTACGCTCGGATAAAAGGGCACCTCATTTACATTATATATTCCATTATGCAAACTTAGTGAGCAAAATATAAAACATGGCAAATAATTTAAATACAATACAAATAATTATTAACATAATAGAATACTAATCTAACATAAACAAAATACTAATATAAAATATACATACATAAATATTAATCTTACTTATAAATAAAAACAAATTTAACATAAATAAAATGCTAACATTCATAAATATTAATTTAAATCACAAATAAATATTAATCTAACACATAAATAAAAATGAATCTAACATAAATAAAATATTAATATAAAAAATAAATTTAAAACATATTAAATACTAATCTAAAACATAAACATACAAACTAAAAAATAAGAATACAATTTTAAAATAATTAATACTTCATTAAATTATAAAAATTACAACACAAATAAAAAGGGAAGGAAATATACCTAACTAGGAGCTCGAATGACGAACCCCGACTGAACCCCACTGAGATCTACCACGACCTCTCCAAAAATATTAACTAGATCGGATCCAAAATAGGACCCCGATCGAATGTTAGATCGAACCAACTGGGGCCGAGGGCACTGCCCATGGCAAATTCTTTGGCAAATTTTGCGTGTAATTTCTGTGTGAATGCTTGGCTGCCCCTGCCTTGTATTTATAGGCAAGGGGTGGGTGAAATGGGTGACGTGGAGCACCCTGCTCCACACAATTTTTTTTAATAATATATTATATATATATATTTTATTTTTCACTAATTTTATATTAATAATATTATTATTAAAATAATACTAATAACACTAAAACCCGGTCAAAAATGAGTGATTACAATGATAAATTAGATGTTGAAGATGAACGAATCACCACGTGAACAAGAGAACTTTGATAGTGAGCAACAAGAAAAAACTTGTTAGTCGCAGGGGTGAGTATTCGTTTAAGTCGAGTAAATTTTTTTGACTTAATCAAGTTGATAAGCCCTATTTTATGACTCAAATTTTATTTGAATTTTTTTCGAGTGGAGTTGAGTTGTTCGATTTTCTGTTCAAATTTAATTGTAAATATTTAAAATGTTATAGTACTAATTAGTTCCAATTTAAACGGCTTTCTAGAAACATATACGATATACATGCATATTTCTTCATATATATCATATGCGATGTACATATATTAGGTAGAGTTGAGAGATTCGACTCAAACTTCAAATTCAGTCCGCTAATTAATAAAAATTGAGTTATTCGAATCTCATTTTATAACTAAAACTTTATTTTAATTTTTTCGAATCGAATTTATGTAATTACGATTCGAGTCAAGTCGAATCATCTTTCTTTTCACTCCTAGTTAGTTGCGTTCTTCCAAAAGAGTTTTACGCTATAAACATGTTACTAGAAGGAAACTTACAGTGAGAACATCACATCTTATAGGGGATTTATTTGATTAAAGGTCATATCAACATCTGATAGGAATTTAACGATTGAGTGACTAAAATATAAAAAAGAATTATTAAAATGAAAGTGCCCTAAAAATTGCATGACTAATAAGATAGTTATCCTTAACGTGATTAAGGATTTAATGCTCATATGACTAAATGAATAATCTCTCTAATGGCAGTGACTAAATTGAGAAGATATATTTTGGTGATCAAAATAAAAGTGTCGTAAAAATTGGATGACCATCTAGACACTTCACCCAGTTTTCCATTTCTTTTCTTAAAATTGGTTTTCGTTTTTTTCTAACTATCAAAACTTTCTTTGAATAAAGAAATAAAATATATGATAAAATTAAAATTAAAACAAATGAGACCAAATCTTATTAAAGGCTAATATCCATATCCGATAAAAAAATCTCCATACCCAAAATAATAGATTTAAATCTCAATGTGGGGTTAACTCTAAGCCCAAAATGTTAATAAAATAACACATGCCCAAATTTTTCACATTGTCCGATTATCAAATTGGATCAAAGTCTTAAAAATATTAAGTGTTTTTTCGAACCCTCTCAAAATTCGGTGTTTATATTATTAATTTTTTTTGAATAATTTTAATCTAAGGGAGGGTGAAGAGAAATTTTGCACCTACTGAGTCTTGAACTCACGACCTAAGGGAAGAAAAATGTGTCAACGGAGAGCTTTAACCATTTACTCTACATATTGTTGACTTATATTATTAATTTTAACTTTTTGATAAACAAAGTAATGTAATTGTTATTAAAAGGTTTGTTTAAACATTTTTTAAAATTATATTTAGGATCAAAAGTACTTTTTGAAACTATAAGTAATATTAAATAGATAATACTTGATAAAAAGTATTATGTTTGGATAAGTATTTTTGGAGTAAAAAATTATGTTTTAACCTTCATTTTCATCCAATTGTTTATTTATCGTACAATTTGTATAATTTTTATTAAAATATAATTATATGATTAATAAATTGTTTATGGATTTGAAAATTTTATATCTAGTCATGTAAAATTTAATTATTTTCTTAGAAAAAATTTATTTAAATTTATAGTATTTTTTCATGAAAATTTATTAAGTGTATGATTTCTCTCACTTGATCCGTTTAAAAATTGACAACCTTTTTAATGGATAAAATAAATTGCAATCAGATTTGGTTTTAGATTTAGACAAGACCTAACTTTTTATAGAAGAGATTCAGTCCTTCATATTCACATCGCATCAATGTGAATTAATAATGAAATTCTTAACATTCACATTCTATTTATTAATATTTTTTATCATCAACGCATGATTTTATTCAAAGGTGTAAAATCATACAGCTCAAACACTATCGTGTGTCTCATTAAAAACTTCCCTAAACCTAAACGAAAGGAATTAGTACATCATGATAGTGTTACAAGAAATGGACATAACACCAAAATGCACAAAACGAAAAAAAAAAAAACCAAACAAAATTACAACCATGTCCAAAGCCCCACTGACCCAACCCACCCAAGAAAAATCATGTATAACAACACCACTCCAACCCACCTGACGCAACAAAACCAAAAAATACTATTATAGCTATACTATATGAAATCTGTTAGTTGGTTATTCTGTTACTGATAGTTAGAATGAGGTTAAGCTGTTAAGTGGTTAAACATTAGGCTATATAAGTAAGGTTTCTGGTTTGTAATCATCATTGAGTTTCCATTCAATAAAGATCAATATTCATCTTGTTAAAGATTCGTTTTCATTCTTTAGAATCTAACCTAGTTTTACATGGTATCAGAAGTATTCTTTGCTTCCTTTACTTTTCTTTGAATCATCATGGTGGAATTATCTGATCAATTCAACAACGGTAGTAATCCCTACTGCCTTCATCAGTCTGACAATCTAGGAATGGTGCTTGTTACTCAACCTCTTTCGCAAGACAACTACAATAGCTGGAAACGCTCTATGTTGATGGCTTTGTCTGCCAAAAACAAGACCGAGTTCATTGATGGAACCATTTCTACCCCTGATTCTTCTCAAGTTGATTTGCTTAATGCATGGACCATGTTTAATAATCTTGTCAATTTTTGGATATTAAATTCTGTTTCGAAGGAGATTGCTGCGAGTCTCATTTATCATTCAACTGCTGCTGTAATTTGGAAGGACCTTGAAGATCAGTTTCAACAGACTAATGACCCTCGCATTTTCCATCTCAAGAAGAAGCTTAACGAGTTAACTCAAGGTTCTATGACAGTGAGTACCTATTATACTCAATTGAAAATTATTTGGGATGAGTTGGTTTCGGTTAAGCCTATGTGTTCTTGTTCTCTATGTTCTTGTGGAGGTGTGTGCAAAATGGTTGATGAACAACAGAAGGAGCAGACCATGCAGTTTTTAATGGGTCTCTATAAGTCTTATGCTCACATACGAGGTCAAATCTTGTTAATGGATCCCTTTCCTTCTATTACAAAAGTATTTTCTTGGGTTCTTCAAGAAGAAAATCAAAGGTCGATTGTTCTGAATGCTCCTTTGCCTGAAGCTACGTTTGCTGTTAAAGCTTCTACATCTCGTAAATCTAGACCTCAGTGCAGTTATTGTCATTTACTTGGTCATACCAAAGAGAAGTGTTACAAGTTACATGGGTAGCCTCCAGGATATAATTCTCGTTCCAAGACTATTGTGCACACTAATGTTGTTTCTGAAAATATTTCTTCTGTTCCACAATCAGCTCCTATTTCTTCTGTTCCACAATCAGCTCATATTTCTTCTTGTGTTTCTAATTCTTTAACATCTCAACAATGCCAATAGTTAATTGCCATGCTCACCAATTAATTACATGCGGCTTCATCATCTGATATCTCCTCAACGTCCATCAATCTTTCTATGCAAGGCAGGCTTATTTCCTATATAAATAACTTGGGTTCTTTTGGTGAAAGAAATTGTTGGGTCATTGATTCTGGAGCTTCTCGGCATGTTTTTTTCTAAAGATTACTTTTAATCTTTATCTCCTATTGAAGAAAGCACCATCTTATTGCCAGATCAAACTGTTATTTCAGTAAGATACTTTGGCACGGTTCGCATTTCATCACAGATAGTTCTTAACGATGTGCTATTTGTGCCTGAATTCAAGTTTAATCTTTTGGCAGTTAGTGAATTACTTAAACACACTGATCTTACTGTGTTATTTTGCAAAACTCCTTGTTCAATTCAGGGCCCGTTGGAAATGATTGGGAAGGGTGAAGCACATCAAGGACTTTATTTGCTGCAGCTGCCTTTCAATCCTAAGAAATTGGAAAATAGTAGTAATTTTGTAAAACAATCAGATGTTGTTTTAGTTTCCTGGCATACTAGGCTCGGCCATCCTAGTAATCGTGTTTTACATTCTCTCAAAGATGTATTACCATCTTTTGTTCATAATAAAGATACTCCTTGTAACATTTGTCCACTTGCTAAACAACAAAGGCTTTCGTTTTTAATTTCTGCTTCTCGTTCTTCTCATCCTTTTGATCTTGTTCACTGTGATATATGGGGGCCATACAAATTTGCTATATATAATAACCATAGTTATTTTTTCACTTTAGTTGATGACTATACACGTTCAATTTGGATTTACCTAATGTAGCACAAGTCTGATGTGAAAACTATTGTACCTAGCTTCATTGCAATGGCTAAGAGAAAGTTTGGATTTGACTTCAAAATGTTTCGATCAGATAATGCCCTGGAATTAAAATTCACCGATCTATTTTCATCTCTTGGCATTATTCATCAATTTTCATGCGTAGAAACCCCTCAACAGAATGCCGTAGCTGAAAGGAAACATCAGCATCTTCTTGCTGTGGCTCGTGCACTTTATTTTTAGTCTCGAGTTCATGTACGTTTCTGGAGAGACTGTTTGCTTACAGCCACCTTTATCATCAACAGATTACCTTCTTCGGTATTACTTAACAAGTCACCATATGAGATGTTGTATGGGCATCCTCCTGATTATTCAGTTCTCAGATCGTTTGGTTGCTTATGTTTTGTCTCAACACTTAAAGCACATAGAGACAAATTTGCTGAACGAGCTTTACCTGGGATGTTTCTTGGCTACGCTCATGGTGTGAAAGGATATAAAGTGTACATTTTGAAGACTAAATCGATCATGATTTCCAGAGATGTTCATTTTCATGAACACATATATCCTTTCCATTCTATTACAAAATTTGATTCAATTATTGATCCTTTCTATGATGTTTCCTTGCCACATTTTTTGTCTAATTTAGATGGTCAGGTTCTTTCAGGTTCATCTCTCGTAGCACCTCACAATGATAACATTTCAGACTCCCTACCTCAGTATGATCATCTTGTTCTTGCTGAAATTGTTTCATCTCCTGGTGTCTTGGATCATTCTCAACATGTCTCTGAAGAAGTCATACCTCAGAATTTAGACACTCAGGGTTTTTCAGATGCAATTCCAGTTCCAATAGAGGTTGAAGTTGCTCTAGTCAATACAATTCCAGTTATTCTAATTGAAACTGTTTCAGTTGAAGTTGTTCCCCTAGCTCTACGTCGATCTTCTCGGACAACTCAAAAGCCATCCTATCTTGAGCAGTATTATTGCAATACTACAACACTCAGCTCATGTCTCTATCCAATTGAAGCTTGTTTGTCTTCTGTTAAGTTGTCTTCTGATTATGCAACGTTTATTGGCAATATTTCCTCTACCTATGAACCTTCTTATTATCATCAAGCAGTCAAGTTTTCAGAATGGCGAGCTGCCATGCATGATGAATTAAAAGCCATGGAAGATATTCACACTTGGACCGTAGTACCCCTTCCAGAAGGTAAACAGGCTATAGATTACAAGTGGGCATATCAGGTGAAATACAAAGTTGATGGCACAGTTGATAGGCACAAGTCTCGTTTGGTGGCCAAAGGGCTTACCCAAGTTAAAGGGATCAATTATACTGATACATTCTCACCAGTTGCTAAGTTGACTTCCTTTAAAGTGTTGCTAGCTCTTGCCTCTGCACATGATTGGAATTTACTTCAATTAGACGTTAATAACGTTTTCCTAAATGGCCACCTTGATGAAGAGGTTTACATGAAGCTTCCCCTTGGTTACAATTCTGCTGTTTCGGGATCAAATTTGGTTTGTAAGTTACATAAGTCTATCTATGGGCTAAAGCAAGCTTTGGTTTCATGCGTTTTCCCAAGTTGTCTTGAAGTTTGGGTTCGTTCAATCTCCACTTGAACATTCACACTTTGTCAAGGGTTCATGTGATACTTTGGTTGCCCTGCTCGCTTATGTGGACGACATAATCCTTGCGGGGAAGAACATTGTAATACCCTAAAAAATTGGTTAAAAACCCTAATTCTAATTTGGAGATTATTAATTCAAAACCCTAGAAATTGCCCTAATTATCTAATTTGGGAATTTAATTGAGTTAGGGTGTTCAGTGACCTAATTGAGATGAATCAAACTTTGGGGTCTCTTATGGAAAAATGGGATAAGTTTAGACCCTTATCTTGCGATTTACCCTTTTTGCATGGGTATTTCACTCTCTTTCCATCAGCCTAGCACTTTTTCCTTGTCATTTTCTTTTCAGCTGCACCCCTAACCCTCCTCTATTCCAAAATTCCCTTAGGAACCCCTTCACTCTTGCGTCCCGTTGACTCCAACGAAGGGCTGCATGTAACGCCTCAGTTTTGGGCCTAGCGGTTTTGAGGCTTGTTAGAAGGTTCAATAGATCGAGTTAGGGATTCGAGTCAGATTCGGGAGTAAATATTTTTCAGTGAGATAAAAATATGGAAAGATGGTTAAAATCATATTTAAATATATGATTAAAAAATGGTGAAATCAATTTTGGAAAATGAGATTTGGAAGGGTGACATTTTGGTTAGTGACCAAAATGTAATTTTTGAAAACTATTTTTAAAGGTGACTAAATTGAAAAGGGTCAAATTCTTAGAATCCTTAAGGAGATATTTTACCAAGTGTTTGCTAGTGATTTCTCCCTTCAATTGAGTTATTTTAACATGTGTTTTAAAATATAATTAAAAGGGATTTTGGATATTAAAGTTAGTTATCACTTTAAAGAAATTTGACGTAACTTTTCTATCAATTTTTCTCTCCACTTCTTTTCTGCCAAACACTCTTTTTTCATCAAAATCCAGAGGTGAGAGATCCTTTTTCTTGGATTCTTGATTTATAATTGATTCTTTATCTTTGGTTTACAAAACCTCAAAAATCTTATGTTTTTCTAGCTTTAATCAATCAATTGAGGGAGAAATCACACAATAGAGGTAATGTTCATTCTCCTCCTCTATTGATGGTTCTTTATTGATATTCCCAAGTATTTGATCCTTGATTTATGATTTATAATCTGATTTTATGTTTTTATAATGAATAATTGATTTAATTGGGGTTTAATTGGTGAAATTATGGAAGATTTGTATTGGATCTATTTTCCAGTGTTGAGGATTAATTTTAAACATATTTTGGATGATTTATAATGTTGATAAGTTGTTTTTAACATTAGAATCCCGAAACTCCTTGAATCTTTGATTATTAGGTTGTTAGATTTGTGTTTTTGTGGAGTTGTGGTGGCTGTGTAGTTGTTGGAAGTTTATGAATGAATTAATCCTATTTTTAGATGTTATTAGATGTTGATTGAAGTGTTAGATTGATAGATTGTGGCTGAGTTGTGTTTGGAAAGAGTTTTGATGATGATTTTGGTTGTTGTGGTTGGGTTATTGTGAAAGGATTATGGAAGTCCATGAAGAATTGTTGTTGCAGTGCTTTGAATGCATTGAGATGCATTAATCCTCTGTTGTAATATGGTTAAAATAGGGGAGGTCGATCTGAAAGCGATCGGTGAGGCTTTGGACGCTTGATTTTACGTCGACGAATTGAGGTTTCGTGTATCGGTGAGTGAGAACGTGGAATTCAGCTTTGAAATGGCTTAAATGTGGTTTTATGGGGGTTTAAACTAAGCTTGAAATGCTGGTTTAAACCCGGAAGTAAGTATGAAGTGGTTTTCTCTCTCGGTCGTGCTTTTAAGAAATGGTTTATGCACTTGTTTTGATTTACATTGGACTTACTGTTTAAGCATGTTTTAAAGTATGTGAGATATTGTTTTTGATCATGAAATGATGATGGATGCACGTGGTAAGTGATCCATGTAAGTATATGGTTTATACTTGTGTTTTAAGCATGTGTTGTTGCTTGGGAAATGGTTTGGTTAAATGCTTGTAAAATATAGAGGTAATTGGAAAATGGTTAATTATATTGGCAAGTAATATTGTTTTAAAATTGTTATCGGATATAGTTGGCCGACCATATGATTGATAGTGCACTATAATAAGTCACCTTGGATGTTGAGAGGTTTTGATTTGGTGTACCGAAAACTCCATCCTAGTACCCTAATGGTCGATGGGTTATATGGTACCATAAACTCCCATTAGTGGATTAAGCATCTAACTGAGGAATAGGGTTAGTGTACCTGTAGATTGTAAGTGTACCCAGTTGTAATGTACCACGATTGTGATTGTATCACTATTTCGGATAAGATGGCTTGAAGTGCTGTGAGGATACTTGTTGAATCCGTGTATCCGATGAACTATTCTGGTAAAGGAACTTGGTTATGATCACTTGTAAGCCAATATAATTGTTAATGTATCATTGAAAGGTTTATGTTGTATAATGTGATTTATACATGTCTACTCTTTAAGCTTTGCATATGGTTGTTATGCATGGGAAGGCTTAAATTGAGGTTTAGAAATGGGATTTGTTGTTGGTTAATGATACATGTTGCATATGGTTTAATATGCTGATTTTTAAAGATGTTAAGTGCATGGTTTTCAAGGCATGATAAAGTTTTAAATGATGTTTAAATGATGATTGAACTGGGATTTCAATGTGTTGTTTTAGAGCACTCATCACTAAGCCTAGTGTGCTCACGCTCTCTTTGTCCATCAATATAGAGAATTAAAGGCTTGGAAGGCAGCGAGAAGCAAAGGATCACAAAAAGACTTGGTATCAAAAGTATGTTTTTGGATTAGACTATAAGTAATAAGCGCAATGGGGGTTCTGTTGTTGTTTTGGGAGGTGTTTTGCTAAACTCCATGTTTGAGCAAGTTTTTTTGCTGCTCTTGGTTTGTAAAAGGCCATTTTGGATTGGTTGTGGTGATGGTTTGAGATTTCATGTTTTGCTTGTTTTGGTTTTTAGGAAGCATGCCTCTAGATGTACATATGAATCATGTTGCTATGAATAGAGGTTTTGATGTGGTTTGACTTTTGAATATGTTGGATGTATGCTAGAAGTATGTTATGGTGTTTTGATATGTTCGAAAGTATGTTAAACCAACAAAATTAGACATTACAGGTCTAGGCGTACCGATATGGGTGTCCCTCTTTCGGTAAGAATAATCTATTCCTGGATTAGCGTACCGGTACGCGGGCAACTATTTTGGTATAGGCCAAGGCAAAATTAGCCAGTGTTTTGGTACTCGGGGAGGCGTTTCGATACGGTACAACGGCTTTTTGAAGGGCGTTTCTATACACATAGTCGTATCGAAAAGGAAATTGGCTACTGGAATTCTGGAAGTTGAAATAATGAAGGCGTATCGAAACACCCCTTGCCTGTACCGATACGGTGGCAGTTAAATTAGTTATTTGGAAGATTCTGAAGTTCTGTTTTCTTATGTTCTAGTCCCTGAATGTTGTAGATGTAATTGAATGAGTATGAATGACCTTTTTAAGCTGATTTCTGACATGTAAGCATGAAACCTAATTAATTTAAGGTTGGTAACATTAAAAAGGTTGAAGTCCTTATAGTTTTCTAAAATTGCAATTTGGTCCCTAAATTGCAATTGTGTTCAATTGGATGTCAATTCGATGCCCGATTGAGCTGGGTTTTCACCTGTGATCAATATGTACATATAGGATAATAATTGTTCATCTAGACAAGATAAAAAATAGACGTGTTTCAGGTTTCATCTTCACAGTTTACTTCGGTAAATCTAATATAGCTAGCTCAGTTCGGTCTTGCGACTAAGCTAGGTCAAGGGGGTTACATTTGGTGGTATCAGAGCCAGGTTTGCGATAATTGGGAGTTGGTATGATTGCTGTTAGTTGTAATATGTTGTTTAATATGCACAGTGATTGTAATATGCACATTGATTGATTTATGCCATGTTAGGGGAAATTCGGGAAACCCATTGCCTTATTATTATAGTCTGAAATGTTGAGATTTTGAAATAGAAGTCTTGGATCATTGCTTGAAGCTAGCCTAACTATTTGTTTTGAAATGATTATCATGCCTTAGATATATTTTTAGCACGATGGGACTGAGAAGAGAGTTACGATCTGGTATGATTGCTGCTGCCGTTGGATAGGGAGACGAGGGGGATGTTGTACCTCATGAGGGGTTGCTGCTGCCCCCACCTAATGTACTTACAAATGTGAAGCAAGTACCACCTGTGCCAGCTAGGCAGATGTGTGACATGGTGCTTTTGATTCAGGCCATGACTGGTGTGTTTCAGGTAGCAGTTGTGGGTGTTCATGTGTCGGTACTAATGGTTTGGTAAGGTTTGCCGTTAGAGCGTCTTCGCAGTCTGGGCGAATTTGAGTTCCAGAGTTTGGCTCCTAAGGCTTTCAAGGATTGGAATCCGTAAGCTGGGTTGTGTCTCTGTTACAAGGTGATGCGTATAGTTGGTGGACAACCACAATAACTGGGATGGAACTCGGGGACGTAACTTGAGAGTTCTTTTATGTCACTTTTCAGAGGAAGTATCTGGGAGTCTGGTATCAGGACGAAAAGAAGCGAGAGTTTATGGCACTTGTGCAGGGCAGTATGTCTGTTTTTGAGTATGAGGTGCAGTTTATAAGGCTGAGCTGGTATGCACCTAAGTTAGTCCCTGACGAGCGTCAGCGATGTGATCATTTCTGCTACGGGCTTGTGTAAGAGGTTAAGACATACATGTTTGCTGCTGAATATACCGATTTTGATGTGCTGGTTACGCGAGCCAAGGACATTAAGCAGAACCTTGGGTTAGCTTCTGGGTCTCGAGGCTTTAGCTCTGGTAAGAGAGTGCGGATTCTAGTTTTTGGCAGTGGTCAGGCCAAGAGACACCATGATAGAAGGTATCGCCCTGAGCTGAGGCATGGTGGAGGTGTTGTTGGGCATGGAGCGCAGGGATAGGGTGCCCAGGTTAGGGGTCTGCACAATACCAATTAGGCTTGTGGATCGCATGATCATATGAGGCGAGATTGCCTACGTTTGGCCAGAGAGGGTCAGGCACCTGCAACTGTTGTGGCCAATGCTTGATGGAGTTGTGGGTCTGGCGACCATCTGAGACGTTATTGTCCTTTGTTGGTTGGAGGTGGGCAGGGTGCTGCACCTGTTGTTGCTCCGTAGAGAGGCCATGGTCGTAGCCGTTGGCTGTTTCAGTGCAGAGATGGCGGGCATAGGACTGTGGCTCATACTGTTGTTATCCAGCCCGAGGAAGGTGGACCGGCTAGGGTGTATGCGCACCGTGAGGGTTGCAATGACGCCGATGTGATTGCATGTACATTTTCTTTGCAGTCTTTGCCATTGTATTTGTTGGTTGATTTTGGTTCTACCCATTCATACATCTTGAGTGAGCATCACAGTTGCTTGATATACCTATTGAAATTCTTAATGTGGATGTTAGAGTGACTAGTTCTCTTGAGGAGACGGTTGTGGTTAGGAAGTTGCATCGTAGATGTCCGTTGATGGTTCAAGGACATGTGTTTGCCGTAGATTTGATGGAGTTGTCATTCCATGGTTGTGATGTAATCTTAGGGAGGGATTGGTTGACTGAGCACAAGGCTGTGGTAGATTTTGAGACCAAGCAGATATCCTTAAAGTTGTGTGATGATTTTGAGGTGGTGGTTGTTGGTGAGAACGCTAAGTTCTTGTTTAATGCTGTTTCGGCTTTGGAAGCTAGACGACTGTTAGATTTCGGATGCCAGGCTTTATTGGCCTATGTTATGAATCTTGGTTCGAAGGAGTTAAGGGTGTAGGATATTTGCACGGTATGTGAGTTTTTGGGTATTTTTCTAAAAGAGTTGTCGGGGTTACCGCCCGACCGTAAGGTGGAGTTTGGCATTGAGATCTTTTCGGATATGACACCTGTGTCAATTGCTCCATATTTCATGGCCCCGAAAGAGTTGAAGGAGTTAAAAATACAACTATAGGAGTTGCTTGATTGAGGTTTCATTAGACCTAGTATTTCACCGTGGGGTGCACCGGTGTTGTTTGTTAAGAATAAGGATGGTACGTTACGGATGTGTATAGATTATCGACAACTGAACAAGTTGACGATAAAGAACAAGTATCCTTTGCTGCGGATAGATGACTTGTTTGATTGGTTCAGGGGTGCGTCGGTGTTCTCTAAGATAGATTTGAGGTCTGGGTACTATCAGTTGAAGGTGAAAGATGTGGATATGCCCAAGACAACTTTTCGTACGAGGTACGGGCATTATGAGTTTTTGGTGATGCCGTTTGGTTTGACCAATGCACTGGCTGCTTTTAGGGGCATGATGAATCAGGTGTTCCATGAGTTTTTAGATCAGTTTGTGGTCGTGATTATGGATGATATCCTTGTGTACTCTCGTACCAAGGAGGATCATGATAGATATTTACGGATTGTGCTTCAGACGTTGTTGGCTAATCAACTTTATGCCATGTTAAGCAAGTGTGAATTCTTGCTTAAGGAGGTTGTTTTCATGGGACATATTGTGTCAGCTGAGGGGATTTGTGTTTATCCGCACAAGATTGCGACCGTGATGAGTTGTAAGGTGCCTAAATATGTGATAGAAGTTTGAAGTTTCCTTGGTTTGGTTGGTTATTACCGTAGGTTTGTTGAAAGGTTTTCCAGTATAGCTGCTCCGTGACCAATTTGTTGCAAAATAATATTTGTTTTGAGTGGTTGGAGGATTGGCAACGGATTTTAAAAGGTTAAAGGAAGCTTTGACACGAACTCCGATCTTGGTTCAGCCTGAATCAGGAAAAGAGTTCGTCGTTTATAGTGATGCGTCTTATGTTGGGCTTGGTTGCATGTTGATGCAGGAGGGTAAGGTAGTTGCGTATGCATCTAGACAGTTGAAGGTGCATGAACGTAATTACCCTACTCATGATCTTGAGCTTGCCGCATTCGTGTTTGCCTTGAAAATCTAGAGGCATTACCTTTACGGTGAGAAGTGTGTGGTTTATACAGATAAGAAGAGTCTGAAGTATCTAATATTGTAGAAGGAGTTAAATCTTAGGCAACAAAGATGGTTAGAATTGCTTAAAGATAATGATCTGCCTATTGAGTATTATCCAGGTAAAGCTAACGTTGTAGCTGATGCTTTGAGTAGGAAAGCTACTATAGAGTTGAGGGCTATGTTTGCTCAGTTAAGTGTGACTTGCGACGGCGGGTTGTTAGCTGAGTTGCAAGTAAAACTGTCCTTATCTCAGTTAATTAACGAGAAACAACCGCATAATGTGAGTTTGGTACCGCATGTGAAGGATATCATGGATGGGAATCCTACGAATTTTCATTTTAATGATGATGAAGTGTTGTGTTTTAAAGGTCGGGTTGTGGTGCCCGAAGATAAGGAGTTGAGGCGTATCATTTTGGCTGAAGCGCATGCTAGTCCTTTTACTATGCATCCCGATAGTACTAAGATGTATCGAGGTTTGAAGGAAAAGTACTATTGGGTTGGTTTGCAGAAAGATGTGGCTGATTTTGTTGCTCGATGCATGGTATGTCAGCAAGTGAAAGCTGAGCATCAGTTTCTTTTCGGGTTGTTGCAACCGTTGACCTGTACATCTCTTAGATTGTGCGTTTGCACGGGGTGCCCAAATCTATAGTTTCAGATAGAGATCCGCGTTTTACAACAAGGTTTTGGGTGTACTTGCATCGTGCTCTAGGAACTCGACTGAATTTCAGTAATTCGTATCACCCTCAGACAGATGGTTAGTCGGAACGTGGGATACAGGTTTTGGAGGATATGTTGAGATGTTGTATCATTGAGTTCCAGGGAACACGGGAAAAACAGTTGCCTTTGGTGGAGTTTGCTTATAATAACAGTTATCAGGCTAGTATTCAGATGGCACCTTACGAGGCGTTGTATGGTAGGAAGTTCCATACACCGTTGTGTTGGGCTGAAGTTAGGGAAAAACATGTTTCCATGCCTGATGTGTTGAAAGACACCAATGAAAAGGTGAAGTTGGTATGTTAGCACTTGAGAGCAGCTTCGGATCGTCAGAAATCCTACCCGAATTTGAAGCGTAGGGATATAGAGTATGTTGTTGGTAACCGAGTGTTTTTGAAGGTGTCGCCTTGGAAGAAGGTGATGCGTTTTGGGCGAAAAAGAAAGCTTAGGCCGAGGTTTATTGGACCCTACGAGGTGGTTGAGCGTGTGGGTCCTGTTGCTTATTGTTTGAGGTTACCTCCTAAGTTGGAGAGGATCCATGATGTGTTTCATGTTTCGATGTTACGAAGGTGTCGGTCGGATCCATCACATGTTATGCCGGTAGAGGATTTTGAGTTAAGGCCATATCTATCTTATGATGACCGGTACAGATTCTTGACACCAGCAGTAAGGTTCTGCGTGGCAAGATGGTTTATCATGCTAAGGTGTTGTGGAGGCACCGCGAAGTTGAGGATGCCATGTGGGAATGCAAGACGAACATGTTGGAACAGTTTTCGCATTTGTTTCCTCTAGGTAAATTTTGAGGACAAAATTTCTTAAGTGGGGGAGAGTTGTAATGCCTCGATTTTGGACCTAGCAGTTTTGAGGCTTGTTAGACGATTCAGTGGACCGGTCTAGGGATTCGAATCGTGTTCGGGAGTAAATATTTTTTGGTGAGATAAAAATATGGAAAGATGGTTAAAATCATATTTAAATATATAATTAATATTGGTTAAATTAATTTTGGAAAATGAGATTCGGAAGGGTGACATTTTGGTTAGTGACCAAAATGTAATTTTTGAAATCTATTTTTAAAGGTGACTAAATTGAAAAGGGTCAAATTCTTAGAATCCTTAAGGAGCTATTTTACCAAGTGTTTGCTGGTGATTTCTCCCTTCAATTGAGTTATTTTAACATCTGTTTTAAAAGATAATTAAAAGGGATTTTGGATATTAAAGTTAGTTATCATTTTAAAGAAATTTGACGTAACTTTTCTATCAATTTTTCTCTCCACTTCTTTTCTGCCAAACACTCTTGTTTTCATCAAAATCCAGAGTTGAGAGATCATTTTTCTTGGATTCTTGATTTATAATTGATTCTTTGTCTTTGGTTTACAAAACCTCATTGAAATCTTATGTTTTTATTGCTTTAATCAATCAACTGAGGGATAAATCACACAATAGAGGTAAGGTTCGTTATTCTCCTCTATTGATGGTTCTTTATTGATATTCCAAAGAATTATATCCTTGATTTATGATTTATAATCTGATTTTATGTTTTTATAATGAATAATTGATTTAATTGGGTTTAATTTGTGAAATTATGAAAGATTCGTATTGGATCTGTTTTCCAGTGTTGAGGATTGATTTTAAACATATTTAGGATGATTTATAATGTTGATAAGTTGTTTTTTAACATCAGAATCCCGAAACTCCTTGAGTCCTTAATTTTTAGGTTGTTAGATTTGTGTTTTTGTTGAGTTGTGGTGGTTGTGTAGTTGTTGGAAGTTTATGGATGAATTAATCCTTTTTTTAGATGTTATTAGATGTTGATTGAAGTGTTAGATTGATAGATTGTGGCTGGGTTGTGTTTGGAAAGAGTTAGATGATGATTTCGGTTGTTGTGGTTGGGTAAATGTGAAGGGATTATGGAAGTCCGTGAAGAATTGTTGTTGCAGTGCTTTGAATACATTGAGATGAATTAATCCTCTGTTGTAATGTGGTTAAAATTGGGGGGGTCGACCTGGAAGCGATCGGTGAAGCTTTGGAGGCTTCAGACACTTGATTTTGTGTCGATGAATTGAGGTTTTGCGTGTCGATGAGTGAGAACGTGAATTTCAACTTTGAAATGGCTTAAAGGTGGCTTATGGGAGTTTAAACTAAGCTTGAAATGCTGGTTTAAACTCAGAAGTAAGTATGATGTGGTTTTCTCTCTCGGTCGTGCTTTTAAGAAATGGTTTATGCACTTGTTTTGATTTACATTGTACCTACTGTTTAAACATGTTTTAAAGTATGTGAGATACTATTTTTGATCATGAAATGATGATGGATGCACGTGGTAAGTGATCCATATAACTATATGGTTTATACTTGTTCTTTAAGCATTGTTGTTGCTGGGAAAATGGTTTGGTTAAATGCTTGTAAAAACAACGAGGTAATTGGAAAATGGTTAATTATATTGGCAAGTGATATTGTTTTAAAATTGTTATCGGATATAGTTGGTCGTCCATAGGATTGATAGTGCACTATAATAAGTTGCCTTGGATGTTGAGGGATTTTGATTTGGTGTACCGAAAACTCCATCCAAGTACCCTAACGGTCAAGGGGTTATATGGTACCGTAAACTCCCGTTAGTGGATTAAGCATCTAACCGAGGAATAGGCTTGGTGTCCCCGTGGGTTGTAAGTGTACCCAGTTGTAATGTACCGTGATTGTGATTGTATCGCTATTCCGGTTGAGATGGCTTGAAGTGTTGTGAGGACACTTGTTGAATCCGTGTATCCGATGAACTATTTTGATAAAGGAATTTGGTTATGATCACTTGTAAGCCAATATAATTGTTAATGTATCATTGAAAGGTTTATGTTGTATAATTTGATTTATACATGTCTACTCTTTAAGCTTTGCATATGGTTGTTATGCATGGGAAGGCTTAAATTGAGATTTAGCAATACGATTTTTTGTTGGTTAATGATACATGTTGCATATGGTTTAATATGCTAGTTTTTAAAGATGTTAACTACATGGTTTTGAAGGCATGATAATGTTTTAAATGATGTTTAAAAGATTATTGAAATGAGATTTCAATGTGTTACTGGGAAATGGTTTTAATGCATTGATGGTGTGTTGTTTTAGAGCACTCCTCAATAAGCCTAGTGTGCTTACACTCTCTTTGTCCATCAATGCAGATAAGTAAAGGCTTAGAAGGCAGCGAGAAGCAAGGGATCACAAAAAGTCTGGTATCAAAAGTATGTTTTTGGATTAGACTATAAGTAATAAGGGCAATGGGGGTTCCATTGTTGTTTTGGGAGATGTTTTGCTAAACTCCCTGTTTGAGCAAGTTTGATTTGATGCTCTTGGTTTGTAAATGGCCATTTTGGATTGGTTGTGGTGATGGTTTGAGATTTCATGTTTTGCTTGCTTTGGTTTTTAGGAAGCATGCCTCTAGATTTACATTTGAAGCATGTTGCCATGAATTGATGTTGGAACTAGGTTGTTTTGATGTGTTTTGACTTTTGAATATGTTGGACGTATGCTAGAAGCATGTTAGGATGTTTTGATATGTTCGAAGGTATGTTAAACCAGCAAAATTGGACATTACAAGTCCAGGCGTACCGGTACGGGTGTCCCTATTTCGTACGAATAAGCTATTTATGGCTTAGCGTACCAGTACGCGAGCAACTGTTTCGGTACGGGCCAAGGCAAAATTGGCCAGTGTTTTGGTTCTCGGGGAGGCATTTTGACACGGTACAATGACTTTCTGAAGGGTGTTTTGATACACATAGGCGTATCGAAACTAAAATTGGCTACTGGAATTCTGGAGGTTGAAATAATGAAGGCGTATCGAAACACCCCTTGCCTGTACCGATACGATGGCAGTTAAATTAGTTATTTGGAAGATTCTGAAGTTCTATTTTCTTACGTTCTAGTCCCTGAATGTTGTGGATGCAATTGAATGAGTATGGATGACCTTTTTGTGCTGATTTCTGACATGTAAGCATGAAACCTAATTAATTTAAGGTTGGTAACATTAAAATGGGCGAAATCCTTATAGTTTTCTAAAATTGCAATTTGGTCCCTAAATTGCAATTGTATTCAATTGAATGTCAATTAGATGCCTCATTGAGTTGAGTTTTCACCTGTGATCAATATGTACATGTAGGATAATAATTGTTCATCTAGAAAAGATAAAAGAAAAAATGGACGTGTTTCAAGTTTCATCTTCACGGTTTACTTTGGTAAACCTAATGTAGCTCGCTCGGTTCGGTCTTGCGACTAGGCCGGGTCAAGGGGGTTACATTTGGTGGTATCAGAGTAGGTTTGAAATAATTGGGAGTTGGTATGATTGCTGTGATGTTGTTGTGAGTTGTAATCTATTGTTTAATATGGACGGTGATTTTAATATGCACTTTGATTGCTTTATGCCATGTTGGGGGGGAAATTTTGGAAACCCATTGCCATATTATTATAGTCTTAAATGTTAAGATTTTGAAATGGAAGTCTTGGATCCTTGCTTGAAGCTGCCTAACTATTTGTTTTGAAATGGTTATCATGCCTTAAATATATTTTTAGCACGATAGAACCGAAGAGAGAGTTGCGATCTGGTACGATTGCTACTATCGTTGGGCAGGGTGATGAGGGGATGTTGTGCCTCTTGAGGGGTTACCGCCACGCCCACTTAATCCACCTATGAATTTGGAGCAAGTACCACCTGTGCCAGTTGGGCCAGGGATAAGTGACATATCGCCTTTGATTCAGCCCATGACTAGTGTGCTTCAGGCAGCGGTTGTGGGTGTTCATGTACCGACACCAGTGGTTGGGCAAGGTTTTGCCGTTAGAGCATCTTCGCAGTCTGGGCGGAGTTGAGTTCTGAGGTTTGGCACCTGAGGCTTTTGAGGATTGATTGGCCAGTACTAAGAGGATATTGGGTTAGATGGATTGGTCGGATGCCCGTAAGCTGGGCTGTTCTGTGTCCCTGTTACAAGGTGATGCTTATAGTTGGTGGACAACCACGATAGCTGGGATGGTACCCGGGGATGTAACCTGGTAGTTCTTTTGTGGATCTTTTCGGAAGAAGTATTTGGGAGTCTAGTTTCAGGACGAAAATAAGTAAAAGTTTATGGCTTTTGTGTAGGGCAATATGTCTATTTATGAGTATGAGGTGCATTTTGTGAGGCTGAGCCGGTATGTACTTGAGTTAGTCCTTGACGAGCCTCAACGATGTGATCGTTTTTGCTATGGGCTTGTGCTGGAGGTTAAGACATACATGCTTGCTGCTAAATATACCAATTTTGATGTGCTAGTTACGTGAGCCAAGGACATTGAGCAGAACTTTGGATTGGCTTCTGTGTATCGAGACTTTAGCTTTGGTAAGAGAGTGGTGGATTCTAGTTTTGACAGTGGTTAAGCCAAGAAACACCGTGATAGGAGGTATCACCCTGAGCCCAGGCGTGGTGGCGGTGTTATTGGGCATGAAGCGTAGGGGCAGGGTACCAAGGTTAGGGCTCCGTACAATACCTGTTGGGTTTGTGGATCGCGTGATCATTTGAGGAAAGATTGCTTGCGTTTGGCCAGAGAGGGCCAGGCGCCTGCGGCTGTTGTGGCTAATACTTTTTGGAGTTGTGGTTCTGGCGACCATCTGAGACGCGATTGTCCTTTTTTGGTTGGGGGTGGGCATGGTGCTGCACCTTTTGTTGAACCACAGAGAGGCTGTGGTCGTGGCCATGGGCTATTTTAGCGCAGAGATGGTGGGCATAAGACTGTAGCTCGTACCATTGCTATTCAACCCGAGGGAGGAGGACCGGCTAGGGTGTATGTGCATTGTGAGGGTAGCAATAACACTGATGTAATTGCAAGTACATTTTCTTTACAGTCTTTTTCATTGTATTCGTTGGTTGATTCTGGTTCTACCTATTTATACATCTTGAGTGAGCATGCACTGTTGCTTGATATACCTGTTGAAATTCTTAATGTGGGTTTTAGAGTGACTAGTTCTCTTGGGGAGACGGTTGTGGTTAGGAAGTTGTATCGTAGATGTCCGCTGATGGTTCAGGGAAATGTGTTTACCGTGGATTTGATAAAGTTGCCATTCCATGGTTTTGATGTGATCTTGGGGATTGATTGGTTGATCGAGCATAGGGCTGTGGTAGATTTTGAACCAAGCAGATATCCCTGAAGTTGTCTGATGATTTTGAGGTGGTGATTGTTGGTGAGAACGCTAAGTTCTTGTCTAATGCTGTTTCGGCTTTGAAAGCGAGACGGTTGTTAGATTTCGGATGCCAGGCTTTCTTGGCCAATGTTATGAATCCTTGTTTGAAGGATTTAAGGGTGCTGGATATTCGCACGGTATGCGAGTTGCCAGAGTTGCTGCCTGATAGTGATGTGGAGTTTGGCATTGAGATCTTTGCGGATACGGTACTTGTGTCAATTGCTCTATATCGCATGGCCCCGAAGAAGATGAAAATGCAACTACAAGATTTGCTTGATCGAGGTTTCATTAGACCTAGTATTTCACCGTAGGGTGCACCGGTGTTGTTTGTGAAGAAGAAGGATGGTACGTTGCGGATGTGTATAGATTAGAGGTGGCAAACGGGTCATTCAATTCGGTTTTGATTTGGGTAATTTCGGTTCGGGTAATTTCGGTTCTGACTACATTCAGTTTAGTTCGGTTCGGGTCTGGTTTAGTTTTAGTTCGGTTCTATGGTGGTTTTGGTTCGGGTATCGGTTCAGGACATCGAGTTGGTTGATTTTTGGATTAATTGACTTTCAGTTCGGTTGATTTTGGGTTGGTTATTTTTGGATCGGTTGATTTCAGGTCAAGTCAATATCAGGTTAATAGGAGATCAATCGGTTTTAGTTGGGGTTTTAGGCCGAGTTAGGTTTTTTCACCTTATATATGACTTTTTATAGTATGTATATTTGACTTTTTTGATAAGTTGTACGACAGTTCACATCTCATCTTTATTTATTTATTTTAATATATTTTATTAATTTTGAGTTGCCTTCAGTTCTGTTGCTTTCAGTTCAGGTGAAATTGGTTTGGTTCCATTCGGTTTGATTGAAACTCGGTTCGGGTCCATTCAGTTCAGTTGAAAATCGATTCGGGTCAATTTTCGGTTCAACTAAAATTTGATTCGATTTTGGTTCGATTCAGTTTATTTCGGGTTTCGGATCAAATTTAGGTTATCGTGTTTAGGTCAATTTTGGGTCTCAGTTTGGGTAAATCAGTTCGATTCTCGGGTCTCGGGTCAAGTTTGCCAGGTCTAGTATAGATTATCGACAACTGAACAAGTTGACGATAAAGAACAAGTATTCTTTTCCGTAGATAGATGACTTGTTTGATCAGTTTAAGGGTGCGTCAGTGTTCTCTAAGATAGATTTGAGGTCTGGGTACTATCAGTTGAAGGTGAAAGATGTGGATGTGCCCAAGACAGCTTTTTGTACGAGGTATGTGCATTATGAGTTTTTGGTGATGTCGTTTGGTTTGACCAATGCACCGACTGCTTTCATGGACATGATGAATCGAGTGTTCTATGAGTTTTTAGATCAGTTTGTGGTCGTGTTTATTGATGATATCCTTTGTGTACTCTCATTCCGAGGAGGATCATGATAGACATTTGCGGATTGTGCTTCATACGTTGTTGGCTAATCAACTATATGCCAAGTTAAGCAAGTGTGAGTTCTAGCTTAAAGGAGGTTATTTTCCTTGGGCATGTTGTGTCGGCCGAGGGGATTCGTGTTGATCCGCACAAGATTGCGGCCGTGATGAGTTAGAAGGTGCCTAAATCTGTGACAGAAGTTCAGAGTTTCCTTGGTTTGGCTAGTTATTACTGCAGGTTTGTTGAAGGGTTTTCCAGTATAGCTGCTCTGTTGACCAAGTTGATGTAAAAAATATTCGTTTTGAGTGGTCGGAGGATAGGCAGCGGGCTTTTGAAAGGTTGAAGAAAGCTTTGACGCGAGCTCCGGTGTTGGTTCAACATGAATTAGGAAAAGAGTTCGTCGTTTATAGTGATACGTCTTATGTTGGGCTTGGTTGTGTGTTAATGCATGAGGGTAAGGTAGTTGCGTATTCATCAGACAGTTGAAGGTGTATGAACGTAATTACCCTACTCATGATCTTGAGCTTGCTGTAGTCGTGTTTGCCTTGAAAATCTGGAGGCATTACCTTTACGGTGAGAAGTGTGTGGTTTATACGGATCAGAAGAGTCTGAAGTATCTAATGTCGCAGAATGAGTTAAATTTTAGGCAACGAAGATGGTTGGAGTTGCATAAAGATTATGATCTGTCTATTGAGTATCATCCAGGCAAAGCTAACGTTGTAGCTGATGCTTTGAGTAGGAAAGCTGTTGTGGAGTTGAGAGCTATGTTTGCTCGGTTAAGTGTGACTTGCGACGGCGGGTTGTTAGCTGAGTTGCAAGTGAAACCGTCCTTGTCGCAGTTGATTAAGGAGAAGCAACTGCATGATGAGAGTTTGGTACTGCATGTGAAGGATATCATGGATGGAAATCCTACGGATTTTCATTTTAATGATGATAGAGTGCTATGTTTTAAAAGTCGGGTTGTAATGCCCGAAGATGAGGAGTTGAGGCGTATCATTTTGGCCGAATCACATGCTATTCCTTTTGCTATGTATCCCAGTAGTAATAAGATGTATCGAGGTTTGAAGGACGAGTATTATTGGGTTGGTTTGAAGAAAGATATGGCTGATTTTGTTGCTCGATGCATGGTATGTCAACGAGTGAAAGCTGAGCATCAGTTTCCTTCCGGGTGGTTGCAACTGTTGAGGGTACCAGAATGGAAATGGGAAAGAATCACCATAGATTTTGTGTCTGGGTTTCCTTTGACACCGACCAAAAAGGATTCCATTTAGGTGATTGTTGATCGATTTACGAAGTGTGCACATTTTGTGCCAGTGCATACAACATATACCTTGGATAGGTTGGCTGAGCTGTCCATCTCTGAGATTGTGCGTCTGCACGGGGTGCCCAAATCCATAGTTTCAGATAGAGATCTGCGTTTTACAGTAAAGTTTTGGGTGTGCTTGCATCGTGCTCTGGGAACTCGACTAAATTTTAGTACTTCGTGTCATCCTCAAACGGATGGTCAGTTAGAACGTGTGATACATGTTTTGGAGGATATGTTGAGATATTGTATCATTGAGTTCTAGGGATCGTGGGAAAAGTAGTTGCCTTTGGTGGAGTTTGCTTATAATAATAATTATAAGGTTAGTATTCAGATGGCACCTTACGAGGCGTTGATTGGTAGGAAGTGTCGTACACAGTTGTGTTGGGCTGAAGTTAGGGAAAAACATGTTTCCATGCTTGATGTGTTGAAAGACACCAATGAAAAGGTGAAGTTGGTATGTGAGCGCTTGAGAGCAGCTTTGGATCGTCATAAATCCTATGTGGATTTGAAGCATAGGGATATAGAGTATGTTGTTGGTGACCGTGTGTTTTCGAAGGTGTCGCCTTGGAAGAAGGTGATGCGTTTTGGGCAGAAAGGAAAGCTTAGCCCGAGGTTTATGGACCATACGAGGTGGTTGAGCATGTGAGTCATGTTTCTTATCGTTTGAGCTTACCTCTTGAGTTGGAGAGGATTCATGTTGTGTTTCATGTTTCGATGTTGCAGAGGTACCGGTCGGATCCATCGCATGTTATGCCGGTGGAGGATTTTAAGTTAAGGCCATATCTATCTTATAATGAGGAACCGATAGAGATTCTTGACACCAGCAGTAGGTTCTGCGTGGCAAGACGATTGATCTTGCTAAGGTGTTGTGGAGGCACCGCAGAGTTGAGGAGGCTACGTGGGAGTGCAAGACGAACATGTTGGAACAGTTTTTGTATTTGTTTCCTCTAGGTAAATTTCGAGGACAAATTTCTTAACTGGGGAGAGTTGTAACACCCCAGTTTTGGGCCTGGCGGTTTTGAGGCTTGTTAGACGGTTCAATGGATCGGGTTAGGGTTTTGAGTCGAATTCGGGAGTAAATATTTTTTGGTGAGATAAAAATATGGAAAGATGGTTAAAAATCATATTTAAATATATGATTAATATTGGTGAAATCAATGTTGGAAAATGAGATTTGGAAGGGTGACATTTTGGTTAGTGACCAAAATGTAATTTTTGAAAACTATTTTTAAAGGTAATCCTTGATTAATTCTATCCATCTTCTCTGCCTCAAATTGAGCTCCTTTTGGGATAACAAGTACTTCAAACTTTTATGGTCAGTGAAAATATAACATTTTTCACCATATAAGTAGTGTCGCCAAATTTTTAGAGCAAACACCACTACAGCCAACTCTAAATCATGAGTGTGATAGTTTTTCTCATGAGTTTTGAGTTGTCGTGAAGCATAAGCTACCACATTTCCTTCTTGCATCAGCACACATCCCAAACCATTATGGGAGGCATCGCTATATATTACAAATTCTTTTCCAGGTTCTGGTTGCACTAAAACAAGATCTTCTGTCAGAACCTTCTTTAGGATCAACTCGAATTTCTTCAGCTGAAACTATATGCCCAAGGAAATTTACTTCTGATAACCAGAATTCACACTTTGATAGATTTGCATACAACTTTTTTTCTCGTAAGATCTAGAGAACAACTCGAAGATGAGTATCGTGCTCTTCCTTGGTTTTAGAGTAAACCAATATGTCATCAATAAATACTACCACGAATCGATCCAAATACGAATAGAAGATTTGATTCATTAAATCCATAAGCGCCATTGGTGTATTTGTAAGTCCGAATGGCATTACTATAAACTCGTAATGCCTATATCTGGTTCTAAAAGCTGTCTTTGGTATATCCACTTCCTTGATCTTTAATTGATGATACCCCGATCGAAGATCAATCTTAGAGAACACCGTTGCTCCCTTAAGTTGATCAAAAAGATCTTCAATCCTCGGTAAAGGATATTTATTCTTTATCGTCACCTTATTAAGTTGACGATAATCCACACAGTCTTATTGATCCGTCTTTCTTCTTTACAAACAAGACTGGAGCTCCCCAAGGTGATATACTAGGCCGTATAAAACCTCGATCTGATAATTCTTTCAACTGAGCTTTTAACTCTCTAAGCTCATTAGGAGCCATCCTGTAAGGTGCTATTGGTATTGGTGTTGTTCCAGGAATCACATCAATACCAAATTCTACCTCTCGATCTGGAGGTAATCCTGGTAATTCATCTGGTACTCCTACGTGGGTATCGGTACTCCCCTATTGGTACCGATACTCCTCTACGGGTACTGATACTCAAATTAGGTTCGAAAGAAAAACTTAATAGCCTGTACCGATACGTTCCCCCTAGTATCAGTACCATAGTACCGGTACGCTTACCCTCGCACCGATACCAACCTCAATGGACACTGGTACCGATACGCACCCTTGCGTACCGGTACGCCAACCAGCTACTGGAATTTCCAAACACAGCATGGGTACCGATACGCGAGAAGCCGTATAGGTACGCCCTGCATAAAAATAGATCATTTTCTAAGGAGCAGTACTAATACGCTTACCCCCGTACCGGTACTCGAACCCAGAACTCCGAGTTTGGAGTTCAAAAATCTCATCTTTAAACCCAAAATCAAATTAGTAAACCTCCAAACTCAACCTAAAATTTATGGAAGGTGTTTAGGGTCGATTTCTACCAATTTTAAGCCTTATTAACTTCAAATCTTGAAATTACCATTAAAGAGCAACCAAGGTTTCATCTCAACCAAAACACCATAACACATGCAACAATGTTTATTTTCATGATTTCCAGGAAACTATAGGTGTTAGTAGTGTACTAACTTTGAATTTAAGCTAGGAAGAAAGCCTCCAATTACTCAATCCCGTTCTTCCTCTTCAACCAGCAAAACATCTTCCCCCACCATTCCAAATGAATCTTTCCTTAGATAAAAGATCTTGAGATGCTGAACAAACTTCCCTTCTTGCCCCAAACGTGATTCTTACTCAAACTCTCTAAGATTTAACCTTAAACTTTGGGTTCTTGGTAAGGAAATGAGAGTAGAAGGGGAAGGGGGACAAGAGGACCAAGATGATCTCATAAGGTCCACTTTTTGCAGAGAAAAATTAAACACCACCAGCCTCTTGTCATTCATTATGAAATTACCATATTACCCTCATAATTCTCATCCTAAACCAAGCCCAAATCCAACTAAGCAAGCCCAACAACAATGGCAAGCCCAAAAAGGCTCCCAAAAGCCCAACACTCGGCCCAAAGACGAGGCCTACACCTCGGGTTAACCGATTCTCAAACTCCGAAATCCGGGTCGTTACACTTGTATTTTCATCATTGAATCCATTTCAGAAACACGAATGGTAAACACTAGATCCCCCACCATGAAATCAAAAATACCATCAATTTCTCCAATCTAATCAATTTCAATGAGAAGTTGTTGTTGGAATAATGGTTAATCCAAAACGAATAAACAAATAAAAACGAAAATAAATCAAAGACAATTTAAATGGAATTTACATTTTCGAAATAAACCAAAAAGAAATCATGTTGAGGCCTATAGTTACGCAATTTTCTTAAGACAAATTTGAGTTGCCACATTGTTCAATTAAACACAAGACACAATTTCCATTCAAGTCATTCAATATGACCACCAAGAGGATAAGTGTATATAAACACTTCCCATGCTATTTATCCCACCAATGTGGGATAAGGGGGTTTTCACTTCCTTACTCAATTCACAACTATCATACTTTGAGCATCAATTTCTTATTCATTACTCAACCAATTTGAGCATATGAGATACCGTTGTAAAGGTCTCATAGAATAGAATAAGACCTAATAGAATCATTATTCGAATCTCTACCTTTACCCTTTCGTAATATGGCTCAAAATTACCATTTCCTCACATTTTTTCCAATAGTGGTCCCCTTTCAAACGATGAAGGTTCCAACTCACATTTGATCAGTGTCCCCCACACAACAGCCATATTTTCAAATGATCTCCATGACCAAGCATGCATTGGTATGCCTTTTACCTCCATCCATACCCTTCGATTGCCTCTATTCATTGTCGGATCCCGTTCCTCGACCTTTGTAAACCATTTATCCAATTTACCTTGTAAAATTTCACTCCTCAATTCCACACTGCTAAACAAAAGTAACACCCTTGAACACGCAATACGCATTAATGAAAAGTCAAGTAAATTGGCGTCCTTCAGTTTTTTTGCCAATATTGCACGATCCATCGAACTTTGACTCCATCCCACCGTGCAGCTCTGAAGGACATCAACCTTATAGTCATCAATCACCCCTTGTACCCTACTACGCTACAGTTTCTCTTGAGGCGTCGATTTACTCTATTTATCTTGAAAATTTTTCTGCCGTCAATATTGGAAACTCTCGAATCTTAGAGCGAAAGACAACAAAATCTTTGACCCATATAGCCAAAAACCATGTAGCCGTTCGATTACTCGTTTGACCTCCACCTCAGAATTCATTCGAACGAATTCATAACGCCCACCGTCCCTTGCTCGTTTCTTAGGTATAAACACATCTACAACCTTTCTATGGCAATCAAACGCCTGCCATAACCCCTTCCAGTGTAATCGCTCTGATATATTTGCCACAAAAAGGGTCCACCCTTGCCTACGGACGTTCTCCCGTTTTGCTTGCTCCATGAGGCAACTAATTTTAATTTTCCAGTTTTCGATCCACACCGAATCGTATCACCCCTATATTTGTAAGTTCTTTTAACATAGGAAAGTGAAGAATGAAAGCACGTACCAGGTAAACGAGAAACATGAAAATGAAGACAAGCACCACAAAAATTGGAAAAGAACACCTGCTGTGAGCTGGAGGAGATAGTGGCGAAACTTTTCTATTTATTAATATTATAACTCTTAATAATAATATTGAAAATCTTAATATTCACGTTGATGGTGAATTAATATTAAAACATATCTCCTTAATTAACAAATAATTTTTTTTCCATTGGTGTGCTTGGTTGGGATGATGAAAAACTAAAAGGAAAATTTGTTTCTTTCCTATCCATTGTTTGGTACAATAGAAAAGTGAGAAAAAAATATTTTACCATTGTATCCTTATTCTAATATTTTTATTGATAAATTTTATTATGATATTATTTAATTATAATTTTTTATTCAGATAATATTTATTTAAAATGATTAAAAAAGTCCATGTACTTTTAAATCTTAATACAATAACTTTAATAAAATATTTAAAATAAAAAAATTATAAAATAATGACTTAAATTATTATACATATATATACAAGGATATTTTTTCGAATTATAAATTAAATTTAAAAATTAATAATATAAAATTAATTGATAATTAATGGTTTTTTACGGATGAAAAAAATAAAAAAACAATATAAAGAATAAATTTTTTGAATAGAGTATAAAAAATAACTTATTTAAATAGTATAAATAAAAAACAATATAAAAAGTATATATATGGAATGATTTTTTAAAATTATTTGGATACAATAATAAAAGTGTGCGAGACTTACTCGGTACACTACAGTTCACAGTAACCTATCTCAATTATGGATAATTTCGTACTTTTATTGTTAAAATTAGTTGGATCCAAGTTTTCTTTAATGTTTTGTAAATGAAAAAGAAGAGTTTTCTTCTTTTACTTTTTTTTCTCACTTTTTTGTTGTACCAAACAGTCTTTATAATTATTTTTGTTCATTTTTCCTTTTTTTTTTTCTTTTTATTTTTCTGCCGAATCAAGCAGAGCCTTCGGGGATAAAGCTAGGATCCCAACTCGGGGACAAAGTATATTTAACTATATAATCAAACAAAATAAAATCACATTCATTGTTGAAATAATTTCAATACATATGCATATCCAATCTAACAAAATAGAACATGTCGCTCTTTCATATTACAAAAGTCATTTATAATTGAATCTACATCAAATGTTTCAGCAATTTCTTTTTCAATATATAGCAACAAACAATTAGATAAGAATTCATCTTCAATCTTGTTGCGAAGCCTATTTTTAATAATGTTCAACGCTGAAAATGATTGTTCCGTAGTAGTTGTAGAAACTAGAAGAGTAAGAATGAGAGTCGTCGCTCTATATACAAGAGGATAAATCTCAGACTTTTTTGTTTTCACTAACCATTGGCACAAATCGAAAATAGTTTCCAAACTTTTGAAATTTAGAAGCTGTCGCACATGATCAAAATGCTCAAATTGTATCCTTAATTGCAACATCTCATGTTTAACAAAGTCTGAAGGATAGAATTTATGAATCAATTGACAAATGTCATCAATTTTAAATAAAGTGTGCATCTCCTCTATATCTAATGTTGAACTAAGAGTAAGCAATTTTATTGTATGATCATTGAATTTATTATGTAATTCTTGCAATTGAGTATCAAACATAGTATTTAAGATATCTACTTTGTAATGATGCTCCAATGTAATGTCATCTTATTGATGACTTTCCTTTTTTTACAATATAATGAGCATTCAAATCCGAAATAAATATGTTAATTGAGTCACAAAAAGATATCACATTAATAATTAGGTCATTTTATCTTTCATCCTTTAAAATCTGAATTAGTGACTTAGTAGATGAAACATGATGCATTGCATTCAAAAAGTTTTGAGATTGTTGTTACAAAGTTTGACATAGTATATCAAAAATTTTAAGAACTTTCCTCATCAGATGTAAAATATAAAAAAACCTCAAAAAAATTAAAGCCTCGTATGTTGCATCTACTTCCGCACGCTGAGTTGAAGTAGCTCCAGCATCAATCATGTTCAACAAAACAACATAAGTTGCACTAAACTGAGTATCTCTTCGCCTTTGCAAAGTTCCAATTTGATCAAGCACCTTTTCTACTTTGAAGATCATAAATACCAACTAAATAAGCAACATTTGCAGCATGAGCAATTTTTAATTGACATATAACTTTTTTTAAAGCATCAACTAAGGCTAATTGTAGACGATGTGCCATACAACGAATATAATAAGCATATAGACATACACCTAAAATTAAAGCTTTTAAGCCATTTCATTCACCTCTTATATTACTTGTATCATCAAAGTCTTATCCTCAAATAATACCAATATCCAGATTAAATTCGAAAAGGAAAAAATATTTTATCTTTTAATGTAGATGCAACAGTGTCTTTAACATGAACAAGGCCAAAAATTATTCTTTTACACATACATTCTTATCAACATATCTCAACACAATAGACATTTTCTCTATTTTAGCTTGATCTAGAGCTTCATCAAATATTATACAAAACTTTACATCACCAATTTTTTCACGGATGATATTTTTACTTTGTTTGAAAGGACATGCAAGATTTTCTTCTGTATTTATGGTAAAGTGTATGTAGCATTTTTTGGAGCTTTCTCTATGGTCTTTCCTACCTTATCATTGTAAGACGATATTAAACGAAACAATTGGAAAAAATTCTTGGGCTTTTGTGATGTTTTACTCTCATCATTATCTCTAATAGCGTATCCTTGAAATGCAAGCCACATAACTACATCAACTGAAGCTTTTAATCAAATTTTATTCTTTATAGCTTCTTGAGATAAAAATTACTGAATTTTTCTGTGAACATGCGAAGATTGATTAATCAGTCCCGCACATGTTCTTTCAGTATTTTGATGAGAAGAATTGTGATCTTTTTCGATATGTGCTAAAAATGAACAATTCTTACCATCCCTTACCTTCTTCTAGTTTTGAAATCCATCAAATTCAATAATAAAAGCATTTGAATTAGAAGGACCATTTTCCTTGTAAAAAAAGAAAACACATGAACAAAATGTTGCATCTTTACTTGGAGAACATTTCAAATATGATGGGAACTGCTTAAACCATAATGCTTGTAAGCTTCTTCGAGGAACTTTCACAAATTTTGGATACTCTGTAAAAATAATTTGATATGAACCGACTTTAATATAAGCTCGCCGAATCTCATTTTGCATGTTAACAGTATACTTTCATATTTGCTTTTGCAATCCTGGATCATGATCCAACAAATTGATATTAAAACCCTCACTAACTTCAATCATCCGAGCTTTAGTAAGATTGTCATCCGAAATTATAGGGTTGATATTTTTACATGTATTTGACTCCTCATTTAAATGGGATTCTTTAACATTCTTCCGCTTGAAAAAGCATCAATTGTAGATGACTTTTCATCTATAAAAATACACATACATTTATATATTAAATATTAATATTTGAAAGTATAATCTATTAAGTAAAACAATATGAGACAAAAATATCTAAATATATAATTTAATAAGGATATAAAAATTAAACAAATTCACATAAATATATAGACCACCACCCAGGTATCTTGGGAGTCATCTCTCAAACTTAGTAGTTCTTCACAAATCACACATTATAATACAAAAGCTACCTATATTGTATATCACTCACTAAAAACTATCAATCAATCTATAATATATATTAATAAAAAATATCAACCAATCTATTATGTCTATATATATATATATTAATTGCAATTATAAAATATTATTAAAATCATAACTTCTGTGGACTAAAATCTCAAATCTACAATATCTTGGTTCTTTTGGTGTGAAATTGCCCTAAGTGCTCCGGTTGTTCCAATATCATCATGAACTGCAGTAATCTACAACATTAGTGAAATTATAATAAGAAAACGATAGTACTGTAAACTGAATTTTGCAAAGTACTTATTATTTATGAAAAATGAAAGAAAGAAAATTCTAATGGCAGAAATTCTTATTTGTTCGTATATATAATTATATAAGCAAAGTAATTTAGATTGTTCAAATTAAAATATCATAATAATGTTTGCCTCCATTCTTGCATATTTAATTTAATATTCTAAAAATTAAACAATACAATAATTGTAATTTGTAAACACTAATGCTATGTTTTTTTCTCAATAAATATAGTTATTATTAAAAATAAAGGTAAAATTTGCCTTACAAACAAATAATATTAGATTTAGAAATAAAAATGATAAAGCTAAAAACAAAAGTTACACCAAAACAAACATTTAAATGATTGAGAATCAAGAAGAAACTCAAAAGTACGTCAAAAACATTTACAAATTTAAATGCACCAAATCAATGTTCAGTTATATAAATAATAAAACAAAGAAAAACTTAACTGGAAGAAGAAGATTGATTTTTTTCCATCAACGGTGTCTGAAAGATTGGAATTTCTTATCCATTTGCATATAGAAATGAGAACTGAACAAGCAAAACTCAAGTGGCAATGCATAAAGTAAATTTGAAACGTCATCTTATTTTTAATCCATTGACTTTTAAAATACTATTTATTAGATAAGTAATTATTTTTACTTTTACTACATAAGTGTAGTGTAAAAGATTTGTATCATTTATAACTCATAACATTTACAATGGGAGTATATATAGGATTACAATGAGGTTTAAGTATTATATAAATATAAGGAAATTCAAATGTTACACACAATATAAGATTTAAATGAGTTTGATTAAGATATATCGTATCTTATCTTTGCCTTTGATACGCCCCCGCAAGATAGAGGATCCACTGGAGATACCAATCATGGACCGACAATGGATAAAAAGATTCTGTTCAAGCGATTTGGTAACAATGTCCACAATTTGATCTTTGGAGAGAATGTGTTAAACAAGTAGTGAACCTGTAAGAACTAAGTCACGGAAAAAGAAGTAATCAAGTGCAAGATGCTTCATACGAGGATGAAAGACTGAATTTTTGCAAACATATGTGGCACTGAGATTGTCAAAAAAGAGAGATGGTGGTTTTATTAATGCCACGTCAATCTCTTGAAGTAGATGTTGAACCCAAAGTACTTCAGTAGTTGCATTTGTCACGGTACGATATTTAGCTTCTGTGGAGGAATGAGAGATAATTTTCTGACGAGCTGACTTCTATGAACTAAGATTAAATCCAAGATAAATAGCATATCCAGTAGCGGATCTGCCGTCCGTAGAATATCCACTCCAATTCGCAACGACAAAGGCAATGAGATGGAGTGAAGATGCTGAGCAAAAAAGAATATCATGGCATAATGTACCTTTTAGATAATGCAGGATGTGTTAGCTACTGTCCAATGTGCAAGTAAAGGACCATGCATGTATTGCGACAGACAATTCATGGAAAAGGAAATATTCAAACGAATAAGTGTGAGATACTGAATGAGATCACGTAATCATCGATAACTAGAGATATCTAGTGCCGTGGATGGCTCTAGCGAAGGTAGTTTGCTGGAAGAAGACATTTGTATGGAAATTGCCTTGGCATTTTCCATATGAAAGTGAGCTAAACTTTCTAAGATGTATTGCACCTAATATAGAAATAAACCGATAGATAATATGTTGGTGAAATGAGTAATGAAGTCAGTATTATTACCAGTAAGCACAATATCATCCACATATACTAGAAAGTACAATAACTCTTTTTGCATTATAAATGAAGAGTGATGCACCCGTCTTTGATTTCTTAAAACCAAATTGAAGAAGAAATTGAGAGAGTTCAATATACCATGCCCTCGGTGCCTACTTTAGTCCATACGAGGTCTTACGTAACTGACAAATATGAGATGTTTTGTAGAGTCATCATAGCCCGAAGGTTTTTGATGTGTGAAATATGGTATGCACAATTAGAGCAAGTATACTCGTCACACAAGTAATAAAGTGATGAGTATTGAGTATCGTATCCACAGGGATTAAAGTGATAAACTCAAAGTAATCACACAAAAGAATAGAGATTAAGATATGGTGGTAAAACCTATAAACTAATGTTGTATCAAAGAAAAGAAAATTGAAGCAATTATTGAAGAACAAACTAATCATGGCTCACAAAGGTTTCTAATATAAATAAGTAGCTAGGCTTATTGCTAACTACGATGCTAACTACTATTCAAATGCTATAGCAATGAAACAACACTTATCTAGTCGATAGGATTTTCATATAAACTCTTAAACTATGTCTATCTAAAAGTTGATAAAAGAATGTTACGGCAGTACATGTCTGCGTTAACCCTAACAATATCATTATTTGTTAAGTTCCCCTTATTAATCGTTGAAAACCTAATCTTATGCCTAAGCAGGATTACAACTAAAGTTAACAGCTTAAGTTCCATTGTTCATACAGTCTAACTTAACTTTCTCGATATTAAGCCAAAATTCATAATCAAAGGCTACTCTGGCTAGCTCTTACAAGATAAGAATTAATCATCAATGAACATAATAAATAAGCAAAATGATGCTATAACATTAATTAAGCAAAATAAATTAAACAATAAACCCAATTAAAAAGTATTTAGCTCATGTCTGAGCAAATAACATCCATCCAAATAAAGTATGTAATCATAGCAGTCAAATAAAGCAACAGAGAAAGGAATCCAAGCGTCATACGATTTCTCCTTTATGCCCGTTAGTCGATGTTGTAGCACTCCAAACTCCTCAAGACTCTCTCGATGGCTCTCGTCACTTGAAGACTCATCTTGACCTTCGACGATGGTGGTTCTCCGATGTTGAAGACAAGGGCTTGTTTTCTCCAATAAAGCATCTTTTCTGCTTGTTTATGCATTAGGTGCAAATGTTTTTCTAAGGGTATTCTCTTTGCCTTTTATAATAAGTGAAAACCCTATGGTTTTCTACTTTAAGCCCATTACATGTCAATCCTAGAAAATAAAAGAATATTTTGCCACATGCCTTTAATAAAGGGAAGAGGGTACCCATGTACTGTTGTACATACTTTCTATGTGCTTAAATAAAGGTGAGAAGGGATCCTACGTTAAATGACGTCAAAGGATAAAGATTTAGTCTCCAATTTCCCAGCAATGCCATAGCGTCTGTAATCCATCGTGAAAGAATGCTGAACAATGCTTCAACACGCTTCTACTTTCCTCAATTTCTGATTTTTTACAAAAACACCACCAAAACACTACATTCCCATTAAAAACATCAATATATATATAAATCAATTAGGCTCAAGAATAAAATCCTCAAATGTATGCAAAATAGTCTAAATACAACTATACGAGCTCGATTACATACAATAACTTGAGTAAAATGGCATAAAATATAGGTTTTTCGCATAGCTATCATTGTTCTGGATAGACTTCCTCATGTAAGGTGTCATTTAAGAAGACATTATTAATATCAAGCTACTTGAGGAGCCACACATGATGCAGTGCAAGAGTGAAAATAATATGCATCGTAACATGTTTCATCACAAGACTAAAGGTCTCAAAATAGTCTCAGCCAGCTTCTTGAGAATACCTCTTCACTACCAATCTGGCTTTGTATCGTTCAACAGAGCCATCATCACGTTATGTCACACAGAATACCCATTTGCACCCTATGACACATTATGTAGATCATGGAACAAGATCCCCAGTATGGCTGCACAACAAGAAAGTAAACTCATCTTTAATGGCTTGTCTCTATGATGGATCTTTGAGAGCTTGAGTAATAGTCTACAACTCTAATGGGGAAGGAAAAAGATGACAGGTAGTAGCATTAACAAATAAAGGACCAAAGTACCTTGGATTTGGCTAAAAAATTCGTTGTTGTTGAGAATCATGTTGTGGCAATTTAGTGGAGGTATCTTGTTATGGCAGATCAATGAAGGGAGCTAGTTGAGCAATTGGATCATTAGGTTGTCGTGGTATATTAGGCAAGGAAGCTGGAACTCATGGTTGCTAAGAATCATTTTGTGGCAATTTAGTGGAGACATCTTGTTGTGACAGATCAGCCAAGGGAGCTGGTGTACCAATTGGATCATCAGATTGTCGTGGCATATTAGGCAAGGAAGCTAGTACTGTAACTGGTTTATCATTTTTTCATGACATAGCAGTCAAAAAAGTGTGGAAGGTGATATCTTTGCAGTAGGGAACAATACTAAAGGAGGATGTCGCGGCACAGTGAGTGCACATCGTGTAGCAAAAGGGAAGATGTGAGGAACAAACTGAATCATGTTGTAACGCCCTGAATTTGGGACTAGATGTTAAATAGGTTGATTAGAAGGTTCAGGGGAACTAGTTTAGGCTATTCAAATTAGTTTCGAGAATAAAATCATAATAAATGGTTTTTCGTCAAAATACAATCTGGAAAAATGCTAGAAAATACTTAATTAATATTTTAATAATTTTGTAAAATCAATTTGAAGGAATTAAATTGGATTTTGGGACATTTTGGTCAGGTGACGAAAATGTAAAGATTTCAAAACTATTTTGGTGACTAAATCGTAAAAGGGTCAAAACGTAGAATCTTTAAGAAGCTAATTAACCAAAATTTTTCATCAGATTTTCCCCTTAATTTAGGATATTTTAAAAAGTTTTTAAAATGGTTTTAATATTAAAATAAATAGAATTGATAAAAAGGTTTTTAATTACCCAATTTCACTTTCTTACGTAACTACTTTTGCTCTCAACTTTCTCAGCACCCAAACTATCAATTTCATTCCGAAATTCACAGGAATCAATCTCTTTTGATTTCCTTTTGATTTCCTATTTGATTCCTTTGATTTCTACATCAAAATCTACTTGGTTTCTTGAAGTTCTCATCCAATCTTTGCCAATTAAGGGAGAAATCAACATTTAGAGGTGGTTTTCGTTTCTATCATCTAATTAAAGGTTCTTTATTAAAATTCCCAAGTTCTTGATCCTTTACAACTTATTTTTGTTATGTGTTTATGATTTAATCAAGATTTTATGGATTAAAGTGAATTTTGATGAGAAAATTGGATGAACATGGTTATGGATCTATTTTCTATTGAATCTAATTGATTTCGATCTCTTATAAGATGTGTTTTAATGTTTTAAAGAGATATTAATTAAAGAAATCCTGAAACCATGTGAATTGCTAATTTTCTAGGTTGTAAATAGTTAGATTTTGAGGTGATCTTGGTGTTGTAAGGTTGCTGGAGGTATAAGGACGTTATGGAGATTTTTTGGATGTTAATTTATGTTGTTAAGATGTTAAAATCAATAGGTTTTGGCTGGGATTTGTTTAACTGGAGTTTGGTTGTGTTTTCGGTCGTTTTGATGAAGCGTTTGATAGTTTTAGTGAGGTGATGTTGTGTTTGATGGTTGCTGGAAATTAGAGATGCATGGAAGTGCTTTGTAACACCCTATCCCAGGCTGGTAGGGATGTGGGTCAGGAAGTGTTATCGGAGAATAAAACGTTAGTCGGTGTGATACTATGCTCAAAGATTGATACAATATTACAGATGTACGGTGAGAACGATAAAGCAATGAGTCATGAATTGGGCCTAATTAAAATTTTTATAAACTTAGGGGGAGTTGAACCATAGATTTTAGGGACTTGCTAAGATTGATTAACAAATTTTTGGACATGGGTATCGATACGCCCAAGGGCCGTATCGATACGATATGGCAAAATTAACTACCAAAAATTTCAATAACAAGAGCCCGTACCGATACACTTCAAGTAGTATCGGTACGCACAGCAATGACCGTTAAAACGGTTAGGTTCAGAGGTCTCGTACCGATACGGGATCAAGTTGTATCGATATGCGATGCTATTTAATTAATTTTTGTTTTATAGATTCAAAATAGGGTACCGATACGCACCCAACCTTATCGATACCAAGCTATACCAAGATTTCCAGATTCACAATATCGTACCGGTACGGCTAGTACATATTAGTACAATATCGTACCGGTACGGCTAGTACCATAAAAAGGATAGAATTTAAAGATTCCTTTTTAAGAACAAGTGTAACGCCCCAATATTTTTCTTAGTGACTAAAATGTAAAGAGTTAAAGATTGGTGGTTTTAGTTCAGTGACTAAAATTAAAATTTTGAAAGTTTAGGGGTCAAAGTATAAACTTTGGAAAAGTTTAGTGGCTAAATTGTAATTTTTAAAAGTTTTGTAAGTTAACCCTGTAAATGAATAGCTCACACCCAAGAGTGACTCTTTCTTTTTGCTCAGATTTTTTGTACGGAGTGTGTATTAGTGGCTATAAAGCTTTAAAGTTCGTAGGAAGAAAATTTGGAAATCGTATTGAGTGAAATCCAAATATTTGGATTGAATAAATGCCATAAATAAAAATATAAGATATTTTGGGACCTGGACGGTTGGATTGGAACCAATTTGGTTGGATTTTAATGGAATGGCAATTTTTAAGTCATGTTGTAAATAAAGGATAGTTGGAGGGCAAATTGGACATTTTGCATGGATGGCATTTTTTAAATATTTTGAAACTTTGAGGGCAATCCTGAAAGTTCAAATAAACATGGATGAGATCTTGGCCATTTATTTTTGATAAGATTGAATCTTGTTCATTGGATAAAAAGGGTAAAGTAGTAATTTCTCTATGTAAAATGAATTAAAAATTCATTTTATTTTAAACATGTGGATTTATATTAGAAAGATGAGCAAAATATTCTCATATTTTGTCTTGGCCATTTCAAAACTAGAAAAAAATGGGGGAACTAGGGTTTTTCAATTTTCAAGTCCAAAATTCAATGATCAAAGTTAGAATCAAGGTATGTTGCTTTAAGAAAAATTGATCTATGCTTCATGCTCTTTCTTTTGATAGTAATTTTGTTTGATTAAGTTGAGTATAAGTTATGTCATGGATGAAGATGATTATGGAAATTGATAGTAGATGATGAAATTAAGGTTGTTTTGTGTAGAATTAATGTTATAAACATGGAATCAAGCTTGAAATTGGATTAATTCCATGTATGAAGTTATAAACCCTAACCCTAAGATTTGGGGGTTTTGGTTAGGCAATCAAATTGAAGATGATATTGAATGGATTATGATGTTGGAAGTTTAATTTTGATGTTAGATTAAATAATTTCCCCAATTGAAGTTATAGGGACCATTTCAAAATTTTGGAGAAATTAGGGGAAATTATTGAAAATTTTATTTTAGCTCTTGAGTTGATGAATTATGGTTGAAATAGCATGAATTGATTTTTAAGGATCAAAATGAAAATTTTTGGAAGTACAATGACTAATTTAGCAATTTGAAGAAAATTAGGGATTAGTCTTGAATTTATGAAAAGTTTAGAGATTTGATGTTGAGCTTGTTTTTGAAGTATATTATGTTGGGAAAATTAAGTAAACTGATTGGAATGTTGATTTTGGAGTTCATGTTAACTTTGGGACCATTTTGAAAGATCCAGTTACCTTAGGGACCAATTTGTAAATTTTTAAAGTTTGGGTCCTAAAGTGTAAAGGATGAGAAATATAAGGATCAGACCTGGAATTTATGGTTTGAAGGTTAAAAGTGTCCTTAAGGACTAAAATAGAATTTTTGGGAAAAGTTGGAGATTTAAATAAAAGTATGAAAAATTGTGATTCGAATATATAAAGTTTTATCGGATCAATTTTCTATATATAATGGATAGTTAATTATTACTTTCCATTATTGTATATGGAATGAGTATGTGCTAACATATACTTTGAAATGGTATATGTTATTGTTGGTGTAGATTCCGATAAAAATCGAGGTCGTACTAGTAGACCTGAAAAGGAAGTAGTCCGAGACTGAAATCGAATAGTAAGGGCTGATACATTGCAAGGCTAAGGTGAGTTCATACATTTTTTTAAATGTATGTTTATTAACATACTAAAGGGAGACTTGCGATAAGTCACCCAAAAAGGTAAAGAATTATTATAAACAACATAATATGTTTTTGGCATGATACTTTATTTTATTGATTTAAAGATTATGGCATATTTTATGATCACAAATTTTTTTATAGCATGACACGTGATGGACAAGTTATTTGATACGATTTTTAAATGGCAGTATACCATGAATGTTATAAAGCATATTGGAGTATGAACTGCTCGAGTATGAAGATATTTTACATGATATATGCATATGTATGGAATTTGGTTCACTTGCCATTATTTGCAGGAATTGTTTTTCAAGTTTGCCCTTGGTAATAAAATGTCGAGTAGGTATTGTGGTATACCATTAAGAGTATTATAAAGTAAGTTATTGATACTTCAAGTGTATTATAAAGTTACCGACACTTGAAATTGTATCATAAAGATAGGCACTTTATTGTGTCTTACAAGTATGTCAAGGATAGTACTTTTCAAGTACGGACTTGAATATTAGACACTTGATGTTTACCTTGGGCTATGTGATTTCACAAGATGAAGTATGCTTTTATGTTAAAGAACAATTTCGTTATGCTTTCTTGCATAGACATTCCTGCATTACAAAGTATGTGATTTTAATGATTATCACGTTTTGAAAAGTATCATGTATTTATGAATGTTTATATATGTCACTTACATTATGCCTCACTAGGTTATACTCCTCGTGTGTTTCTGTTATACACGTAGGTAAACGAGTTTAGGAGCGGACGGCTTTTTCATCTCTATCTCTTGTGGGAGTACAGATACGACAAGTTAATTTCAGTATTTATGACATCTATATTTTGTGTTTAGTAGTGGCATGTACTAGCTAAACCTGTCTTTTTGATAAAATATTTAAATCGGTTATGTATTAGTTCTATAAACCTTTCATATTTGATAAACATATTTACTGCTTATTATTATATGTTTTAATGTGACTATGATATATACGTAAAAAGTTTCACTATCAGGAATTAAATTATTATTTTATTTATAAATTAGATAAAGTTAAGCATGCTTGAACTAAGGAAATTCCAAGATGGGTGACCACCTGGGAATTTGTTTTAATTTTTTTTTAAATTACCCCGATTTTTAAGATAACAGACAATTTTAAAAGTCTGTGACATCTCTGACTCGTGTTCAATGGACAGATACGTAAGGGGTGTTACATTTATTGGTATTAGAGCTACAACTTTAGTCGGTTCTAGAGTTAATTAAAACTTGATAAAATTGTTAAAGTGTGTACATGCCACTAGGATGTCGTATTTACTTGAAAATGATACTTGTTGGATTGATGCAATTACTTATTAGTTAAGTGTATGTTATGAGTACAGATGTCGGAGGGAATCGGATCCCGACATGCTACTCAACAAGTGGGGCTTGAGAATGCCCCAGAAGTAAGGGAAGCAGTACAACAACCTGTTCAACAGGAGGCTGGTGCACCTGCTCAGGATATGTCGGTGCAAGATCGGGGTACGTTTCTGTAAGCTCTGGACGCGGTACTTAATAGACCTCCTCAAATTTTTGTTCCGAATGAGTTAAAGAAGCTGCAAGCTCCTGATTTTAAAGGCGACGTCGATGGGGATCCTATATCGACAGATCTCTGGTTAAATGACATACATACAATATTGTCTTAGATTGGGTGTGATGATCGAGGAAAGCTAGAAGGAGTTGTCTCCTTGTTGAGAAAGCAAGCACTGATATGGTGGATCAATGTCACTGCTCGTGTTCCAGAAAATGTGAACTTGCAGTTTTGCCTCTGTGAGTTTAGGAGGAAATATATTGGAGATGCCTTCATTCAGGAAATGAGGCAGTGGTTCCTGGATCTACACACTCTTATATTAGTTCTACATTAGCTCGGGAAAGAGGAATTCCTTTAGAACTAACTAGAGTGATGTGATAGTCATAAACCCTCTAGGCCAAAGTGCTCGGGTAACAAAAGTAAGTAGGAAATGCCCGCTTATAGTTTAGGGAATTGAAATCCTAGCTGACTTGTTGGAGTTGTCGTTTTGTGATCTTGAGATAATTTTGGGCATGGATTGGCTTCATGCCTATGATGCTATAGTAAGGTGCCTCCAATAGCAGTTGATTATAAAGACTGCAGATAGCTCAGAAATTATAGTATTGGGCGAAGGGTCCTAATGTATAAATAATGTAATTTCGGCTTTTAAAGCCAAGAAACTATTGGAGCGGGGTTGTGAGGCTTTCTAGCCCATGTAGTGGATACTAAGAAAATTAATAATGACCTTAGTGTGATTCTGACAGTTCGGGATTTTCCTGAGGTATTTCTGGAAGAGTTACCAGGATTACCTCCAAAGAGAGAAGTACATTTTGGAATTGAGGTTATTCCTGGTACTGAGCCAGCATCCATGACTCTATATAGAATGACACTTGCGGAGTTGAGGGAATTAAAGTCACAATTGCAGGAGTTATTAGATAGAGGATTTATACGTCCTAACACATCAACATGAAGAGCTCCAATGCTTTTGTTAAAAAGAATGATGGTTAGCTGCGACTGTGCGTTGATTACTGACAGCTAAACAAGGTGACCATAAAGAATAAGTATCCTTTGCCAAGGATAGAAGATTTGTTTGATCAATTAAAAGGAGCATCAATATTTTCTAAGATTGATCTTCGGTCTGGTTATTATCATCTAAAGGTCAAGGAGGAGGATATTCCAAAGACAACATTTCAAACGAGGTACGGGCATTATGAATTTGTTGTGATGCCATTTGGCCTTACAAATGTTCCAGCAACATTTATGGATTTAATGAACCGAGTATTTCAGCTGTATCTCGATCGGTTTGTTGTAGTCTTTATTGATGATATATTGGTGTACTCGAAGACTAAAGAGGATCATGATCCACATTTGAGAATAGTGTTACAATTTTTGAGAAAGAAGAAACTGTATGCTAAGCTCTCAAAATGTGAGTTCTGGTTGTCTGAAGTGGCTTTCTTGGGTTACATTGCTTCAGCTGAAGGGATTAGAGTGGATCCTAAAAAGATACAAGCTATTGTGGAGTGGAAAGTTCCTAAGAATATTACTGAAGTCCGTAGTTTCTTGGGACTTGCTGGATATTATCGAAGGTTTGTGAAAAACTTTCTGATGATATCTGTTCAACTTACGAAGTTATTGAGAAAGAATGTTCCATTCGTTTGGACTAAAAAGTGTCAAGAAAGCTTTGATCAGTTAAAGAAAATTTTGACAGAAGCTCCAGTTTTAGTACAACCCAAATCGGGAAAGGAGTTTAATTTGTATAGTGATGCATCTCATAATGGATTGGGGTGCGTATTAATGCAGGAGGGAAAGGTGATTGCTTATGTTTTTCAGCAGTTAAAGCCGCATGAAAGGAACTATCTGACCCATAATTTAGAGCTAGCAGTTGTAGTTTTTGCTCTAAAAGTGAGATGACATTATCTCTATGGTGAACGTTATCACGAATATACGGATCATATGAGTCTAAAATATTTGATGACATAGAAAGAGTTAAATCTACGGAAACGGAGATGGCTGAAACTGATAAAGGATTATGATCTGATCATTGATTACCACCCAGGCCGAGCAAATGTTGTAGTGGATAATTTGAGTCAGAAAACATTTGCTACATTACGAGCTTTAAATGCGCAATTAAAAGGGATATCTGATGGTTCGTTGTTAGTAGAGCTGTATTTGAGATCATCATTATTAGATCGAATTAAAGAAAGTCAGCAACGAGATGAAGATTGCAAAACCAAGATAAAGCAAGTGGAATCAGGTGGAATTAAAAATTTTGAGATTAAACTTGATGGGTGCCTCTATTATAAGGATAAAGAATATATTCCTGAAGATGCTGAGTTGAAACAGGAATTACTTACTGAGGCACACTATAGTCCCTTGACTATGCATCCTGGAGGAAACAAGATGTATCAAGATTTGAAGAATCGATATTGGTGGCCTGGTATGAAAAGAATGATATCAGAGTTTATTGCCAAGTGTTTGACTTGTCAACAGGTAAAGGCTGAACATCAAGTACCATCATAAAAGTTACAACCTATTTCTATTCCGCAGTGGAAGTGGGATAGAATTACTATGGATTTTGTGACATGACTACCATTGACCCTTAGCAAGAAAGATTCTATCTGGGTAATTGTGGACAGGTTAACTAAATCTGCTCACTTTATACTAGTTAGAACAGATTATCAGATAAGCAAGTACGCTGAGTTGTATATCAAAGAAATTGTCCGGTTACATGGAGTGCTTGTATCCATAGTATTAGATCGAGATCTGAAGTTCACATCAAGATTTTGGAAAGCGTTGCACAGAGCTTTGGGGACAAGATTGAACTTCAGTACTGCATTTCATCCTCAAACATATGGTCAGTCTAAAAGGATAATTCAGGTACTTGAGGATATGTTAAGAGCATGTATAATTGAATTTGAATGATCATGGGAAAAGTACTTGCCATTATCAGAATTTGCTTATAATAATAGTTATCAGGAAAGTATTCAAATGGCACCTTATGAAGCTTTTTATAGTCGGAAGTGTAGATCACCGTTGAACTAGTTTAAGTTGCATGATCGCAAGTTAATTAAGCCAGATATATTGAACTGTATGAAATACTAAAAAAGGTTGGTCATGTGGCATATTAGTTAGCCCTTCCACCGAAGATGAGTAAAATTCATGATGTTTTCCATGTTTCGATGCTTCGGAGATATAGATCAGATCCGTCACATGTGATTGTTCCGGAGGAAATTGAATTGCAATAAGACTTGACATATGAAGAAGAACCAGTAAAGATACTATCCTATGGTGTTAGCAAATTAAGGAATAAGCAAATTCCATTGGTGAAAGTCCTTTGGCGCAATCACAAAGTGGAGGAAGCAACGTGGGAAACAAAGGATGCAATGGAAAAGTAGTATCCGCACTTGTTTAAAACAGGCACGTTTTGAAAATTCGAGGACGAATTTTCTTAAGGGGGAAAATTGTTGTAACACCCTTACCAGTATTTGTTAACCAATACTAGGATAGAGTGTAACATAAGGTTTAACCGTATTTTATACTAATCAAACTACATCAAAATAACAATTTTTGAACATTTTCTTTTATCGCATAAAATCAATTACTAATTTTTAACCAGTCAAATAGCTTCCGTTTTCAGGCAACAACATGACAGTTTGTAACTACACATTTTAATTAAGTAAACTGCCTAAAAATTGCCTAAATTAAAAATGATCTTAATTACTATAAAAATTAAATTTGAAACTTTACCCGATTTTCATTACTAGTAATTTCTTTAAATTTATATAAACCACATTATAAGGTAACCACTTATCTAGATATTGATATTACAAACCATATCTAGACTAGTTAAAGTGAGCTACTACTATTTTATACATGCCAACTAGAGATAAACAAAATACATCAAAGATGTAAATTACCGATATAACTATTTTCCCTCGGGATGTTGCTGCTGATATTCCTTACTCCTGCCCGGGATTACTACCTACGCATGAAAAACATCACACGTTAAGCATATACTTAGTGAGGCATTCTAATTATTTAACATAAATCCACACGCTTGAATTATAACAATAATAAAATAAACCTGCAATTTGATCACTATTCCTACAGTTCCCTTAGGTTAATCAAATATTAACATAATAAAATCAGGATTCATAAATCCTATTAATATCCTTGAAGTTATCCGAGAGTTTATCTACTCTCTAATTTATTAACCATTTATTATCAAATAAATTATTGCCCAACATAGTTTGAGGACTTGAGTACACGAGTCAAAACTGCACCGAAGTGCTAATAAACCGCACCGAAATGCTAAACCGCTGGACTCTATGGCATGCCAACTATACTCTATGCCTCAATTACTTATTTAGGCATACTTTCCAATTCCATATTCGATTCATCCATGGCAATAAAATCAAACACTGGGCAGTTCATACCCTAAATATAACATAAACATACATACATGATATATCTAGTGATCAAATGCATCATAACTCTACCTTTGACAATTTTCAATATGTCAAATATAAATTCATGATATAATTATATCAAACAGTTATTAATAAGGTGGACTTTCCAACAAGTCTTCCAATTGATAATCATAAAATTTTCCATGCATAAAAATGCACTCACCTTGACACTTTATTCTTTTCCAATGTTCAACTAGCCTCACTAAGTTCCACTTTGGTCCCGTTCTTTTCCTCGATTGCTAACTCGATCTTGATTTTGTTCGCAGTCTACAAGTATATTAAAAATACCATAAGTACATTCCAAATTATATGTTAGTATCTTACTAACACATAAACAATATAGGAATAATTTTCCTATAAACACCCTAATATTTTCCAAATATTAGTTTCATGACATAAGTCATTCCATCCCCAATGCTTCATATTTCTTCCAACCTTTACTCAAAGAATGATTAATAACTCCTTATAATATTTATTCCAGCATAATGTTTCCATAAAAATAAATTTTCACTTTAGTCCTTAATTTCTTCCAAATTGCCGAATTGGTCCCCAATCTTTTTAAAACTTCTGAATTGGTTCCTATGATTTTACGAACTTCCAAAATGATCCAAATAACATTTTAAAGCTTGTATAATCATAATCTCAACATTTCCAAATTTATAAAATTTTTTCCATAATTTCCCATAATTCTTACAAAATGCTGAAATCATCCTTATACTTTTCCAAGTTTCCAAATTAATCCACTTAACACTTAAACATCATTTCCAAGCTTCACAATAATTCCTAACTCAAAATCAATCCAAATTCAACTTTTCTACTAAAACCCTAACTTTGAACAGTTTAGGTTTAACTATTTCTATGTAGTTTCAATCATCATACAAGCTTTAATATGATTCTATAACATCATATTCATCAAAAACTAACCTTAATTCATTCTAAATCAACATCCTCTTCATCCATCAATTTCCCAAAACTAAGTTTTTAAGTAAAAAAATCACGAACAAATGGTACCAAGAGATATAGAATTTCAATGAGATTAATTCCTTGTTTCATGCTTTCACCCAAAATCCAAAGAAATAAGCTTGAAAAATCAAAATAAAATTTTGTCTTACCTTGAAGAAGGGTTTCAACACTTTGGAGAAATAAAGAGAGAATTCTTGATTTTTCTTTTGATTTAATTTAGGCCATTTTTCCTCTTTAATAATCACTTTTAAATTAAAAATTCTTTTTATTGCAAAATGACCATCTTGCCCTCAAATCCAAGGTTCCATAATTTGCCACTTGACATTTTAATCATCCAATGGCCCAAATTAATCCAAGGACTTAGTGGTTACCAATTTTGCCCTTGCCATCTTCAAAAATTACCATCTTGCCATTTTTCATCCAATGGCTAAGATTAAACATGGAAAAGTAATCTTTAATCGAATGATCCATATTAATTTCCATTAAAATAAGACATGGAAATGACCCTTTTACCCTTGCCTTATTTTAATAAAATGTCTCCTAAAATATCTCATAAAAGATTTCTCATTTATTCGATTAAATCCGATTATCTGGATTTTTTCTGAACTTTAAAGCATTATAGCTCTTAATACAAACTCCGTATCAAAAATCCGTGTATCACGAAAATGCCAATCTGGGGGGTGAACTATTCATTTACGGGACTAAATTACATACTTTTGAAAATTACAACTTAGTCCCTAAACTTTTCAAACTTTACACTTTGGCACTAAACTTTTCAAAATTTTCATTTTGGTCACCAAACTTTTCAAGTTTTTCATTTTGGTCACTAACTAACCAAAATTTTGAGGTATTACAATTGTAATGCCCCAATATTTTTCTTAGTGACTAAAATGTAAAGAGTTAAAGATTGGTGGTTTTAGTTCAGTGGCCAAAATGAAAATTTTGAAAGTTTGAGGGTCGAAGTATAAACTTTGGAAAGTTTTAGGGGCTAAATTGTAATTTCTAAAAGTTATGTAAGTTAACCCCATAAATGAATAGTTCACCTCCAAGAGTGACACTTTCGTGTTACTTGGATTTTTGGTACGGAGTGTGTATTAGTGGCTATAAAGCTTTAAATTTCGTAGGAAGAAAATTTGGAAATCGTATTGAGTGAAATTTGAATATTTGGATCGAATAAATGCCATAAATTAAAATATAAGATATTTTGGGACATGGACGGTTGGATTGGAACCAATTTGGCTCAATTTTAATGGAATGGTAATTTTTTAAGTCATGTCGTAAATAAAGGCTAGTTGGAGGGCAAATTGGACATTTGCCATGGATGGCATTTTTGAAATATTTTGAAACTTTGAGGTCAATATTGAAAGTTCAAATAAACATGGATAAGATCTTGGCCATTGATTTTTGATAGGATTGAATCTTGTCCATCGGATTAAAAGGGTAAAGTAGTAATTTCACTATGTAAAATGAATTAAAAATTCATTTTATTTTAAACATGTGGATTTATATTAGAAAGATGAGCAAAATATTCTCATCTTTTGTCTTGGCCATTTTGAAACTAGAAAAAAAGGGGGGAACTAGGGTTTTTCAATTTTCAAGTCCAAAATTCAAGGATCAAAGTTAGAATCAAGGTATGTTGCTTTAAGAAAAATTGATCTATGCTTCATGCTCTTTCTTTTGATAGTAATTTTGTTTGATTAAGTTGAGTATAAGTTATGTCATGGATGAAGATGATTATGGAAATTGATAGTAGATGATGAAATTAATGTTGTTTTGTGTAGAATTAATGTTATAAACATGGAATCAAACTTGAAATTGGATTAATTCCATGTATGAAGTTATAAACCCTAACCCTAAGATTTGGGGGGTTTGGTTATAGAATCAAATTGAAGATGATATTGAATGGATTACGATGTTGGAAGTTTAATTTTGATGTTAGATTAAATAATTTCCCCAATTGAAGTTATATGGACCATTTCAAAAATTTGGAGAAATTAGGGGAAATTATTGAAATTTTTATTTTAGCTCTTGAGTTGATGATTATGGTTGAAATAGCATGAATTGATGTTTAAGGATCAAAATGAAAAATTTGGCAATTTGAAGAAAATTAGGGATTAGTCTTGAATTTATGAAAAGTTTAGAGATTTGATGTTGAGCTTGTTTTTGAAGTATATTATGTTGGGAAAATTAAGTAAACTGATTTGAATGTTGATTTTGGAGTTCATGTTAACTTTGGGACCGTTTTGAAAGATCTGGTTACCTTATGGACCAATTTATAAATTTTTAAAGTTTGGGTCCTAAACTGTAAAGGATGAGAAATATAAGGATCAGACCTGGAATTTATGGTTTGAAGGTTAAAAGTGTCCTTAAGGACTAAAATAGAATTTTTGGGAAAAGTTGGAGATTTAAAGAAAAGTATGAAAAATTGTGATTCGAATATATAAAGTTTTATCGGATCAATTTTCTATATATAATGGGTAGTTAATTATTACTTTCCATTATTGTATATGGAATGAGTATGTGCTAACATATACTTTGAAATGGTATATGTTATTGTTGGTGTTGATTCCGATAAAAATCGAGGTCATACTAGTAGACTCGAAAAAGAAGTAGTTCGAGACTGAAATCGAAAAGTAAGGGCAGATACATTGCAAGGCTAAGGTGAGTGCATACATGTTTTTAACTGTATGTTTATTAACATACTAAATGGAGACTTGCGATAAGTCACCCAAAAAGGTAAAGAATTATTATAAACAGCATAATATGTTTTTGGCATGATACTTTATTTTATTGATTTAAAGATTATGGCATATTTTATGATCACAAATGTTTTTATAGCATGACACGTGATGGACAAGTTATTTGATACGATTTTTAAATGGAAGTATACCATGAATGTTATAAAGCATATTGGAGTATGAACTGCTCCAGTATGAAGATGCTTTACATGATATATGTATATGTATGAAATTTGGTTTACTTGCCATTATTTGCAGGAATTGTTTTTCAAGTTTGCCCTTGGTAATAAAATGTCGAGTAGGTATTGTGGTATACCATTAAGAGTATTATAAAGTAAGTTATTGATACTTCAAGTGTATTATAAAGTTACCGACACTTGAAATTGTATCATAAAGATAGGCACTTTATTGTGTCTTACAAGTATGTCAAGGATAGTACTTTTCAAGTACGGACTTGAATATTAGACAATTGATGTTTACCTTGGGCTATGTGATTTCACAAGATGAAGTATGCTTTTATGTTAAAGAACAATTTCATTATGTTTTCTTGCATAGACATTCCTGCATTACAAAGTATGTGATTTTAATGATTATCACGTTTTGAAAAGTATCATGTATTTATGAATGTTTATATATGTCACTTACCTTATGCCTCACTGAGTTATATTCAGCGTGTATTTCTGTTATACACTTAGGTAAACGAGTTTAGGAGCGGACGGCTTTTGCATCTCTATCTCCTGTGGGAGTACAGATACGACAGGTTAATTTCAGTATTTATAACATCCATATTTTGTGTTTAGTAGTGGCATGTACTAGCTAAACCTGTCTTTTTGATAAAATATTTAAATCGGGTATGTATTAGTTCTATAAACCTTTCATGGTTGATAAACATATTTATTGCTTATTATTATATGTTTTAACGTGACTATGATATATACGTAAAAAGTTTCACTATCATGAATTAAATAATTATTTTATTTATAAATTAGATAAAGTTAAGCGTGCTTGAATTAAGGAAATTCCAAGATGGGTGACCACCTGGGAAGTTTTAATTTTTTTTAAATTACCCCGATTTTTAAGATAACATACAATTTTAAAAGTCTGTGACATCTCTTACACGTGTTCAATGTACGGATAGGGGAAAGGGACGAAATTAAGAAATTTCGGTTTTTGAGAAAAATGTCCTTATGGAATGACTTAATTTCAGAAAATTGCTTTGAGTAATAGGTACAAAGTTAGCTTCTAGTAATGTATTTATGCAAATATGATGTTGCAAAGATGCGTGACATTCTTGTCGGAATCTCCAAGTTATGTATTCCTTGTGACAAACTAGATGCCATGATGTATGAACATGTTTGATGATGCAATGATGCATATGCTTTCATGTATGTCCTCATAATGAATGAAGATGCATGTGATACTTGCAGAAGTCTTCTTCTTCTGGCTCAGTTTAATCTTCTGATTTCATTCCTATTCAAAATTTGCCCCAGCAAAAGTTTGCCCCTAAATTTTCATTGTCTTCATTCTTTTATGAATTTGAACTTTTGAGCTGAATGGCCCGCATGTCATCTTCTTTCTTCTCCTCGAGGGAGATTGAATTCATCATTGATTGGAGCTCAGATGCCCCGCTTATTCTTGGGCTTATATAATTTTTGGATACCTCCGAAAGCTTCAAACTTTTGTTATGAGCAAACACCTGCCTTAGGTCCTTGTACTTTAAATCTATATAAAGAGTAGTGCAAGAAATCTTTTGTTTTTCAACTATGCAAGATGCTTATATGAATGAGCAAAGAATATTATTCTTTTTCTAAAATATGATTTTTCAAAAATAGGGGCCCCCATATATCCATATATGTATATGTATGGAAATATCATGAATAAGTTAAATTTTAAGAAAAATTGTAGAAATACATTATTTATTAACAACAAACGGACGCATGCCCTTACAAAAGATTGCCTCTTGCCTTCGGGCCTAGGCAAAAGGTTTGTTTCATGCACTACTAAAAAAGAGATTTAAAATACAAAGGTGTCCTAAAGAGGTCGTCTAGATTTTGGGCAGATCCAACATTACCCCCTCATCAGTTTATCTCGGGGACTCCACTATTGAATTTCAAAGTGCCACTTTCAATTAGATTTTGCACTTTGTTTTTCAGGGCACCACAATTCTCAATAGTGTGGCCCGTGCTTCCTAGATGATAATCACACACAACATTAACATCATAGCCTTCTGGATAAGGAGGTTCTTTCGGTTTAGAGTGAACCGGGTCTAACAATTTTTTCTTAACAAGCATCAGAAGCAACTCTATATATGTTACAGGAATCAGGTGGAAAACTTTCTGATAAGTGAGTTGATGTGAGTATGAATAGTTTGATTGGTGCGAGGACCAAGGTCGATTGGACGGATAAGACCCCGCCATATGAACCTCTAATTTATTTCCTCTTCCGACGATCTCACTGCTGGGATCTATGATATTCCCTTGTCTAATGGCTTCTTCTATGAGTTCACCCGATATCACAAGGTCTTCAAAGTTCTTGGTTGCATTTCCCAGCATATACTTCAGGAATGCACCTTTTAGGGTTCTAACAAAAGCAGACATTATCTCCCTTTCAAGTAGAGGCGGTTGTACTTGCTCTTCAACATCACTCCATCTTTGCACATACTGACTAAAGCTCTCGTTGGGCTTCTTCTTCAAGTTTTGCAAAGTTAAACGGTCTGGGTCAATGTCTGTTACATGTTTTTACTGCTCTATAAAGGCTTTAGCCAGATCCTTCCACGATTGTATCTTATCTCGGCTAAGCTGATTGTACCATCTGGATGCATACCCCTTTAAACTGTCTTGAAAATAGTGAATTAAAAGCTCGTCATTGTGAACATGCCCCGTCGTCTTTTGGTAGAACATGGTGAGGTGAGTAGATGAAGAGTTTGTTCCATCGAACTTTTCAAATTCTGGCATTTTAAACTTTGGAGGTAACACCAGATTAGGGTCCAAGCTTAATTCACTTGCGTCCAATTCACGAACTGCATTTTCTCCTTCTACAGCTTTAAATTTTCCCTCGAGCTGCTGAAACCAATCTTCAAGTTACTTGGGTAGTTCGACCTTCTGCTTTCCAACTGAAGTCGACGTTTGCAGAGGATTTTCTGACTTTTGTAGAGCACTGAGGTCAATGGCCAATCCTTTTCACCTTTTAGGATCTTTGCCTGCCAACATCGCAGCTATCTTGAACAGTAGATCCTCCTGTGACTGTGAGATGTGGTCGCGAGTTGCTTGGCTACACCGTTTTCAGGTTTTGCTCCACGCCATTCTTTATATCTTCGCATGCTTTTTCGAACTTTTCCAAACGGCTATCCATTTTTTAGCTTTGCTTCAAGTGAAAAACTGATGCTTACTTGGCCGAATTGGATGCCCCACAAACACTGCCATCGCAATTATCTAAAGATCAGAAGCTCGAGCAAGAAATGATTATGCAATGTGATGTGATGCAAATGCATGCAAAATGAGATGCTAATGTGATGCAAGAAACAAAAATAGGTTAGTACGAATAGGATAATCAACAATGATAATAAATCGCAAAATTTTCTATAAGTAGACATGCTTCATTCGAATAAAGCAATCCTACCCCATCATGGTTTCTACCCGCATATTTTAAACAAAAAGGGATCATACTCGGACATGCTTTTCTACCTGTATAAAAATATATCGGCATAACACCTAGTATATGCTTTATTGCGAGAAAATAAATGATACTGAAATTAAAGAGCATAATTGAAAGAAATTAAAAAAACCCCAACTCTTTCTACCATGCACCTATCGGGTGACTCTCTAAATAGGCAGAGGTTCGGTATAGTTTTATACAAGGTAGGCTGCTATGGTTTATTACATGTGGTTTACGTTCTAGAGTAACGGTACCCGAACTGTCGCTAGGACATCGATTCGGGAGGATATATTTCCCTAAGTCTGTGCGGAGATGAAGATCTCACGGCGACAAAGGTACTGATTTATCCCATAAGTGATCCACTATCCTACACGGAGGCGATACCTCACGAAGGCGTAGCTTCTCACTCCCACTTAAAAGGGACGGAGCTTGGGCATAGAGCTCATGATATGCAAAAAATTAGGGGAATATTTTAAAAAACTTTTCTTGTAAAAAATTGACAGAAAAAAGGGATCACAAAATAAATTAAACCGAATTTATAGTTTCCACTCAATTAAGACAAAAAAGTATCGATCAGTGGCTCGACTCTCAAAAACAGTGGTCCCCAGCGTAGTCGTCAAGCTGTAACAACGGCCTTGAGCCGTGACGGGCTGATTGACGTGTTCTTACAAAAATTATTTTGGATGGAATGGAGTCGCCACCAATCTTTTTATTTAGGTGAGATTGGATCACCTGAAAATCCGGTTATTTTAATAAAACCTGTTTTTGCGTCATTTTATTAAAACAACGAGTTTTAGTCTGCGAAACCAAAAAAATAGGTTCAGGAATGAGTTACATGTGGGAAGGGTAAGCACCCCCACAACGCCCAAAATTGGTACCTGGTCGATTATTTAATGTCTTAAAGATGGAAATTATGAATTCGAATTTAATTTAAAATTTGTTATCCCGTTTAAAGTTTTTAAAAGAATATATTTTTGTATAAAAGAAATTTACACCCCTACACTCGGGGCATAATTTCCGTTAGATTCCCGAACGAAGGGAATCTATTTTGAAAATTATGATTTACGACTAAAATTATATTTTTGCGGCAAAGATTAACGGAAAGCGGCACCTCTTACGTTCGAGATACGTTTTTCATGATAACCCCTAATACAAAGTTTTTTATTTAAAATTCAATTAGAAACAGTGTACAAAATATATATGTGGATATATATATACACACAAGTATATAATAATATGTATTAAACTATAAATAAGTAAATACTAATATTAGTAATTAATAATGATAATATATAAGTATGATAGTAATTATAATGATATGACATATAGTAATAAAAATAAGATAATAAGCATTAATAATAGGAATAGTAATAAATAATAATATAATGATAATAATAATACTTATAGTAATGATTAATAATATTTAAACTAAAATAAGAAATTTTAGTTAACATGTATATGCCCATATATATACATAATTTATATGTAAGGCAAAAATACAAAGTAAATGAGAAAAGAAATATAAAAGGGAAAGAATTGATTAATATTATATATAGAAAATAACAGCTTTTAATATTAATATACATATGGAAAATATCAACATAATATGATATATGCACTATGGTAGTTACGTATAATTTATATATATATATACCTAAATAAAACTTCAAATATGTTTATACATAACAACAACAATAATAATTATGATAATTCACATAATAATATATAATAACATTAAATAATATATAAAATAGCAATAAAAAAAACAATGGCCAAAATACAACAAAATAAAGATTAAAGGACAAAATTATAAAAGATACAGAAATGGAGGGACCATGAGTGTAAATGTCCTTTTAAAACTGGTTAAGTTGGATTTTAGGATTGGATTGCAAAACTTTCAAAACTTTAAGGGACCTATGATGTAATTAAACCATGCGGCAGGCATATTTTGAAAATATTTCTGGGGACAGAGGGACTAGTAGCATAATTTACTCATTAATATCTAATTTAAATGCGTTTGGTGACCAAATCGGAAATATATTAAAACATACAGGGACTTAGAGGGAAATTATACTATGTGACATATCAAATTTAAAAAAACAAAGAGGCGGGAGGACCTAGTATGTAATTATGCCATTTTTTATCCTAACTATATAAGTCAAATTAAAAGAAAACAAACAGATTATAACATTTAGTTTCAAATATTCAGAAAAATTCTCTCTTCTTATTTTTTCTGCTCAGCCGCCATCCTCGGTCGCCGCTGCCGTGAGCCGCCATCGGCCGCCGCTCGCCACCGTCTACGGTGGCCAAAAAATGAAAAGCCAGACCCTTTCAGCTCCTTTCAACGTACCGGTTCCAAATCCGACCTCGGATTTTTCGCAAATAGTCTCCTAAACCTGTAGATATGAGGTTAGAAAAAAATAAAAGTTTATATTTTATACCTTTTCTATTTTTGAATCTGCTTTTCTTTCGTCTTTGCTTCGTTTTTTGGATGTTTTGAATCTTCTATTTTTTTATTAATCTGAACACTCTCTAATTTTTATTCGAAACAACAACCAAATCTCTCTCCTTTCTTGAGTTCCAAATCTCTCTAACTTTTATTATTCTTTTCAAATCCAAGGCCCCATTACATTCAATTGTTTGGGTATTTATAACCCAAAAAATATATTACACATAGATTAAAATCTAATATTTATCTCCTTTTTGTGGAGCGATGACACAGGGCGGCAGGCGGTGGAGTCAGAGGTTTGGGCAGTGGCGGCCACGTGGCCAATGGTGGCGCGCGTGGCGGCCACGCGGGGAAGGTGAATGGCCATTGAAGGCGGCGACTAAGGCAGACAAATGATAAGAAGGATAGGGTTTTTTAGGTTAATTTAGGGTTAAGGATTAACATGGTAATTTGGGTATTTCTTTTAATTGGGTCTAATTTGGGTTTGTATGGGCTACCGGGTTTAATTAGATGGGTATTTGGGGTGGTAGTTTTAATGTAATTGTGCTGGTTTGTTTTAATTTAGGTTGTCAGGCCATCCCAAATAAAATGGGCATCTACACATTAAACGTAACATGCTCGTCATTCATGTGCATAGTGAACTCACCTTTATGAACAACAATTAAGGATCTACCTATGGCAAGGAATGGTCTACCCAATATGATCGGGATATTCCTGTCTGCCTCATAATATTAAATGATAAAATCGGCTAGAAATATAAATTTATCTACCTTCATCAGCACGTCCTCTATCTTACCCTTAGGATATGCGAAAGATCGGTCTGCCAACTGAAGTATTACGGTGGTAGGCCTTGCTTCAATGCCGAGCTTTTTGAAAACAGACATTGGCATCAAATTGATGCTGGCTCCCAGGTCACACAGTGCTTTACCCATGAATATGTTGCCAATGGTACAAGAAATAGTAAAACTTCTCATATCTTTTAGCTTAGGTCGTAAGCGATTGAGTATCATTGTACTGTATCCTTCAGTGAGAGCCACAATCTCAAAATCACTCATTTTTTTAAACAGAATGTCCTTCATGAATTTAACGTAATTGGGCACTGCTCAAGAGCTTCTACTAATGGTATGTTGATCTACAACTGCTTAAGAACTTCCAAGAAGCGCTTAAATTGTTGATCTTGCTTGTGCTTCTATAATCTTTGTGGAAACGGTAAAGGTGGGTAAGCAAATGATGACTCTGCTGGCTTTGCCAAGGGATGGCTGGCATCCGACTGAGGTCTCGCATTAAACAGTGGTCTGGCATCACTTTTTTCTGCTCCTTTCATCTCTACCTCTTTTGGTTCATCTGTTGGTCCTTTCTCTTGGTAATTGGCTAACTGCTTGACAGGTATCTCAGCCTCGCATTGTTTGCCACTCTAAAGAGTTACAACTTTGCATTGTTCATTGCCTCTCTGTCGAGCATCTTTTGTATCGCTTGGCAATGCCCCTTGAGGTCGATTGCTAAGTGCATTGGCAATTTGTCCAATCTGAATCTCCAGGTTCTGCATAGATGCTATCAAAATCTGAACAGTTGCATCATTCCTCTCCATATATTATGTCAAAGTCCCCTGGTTGTTTCTTTATCCTGCATAAAAATTGCCTTGTGCCCTCGGTGACATAGCATTCTGATGGAATCCTTGCTAAACAGTGCTATTCTGACGCTGGGCATTGTTCTGACGTTAGGCATTGTGTTGATTACCCCCTTGATTTCCCCAAGCTATATTTGTGTGTTGCCTCTATCATGCATTGCAAGTATTGGAATTTGCATTATAATTACGATTGAAATTGCCAACAAAATTTACCGACTCTGGGTTGGCAGGGAAATCTTCCATGTAATGGTCATCCCCACATATGGTGCAGAATGGGTCCAATGCTTTAAATCTCTTGAATTTTTTTACTTTTTTGCAAAGTTTTCACCATTCTGGTAAGATTGGAAATCTCAGCGTGGATGGATGTTAATTCATCTAGTGTTAATTTTCCTCCAGTTTTAGCTCCGGTCCCTAGTCTGGCAGTAGGATACTCAAAGTCATTCATTGAGATCCTTTCAAGGATACCAACTGCCTATGTATAATTCTTGTCCAGCAACAAACCATTTGCCGAAGCATCAACAATAGTTCTGGCATGAGTATTGTGTCCATTGTATAAGGTCTTCATCTGGGTATAGTTTGGGAATCCATGCATGGGACATCTTCTCAACATGTCCTTGAATCATTCTCATACATCATATAGGGTCTCATCATCAGCCTGCCTAATTGTAATGATCTCACTTCTTAGCTTGGCAATGAGTTTTGGTGGCTAGAATCGCAGCAAAATGTTTTGACATAGAACTCCCTATGAGGTGACAGAACCGGTGGCAAGGAACTAAGCCACATTTTTTCTCTATCTCTTAGGGAAAATGTGAATAATTTCAGCTTCACTGTATCTTCCAACACTCTAGGCTACTGAAATAGTTGGTATAATTCTATGAATTACTTTAAGTGTTGCCTCGGGTCTCGTGTAGGTGCTCTATCAAATTGTCCTACATTTAAAAGTTTGTATCATTATCGGTTTAAGTTTAAAATTTGGTGTATTTACCTCTGGACCAATCAGTCCTGACATCAAGTTGTCTATGTTCGATGCTGAATGTTCTCAGATAGGCATCTCCTCCTCCACATTAACGGCTGGGGCAGCAGGTGCAGCCGATATCCCATTGTGGTGTAGTGGATTTCCATAATTGTTTGGGTTAACAACAGATCCTCCATTACCACGGTATGCCATCTCTCGAGCTTTTCTTTTTAACCTCCGCAAAGTTCTTTCAATTTCTGGGTCGTATGGTCAGTCTTCCACCATAGGGTGGTTTTTGGTCATACACCAGTTAAACTAAGTAAATAATAAAAGAAATGAAACAAGTAAAAACCAACACAATAAATTCCATTGCAATCCCTGGCAACGGCGCCAAAAACTTGTCAATTATTGCTAACACTTGGCAAACAATTGAATATTTAGTGTAAAAGTACAAGAAAACAATGCCAAGGTGAGTCTTATGCATCCAAGTATACACGGTCAGCAAGTAGGCTGAGTATCGAATCCACAATGATTGTCCAAAAACTTATTTTCTTAATATTACTTGTTTGCAAGAAAAATGAAAGTATTGGAATGATTTGGGTTTTTGATCGAAGGTAGCGAAAACAAAATAGTGAAAAATGAAAACAGCCTGGTAACAAAAGTGTTCAATTGAATGATGAACGTTGACAAGGGATGCCTGGATTTCATGCTACTTATGCCAGCTTTTAATAATGTCCTATCTTGGTTTTATTGCCGAGCATATTAAAGGTAGTATTCCCTCTGTCGATGACAATACCCTAAGTCAACCATGATAAAACCCCTATATGTCTATAGCGAAGCTTTCCTTAATTAACTTGATTAAGTGTCAACCTTTACTCCTAAGGGGTAGACTCACTTCCGAAGTAAGCTCATCTACTTGAACATCTTCTATCGAATCTTCTCGTCTTAGTATCTAGAAACTGGTCGTTGCCCTTAAGTCTGTTAAAATATTAAGGTGCAATAATCACACTATGCCAACTGTCGTATGGTAAAGAATTTGAGAAAATTAAGTATTAGCAGATAGAAAACATTGCCAAGGAATTTTGAATTATTAAAAACCAAACATAAATTTAGCGTTCATCGCAAGCATCCCCTAACCAACTAAAAAGGCTTAGTTCATGGTTGGGGGTCCATCCACAAAATATGATCGTATTTTAACATCACCATTCAAATAAAACTAAAACTAAGAGAATAGACAAGAAGGAGATCCGTTGATGCAGCCCTTCGGTTGCTCTAGAGCTCTCGGTCTTAGCTGGTCGGACCACCTCGCCTCTCGGTTCACCACGGTGTAGCCTCTTCTGATTAGCTCCCCTCAAGTGGTGACTTGCGCTTATTTAAATAGGCTTGCGTGGAAACCCTAAGATAAGCTTCTTGAATTTAAAATTTGAACGCGCGAAGGGATAAGATGTGGTATCTTCTTATCCTTATTTGAATCCTAGGGCTGAAGTGTACATGGTCCAACGGCTACCTTGACTGGTCAACGGGCATCAATCCTTTGCTAGCTGAGCTTTGGCATTACCTGGTCCATCCATGCCAACTGCTACTCGGCAATTCTCTTGCTTCTTTTCCTGTGTTCTTTACCAGTGCCTTTCTATCATGCCTGCCTACCTGTTTCCTGCATCAAAACCAACAAAATAACTCTTTATCCTGGCAACAAAATAACTTCCAACTCCTTATGCAAATGCATGGATTTTAACAGCTAAATGTGAACATATTTACTTAAAGACAAGCTAAATCATTATGAAATAAGCGTAAAAATTAGTGCTTTTGAGGAGTTAACAGCATACGACGTATACTTTGGATAAGTTGGCGGAGTTGTATATTGCTAAAGTTGTGAGGTTGCATGGGGTGCCTAAATCTATAGTATCAAATAGGGATTTGTGCTTTACAGCAAGGTTTTGGGGGTGTTTGCATAAAGCTTTGGGTATGTGGTTGAACTTTAGTACTTCGTATCATCCTCAAACGGATGGTCAGTCTGAACGTGTTATCCAAGTGTTGGAGGATATGTTGCGATGTTGCATCATTGATTTCCAAGGATCGTGGGAGAAGCAATTACTATAACAATAGTTATCAGGCTAGTATCCAAATGGCACTGTATAAAGCTTTGCATGAAAGAAGGTGTCGTACGCCACTTTGTTGGGTGGAGGCAGGAGAAAAATATGATTCTTTGCCTGATGTGTTGAAGGATACCAATGGGAAAGTGAAGCTTATTAGTGATTGATTGAAGGCGGCTTTGGATTGGCAAAAGTCGTATGCTAACTTGAAGCGTAGGGAGATTGAGTTTGCTGTTGGTGATCGAGTGTTTCTTAAGATTTCACCTTGGAAGAAGATGATGAGGTTTGGACAGAAAGGCAAGTTGAGTCCAATGTTTATTTGGCCTTATGAAGTGTTGGAGCGGATTGGTCCATTTGCTTATAGGTTGAGGTTGTCTGCGGAGTTGGAAAAGATATATGATGTTTTCTATGTGTCGATGCTTCGGAGGTATAGACCTAATCCTTCGCTTGTGATGCATGTTGAGGAGATTGAGTTGAATTCAAATTAGACCTATGATGAAGAACTAGTGAGTATTCTGGATTCAAGCAGCAAGTTTCTTCATGGGAAGACCATAGATTTGGTAAAGGTGTTGTGGCGACATCGTGGAGTTGAAGAAGCCACATGAGAAAGTAAGGAGGACATGAAGTAGTTTCCTTACCTTCTTCCGCCAGGTAAATTTTGAGGACAAAATTTCTTAAGAGGGGGAGAGTTGTAATGGCCTGAATTTGGGCCTAGATGTTAGATAGGTTGATTAGAAGGTTCAGGGGAACCAGCTTAGGCAATTTGAATTAGTTTTGGGAATAAAATCATAATAAATGGTTTTTGGTCAAAATAAAATATGGAAAATGTTAGAAATACTTAATTAATATTTTAAGAATTTTGGTAAAATCAATTTGAAGGAATTAAATTGGATTTTGGGACATTTTGGTCAGGTGACTAAAATGTAAAGATTTCAAAATATTTTGGTGACTAACTCATAAAAGAGTCAAAACTTAGAATCTTTAAGGAGCTAATTAACCAAACTTTTTCATCATATTTTCCCCTTAATTTAGGCTATTTTTAAAAGGATTTTAAATGGTTTTAATTTAAAATAAAATAGAATTGATAAAAAGGATTTTAATTACCCAATTTCACTTTCTTACGTAACTACTTTTGCTCTTAACTTTTCTCTCAACTTTCTCAGCAGCCAAACTATCAATTTCATTCCAAAATTCACAGGAATCAATCTCTTTTGATTTCCTATTTGATTCCTTTGATTTCTACATCAAAATCTACTTGGTTTCTTGAAGTTCTCATCCAATCTTTGCCAATTATGGGAGAAATCAGCAATTAGAGGTGATTTTTGTTTCTCTCATATAATTAAAGGTTCTTTATTGAAACTACCAAGTTATTGATCCTTTACAACTGATTTTTGTTATGTGTTTATGATTTAATCAAGATTTTATGGATTAAAGTGAGTTTTGATGAGAAAATTTGATGAACATGGTTATGGATCTGTTTTATATTGAATCCAATTGATTTTGATCTCTTACAAGATGTGTTTTAATGTTGTAAAGAGAGATTAATTAAAGAAATTCCGAAACTATGTGAATTGCTAATTTTCTAGGTTGTAAATAGTTAGATTTTGAGGTGATCTTGGTGTTGTAAGGTTGATGGAGGTATAAGGACGTGATGGAGATGTTTTTGGATGTTAATTGATGTTGTTAAGATGTTAAAATCAATAGGTTTTGGCTGGGCTTTGTTTAGCTGGAGTTTGGTTGTGTTTTCGGTTGTTTTGATGAATCGTTTGATGGTTTTAGTGAGGCAATGTTGTGTTTGATCTTTGCTGGAAATTAGAGATGCATGGAAGTGCTTTAATCCTCTGTTTTGATTGGGTAAATAAGGGGAGTTGGATCCTTTAGCTTTTGGAGAGGTTGTGGAAGCTTTTGAAGCTTGATTCTCGCAACGGCAAGAGGGCTTTGTATTGTCGGTGAGTGGAAATGCATTTTACTGCTTTTAAAAGGTTTGAAATAAGTTTTGGGAGTTTAGATTAAGTTTGAAATACTTGTCTAAGCTTAGAAGTAAGTATCGGATGCTCTCATTCTCGTGTACAGTTTTGCAAAATGCAATCTCATGCACATGTTTATGATTTTGGTTACCTATTGTTATATGCATGTTTTAGAAATGAAAGATGTTGCAACTGATCATATGTGATGGTTATTGAGTATGGCAAATGGTTTACGAAATGAATTTTGAGAATGCTAGAATACATGGTTTAATGTATTGGAAAATGGTTTGAATTGCTACACATGTAAAACAGTAAAGTAATATGGTTTTTATTGAGTATATTGGAAAGTGGTTGAGATTAAATGTTATCGGATATAGTTGGCTAGCCATAGGGTTTAAAGTGCACAATAATAAGTCACCTCATGTGTGTCAAGAGGTTAATTGTGCCGTTTTCACCACCATAAGAACCGCAATAGTCGAGGGGTTAATTATGCAATATTCTCCCGCGGTTGAGTTAAACATTATAACCGTTGAGGGCTGCTCTGGTTCGAGGACGTATGTGAAGTGGTCGAAGGAACCACTTGGGAAATCCGTGTATCCGATGTGTTTTTGTAAAATGGAATAGAACTTGGTTTTGAGTCACTTGAATGCCAATATATGAGATATTGTATCATGAGAAATGGATTATGTATTGTATAATGTGGTTTATACATGAGATGCTCTTTAAGCTTGATATTTAGAGATTTTGGCATATGGAGCTTAAATTGAGGTTATGATAGAAATCCATGATACATGTGTTACACATGATTTAAATGTGCATATTTGAAGAGGTTATAGAAGCATGAGATTATTTTGGAATGAGCAATATAAACTTGATTTGATATAAAATGGTTTTAAATGCATTGATGAGTGCTTTTGAGATTACCTCACTAAGCTTATAGCTTGCACTCTCATTTCTCATCAATGCAGAGAAATAGGCTCTTTAGGACAGTAAGAAAGCAAAAGAAATCCAAGAAACAATGTATTTTCAAGTATGGTTTTACAAATACTTAGTAGTAATAAGAGGCAATGTGACCAAGTTGTATTTGGGAGCGTTGTTTTGGATACTCCTTATTTGTACAAGTTATGTTTGATGTTTTGGGCTTGTATGGTGCTTTATATCCAGATTTAAAAGGTAGGGAATCAATTTGCATCCTTGGTTAGAGATCATGCCTATAGGATCTTTGGTTGGATTAGATAAGTTGTGTATGATCCTTTACCATGCTCTTATAATTGTGGAAATATTGCTTGGGATGTTATATGTTGATTGGAAGTTGTTTGGAGCATGTTAGATTGAGCCAAAATGTCATATGTTCGACCAATAGGTCATTACAAGTATGTTCGTATCGGTACGGGTCCTCAAGGATCGGTACACGGGGACCTGTCTCGGCTCAATCTGAGTAAAAATGCCTAGGCTTGCCGAAACACCCAGCAACCGTATCGGTATGCATAACTGAAAATTTGGTCTGGTGTCGATACACGGGCAACCGTACGAGTATGCCTTTTGGCTACTGAAATTCCTAATTTCGAATATTGAACACCCGCACCGATATGATTGAGGACCATATCGGTAATCCTTTGCAATTTATACTCTTCGATATGGATGAATTGTGTACCGATACGCAATTAATTATTTTCTATTAAGTTGCTTCCTGAAGTTTGATTCTTTGCAGTTTAGTCCCTGTTTCTTATTTATGCAATTAAATGAGAATGGATGATTATCTTAAGTTGAAATTTAACCAGTATGCATAAAACTTGACTAATTAAGATTGTGTAACTTTAAATCCATGTAAGTCCTTATAATTTCCTATAATTGCAATTTGGTCCCTAAAATGCGATACCGTATAATTGGATGTCAATTTGATGCCCAATTGCATTGTAGGTTTCACCGTTGTTAGCATGATCACCTTAGGACTTAATTGTGCATTTAGATAAGATAAAATGAAAAAATGTACCATTTTCTAAGTAATTATTCTGGGTTTGTCTCAGTAAACCCAATGTAGCTTGCTCGGTTCGGTGTGGCGACTAGACCGGGTCAAGGGGGTTACAATTCAATGGAGGTATCTTGTTGTGGCAGATCAACAAAAGGGAGCTAGTTGAGCAATTGGATCATTAGGTTGTCGAGGTATATTAGGCAAGGAAGCTGTAACTCATAGTTGCTGAGAATCATGTTGTGGCAACTCAGTGAAGACATCTTGTTGTGACAGATCAGCCAATGGAGCTAGTGTACGAATTGGATCATCATATTGCGTGGCATTAGGCAAGGAAGCTAGTACTGCAACTGGTTCATCATTTTTTCATGACATTGAAGTCAAGAGAAGTGTGGAAGGAAATACCGGTACAGCAAGGAATAATACTAGAGGAGGATGTTGCGGCACAGTGAGTGCACATCGTGTAGCAAAAGGGAAAATGTAAGCAACAAACTGAACATGGCGAGAGATGTAGATTCTGTTAGTGTCCGGCTCCAAGAATTTATAAGCAGACTGTGTCATAGAGTATCCAAGGAAAACATATTCAGCAGACTGTGACTCAAGTTTATGATTCATGTATTGTAACACCCTGAAATTGGGCCTAGATGTGGACCGGATCGGGTAGGTGGTTAGAAAGAACTGGTTTAGGCAATTCGAATAGTTTCAGGAATTAAATCTTATAAAATTATTTTTAGTCAAAATAAAATATGGAAAAATGTTAGAAATTACTTAATTAATATTTTAAGTGATTTGGTAAATTCAATTTGAGGTAATTAAATCTGATTTTGGGACATTTTGGTCTAGTGACTGAAATGAAAGTTTTCAAAATTGTTTTTGGTGACTAAATTGTAAAAGGGTCAAAACTTAGAATCTTTAAGGAGCTATTTGACCAATTTATTTCATCAGATTTCTCTCTTAATTTAGTCTATTTTTAAAGTATTTTTAAGTGGTTTTATACTTAAATAAAAGGGAATTCATTAAAAGGATTTTTAATTGTCAAAATCACTTTCTTACGTAACTACTTTTCTTCCAACCTTTTTCTCTCAACTTTCTCAGCAACCAAACTAAAATTCCTACTCTAAAAATTCTAGGAATCAATTCCTATTGATTTCTTTTTTGATTTCTTCAAATTCTATTGAAAAATCTCATTGGATTTTCATCAAGCTTTGACAATTAAGGGAGAAATCAACAATTATAGGTGATTTTCGTTTCTCTCCTCTAATTAAAGGTTCTTTATTAAAAATCCCAAGTTCTTGATCCTTTGTTATTGATTTATGTTAAGGAATTATGATTCTAAAATGGATTTGATAATGAAAATGAGTTTTATTTGGAAAAATTATTGGAAATTGATTTGGATCTGTTTTGGTGATGAATCTAATTAATTTAGATCTCTATTTGGATGAGTTTTAATGTTGAAAGAAGTGATTAATCAATGTAATCCCGAAACTTTGTGAATTGTTAGTTTTCTAGGTTGTTTATAGTTGGTTTTTGGTGAGATCTTGTTGTCGTAGAGATGCTGGAGGTATAAGGACGTGATTAAGATGTTTTGGATGTTGTTAAGGTGTTAGAGTTTTTAATTTTTAGCTGGGCATTGTTTAGATGAGATTGGTAATGTTCTTTATAGTTTTAGAGAGGTGTTTGAAAGATTCTTGTTAGGTGAAAATGTGTTTGTTGGTTGTTGGAGGTTTGTGATGCAGAGATGTGTTTTAATCCTTTGTTTTTGATTGGGTAAAGCATGAGAGTTGAATCCTTTACCTTTTGGAGAAGGCGCGGAGGCTTCGGAAGCTTGATTCGCGTATCAGCAAGCAAGCGTTTGATTGTTGGTGAGTGGGAAAGTGTTTTGCTGGTATAAAAAGGTTTGAAAGGAGTTGTGGGAGTTTAGATAAAGTTTGAAACACTTATCTAACCTCGAAAGTAAGAATCGATTGAGCTTTCTCTCGATTTCGATTTTGCAAAAATGAAATCTCATGCACATGTTTAAGGTTTTGATTACTCACTGTATTATGCATGTTTTAGAATTGAGAAAAGATACAAATGATCTTATATGATGAATTTTGAGAAAGGCATGTGGTTTATGAACGTATTTTTGAGAATACTAAATACATGGTTTAATGTATATGAGTTGGATTGTTTTGATGCATATGTAAAACAATAAGGTAATGCTTTTTATTGAATATATTGGGAAGTGGCTGAGTTTAAAATGTTATCGGATATAGTTGGCTAGCTATAGGGTTTAAAGTGCACTATAAAAAGTCACCCCATGTGTGTCGAGGGGTCCATAATGAGAACTGCAACGGTTGAGGTGGGTAAATGTTCTGTTTTCTCCCACTAGTGGATTTATACATCCAAACCATAGAGGTGGGTAAATGTTTCGTTACTCCAGTTTGAACCGTAGTGAAGTGGTCGTAGGAACCACTTGAGAAATTTGAGTATCCGATGTGTTTTATAAAATGAAAGGTTGTTGGTTTTGAGTCACTTGAAAGTCAATATATGAAATAATGTATCATCAGAAATGGATTATGTTTGTATAATGTGATTCATACACGTGGTACTCTTTAAGCTTGTTATAGAGATGTTTAGGCATGAAGCTTAAATTAAGGCAGAGATTGAATCCATGATATATGTGTTGAGAATGATTTAAATGTGCATAATTGAGATGATTTGAGAAGCATGAGATGGTTTGCCATGTGACAATTACATGTGATTTGAATTAAATGATTTTAAATGCATTGATGAGCGTTTTTACAATTCCCTCACTAAGCTTATAGCTTACACTCTCTTTTCCTCATCAATGCAGAGAAATAGACTTCTCGGACAGCACGTGAGCAAAGAAAGATCCAAGGATTGACCTATTTCAAAGTATGGTTTCATTAGCACAAGTAGTAATAAGAAGACAATGTGACTGAGTTGTTTTGAAAGATGTATTTTGGCTACTCCCTATTTGTATAAGTTTGGATTAATGTTTTGGACTTGTATGATGCCTTATACTTGGTTTTGAGTAGGTTGGGAAGCAAGATGCATGCTTGGGTAGAAACCATGCTCTTAGGAGGATATTTGGTTATGCCATGCTTAGTATAGTCTCGTACTATGTTGCTAAGTTTAAGTATTTGATGTTTGTGATGCCTCATGATGATTAGAAGTTGAGTTGAGGGTGTTAGATTGAGCCAAAGTGCCATATGTTGGATCTAAAGGTTAATACAAGTCTATTCATACCGGTACGGGTCCTTGGGGATCGGTACACGGGGACTTGTCTCAGCTCAATTTGGGTAAAATAGCCTAGGCATACCGATACGCCTGGTAACCTTGTCGGTTCGCATAGCTGAAAATAAAGGTGGGTTTCGGCACATGGGTTGCTATACGGTGCGGTATTTGTCTACTAGAATCAGGATTTTCAAAACATTCAAGCACGTACCAATACGTTGATGACCGTATTGGTAATCCCTTCTCTTTTAGCGTTGTTGCGCTACGGTAGTCACCTGTACTGGTACGCTAGCCGTTAATTTGGTTGAGATGCTTCATGATAATTGAAATCCTTACAATTTGGTCTCTATTTCTTATTTATGCAATTAAACGAGTTTGAATAGTTATTTTGAGATGATTTTAGTATGAAGGCACGAAATATGACTAATTGAGGATTGGTAACTTTAATTTTGTGGAAGTCTTTGTGAATGTTGGAAATTATGTTTTAGTCTCTATAATGCGAAATCGAGAATTGGATGTCGAATTGACTCCCGGTTGAGTTGTAGCTTTAACCAAAATTAGTATGTACACCTTAGGACTCAAATGTGCATCTAAATAAAATAAAAAGGGAAAAAATAGACCGTTTTTAATGGAAATCTTTTAGGTTTGTTTTGTCAAACCCTAATATAGCTCACTAGGTTCGGTCTTGTGACTAGATCAGGCCAAAGGGGTTACATTTGGTGGTATCAGAGACAAGTTTATATTGTTAAGAGGTGGGTTATGGTTGTTTGATTGATTGATATAGTATGAATATGTTGTTTAACATGCACAGTGATTGAATTTGTGAAATTGTGTTCGATGGGTGGTATGGTAGGGAGTTAAAACTTGGGACACATTGCCTTATTGCTACTTGAGTTAAATGATTTTGTTTTTAAACAAGAGTGACTTGGGTTCTTGCTGCGAGCTGGTCTAATTGTTTTGTTTTATTGCATTATCATGTTTTAGACTCGTATTACTACGTATGGGACCGAGATGAAAGACTAGAGCTCACATGGGGAGTGTGGTAGATACACATGAGGATGAGTTGCCTCCTCCTCCACCGATTCCTCCTGCTGGTGTTAAAGTATAGGGTGGTGCACTTCAGGCACCACAAGAACCTATTTTTAGAGATATGACATCGTTAGTCCATGCAATGATGGGAATTTTTCAGGCGGCCATAGATGGAGTGCATGTACTTGCACCGACGCCTGCAATTGTTAATACCGGGCTACCTTTAGAGCGTTTGCGTAGCCTGGGTGGTATTGAATTCAGAGGTTTGGCTCTTGAAGCGGCTGAGGAATAGTTTGCTAGTACCAAGAGGATTCTTGGTCAGATGAAGTGTACAGACATTCGCAAGTTGGGTTGCTTTGTGTCGTTGCTGTAAGGTGATGCTTACAATTGGTGGACAACTACGATCGCGAGCATGGAACCTGCCCATATTACGTAGGAATTCTTTTGATAGGCTTTCAGAAAGAAGCATTTGGGAACTCGATATAAGGATGAGAAGAAGAGGGAGTTTATAGCTTTAGAGCAAGAAAACATGTCTGTTTTTTAGTATAAGATCCAGTTTGTTCAGCTGAGTAAATATGCTCTTGAACTAGTTTCAGATGAGCGACAGAGGTGTGATCAATTCCGTTATGGGTTGATCAAGGAGGTGAAAATGTACATGCTGGTGACAGACTACATAGAGTTTGATGTCTTGATTTCTCGACCAAAGGACATAGAACATAATTTAAGGTTATCTACTCGATTTAGGAATTCTTCGACGGGAAAGAGAAGTGCAGAGTTTGATGTTGGTAAGGATCGTTATAAGAGGCACAAAGACTTAAGGTACCTTTCGGATTAAAGGCGTGGAGGAAATGGTGTTGGGCATAGATTTCAGGGTCAGAATACCTATGCTGGAGTTCTCGAGTGTAGGAGATGTGGCAGGAGACATTCAGGGGAATGTTGGGGTACTTTGGGCACATGTTGGAGCTTTGGATTGAGGGATCATCTTAGGAGGGATTGTCCGCATTTATCCAGAGAGGGTCAGGCTCCTGCACCTATTGATGTTACGCAGAGAGGTCACAGGAGTGGTGGCGCATAGGGATAATGGACAGAGAGTGGTGGCGCATATAGGAGCAGTTCATCCAGAGGGCAGTGGACCGACAAGGTTTTTACTCACCGTGTAGGGAGGAATGATACCGATGTGATTGCAGGTACCTTTACCTTACAGTCTATACCTTTGTTATCTTTGATTAATTTCGGTTCTACGCATTCCTACATTCTGCACGAGCATGAATATTTGTTGAATTTATCTATAGAATTGTTGGATGTTGGTATGCGGGTAGCCAGTTCCTTTGGTAAGATGGTTGTAGCTAGGAGGTTGTATAAGAGTTGTCCTTTGATGGTTTAAGGGCATGTGTTTGAGGCTGACCTAATGAAGTTACCGTTTCACAGTTTTGATGTGATTCTGGGAATGGATTGGTTGTCTCGGTATAGGGCCGTAGTTGATTTTGAGGCCAAGCGAGTTTTACTGAAATTTGTCGAGGATTACGAAGTTATGGTTGTGGGAGAAAATGTTAAGTTCATGTCAAATGTGGTTTCACTGTTGGAAGCGCAAAAGTTGTTAGAATGTAGGGGTTAAGCATACCTAGCCTAAGTTATGAACCCAAATATGAAGGAAGCACATGCCCAGGGTATTCGCACAGTTTGTGGTTTTCCAGAAATATATCCAGAAGAGCTGTCTGGGTTGTCGCCTGATAGGGAGGTAGAATTTTACATCGAGACATATGCGGACACGGCTCCGGTGTCGATTACTCCGTATCGTATGGCACCAGAAGAGTTGAATGAGTTGAAGATGCAGTTGCAAGAGTTACTAGATCATGGTTTCATTCGGCCTAGTGTATCACCCTAGAGAGCATCGGTGTTGTTTGTGAAAAAGAAAGATGCCACGATTAGAATGTGCATTGATTATCGGTAACTGAACAAGTTGACAATTAATAACAAGTATCCTTTGCCGAAGATTGATGATCTGTTTGATCAATTTCGGGGAGCTACGATGTTTTCTAAGATTGATCTAAGGTCGAGGTATTACCAGTTGAAGGTGAAGGATAAAGACGTACCGAAAATAGCTTTCTGCACTCGCTATAGGCATTATGAGTTCTTAGTGATGTCGTTTGGCTTGACCAATGCAACGGCAGAATTTATAGATATGATAAATCAGGTGTTCCATAAATTTTTGGATCAGTTTGTAGTAGTGTTCATCAATGATATTCTTATGTACTATTGTACCGAGGAGGATCACGATCGACATTTACGGATTGTGTTGCAAGTTTTGTTGGATAACAAGTTTATGCCAAGTTGAGCAAGTGTGAGTTTTGGATCAAGCAGGTGGTTTTTCTTGGACATGTTGTATCGGCTGAGGTTATTCGCGTAGATTCGCAGAAAATTGAGGCTATTGTGAATTGGAAGCAACCGAAGTCAGTATCGAAAATTCGTAGTTTTCTGGGGTTGGCAGGATATTACCGATGTTTTGTTGATGGTTTCTCAAGGAATGCTGCACCTTTGACGAAATTTTTGTAAAAAAATGTAAGTTTTGAGTGGACAGAAGGTAGACAGCAAGCATTAGATAAGCTGAAGGAAGCTTTGACACAAGCTCCAATCTTGATTCAACCTAAGTCAAGGAAGGAGTTTGTTGTTTACAGTAATGCATCTTAAGTGGGTTTGGGGGTGTTGATGTAGGAAGGAAGGGTTGTAGCATATGCATCTAGGCAGTTGAAGGTGCATGAGCACAACTACCCTACTCACGATATTGAACTTGCGGTAGTGGTGTTTGCCTTGAAGATTTGGCGACACTATCTCTATGGTTAGAAGTGTACGGTGTATACAGATCACAAAAGTTTGAAATACTTGATGTCGCAGAAAGAGTTGAATCTTAGGAAATGAAGATGGCTGGAGTTGCTTAAGGATTACGATATGTTAATTGAATATCATCTGGGAAAAGCTAATGTGGTGGCTAATGCTTTGGGTAAGAAGATGGCAGTTGAGTTGCGCGGTTGAGTGTAACACTTCATGGTGGGTTATTGGCTGAGTTGCAAGTGAAGCCATCGTTGTTGCAAATGACTAAGGAGAAACAACCTTATGATGATGCGCTAGTGTCGCATGTTAAGGATATCTTGGATGAAAATCAAATGGATTATGGTTTTAGTGAAGATGGGGTTTTGTGTTTCAAAAGTTGAGTGGTGGTGCCGAGTGATGAAGAGTTGAGGCACACTATCTTGACTAAGACACATTCGAGTCCTTTTTCTATGCATCCAGGGAGTACGAAGATGTATCAAGATTTGAAAAAGAGTATTTCTAGGTTGGTTTGAAGAAGGATGTTGCAGATTTTGTTGCTCGATGCATGGTTTGTCAACGTGTTAAGGCAGAGCATCAGTTTCTTTCGGGGTTGTTACAACCATTAAGGATTCCATAATGGAAGTGGGAGAGAATCACCATGGATTTTTTGTTCGGGTTGCCTTTGACGCCATTGAAGAAGAATTCTATTAGGGTGATTGCGGATAGGTTTACGAAGTGTGCACATATTATGGTTGTTCATGCGACTTATACTTTGGATAAGTTAGCAGAGTCGTACATTACTGAGATTGTGAGGTTGCACGGTGTGCCAAAGTCTATTGTATCGGATAGAGATTCGCGTTTCACCGTAAGGTTCTGGGAAGATTTGCATAAAGCCTTGGGTACACGGTGTAGCGATGTCTTTTTCTTTTTATATCCCTAAAAAACGAGGCGTTTTTCGAAGGTGTTTTTGAAAGGTGTTTGTGATTTTTCGGATATAAAATATTTATTCCATGGGGTTTTAAAAGAAACCGCATTTTAAAAAAAAGATGGAGTCGCCACCGGCCACTTAGGTAGGCCGGACACCATAAAACCAGAGATTAAAAAAATGTTGGGTTCGGGAGTCGGTTACGGATGGGGAAGGATTAGCACCCCCACACTGCCCAAAATTGGTACTTTAATAATTACCGCTTTATTAATATTAGATTTTCGGGTTAAAGTGACGATTAGTTTAAAATTCGGTTATGATTGCGAATAAATTTTAAAGGCCTTGTTATTCGAGGGTAAACGCCCAACCACTATCACTACGCCTGATACTGGCCCCGTTTACGCTCGGATAAAAGGGCACCGCATTGACAATTTATATATCCCATTATGCAAACTTAGTGAGCAAAATATAAAACATGGCAAATAATTTAAATACAATGCAAATAAATATTAACATAATAAAATACTAATCTAATAAAATATTAATCTAAAACATACATACATAAATATTAATCTAACTCATAAATAAAAACATATCTAGCATAAATAAAATACTAACATTCATAAATATTAATCTAACACAAATAAAAACAAATTCAACATAAATAAAATACTATTCTAAAACATACATACATAAATATTAATCTAACTCATAAATAAAAACATGTCTAACATAAATAAAATATTAATATAAAACACAAATTTAAAACATATTAAATATTAATCTAAAACATAAACATGAAAAATAAAAAATAAGACTACAATTTTGAAATAACTAATACTTCCTCCAAAAATTTAACTAGATCGGACCTAAAATAAGACCCCGATCGAATGTTGGATCGAACCAACTGGGGTTGAGGGCACTGCCTCCAACCCCGGCCAGCCTTGCGGCCGGCCATGCCCCTATGAATTAATGGCAATTCAATTGCCAATTTCTCTTCAATTTTGGGCGTGGAATTGCTCTCCAAATGGGGTGCCTATTTATAGGCTAAAAGGATGGGTTAAGGGTGACGTGGAGCACCCTGCTCCACGCAATTTTCTTCCATTTTTTTATTATTATTTTTTTTTGATTTTTTATATTAATAATTTTATTATTATAATAACACTAATAACACTAAAACCCGGTCAAAAATGAGTGATTACAGTTGCCCCTCTTTGCTTGTTCTTGTGAAACGAGGACAAAGCAAAGATCAAAAGCACTCATTTTTTACCTACTTTCTTGTCTTTGGCTTCGGAATCACTTGTTCTTCTGGAACTATCCGCTCTTCCTTAGCTGAATATTCAGGCTCGTAAGTTCTTCCTATATAGAGCTTCGTCACCTTCCGATCTTGGAGTTATAGGCTCTTTCGACATAGAACCCTTCACTCTGAAGCCTCGAGTTATGAGTCCCTCCTATATATAACCTTTCATTCTGAGACGGTGCAGCTTGGAGTCCTTCCTATATAGAACTTTTCGACTTCAACGCTGGTTTCTCCTATATAAAACCTTCTGTGTCACTGATGGATTCTTCCGACTGGGAGTTCCTCCTATATAGAACTGTTAGTCTTCAAACCCTGGAGTTGTCAGTCCTTCCTATATAGAACTTTTCATTTTGAGACGGTGCAGCTTGGAGTCCTTCCTATATAGAACTCTTCGCCTTCAACGCTGGTTTCTCCTATATAAAACCTTCTGCGTCACTGATGGATTCTTCCGACTGGAGTTCCTCCTATATAGAACTGCTAGTCTTCAAACCCTGGAGTTGTCAGTCCTTCCTATATAGAACTTTCCATTTTGAGAAGGTATAGCTTGGAGTCCTTCCTATATAGAACTCTTCGCCTTCAACGCTGGTTTCTCCTATATAAAACCTTCTGCGTCGCTGATGGATTCTTCCGACTGGGAGTTCCTCCTATATAGAACTGCTAGTCTTCAAACCCTGGAGCCGTCAGTCCTTCCTATATAGAACTTTTGGCGTCTGAAATCTCAGAGCTACAGGTTTTTCCTATATAGAACCTTTCACCCTAAGACATTGAAGCTCGGAGCTCTTCCTATATAGAACTCTTCGCCTTCGACACAACAGGATTTCCTATATAATCTTGTGTGTCATGGGTGAATTTCTTCGACTGGAGTCCTTCCTATATAGAACTGCTAGTCTTCACCCTGGAGCTGTCAGTCCTTCCTATATAGAACTTTCAGCTTCTAAAGCCTCAGAGCGGAGGATTCTTCCTATATAGAACCTCTCTCTGGAGCTTGGAAACATATGCCTTTTGTATATGAAAACATTGTCTTCTCATTTGGGATTCACACCACGATGGCCATCGATGTCTCTTCAGATTCGGGGATTCACACCGAAAATGGCTACCAATCTTCCAATTTTAGGGACTCACGCCGAAGGTGGCTGCCGAAACTTCTTCAAATTTAGGGACTCACGCCGAAAATGGCCGCCAAAACTTCTTCAAATTTAGGGACTCACGCCGAAAATGGCTGCCAAAACTTCTTCAATGAAATCCACTTCTTAATGTTCTTTGATAATTCTTCAGGTACCTGTCCAAAATAAGCAAAAATTGACAAGCCTCTATCTATATGATGCATGCAATGTAATGGTTTCTTTCTTTTCTTTTTCTTTTTTCTCTTTCTTTCTCTTTTTTTCTTTTAGCCTTTTTGTTCTAAAGTCTTACACCCTGAAAGGTCGTTCCTCAGATCTCTCCATCTCTTTACTGCTTTACTGTATGCTCTTAAATCCTCATTTGAACATGCTTTTAAACCTTTTGTGCGAAAGGCTTTCTTGTCTTTAGGGTTATCACCCGTCTTCATAAATGATCTTCTGGTTCTTATATCATTCTTATAAGAACCTTTGTCATCTTCTTGGCTTGTCGTTGCCCCATTCAACCACGGGCTCCACTGCTTTGAATTTTCTGGCCCATCCTATAGAGCCTTGATCTATTTCTAGTCACCAGGGTGAGCCAAGATGCTTCCATCCCTTGAGCTCTTCCTTGATCTTCTCGTAGCATTTCGACGGGAACTAACTCTCGGTCCATATGCTTTAAATCTCATCATCATTCATTTTTAAAGTAAAGCAAAAGGCAATTTACTTGCGTATATTTCAACAAATAAAGATTATTTGAAAATATAACAGTCATTTTGAAAATCACAACTTGGAGGGGATACCAAACATTTTGAAAACATTGTTTGGAACAAATGGTAAACATATTTTTCTTTTCTTCTTCTTTTTCTAAGGACCAAACATTTTTTATAAAATAATGCTTGGAGAATGGTAAACAAAACTCGACGTGTATTGCCAAACATTTTTAAAAACTAATGTTTGGGGGAAATGGTAAACATCAAAACTTTGGGAGAAAATGTCAAACCTTTTAAAACATGTTTGCCCCCGAAATATCAAACACCATAGCGCATCTGTTTCAAGTTGCCAGAGACCAACTCTAATGAAGCGCATATTTAGAAGATCTTGACCATTGTGGAGATATATGCCAATGTATAGTTTCTTCTAGTCTAATAGTCTTTTGAGAGGAACAACCCTACCTAGTTTCTACCCCGTTTAAGGTGGCTCTCTTAATCTCACTATCTCACCATGCCCCATCCTTCCCTCATTTGGGTGTCGATCAAGCACTTCGAAGTTTGACGTTCCTTGAAGAAAAGTTAACCCTTATAGGCGGAATGAAATCTGAAGACATTCTCATTCAACTTGGATATCTATGGATGACCATAATGGTCTTTGAGGCTTGTAATGTAGGCCTTTGGTTTATGGTTAAGTGAAACAGTATTTCTGTACTTGTGTAACTTGGATATGCCCATTATTCCTTCTCTTTTTTGAATCACTCTAGACTGCCCGTTTTTGGGTTTTCACCCTAGAGTTCATTTCTTTTCTTTTTATTATATGTTGCCTTGCATTCTGGCTATATACTGATGTTCATTTTCTGTTCAAGAATGTTTGATCCTTCAAAACTCCTCGGAACTGAGATTTCTTGAAGGACTACGATTACATTTCTGGGAATTCTTGTGATTGGCACGCCAAGATGAAATATTATTCTTTCTTTTTTTCTTTTCTCTTTTTTTTCTTTTCTTTTTCCTTTCTCTCTTGGATCGCTCTAGACTGCCCATTTTTGGGTTTTCACCCTAGAGGTCACTTCCTTCTTTTGTACCTTCGGATCAATGTATTTTGGCTGGATATCGATGCCAGCATGCTCAGGCAGACTACTCTTTTTCTTCATTTTCAGGATCACTCTAGACTGCCCATTTTTGGGTTTTCACCCTAGAGGTCACTTCCTTCAGTGTATTTTGGTTGGATATTGATGCCAGCAGGCTCAGGTAGACTACTCTTTTTCTTCATTTTAGGATAACTCTAGACTGCCCATTTTTGGATTTTCACCCTAGAGGTCATTTCCTTTTTCAAAATTGGCAATCTTCGGGCCGACTTGTCTTGACTTGGCTTCAATTCGAGCTTCTATACTAATTTTCAAAACTGATGTTTACTTGAAATGTGGATTCCTTCTGTCTCTTGCTCATAGTTGAAGTCTCGTTCTTGTATTGTTTGATCTGTGTGTGAAACATAGATTGTATTCTTTCTTTCTTTCTTTTTCTTTTTTCTCTTTTTTTTAGACTGTTCACTCTGGGTTTTTAGCATTGAATCTCTTTCTTCTTATTCGAGTCTATGAATGTATCCTTGAATCAACACGGATCTATACTGGGTATTGATGCGATCTTCCGCTCAGAGTTAATTGCCTCTCTGCAGCTCTTCTGATATTTACTCGATCTGGATTGCTTCAGCCTTCTGATTACCATTTATCTTCTTTTTGGCTTTTCGTTTGGACATATCCATGTTTTCAACCACGTTCTTCTGGTGATTTTCTGATCTTCGTATCCAATATGTATAGTCTCATCTATGTCTTCTGGTAAAGTAAAAGAACAACATCCATTGTCATATTCACAAATGTCCTGAGAATGCCTTCAGGGGGTAGAGGTTTAGGGTCAACTTTCGTTTCAAGAATCTTAAACGACAAGCGCCTGAGAAGATAAATTCCTAAAATGGGAACTGCCCATTGTCTAAACACTCGCCTTTGTTCCTCTGTTGGCCTAAGTAAACTAGCAGATACTCACATTTACAGTATCACCACAACATTCAATCTCTTCTAAATATATGCAACTTAGAGTTGATCTTTGGGTTTGAAGCAAATGTACTGTTGCATTCAAAATTCGAGGACCTGGTATAGAAATGATATATACATATGTCCATTCAAAAATGTGTGTATATGCATATGGGAAAACTACCCCATAAAAATGAAATGTTTAAAGAATCAATGATGTAAAAATGATTTTCTAAATGGAAATGTGATTTTTAATTCTAATAAACAATGATTTTTTTTTGCTGAAAATTTCTTTGTGAAATGATGAGAAAACCGTGGGATCTTTGGATTATCTCCAGGGTACTAACTCATTATGCCCCTTCCAAGGTAGTGTAGGCTTGCCTCTTCTCTTGTTTTTCCACCTCTGGATCAATTCTCTCGTCATGACTCCCTCATCGACCAGCTTCTTAATTTTCTATTAACGACCCCAAATTTCTTAGTGTCATGCCCCAGCGCCTTAATGTTTTGAAAGTGATACACATTTATCTCTCTGTTTCCTTTTGCTCCTAGGCAGGTCTGGTCTTTAAACTAAGGTCCCGGAGTGCATGTTTGTTTCTCGCTCTGACTGTCATTAAGTCCTCAAAGCTGACCTTCATTTTCTTGAGCATCTTATTAAAGAAGAAATATAAAAGTGGCATAGAAGTCAATTTCTTCTTCATCTATGGGGGTTGCACTTGGGTCACTAAACATAGACACCTCAAAGCACATTCCTTGAAGCTTTCATCAGGTTTCATCTTCATACCCTAGAGATACCGACGACTTAGTGCTAGGTCCAAAGCATATTATATCACGGTAGGTCCTGCTATACTGTCGGGGAAGTAGTGGATCGGTAATTTTTAATGCATCTCTCTATCTTTTGCAGAATATGGCCGCGTGAATCTTGAGTCATCTTGTTCCATCATCCTGTGCAAATCTGAGAATCTTTGGAATTCGGAGGAACAACCAACCCAGGGTTCAAACAGAGTTTTCTTGCATTAAAGACATCAAACTTCTTGTTTTCTCTTTTTTCCTCGAGCCCATCTTTTAACTGCTCGGATCTGGATTTTTGAGTGTCTTCAATTCTTTTATTCATGATAAAACTCTAATTGTTATTTGGATTGCCCCCCAAAAATTTTATGCAAGGTAGTGATAGTGTTATGTAAAATATGTCATGATTGTACAATGTAATGCAATACAATGCATGAATGCAAATGCGGTGTTGATTCTCGAACAGTCCTTAAAAGACTTTCAATCAATAGAAAAATGTCTGGTTGCAAGAAACTAATAATGAATTACAGGTGACAGTTAGCTTATTTCTGGAGATCTTGACATCGGGAAGCAAAACCTGTGCTCCACGTCTCGACGTCATCTTCAGGATGATGGATGACTTCGTCTTCTCTTCTTATTCTATGGACTCGTGAAATCATGATCTTTATTTTTGTGGCTTCTAAAAATGACATCAACAAGTGCAGGCATAATGCAGATAAGATCTTTTCTGGGTGCAAACGAATAATACCTCTAAACAGGGATGGATTCTATCGGTCCTAAGGGAGTACTTTAAAAAAATTTAGGGTTTAAATTAAAATTCTCAAAGATCATTTGGCTTAAAAATTTCCCCATTTTTATTATCAAAAATTTTAACTTACTTAAAAATGAAACTTTTAGGTTTCTTTTTGTTATTATTATTCTTCTGAAAGTTTTATGAGAGAAGAAGTTTCAAAGCAAAATAATAATATTTTTAATTTTTTTTTGAGTTAAATTAAAATCTGAGAATTTAAAAATGGTCAAATGTGAAGATTTAAAATTGCGGTTCTGCGGCCCTGACTGAATCTTCTGCGTCGCACATGCCTTATTGTCGTACCGTCTTCTTTCGCGATTGGTCTTTGCTCGGCCTAACTTGATACTGTAATATTATCGTTCCCGGCAAAGTAGACTTTTTCTATTTTGAAAGCTTTTTAATGAACTGTTCTTGAATCAACACCATGTCATGATATGCAACATGAATGCAAATAAAGGCGTTGATTCCGCTGGTAATCACCCTTTCGAACGACTTTCATGGGAATTAAAGGGTCCAGATTACAAAAAGATCCAATATTACAAAAGGAGTTCCTATTACAAAAAGAGTCTATTACAAATTCTTAATTATAAAATAAAGTTCTACACATAATCCCTAGCTCTACCTCCTAGCTCCTTGACAGCTCTGAGCAACTTGATAAACCTTGGTGCTTCTTCTATGTCCAGGGTTACGAAAGGTCAGAGAGTCGCGACTTCGGTAGCTAAGTCATTCACACGCCTTGCAACTCGTCGTATGTCCACCATCAGGGTCTCGTGTGTATACTTTGGCACTACACGCTCGTTCAGCAAATTGTTACGTCGGATCTGTTGAGTAATCTCTGACCGATGTCATGCGACTGGATCGATGCTGTCCTTCCTAAGACACCTTTTTTCCATGATGAAAGATTTTCTAATCGGGCAAACCACTTGAATCAACACCTCTATGTAATGTGGATGCAATGATAATGCAACAAAAATATGTGTAAAAATAAAATAAAACACAAAAAGAAATGAGTTAGTACCGGATAAAAATAATAAATACATAAATAAAAGGACAAATTAAATAAGGTAAATAAACAAAACGACCGTATTTATCTAGTCCAAAACACCTAAGGTTATCCGCATGGCTCTAACAGGGTAGGTTTCTATGTATTCTCTACATGCAGTCTTGGTTCTAGGAGGTACCCGAATTGTCCTTGTTGTCCTCTACTAAGAGTAGCAAGGCCCCCGATCATCACCCATTATAGGCTCCTTTCAACCAGGTTCAATTCAGGGGGACCCATTCGCTTATGCCCGTACGAAGGAACGATATCCTTACGAAAGCATAAGGTACTCGAGCCCCGAAGGTACTTGCTAGGCCCATACGGGAGAACGATATCTCCACGAAAGCATTAGCGTTTTCCCCCACTTAAAAAACGGGTTTATATACCATATTTTAAATGCATTAAAATAAACGCGCAATTATAACCGAATGTTAATTTAATAGTCACTTTAACCCAGAATTTCTAATATTAATAAAGCGGTAATTATTTTAAAAGCTTGACTCTCATTTGTTTTTGAAAAACAAAAAATTCTCCCCAGCAGAGTCGCCATCTGTAGCGATGTCTTTTTCTTTTTATATCGCTAAAAAAACGAGGCATTTTTCGAAGGTATTTTTGAAAGGTGTTTGTGATTTTTCGGATATAAAATATTTATTCCATGGGGTTTTAAAAGAAACCGCATTTTAAAAAAAGGATGGAGTCGCCACCGGCCACTTAGGTAGGCCGGACACCATAAAACCAGAGATTCAAAAAATGTTGGGTTCGGGAGTCGGTTACGGATGGGGAAGGATTAGCACCCCCACACCACCCAAAATTGGTACTTTAATAATTACAGCTTTATTAATATTAGATTGTCGGGTTAAAGTGACGATTAGTTTAAAATTCGGTTATGATTGCGAATAAATTTTAAAGGCCTCGTTATTCGAGGGTAAACGCCCAACCACTATCACTACGCCTGATACTGGCCCCGTTTACGCTCGGATAAAAGGGCACCGCATTGACAATTTATATATCCCATTATGCAAACTTAGTGAGCAAAATATAAAACATGGCAAATAATTTAAATACAATGCAAATAAATATTAACATAATAAAATACTAATCTAATAAAATATTAATCTAAAACATACATGCATAAATATTAATCTAACTCATAAATAAAAACATATCTAGCATAAATAAAATACTAACATTCATAAATATTAATCTAACACAAATAAAAACAAATTCAACATAAATAAAATACTATTCTAAAATATACATACATAAATATTAATCTAACTCATAAATAAAAACATGTCTAACATAAATAAAATATTAATATAAAACACAAATTTAAAACATATTAAATATTAATCTAAAACATAAACATGCAAAATAAAAAAATAAGACTACAATTTTGAAATAACTAATACTTCATTAATTTATAAAAATTACAACACTAATAAAAAGGGAAGAAAATATACCTAATTAGGAGCTCGTATGACAAACCCCGATTGAACCCCAGCGAGATTTATCGCGACCCCTCCAAAAATTTAACTAGATCGGACCTAAAATAAGACCCCGATCGAATGTTGGATCGAACCAACTGGGGTTGAGGGCACTGCCCCCAACCCCGGCCAGCCTTGCGGCCGGCCATGCCCCTATGAATTGATGGCAATTCAATTGCCAATTTCTCTTCAATTTTGGGCGTGGAATTGCTCTCCAAATGGGGTGCCTATTTATAGGCTAAAAGGATGGGTTAAGGGTGACGTGGAGCACCCTGCTCCACGCAATTTTCTTCCTTTTTTTATTATTATTATTATTATTATTTGATTTTTTATATTAATAATTTTATTATTATAATAACACTAATAACACTAAAACCCGGTCAAAAATGAGTGATTACACACGGTTGAACTTCAGTACTTCGTATCACCCTCAAATGGATGATCAGTCAGAACGTGTTATCTAAGTGTTAGAGGATAAGTTACGGGGCTGTGTTATAGATTTTCAAGGGTCATGGGAGAAGCAATTTCCATTAGTGGAGTTCGCTTATAATAAAAGTTATCAAGCTAGTATCCAGATGGCACCGTACAAGGCTTTGTATGGTATAAGATGTCGTACGCCACTTTGTTGGGCGAAGGCATGAGAGAATTATGTTTCTTTGTCGGATGTGTTAAAGGATACCAATTAGAAAGTAAAGCTTATTAGCGACCGGTTGAAGGCGGCCTCGGATCGGCAAAGTCTTATGCTGATTTGAGGCGAAGGGAGATTGAGTATGCAGTTGGTGATTGTGTATTTCTGAAGGTTTCGCCTTGGAAGAAGGTGATGAGGTTCGGGCGGAAGGGTAAGTTGAGTCCTAGATTTATTGGGCCATATTAAGTGTTGAAGCGTGTTGGTCCAGTTGCGTACAGGTTGAGGTTGCCGGCAGAGTTAGAAAAGATACATGATGTTTTCCATGTATCGATGCATTGGAGGTAGAGATCGGATCCTTCACATGTAATGCCAGTTGAGGAGATTGAGTTGAATCCAAACTTGACCTATGATGAGGAGCCGGTGAGAATTTTGGATTCGAGTAGCAAAATTCTCCGCGGAAAGACCATAGAGTTGGTGAAGGTGTTATGGCGGCATCGTGGTGTTGCGGAAGCCACCTGGGAAAATAATGAGGATATGTCAAAATAGTTTCCTCATCTTTTTCCGCTAGGTAAATTTCGATGACAGAATTTCTTAAGAGGGGGAGAGTTGTAACGCCCTAAAATTGGGCCTAGATGTGAACCAGATCGGGTAGGTGGTTAGAAAAAACCAATTTAGGCAATTCAAATAGTTTCAGGTATTAAATCTTATAAATTTGTTTTTGGTCAAAATAAAATATGGGAAAATGTTAGAAATTACTTAATTAATATTTTAAGTGATTTGGTAAATTCAATTTGATGTAATTAAATCTGATTTTGGGACATTTTGGTCTGGTGACTAAAATGAAAGTTTTCAAAACTATTTTTGGTGACTAAATTGTAAAAGGGTCAAAATTTAGAATATTTAAGGAGCTATTTGACCAATGTTTTTCATCAGATTTCTCTCTTAATTTAGGCTATTTTTAAAGTATTTTTAAGTGGTTTTATAATTAAACAAAAGAGAATTTATTAAAAGGATTTTAATTGTCAAAATCACTTTCTTACGTAACTACTTTTCTTCCAACCTTTTTCTCTCAACTTTCTCAGCAACCAAACTAAGACTCTAAAAATTCCAGGAATCAATTCCTATTGATTTCCTTTTTTATTTCTAATTGATTTATTCAAATTCTATTGTAAAACCTCATTGGATTTTCATCAAGCTTTGCCAATTAAGGGAGAAATCAACAATTATAGGTGATTTTCGTTTCTCTCCTCTAATTAAAGGTTCTTTATTGAAATCTCAAGTTCTTGATCCTTTGTTATTGATTTATGTTAAGGAATTATTGTTCTAATATGGATTTGATGATTAAAATGAGTTTTATTTGGAAAATTGTTGGAAATTGATTTGGATCTGTTTTGGTGATGAATATAATTGATTTATATCTCTATTTGGATGAGTTTTAATGTTGAAAGAAGTGATTAATCAATGTAATCCCGAAACTATTTGAATTGTTAGTTTTCTAGGTTGTTTATAGTTGGTTTTGGTGTGATCTTGTTGTTGTAGAGATGCTGGAGGTATAAGGACGAGATTAAGATGTTTTTGGATGTTATTTGATGTTGTTAAGGTGTTAGAGTTTTCAGGTTTTAGATGGGCTTTGTTTAGATGAGGTTGGTGATGTTCTTGATAGTTTTAGAGAGGTGTTCGATAGATTTTTGTTAGGCGAAGTTGTTTTTGTTGATTGCTGAAGGTTTGTGATACAAAGATGTGTTTTAATCCTCTACTTTTGATTGGGTAAAGAAGGGGAGTTGAATTCTTTACCTTTTGGAGAAGGCACAGAGGCTTCAGAAGCTTGATTCGCGCGTCAGCAAGCAAGCGTTGGATTGTTGGTGAGTGGAAAAGTGTTTTACTGCTATAAAAAGGTTTCACAGGAGTTGTGGGAGTTTAGATAAAGTTTAAAACACTTATCTAAGCTCGAAAGTAAGTATCGGTTGAGCTTTCTCTTGATTTCAATTTTGCAAAAATGAAATCGCATGCACATGTTTAAGGTTTTGATTACTCACTGTATTATGCATGTTTTAGAAATAAGAAAAGAAGCAAATGATCTTATATGATGACTTTTGAGAAAGGCATATGGTTTATGAACGTATTTTTGAGAATACTAAATACATGGTTTAATGTATATGAGTTGGATTGTTTTGATGCATATTTAAAATAGTGAGATAATGTTGTTTATTGAATATATTGGCAAGTGGCTGAGTTTAAAATGTTATCGGAGATAGTTGGCTAGCTATAGGGTTTAAAGTGCACTATAAAAAGTCGCCTCATGTGTGTCGAGGGGTTGTGAGTGTACCGTAATCACCACCATGAGAACCACAGTGGTTGAGATGGGTAAATGTTCTGTTTTCTCCCACTGGTGGATTTATACATCCAAACCGTGGAGGTGGGAAATGTTTCGTTATTCCAGTTTGAATGTTGAGGTAGGCAAGTGTGCCGTTACTCCGGTTGAGGTATGTATGTGAAGTGGTCGTAGGAACCACTTGAGAAATTTGAGTATCTGATGTGTTTTATGAAATAAAAGCTTGCTGGTTTTGAGTCACTTGAAAGCCAATATATGAAATAATGTATCATGAGAAATGGATTATGTTTGTATAATGTGATTCATACATGTGGTACTCTTTAAGCTTGCTATAGAGATGTTGAGGCATGAAGCTTAAATTGGGGTAGAGATTGAATCCATGATACATGTGTTGAAAATGATTTAAATGTGCACAACTGAGATGATTTGAGAAGCATGAGATGGTTTTACATGTGACAATTACATGTGATTTGAATTAAATGATTTTAAATGCATTGATGAGCATTTTTTCAATTCCCTCACTAAGCTTATAGCTTACACTCTCTTTTCCTCATCAATACAGAGAAATAGACTTCTCAGACAGAAAGTGAGCAAGGAATGATCTAAGGATTGACCTATTTCAAAGTATGGTTTCATTAGCACTAAGTAGTAATAAGAAGGCAATGTGACTGGTTGTTTTGGGAGATGTATTTTGGCTACTCCCTATTTGTATAAGTTTGGATTAATGTTTTGGACTTGTATAATGCCTTATACATGGTTTTGAGTTTTTGGGAAGCAAGATGCATGCTTGGGTAGAAACCATGCTCATAGGAGGATATTTGGTTATGTCATGCTTAGTATAGTCTCGTACTATGTTGCTAAGTTTAAATATTTGATGTTTGTGATGCCTCATGATGATTAGAAGTTGATTTGAGGGTGTTAGATTGAGCCAAAGTGTTATATGTTGAACCTAGAGGCCAATACAGGTCTATTCGTACCGGTACGGGTCTTCGGGGATCGGTAAGCGGGGACTTGTCTCAGCTCAATTTGGGGAAAAAATAGCCTAGGCATACCGATACTTCTGGTAATTGTATCGGTACGCATAGCTAAAAATGAATGTGTGTTTCGATACATGGGTTGTTGTACCGATACGGTATTTGGCTACTAAAATTGGAATTTTCAAAATATTCAAGCACGTACCGATACATTGAGGACCATATCGGTACGCCCTTGTCTTTTAGCATCGTTATGATACGGTAGTCACCTGTACCAGTACGCTAACCGTTAATTTGGTTGAGATGCTTCTGATGATTGAAATTCTTGCAATTTGGTCCTTGTTTCTTATTTATGCAATTAAACGAGTTCAAATGGTTATTTTGAGATGATATTTAGTATGAAGGCATGAAATATGACTAATTGAGGATTGGTAAATTTAATTTCGTGAAAGTCTTTGTGAATGTTGGAAATTATGTTTTAGTCCATGTAATGCAAAATCGAGCAATTGGATGTCGAATTGATGCCTGATTGAGTTGTAGCTTTAACCAAAATCAGTATGTACACCTTATGACTTAAATGTGCATCTAGATAAGATAAAAAAGAAAAAAAATAGACCATTTGAAATATAAATCTTCCGGTTTTATTTCGGCAAGCCCTAATGTATCTCGCTCGGTTCAGTCTTACGACTAGACCGGGCCAAAGGGGTTACATGTATAGTCCCAGCCAAGGAAATCATAAACATCCAAATGGTTGAAGCTTGTCATAGTTCAGTGCATGTTGATAAAGTAGGAAGTAAGGTGAAATATTATCTAGTATCAGTGTTGGCATCCGATTGATGAGATAAACAATCGTTTGAAAAGTATGAGGCCAATACTCTGTTGGGAGAGATGCAAAGTGAAGTAGAGAGAGACCAGTCTCCACTATGGATGATGTCTCCATTCAGCAGTCTCGTTGTGTTCAAGAGTATGAGACGGTGATGTGAAGTGTGAAATTCCTTCCAAATTCAAAATGGACGCGAACTTAACAAACCCACCTCCATGATTAAGAATAGAGACACAATGGTCTGATTAAAAAAGCATTCAACAAAGCCTTTTAAACTGAGGAAATATTGCCGCAACATCAGATTTTTCTTTATCTGGTATAACCAAATATACTTGGTGAAGTGATTAACAAACACCATATAATATGAATATCCATCATAAGACATATGTTTAATGCTCCAAACATCATAGTAAAGTAGTTCAAGAGGCGAGAGCTTGACATAGTATTTTGACCAAATGGCAATTTATGAATCTTATTAATAAGACATGAAGAACAATGAAATTTTGTCAAACTTGTTGAGTCATAAGGTATATTACAAGTGTGTAATATAGAAGCTACGATTGTCGGATGGGTGACTAAACCTGTGATGTAGTTGATGCACGGATAAGCATTGATTGAGTTTACTTGAGGATAAAAGGATCATGGAGCATAGTAGACGCCACCAATTTTATTGCACCAAAGGAGAGGAGTTCTCGTGGGTCTATCCTCAACAAGAAAATAAAAGTAAAAGAATTCAACATATACATGATTAGTCTGACATAATTTAGAATCTGACACCAAATTTGTATGTAAACGAGGAACACATAAGACATTTGTGAGAGAAAGAGGCCTGGTAGTCGTGGGAACCATGCATCGACCAATGTAAGATATGGGTAGAGATTTACCATTACCAAGATGAACTGTATCAGGACCATCATAAGAGGAAATATCATGAAGAGACATAGTAGTCATTGTGGTGTGATATGAGGCAACACTATCAAACATCCAAGGAACATGATCAGATGATGAACAATCAGTAGCATTGTTGACAACTGGTGAGTCAAACGTTGGTTGCTGATAAAAGTTGTTGTTATGAAAAAATCAAACAAGCTTACAGAAATCTTGAACAATATGCCCTGGAAAATTACAAAACTTGCACACAATATCTTGTCGTCTGAAATAGATATATTGAATAACAAAATTACGACCGCCACCAGAAGTAATATGACTAGAGCGACCATCTTTCCCTCAAGAGCAGTTGGTGGAATAATCATGATTTGGATTAGCTCGCTGCATATAATTTGTCGTGGCAATAAGTGTGGATGGTTCAGATTCCTGAAGAAGTCTCTCATGATCAGTTAAGATCTTGACAACTCAAGCATGGTTGTTGGTCTGTTACGCACACAAAGGGCAACAACTATTGGACGATAATCATTGCCTAATTAATTGACAATAAAAATCAAAAGATCTGTATCGGAGACAGGACATTTTGCCAAGGCAAGATCAGAGGCAATATCCTGCATGCCCTTCATGTAGTCGAAAACAGACCGGGAGCCACACGGATTGCGAGTAAGTTTGGATTTTGAGAGTAGGGTGTGCATTCAGTTAATTCGGTTAACCAACTGAACCGAATTTTTTTTCCTTTTAACCTTTAACCGAACTGAATTTTTTTTAATTTTTAACCGAACCAAAAAAATAGATTAATTCAGTCGGCTTTCGGATTAACCAAAATTTGTTATAAAAGTTAGGGTAAATTACACAATTGGTCACTAAATTATGCTAAAATGATCTTTTTAGTCACTGAACTTCATTTTATGCTAATTTGATAAAAAGTTTAATGATCATTTTATAATATATCAAAAAATTTAATGATCATTCTATAATTTTTAAAAGTTTAATGACCAAAAAAATATATGTAATATATATAATATTTAATATATAATAATTTCGGTTAATTAACCGATTTTGAACCGAATTAATTGATAACTAAATTTTGAAAAACTCTTAATCGTTAATCAATTTTACCTAGAATTAACCGACTGATTAACCAAAAAAATCGGTTCAGTCGGTTAATTCGGTTAAAACCGAATAATGCACACCCTTATTTGAGAGCAAGATGCGACCAGGATATGCTCGGGCATAACTTGCTACTAGAGTATCACATGCTATTTTAGCGGTGACGGCGGATGAAATAAGTGGTTGAACTAGATCATCACAACTGCTAAGAAGAGCACTGGTAAGAATTTGATCTTGATGATATAATTGCAGATATTTAGGATTAGCAATCGTTCCCGCAACATTGGTAAACTGAGATGGGAAAGGATGTGGACCATCAATATAACCGATTAGCCCAAAACCAATAAGAGTGGCCTCCACTTGTCGACACCAAACAAGAAAGTTGGCGGACGTAAGTTTGATTGGAAAGTTGGTAGGTGCACTAAGAGGCACAAGATTGTTGGTGATAGAAGACGAAGCCATGAGAAAATATCTGGTTTGAAGGAGAGCGAAAGAGAGAAAAAGATATAATCGAGTAAAAAAATTCTATACCATGTAAAGGATTTGTATCATTGATGACTCATAACATTTACAATGGGAGTATATAAAGGATTACATTGAGGTTTAATTATACAAAGATAAGGAAATTCAAATGTTACATACAAGATAAGATTTAAATGATATTGATTAAAATTTATCTTGATTAAAATTTATTTTATCTTATCTTTACCTTTGATATGAAAAATATTATTTTATTAAATAAGTTTTTTAATTTTACTTTTGATCCACAGGAGTTGGGGGTGTACTGTATTTAAAATATAAAGGGCAAATCCATTTAATATAGTTATATTAATTTTTTTAGAATAAAAAATTAAGCTAAAACAAGAAATTGGGGGCGGCAGCCCCACCCACTAATAAGACAGCTTCGTCCTTGAGAGCCTTAATATTATTACTACAATGAACGACACGGTGTATTTTTATATATTAAAATAGTGGTGTGTTGCAGTGTGCATTACCGGTCCTAAATTTTTCCTAAACATGATTACTACATAGGCCAATAAATACATAAAATCATCCAACTCCCCTCCCTTAAAGTTTATCACTCTCTTAAATTTATTTATTTTTATTACCACGATTGATGAAATGCACGAAGCGACATTTGAATGACATATGAGCGCAGAGCGCTCAAACGAAATCTTTAAAACTGAGAGCGACGTGAAAACTATACGTAGTTTTCACTTGTGAATTGTGATTGTATAATATTTATGATTATGAAAACAAATCATGAATTTACATATTAACACATTTTTTATAAATTTACATTTTTTTGTTATATTTTGATACACAAACTGTATAAGAAAAATTTATACAATCCTTCATATTTAAGTTATAAAATCTAAATCTTTAGCTCTAACACCCTAAAACTTAAACCTTAAACCCTAAACTTTAAATTTCAACCATAAATCTTAAATTATATACCATACACACTAAACTCATAAACCCTAAAGCGCAACCTAAATATCTAAACCCTAAAATTAAAAGGTTTGTGTAAACTAAATTTTACATAAATTTATGTATCAAAATATTATCCATATTTTTTTATCTAAGAAAAAGACGCGGTTTGAAGACGTTGAGATTTTAATCTCAATGCCATTTATTAAAGTTAAATATATTAATCAACTTCATTCAGTTTTGTTTTCAATTTAATTAACTTTGAATTTACCTCCAAAAACGCCGAAATATTGCATGAAATTACAAGCGTTTCACTGGTGTCAGTATTATAAAAATGTTACCAACAATCGGTTGGTCTAGTAGGATAAAACACTAAATTCCTTAAGCAATGTCAAGAGTTCGAATCTTGGGTTGTGAATGGAACAATTGGGTAGGGTTGCCCTCATAATCGACCTCTACAGTACTCGATCCGAATTAGTCAGCCAATGAATTAGATATCGGTAGTTAAACCAAATTTTTTTAAATGTTTGTCTTTGGTCCCATAAAAGAAATTAGGATCCTAAGATTAATTAAAGGAATTCATTGAAGGCATGCATGAACAATGATAGATTTTTGTAACACAGTTTGAGGGTTTACATAAAAAAAATTTAAAAAAATTAGAGGCATAAATTAATATTTTCAAATTTTTGAAAGATTTAATTTATTTCTTTTAAAACATGGGTCTAACTAAAATTTTTAAACAGTTTGAGAGTTAATGGGAATTTTTAAAATTTTAAATGAAGACTTAATTAAAAATATTCTAAAATTTTGGAACATAATAAAAATTCTTACTTTTAAGAGATCAAATTAAATTTTTTAAGGACCAAAAGTTAATTTTCAAAATTTTGGATGGCCAAGAATTGTCTTGACCCATTACGGTCTGCCCTACAAGTCCCCCACAAAGATGTGCAAACATGTGGGAAATTCAAGTGCAGCCAGAAAAAAAAAAGTTGATGGCATTGAGAGGGCCACACCAGTTCATCAAGTGTATGCATGTGTTTTAAACTCTTAATCATTCTTTATACCCTTACTAGTGCTTTAAAGTTTTACTAAGATTTTTCTCCTTAATCTACAGCGTGTATTGATTTAATAATATTTTTTGATTTAATCACAAGTTTTCGCCTCATTGGCCGACTAATTCAGATTAGATTTTGCAGAAACCCATTATGGGTCTCTCCCAACTCAATTTTTTCTATTCACAACGTCATGATTTGAATCCATCACCTTGCTTAAGGGATCTAGTTCCTCATCCCACTCGATCAACTAGTTGTTGTTAATAATAACTTATTATTATTATTATTATATGTCGGTCTTTTTCTTGGGAAAAATATATTGGTCTTGTTTGGCAATTAGATAATAGTTGATAGCATTAGATGATTTGTTTAGCGAATTTCATTAGCTAATTGTATAAAAGTATTTGGTAAAATTAACTTATAGCTATTTAATTTTTTGAACAAGAAAAATGGCATATAAGGACACAGTTATATTCAATACTTGTTTGAAAAATTATTAGTTATTATTATTTTGTTTCAATTAATATTAATTATGTTATAAAAATTATTTTTTTAATATCATTACTAAAAATATATGAAGTATGTATATATTTTTTATCTGTGAAATTATCTTTTTAATATAACATTAATAATTATTAAATTTAGATGTATATATTAATTTCTTATTTATAAAATTATATTTTTAATATAATTTTATTAATTATTAAATTTATATGTATATATAATTTATTATTTATGAAATTATTTTTAAAATTTTATTAGTTATTCAAATTTATATTATTTAAAAAATTATAAGTATCAAGGACAAAAGAGTCTTTTACTCAAACATCTAACTTAAAAAGCTCATAAAGTGAGTTTTTTAAAATAAGAAATTTCACCCTAATCCGCTATTACAATTATCTATTTGCCAAACATTTAAATTAACAGATTTGACTAGTCAAACCTCTAAAAATGCTTGATTCCGACATAACATTTAGTATATGTTGTTTGAGTTTTTTTTTTATTGTGTGGTCGGAATCTTAAGTATTAACCATCGATTTATTTTTTGTGTTTCTGTATTGTTTTAGTCCGATATTTTATCTTCCAACCTTGGAAGGTTTTGGGAATATCTCGATCGAAGAGAATGCTATATATAGATTGTATCTAGCTTACCATGATTGATCTCATATGTCGAACTGCTATGTGAAGGGGATAACAATACGTAGTATTAATTTTCATTTCTGAAACTGAAGTTAAATATTGAGTTGGTAGCATTACAGCTAATTTCGGTTTTCAAATGATTGAAGTCACTCCTTGGAACATGAAAGCTTCACAGCTATGGCCGGATGGGTTGCTAAGTGATGAAACCGTTCCCACAAAAGTACAATTATTGAACCATGGAATAGACCTTTCAATTCCTCTAGACCCCAAGGCTGATATTGAGACATGAATTTGTACAACTCACCCTCTTCATTGTTTTCTACGATGTTAGGAAGTCTGATTTTTTTTGTATTTTTTAAATTAGTTCGTATTAAATATTTAATTAAAATTATATCAATAATAGGAAAGTGGTGTTTTTACCCATGAGTTCATATCAAATAATCAATTTAAATATGTGTAATATTATTTAAACATTGTTTGACTAAACATTATTTAAATATTATATTAATATAAAATAAAAGTATTTAATAAATTTAATTTAAGAAAACTTATTATTTCAAGGGTAATTCTGTTCAAAATGGTAAAAATTGACAAATACCTAAGAGAAGGATAGGAATGACATTTTCGAATTATTGACAAACCAAATCTGAGAATAAGATTTCGGAATATCTTTTTTTTTACTTTTGAATTTTGAATTTTTATAATGCAAAATAGCTTTCAATATAATTTTTTAATAATTTTAATATTTTATAAATATTTTTTAATTTTAATTTTTTAATAATTTACCACTTTATAGCCTATGGTATTTTTAATTTTATAATTTTTACTTAATTTTTTGAAAATTTTAATTGTATTCTTATTTTCAGTATTTATTTTTTAAATGTTGTAATAATATATATTCTTTATATTTAAAAAATAATTTCTTATTTTTTATTTAAATATTACATAAAAATAATTCAACCCTCAAACTCCCTAAAAATGAATTTTACCCTTGATCTCCCTAATAAATTTTACACTCAAACTCCCTTAAAATCAATTGTTAACCTTATGTCACGTCAGTATTTACATGTGGGTTCTTACGTCATCACCGTTAACGACCACATCAATACATTAACAGTCAACATTAGTCAAAGAGCTAAATTGATGTGATTCGAGAATTTGAGAGACAAATTGAGTGTGTGCTTTGCGGGGTTGTTTGATTAATTATTTGGTACGAGCTCATGAACAAAAATATACCTTAAACCATTATTTTAAAAATAACTAAGTGAATTTACTAAATAAGAGGCGTAAGCTAAGATTGTTAATATGCTAGGGATGTTTTTTGACAGATGAATCATTCATAAGAATTAAATTTTTATAAGCATAAGTGTTAAAACTCGATACAAAAGAATGAAAAAGTTGTAAATAAGAATAGATCTCCGAAATGTTTTATACAAATAATGTTAGATAAAATTTCGATCAACACAGATACAGACTAAAAGAACAGTGAACCCTAAAGTTTGAATCGCACAGCAGAAGAAGATCCATTACTTGATTTTGAATGGGTAAACATCCCATTGGTTACTAAATTATTCATGATTTTCTGTTTTAGTCACCAAATTATTATTTTTGTCAAAATAGTTACTAACATTAAATTTTTTTATTGCGGTCACCCACCGTTAAAAAACTCACGAAAAATAGGAAAGCGGGAATAGTTTAGTGACCAAAATAAGAAAGAAGCAATAGATTGGTGACCAAATCATGAAAAAGAAGTAACATTAGTGACCAAAATAGAAAAAAAATGTAATATTAGTGATGATTTTGCACAAAATAATAGTTTAATGACCAAAACAGGAAGGTGAGAATAGTTTAGTGACAAATGGTCATGTTTACCCATTTTGAATTACACATTTCAACTATTATGAATGTGTAGGTAGGGAATGGAATCTCTAAAGTTATTGCGAAACCAACATGGACATGTATGGATGTCCTTTTCGAAACATATAACTCTCTTCGGATCGGACGCAAAATTTTATGCTAGGAGGATAAATTTATAAAATTTTAAGAGAAGTATTTATAAAATTTTAAGAAGACGAAAATAGATTATCAATAAAAAATATAAAAAATATTTATTTTTTAAATCATATAAAAATTTTAATTTTTTTACGGGGCGACTGCCCCCTCCATCCTCTTTGAGTCCATCCATGCCACTCTTATTCCTCAGCCCCTAATCTCCGCCTTTGATCCTCTTTTTGTATGCACAACGCAATAGTTCATTTACAGCCTCATATATGCATGCACATACACTCAATTTAATTTGCAAATGGCGTCCGGAAATATTTAAAAAAAATATTAAAAATAGCTATCAAGTCTAGACCCTCCAAAACAATATGGTGGACAGCCAATAACAAATCAAATCACTAAAATTAACGTAGTTTCAAGTCTTTTTCTCAAAGAACAGTCCGGGTTAGAGTTAGTACGGAACCATATATCGATTTGAATCGAAGTATTTGGACGATTTATAATTTATAAATTTAAAAAAATTAGTTAATTGAACCGAATTAAATTTGATTTTTATGTAATTTATAATTAATTTTAGATATTTTATAATATAAAAATAAGTATTTTATACTTAAAAAGTGAAATAAGTTACAAATATTATATATAAATTATTAATTATTTTTTATTTATTTGAAAAATTAAGTTTTTAAAAAATATTTATAAAAAATACTTTAAAACTTTATCAAATAATATTTAAATGTAGTTAAATAAAATTATTTTAATCAAAATAAAATACAAAATCTCAAAATTTAAGATTAATGTGAAAAAAATCGATAACTGAATTTAACCGAACTGAAAATTGGTGGATTGTTAAATTTCATTGCTATTTATTTTACAAGCCGATGACTTTGCTGTTTTTGATTGACGACGTGGAAGATGATGCCGGAAACTCCTGCCTCAGAAATTCAGAGATGATGCATTGCTTGAACGTGGTTTGAGGTTGAGAAAAAAGCTTCAATCAAATCCTTAACCTAATAACTTGAGTTTTAGTCAAATCGCTGTTGCTATGACTAAATTCATCCGATCAGTTTGAACCATTCATTAATTAATGAATTACTATTGCTTAATTTCTTGCTTTACTCGCTTAAACTGTCCACATATTGTTCTCTAAATTTTTTTTAATATTTTCTTGGGAGGGGGGCACGACCCTTACCAGTGTAACACCCCGATCTTTATTCGGATCTAAAGTACAATATTTGGGTTACCCAAAAACCAACCCAATAAATTTTTTTATTAAAATCACAAGTTTAGCCATTTTCAAGAATTAAGACATCCATAAATTCATGTAATTAAATAAGTATTTAAATAAATTTACAAGACAGGAGATCTAAGATTAAAACATCGTATATTAAAATAATATTTCAAATAGAGTTACAGACTTAACAGTAGTAAATTCCTATGAATACATTAGCCCAAACTAAAATAACAAGTACTGTACTCTAAAGCGAACACGGTGCTGGGAAATCCTCGTCGATGTGCTCCTCCAAAGGGTTATCTGTCAACCTACGCACGAAAAAATAACACATCCGCACGATGAGCTAACAAAGCTCAGTGGTACATTTCTACTATACTACAATTCGTGATTATCATAAAATAAGCATGCAAGATACTATAGTCTAAAGAGCATAGATAAGACTTTACTATTTATGATTTATCATCTAGCCTACACTAGCTAGAGTTCTTAGATCACCTATCTCAAGTCATCAATAAGTCTATAAAAAGTTTTACAAGATCCGCCATACTTTACCATACTCGAGGTCACATAGCCTATCGAGTTACTCGAGCTCAGTCAGCCTATCAAGTTATTTCATACCTTACCCCGATCATTCAGCCATCGGGTACATAAGCTATCATCTATAGCATCCACACAACATACATAATTACATCCATACATCATCTACAAAATGGCCAATGAAGCCCTACTTTATATGTGCTCACACAGACGTCGGGTTATATGTGTCCACACAACCGTCGGGTTAAATGGACCATATCTAGATTACCACAGCCACAGATACGTTTTAGACATACTTGGATCAATTTAGCCATAAGTAGTCTTAACCTGAGGTCATTCAGCCTGTAACGACCCAGATTTTTGAGTCAACAATGGACGTTGACTTAGGTCTTGGACCGATACGTCGGGTCGAATCTTCGGGTTATGTTGGGCTTTATGGGCCTCTATGTGTTGTTGGGCTTATGTTTGGTTAAGGAAGGGTTAATAAGGGTAGAAAGGTAATTTCCCTTCAAAGGAAGACACAAGGCTGCTGCCTTGTTTAATTTCCTGCAAAAAGAGAAAGTTGGATAAAGCCACCTTGTCCCCATCTCTCTCTCTCCCTCCCTATTCCCTTATTCATCAAACTCCCACCCAAAACACAAAGAAAAAGTTGAGAACTTTGTGGTTGTTGTAAGGAATCTCGGAATTGTCATCAAGGAAGAGTTAACCAGCAAGCAAGGATCTATCCATCAAGGTGAATATCCCCAAAGTTGTTGGAGGTTTAGTTTGAAGCTTGGTTCAAGGAAGAAAAGAGGAAAAAAACTTGGTGGGAGCTTCTTTTCGGGATTTGCTTGCTTGAGGTCAGTACATCTCTGACTCTTACATTTCATGAGCATCATAAGATGAATGCCTTGCTTGGTTTATGTTTATGTGTTGCATAGTTAGAGTTCTAAAAGTTTAAAACCCCCCTAATGGTAAATCACGATTTGGGTGTTGATAATGAGTAAAATTGGTAGAAAACAACCTATTATACTCTAAATAACTAGTATGAATGATTTGGGACTTAACCATAGAGGTTAAAGGGTGGGATTGGTGAAATCCCGAGCTCTAGGCTTCAAAATCTGGGCTCGAGTATCGGTACGGGGTGGTTACGTATCGGTACCCCTTGTAATATTGAGGGACGAGTTGTGATGGGTGTACCGGTATGCCTTCCAGTATATCGGTACCCCTCGCTTAATTAGGATTCCAGTAGCGTGTTCGCGTACCAGTACGCTAGGGGCGTATTGGTACCCATTGTTCTATTGCCTGGGGAGGCTTTTGCGTATCGATACACTAGGGTAGGGGTACCGGTACGGGTTGAGATCGGTACGGGGCAATCCGAGTACCGATGCTGAGTACCAATACGGGGGAAGAGCGTATCGGTACGGCTAGTCGTTAAATTATTTTGAACCTAAATTGAGTATCGGTACTCGAGGAGGAGTACCGATACCTGGTGAGGCGTACCGATACCCATATAGGAGTATCAGTACTCGTAGAGCAATCTGCCTAAGAATTTTGAGGTTGTGTTCGAGGGCTCTATAATTCGTGGTAAAAGGTTCGTTGGGTCCCTAAAGGTATAAAATAAATCCTAAAACTATGGAATCAAGGTTGGTAACCCATACGTGAATAAATGGCTTGGTAATTATTGAGTGGATCGCTCGTATTAATCACCCATATGGATCCGTGGTGGATCGGTTAATGTTATGTGGGAGATCAGGGTCTTTACTGTGTACTAAAGGGACACCCATATAGGCTGGTTGCCGCGAATAATAAGATAATCTAATGAGAAAGGCGTAAATGAATCCCAAAGACATATATTAATCATTGTAACAATGAGTTATGCCTTGGGGCATTAGTAATGGTTGGATGGATGCCTTTTATCTCTTGGTGAGTTATCTTGATGCTCGGGGGAGCATGTGTTAACGTATGTGTCTTGGTTAGGAATCTGGATTTCCTAGAGTCAGTACAAGGGCACTTAAATAAGGGGATGGGTACTCCGGGCTATGTGATCGAGTACATCCGACGTATCCATGAGATATGTGATCTGTATATAGTTAGAAACCTATCATTGGGCTATGTGATCAGGATATGGAAATACAACTCAAGGCTGTGTGAGCTCGAGTAACTCAAAGGGTTATGTGATCTAGAGTAACCTGATTGGCTATGTGACCTCAAGAAAACACTGTTTGTGGCTATTGTGATCCAAGTATGTCTAGGACGTATCTGTGGCTATAATGATCCGAATATGATCCTTAACCGACTGCTATGTGATCACGGGTAACCCAACGGCTGTGTGAGCACGATAAAATAGTAGGGCTTCATTGGCCATTGTAGGGAATGTATGTTATTTACGTTGTTGTATGGATAACAGATGTTGGCTATTTTACCCTTGGGCTATGTGATTAGGGTAGGGTTTAACTCGGCGGGCTGTGTGAGCTCGAGTAACTCGATGGGCTGTGTGATCTCGAGTATGGGCTATTTTACCCTTGGCTATGTGATTAAGGTATATGACGTAACTCGATGGATGGTGTGGCCTCGAGTATGGTAAGCTTGGGATGGCTTGGTAGTCTTCTTAAATAATAGTGGTATCTTGAGACAGCTGTAAGCTCTAGCTAGGATAGGCTAAAAGATGGTCCTTGGATGTTGAGAAGCCTTTCTGTGCACTCTTAATTATATTATCATGCATGATTGTTTTATGATATTCATAAATTACGGTAGAGTAGAAATGTACCACTGAGATTTGTTAGCTCAGCGTGCGGAATTATAGTTTTTTCCGTGCGTAGGTTGACAGGTTGCTTTTGGAGGAGCACATCGAGGAGAATTTCCCAGCGCCGAACCATTTTTAGAGTATAGTACTTGATGTTTAGTCTGGACTGATTGTATTCATAGGACCTTACTACAGTCGAGTCTGTATCTTATTTTAATTTACTACTATTTGGTCAAACGGTGTATTTTATTTGGAACTTATATTTTGTAAACCCTTTCAATCTCATTATCTACGTGGATTTTATGGTAATGGATTATTTTGAGAATGGTCAACTTGTGGTTTTAAATTAAGAATTTTAATGGGTTGATTTTGGGTGACCCGAATGTGACGCTCCAGATCCGAGACGGGATTGAGGTGTTACATTTAGTGGTATCAGAGCTTAGGTTTAGTTAGTTCTAGGAAACCCCAGGGTGGTATAGAGTTGTGGTAAGGTGTCTAGAGAATACAAGTCCCTAAATTTAAGTGTACTTTACAAGACTGTGAATCCTGATGTGCCACCTTGTTTGTTGTGTTTCAGAAAATAAGTTGATGAAAGGTGGAACCGGTAGTGGAGAGGCAAGTCACTTCCGTGACCTTACCCCTGCCCTCTTGCGTGTGGTGCAAGCTATCCCGAGGCAATTTGAGGTGCCTTGCAAGACCCCTGTAGAGAGGCTTCAACATTTTAGGCCTAAGAATTTCGAAGGCTTAGGTGAGGGTGACCCGATCAAGGCTGACCAGTGGTTGCGCGACACACAGAGAATCTTGAGACGGATGAGAGGAAACCCAAAGGATGATCTTGATGCATTGTTTCACTTTTGAAGGGCAATACACACGAGTGGTGGGAGACCGTTGAGTCGGGTCTACAGCCTACATTCCTGACATGGGATATTTTTGTGGATGAGTTTCAGAAGAAGTATATCCGTGAGGTACATATGGATGAGATGAGTGACCAGTTTCTGCATCTGGTTCAGAGAGATCGAACGGTGTTTGCTTATGAGCAAGAGTTTATGTGTTTGAGCCGTTATGCCCCAGAGTTTGTTGCGACGGAAGAGTTGAGGTGCAAGAGGTCTAGACAAGGCTTGAATGTTGACCTTCAGTTGCATGTGATAGCGGGTTCACTTGGGACATTCTATGAGTTAGCCAATAGTGCAAAGGCACTTGAGCGACTTCAGAGTTCGATATCTAATTAGTTCGAGGATTCTAGAGGTCATGGTGTGGAGACCCAGAATATCATGGGTCCTTCTCCCTATCCGCATGAGAGGTTTTATGCCTCGAGGAGTTTAAAAAGAGTTGCTTCGGACCAGCCACCGAGAGTCAGCTCAGGATCTAGATCGAGGGTTCGCAGAGGTCCTTTGATTTCTAATCTAGAATGGAGTACTGATGGTTTTGTTAGAGCATCGCTTTCACCAGCGTCTGAGCATTGCGGCTGAAGTTACCTTGGAATGTGCTTTCTGCTTCGAAGGGTTTGCTATAGGTGTCAAGCACCAGGACGTATAGCGAAGGACTACCCAGTTGTGGACGAGAATACACCAGCTCAGTCTCAGAGGTTGGTTGCTTCCTGGCATGATCAGAGTTTTTCTAGAGGTAGAGTTAGGGCACCGTCAGGTTATCTAGGAGTACCGATACCTGGTGAGGCGTACCGATACCCATGTAGGAGTATCGGTACTCGTAGAGCAATCTGCCGAATAATTTTAAGGTTGTGTTCGAGGGCTCTCTAATTCGTGGTAAAGGGTCTGGTGGGTTTCTAAAGGTATAATACAAATCCTAAAACTACGGAATCAAGGTTGGTAACCCATACGTGAATAAATGGCTAATGTCTTGGTAATTATTGAGTGGATCGCTCGTATTAATCACCCATAGGGATCCGTGGTGGATAGGTTAATGTTATGTGGGAGATCAGGGTCCTTGTTGTGTGCTGAAGGGACACCCATATAGGCTGGTTGCTGCGAATAATATGATAATCTAATGAGAAAGGCGTAAATGAATCCTCAAGACATATATTAATTATTGTAACAATGAGTTATGCCTTGGGGAATTAGTAATGGTTGGCTGGATGTCTTTTATCTCTTGGTGATATATATTGATGCTCGGGGGAGCATGTGTTAATGTATGTGTCTTGGTTATGAATCTAGATGTCCTAGAGTCAGTGCAAGGGAACTTAAATAAGGGAATGGGTACTCCGGGCTATGTGATCGAGTACATCCTATGTATCTACGGGCTATGTGTTCTGGATCGGTTAGAAACCTATCCTTGGGCTATGTGATCAGGATATGAAATACAACTCGAGGGCTGTGTGAGCTCGAGTAACTCGAAGGGCTATGTGATCTTGAGTAACCTGATTGGCTATGTGACCTCAGAAAAAGATTGCTTGTGGCTATTGTGATCCAAGTATGTCTAGGACGTATCAGTGGCTATGGTGATTCGGATATGATCCTTAATCGACGACTATATGATCACGGGTAACCCGACGGCTGTGTGAGCACGAAAAAAATAGTAGGGCTTCTTTGGCCACTGTAAGGAATGTATGTTATTTACATTGTTGTATGGATAATATATGTTGGATATTTTACCCTTGGGCTATGTGATCAAGGTAGGGTTTGTTACTCGACGGGATGTGTGAGCTCGAGTAACTTGATGGGTTGTATGATCTTGAGTCTGGGCTATTTTACCCTTGGGCTATGTGATCAGGGTATGAGACGTAACTCGATGGACGGTGTGGCGTCGAGTATGGTAAGCCTGGGATGGCTTGGTAGTCTTCTTACATAATAGTGGTATCTTGAGACATCTGTAAGCTCTAGCTAGGATAGGCTAGAAGATGATCCTTAGATGGTGAGAAGCCTTTCTGTGCACTATTAATTATATTATCATGCATGCTTGTTTTATGATATTCATGAATTACGGTAGAGTAGAAATGTACCACTGAGCTTTGTTAGCTCAGCGTGCGGAATTATGGTTTTTTTCGTGCGTAGGTTGACATGTTGCTTTTGGAGTAGCACATCGATGAGGATTTCTCAGCATTGAGCTAGTTTCAGAGTACAGTACTTGATGTTTAGTTTGGACTGATTATATTCATAGGACCTTACCATAGTAGAGTCTATATTTTTTGATTTACTACTATTTGGTCAAACAGTTTATTTTATTTGGAACTTATATTTTGTAAACCCTTTTAATCTCATTATCTACGTGGATTTTATGGTAATGGATTGTTTTGAGAATGGTCAACTTGCGATTTTAAATTGAGAATTTTAATGGGTCGATTATGGGTTACCTGAATGTGACGCTCCAAATCCGAGACGGGATTCGGGTGTTACATAGCCTATCAGGTTACTCGAGCTCACTCCGCCTATCGAGTTTATTACCTTATCTAGATCACCATAGCCACATATATGTTCCTAACCGCACCCAGATCACTCAGCTCGTGGGTACGTCGGATGTACTTGATCACTCAGCCCGAAGTACACATCATCTTATATAAGTACCATAGTACTGACTCTAGGACATCCGGATTCCTTTACCACAACATAAGATAACACATGCTCCCCGAGCATTCATACACCTCACCAAGAGGTAAGTGGCACCAAGCCAATGCATCAACAAATGCCCCAAGGCATAACGCTAACCATCACAGTTATATCGAGTCATCATTTACTAAACTATTGCACGTTATTTTCATTCATGAGGGTTAAACATCGTTTCTTAGTTTTATAATTCATTTTAATACCTTAGAAGCCCATTGGTCCCTAGCCTTTAAATTACGAGCCCCTTAAACTCAAACTCAATTTTTCAAGCAGATTGCCCAGTGGGCGTCGATACCCACCCAAATGTATCGATACGCTTCTTTGGGTACTGATACCCATCCTATACGTATCATGTAACCCCATCTACCCGGCCTAGACGCCCGACCGAACTGAGTGAGCTACATTAGGTTTGCCGAAGCAAACCGAAGAAAGGTTACGAAAAATCAGTCCATTTTTCTCTTTTATCTTGCCTAGATGCAAATTATTAGTCTTACATGTTCATACTTGCAGCGGGTGAATATTTAGATAAAACAAAACACAGGAAAACCACAAAGTGCATAATATGCGTTTTAGGGATTAAATTGCAAAACTGATAATTTTAAGGACCAAAACTAAAATTAAAGTTAGCAATCCTCAACTAGTCCATTTTCAAGCTCACATGACAAATTTCAAATCAAAACAATCTTCCAATCTTATACAATTGCATTTAAAAAATTTAGGGACCAAAATGAAAGAACTATAAACCTTCAAGATTCCAAAATAACCAATTTAACGGTAGTCGTACCGATACGCTTACTAGTGTTTCGATACGCCCTTATGATTTCAAAAACCCAGATTCCAGTAGCTAAAACCCGTACCGAAACGCTTGATCGCGTATTGAAACGCCTGGCAAAAATGCCTATGACCGTATCAAAATACCTGCTCGCGTACCGAAATGCTATGCCTGAAAAGGCTTATCCATATCGAAACACCTACCCGTGTATCGAAGTGCTATGCCTGAAATGGCCTAGCCGTACTGGTACGGGGTCACCTATTTCGATACGCATGGACCTGTAATGTCCCAAATTGTTGTTTAAACACACTTTAATGGGAACCAAACCACTTTTACATGCTTTAAACACATATAAAACATTACCAAAATACATTTCCCACCAAAGCAACACAAAAACATTAACCAAACATGGAATTCATACGAACTTGATGATCTATAGGCATGCTTCCTAAAAAAATTCACCAAACATACCAAGTTGCTCAATTCAATATTTATCAGCATGTGCAACCTACCAGCACAACCAAAACAGCATAATAAACTTGATCAAACCATCACAACATGACAATCAACAATGAGGCTCTAGATGCATACCTAAGCAACCAATCATCCATAACTATAAGTAAGGGTTAACATCAAACTTAGCAACATCAAACCATCCTCAAAGCCCAGCATAGAAACATACTTAAAATCCATAAGGAAACAGAATCACAACTCCCCAAAAACCATGACGAACACATTGCCTTATTTACCGGAAACACAAACTGAGTTCATACTCAAAATTGCTTTGACTCTTAGATCACTACACTTTGCCTTTGCTGCCCCATGGCTTTAATGCTCTACATTATTAGGAAAAAGAGAGCGTAAGCACACTTGCTTAGTGAGGATGCTCCTAAAACAATGATGTATTAAAACTCTTGTAATCCAACACTTGTTTTCAAACCATGCTTACGACCTAAGCAAGTTCCAATGGTTCCAAATTAAAACATGCACATCGACCATATGCAAAACAAAATATATTCCACATGCTTAAATTCCAAAGCATTAAATAGAAAACCATACTTAAATTCCAAAGCATTAAAAATAGGTTCAACAATACAATTCTCATATATTGGCAATTATAGCGACCTCGGATAGTCGACCACTATCCTTGATTAGCTGACCACTAATCTTTAGTTAACCGACCGTTAACTTTACACATCGGATACACGGATCTCCCTTAATGACAGACCATCATCAAGACCACCCCATGCAGACCGCATGACTTTACAACCTTGCTGACCGAAAGCTCTGCATCAACAAGGGGAACCGACCGCTCAACCCAAGTGATAACAACATAGTCCGAGTAGCCGACTGCTATACCTCAAAGACTCTTAACAGCGATCGATTTTTAAACATATTATAGTGCACTTTATCCTATGGCATGCCAACTATATCTGAATGTTTTCTCACCTTGTCATATAGCCAATATATCTTTTACAAAACCATTTACTCATTGTTTTACAATGCCTTACACAAAATCCCCACATATGCAAATCACATTGCCATAGCAACATCACATTCCCGACCGGAATAAAATCCAATGCTCACTAGCATTTAACATACTTTTCAAACACTGCATATGTACTTAAAATCATGCATTTACAGTAAGTAAAAACCAACCATGTTTACAACTAAAACATGAATTACACATGCTCATATCCGAACTGATATTAAAGAGTAAAGGAGGGAAACTTACTTCCAAGCTTAGGTAAGTGCTTCAAACTTATCCTTAACTTCCAAAACCACTTTCAAACCTTTGAAAGACTTCTAAAACCGTTTCCACTCACCGATTTCACTTTGCCTTGCTTGCTACCGTGAAGCAAGCTCCCGACAAGCCACAAACCACCTGAAGATGCTACACCTTGATTATCCCCTATTTTGGCCACACAAAACTAGAGTAAAAATGCATTAAATTGCATCCAACTCTCTGTTTCAAACCAAAATCCCGCAGCTCTCAAGATGCCCACTCAAAACTCATCCAAATTTAACCGAAATCAACCTCAAACACTTCTCAATCTTAACCCAGCCATAATATAACGATTCACTACATCAAACTTCATCAAATAACATCTAAAACCCCTTTTACAACATCTTTTTACTTCTAGCAAAGATTAAACTCCAAAAACAACCCAAAAACCAATAACTAACAACCTAACAATTAGAGATTCAACCAATTTTGGGATTCCATTGTTAAAAAAAACTTATCAACAATATAACACATCCAAAATAAGATTGAAATCAATCCTTAACACTGGAAAAGCATATCCACTTCAAAAATCACAAGATTCCATCAATTAACTCTCTATTAAGTAAAATTCCATAATTAATCAATTAAATCCATTATAAAACATATATAAAGAGTCAAGAGCTTGGGAATTTCAGTAAAGAACCATTCATTAGAGGAGAAGAATGAAACTTACCTCCAATGAGTGAGTTTCCCCTTAATTAGATGCTTTCCTCTTGAAAAATAATGAGATTCAATAAGATTTTTGAGAAAACAAGTTAAAGAATCATTTAGAAAATCAAAGGATAAAGAAACAATATCATTACCTTGAACCTCTAATAGGAAAAAGAGTATTTTGCTGAGAGTATTTTGAAAGAAAATATGAGAGAAAGAAAGTTACGTCAAATTGTGATTTGGAAAAATAATTACCTTTTTAACTAAATCTTTATTAATTCCTTTAATTAAAACCCTTTTAAAAATAATCTTAATTAAGAGAAAAATCAAATTAGACCAAATGGTAAAATAGCTCCTTAACGATTCAAAGTTTTGACTCTTTACAAAACAGTCACCTTTTAAAAAATCAATTTTCAAAAATTGCATACTAGCCAAAATGTCATCCTTCCAAAGCTTATTTTCCAAAATTGATTTCACCAATATTTTTAATATACTAAAATAGGATTTTTAAACATTTTCCATATTTTTATCTTTCAGAAAAATATCTGCTTCCGAATCTGACTCGAATCTCTAACCGGTCCATCAGACTGTCTAACTAGCCTTAAAACTGCTAGGCCCAAAACCAGGCATTACATATCAATACATTGCGCCACACGTGAAAGGGTTCAACCAGCAAGTTTGTATTGATACACGAGATCATGTGTCGGTAGCTTTACTGTATCGATACACCCCCAAGCGTATCGGTACATATTTTCGGTACCAGAATTCTAGTAGGACAGGGGGTATTGATACCTTCCTCAGGTGTACCGATATGACCTTCAAGAAACATATGTGTTCATCATTTTTAACACAGGGTAGCGATACAAGCTCCCCGTATATCAGTATCGAAGCCTAGAAATAGCTTCCAATGCTCTAAAAATCACTCATAAGCCCCCAAAACGTAACCCTTAGACCCTTAACTCAAAACTATATCTTATGGAAGTTGTTTAGGGTGGTTTACTACCATTTTTATGCATTATTAACAACTAATCCATATTTTATCATTAATATGGCTTTAAGCTACCAAAACCACAAACTAGCAATCTCAACCATAAAATCAAGCAAGGCACTTAATTTATGATCTTCAAGAGAGTAGAAGTCAGAAATGTACTAACCTTAAGCAACAAATCTCAGATTTGAGCTTCCACACAAGGTTCTTTCAACTTACTATTTTCCTTAAGCTTGAAAAGTCTTCAATCCACTTCCCTTAACCACAAATCATGGAAAACGAATCAAATCTTGTATACCAAAATATAGGAAGAAAACCACTATGAAATTCCAACTCAAAAATCAAATAAAGAACCCTTAAAGCTTTAAGCTTCCAAAACCCAAAAAATGACTATTTTACCTTTCCCCCATAAGAATATACTTTCCTTAAATCTTATGAAGAGGAGATTAATATATCTCAAACTCAAATCTCATATGTGGAAAATGGGGTAGAAAGCTTGAACCTTTGTTGGAAACTATGGTGTTCTAGGAAGAGAAGATGAAGGAAGAAGAAGGAAAAAGGGTGGGGAAAGAGATAATATCATCTTGTCCCCTAAACCTAAGTGAAAGGCAAAGAAATAAAGGGGGAGATCAATCTTTTCTCTTTGAAAGGGGATAATTACCTCTTAAAACCCCCAACTTTCTTTCTTTCCCCAAAATGGTCACTTCTCAAACTCATGATCCAAATCACATCCAACAGGGCCCAAACTTGGCCCCACGAGTCCAATTACTCAACCCAAGACAAAGTTCTATAACCTGGGTCAACGTTTAATTGTTGACTTAGAAATTCGGGTTGTTACAATTTTCTCATTCTAAAAGAAATTTTGTCCTTGAAATTTAAACGAAGGAAGAAGATGCAACTATCTCAAATACAACCATTACACAATTCGCATACGCTCACATCAACTTAATATTTCTCCTTGAAACTTTTTTAGCTAAAACTCATAGCACTAAACTCCTCAGCATTTCTCTCATGAATATCTAACGATTCATTCCCAACAATCAAACAACATGTAGAAAACATAGATTTCGATAGAGAAAAGGAAATGTATTTCTCTATTTTCTTTTTTCAATTATTGAGAAATGTAGAAGCTATTTATAGTTTACAAAAATGCCTAATCTAGGAAAGTTTTAATTACATAAAATCACCCTTGATTTCTGTATTAACAGCAGAAATATTATTCCTAATTTATAGCATGCATTGACTTTGATATTAGGAAATAATTTCCTAGATATCAGCAGCCAAACAATTAGGATATAATTCTAGTTTTTTGTCTGCAATCTACACTCTTCCTGAAGCTGGTGAGTATACAATTGTAGAGTCTCATCGAAGGTAGTTCTTGGAAGGGACTTGGTGAGAACATCATCTAGCTGGTTTTTTGTAGGAACAAAGCTAATTTTTACTTCCCCATTGTTGACCTTCTCTGATATGAAGTGCCTATCTATCTCTACATGTTTGGTCATATCATAGTGGACTGGATTTTTTGTTATACTGATAGTTGATTGCCTGTCACTCTTTAGCGAGCAGCCTTTGTATCCATATACCTTCACAAATTCCTTGTGCAAGTGCTCGATATTCTGTTTCTACACTGCTTCTAGCCATAACTGACTACTTCTTGCTTCTCTAAGTGACTAGATTCCCCCAAACAAATTAGTAGTACCTACCAGTGGACCTTTTATCCATTAACTCTCTTGCCCAACTTTCATCTGAGAAAATATCTACTTTCATGTTATCATTTTTCTTGAAAATCAAGCCTTGTCCAAGTGTTATTTTCATATATCTCAAAACCCTATTTACTACTTCAAGGTGTTCTTCTCGAGAATCATTCATGTATTGACTTACAACATTAACTGAGAAGGCAAAGTCTATCATTGTGAGGGATAAATAGATTAGTTTCCCAACTAACTGTTGATATTGTTCTTTATCTATTGGGACACCCATGTTATCTTTCCTTAGCTTTAGGTTAGATTCCATAGGTGTTTCAGTTGATTTGCATCCTAACATCCCAGTCTCAGATAAAAGATCTAAGATGTATTTCCTTTGGTTGATTACAATGCTATCCTTGGATCTTTTAACTTTCTTTCCAAAAAAAAATATCTAAAACAACCTAGGTCCTTAGTCTCAAATTCACTTGCTAGTATATTCTTCAGCTTGTCAATCTCTTGAGTGTCATCTCCTGTAAGAATTATGTCGTTTACATAGAAAATTAAAATGGCTCTCTTCTTTTTTGGTGACATTTTTACAAATAGTGTATGATCTATTTGACATTGCTTGTAGTCCTGCTTAACAACTACTTTAGTGAATCTGCCAAACTATACTCCGGGAGATTGTTTTAAACTATACAGAGGTTTTTTTAATTTGCATACTTTCCTATTGGTTAAGTTTTCTTTTAAACCTAAGAGAATATACATATAAACTTTTTCTGCCAAGGTCCCATTTAAGAAAGCATTCTTGATGTCCATTTGATAGAGATGCTAGTCTTCATTCACTGCTAAAGAGAGTAAGACTCGTATTGTATTCAACTTAGCCACCGGTGCTAACGTTTCTTGGTAGCCAACTCTATAAGATTGTATTCAACTCGTATTTGACAGTAAAGACCTATTTGCAGCCTACTACTTTCTTTCCCGATGGTAACTCAACTAGAGTCCAATTGCTGTTACTTTCTAGGGCCTTCACTTCTTCCTCAACTACTTTTTCCACCTAGGATCCTTTAGAGCCTCTTGTATTGAATGTAGAATTCAAACACTGTCAATTTTAGCAGTGAAATTTTTGAATGAAGACATTAGCTTCCTATACGTAATATATCTCTCTATGGGATGGCTTGTACATTTTCTTACCCATTTTTTCTGAGCAATGGGTAGATCAGAGTTATCAACAAGAGGAACTGGATTTTCATTGTGAGATAATTCCATACCTTCACCATCTTTTAAGGTAGCTAGATCCGGTTCCAATTCTTGGCATGTCCTAAGTTATGTAATTTCATCTTGGGTTGGCATTTCCCTTTTTGTATAGACAGGAAGTTCTCTTTCTTCAAGTTGGTTATTTGAAGGAGTTTATGTTTTTTGTGGAGTTTTGGATGGAGTGTGAGTTCTTTGTGGTAGCATAGCACCGTTGTTGGGCAAAGGTGTGAGTTTAATTTGTTGAAGGCTATCAAAGAACTGAAATTCATCTGAAATCACCCCCTGAATTTCATATTTGGGAAATATGGTTTATTCTAAAAAAATGTGACGTCCATGGAAATATATGTTTTCTGGTAGTAGGAGAGTAACACTTGTAGCCCTTATTAGTGGGTGAGTAACCAATAAAGATACATTTAATGGATCTAGGATCTAGTTTGGTTCAAAATTGTTGGTGAATATGCACAAAGATTGAGCACTCAAATATTTTTAAGGGAAGGTTAGAAGAAAGAGGTTTGAAGTATGGGAATTGTTCAAGAAGAAAATCTCTCAGTTTTTGGAATTTAAGGATTCTACTAGTGTAACAATCTTACCAGTATTTAATATCCAATACTAGTTAGAGTGTCACATAATGAATTGCTAACATTTCATAGTAGTTATTTATTAGAAAATCACAAGTAACCAATTTAACCATTTGTCGCATAGTATCAATTTTCAAATTTTTAACCAACCGAATTAATTCAAATTTCAGGTAGCAACTTAACGGTTCATGTCTATGATCTATAAGTAACATAACTGCCTAAAAACTACCGAAATTAAAAATATAATTAATTAATCTATTAATTCTTCTTCTAATAGTTACCCAATTTTTATACTAGAAATTCATCTAACCATTTTCAGTTTTAATATAATTACTCACCATTCATTATAAACATAAACTATAATATAAGTTACTACAAACCATTTCTAGATTAGTTTAAAACCAACTAACATTAACATATACATGCCATCTAGTAATATCAAAATACATCAAAAGATGTTATTACTGATACCGTAATTATACTCCTTGCTACTAAGATGCCAAATGCTCCTTACTTTGGTTCCTACTTTTTACCTACGCGTGAAAATCATCACACGCTAAGTATACACATAATGAGGCAATAATAATATCAGTGCAACACAGCATGCTTATAAATATAAAGATGTAACAATATTCATGCATCATGATCACTAGATATGTATTACCATCATGTTAATTGTATATTAACATAATATAAATCGAATATAAATTTCTTACCAATATACTTGTCATTTACTTTGAGAGTTCATAAACTCTTTCACTTGTTTAATCATTTATTAAACAATATACCATAGCCGAAATATAAACCTATGAGGACCCTGGGTACACGAGTCAAATATGCACCGAAGTTTAAATACACATAAGGTCGTGCCCACCATACTACACATAAGGTCGTGCCCACCATATGCACTAAGTGTCCTTTATGTACACTATAGTGCTAAACCGAGTATGCAGCGTGCTACTGGACTCTATGGCATGCCAACTATACCTTGTCCCTCAATGACATACTTGGGCATATATTTCATTTATTTTATCCATGGCAATGTATATCAACATAATTTAACACTGGGCAGTTCATACCCGAAATAACAATCATAATATAACATTATATATAACTAGTGATCCATGCATTTATACTCAACTTTTGACATATTTAGAACATGTCAAATATATGATCAATGACATAAATATCATGCCAATATAAACAAGGTAGACTCATCGCAAGTCTTTCTAATGATGTATAAAACATCCATGTATCATGTTATGTATGCATTGCACTCACCTTGACACTTTATATAGGTCAAAATTTAAATCCTCACTAACCTTTAATTGTGATCCTTTTCCTTTCCTTGGTTGCTAGCTTGACCTCGATATTGATCACGATTTATATGCACATTATTTACAACACATGTACATTTCAAAAATACATGTTAGTATCATACTAACATAGGAACATAATAGGAAAAGAAATTCCTATAAATTCTTTCGATGTTTATTCGATATTAACTCATTTCATAAAATTCATACCAATCTCAAATTTCCTTTAATATTCAAATCAAAGAATGATTCATAAATCATTCCAACAATTATTCAAGCATAATACCTTAATTTAACCAATTTCCACTTTAAGCCTCTTAATTTCTACAATATGCGATTGAATCCCATAACCTTTACAAACTTCCAAATTGGTCCAAATAACATTCTGAAGCTTTTAACATCATCCATTTATCATGTCCAACCTTAAAAAAAATTCCAAATTTTTCCCTAATTATTTCACTATGGCCGAATATGAATGGTCACTTTAATCTTGATCTACAACTTGATTCAAGCATGAATTCCACTTCAAAACATCATTTCTAAGCATTATCAATCATTTCCATATTAAAATTCAACATCTCCTTCATCCACCAAATTCAAGAACTTAGGTTTCAAGCATGGAAAGCATAAACAAATAATACCAAATGGTAGTGAATTTCATGTAGATCAATTTCATGTTTCATGCTTTCATCCAAATTCCAAATAATTTGGCTTGAAAATCAAAAAGAAAAATATTTTCATACCTTGAGATGTAGTCTCGGAAAGATGGAGAAATGATGAAGAAAAATCTTGATTTTTTCCATTTGTTTAATTTAGGCCATTTGTCATTTATTTATAACAAATTCAAATAAAAAATCTCCTTTATGACAAAATGACTATTTTGCCCTTGTAATCCAATGCCTCTCATCTTGCCACATGTCAAAATGTTCACCTAAGGGTCAAAAATAAACCAAGAAGTTGCTGATTACCAACTTTGCCCTTGTAAATTTCCAAAATTACAATCTTGTCATAATTCATCCAACGGTTCATATTCAACATGGAAAATCTACTTTAATCCAATAGTCCATGTTAAATTCTTCTAAAAAAAAGATATGGAAAAGATAATATTAACCTTGCTTGATCTTTTGACAAAATATCTCACTTATTTGATTCTATACGATTATCCGAATTTTTCTCGAATTTAACTCTTTATAGCTTTTTACACAAATTCCATACGAAAAATTTGGGTAACACAAAAACGTCATTCTTGGGGGTGAACTATTCATTTACGGGACAAAAATACATAACTTTTGAAAATTACAATTTAATCCTTGATTTTTTTCTAAGTTTATACTTTAGTCATCAAGCTTTCATTTTATTCATTTTGGTCACTACCCAAATTTTGAGGTATTACAACTAGGCATCCTATTGATAAGATAAGTGGCATTAAGGACTGCTTCCCCCAAAAATGTTTAGGAACATTTGTAGAAACAATAAGGATCTTGCCACTTCTAGGATATGCTTATTTTTTCTCTACGCTACCCTATTTTGCTGAGGTGTGTCAACACAATAACTAATGTGAACTATCCCCCTTTCTTTGAAGTAAGAACCTAGGGCTTGGTTGAAATATTCACTCCCATTGTCGGTTTTAAAGATTTGTATGTTTACACTTAAACTGATTTTCAATATCTTGGAAAATTATTTAATGATCTCACCAGTTTCAGACTTGTCTTTCATAAGGTATGTCCAAGTGGTTCGGGAATGGTCATCGATGAATAAACTAATATTTTTTTATTTGAGAAGGGCCCCAAATGTCACTATGGATAATGAAAAAAAGGATGGAATGGTTCATATTTGGATGGTGGATAGGAGGTCCTAGTGTGTTTGGCAAATTGACAAATGTCACATGAAAAAGATTTAGGGTTCTTATCAATAAATAATTATAGAAATAACCTTTCAAGGTACACAAAATTGGGGTGTTTCATCTCAGTTAACAATACTTTCTACCACTATCCGCGATTCAAAACTCTTAAACTCAAACCTGATCCGTGACCTGAACGCAACATCCCTTCAAAGATATACCACATGGAACACTTCTCATTTTATTATTAACACAATGACCAACATTTCGAGAACATGTGAAGCTCTGACATCAGACTCTACCATTGATCTATCTCAAACTAGCAATCCCCCTTTCTCGACTTGGCCAACCAAGATGGAACTTAGCATCTCACTTTACTTGAATTCGCCATAACCTATCGAAAGCTAACCCGTGGTCTTGCAAACTCATTAATTGAGCTACTTTGATTCTAAAAGAAAATTGTTGCTGCTTACAAACTCTTACTAGAGGTTCAAAACTCACCCAACTATCCTTAAAGGTTCAAACATCCCCTTCCAAGCTAACCACTTGATCCCAATGAACAGTTGTGCTGAAACTCTTACAAGTACTCAAGGAATTTCAAATGGTTCTTCCAACAAGATTTGTTGCAACACAGGAAATCCCAGTTCCATATAGCCTTAGCCGATAACTCGTATTTCGACTGCGCTACTCTGATAATATTTGCGCGATTTTACCATACATGTAAACAACCCATCTCAAAACCTCGGTAGAGCAAACACTTAAATCATAGATCTCAAGATTATATCGACGCACTCATGAGCCCAAACCACTTCACAACTTGTCCTTAAAGTCTAAACATCATATCAAACACAGTCTTTATCACAACTTCTATTTAACTTTCGCTTACAATACTCATATTTTAAACGATTATATGGAAAAATCAAAACTATTCAACCATTTACAAGATCATCAATCCCCAAGAAATGGATAACAGTCATTCATCGTTACACGTCGACTCACAACATCCAATGCCACCACTCCTCACCATACCATACTAGATAACCACACATGCACATCCCGAGGTGAACCACTTGGCAATGACACATGTATTCACTCACTTTACAAATGAGTTCCCACTCAAGAAGTTCAGTTGATGTCATACTACAAGGTGATGGACAATAACACCAAACTCTACATTGCCACTGTCGTGGGGTTCTAATCCAAGATCAAAAGGTAAGCCCACCCATTCCTTGAAGAGCACCTCAACATCCTCTTAGACGTTTGCAACTTTAAAGCCTCAAACTCTCAACCCTTGTATCCATAATATAGGCTAAGAACTTCTTGTAACCTACAAGACTCTCTTTGATCAAACATCATAGGATCATGGCCTTCACGCTAGAAAGGTAATAGTTCCTCGTGCCCATTACCCATAAATGGGTTCGCCTAGAACCACGAAGCTTTGAGGCTCCCACTCAAAACCAAGGCATATGTCATGCTCACACGACCAGCCTATATCAAGGGTAACTTCTACAACTGAGAGAGAGTAAATCTAATTAGTCTACGGGAACTGTTACTCTCAAACCCCGCTCACCATCCACGGTAAAACTTACTTTCAAGCATTTATGAATCTGATGAATTAATCAATCCAACATCAACATCTAGATCTTACCACAACACTTATTCAACACGAACCAAAACCATTGTATGAACAAAAGATCAAATTTCCATCAATACAACATTTTATCTTTGGCCTGAACGGTAGACTGTTTAGCAACGACTTGAGCATTGAATCTAACGGTGTATCTCACAGGACTTCTATCCTGATACATAGATGACATCTGAGTACCGCCGCTCTCAGAACCCTGACCATGCTGAGAAGAAGTTAACCTCTGAGGCTGAACTGAAGTATCCTCATCTATAATAGGGCAGTCCCCATCGCCATATGACTTGGTTTTTGGCACATGTAGCATACTATAACACCCTCAACCCGGATGTCACATTTGGGCCCCAAGCCCAAAATGATTACCATAAATTTTTTTTGTTTTCAAAGCCCAAATCATAACAAGTCCAATAAATCATAAGTATATTCATTTAAGAAATAGATAGAAATACAAAGTATTTTAAAATAGTATAAGTGGAGCTCCAATATACAAATATTAAAAACATTTGATATAGACACTTAGTACAAAATAAAAGTTACAATTATAGATAGGGTCATACGAAATACATAGCCCATTAAATATAATAATTGTACTCAACAACAACAGTCGATGCTGAAATCCTAGCCTTGATGGTGCTCCTCCAACCTATACAGTAACCTACTTAGCTGCAGACGAAAATAAAAATTTCGAACGCTGAGCTAACCAAGCTCAGTGGATACACAACCAGTCAACCATGCTTCATGTAAATCCTAAATAAAGCAATGCAACATGAAATGATATCATGGCAAGATAACGACGATGCTGCTATAACCGCCTAACACATAGCAACATGGATGTATGATCTCACACACAGCACATAAATATACGTCATTAAATCCACACAACATCACACAGATAATTCAAGCAATATTAAGTGAGGCCCGCATCCACACAATATTGGGATCCTACACTTTGAGTGAGGCTCACGTTCATATATCATCGGGATCCTACACTCATGGGGATGAGGCCCACATCCACACAGTATCAGGATCCACCATCCATGCTTGAAATCTCCCATCAAGCATCTTCGAATAAGGTATGTATCCATATAGCATCAAGATCCTCCATTCGAGAGTCTTCAAGGTGTTGCAACATATATTATTGGGTATCCGGATCCCACCACACAAAGATTGACTCAACTACCTAGACATCCCATCTGCACACAGCAAGGACCCTAGTTACCATACATAATCAATTGATCCACCAAGGAACCCTATGGGTTACTATCTTAAGCAATTCACCCGATAATTACCAAGTTATTAGTCATTTATTTCACTTATAGGGTTTCAACACCAGTTTCTCAGTTTTAGTATTAATTTTGTACCTTAAGAGACCCTTCAAGCCCTTTACCTCAAATTTTAGAACCCCCAAACTCAAAGTCTAATTCTTTAGGCAGATTGCCCAGCGAGTATTGACATGCCTAGATAGGTATCGATACGCCCCTCTAGGTACCAATACTCATCCTCAAGTATCATTACTACCTTTAAATCCAAAAGATTTGATCGTAGCCCTATATCGATACAACCTCCTTGCATACCGAAACCCCATACCTATACGCATACCTTACATACCGAAACCCTATACCTAAACGCATACCTTGCATACCGAAACCACATTCGTACTAAATGCCCATTGGCATACCAATACGTTATTTTGCTATTAGAATAAAATAGTAGTATCGGTATGCCCCTGGCCTATACCGATATACGTGCCCAGAACTTTATTTTTAAAGTTCAAATTTCTCTAGTTTAATCCCTTAACCTCAACCATTGAGTCCCAAATTACTTTTACATATTATGAGGAGTTAATTAGGCGTGTTACTACCAGTTTTAGGCCTCAACAATGTCGAATTCATAAGTTGCCATTAGAAATCAACCAAGTTTCATCCAAACCATAAACACCACAAACATGCAAATAAGCCTAATTTTATGATTTCCAGGAAACTAAGGGAGTTAGTAGTGTACTAACCTTGGCTAAATTTTAAAGAAGAGGCCCTCAAGCTTTCTCCTTTCCTATAGCTTTTGATGACTCTCCCCCCTCTTTCACTACAAGAAAGAGTTACACAACATATTATAACACTAATGGGAGAAATTTTGAGCTAACAGCATCAACAAAGCTAATAATAGAGCCCCAACACTCCATTCTTGTTCTTCCACACTAGCACTTACCAAAACCTCAACCCCACCATCTTAACCCATTTTTAACTTGGATTGTAGATCCTTGGTTGCTGAACAACACTCCCTCAAGGTTTAAAACGTGATTCCTATAGCATACTCTAAAGATTCCACCATTGGTTGATGATTTTGAAGGGGATAAAGACACCAACATGGTGATATCATCCATTTTTGCTTCTGCAAAAAATTAAAGAAGCATGGATGTGTGCTAACTTTGGAGGCAAAGCTAACCGGTAGGCCATTGGTCCAACTCTCTCAAGAACCTCATACGATCCAATATACCTTGGACTCAACTTTCCCTTGCATTCGAAACGGATGATTCTTTTCTATAGGGATACCTTAAGAAATTCTTTCTCGCCAACATCATACTCAATATGCTTGCGCTTTTGATCCGCGTAAGTATTTTATCGATCAAAAGTTGCTTGCAGCCTCTTCTTGATGATTTAAAACTTTTCCTTGATGTGTTTGACGAGTTCAGATCCCACTATCCTTCTCTCATTCAGCTCGGTCCAACACAAAGGTGTCCTACACCTACGCCCATACAAAGCCTCAAAAGGAGCCATCTTAATGCTCGACTGGTAACTATTATTGTAAGCAAATTCTACAAGCGGTAATTGATCTTCCCAACTCTTTGTAAAGTTTACAATACAACTTCAGAGCAGATCCTCCAAGATCTGGATGACTCGCTTAGACTAACTATCGGTCTGAAGGTAAAAAGCTGTACTAAAATGCAACTTAATGTCCGAGGCCTTATGTATCTTCTTTCACAACCTTGTTGTGAACCGCGGATCTTTATCTAAAATAATCAACGATGGCACCCCATGTAGTCTCATAACCTCTTTGATATACAACTGTACTAACCTCTCAAGGGTAAAATCTATGTGCACAGGTAGAAAATGAACAAACTTGGTCAAACGATCCATAATTACCCAAATAGCATCATGTTTCTTTTGTGTATTGGCAACCCGATAACAAAAACATGGTAACACGATCCCAATTCTCTTGCAGAATCTGAATGGGTTGTAGTAAACTCGAAGAAACCTGGTGTTCTGCTTTAACCTATTGACAAGACAAGCACCTTGTCACGAACTCGGAGATATCTCTCTTCATGCAAGGCCTCCAAAAGAAGGAACAAAGATCCTAATATATCTTATTATTCCTTGGATATATAGTAAAAGGACTATGGTAGGCCTCTATCAGGATATGATCTCTCAGATCCTTCAAAGTTAGGGCACACAACCAATCTTTAAAATACAAAAACCCACTATCTTTTACCTTAAAGTCAGACGTCTCACCTCTCTAAACTGCCTTAATCTGTGCCACAAGTTCTTCATCTAAAACTTGTGTCCTCTTGATCTCTTGTACTATTGTAGGCTCGACACGTAACTTGGTTAAAAGACCACCATCCTCGGTCATCCTTAAACGGGCAAACATAGCCCTCGGGTCTGACATAGACTTCCAGCTCAAGGCATCGGCTACAATATTCACTTTGTTGGGGTGATACTCTATGATGCAATCATAGTCTTTCAACAATTCAATCCACCAATGTTGGCTTAAATTCAATTCCATCTATGTAAGCAAATATTTCAAACTCTTATGGTCGGCGTAGATGTAGCACTTCTCTCCATACAGGTAGTGTCTCTAAATCTTTAACACGAAGATGATGGTGGTAAACTCCAAATAATGTGTAGGATAGTTCTGTTCATGATGCTTAAGTTGCCTTGAGGCGTAAGAGACCACCTTACCATCTTGCATGAGCACACAACCTAGCCCATTCAAGGAAGCATCACTAAACACGACGTAATCTTTCCCTAGCTTGGGTTGTGTTAAGACTAGAGCCTCCATGACATAAACTTTTAACTGCTCAAAACTTTGTTGCCTTCTCTCGTTCTATTCAAACAGAACCTTTTTTTGCAACAACTTGGTCAATAGTACAGCTATAATAGAGAAGCCTTTAACAAATCACCTATAATACCCAGCAAGCTCGAGGAAACTATAGACTTCTGATACATTTCTTGGTGGCTTCCATTCTACCACAGCCTGAATTTTTTTAGGATTTACTCGGATCCCATCTGTAGCAACTATGTGACCAAGAAACACCACCTCTAAAAGTTCAAATTCACACGTATTGAACTTGGCAAACAGACGTCTGTCTCTCAGGGTCTAAAGAACCACACATAGATGGTAACTGTGCTCCTCCTCCGAGCGCGAGTACACCAAAATGTTATCAATAAAAACCACCACAAATTAATCCACGTACGGTTGAAAGATCTAGTTCATTAGGTCCACAAAAGTCGCATGTGCGTTGGTAAGCCCAAATGGCATCACCAAGAACTCATAATGCTCATATCGCGTCCTAAAAGCGGTCTTCTGGATATCTTCATCCACTACCTTCAACTGGTAGTATCCTGACCTCAAGTCGATCTTAAAAAACACATGGGCACCCCTAAACTGGTCAAACAAATCATCAATCCTTGGAAGGGGATAATGGTTATTTATCGTTACTTTTTTTAGCTATCGGTAGTCAATGTATATCCTCATTGACCTATCCTTTTTTTTAACAAACAAGACCGGTGCTCTCCAAGGTGAGATGCTTGATCGGATAAAACCTCTCTCAAGCAACTCTTGGATTTGCTTCTTCAACTCTTTCATCTCTGTTGGTGCCATGTGTTACGGAGTAATAGATAACGGTGTTGTACCCGACATCACCTTAATCTGAAACTCTAACTCATAGTCAGAAGGTAATCTAAGTAACTATTCTGGAAACATATTGGTAAACTCGTTAACAGTCCGAAGGCTATCAAGCATTGAACCCTCAACTCTTGTTGGATTAGCCAAAATGGCTTCACAACCTTGTTGGATTAGCCTCTAAGCTGACAAAGTCGATACCGCATTGGAAAGACATGCATTTCTTTCACCTCTCACTACCAGCTTAGAACCATCCATAACACGAAGTTTCAAGCTCTTTGTTCTACAACCTAGACTAGCATTATGCTCGAAAAGCCAATCCATCCCCAGAATTGTATCAAACTCTTAAAATGGTAAAACCATCAAATCTGTTAGAAAAATTGATCCCTAAACCTCAATCAGACATCTCTAATACACTTTATCTACCAACACATCAAACTCCAAAGTACTAGTCACACGTGCCCTTACCTCAAGATCCTCGGCATAAATACCCCACTACTGAGATATCTCAATATGAATGTAGGAGTAAGTAGACCCCGAATCTACAATAGTAATTATATGAGCTAAAAATAGGGTGAACGTACCTGAAATAACATCTATAGCTGCGTAGTCTCCTTGAGCCTTGACCGTATACTGTCTAGCTGGTGCTTTTGTAGTATACTGAAATGTGCCTCTTAACGCATGGCTTGCTCCTCTTTGAGTTAAGACTCGACCCATCTGAATCAGATATGCAGTTCTCTAAGCCTGATCTGGAGTGGCCACTACAGCTACTAGATAATCTTTCACTAAATGGTCTGGTGATCTACACTAATAACAAACTCTAACCGCTCCTTAACACTCGCATCTATGATTGCATCCACACTAATTGCAAATTGGTGTGGCCGCGCTCTTTTGTGAGCCCTTTGGACTCGTCATAGATGAAGATAAAGATGGCCTCTAACGGCTAAAAGACTCTAATCTCCGATTTGATCTCGAACTCTAATTCGAGGTTCTTTTGTTATAATTCCACCAATTTTTACTCCTTTCTGAGTAGAACTGTGAGTTGTTGTTGGAAAGATTCTGAGTCCTCCCACCAGAACTTCTTTGCCCGATAGACGAGCCATAGGTCAATCCTTACACTTGTTCAAGGGACTTGGCACTCGAAGTTAACTCTGAGAACATTTTCGGTGGTGCAGTAGTCAGATAAGTCTAAATATGTTTTCTCAAGCCCTTCAAGAACCTCTTGCATCTTATCTTCTCAATAACGACCAACTCGGGAGCATACCTACTTAACTATAGTAACTTTTGCTCATATGCAAAAATTGATCAGTTTCCTTGCACTAGATGGTTGAACCAATCTCTCAAGGTGTCAATGTGAGCCTCGCTCACTTACTTCTTCTTGAACTCTTTGAGAAAGTCATCTCAAGTTGGTTAATTGGGATACCACCCAAGCTCTATCGTCTCTTACCATTATCTTTCATTTTCTTTTAACAAGGACATAATACATGACAACTTAGCTTTTAATCTCAATTTCATATGTCTCATGATCCAACGCGTATAATGTAGCCACTGATCTGCTTGCACTGGGCTATCTTGCCCTATTCTATGAAAGTCTATAGCATCTTTCCTTTTCACCCTTTCAATAGGTGCCTCTTGAGGGGTAGTAAACGGCCTCAAATAGCCTTTACAATCTGGTGCAACGCCCGGTTGAAGTATGAGAAATAGCTAGCTCTACAACCAACTCTATCCTTTGATACCTCATCTGCATCAAGCACATAATCCTCGTCATAGCTTTCTTGTCGAGAACCAAAGCTTTCCTCATGGTCTCTTTTTCTTCTTGGTATAGCTCAATTCTGCACAGTAAACAACCAAGGTTACACCATCAAATTTTAGCTTAAAACAAGTACGACTTTGACTTATAGGCATGTATTCGCTAGACACCTATATACCACTCTAGAATCCCTTGGGGCCTTCCTAGGACTGACTAAATATAAGCTCTGATACCACTAAATATGAAACCTTCAACCTGGATGTCACGTTTGGGCCCCAAGCCCAAAATCGTTACCATAAAAGTTTTTATTTTCAAAGCTCAAATCATAACAAGTCCAATAAATCATAAGTCAATTCATTTAAGAAATAGATAGAAATCCAAAGTATTTTAAAATAGTAAAAGTAGAGCTCCAAAATATAAATATTAAAAATATTCAACTTAGACACTTAGTACAAAATAAGAGTTACAGTTATACATAGGGTCTTACGAAATACATAGCCTATTACATCTAATAGTTGTACTCAACAACAACAGTCGATGCTAAAATCCTAGCCTTGATGGTGCTCCTCCAAGCCACACAGCAACCTATTTACCTGCGGACGAAAATAATGATTTCGAATGATTAGCTAACCAAGCTTAGTGGATACACAACCACTCAACCATGATTCATGTAAATCATAAATAAAGCAATGCAACATGAAATGATATCATGGCAAGATAACAATGACGCTACTATAACTGCCTAACACATTGCAACATAGATGATGATCTCGCACAGAGCACATACATATATGTCATTAAATCCACACAGTATCACACAGATAATTTAAACAATATTAAGTGATGCCAGCGTCCACACAACATCGAAATCCTACACTTTGAGTGAGGCCCATGTCCATATAGCATCGAGATCTTACACTCATGAGGATGAGGCCTGTATCCACGCGGTATTGAGATCCTTCATCTATGCTCGAAATCTCCCATCAAACATCTTCGAATAAAGCTCACGTCCACATAGAATAAGGATCCTCCATTCGAGAATCTTCAAGCTGTTGCAACATATATTATTTGGTATTCAGATCCCACCACACAAAGATTGACTCAACTACCTAGGCATCCCATTTGCACACAGCAAGGACCCTAGTTACACACAACATCAATTGATCCACCAAGGATCCCTATGGGTTATTACCTTAAGCAATTCACCCAATAATTACCAAGTTATAGCCATTTATTCCACTTACGGGGTTTAAACACCAGTTTCTCAGTTTTAGTATTCATTTTATACCTTGGGAGATCTCATTGGCCCTTTACCTCGAATTATAGAACCCCTAAACTCAAAGTCTAATTTCTTGGGTAGATTGCCCAGCGAGTATCGATATTCCTGCATGGGTATCGATATGCCACTCTAGGTAACGATACTTCTTCTAAAGTATCGATACACGCTTTAGGTTCAAAAGATTTGATCGCAGCCCCGTATCGATACGCCATCCTCACATACTGAAACCCTATACCGGTATGCATATCTTATGTACCAAAATCACACTCTTACTTAGATGCCCCTTGGCATACCGATACGTTATTTTGCTACTAGAATTGGCAATAAAACAAAGGTATTTGTATGCCCTTGGCTCGTACCAATACGAGTGCCCATAACTCTATTTCTGGAGTTTGAATTTCTCTAGTTCAACCCCTTAACCTAAACCATTGAGTCCCAAATTACTCTTACATATTATGGGGAGTTAATTAGGCGAGTTACTACCAGTTTTAGGCCTCAACAATGTCGAATTCATAAGTTGTCATTAGAGATCAACGAAGGTTCTTCTGGTCCCCCTAAACTAGATACATGAACTGATCTCTTATCTCATCTATATGGACCTCACTGATGTACTTCTTACTGAACTTGTCCAAGAAGACATCCCATATCGAAGTGTAGGCTGTAGTCCTAGCTCAACAGTCTCTCACCACTCATGTGCATTGCCCTTAAGAAGGGAGATAATGCAATCAAGGTCATCCTCCGAACTCCCCCTCATCTATCTCAGAATCATCTAAGTGTTTCTTAACCACTGGTCAGCCTTGATCGGGTCATCTTCACCCAAACCTTCAAAATCTTTCAGCCCAAAACAATGAAGCCTCTCAATAGGGGTCTTGCGAGGTATCTCAAAATGCCTCAGGATAGCTTGCACCACATGCAAGAGAGTAGAGGTAAGATTATAGAGGTGGCTTGCCCTTCCGTTCTCGGTATATCTCGAAAGACTTGTGTCCCCAATATTCGGGACAAACTCCTTACCAAAGTCCTTCGCTTGAGAGAAATAGCTCTTCTCACGACTCTCCTGGTCGCGTTTGCCATCACCCGCCATCGAACTTTCTAAAAACAAAAGGAAACAAGGCAGAATCATCAGGATTCCCAGTCTTGGAAGAGTACAACTTAAAGGGGTTTGTATTCACTAGACACCTTACCACGACCTTTATACCACCCTGGGGTTTCCTAAAACTGGATAAACCTAGGCTATGATACCACTAAATGTAACACCACGATCCATATCCGAATCCAAAGTACTACATTCGAGTCACCCAAAAATTGACCCAACAAAATTTCCATTAAAGTCACAAGTTTAACCCTTCACAAGATATCAAGACATCCATAAATTCACGTAATTAAATAAGCATTTAAATAAGTTTAAAAAATAGGATCTCTAAGCTTGAAACACCGTATACCAAAATAATATTTCAAATAAAGTTACAGACTCAATAGTGGTAAGGTCCTATGAATACATTAGCCCAAACAAAAATAACAAGTACTATGCGCTAAAGCGAACGTGGTGCTGGGAAATCCTCGTCGATGTGCTCCTCTAAAGAGTGATCTGTCAACCTACGCACGAAAAAAACACATCTGCACGTTTATCTAACAAAGCTCAGTGGTATATTTCTACTCTACCATAATTCGAGATTATCATAAAATAAGCATACAAGATACTATAGTCTACAGAGCATAGATAAGACTTTACTATCTATGATTTATCACAAGCTAGAGTTCTTAGATTACCCATCTCAAGGCATCGATAAGTCTATAAAAAGTCTTACAAGATCCACCATACTTTAACATACTCAAGGTCACATAGCCTATCGAGTTACTCGAGCTCACTCAGCCTATCGAGTTAGTTCATATCATACCCTAATCACTCAGCCATTAGGTACATAAGCTATCATCTATAGTATCCATACAACTTACATTAAATCCAAAATCATCTACAAAATGGCCAATGAAGCCCTACTTTACCCGTGCTTACACAACCGTCGGGTCACAAGTGTTCACACAACCGTCGGGTTAAATGACCTTCAAGAAACGCATGTATTCATCATTTTAACATAGGGTACCAATACATGCTCCCCGTGTATCGGTACAAAAGCCCAGAAATGGCTTCCAAGTCTTAGGAAATCACTCTCCAAGCCTCCAAAATATAACCCTTAGCCCCTTAATTCAAACCTATATCTTATGGAAGTTGTTTATGGTGGTTTACTACCTTTTTATGCATTATTAACAACTAATCCAGATTTCACCATTAATATGTCTTTAAGCTACCAAAACCACAAACTAGCAATCTCAACTATAAAATCGAGCATGAGAATTAATTTATGATCTTCAAGAAGAATATGAGTAAAAAATGTACTGATCTTAAGCAACAAATCTTGGATTTGCGCTTCCATACAAAGTTTCTTCAACTTACTCTTTTCCTTAAGCTTGAAAAGTCTTCAATCCACTCCCCTTAACCACAAACCATGGAAAACAAATCAAAGCTTGAATATCAAAAGATAGGAAGAAAACCACTACAAAATTCCAACTCAAAAATCAAAGGAATAACCCTTAAAGCTTTGAGCTTCCAAAAACCAAAAAATGACAATCTTACCTTTCCCCACAGGATTATACTTTCTTGAAGCTTATGAAGAGAAGATTAACATATCTCAAACTCGAATCTCGGATGTGGAAAATAGGATAGAAAGCTTGAACCTTTTATGTTGGAAACTATGGTGTTCTACGAAGAGAAGATGAAGAAAGAATGAGGGAAAAGGGTGGGGAAAGAGATGATATCATCTTGTCCCCTAAACCCACTTGAAAGGCAAATAAATAAAGGGAGAGATCAGCATTTTCTCTTTGAAAGGGATAATTACCTCCTAAAACCCCCAACTTTCTTCCTTGCCCTAAAATGGCCACTTCCCAAACTCATAAGATCCAAATCACATCCAACAAGGCCCAAACTTGGCCCTATGAGTCCAATTACTCAACACAACATAAAGGTCCATACCTCGGGTCAACGACCAATCGTTGACTCGAAAATTCGGGTTGTTACAATTAATCCAGTGGTGGAACTTGATAATAAGGTTTGAGGGGGTCAAATTACTTTTTTAGAAAATTAAAGGTTTAAACTATTTTTTTTAAAAAAATAAAATGATTTAATTTGTATTTTTTAAAAAAATTGAGGTCTATCTATAATTTTTTGGAAATTTTAAAATGCTTAATAAGAAATTTTAAAAATTATGGGAGGGATTTAATTAAAAATATTTAAAAAATTTGAAGTTCAATATAAATTTTTAGAAAATTTGTAGGGACTAAATTAAAGTTTTTAAAAATTTAAGGGGCTAAATTTTGAATTTTCAGAATTTGTGGGGGCCGTGGCCCCACAGGTCTCCACACGTTCCGCACCTGTACCAACCCCTTCATAGTGTCACTACCGATCCCATCCAAAATTGATCTCGAGATGGAGGTGTGATTAGGGGTGTGCATTTCATATATCCAATATGATTCGTATTCGATCTAAAAAATTAGATATTCGAATATTCAAATTTATGACTTGACTTAGGTTTTTTATTTTGGAGGTCCTATCCATGAAAATTTTGGGTTTTTGAATATAACAATAAACAAATTATTGAATATAATAATATTTATATCCATGAAAATTTTAATTTTTCATATATAACAAGTAAAAACATCGAATATAACAAGATTCATATTTATAAAAAATGAATTTTTAGATTTCGGATAATCGGATATCCGATTCGAATGTAAAATAACTATCCGTATCCGTTCCTAAATTTTTAGATATCCAATCTAAATTATCCGAAAATAAAAATGAATCGAATATTTAAAATTTTGAATCGGATCAATGAATAAATAGATCGGATCGATCAAATCGAATTTTTTGCACACCCTTAGGTGTGAGGGCGAAGTCCTGTGATGCAATATATGTTTATTGGTTTTTTTACATAATATATGTTTATTGTTTAGAGTTTGTAGTTCGTATACCTCCATATGTGTATTTGTGTGTGTGAACTTAAAGTTACGTATGTTACGTAATCTCTTTTGTATTTTTTCATCAATCATAGTGATTTTTTTTATCAGATTTTTTTGATTAAAAAATTTTAACGTGAAATTTTGATGCCTATTTTATTGTGCTATTATTATTACATGTTATTTTATAACACCACTAACTCAAAACTTGCATGTATGTTAATCAAGTTTAATTTTTTTTAATATACTGGTATAATTATATAATAATATATGTTCAGTTTTTTTTAATCATTTGACAACGCACACACTTTGAACATATAAATACTCGAAATTGAGTCTCTTAAAATAAGCATCGCCCTCTTTTAAAAATTTGCCCGTAAATGAGATATTTTGAAAATTTTAAAATTTCAAATTTAAATTTCATACGTATGAGTTTATTCAACATATTCTACTGAAAATTTTCAAATGTATTCTAATTTATAAATGGATTATTAAGTGACGTCCTTTCAAATGTTTGTAATAATTCCCAGCAACCTAACTAGCTTGCTGCCGAAAGACACCAAGAAATATGTAGGGGGGTACTCAGGAGAGATAAGTGGGTCACAATCTCAAAATTTAAAAATTTAAAAAATTTTAAGTAAATTATTTTTACGATATTTAAAAATATATAATTTATATGTTCAAAATATAAAAATATAATTTATTTTTGATGCCTATAAAATTAAAGGTTAAGGGTATAAAAAGTTCTTGAACTTTTTAAAAAAATTAATTAAGTATTTGAACTTTCTTTTACACCCACTAAATCCTTGAACCAAGAAATTGGATAAATTAAGCCCTTAAACTAATAAATTGAATCAATTAAGCTATTTAACCAATTTTGACCATTAAATCATGACAATTATTTTTCTTTAGATATTACGACGCATGATACACTATAGTTTTATCATGTTGCATTTGCATATTTTTTTAAAAATATATTATAAATTTTATGAGTTTTTTATAGAATTTTTAAAGGATTTTTAAGTAAAATTGTTTTTTAAAATGTCAAGTGGAAACACTGTGACACACACTACACTAACAGATCCAAATAAAACTGACAAGATTTAATGGTCAAAATTGGTCATAAGACTTAATTAATTTAATTTATTTATTTAATGACTTAATTGATTTAATTTCTTGATTTAAAGGCTTAGTTGAGTGAAAAACAAATTTATAGGCTTAATTGAGTTTTTCAAAAATTCAAAGACTTCTTATACTTTTATATCTAAATTTAAACATTTTTAGATAATTTTTTTTATAAATAATATTAAGTTTTGTGACGCAAGAGTATGAGCCATGCATTTTAGTACCATGTGTTGAAAAAGAGTTATGGACGATTAACACCTCACTTGTGCATCAATTAACAGTTTTGAAAGTGGTCCACTGTTAGGCATTTCAAATTTTCTTTTCTCCTCATCAAGCTAGATCAAACGTTGAGAAAGACAAATGTCTATTAATTCTTTAAATTTAAAAATTATGAGAGATAAAAATTTTATTTTACTACTATTTAAAATAAAAAGACCTCAGATACAATTATATCAAAAACTTTTGGGAGGAAAAAAGGGCAGGAAATCGTATGTCCCCTAAGTATGCTTCTTTTGGTGTTCTACTTTAAAATAGTGGATTTTGAGTTTAAAGTTAGGGTTTAAGGAATTAAGGGTATGATGTATTTTTTAAGGTTTAGGATTTAGGACGTAAAATTTATGGTTAAAATTTAATATTTAATTTTTTAATATTTTTAGTATGAGGCATAGAAAGAAGCGTATTTAGGAGCAGATGATTTTTGTTCCGAAAAGAGCCCCTTCAATGCTAAACATGGCTCGTCCCTGCACTTCCCTTTTAGCAAAGCTGTTAATCTCATAATTATATTGATTATTTTATCGGCATCTTGTCTTTCCTACGCTTTTTTTACCCATCACCCCTTGAAATCAGGCTTTTTCTTCCTTGTTTGTGGGGAACCACAAAACTTGTTGTTTGTCTATAAATCAACCATTGCTTCACCTCTCTAAAATCACCAAATTTCTCCTCCTCCTCCTGAGTTAAACATGAAAGGTTCATCTTCACGCCATGGACCGGCAATGCTCTTCATTGCCCTTCAATTCACTTCATACATAGCTCTAACCTTAGCTATTCCACCATTTCACAACGAAAGAAACATGGAGTACGTCAAATCTTCATGCAACTCCACGACTTATCCTAGATTGTGCTACCGTTCACTCTCGGTCTACGCAAGCAAAATCAACACCAGCCCTAGACTGTTAGTGCATACCGCCCTCAATGTAACCCTCAGAGCGAGCAAATCGACTTCGAGGTTGTTGATAAAGGTGTCAAGAATCCATGGCTTGGAGCCGAGGGTAGCTGCCGCCATGGCTGATTGCATCGAGGTGATCGGCGACTCCGTCGATGAGCTGCAACAGTCTATAGGGGAACTCGGTCGCATCAGTAGCACCAACTTTTTGCCTACGGTGAGCGATGTACAAACCTGGGTTAGCGCGGCACTGACGGACGAGGATACTTGCATGAATGGATTTGAAGGGAACAACATGAATGGAACCGCAAAGACTGTGGTGAGGAAACGTATTGTTAAAATTGCACATTTGACGAGCAATGCCCTGGCTCTCATCAACAACTATGCCTCAACTCAAGGTTACAAATTACCTTAATTTTCGGACAGAAAAAGATGTGGACTTCTGATATGAACAAAGTGAAGTACACAGGTTTATCCTAGGTTTCTTTATGCTTATGTTGCTTTGGGAATTGTATGTAAACTTATCACAAAAACAGGGCAATGGGAAAACCCTGTCCCAAACAGAACTTATAAGTAAGAAGCAGATAATAGTTTTAAGATAGCAGGAGATTGCAGATTGTGTTGTGAACTGTATTAATTTATTTCTTGATTTCTGTACTATATTGTATCAAGGGAATATGAAGTTTTAAGTTTGTGAACTTGGAAATGTACTGAATTTAAATGCACATTGAATAATATCTCATTAATTTTTTAGTTAATTAATAGTTGAATAAACTACGACAGATACCACTGAACTTTAAGTTTAGTATTGATTATATTACTAAACTAAAAATCGATACTATTTTAGCACTGAATTTTAGTTTAGGCTTCAATTATAACGAACCTTAACGGTCTGTGTGCGATGATGTGGAAGGATTTTAATGGTCCAATAGTATAATTGAAGCCTAAACTAAAATTCAGTGCTAAAGTAGTATCGATTTTTAATTTCGTATAATTGATACTAAACTTAAAGTTTAATGATATCTAGTAAACTTAAAGTTTAATAGTATCCCGTAGTTTAGCCTTAAAGTTTTAACATATGACATTACATCAATGTTGCATTAAATATAATATTTTCTTTTGGTTAAGTGGCATAATATATACGAGTAAAAATCGTCTTTCCATTTTTGGTGCCCCTATTTATACCCTAACACTAAGAAAATAGGTTTATAGTTTATAATTAAGGTTTAGGGTTAGAGCTTAGTATTAGGGTTTATAGTATTGGGTATAGGGTGTATTTTTAGGGTTTGGGTTTAGGACTTATAATTTAGAGTTAGGGCTTATAATTATTTTTTTTAGAATTAGGGCATAAAAAGATGCAAAATGGACATAAGGTTTTTGTTCAATATATACATCGTTGATATATAACGAGATTCAAATTCACGCAAAATAAAAAATTGATAAACATCCTTAGCCCACCACAAAATAAAGCATTTCAATATAAATTAATAATTTAATGGTTTATATTGGATGCAGATGATTTGTTTTCAACCACTTCTTCCACAAACTTGTCAACTATGGTTGGACTCCAATTATATGCAGACACGATTAAACCGGTGAACAAACATTTTTTAATGTGTATGTTATGTTCGAAGTCAATGGCGGATGTAAGGACGTGTCCACCCAGGAAATTCGAATTTTTTTATTAGTTATCTATTTTATCAAGTATGCTCACTCGAAAAATATGAATTTTTTTTATTTGTTATCTATTTTATTGAGTATATTCACCTAAAATTTTATTTGTACCCATTTACACATAAAAAAAATTATGTTAGTTAATATTTAATGTGTATTCACTCTCAAAAAAATTTCTGAATCCATCACTGTTTGAGATGCGAGGCTATCCCTCCCAACAATATGCCTTACTAATGCACCCAACAATTATTGATTATAGACCTCTTTATTTCAAACCCCTGTATTTGTCTTGTGATTATCCGGACCATGAATTCATATGTATTGGTGCAACATCTACATCTACATCTACATCTACAGAACTGTCAAATTCAATTCAATGTTAACCGTACAATTTCAATAGCTTGTTAGTAAATAAGTTATCTCGACAGTAAATGCATTAATTAGAACAAACCAGTGATAACGTTGATTTGATAGCTTCATGGAGACAAGTCACAACAATGAAGTTAAAAGGCTTTTTTGAATCGGGATTAGGATGGATGTAACAGCACGAATTTTATTCAAACTTCGAGACCCAATTTGAGTTCATTTGGACTTTATTTTTTTAAGTCCGAGCTCGATTGAATTTATTTTCTAATTTTAGATTGAATAAATTAAAATCATATTTAAATAAGGGTTATCAGCACGATCCGGCTTCCCAATGTTGTGGCCTTATAGTCAAAGTTAGTAACATCATGAATGACCTTGTGAATTGGCGGAGACTGTAGAGAAAACTGAGCTGTTAGTTGATACTCAAATTAAAAAAATAAAAATAAAATATTTTTTTGTAAGTTCTACGAAAAAAACTTAAATATAAAATAACGTGTTCTTAAAAAATTTAACACACATTATTTACCCCATTCACTTAAAATATTTCGTACTTTTTTTAAATTAATACCACAATCTAAATTTTTTGGTTTTATATCTAACTTTGAGTACCTGATAGCTTGAGCTGAAAATAAACATACTTTGAGAAGCTCACGGTAGTTCATTTTCTATGTATCTCTAAAGTGTCAAAATGTATCGAGACCTCTCAGAATCATATTGATGGCCGAGAATGAAAAAAAGTCATCACTGTATTCATTGTTAATGTTTAACTTGTCAATTGATCAAAATAGAGCAATAAGTTATGTCTGGGTTGCTCCAACTGATTTTAATACCTCATTGGAACCGAAAATATTTGAGTAATTGTTTATATGTTAACCAAATTCGCTCACTTGATACCTATATGAACTGAATTCAGTTTCAAAAGGTTAGCTAAATTGTATATCTGAGAAATTGTGAGATTTCATGACATTCCAATCTCAAGTATCTCTGATCCAGATCTTTGATTCGAACCGGGATTTTTAAAAATTATCGATTTCATGGCATTCAAAAGAATTATTGGGATAAATTTCTCGTTAGTTGAATAACTCGAAAGAATTTTGTGTTAATTCTTATATTGTTAGCTAAACTATAAATTCTTGGAGATATGTTTCATTATTGTGTCATTGATTTCCAGGATAGCCGAAAGAAGTCCTTAACAGGGTTTTAAAAACGGACCAAAACCACTATAACATCTGTTATCTCGTGATAACAGCGTCAACTGATACCGTTAATATTGGTAAGAATTAAATTCACACCGATAGTAGTGGAAAACGACCACTATTTAACAAGTAACAGTAAATATCAACAATAACGGGACATTATTACCGTTAACAACTATAAATAAACGCTCAAATTTAAAGCCATCACAACTAAAAATTCATGAGCTTAAAATTATCAAAATTCAAAATAAATTAAATAAAAGTCAATTGAAATTCGAACTCAGTTTAAGCTCAAGCATACACATATAAGCACAAGTAGAGAGCTACTAAAATGAACCCTCAACTTGAAAAAATAAATTTTATTACGTATGCACATAAGGCTCCCATTTACTTGATCTTAGCAGAAAGGCCAAGAATGATTTAGTTTCGAGATTTAGTGTTTAAGTGCCTATTTATAGGCTGCTTGCTCTCCTTGCTTTATATATGTTAACAATGTGGGATATTGGGTGTGTATTGTAACTTGTTTTCTCCCCTCAAGCTTTATAAGGATGGGTAAATACCCATTTCAGTCATGTTACTTTTAGTTTTATTATTTTAGCATTTGATTTTCTCTTAAAATAGAGTGTAAATTTTACTTTCATTCAATTTAGTCATTTAATTTTAGTAATATACTAATCTAAGTGTTAGAAAGCAATCTAAAAATATTAGAAGTGAATTTAAATAATTACAATTATAATTGTTGTTTAATACAATAAGTAGTACGAATTTTGAAAAAAATCACGACCGTGACACCCGCAGTGACCACAATAGCATCCGTTATTTTCGTAACCGTGATAAACACAACGTGACCGCAGACTCTATTTAAATCCTTGATCTTTACCTTTGATCAAATTTGTTTACAACAACAATTATCATTATAGTATATAGATAGCTCTATTCGAAGCCCTATATGACAAGAGGGGTCGCATGCCACATTGTTAGTATAAGTTCGGTGAAAATTAGTCATTTGACCCTAAATTTACTTGAGAAGCTGAAAAAATGTTAACCGAAACCATTTGAAAGTTGTATTCGATATGTAAAAGTCCGTTACTGATCTCAAGCGTAAATATATTAAATACAAAAAAATGAAAAAGTGTTCTTGAAAGTCTCTCTTTCAAAAAAAAAATATCTAATTGACAAGAAAGACAAACTCAATCCCCAATTCATTAGTATATACAATATTCAGAAGTGAAACGGTTTCGTGGCTTATAGACTTGCTCCGCCACTAGAATTGAGTCAAGTTCACAATGTCTTTCACGTGTAAATACTTCGACCATATCAACCTGATCCATCCCGTATTAAATTTAAATTATTTAAAATCTAATCCAATTTAAATTATAAATAAGAACTCATTCATATCTTGGCTCTTAAAACGAAAGAGCTTAGAAACCAAAAAAAAACTAATGAGTTTTTTGGGAATTTTCTGACAATGCTCGTAGAGATAGATTGAGAGAAGCTATATCAGCTAATCCTCTTTTGTTTCTCAAGGCAATATGATAATTTTATAAACTTCCAAAATAGATAAGTGTACAGTCTGGTTGCTTTAATTTTTTTAATAAACAATTGGGTAAACTACACTTCAAGTGAGTACATTATTAGTTTGGTTACAAACGGATTATTTTTTTAAAGTTATAATTTAATCATTCAATTAAAATATTGCTACAAATATATTACTCTTTTGTTAAAAAGAAACGAAAGTTTAATATAGTCAAGTATAATGATAGTTCTAATCCCAAAATTTACATTCTTTCAATTTAGTTTAATTTGAATTAATCCAAAAAATTTAACATTTGATATTTAAAATGTATTAATTTAATTTTTTTATAATATTATCAAATCAAGTGAGTATATCATATTAAAACAACAGTTAAATAACTGCATTCTGCGGTAAAGCAATAACAAATGTTACTTATAGAAATATTCCATCAACGAATATTGGCCAATTACATGGTTAGACAACCTTGGTTTAAAGCCTAACAAAGTACCTTGTTAACAAAACCTATCACTCGAAGACGAGAGGGCGTTAACAACTAGAGTCGAGAGGCTAGAGCGGAGCATGACCATTTATTTTTCTTGAGAAAAAAGGTTCATAACCCCCAAAAGTCTTTGCCGTGTTTTGTTACTTTCGTGTGGCTTACACACGAACAGTTGCTTCCTCGCCCCACTCACTCTTTGGCTTTTATTCCTCTCGGTAAGTTACCTTCTTCCCTTCTTTCCTGTGCGGGGGATCAGAATTGGGAGCTATGCACTTTGGGTTCTAATAATGCATTCCACATGTTCGATGAAATATATCTGTGAGTTATCGGCGTTCAATTGATTTACTCTGTATATGATTGACCTTGCTTGAGTTTGTTTCGAAGTCAGAAACCCCATTTTCGCCGTTTTCACTTGGTCATCTCATAAGTCAGTGGATGCTGATAAGTGTTTTTGTTAGAACATTCTGAATTGCTGGATTTTGTGGTTTGGCATGAGTTTAAATAGGAACTCTTTTTCCACTGCGATCTATGTAGTTGTAGATTTGTTTTTAAATTGAACAGCAGTGACCAAATATTACTATAAAAGCTCTCATACTTGGATTCATTTGCAGTATCTTGTTCCCTTTATCCGTAGCCTTCAATACATTGAATGCTTATGTTTGGATCTTTATCTCCTTTTGGTATTTTTTTTTTGCAATGTTAATTGTATGAACATGAATGTTTAAATGATTGGATGTATGGTAGATGTGAGCGTAGAAAATGGTCACTCCTTTAGGGATTTCTAGTGTTAATATATCAAGATCTCGTTTTGTTTCTCTGCTTGTAAATATTCATTGACAGTGGAATTCTAGAAATTATGACTTGGAGCATGATCAGGTTTTATCATTAATATACTAATGCATTGCAGGAGGAACCATATATTTGATGAACGGTGTATCGAGTAGCTTAAGGGCAGCTTTCTCCCACTGTGTACAGCAAGTGAGGAGCTATGATTATCATCACTACCTGTGCCTCCTTGAGCTCCCTGCTAACATGCGAAAGGCTGCATTTGCACTTCGTGCCTTAAATGTTGAAACTGCGAGAGCTATGGATGTTGCTTCTGATCCTAAGATTGGTCTCATGCGCCTTGTTTGGTGGCAAGAAGCCATTGACAAAATTTATGCTAACAAGTTGATTGAGCACCCGACAGCACTGGCCCTCTCTTCAGTGGTATCTGAAAGTAAAATTAGCAAGGCTTGGTTAAAACGGGTAGTTGATGCTCGGATCAACGATGCAAGTAGAGAGGTGACTGACCTACCAGAGACTATTGAGGAGTTAGAGAAATATGCCGAGGATACTGCATCAACTCTTCTCTACATGACTCTTCAAGCTGGTGGTATCAAGTCTACTGCAGTTGACCATGCTGCATCGCATGTTGGTAAGGCAAGTGGCATCCTTTTGCTACTTAAGTCACTGCCATACCATGCTAGCCGCAATCGTCACTTTTCTTACATACCAGCTAAAGTGGCAGCCAAGCATGGGCTGCTAGTTAAGGAAGGAGGCCGGTCGGAGATCCACCTGGATTCTCGGGAGGGCTTATGTGATGCAGTTTTTGAAATGGCATCAGTAGCCAATGCCCATTTGGTGAAAGCCCGTGAATTAGCCGATGTTGTGCCCTCTGAGGCACGAAAAGCACTTCTACCAGCTGTTCCTGCCCAAGCTCTCTTGGATTCTCTCAGCAAAGTGCAGTTTGATGTGTTTGATTCAAGGTTAGCAAGAGGGGTTCTGGGTAAACCTCCGTTGTGGTTCCAGATGAAACTAAAGTGGTATTCATGGCGGGGCATATATTGAAGAATTTATCGATACAGCTTCTGTGGACTGGATAGTTTTTTGTCACTTGGCTGATGACCAGAAACAAGAGCTTTGTTTGTATTTGTTCTTTCATAATAATGGGATTGAGTGTCCTATGATCGTTGCGGTCAACAGCTTTGTGATCCTTTCTGATTTATTTTGGCGTAATTTTGAACTCCTGTTATAAACCTATGATGATGTTCCGCTCTGGCTAACAATTTCTTTCTCCGGTTTCGACGCTGATCAACAGTTTCATGTCCGGGGAACCTGGTTTGCCTCCTTTTGATGACAGTAATCAACAGGTCAAATTATGATCTTGGTCTGTCTACTATAATCAAATTTGGAATTTATTCCTTATGGTTTAGTTTGGAATAATTTGGTACTCTAATTTTATAATGTTACTATCTAGTCCAAATAGTTAAAACCATTAATCATTTATATGAAAATGTTGGCGCAAATGTTCCCCCCCCCCCCCCTTAAAATTACCTATTCCTACTTATTATGTTGACATAATTTTTTTGTTAGCATGATTTTTTTTTTAAAAATTGTCAATATTTTAGTAAAGATAGTCAATATGGTTAATCATTTAAAATAACTAATGATCAAATTATGATACAATTAAAATACAAGGACAAAATCCAAAATTTAAACATAGTAAAATGACAAACCAGAATTTGACCTAATCAACAATGCTAAAAGTCATCTCTTCAGGGACAAGAGTGCCCAACTGGTTAGGCATTTAGCGGTAAGTTTGAGTGCCAAAATTTTTGGTCGATGGGGATATTGACAGGTCAATTGATTTTTAATCTCAAAACAGAACATTTCTCTTCCTAAAATATCAAGTACAAAAGTATGGTATTGTCGGAATAAACTAGAATCCGATACTGGGCATGTTTTCCCTTGGATGCTTGTGAGAATATCTGAAAACAGAGTGAAAGACAGATAGGGTGCACGAATCTACGAAGACCCAAATCGCAGAAAAATTATCCTTTTTTATTTCAGTTGGGCCACGTTGGGATAATGTACTGTTAGGTTCTGATTGAGCCATGCAACAACGGTCAAGTGAGTGGCGACGACCGAATAGGATAGCCAGAGGGGCCTGAATTATAAGGTTAATGGTAAAGCCACGTTATTGCCACTTTGGGCTCTCTTGGTGGAAGTTGGTCCCACATTTTCTTATTACTGTTGTTGTCTTCCTCGTTCCCCTGGTTTTATCCTGACTAATATGGACCGATCCCATATCGCACACTTAATTTTAGTGGGTGAGTTTTTCAACGGGATTTTTCTGCATATACAAGATCTCGAACTCAAGACCTACTTAAACGATATCAAACTGTTTACTATTTGAACCAACACCGTTAGTATTTTTCTCATTATCTTTCATCATTAATTGATACTATTATTCTTCCTTTCACAGTCTTTGGATAGCTTGCAATTGAGAATGTCCTTGCTTTCTACATCTAAAAGAGAGAGTGGACCAAGGAAATGTAAATTCATGTTAACCAAATTTTGGTCCTCTATTTTTAGTAAGCACCCCCATATGGTTAAGGTGTTTGAAGTTGTAGTCGTTGAGCCCATCTTCCTTTCATCGTTGACCCATCCCCAAAATGGGATTAACATTTCATTAACTAATTAGGAAGACAATTATCAGAGGAATTAGGGACGTCATAATCCGTAACGGCAGTGGATAAAATTAGCGATGAAATGAAATTATACGTAGCATATCGAAAAGAAATTATTTGTACTACATCGTGGAATGAAGTACTCTATAACTTATGTATCGAATTGTTATTTAACCCTCTTGACATTTTTTATCAAAAGATTTGACATTTAATTGAATGACAAGGTTGCTTTGCTTTATATTTTTGCAATCAAGGGAAGGCTAAGACATCGGTTGAGATGATTCATTTCTCTATCATGATGATGTGGGCAAAAACTATTTGATAATTCATGGGCATCCATTAGTTAAAAGTGTTGCTTTCTTCTGACTTTTCCACCAATTTTCACACTCTACATGTTAATCCTAACTACTTCAATATCTTTTATCTAGATCTGGCAAACTTGACCCGAAACTCGAATTGATTTACTCGACTTAAAATTCGATATAAACCCAAATATGATGGTCTAAATTTGATCCGAATCCGAACTAAAATCGAACTAAATTAAAATCGACCCGAATTTAGTTAAACCGAAAATTAATCCGAATCAAAATTAATCGGAACCGAAAATAACCGAAACCAAAAACAGCCTGAATTGAAAGCAACCGGAACCGAAAAAACTCGAACAAAAAATCAACCCGAACCGAAAGCAACCCGAATTTATTTTCCTCAAATATGTATGTTTTATTCTCATTTTGTGTTATATTACTAATTAACAACTACCTTTAGTAAAGTTTAATGGTTTAATATCGTTTTTCTCCTTTAAAAGATCATCTTTATATATTTACTCAAATTAAAAGTCGACCGATCTGATATTGATCCGACCTGAAAAGCAACCGATCCAATATTGGCCTGACCCAAAAAATCAACCGATCCAATATACACCCAAACTGAAAAGTCAACCGATCTGATATTGACCCGACCCGAAAATCAACCAATCAGATATAAACCTGACTCGATACTCGGCCCGATCCGAAATAACATAGACCCAAACTAAATCTCAATCAGACCCGATCTGACCCATATCGAACTTAAATCGAAAACAACCCGAACCGGGTATCAACCCAACCCGAAGTGACCCGATCCGAATGACCCGATTGCCACCTCTACTTTTTTGTCATGGATGGTATCATTTATATACGGATTAGTTTAACTTTGCTCTCTATATATTTTAAATAAATTTCAGATAATACGGGTTAGTTTAACCTTTCGACCATAACTATTTAATTTTAGTAGAACACGATAAGTGGTATAGTGAAAAAGAGGATGATGTTTATCCTAAGAGACTCGAATTTGAGTAGCTTTGTCTACAAGATGTGTACACATGGACAAAACTAGGATTTTAGCTCGAAGGGGCAAAGTATAATTTTTCTAAAAGTAGGGAGCAATTTATAATTTTCCCATAAATTTTCCAAATTTAATATGACCTAAAGTATTGGTAAAAAAATTTGAAAATGAGGGCCACAGCCCCTTCCATTATAGCTATAGTTTTCTATGTTTGTGTGTATTATCATAATATTAAGAAAAAATATAAATATATATTACATTATAATCATGATTATTAAAAAATATTTAATTTTAGTATAGCTGGTCTTTTCGCAAAGAATTAGGGTCGTAAATGAGACGAGACAGATTGTGAGCTACTTGAGTTCGATTTGGCCAAAGCTCGATTTGATTGGAGTCAACTCGAGCTTGAACTCAATTCGAAATCTTAACAAACTGAGACGAGCTACTCAATAACCGACTCGAAAAGCTCGTCAGCTACTCAATAACCGACTCGAAAAGCTCGTCAGCTACTCAAAAATGTAATAATATTACATTGGTTAATTAGAATTTAGTTTTGGGGTTAATTCAGGGTTTAGAGTATTGTTTGAGATTTATGGTTAGGTTAGGTTAACAATGGATGATAGGCTTTTGGGGAATAAAGGTTAAATGGGTTTAGTTCGAGCTTGAGCTGCATTTTTTATTTTCGAGTTCGATTCGAGCTAGATAACTTTGAGCTCATGAGCTTTCGGGTCGAGCTTGAGTGTGAGTTTGTTAATTTTAAGCTTGCGAGCTTTCGAGCCAAACTTAACCAAAATATTTTAAGTTTGAGTCAAACTTAACGTTACTTAAACTCGACTCGGCTTATTTATACCGTTAGCAAAGATGGAGGTTTACATAGATTAATCAAGTCCTGTTTGGGCTTAGAGATGTGTCGGGACACGTTGCTTATTGTATTTGGATCTTAATTATGTCCAGCACCACCCATCATGCTGTTTCTCGTGCTCTGCATCTTAATCTAACAATTATTCGTGTTTTTTATTCTCTTCACAAAGTCAATCTTGCACATGCTCTCTTCTTTTATTTTCATCATAATGCTCTGTCCTTTATTAGTCGAATAAAAATCGTTCCTGGATTTTATGTATCGTGTTAGGTTACATAAAAAGAAATTGAATAATTTTCAATGCCACATCTGTAACCCCTATATTTAACCTAATTGCTTAGGTTAAATCTTGGAGGTCAAGTTTAAAAAATTTGTCCCTCAAGAAACGTATTTTAGGTTTACTTATTTATAAAATAAAGTAATTAATATATAACAATAATAATAGTAAAATATCTTAATTATAAAATCCAACCATTAAAACATATTTTGAATGTTTAATAAAATATCTAATTAAAATCTGAAAATGCATGCGAAAACATAATCCCATAATATAATGTCCAAAGTCTGATTATATAGATGTCCCAAAAATAAAATAATAATCTGAAAGTTTAAATAAAACAGTTCATACTGATGATTAAATATCCGAGTAAAATACGAGAAGCTCCAAGTACCGAGTGGCCTAATCAGTCTGAGTATCTGAAAGAAGAAACTATGGGGGAGTAAGCTAAAGTGCTTAGTGTGTCTTTAAAGTGCAAACAATCACAAACAAAATAGTATTTTATTTTTTGATAAATTCTCTTATGAAAACACAACAAATCCGATAAATTCAATTCATAATGATATGATGTATGATGCATGACTCAATACCCGACTATCCGATATTATACAGAGTGAAGGATTGCCCTCGCCAGAGTGGAGATTTCTCTCACCAGAGTGGATGTTTTTCTCACTTTTTTCTGAACACAGATTTGATCCCATGACACAATGATATGATTTAAAAATCATAAATTCGAACTCAAACTCATCGTATTAAATACGAGGTTCATATTTCTGAAAATCAGATGCTTGATTTAAAACACAGTTTAATATGCCATGCATGATGTTTCAAACATTCTCAAATCATAATCCAGATAATAAATCAAGCAAGGTAGAAAACATTAGTAATTTATAGCTCAAGAAGAAACACACAAATATATGGCACAAGAAGAGAACACACCTTAACAAGCAGTAGGTCTAATGCCGAGAAGAACGCGATTCACGTTCAGGCCTAGCTAAATCAGAACCTAAGAGGTAAAAATACTACATTAATAACTTTTACCAAAATTAAGTCACCAACTAAAAACATAAGGACTTGACCGAAGGCATACTCACAAAAAGGCCTAGAAAATGTGTACAACCGATCTGAAAAAGGGAGTTGGGGGTCGTTTATTCTGTGAAAAAGGGATGAGGGATACGCTATATTCGATTGAGAGAGAGAATAAAATAGTTACAGAATTGATTTTGCGGCTGATAAAGAAGTTAAATACCCTATTCTTTTGGGTAAATCACATGGGAAGCCACTAAACAAATTAGAGTTTGGAAAACAGCATCATACGTTTCCCAAATTACAAAAAAAAACCTAAATTTTCCAAAACTCTAAATTTACCCATTTAATCCTCACACTCAATTAGGGTTTTTAATTAAAATTCCCCAAATTCTAGGTTTCTGAATTAGGGATTTCAACATTTAGGGTTTTCTGAATTGGAAAATTTTTGGTGTTACAACATCAACCTTAACCCAATACTATTTTATTCCTAATATTTTTATCATTTATATATATAGACGACACATTAGTTTTCGACGTTAGTTTGTATCAAAAAGTCTTAAAAGCTTAATGACAAAACGTAAAAAAGATAAGGTTCAACTTCAAACCATCACAAATTTTTAATAGTTTTAAAGCGAATACATCGTAGTATTTGTTCGTATTTTTAATTTTTTAATAGAACACATATTTTGTAGACAAAATTACTCAAATTCGGATCTCTTAAAATAAACATCATTATTTTCTCCACTGAAACCACTCATTGAATTTCAAACAACCACAATTTTAATTTACCTTCTACGTGAAATTCATTGTACTCGTAGCTCTGGTTTCTAGTAACGATTAATATTTCAATCATGCAATTTTTTTGACAAATCTTAAATCTAATACTAATCATACTTAGAGGAAAGGAGAGGAGACTCTAAGAGAAGAAATAAGAATATTCTTAGTAGATCTAGAACCCATGACCTAAGAAAATACGATAGAACAAAGATGAAAACTTTGGTTGTAGTGCATATAACCCGTCTAATTTTGTTTTGGATAAATGGTGAGTTGTATTTATCCGTGTAAGCAGCGAGCTGCTACAAAAAGAATAGAGACATCAGGTAGGGAGACTAATCAATTCCCCAGTCTATACAAAGTTTTTTATTTGTACTATCATTCCTATCAATTTTATAGCTATACAATCGTGTGCCAATGGAAAACTTTAGATTATCAAATAGTGCTTCACTTGTTCGATGGATCCGCGAAAAATTCGAGCATTGCGTTCCTCCCATATACTATATAAGAAACCTGTCCATGCTAATTTCAGGAGCAGAGTAATCAAGGATTTACCCCTCCAAGCGGTTGTTGCCCAATGCAGGAAATCTCCCCATGATCGGTTCTGATGATGCAGTCCGCATGCCGCCATGATCTTCCCCCACAAAGCGCATGAATAATTGCACTCGGAAAATAGATGATCCCTATTTTCCATTGTTAGCTCACACAGTACACATTTACCATCCACGTCGAACCTCCATTTCAAGAGCCTGTCTTTAGTAGGGAGCCTATTGAGAATAATCATCCAAGAAATAATAGAATATTCAGGGCTGTGTTTAGGGAACCATATTAGATTCTGCCAAGCCACTTTTCCATGAGTAAGACGAATTCTCTCCCATATGCATCTCGTAGTCATGGTGGTAAGATTACCTGCTGCAAATAAAGGTGCTGCCAAAGGTCTCATTTTCAATAGCTTCCTGATGATCCAACTGTGTTGAGGCTTACTTTCAGCGAGCCAAAAGTCGGCTCCCTTCAAAACATAAGTATGTATCCAAGCTACCCAAAGGGATCCATGGCCAGCTAGGATGTTTCGCAGGAGCTGCAGGCTACATGTTTTTGTCCAACACTTGAGGCTTTTGAGGCCAAGACCACCCTCAGATTTAGTCCTACAAATTTGGTCCCAATCGACTCTTGCTCCTTTGACTGGTACATTGGCTCTCTTCCAAAAGAATCGCATACAAATCTATTCAATCTGAGATATCACTGCTTTTGGCAAGATGAGCTTTCGACTCCAGAAGTTGAATATACTAAACAAGACTGCTCGAATAAGCTCCATAGCTTAATTTCTTCCCAGTCCAAGAGTGCAATTTTTCTTTGATTTTGTCGAGGGGAGCACAATCCCTTATTGTGAGCTTCCAAGTTACTAGTAGAACCCCAAGGTAGCGTACCGGTAGGTGCCCTTGTTTAAACCCTGTCGCATGGCATATGTCATCCACAGTATTGGAGGGAATGCCACTAACAAAGAACTCTGTTTTTGATGCATTAAGTTTTACGCCAGAGATTGTGTAGAAACTATCCAAGGTGCCTATCACTCCCAAAATTGAATCGAGAGAGCCATGACTGAAAATAAGGAGGTCGTCAGCGAAGCACAAGTGTGTGAGGAATAGCTTGCGGCACTTGGGATGATATTTAAACACCTTCGCATTCGCAGCATGATTGAGAAGCGAGGATAAGATGCTCATCACCATCACAAAGAGGTAAGGTGACAGAGGGTCGCCTTGTCTTACCCCTCGGCCTCCTTTGAAGAGCCCCACGAGACTACCATTTAAGGATATAGAGAATCGGGAGGTTGTGATGCAGCTAGATATCCATCTTTGGAAGGGCTCAGGCAGTCCGATGGCCTCTAAGACTGTCAACAAGAAATTCCAGTCAATAGAGTCAAAAGCTTTTTGTAGATCAATTTTAATTGTACACCTGGGGACATATCTTTACGGGAATACCCTTTAACCAGCTCCTGGGCAAGTAATGTGTTATCAGTAATGCTACGACCCTTGATAAAAGCAGATTGATTTGGCAGAATCATGTTTGGAAAGTAGGCTTGGAGTCTATTCACCAAGATTTTAGTGATAGTCTTGTAGATCACCGAGCAGCACGATATAGGTCTGAAGTCTTTAGCCTGGCAAGCATTAGGCACCTTAGGGATTAAGACAAGAGCAGTGGCGTTGAAGGCAGGCAGGAGTGAAGCAGTGCAAAAGAAGTATTTGATTGCATTAGTGAAATCCTTGCCAACGATGTCCCAAGAGCTTTTGAAAAACCAGGGAGTATATCCGTCCGGTCCGGGGCTTTTTTCATTCTCTTGCGCAAAAAATGCTTCTTTAATCTACCGGTCAGTGACTTCTTGGCAAAGTAAAATATGAGCAATGTCCGGCATAGTGTAGTTCAAGATAGGTTTAATGTCTTCGATAGAGCAAGGTTGAACCCAGGGATCCTTCGTTCCTATGAGATTATGAAAGAAACGAACCATCTCGGATGCCATTGAATCAAATGCTTCCAGATTGTTCCCATTTATATCCTTGAACATGCGCACAGTATTTCTTTTCTTTTTTGTCATCGCAGTCGAATGGAAGAACTTGGTACTCATGTCCCCTTCTTGAATCCACTGAATTTTAGCTTTTTGTCTATAGAAGGAATACTCAGCAGCCTCGAGATCTAAGAGTTCAGTGTGCAAAAGTTTTTCACCTTCAATATCCCGTACTGTCGCATGAGAGAGATTGAGAAGTTGTAATTGCTCTAACTGCTTCCTTTTTGCAATAACCCTGGCTGAAATATCATCAAAATGGTGTTTATTTAAGGCCCTCAAGCTGTGTTTAAGCCTTTTTAATTTGGAGAATAAAGCTTGCATCGCATTTCCCTCGACTTCTTCATTCCATGACCTTGCAACTGTTTCCTTGAATGTAGGTAAGGATGTCCAGCAATTGAAGAACTTAAAAGGCTTCGGACGGTCGATAGGATTGTCTTTTTTGAACCAAGTAAAGGCTGGGCAGTGGTCAGAAACACCCGGAGCTTGGAATTCTGTATAAGAGTCAGGAAATTCTTTCAGCCAACTGTGATTAATAAGCACTCTGTCAAGTTTTCGAGCAAGGAAGGTGCCATCTTGCTTGTTGGACCATGTGAAGATGGGACCTGTATAAGGGTGATCTTGTAATTGTAGATCTTGCCTACAAATTCTAAAATCTTCCATTTCAGCAGTTTCATGTGGTCCCTGACTATCAAAATCCGAGCTCTCATCAGCTTGCCCAATTATGTTGAAATCTCCTCCCAGTATCCATGGTGATCCACCAACCACAGATTCCAAGTTTGCAAGCTGACTCCATAAAGATTTCCTTTGTTCACCATTATTGCTGCCGTAGACTGCTGTTAAAACAAATTGCTTGGACTGCCACTCACCCCGAATGGAAACAGATTGGTCAGCGTGTTGGATAACTGAGCACTGCAGATATGGCCTCCACATTATCCAGATTCGACAGTTTGCTGCATGCTCATGATTAGAAAAACAATTCCAGTCTGCAGAATATTTGGCCATGAAAGCCATGATATTATTGTGTCTAATTCTAGTTTCTAATAGGCAAAGAATATCAAGATGCAAATCTGTACACCGTTTCATCACTTTATTCTGTTTTGAGTGATTATTAAACCCTCGTGTATTCCAGCGATCATTAAGAAGTAGGATCGATACCTCGAGATGCAGTCGCATCACTCATAGCAGGTCGAAGTGTAGTGACAAGATCTTTCTTTTTTTTCTTCTGAATATCCTGCGACAAGGTACCACCCTTAACATTTAGAATTGTCTGCTTAGATGCCGAACTCGTAGCCTTTTTTTGATCTTTGGGAGGGCGACCCCTACCCTTCTTCTGAAGTGGGGGATCAACATAACTCGAAACATCAGTAGTAGATATATTTGGGGAGCAGGGAAGGACCTGAGCTACCGGGAGAGATACTTTAAAAGACTCAATGGTAACACCTTTGTGAGATACTATCGAAGCTGGAGAGATCTCAGTAAGTTTCTTAGCATCACCTTGTTGAGAAACAATAGGACTCGAATCATTGGAAACTAGCTGATTCTCTTCAATAGAATCCTTAGAAGCAACCTGTTCCTCAACTTGTTCATTGGCAACACAATCTGCAGCGGGCTGTTCACTGGTGGATGCATCTAAATCCATAGGCTTAGGTGTCTGCGCTTCTTTCTGTTTCCAGACTTGCACAAGCTTGGGTTCGGCAACATTACAGCTTTTCTCCTAATGTCCATCATATGACATTTTGTACAGCTTGGTGGAGTCCAGGGTACTACCACTCGCACATGAATTCTAGATCCGTCAGGCATGGCAACAGGTATAGTCTTAGGAAGCCCCGAATTGGCTTTGAGTTCAACACAGACTTTAGCAAATTCCAGACGAGTTCGAGATGACCTAATAGAATCCATATAGAGAGGATTACCTAAGGCGCTCGAAATATAGCTGAGACCAGTTTTGTTATATAACTCGAGAGGTACATTATGCAATTGGATCCACACAGGCATCCTACCCAAATCGAATTCAAGTTTAGGAAGATTAGGCTCCCATTTTCGCAGGATAAGTGGTTTGTGTTGGATGTGCCACGGGCCATGCTCTAGCACCCAATCTCGGGCATTGGCATTTGGGAAAGAAAAGACATAAACACAGGGGCTTGCGAGACTGACCTTGGATAGGATCGATTTTCCCCAAATCGTACAATTATCTTCTGGAGCGCAGCGAAGTTAGGTGCGCCGCCAATAAATTGCCCAACGAGAGCATATTTCCAATCGGATACCCCATTTTCAAATACTTGCTGAGGCGGTTGGATGACAGGCAAACCATCCTCCTCAATCGGCGAAAAAAAACTTAGGGATTGTTCGTCAGAACCCACGAACAACTTCCTCCAATCTAACTGAGTGACACTGGTCATGGAAAATAGAGAGGATAAGGCAGAAAGAAGAAAGACAATAGGACAAGAAGACGATCGGCGTCGGGCAACTCAGGCTTCATCAGACCAGCCAATGAAAGCCATTTTTCAACCCGTCTAATTTTAGTTGTAGCGTTGTTATTATATTGAAAACTTTGATTTAATTTAATATAGTTAATTTCTTTACTTTTATAATATTATTAGTAAATTCTAATAGATGGCATTTTTTTTAATAGCAATCGATAGTATTATTCTATTAAAAAAACAATCAATAGTATTATTAAATGTTACGTTTAAAGCGTCAATAATACTATCTTAATTGTAAATGGCGTAATGATATTAACACTTTCATGAAAATTCACATTATCCTTTAACAATTGCGTTTCAGTAACATTATAAAAATAAATATCAAATTAAAAATATAAAGTTATAAATTTCAACGCGGGAGGGATTAATTATTATCAATCAGTGAAATCCAAAACAAACAAAAAAAATCTTTGACATCCTAATTCACAAAAATTAGCTACATTAAGATTTTTATCCACCATAAAAAATAAGGGAGAAAATATCATTACAAATAACGACGATGTTGTTTTCGTCGGCAATGGTCCCAGTCGGCAATTCTCATCTTGACCCTTTCGAACTCGGAAATCCCACAAGGCAATGTGATTCCACCCGATTGATTGAACCCGTAAACCCGTTCCGCTTCCTTCAACAGCTCCCCAAACAGCGGGTGATTGAAGTAAATCACAGGCAGTACCTCCCTCCTCGTGTCATTTTCTGATTCGCCCACGTACACGGTAAGGTGCCCCTTCGGTACCCTCACCCGCTTCACTCCTCCCTCACCCAACTGGATATATCCCGGATTGGAATTCGACGGCCCCTTAGTTCCACGCCGAAGAAACCTCGCGAAAGAGCAAATTCTGGAAAACGGGTTGTGGGATCGGGTCGGAGGTCTCAAGAAATTGTTCAAGTAGTTAATTCTTCTGGGTCGGAATATCCATTTGAAAGCCTTGACTAGCTTGCGTCTAAGCTTGAACCCTCCAATTTTCTTCATAATCTTTAGGAAAAAACGAAAGATGAGGAAATGGGTGGCGTTGAAATCTGAAATCGAGAGATGGGTTTTTGTTGGAATTGCTAGTGATGTCTGTTTTCAGACACGGGTCTGATCTCTATGTTTCTGCTTTTTTTCGGTTTTCAGTTTTGGTTTTGTAGTGAAGGAAAAGTGGTGGATAGTGAAGGAAAAGTGGTTGATTTGGTGGTCTGGGAGTAGTAGTGGATGGATGCTTGGGTTCTAGTAGTGAAGAAGAAGAGGAGGACAAGGTTCGGTTTATATATAGATATTTTTCAGTTTTCCATCATTTATTTTAGGGTAAACTACACCCGTAATCACCGAACTATAGTTTTTTTCTTATTTTGGTCACCGAATTATTATTTTTGATAAAAAACATCATTAACGTTATGTTTTTTTTCCTATTTTGGTCACCGAACTTTTTTTTGGCAAAAGCATCACTAACGTTACGTTTCCTTCCTATTTTGGTCAGCAGCCGTCAAAAATTTAACGGTTTTACTAACGTGGAATTTTATTTTATTTTTTTAATTTTCCATATAATTTCTTCTCTCTTCTCGTAAGCAATATATGTTATTTTATAATATTTTTATTCAAACTAACAAGATGGTGACACGTATCACTGCCTATTAGTAGAATGAAATGAATGAAAAATCAAGCTCCTTATGCAGCCCGAGAAATGGTGACACGTGTAACTGCCTATTAGTCGAATCTCTCTGGCTGCATAAGAGGCTTGATTTTTCATTCCTTTTTATTCCACTAATATGCAGTGACACGTGTCACCATCTTGCTAGTTTGAATAAAAATATTATAAAACAACATATATTGCTTACGATGAGAGAGAATAAATGACATGAAAAATTAAAATAAAATAAAAAAAAAATTCTACGTCAGCAAAATCGTTAAGTTTTTAACAGTCGGTGACCAAAATAGGAAGGAAACATAACGTTAGTGATGTTTTTGCCAAAAAAATAGTTTGGTGACCAAAATAGGAAGGAAACATAATGTTAGTGATGTTTTTGCCAAAAAAATAGTTCGGTAACCAAAATAGGAAAGAAACCATAGTTCGGTGACTACTGATGTAGTTTACCCTTTATTTTATTATATTAACTTTTATATTAATAAATTAATATTTTTTATTAGTTTTGTTAATGAGAGCTTGGCTTGACCGTAGGGTTTGTTATGTTTATTTTGTTCGAGAAATGTAATGTTTAATTTTGATACTAGTATTAAAGGTGAAGTTCTGATTATTTTTAAAAAGTTAAATTATAAATTTTTATAAGAGTTAAAAATAAAATTTTACTTGTTGAAATTTTATGTTTTTTAAAAATTAAATCACGAACTCAACAAGTGTTCTAGTGGAAAAGTAAATGATGTTTATCATATGAGACAAAAGTTTAAATTACTGTGTCTACATGGTATATGCCCATTATCAAATGACTAAAAATATCTATGAACATATACTACCTTCTAATCACCTTACTATTAAAAAAAATCACAATTTTATCATTTGAAAGAGAGAAAATGTAATACAAGATTCTATTGAAAAAATTTCTATCATTTAATGTATTACAAAATGTTCCTTAACCTATGCATGTATGCATAGGTTAGATAAAGCCTTTAAAATATTAGACTATAATCTTAAATTTTAAAATTAAATCATAAATTCTAAACAATAAATATTACCCATAAACGTTAACATTAATAGACTCGTCTAAATTAAAGCTTACATTTGTATCAAAATATTTTTTCATAAATGTTAATAATAATAAGTTTATAATATTTTAGAAGAACACTTATCAGCTATTAAATTTGTTGTTAAAACTTTAAGACTCCACTAATAAGAGTGTAATAAAATAAATTTTGTTAAATAAATGAAATGATTATTATGGAAGATGCAGTGCTCCAATGTAGTTAATGCTTGCAAATTTAGACATGAAAGCGCAACTCCAAAGGTCACGTTGAACATATGGAATTATGGAGCAAAGACCAGACGTAAATAACTCGTAGCCTTTGCTTACACATCTCTCTCAACAGAAATCATACGCTTTTCCCCTCCATTAAAGCCAACACAAAAAAGTGTGTGTATTGCCAAAATTATTCACCCAAAAAATAAGAAATAATAAAGTACAGTTTGATTGGAATAAAGCAAGAACTGATACAGATGATTGTGTTTGAAAGTGAAATGTGAAGGGGAGAGAGATTTGTTAGAGCAAAAGGACAGAAAACACATGGAGGTAGGCGATAAAGTAGGGTTTTTGTTTTGCCAAATGTTGATTGTTTCTTGGTGCATATACCTAAGTCATGTCCATAAATCATCATAAAACATGTCAGAGTGTGATTAATTAGCCAATTTTTAATTAGCTTTGTGTCGATCTGCTAGTGACATTGTAGATCGATAAGCTTTTGAAGATGCTTCGTTAATTGCTACATTATACTAATATCATGCATTTTTTATAGTTTATTTAGTGTTCCCAATAACGAAATGTTTACGTTGAGTGATTGAATTTTTAAATATAAAAACGACGGTATAGTTAGATACACCCCTATTTGTGTGCGTGACAAGAACAAGTAAGACATTTTTTATGTTTATTATAAAATTTGGCATCTAAACATAATACTATTTTCTTAAAATTGGTACTTGAGTCTGAAAAAAAAATTCAAATTAGTACTATCTTGTTAGCTTGACATTTCAATAATTAATTATGATATTGATGTGACATTAACCGGTTAAAATGATGACATCATTAAATGTCACATGTTATAACTTTTTTGGCTGTTGAAATATTACATCAACATCAAGTATTGATTTAAGATTTTTTTTTTTACATTTAAGTGAGGATTTGAGACAAAAAATTAAATATTAATTTAAAAAATATCAAGTTCAATAAGTATATAGTAAAATTTTTGTGTCATATTTTGTTTTTATTTTATGATGTAAATTTTAAGGTCAAACAATCTTACAGATTTTCATACTATAAGTTAAGGAAAAAATTTATTTCTTATACATTTATTCTTGCAATACATAAGTAAAGTTTTAAAAGGCAATAAGATTAAAAGCTCAAAACTTTAACTATAAGTTAGTTTAACTAGATGAAGTGTTAGGTCTCTCAAATAACATCTATGATTTGAATAATTTTATTGTGAATGAAACAAGTTAAATTGAGAGAGTCTTCTTGTAATAGTCCTTTACAATACTCGATCTAAATTAATTAATCAATAAATCGAACAACGGTGATTATATTAGAAATATATCAATTTTTTACAAATTTATATTATATATACACGAAACATACTATATTGATTATATTTACTATATTAAGATGTATCTTATCATATGCACTAAATTTATGACATGTTTCGTTCTGAAATTATTAATATTGTTTTGGATATTTCCTATGAGAGAATATTTTTGTTGAAGGAAAAGTACAATATTTTGTACCCATTTCTAGTTGTTACCTTTATTTGAAAATTTGATGAGACTTGCTTGCCTTCCTTTGTCAACATTAAATTTCGATTGTGGTTGAGTTGGATGTTGTATCTGTTTTGTTTTTTTTAATTATTGTTAGGTGTTTGTAGAAAAAAAATATTATTAAGGTAATTTTTTTCAGAAATTTATTTAAGTTTTTTTGAACATTCTGATAATGCTATTCTAAGTATTTTTAAATTCATATAATACTTGCCCTAAAAATAACATCTTATTTACACCGATGTAAACTCTGTTAGTGTGCTAATACTATTTTACACCGGTGTAAGTTTTCTTCCCTTAAACTTTCATATTGAACATGTAGTTGGAGAACTAATATAATTTTTAGTATATCAATATTTATTTACACCGATGTAAGTTTTTTTTTCTATAATATGTATCTTTTGAATGATTAAATATCAAATCTATAAATATATTTATAAAATAATTAAAAAAAACACTTTAAACATAATTTATCGATGCAACCTTTTAAGGATTATTATCACGAATTAATACTAAAAAATAATAAAAGAACTAAAATTAAAAATTTATCACATGTCCCCATAATATAAACGAGATTAGGTAATATAATTAATCTTATGGGATAGGATCCACTAACATTATGTCGAACTAAATTAGTTTTACACTAATTTATGATCATTGGATGAATAAAATGGATTGATAAGATTAAAACCTAAAAATGATGGGATTTTTAAGGAAAAATATAAGACTTTTAATCTTATCCATCCATTTCACTAATTCAATTAGGGATGACAAAATTACCCGGTCCTACCATGTCCCGACTCGACCCGATACATAAAAATATGATACGTGTCGAGTCGAGTCGATTTTTGAAAAAAGTTCGACTTGGGTTGGTCAATCAGGTTCGGATTTAGGATGGAAATTCCCTGACCGGCTTATTTATAACTATATATATAATACTTTTATTAATTTTTTCGGGGAGGATTAGTTTTTTTGTTAAAATTTTGGGGTCATGTTATACTTATATTGGGTCAGTGAAAAATATATTAAACTCGAATCGAGTCAAAAATTTAAAATTTTGAGTCGGGATGGAACACCAAAAACATGTCTCGTTACCATCCCTAACCTTATATATAAATAATTATATTAATAATATACTGAATAGTATCAAGAAAATAGTTTTATGAATTTCAATACAAATATTTTAAATTTTATGTTGAAAGTTTAGTTTGTTAGAAAGAAAACATATTACAAGTATAATTTGGTCAAATTTACTTTTAGATAATTTTATATTATCTCAACTATACATTGTCATCTTGCATTCCTTCCGAATAAACTAAACAAGGTAGTGTAACATTTAAAAAATCTTATTCATGGAGGTAATCTTATATATCGTGAACTAAACACACCTTAGAGTCAAAGGTACTTTTGGGATAAAAACAATACAAAACATGAAAATTTTAAACTCAAAAACTATTTTTCAATTTTGGTTGAAAATACTTTTCCAAAAAATTAAAATTTATAGCTTTTTGACGTTTGTCAAAAGCATTTTTAAGCAAATTACTTATTCATTTATATCACAAATTCGTTTATATTAAAAAATTATATTTAAAATAAAAAATTTATATTTAAAAGTATTTTTGGAGCAATGTTAAACACTTAAATTTTAAACCAAACAGTCCCAAAATATTTAAAAAATACAAGATCAAATTAGCATTTAGAATACTACCAAGAACATAGAGACAAAATTGAACCCAATTCCTTTGTTATAATGTATAATTCTTCTACATATAATTAGATTAATTTAATGTAGGAAACACTAATTATACACTAATTTGTCTGCTTTATTACAATGAACTAATTAAATTGCAAAGCTTAAAACCGACAAATTACTTAGATTACTATGTTTGAGAATCAACATGTAAACAATTTGCATGGACATGTGATGTGGACAAAGGACATCTCCCTTTTTGCCAGTTTGTTCCTTTTCCACCGTTCATGGACCTTAACATCCGCTGTGCTTCACCATTGTAATATAATAATTAAATATTAATATAAGACGTGGATACAAATCCAGAGGGTGACAATTTTGTTAATAATATACAATTTTTTCCTCTCGATTTTCAGAGTTTTGTCGTTATTAATTCGAACCGATCTGCATCGTATACTTGAATTTAGTGGGCGAGTCTTCTAGAGAAAATTTTCTACATCCACAAAGTCTCAAACTCGAGACCTATTTAAGTGATATTAAGTTGCTTACCACTTGGATCAACCTCGTTAGTTATATATTCCATTTTCTAATATAATGAAATTGTCCTTTCTACAATTAATTAATGTTGTTTAATCCATTTTTATTTTAAAATTTATCGGGTCGAATTAATAGTACTTAAATACGAGATAAGTTTGAACACCTGAACTTTTGATGGGAGATGAGTTGATCGAACAAAGGGTCACTCTCACTCTCTAAATGTATAGAGGATAACAACTGTAAAACCGGTACTATACGCAAACTACCGTATTGACTTGGTTCAGGAATATTATTTTATGTTACAAAGATTTGCAATATTTCCATCATGATGGTCAGACCTTAATTTGCGGAGAGCAGCATTTGTTGATGGTTGGTAATCAAATCTAACCAAGTACTTTTTTATGATTATGTCCATTTAATGTTTTGTCGTTTAAATCTGAATCTCTCTTTAAGAGTATAATATGGGTTGTTATTTTATCCAACATTTGTTCACCTAACTAAGCCTTGACAACGGATTTCATAGATAAGGATTCAATATTTGAAACATTAAAATGTTAATTAACAATTAGTCTAATCATACATCCCTCCTACTGCTATTTATTTATAGACCTGACAAATTTGATTCTCTCGAACTAATTCATTTGATCTGAGACCTGATATGAATCTCGACATGATGATCTAATATTGTTTCGAAACTTGAAACAAGTTGAATTGAACCAAAATAGACTCGAATTATAATTGGACCAATATGGACTCGAACCGAAAGCAACCCGAATTTAATTTACCCAATTTGATCTAAACTGAACATTAATTTTAACCTGATAATTGAGTTGAGGTGAATAACTAATTTATTATTATTATTATTATTATTATTATTATCTATTTTTCATCATATGATAAATAGTAAATTGATGTATGTTTTATTCACTATTTGTATTATACTACTAGTTAACCACCACATTTGATAATAATATAATGATTCAATATCATCTTCCATCCGTTAAAAGACCATCTCCGTATTTGATACAATAATTTATATTTTAAATAAAGGTATTTGATAGTTGATATGAAACATTCATTATCAGTAATCTATAGATCAGTAAAAATCACTAAATTTGATATGAAAGATATATCCGATATGAAAAAACACGTTTTTTTACAAGAATATATCAATAATTCTACATATTGATTGGACTTATACCCAACTCAATCTTAATTGACCCGAAGATCCAAAGGCTGACCCGGATCAAAAATCGTCTGATCCGATACCGACACGAAGATCTAGATGTTGACAAAAATGAAAAAATCGACTAATATGAAAAAATCGACTAATATGATATTGACCCGACCTAAAAGCTGAGCGATCCGATATTGGCCAACTTGAAAGTCGACCAATCTAATATTGACTCAACTGATACCTAACTTGACCCCGATTACTACAGACCCAAAATTAGAACTAGATCTAATCCAACTTGAATCGAGCCTAAACTAAATGTAGTTTAGACCCAAAATAACTTGATCCAAACCCAATTTGAACGCCCAATTGCCACCTGTAAAATTAGAAAGATTCTTGGATCATTCAAAGATTTCATATTGAATATATTTGCTTGGCGGGCTACCCGACAATTGGTTCAGTTGTGGTTTATAAATTATTGACAAGTCAACATAGCCTTTAGAATTTGTTCGAAAAAAAAGCCTTTAGAAAGTTTTATTTCACAATCAGGCCCAACATTTGGTAGCACATATTTGGTCTAAACTGTTTTCCAGGCCTTTATTTGGGTACCACATGGGCTATGGTTAGGGAACTATATGTCTATATCCCGTCTTGGTCTGACGTGAATGCAAACATGAAATATAGATTTTTTTGACAAATCTTAATTATAATTCTAATTTTATCTAGAGGGGAGGAGAAGAGAGGTTCTAGAGGGAAGAAAGGGGTATTCTTAGTGAGTCTAAAACTCACGACTTAAGAAAAATAAGAGAACAAAATTAAGCAGCTTAGCTAACCAGCCCCAAATGTACTTGCTGTAGAATATAGATTATTGATCGTTGTCTTATTTTTTGAAATTATATTTTCATGTTTTATTGAACGAGATTGTCTTGATCAAATAAATATTATAAATCATGTCAAGATTTAGTAACAAGAGTAATCCTATACCAACTATTTTTTAGGGAATTTTTTTGTTGCCCTATCGGTTTCCCAAGACTTTGTCCTGCCTAATTTGGACTAACCCAGAGTCGTACATCTGGCTTTCGTGAGTGAGTCTTCTAATAAATTTTTTTTGTATACACAAGACTTCGAACTCGAGACCTACTTAAGCGATATCAACCTACTTACCACCGGTGGAATCCTACTTTAACTTAGTAATGTGAGATTTGTAAGTGAGTTCTACTTTTTAGTTAACTTTAGTCAATTTTCATTAAACCAAAACGAAAAAAAAATAAGGCTCAACGGTAGTAAGTTCGTGAACTTTTGAACAAAAAACTAATTAAATTCCTCTAAAAGTCGTATATTATTAAGTCTTTGAATTCTAAAATTTCGCTAATACAATCCTTTAACTAATGAGTGACAATTAATTTTTAACGTTTTTTATCATTTGATGTCAGTGTAGTGGCACTATGTTGTCACACAGCGTATCCATAATTTTTATTTGAAAAGTTTTTAAATTATAAAAAGTAAAAAATTAAAATTACTAAAACGTTATAAGAAATTATATATTACTAAAACTTAAAATATTTAATATTTTAAATAGTACAAATTATATTAAAGCATCATTAAAAATTATAGAATTTCTAAAAAGTGATTAAATTTCTATAGAAATTATTGAAAAAATATGAAAAATCTAAAATATATTAAACTAATTATAAAACTTAATGTGTTTAAAATATTTTTAATATTTTTCACTTTTTAAATAATTTTTTGACTACCAACGAGGTTGATCCAAGTGGTAAGCAATTTGGTATCGCATAAACACGTCTCGAGTTCGAGTCCTTGTGTACGCAAAAAATCCTCGCTGAGAGAATCACCCACCAAAGCTAGGTATGCAACATGGTCGATTCGGATTAGTCAGGGGAAAGCCCTGAAAAACTGGAAGGGCAACCAAAAAAATATTTTTTTGGCTTTTTACTTTTTTTAAAATTATTTTTGAATTTTATTTATACATTTTTGTAACATTTATTTTTTTTATATTTTTAAATAATTGTACTTCTATAATTTTTAGAATATTTATCTTTTTAGGCACAATGTCAAAAATGACTTTAACGTTTGACTATATAGTCAATTATTCTTTTTGGAAGCATTTTAATGCTCAACGTTTTATTTTAGGCCAAAATGACCAATCTGTGGATGAAAACAGTTAGTCAGCTAATAGTAAATGACTTCAACTCATTTCAAGTTGTTTATCCTTAGTTGACTAATAGTTTTCCTTCACGAAGGGACTATTTTGACCTAAAATAAAATGTTAAGGGTTAATATGCTTACAAAGAGGTGAAAAGTGATTATCTAATCCAACGTTAGATGCATTTTTTGACATTATACTTATTTTTTAATATTTGTTTTAGAATTTCTCGTGCCACATGGTACTAATAACTGCAAAAATCTGTTACGACATAATAATCATAATTAGCTAAAAAAGCATAATTACATCTTGGTTTGAAGGTTTAGTTGATTTAATTTCTTAGATTGAGAGCTCACTTGAATGTAAAAAAATATAAAGACCGAATTGATTTTATTTCTTTTTGGTTCTCTTAATTGATAAGAATCTCCTCAACTTAACTAGCTATTAGTGAAAACCCTGATGCAAAACAAAACTAGCAAATAACAACCACATGAAATAAAACAGATGAAATGATTTACCATGTCGTGTAATTTACTTCTTTATAAGGAAATTTGTCCGGATTAGTGTAATTAGAACAATAAACTTCATATCAGTTAATCTGATGAAATAGGGGGTTCCACTTTCACGGTAGACGGTTTGTAGTACTAGCGTTTCTTTTTCGAGTTAGACATTTATTTTTCTTGGGTCATGTCGGGTCGTGAGTTTGTGACATTTAATTAATCTTTATTAGTCATTTTAAGTTATTCCGTTGCAATCTGTAACATATATACCGTTTTAAATCTTTTTTTAACTGCATGATTAGTGAATAATAGGAGTGCAATTTGTAAATATTAATAGAATACACTACACGAATGACCACTAAACTATGGGAGAGATTCTATTTTGACCAATGAACTATCAATTTTGTCAATTAGTTTTAATTTATCAAGAGGTTTTAGATTCCTCTTGGCTGAGAGGAGGCGATTAGAAAGAGGAAGGTTGCAGGCGACGATTTGGCATGATTCAATGAGAAGGTGATTAGTTGTCGCTTTTAGGGGATTGAACGAGGAGGCTATTTGTTGTTGCTTTTAGGGGATTGAACGAGGAGGCGATTAGTTGTTATTTTCTTCAACACACACCAACTGTTTGATTTTTGTGTGTGAAAATGGTGTTTTATTAGTTGTTTTCCCAACATGGACGATATGCAAAGCCAACGCTGCCGACAAGTTTCGATCCTGTTCATTTCTAATTTGTTTGATTGTTTATATTGTAGGGGCTTTAGAAGGCATATGGTAACCATGATGAAGTTGTGGATGTTTTTATCCCGCAGAAGCGTTCGAAACATGATCATCATTCTGGTTTCGTGAGAGTTGCTACGAGAAATGATGCTTGGCGTATTCATTTTAGTTTCTTTTACTAGACATTAGGGGCGATCAACATACTGAAAAAATAAATGCCCAAAATATGTTAATTTGGAGGAGACTGCGTCAATTGTACATCAATTTTGGCGTTGTAAATGAGGTTCTGCCAGCAATTCATGCAGTCCAAGGGGTTGCGAGTGAGAATAATTTTTTGATTCTTCACATGAGCATTATTTGGCTTTGTAATTAGTACATCAAGCTTGGGAAATTGGAGGAGCATTTGACATTGGCTGGCCTTACGAGGTTCACTTTGATGCGTGTATTGGATTCTTCGATATCATTGACATTTGAGTTGACTGAAAAGTTTTCAGAGGCATTACATGATTCAACTGTCATTTTTTAGAGATGGTTTGTTATAGTGGATGAGTGGTCAGAGAGTGTGAGCTTTATCGACATGAGGGTCTAGTTATTAGTACATAGGGTTACTCTTCATGCATGGTCCCAAGAGTCTTTTCAGAATGTGGCTACCTTATGGGATTTTCTCATTTATTTGGATGGGAATACAATGTCACCATCCTTTTGAATATGGTAATGTATAAATTATAACAGCAGTTTTACATAAAACTGATGAATTGTTGTCGTTGCATGTAGGTGACAGGTGTTTGGCAGTGCGAACTTGTAAAATAGAACATGTGATTATTCCAAATGTGAAGTGCAATTGTGAACTTGAAAATGATTGGGATGAGGTGTCTAAGAAAACGAGTGAGGACAAGAGGGAATTAGACTGTGAGGTTTGTAATTTGGAGGATTGTGGTAATGAATTTGTCTCGTTCTAACTGAGTTAAAGTGAAAATGGTAAGACCAGTAATAGGGACACAAACAGGAATCTAATTCGAAATGATATTGGTAGTGAGGCCTTGGTGATGCCTCAATTTTGGCAGAATAAATCCCTTTGGGAAGATATTATACAGTTGAATGATACCGTAGGATGAGTGGATAAGGAAAGAGAAGTTTATTTTTGTAGAACTTTAGTGGACGAGTCTTATCTTGAGAAGGTGATGAACGATTCAAATGTGGAGTTTTTGTCCCTTCACAACCGCTTGGGGTGGTTGATTGTGAATTTGCTTTTTTTGATCCAACTTCACCAAATAGGGCACAAATTATAGTTTATAATGGAGTTGATCACAAGGTTCGTTCTATGTTAGATATTGTGTTGAGTTTCTTATCCCATTTCGAAAGACAGGCTGCTTTCTTATACGTGGAAGAACATAGGGTTGCTGTAGAACGTATGAGAATAAGGGAGATTGTGGTCGATCAAAGTCATAAAAGAGTAAGGTGTTTGCTAATTTGATTTGCTAAGTTTGAGGTATTTTGTTGGCTCAATAAGTTTCTATATGCATTAGGTACTAGTTTGCGTGTTCATTTGTTGGGATGATTTGTTGTTGTTTGTGCGGTGTAAGAGGGGGTGGAGCAGGTTCAGGGACTAATTTTCTTGAGTAGGTCCGGTATGCTGTTGCGTGTGTGCAAGGTCTGTGCAAGCCAGGGGATGTTGTGATTATACTGGTTGGTGTTGTTTATGTGATGCCTGGTTAATTTGGATTTGTTTATTTAACACGTTTGTGGGGTATGTTTTGAGGTTATGTTTCTAGTCATTTTATGGTGTCTTGTTTCATTTCTAGGTATTGTTTTCCTCTGTTCCATGGTCATGTTGTACTCTTTTCCTCCATTTAGGATTAGAGAGGTTTTAAAAGAGGCACATGATCATGATATAGTATGTATGATGCCCTATAATAAAATCATACCACTTTGCCGATCCAAAAAAATTAAGCCACTGAATGTTAACTTTTGATGAGAATAATGATGTGAAAATTAAGTAAATTTGCATAATTACACGTTAGGTCCCCATTATTTACACAATCTATCAATTTGATCTTAATTTTAATTTAATTTAATAAATTTAATCCAACAATTGTATGGTGACATTTGATTGGTAGAACTTAGACTAATTAATTATTAATTCTTACTCATTTTTAAGTTAATCTATTACAATTTAAAATATATGTATCATTTTATTCTTTAAGTAATTGCATGATTGACTATTAATAGTGGTGTAATTTGCAAATAGTAATAGGGTATCTACATGAATTTCCACTAAACTATGGGAGATATTCTATTTTGACCACTAAACTATCAATTTTATTAATTAGATCATTTAACTTTTAAAATGTTTTAATTAAGCTGCTGATTGTTAACACTAAACTTTTAAAATGTTTCAATTAAGCCACTGACTTTTAACTTATGACGTGAATGATAATGTGGCAAATAAGTAAATTTGCATAATTATATGTTAGGTCCTCGTTACTTACACAATATATCAATTTAGTCTTAATTTTAATTTAGTTCAATAAATTTAAACTAAATAATTATCGTTTCTAACTCATTTTTTTAAGTTATTCTATTGTAATTTGCAACATATTTTACGCCTTTTGAAAATTGTGGTTTGGCTATTAATAGGGGTGTAATTTGGATAATACATTTAAGTCAAAATATAACAATGCATTGTTATATAACGAGCCTTGTGAGTATCTAAAGTTAATGGATTCCATATCCTTTAGCATTGTTATATTTTGACTTAAATTCTAATTGGTAATTAAGTTGTGTTTTATTGTAATTCTAGTGGTTGAAGATTTTTTGGTAATTAGAGTTTACTTTAAGGAGTAAATATCTATATTAGATAAGGGATCTGATAGAATAAGGTTTCTTGGTGACCAAGTATTTGGGTCTATAAATATAGACTAGGTTTAACCTTTTGAATTATGAGAGAATGAGAGGGAATTACTCTGGAGAGATGTAGTCACTTTTAGGTTGTCTATAACTATTGTGACTACGTTGTAGAGCTGGGTATTGTAGGGATGTTGGGAAAAGTGTTTTGGTTCCACCGGGTTATAAGATATGTACATCGGGTTTTGGGATACATGGGATATCATTTATTGTACTCTTCGTGTTCTCTATGTTGATAGTCGATTGTTCATTTCTCTCGTCCGTAGAGGTAGGCTATGCTGAACCATATTAAATCTTGTCTTATATGCATGTCTTGGTCTATGTTGTTATCGCTTTGGTTATTTTTACGCATACCAAATTTCTAACAAATGGTATCATGAGCTATGGTTCGAGTTGCGCTATTATGGAGGAATTTTTTATGCGGATTTTACGGAGCGATGTTGGAGATATGCAAGAAGAGTGTATTGCTGCAACGAGCTTTCAGTTGCAGTGGAGTAATTCTCAATCGATCCAATGGTGCTTCAATGAATATTTGACTTACCTAAAAAAATTAAAGTTGTTGAAGACTTGAAGACCAATGCTCGAATGGAATTTGATTCAAGGGGGAGATTTGTTATATTTTGGCTCAAATTCTAATTGATAATTATGTTGGGTTTTATTGTAATTCTACTTGTTAAAGATTACTTGGTAATTAGTGTTTACTCTAAGGAGTAAATATCTATATTAGGTACGAGATCTTATTGAATAAGATTTCTTGGTGACCAAGTATTTGAGTCTATAAATATAGACTAAGTTTAACCTTTTGAATTATGAGATAATGAGAGGGAATTACTCTAGATAGATGTAGCCACTAGAGAGGTGTAGCCACTTTTAGGTTCTCTATAATTATTGTGACTATATTGTAGAGATGGGTATTGTAGAAATGTTAGAAAGAGTGTTTTGGTTCCACCGGGTTCTGAGATATGTACATCGGGTTTTGGGATAAATGGGATATCCTATATTTGTACTTTCGTATTCTCTACGTTGATAGTAGATTGTTCATTTCTCTCGTCCGTGGAGGTAGGCTGAGTTAAACCACGTTAAATCTTGTCTCTTGTGCATGTCTTAGTCTATGTTGTTATCACTTTGGTTATTTTGCCGCATACCAAATTTCTAACAAGCATGATGATAACTGAACAAACAAATAACAAGAGGCCATCATTTTTCGTTGCCAATTGACAAAATTGTTGTGGTTAAATTATTAGTGTAATAAACTTGTAAATTAACTATTTACTTTTTCTCTGTTGTGAAGTACCTCATCAGTTTTTTCAGAACCTTGTTACTTTATATTTCCTAGCCAAAATATAAGAAAGTTGAATTATTTGTTAGACTTCGGAAGCTGACTTTATAATCTAAATATATGATTCTTTATAAATTGTTAACACAATAATAAATAAAAGAGCTTCACTACTAAAGAGAAGAACCGATTTGTTACTCTTTGTCCTTCGAAGATTTCGATTTGTGGACTAATATTCACTTGATATTTGATTATAGTGTTTAATAATTATATATTTTTATACCTTTCATGCCCCAACTTCTTCATCGCAACCTTTTGTTGCCGCTACTATATCAACAATTTGAAAGTGGTATATTCATCCATTCTATTGTTTCATATTTTATGTTTTGTAATTGTTTTGAACTTACTCATTTACCATTATGATTTTTTGTTTGTTTCAGGGGGATGGTAATTATCAATTGTCCGAAACGATTGATGAGCAGTCTGTCACTAAATAGAGGGCTACAAATTCAAGAGAGTTTGAGAAAAGAATTTCTCATACTTGAGATCATTATACATTCATTAAACTCCTCAAAAGGGTTTTTGCACAATGTAAGTATTATAAAATCAAAAGGTATAAAGTTGATTCTTATGTTGGCACATTCAACCTTAAAAGGCATACTGATAAATATCAGTCTTATAAAGATTATTTTGCAAAATATCCTAGTATGATAAGTTCCTTTGATCAGAAAAATATTGTGAATTATTTGTTTAAACTAATTTATTTCATAGTTATCCTTTGAGTATGGTTGAGCATGAAAAATTTAGAACTTTGCACTAGTGCTTGAATCCTAATGTGAAGAATATTTCTAGGTATACTATTACTAATTATTGCATGTTAGAGCATGACGTTACAAATTATAACAATCTGAGACGGCAAAATTAAAAAAATTCCTTATTAAATAATTGAAAGAAAGATATAGTAGAATTAAATACTTGAATGTAGATAAAAAGGATTGGAAACAAGTTGAGGCATGTAGCTAAACAATTTCCTTAAGACAGATTTTCAACCTCTCTTTTGGTGCTTTAGATCGCCGGTCATCTATCTTCCAGGATACAACAACTAGATGATTAGCTACAGTAGCATAACTACAAAGATTACGAAATATAACATTGCCTTTTTCTATCAGTGAAAACTGGAGGAGAAGTAAGTATTTTTGAGTTGTGTCTAACCTAATAGGTTTACATGGTATTTATTGGAGTTTCACATAGGAGAATACTTGAGAATAATATATTCCAAAATTAAGGTCATTAATACTATATCTGAATAAATTCAGGAATAAGCCATTAATATCGTATATTATCGAATATATATTTGTGAACTGCAAGACATTACCAAATTAATATTATAATTTAAAAGAACCACATTAATACAATACATTACCATATATTTATCATTTTGATTCGGAATATTTAAGGACAAAATAATTTGTAGTGGGTAAAATATCCGCAAGCCCCTGGAGAGCTCGATTTGTTAGGACATTCGTGTCGCCCACGTCGTGCGGGTGCGCCCTTAACCCCGATAGATTTGACAAGCTTCAATTTGCACCCCTTGCGCCTGCGCGCGATGCATAGTCTCAACCCAAGTCATTCAATGAATAGAAAGTAGGGGTGTTCATGGGCGGTTAACCGTATCGGAATGGCTTATCGGTACGACTACCGGAACACAATTTTGATATTTTGTGAACCGTTACCATCTCGTTTAAACCAGTTACCATTTAAATGGTTAATCATTTTATTCGGTACGATTACTCGATTAACCATAAATAATTTTACATTTATTATTAGAAATAAATAATATATATAATTTTAATTTTTTTAAAATATCAACCAAATAAATTAAAATAAAGTCTTTAATAATAATATACTACAATATCAAGGCGACAAAGTATTATGGTAGAAACAATATACTAAAAATATTATTACATAAAGTATTAAAGGCATACTAAAAGCATTCCCATGGCAGAATCCTTGCATAAAATGTCATGGCCATAAAGTTTAGTTAGCAGACTAATAATACACAGATGCATCGAAACAAGATAATAGAATGTATATTTTAATTCACACGTGGGTTGTGTTTAGTTAGTTATAATTACACCGGTGTAAATGCGTTATAGTTAGTTATTAGTTTAGTTAGTTGTACTTACACCGATGTAAATACGTTATAGTTAGATATTAGTTTAGTTAGCTGAACTTACACCGGTGTAAATACGTTATAGTTAGCCATAATTAGTTAGTTAGTTGAATTAATACCGGTGTAAATCATGCACTCAAGATTTTAAACCCCTTCTTCACTTCATGAACGCCATGGATGATTCAAGCTTTACAGTCCCGAGGTTGCAAGTTTATTGACCAAAACTTTACAGTCCTTGATACGTAAACTATAAATATTTATATAAAAATTTATAAATTTATTTTCAAATTTCTATTTTAGTATTATATTAAATTTTAAAATTTTAATAACAATGTAGTTATAATGATTTAGATAAATTTATAGATAAAAATAAAATAAGTAAATATTATTTAATTGTAATTATTAAAAACAGACATATAAAAATTAATATCACATCTTATAAATATTTTCATTAAATAAAATAAAAATATATTTAAACAATCTTACCATAAAAATACAATTGAAATTAAAAAATATTAAATAAATAAAAATTAAGTTAAATGTAACATCTACACCATGAACTAAATTGAAAAGATATGAAACTATGAAGAACTTAGGCCACGATTTATCCATTTCTTAAAAATAGAAAATGTTTGGCGTGCAGTCTTATGATTCATTTGAAAAAAACCCAAAAATTCTAGTGGTAATTTCGTTCAAAATGGCCAGAATTGTCTAATACCTAAGATTAAGAGGGGAATAACATTACCACCAATTAACCCAAAAAGTGCTACAGTAGGGAAAAAAGTATTCCCGCCTCTCCATAATAATTTGAAACCAGACGTGAGAATGTGATTCCAGAAAAGATTATTTCCCCTGGGAATGATATTTTCAGCGATCCAAACGCCCCCTAAGTGTTAAGTAACTAATTAAATATGACCAAAGCAAAATTAATTGCACAAATATAATAAAAATTAGTGATAATCAACAAATTAAGTATAAATATAAAATTAATTTTAAATTTCTTATCATTTTTGGTTAACCCTTTAGCCAAAAATTGTAACCGTTCCTATCTCGTTTAATCGCTAATTTTACGGGTACAGTTATCATACCATTTTCACCAATTTTTATCGGTACGGTTACCTACCATTTAATCTGGTTTTTCTTGTTTTTCGGTATGGTATTAGTTTGTTTTTTAACACCCCTACTGGCAAGTGGATTGGTGTATATAAACACTTTCCATACTTGTTATCCTACCAATGTGGGATATGGGTTTTTTCATTTCCGTTACACAATTCACAAGTACCCTACTTTGAGAATCAATTTCTCATTCATCACTCAACCGTTTTGAGTATATGGGATACCTTTGAAAAGGTCTCATGGAGTATAATATGAATTAATAAATTCATCATTCGAATATTTACCTTTACCCATAGAAAATATGACCTAATGTTCCCAATTTATCTTGTCTTTTCCAACATTCCCTCACATGAATGAAATTGATGATTTTATCAAAAATATTTTTACTTGATTTAGTGATGGACTCTATAATTGATAGCTGCATAGAATAGGTAAGTGTCATCCTTTGAACATTCCCTTGTGAAAGTATATTTACTTTACTAGTTGACAAGTAGACGCGATATCCTTGAACTATTCTTCCATTTGTGTAAACGATGATATACTTCACATAACTATCTTTATGACAAGAATATTAGTCTCATGGGTATGTTCGTATAGTTGTGAACACTGTCTGGTTGTACAAGAGTTCACAAAAACTATGCCTACTAGTCTCCTTGAACCGACCCCACTCCACTCTCACATAGGTGACTTATGTTGCTCAGCTCACCGAAGCACAAAATGGTCATTAAAAGCTTTACTTAGCCTAATCCCCTTTGATCAATGTTTACATAATAGGAACGAACTTGAGATAAGAACCCCCACAATGAGCGCACAAGGTCTATACAATTAGGTTGTCCCTTTGAGCCTAGATCTTGGGATCTCTAGTCAATTAGGTAGGGTTTTCCTTCACATAACACCTTTAATTTCCACGGGCTTTAGTCCCATTTCTTTTGATGTTTTATCAACTTGATCTCGATTTAACCCTTTGGTTAGTGAATCTATAATGTTATCCTTTGATCTTACAAAATCAATGAGATAACTCCGTTTGAGATCATGCAATTTTGGGACACACAAGGACAAGGTATTTCATGCGATCTACTACGCTAGCAAGTTTCTAACTGAAGCTCAAATAAGTTATACTACTACTGAGAAAGAGTTATTAATAATAATTTTTGCTTTTGATAAGTTTCGTTCTTATCTTGTAGGTGCAAAAATTATAGTTTTACTGATCATTCTGCTTTGAGATATCTTTTTGCTAAGAAAGATGCGAAACTTAGACTATTCCGTTGGAGTTTATTGCTGCAAGAGTTTGATATTGAAATAAAAGACCGTAAAGGGTCAGAAAATTAATTTGTTGATCGCATTTCGAGGTTGGAAGCAAGAAACAAAGATGAGAATAAGTTGCAAATTGTCGGCGCATTCTCTGATGAAAAACTTTTCGTTGTGGATGCAATACTAGTACGCTGATATTGTGAATTTCTTGGTTTGTGGAAAGACTCCTGTTTGTGTAATCGGGCATAAAAAGGCTAGATTTCTTAGAGATGTGACAAAATATCATTGGAATAAACCTTATTTGTTCAAGGTTTGTAATGACAATATAATCTGACGCTGCGTCCCTGAGGAAGAAATGAAGTATATTCTACAACATTGTCATAATCTCCTCATGGAGGGTATTTTGGTGGAATGAGAACGACTACAAAAGACTTACAATATGGATTTTATTGGCCGTCATTGTTCAAAGATGCTCACGAGTTCGCTCAATGCTGTGACAAATGTCAACGCACCAGTCCATATCTAGGAGAAATGAGATGCCACAGCAGCCAATAATGGAAATCGAGTTATTTGAATTTTGGGGATTGGATTTCATGGGTCATTTTCCTAATTTTTTTGGACATCTATACATTTTGGTTGCGGTTGACTATGTTTCAAAGTGGATAGAATCCGTTGCAGTGCCTAAAGATGATGCCAAAACAGTCTTGAAGTTTTTTCACGAGCATATACTCGCACGCTTTGGAACACCAAGAGAATTGATTAATGATCAGGACAAGAATTTCCACTGCAGCCAGGTGGCTACTGCATTGAAACACTATAGAGTAAATCATAGTTTGAGCACAACATATCATCCTCAGTCTAATGGACCGGCAGAGGTATCTAATCGAGCAATTAAAAACATCTTGGAAAAAGTGGTAAACATCACTAGGAAAGATTGGTCCTCTCGATTAGATGATGTATTGTGAGCTATATGTACCGTATATAAAACTCCGTTAGGAATATCACCGTATCAACTTGTTTATAAAAATCTTGTCATTTGCCTATAGAGCTTGAACATAAGGCCTTGTGGGCTCTTAAGCAAGTCAACCTTGATTATGAGGTAACAGGAAAATAGCGATTGCTGGATATTACTAAATTAGAAGAAATTCACCACAACGCTTATGAAAATGCCTCTATTTACAAGGACAAAAGTAAGCGTGACATGATAAAATTATTTTTCAGCGACAATTCAGAGTCAGACAGTTGGTGTTGCTATTCAATTCAAGATTGAAATTGCACCTAGAGAAACTGAGATCAAGTTGGTCTGGACCTTTTGAAGTTAATAAAGTATTTCCACACGGTGCAGTCATAATCAAAGACACAAGAGGGGGAATTCCATTCAAAGTCAATGGCCAACGACTCAAACTCTATTGTGGTGATTTTGATCCTGGGAATATTGATACCATTAAATTGGTCAAACTTGTTTGAAATTCTCTTTAATTGCTTTATTAGATTTAGATTTTATTTTCCTTGTTTTTTCTTTTAATTTCCTTTATTCGAAGCTAGTTGCAGCGAGACTGGCAAAAGCTGCGTCTGTGGACGATGAACAAGAGGTCAACACTCCAAAGCATCACCGCTGTTCATTACAGCTATGAATGTGGCCAGTGATGCCAATAAAGAAGAAGAGCCAGAGAATGAAGAGAAAGTTGGACATGATGAAGAAGAGTCTCCTTTACCCAAGAAGGAAAAGAAGAGAAAGCGCTCAAAGTCCAAGGAGAAGAGCAAGAAGAAGCGCAAAGAAAAAAAAAGAGCAAGAAGAAGAAGAAGAGATGCTTCTCCTTTTCCCAAAAGCCAGAGAACTGAGTTAGTTTTTTATTTTTTTATTTTTAGGCATGTATTTCATATAGTGTAATTTCATTTTGTATTCTTGTATTTTCATTACATTTATATTGTCATTGTAATAGCATTTAGTTATAATATCATTGCATTCATCATTGTAACCACAAGTTGTCATTAAATTTTATCATTGCATTTTGCTTTCTTTTGCATTGGGGACAATGCAATCTTTAAGTTTGGGGGTATACGCCTCGGAGTTGAAATGCACCCATATTTCAAAATTTTTTCTAAGCAAATGCAAGGTTCCCTTGGTGTTGAAAAATCTTTTGCTTGCATTCGATGTGTAAATCTTGAATTGTTCTGATTTTTGATAAGTTTTTTGGATATACACTATGATGATTTCATTTTTAACTCTGCCTTGATATATTTGTTTGTTTGATTAGAGAATATCTAACATCATTCCTTTATTTTTTGATGACTTTTGCCTATTTTAGCATGTGCTATATATATTAGTATATCTTATTAAGTATAAATAAAAGGCATTCCAATGTGAGTGCAATAAAATAAAATAGCTTTAAGGGGGAACACTCCTCTACATGCGTTAGAAAAATAAATCTGGCCAAAGGCTGTCGTTGCATGAGTGTGTGTCATTGTAATGAAGTACTTCATGGGAGTTTGTTGTACAACATCATACTTCTAAGGGATTAGGTTGCATTCATTGTTCGATATTTCTCGCTACATTAAAAAAAGAGAAAAAGAAGAAAAATATATTAGATATTTATATTATGTTATGTGTGGTATTAAATAAATGCTGATAGGTGGAATGAAAATGAGATAATAGGCATGATGTTAGGAATTCTTGAAATTCTTGCTTATCTATTGATTTGGAGTTGATTATGCAAATTTCTATCTTGTCGATGCAAAGAGTTTATTGGCTGATTGGAATGATTCAAGTATCTAGAATGCATCTAAACTGTTAATGGACCTTTTTACTTTAAATTTTACTTGAGGACAAGTAAAAACTCAAGTTTGGGGATGTGATAGCTCCTTTAAGAACATGTATTTTCCCTAGATTTATAGATCTAATAGTCCCTACATCTGTGTTTATTGCATCCATTTCTACATTTTCATATTTATTTCTGCATTTTATCTTAGTCTCACTTGCTCTTGTTTTATATATTTTTGCCTATTTTGCCTTGTTGTCACTGCATTTATAATGTCTCTGTAGTGGGAGTTTCATCACTACAGTCAGCTCGACACTGCGTCTGCCAGCTGTCTAGTTTTCTAAAGGAAAATGATGACCATGCTAGCTGTAATATTTGTTATAACAGATTTTGTACGACTATGAGGAACGCAAATCACCTGCAGGACATGTGTCCTTCCTTGGGCAGCCTATAAAAGGACAAATCTGGAAGAGAGAGAAGGTTATGCTATTCCCATTTTCATATCATTTTCAACCGTTGAGCTTTCTTTACCCTCTCATGGCGGCTTGAGCTCATTTCTGGAGATCTGAGGTAAAGTGATGCAGATTTATCTGAGGAAAAGAGGAATCAAGTGCGAAATCGAGGAAAATACCTTTTTATCTTCTTAAACTCTTCTTAATTTAAATGTTTGTTAGAGATTACTCTTGTATTTCATGGTTAATCGATGATGGTTTAAACTTTTGAGCTTTATGAACTTGTTAAAATCTTTTCTTCAGTTTAATATATATTTGTATTAGCTTTTTTCTTAAGCTTTAATTGTTGGATCTGATTTATGTTTTACATGAGAGTGTTAAACTAGCCACAAACATCGACTGATGCAGTGACAAGTTAGGTTAATGAGTTTTACAATAAAAGTTGAATGGATACAACAGAGTTGATCCAAATGTTCAAAGGGTTATAGATCCAAATTACGACGAGAGTTGAAGCTGCTCTACATCTCTGAGTCAATAGTTGGGGATTAAATGGAAGCTAATACTCAAGCTGACCTTCTAATTGCTTATTGAGCAATCTTATTCCCTCGAAGTGTACTTGATCTTTCTGCCAAAGTGAACCAAGGAGATCTAGGCTTTACTTTCACATTTCTCTATCTCTTTATTTACTATGTTATTGCTACCACAATTAATCATTTATTCATCTCATTATCCTTTTATTGCAACCACCATTGCCCCACAAATTCCACTTTTATAGTATTTCATTGTAGTTACATAAGTCTAAGCTGAATACACCATCCTCGTGGGATCGATATTCAAACATGATTTCCCTATTTCTATTCTTTTATCGACAGTGTAGCTTGCACTAATAGTGTGACATTTTCTCACTGATCAATAATATTTTGTGCTATCATCGATGAAGGTAATAAAATATTTATTCCCTCCTCTAGTTTCAACAAATTTTAAGTCACAAACGTTGCTATGTATTAGATCGAGCAGCTCATTATTTCTTTCAAAAGTTTGAAATGAAGACATTGTTAATTTTTCCTCAACACATTTTCACATTTATGTTTATAATTAATATGAAACGAATAATGTGTTCCAAGTTAATTAATATACTCAAAGTATCATAATTAACATGTCCGAGCCTACCACACCATAAACTAAGTAACTCAAACATATAAATGGAAAAGGAAACGATATTCTTATTCATCTTCTTAGCTTTTACAGAGATAACATTGAGTTTCCTTGTATCATTCAATAAATATCCCCTACGTAAAAACATTCCCCCTTAAACAAAATCAGATTTTAGGACTTAAACATCACTCTACATTCCTGAACACTTATGAGTGTCCCAGAAACAAAGTTTTTGCGTATGTCAGGAATATACAACACATTATGCAGCTTGAGTTCTTTACCAGAAGTCATATTTAAGACCACATTACCTTTCCCCTTGAAAGTCACAAAATTGCCACATAGAGCTTCTCTCCATTGTCACAAGCTATCAACTCAAAAAAGAAGTCATTATTACAACAAAGTATCAAGTCACCATTCTCTTGGGTTAGAGTCAACCATGTTGACTTTAGAGATCACAAAACATATATGCTAGTCCTTTATGCCCTTAGCAATTCCTTCCACAGAATTGGACTCATGAGCTTTGGCTTTCTTTAGATGTCTACATTCATAAGAATTGTGCCCCACCTTGCCACAATTAACACATTCCTTGGAATTTCTCCTTCTTCGAAATTCCATCTTTAGGTCCCATCTTCAACCTTTTTTTAGGTTTTTCCCTTCTTGAAGTCCATGACTTCTACCAAGTTTGCCTTAGCCTCTTTGAAGTTGTATTTGTTGAGCTTTTTGGTATTGCTTCTATTGTCCTTTTCTATTCAAAGTCTGACAATCAATCCTCCATTTTCATTTCCTGTCTTTTGTGCTTCAAATAATTTTTGAAGTCATTCCATCCAAAGGGTAGCTTTTTAGTGATGATTGCCACATGGAAGGATTCTCTTATGAGTAGGGATGGAAAACAGGTGGGGCAGGTGAGGCAACCCCTCGCCCATGCCTATACCACCTAAAATTTTGATATCCACCACCAACCCACTACCCACAACGTGTACAATTTTCAAATCCATACCCGCCCACGTGAGTACATTCTCAAATCCATCCCCACACCCACTACCCAAACCGTGCCCGTTTGTACGCACCCGTACCCGCATAACAAGTAACCACTAATGTCAAATTATGTAAAAACAAACCATAGACTTTTTTAAAGAAGAGTAGAATTTCACATACTTTATTGATTGATCTAGTGCATATATATAATACATTTACACCGATATAAATTTAACTACAACTAACTAACTATAGCTAATTTAACTAAAGCACATTTACACCGACATAAATTCTACTTTACAACCTGATTAATTTAAGCTCTATCATAAACTATCCTTTTTCAAACTAAACTAATTGAATTTAAAGTTTACAAACTTAAGGAGCAACGTAGATTTTAAAACAAACCAAGATCTTAGTACATAAAACACCATAATAAAAGGCATAATACAAGTCTACAAACATAAATGGTCCAAAGTTCATACAGTGGGGATACGGTGCGGGTAAGGTCTCAAACCCATCACCTACCCACTACCCACAGAGGGTATGACTTTTGACATCCACACTCGCCCACTGCCTACCAAACTCATACCCATCCCTGCCTCAACTGGGATGATGCGGTGCGAAATCTATAAAAATGTACCCGTCTACCATCCCTACTTATGACCATTCCTTCTGCAAGAATTACATGAATAATCAGTTGGAGTTCATCCACTTGATCCACAAGGGGTAGCTTTCCAGTGATGGCTGTCACATGGAAGGATTCGCTTATGATCATTCCTTCATTAAGAAATCTATGAACAATTTGTTGGAGTTCCTCCACTTGACTCATAAATGGTTTAGAATCAACCATACTGTAATTATTCAAGAATTTGGCAACTAAAAACTTTTTAGCTCTAGCATCTTCGAATTTGTATTTAGGGTCCAATACATTCTACAATTCTTTAGTCGTTTCATAAACAACATACACTAGATACAGTGAATTCTTTAATTCATTAAGGATATAGTTCTAGTATAAGAAGTCAGAGTTCTTGCAAGCTTTAGTAATATTGAAGGCGGTAATATAGTCTACCTCTTCGTCTCTCTCTCCTTGTTTAACAATTAGAGGATATTCCTGCAAGAACTTTGCCAAGTTCAACATGGTCAGATAGAACAACATCTTATGTTGTCATGTCTTGAAATTTTGTCCATAGAATTTAGTAGGCTTCTCGTTCTGGATAACAGTCACTATCTTTAGGTTTAGATACGAAACTTGCTTCGAAGTCTAAGTCGGTATTGACACTCTAGCGTTCGAGATGAATGAATTGGTGGAGTCTCTCGTAGTAATTGTTCTATTAAAAAAACCGAACTGAAGTTAATAATAATTCTAATAAATAAAAAATTAATTCTCGTTTATTTTTTAATTTATTAACAGTAATCAATGTTACTTCCTATGACAATTTCTATTGAGCACATTTTCCACTTTGAGATCAAACAAACCCGTTGAAGCGACAAGATAAATCCCGAAAACGTATTTATTTGCTATCTCAATTTCATTAGAGTTTTCAATTTATCGTAGATTAGAAGAAAGGAAGAAGAATAATCTGTCTTAAGATTGTTACAAATTATAACAATTTGAGACGACAAAATAAAAAAAAAATCCTTATTAATTAATTGAAATAAACACCATACATAAATGGCTAAAGGGGTATTTTTGCCCTCGAGTTCAACCAAAATTAGCAATTTAGCCCCTCACGCGAAAACACAATTAGTTAGGTCCTAAAGTTCACAAATTGCAACAAATTAGCCCCTGTACTAACGTTGACTATTACAGTGCTGACGTAGCAGTTAACGGTGCTGATGTGGCAGTACATCTGCGATAATGACATGACAAAGGGGCTAAATTGATTTTTTAACTGAATTCGAGGGCATAATTGAATTTTTTCCTAGTTTAGAGGCATAATTCATTTAATTGAATGTTCAATAACTTATTTAATATTTAAGCTAAAAAATAAGAAATTATAAAAATTTTAAGAATATTAAAACTAGATAAATAATTTATTTAAATTTCAAGTTAATTTAATCGATTTATTTAGTTTTAGAATAAAATTGGATAAATAATTTGGCTTTTCAAGTTGAATTTTTACAAATAGAACATATGAAAAATCGATTAACAAATTGGTATAAAGATCCTTTGGGTCCTTGATAATTTTAAAAATAAGAAAAGTGAGAACTCTCACAAAAAATCAAAATGTTCCTCATTTAAAAAAACCAAAAACTTAATAAAAATAAATAAAATATTTAAAAAATCATTGAAGGTAAAAACTAATGTAAAAAATAAAATATATTAGAGATTAAAAATGATAAATAAAAAAATAAAAAATGTTTATAAAGTATTAAAATTTTGAACTCTTTTATTGAAAAAGTCTCGACTTCTTTAGTTAAGTATTACCATTCGTTAAACAAATTTTCAATAGAATCATCCTTGTATTAAAATAACAATAAAACTCAAATTTACTTTCGCTTTTGTACATCAAATTGATGCTCATTAATATTTGATGTAAAAAAACAAAGGAGAATTTTGGTTTTTTACTACTTTAATACTATGATGATTCCATTGAAAATATATTCAAGAAATATTAGTAGGCTTAGCATAGCCAGAAAAAGTCGAAGACTTTTTAGATGGTTTATAAATATTTTTAAATTTTGAATTTTTGTATTTATAAATGTTCATATTTTTAATTTTATGTTTTTACTTAATTTTTTAAATTCATTATAGTGTTTTTATTTTTTAATATTTTATGAATATATAAATATTTTTAAAATTTTAATAATTTATTATGTTTTAGCTTAAAGATTAGGCAAGTTATCGAACTTTCAATTAAAATCAATTATGCCCTTGAACTCAGAAAAAATCAATTATGCCCTCGAATTCGGTTAAAAAATCAATTCAGCCACTCTGCCATGTCATCATCACACGTGTACTGCCACGTCAACACTATAATGGTCAAGGTTGGTTAAGGGGCTAATTTGCTGTGCAATTCGTGAACTTGAGGACCTAATTGACTATATTTTTGCGCGAGGAGCTAAATTACTAATTTGGGTCGAACTCGAGGGCATAAATACCCTTTTAGCCTATAGAAATAAATACTTGAGTGTAAATAGAAAAAATGACTGGAAACGAGATGAGGCCTATAGCTACACAGTTTCTTTAAGACATATTTTTGACAACTCTTTTGGTGCTCGAGATCGCCAGTTGTCTATCTCTTATGATACAATAAATAGATGATCAACTATAGTAACACAACTACAAAGATCATGAACTATAACCTTGTCTTTGTCTATCACCAAAAACTAAAGAAGAAGAAAATATTTTTGAGTTGTGTTTAACCTAATAGGTTTTACATATGAGAATAAATGAAAATAATATATTCTAAAATAAAGGTCAATAATACAGTATCCGAACAAATTCTGAAATAATCCATTAATACTGTATATAATCGAATATAGATTCGTGAACTTCAAGGCATTACCAAATTAATATCCGAATTCAAATGAACCACATTAATACAGTATCTTATCATATATTTATCCTTTTAATTTAGAATATTAAAAAAGATATATCACATTTAAGGAAAAATAATTCGTAGTGGGTAAATATCTACAGGACCTCGAAGGGCCCGATTGGTTTGGACATTCACCCCGCTCACATTGTGTACGTGCGGCCCCAACTCCAATAGGTTTAGCGAGCTTTGATTTGCACCCACATGCGCCTGCGCGCAATGCATAGTCTCAATCCAAGTTATTCAATGACCAACAAGTGGGTTGGTGTATATAAACACTTTCCATACTTGTTATCCTACCAATTTGAGATATGAGTTCTTTCATTTCCCTTAGACCATTCACAAGTACCATACTTTGAGCATTAATTCTCATTCATCACTCAATCGTTTTGAGCGTATGAGATATCGTTGTAAATGTCTCATGAAGTAGAATATGAATCAATAAATTCATCATATGAATCTCTACCTTTACCCATATAAAATATGACTCAAAGTTCCTAATTTATCATGTCTTTTCCTACGCATGACAAACATAAAAAACTTCTACTTGATTTCCTGCATTTTGTTTCAAGTCGTATTTTTTTACTTCTAATGGATGGTCTACTTGCACTTCACATTCTTATTTTGCTTTTACTACACATTATGCAGATAATAACTAAAACTTCAGTCTGAAATATTGAGTTTTTGTCATTTCCTCCTCCCATAATGGTGAGTTAATTTTCAAATTTTTGAAAAAAAGATGTTATACAAGTAGAGTCTTGAAAATAATGCTTTTTTACCATAACCCTTAACAATGAATCTGCAAATGACAAAATGGTTAACCATCTTAGAGATGATTTGCAAGCTATTTTTCCTCTTCCATGTAATGGTGAATATTTTTCATATAAGGTGTATTGTCCAGATTCTGAATTAATAGTTTAAAAAGGCTTGTAAGTAATTGATTATTTCATTACAAAATTGCATAAATTAGTTAAGTTTATTGGTTCTTCTAATCCTCAAATTTGTAGCTTTGAATTAGCCGTTAAAAATTACAAATTTTCTTTTCGTAGTAAATTGTTGTTGCATTTTCCTTCTTGATGGGATTTTACTTAATGATTTTTAGGACAATTGATGCTAAATCTGTCATTATTTTTTTTTTCAATAGACAAAATAACTTGGCTGTAATTAGTGATGATGAGTGGGAAAATGCTCAAATAATTTTTTATTTTCTTGAACCTTTTTTATGAAATTACTACGTTGTTCTCTAGATTTAAGTATCTTACATCTAATTTTTAGATGCTAACGTCGTACAATTGAAAAGTTATTGTGCGACGTTTATAATAATCATTGTGAGGGCATTTCTACAATGACACGACCTATGCTTAATTTATGAAAAGTATTGGTCTGATCACACAATGATTCTCTGTTTTGAAGTATTGATTGATCCACTGTATAAATTTTAATTTCTAACGAAGTTGTACAATATTCTTTATGTTGAGCACGAGTTTTAACGTAGGGTAAGCTCCGCATATAATAAGTTTCTTGATTTATATAATTTTCATTCAAAATCTGCTTATTTTTCTTCTTCTTTTGTCCAAAGTAGCACATCTTTTAACGCAAGTCATTAAGTTCTCGTCTATTTCGCCCATTTAAAAAATCTAATTTATTTCCAGTTATTTTTTCTTTTCATAATGATAATGTAAATAAGTTTCTGTATTGCATATTTTTAATTGATTTTTAATATTTTGCATGTTTGAATTTTGATGTCAATTCAGTGATTTATAGGAGTGGATAACTGATGTTGACTCTTATGATGATTTGCCTCTTCCTCTCGTATTGAAGAATTTGAGTTTAATATTTTAGAGTATTAAAAATATATAAAGTGTTTCTTATTCGGTACTTTCTTGTATGACTAGAGATATTTTAAGATATTTTAATCATTCTAATTTCTCGCATGACTATACATTTACTTCAATATTTATTAATATTGTTTGTTCACTTGGATTTTTGGTTGTTGCTTAATGGATTTTTTATTTGGTTTTCCGGATTTAAAAAATAAGATAGTATTGTATTTAGAAGTTCATTTGCAACCTTAATATATATTGGTGCATGCACGTCAAGAAGTACTTTTCACAAATCACAACTTTCTCAAGTTATAATTATATTAGAATATAGTTCGCTTCTTTAAAAATCATCACAACTTTCTCAAGTATATATTTAAGTAATTCAACCAATTTAGAACATAAGGAATATAGGGGAGTTATGTTTTCAATTTTTCATGAAAAAAATAATTTTCACATTAAGTGGAAAATTACTGTGTTAAAATTAATTTCGTATGATTTTTGAAATAACTATAAGAAAATAAATTTAAGAAATTTTAACAATCAATATATTGTAATAATAGTGAAGTAAAAATGTTGAAATTTTCGATTAGAACAAATACTTAGTAAACATTAAACAAAAAATACATTAAGTCAATTAGTCAATCTCTTTAAGTTAATTAATTACATGTCGTGTCAATATTAGTTTAGGTCAGTTAACAAGTCGAGTCTATAAAGGTGAGGTCTATAACATGTCGGGTTGGTAACATGTCAAGTTAAATTGGATCTCGAGTCGTTTCAAGTCGAGTTATATAAGGTATTTACTAAGTTAATTTTAATTTTAGGTTCATACCAGGTCGGATTCAGATATCATATTACCGGGTTCAAGCCGTTCTCAAGTTGGATGGAGTTTTAGTTTAGATTATTGGGTCCAACTCAAGTTCGGGTCAACATCAGGTCAGACTCATATAGAGTTCAAGTCATCACCACCTTAGGTCAGATCAAATTTTTTTACACTCCTAATGACAACTAACGACGTAGTGCTCATTTTGTGAAAAAAAATCCAAAATTTAATGTACATTTAGTAACTTTTAAAAATTTAATGCCCAAAAAGATCATTTTTAACATAGTTCAAAGATCATTCGTGTATTTTACTCTTGAGTTTACTATATTGATATAAGAGTTTACTCGTGTTAGCTATGAGAAATTTGTTATACATCTAGTTATTAAGGTCTAAGATAAATTTTTTAAATATATTATTAAAAAATTGTATTTAAATATCAAATAATGTTAATCAATTTAAGTTCATAGTCTTAAAAGAATTCTTAGTCAACACGGATTACTTAATCAATTTCATGTAAAAGGATTTTAGTTTTTTATATACTTTTCTATTTTTTATTATTTTAAAAAGTATTTTTTAAATGTCAAATTAGGTTAATCAATTTAAACAAATATCTATTATTACGAATCTCTATGTAAAACAATAACAATTATTATAATTTATCTAGGGATTTTTAACATATATTTGTTACAAGGTCTTTACTACCCATATCTCTCTCTACACATAAATAGGAGAATATTGAACGCTAAAACATGATCGATCTCACATTCTTTTATATGTTGTACCAACGACAATGTTAATTGAGTCAAACTAATCGGCATCTAAAGAATTTTTAAATGTAAAGTATTATACTAATCAATTTTCATATATGAATGAATTTGTATCTAAAATAATAAAAAATACTATTATCATTTATCAAAAGAATTGTTTTATAAATTTTTTAAATGTTAAATCGATATTTTTTGAATAGTCTAAAAGTAATTACAGGGTAGTATATGTTCATACATATTCTTAATCTTTTGACAATGCATAAAGGCCTTGTAAACAAAGCGATTTGAACATGTGTCTCCTCGAATGAACATCATCCGCTTTTCCACTGAGACACTTCTTGGGTTCAAATCAATATTATGTTAAAAATCTATTAAAAAATAAAATGTTAAAAGTAACTGGTACTTTAGTTAATTTAAAAATTTCTTCCCCACCCTCCCCTAAAAACCGAAGTTGTGTTATTGAGTTTTGCAATTAAACTTAATTCATGGGGCAAACGAATTACAATGGTTAGTTAAATACCATATATGTATAGTTACATGTATTTGCATTGAAATTCAATTTAATATATATATATAATTATACCATGTGCTGGCGGTAGAAACAAAAAGTTTTTACAAGTTTAGAGTTTAGGGATTCAGTTAAGGTTTATGATTTAGGGGTTCAAATTTAGGTGTTTAGGATTTAGGGGTTGTGGTTAGAATTTAAGGTTTATAGTTAGAGTTTTAGGGTCTATAGGTTAAAACCTAAATCCCTAACATATTATTCTAAACCCTAAATTCTAACCTTAAAACCTAATCTAACTACAACCTATAAATCCTAAACACCTAAACTTAAAACCCTAAATTACAAACCCTAAAACTAAAACAGTTGTGAAAAATTTTGAGGATGCATGAAATATTTTATCAAAAATGTATATATATATAATAAAATAATAATTTTAATAGTCGGATGAAGCGGAGTAAAGTGAGCTTTGGTGATTGAGAACAATATGAAGGTTAATGCAATGGCTAGCGGTTTGCACTTAAAGATGAATATCCCAAGTCAGTTGGAAAGGACACGGGAGAGAAATTGTTCCATGGAAAAAAAGAGTGTTGTTATTTTTAGATGATTGAATTCGAGTAATTTGTTTATACGATTTGTGCATTATTAAAAGGTTAAGATTATAATTACACTAGATAGGTCAAAAAATCTAAATAAATTAAAATTGAAGGTCTAAATAAATAAATATTTCTATACATGTATAATATAAAAAAATTAGTAACAACTAACCCTAAATTACTGTGTAGCTTCGTAACTATAGATGTGTTTCCTTTTTCCTATCATCCTAATACAGGAAACAACATTCAATCAGATATATTCTTTGTTTTTTCACATATGGTTTAATATTCAAGTGGTTCTAGTGGAAAAGGGGGATGAAATTCATCCTAGGAGACCGGATTCAAAACACTTTATATGCATGGTGTGTGTGCATTGTCAAAGAAATATGAATATGTATAAATAGATATTGTTGGAAAATAATGGCGATTATGAAAAATGAAGAAGGGAGAAAAATGTCTGAGGCATGCACAAGACATTGTCCTTAAGGATATTTCGCAATAGTGCATACCCTCCAGGATTCAACGACCCTTCTGTAGTGTAGGAAACAGAAAGAACTAGAATAAATGATACTCAGTTAGGAGAGAACGAGAAAGTAAAGAAAGTTACCTTGAATTGGATGATCTTTGAAAGCATGTAAGCATTGTATTTATAGTACCATGTATGCCCGAAAGGGTTTTAAAATAGTAAGTAATCAAGGGTAAATCCGTCATAAAATAAAATAGGTGGTTCAAAAGAAAGATACTTTAAAATTTTGGAATGAATGGTTGAAAATAAGATTCTCTCATATTGAAATGAATGGTTAAAAATCACTTAAAGATAAATGATAATAAAAATAAATTGAACCTCTAGTTCACGAACATGAGAAAATTGACCGATTAAAAGTGAATTAGGTTTCTTGGCCGAAGCTCGTGTGGGCGAGACCACCATAATTTTTTTTCTCTTACAAGCCCAATACCAAGTTTTTACATTTAAACCAAAGCCAAGTGTTATTTAAAAGAAATGTGGGATTTTTTGAAATATAGTAAGTAACCTTATATTTTTATAACAATCCCCCACTTATTTCAAAGAAGGCTTAAATGAAAAATAGGTGCCTAAAGTATGCCTTTTTTGAATTTTAGGTGCCTAAAGTATTTTTTTTATAAAAATAGGTGCCCAAAGTTTCAAAAATTAAAATTTTAGGTACCCCAAATATGCCACATGTCAAGCATTGTTTGGTTAAAAAAATTTTAACACCCATTAACGGCCAGGCACCTAAAATTATAACTTTTAAAACTTTGGGCACCTATTTTTCATTTAAGCCTTTAAAGAATGATTCAAAAAATAAGAAATGATTTAGCTGAGTATTCTGACATAATATTTTCATTCTGGTGTCTTTTTAGACTATGCACCAGAATTTAAAAAATGAGACATAACTTACTGAGTGTTTGGTTAAATACGTTTATATGAACCAAAAACTCAATATGTAAGCTATCATTTTCATTAATCATATTATATCTATTCTTGCTCTTTATCTCAGTTGTGAACTAATAGGTCATGTTTGTGCCTGAATTTTCATAAGTGCTCTAGAGACTTTACCATAAATCTCATAAAAGTGGGCCCACTTCACACTTATATAGGTCAACCCATCAAGTGTATTCTGCAGGTCAATACACCACCTATAAAGGATATGGACTTAATTAAGATTTTTTCCATCCTCATTGTCCTTACAGTTTTAACACTACTTACACTATAGCAAGGGACAAGATAGTAATTTATAGTGTTCCCATCTCTAGATCAAGCAATGACTTGTTATTACCCATATGAACCTTCTTCATGGGATCGCCAATCATAAAGGTCGAATTACCATCATTGTTAATTTCTTATATTGGCATAAGTCTCATTCCAATCGATGTTTCATTTACTAGTTTTCTTTTCAGGGGTTTAGTTAGAGGATCGACCAAGTTGTAACACCCTTAACATATACTGTAGTACGAATACACATTAAGGCTGTCACAATATTATTTAACAGAGTTCTAGACTCGTAATAATTTTTTTTCTAACATAAAACTAGTTTATAAAATAACCCTTTCTCGACTTTCGAAGTATTCATAGCTTATTTGCAGATTGCTAGTTTTGACACTGAATTGGTTTATAAAACATGTTAGTCAGTTATTAAAATAAGTATGTAACTCAGGGTGAAAACTAGGTACACTGCCTAGGCCATTTCTTAAATTTAAAATCGTTACACGATAAACGATAAATAAAATTTCACCCGATTAAATATCATCATCGGAAATTCCTTAACCATACGAATAATTCATATTTATTTGTCTATTAATCAAACTTATACCTTTAAAACAACTAAAGAATAAATTGATACATGCCCACTAGAGAATATCATAAATTAGAATGTCTTACTGATGTTTGGCAGATTACAGCTTGATCAACATGCTTGACTCCTCTTCTGGTAAGTTTCCAATAACCTACGTGTGAAACAACACAAGCTAAGTATTCACTTAGTGAGGCAACAATAAATTAAAGTAAAGCATTTCAATGTATAGAAATAACATAAATAAACAAATTATTGTGTATATTATATAAAAATATAGAATCGTATAAAACTGACTTATCAAAGTCATTCCTCTGTCATGTAACAGTGCAATACAGTTCATGCAAAATGGCAAGCGAGTCCCAACTGCAGCTTATATAACATGATATATATGTCAATGCATCAACTTTCACATTGCATTAGACATTGCATTAGTAATGATTTACTACATGCTAATGTCATAAGACTTTCATGCTTCTTCATTTGTCATAATATGTCATCTATGCATCAATGCATGAGTATATATATATATATATATATATATATATATATACCATGATAGAAGCTAATGATATGCTTGTTCAATTCCTTTAACACCATATCAATACTTACCATTAATGTTAAGCTTTCAAGCTTAACTTACTTACCATTTTCATGCATGTTAACATAAGTAACATCACATGTACTAACATATATCAAAGTAGTAAGTTTAATTCTTATCAATACCATTGCCATTTATATCAACAAGCTCTCAAGCTTACCATCTTGTTTTTCAATTTATTTAGCCCAAAGTATTGAAATAAGAGAATCTAAGTACACGAGTCGTCCTCGTATACCCAACCTTCATTGACTATACATATACCCAACCTTCCTTGAGTATATATGAATTTTGCACCGAAGTGCTTTAATATGTACCGAAGTACTTCCGTATACCTAACCTTCCTTAAGTATATATGAATATTGCACCATAGTGCTTAGAATATTTATATAGCTGTTCATGACTCTATGGCTAGCCAACTATACTTTTAAATCTCTAAATCATACCTGGGCTTTATATCATCAAATATTTCATCCATGGCAATGTATATCAATGTATATCAACATTGGGCAGTTCATACCCGAAATAACATTTCAAACTTACCTATGTAAGTAATCAAATGATCAATGTATTTTATATTCCAAATCTTAACATATTTATATTATGTCAATCATATGCTCAATGGCATAAATATAATGACAATAAACTTTCAGGTAGGCTCATCGCAAGCCATCCCAATAATGTATAAAATATCAATGTATTATGATATGTATGCAATTGCACTTATCTTGGCCACTTATCACAATGCCTCACAAAGTCCTAGTTTGATCATTTCTTTCATAGAACTTCGAACCTTCTTTGATTCGGATTTGACTTCATTAATCACATGAATACAATAAAATATTTGTTAGATTCAAATCTAACATTACCTTAAACATGTTGTCTAATATAATCATTCGAATATAAAATTTCCAAATATTTTTCTTTCTTCCTTATGCAGTTCAAAACCTCATTACGGTCCTTAGTGACCAATTTAAACTTCCATTAATTCTTCTGAGCTTCATGACTAACATTTAAATAAAAAATGTTTCAAATTCCATTTTCTGACAGCTTGCGCTACCTTCAAAGATTTACTTATACAGGACAGAATACATATTGGATCTTAATTTCCTTTATACTAGAGAAACTAGATTCAATAACGGTTCTAATGGTATAAGCCACATAAACTAATAAAATACAAAAAATATGAAAAATCACTGAATTCACGTCACAGACAGTCCAGACAAAAAAGTGCTCTATAATTTTTCTGACCTTCATTCGAATAAAAACTCATATCTTTTAACTCAGAACTCGAAATCAGTTTCCGTTTGTTGGAAACGAAACTAGACTAACAAATCTTTACAACGATATAAAATTCATCATCTAACCATTTTGTAGAATTTATGGCAAATTTTTAAACTTACTGCCATAATTCAAATTCCAACATAACTTCTCCCTATTTCTCTACTTGTCAGTTTAGTCCCATCACTTTACTTCAAATGACCAGAATAAAGCTTGTATTCATATGTTCTCTTTACATCCTTCATCAAAATAGGCTCAAACCTTTACTTCTCTAATTTCTCTTGATTTGTCGAAATTGTCACAAAATTTCAAATATATGGATTCAAGCTTCTTAACTTTACAAATTAGCCCTCCAATCAACATTACTACCTTAATTCCATCATTTTAACTAAAAATATGATTTACTCCTACATATCCTCTTTGCCGAATAGACCATTCAAGTTTGACAATTTGTCAAAATGGTCACTAATGTGATTAATTGTCGGTTTAACATTCTAACTTCATTTTCATGTCTCTAACATCATTAATAATATAAATACACATCAAATTCATAAAAATCATATCTGGTCCCTTAGTTTTGAAGCTTGCTGAAATAGTCCCTATGTATTTAACTTAAGGTTTTGCTTCCAAACAACAAATCAAGTTTACTAGATCATTAACCCAACATCACAAACTCTAAGTTAGACTTGAATCCATAAACCATAATCTTCTCTATACAAACCAAAATATGTAGGTTTTAAATCTGAACTCAATAACATGATTATAACATCATACAAGCATGATTCTAACTTAAAATCAACAATGGATTCATAAAATCATAAAAGCCCCAATTTATTCATAAACCCTAATTTATTTCTCATATCAAATCACATCAACCAAGTAAATATTCTATGAATTATTTACATCAAAAGATAGAGCTTGAAGAGGAGAACAACTTTGTAGTTTGAAAGATTACCTGAAAACCGAGATTCGGGGCTTAAATCGAGCTTGTAAAATTTTTCTCTTCACCAACGTTTTGGAGAGTATTTTTCTGATAATTCCCTCACTATTCATATATTTAAGACACTTGCATCATTAAAAATGAATTTTTAATTCAATAAATTCTACTTTCCAAAAATACCCTCCAACTAGATTTATATTTCTAATTTTCCATTTTGTAACATTCCAACTAGACTTAGTTGGATTCTAATCAGCCACTATTTATCCATGAAATAAATCTCAAAATTCCCTCCATGTCCCTTTTTGGGAAAATGACCAAAATGCCCTTTACTGATCAACTTACTCGCAAAATTGCCATTCCATGTCATTTCGATCGATTTAAATTTTTCCGATCTTTTTAACATCCAATTATCCATAAAATGAAATTTTATGACTCTTCTAAGGTCCATGGAAGTATCTCTGAAATTTTAGCTCGATCCGATTATCCGAATATTTTTTTGAACTTTATCGCTTTATAGTTATTAATACAAACCCCATACGAAAATCTGGGTAACACGAAAACGTCATTCTTGGGGGGTAAACTATTCATTTATGGGGGTAAAATACATAACTTTTAAAAATTACACTTTGATCCTTAAACTTTTCTAAAGTTTATACTTTAGCCATAAAACTTTTAAAATTTACATTCTGGTCACTAGCCAAAAATTGGGATATTACAATTCTCCCCCTTAAGAAATTTCATCCTCAAATTTTCAACACATACCTAGTTCAAAAAGGTGAGGAAACTGCTTTCTCATATCTTCTTTTCTTTTCCAAGTCGTTTCCTCAATTTTACGATTTCGCCAAAAAACTTTAACAAGCGGAATCGACTTATTCCTTAGTTTTTTTCTCCATGTACTAGTATCTTTACCGATTCTTCCTCGTAAGTCAAATATGGTTGAATATCTATTTCTTCTAGGGTAATGATATGTAAAGGATCTGATCGATACTTCTTGAGCATCGATACATGAAATATATTGTGAATCTTGTCTATTTCCGGAGGTAAGGCTAGCTAATAAGCCACCATACCAACTCTTTTCACAATCTTATATGGGCCAATAATTCTCGGACTCAGCTTCCCTTTTTTTCCATACCATAACACCTCCTTCCAAGGTGAAACTTTTACGAAATACTTTATCCTTCATATTAAATATCTTTTCTTTCAAGATCAGCAGATAATATCCATCATTATAAAGCAATTCTAGATTGCTTCGAACCATTCGTACTTTATTTTCCGCATCATGAAATAAATCAGATTCTTCTTCTCTTTTTAACTCATTATCATCGGGGATATAAATTACCCCTCGATAATATGAACATTCTTTACACTTAATATCGATGTCTTTAATTTTCCCTTTTCACCTTACTGAATTCTTTCCAAGTATATATTTTCTTTCATCTGTAATTTTTTTAATCCGATTTGTCAAAGTAGACTTGAACTAAAGTTGTGTAATCAATAAACTATTTTCTTCCAAAGGTAATTGGGCATTTAATGCTTATAAGACAAAGAATGACTTTTGGCTAAATACATCAACTACTACTTTAGCCTTATTACATCAATACACATCCCAACCTATTATGGGACGTATTATTGAATAAGGTAGAATCCTTCCTAGATTCATACTGCACTAATAATAGTGCTACTATCAAATCTTATTCTACTGGTAATGTAACCCCCTCGACCCGGCCTAGTCGCAAGACCGAACCGAGTGAGCTACATTAGGTTTACCGAAGTAAACGGGGAAGATGAAACCTAAAACGCATCAATTTTTTTCTCTTTTATCTTATCTAGATGCATTATTACTTTCCTACATGTACATACTGTTCACAGGTGAGAACTCATCTCAATCGGGCATCGGATCGACGTCGAATTGGACACAAACATGAATTAGGGATTAACTTGCAAAATTAGCAAAATATAGGGACTTTTCCAAATTTTAAGCTACCAACCTTTAATTAAATACATTTCATGCAACTCAAAATGATCATTCATACTCATTTAATAGCATCCACAACATTTAGGGACCAAAACGTAAAGAAACAGAACCTTGAAACAACCAAAAATAACTAATTTACTTACCACCGTATCGGTACGGTAAAGTCCATTTCGGTACGCCCTTGTTGATTTGAAAACCAAATTTTCCAGTAGCCATATCCTGTTTCGATACGCCCCTGCGTATTGAAGCACCCTTCGCAAGTATACTATACCGTATCGAAACACATCACAGTGTACCGAAACGCAGGCCAGAATTGTCTCTGGCCGTACCGAAACGCTTGCCCGCGTACTTGTAGCTAAGCCTAAAATGGCTTACCCGTACCAGTATGCCTGGACCTGAAATGTCCATTTCATCTAGCTAAACATGCTCTCGAACATACCAAAACACCTTAACATGCTTCTAACATACATCCAGCATACTTAGGGTTTAAACCACATCCAAACATCACAGTTTCAGCATCGATTCATAACATCTTGCATCAAATGTAAATCTATAGGCATGCAACCTAGAAAGCCAATCAAGTAAAACATGAAACTCAAAACCATCACCAAAACCAAACCATAATGGCCATTTACAACCTTAGAGCAACCAAACAAACTTGCTCAAACAGGGAGTTTATCAAAATAGCTCCCAAAACCAAAACGAGTACCTCATTGCCTTTATTACTTATAGTCTAACCCAAACATACTTTGGTAAACAGGTCTTGCTAGGATCCCTTGCTCCTTGCTGCCTCCAAGCTCTCAATTCTCTGCATTGATGGACAATAAAAGCGTAAGCACACAAGGCTTAGTGAGGAGCGCTCACAAACAAAACACCACCAATTCATTTTAAAAAAATCATTTCTCAACATTACATTGAATCTTATTTCAAACAACCTTTAGAACATTATCATGCCTTTGAAACCATGCACTTAACATCTTTAAAACCAGCATATTGACCATATGCAACATGTATCATTAACCAACAGCAAGTCCCATTGCTCAATCTCAATTTAAGCCTTCCCATGCATAACTACCATATGTAAAGCTTAAAAAGTAAAAATGTATAAACCATATCATAAAACATAAACCTTTTAATGATACATTAAGAATTATACTGGCTTACAAGTGATAATTAAACAAGTCCATTAACAAAAGAGTTCATCGGATACACGGATTCAACAAGTGTTCAACCAACACTTCAAGCCAACTCAACCAAAATAGCGATACAATAACAATCGCGGTACATTACCAACCGAGTACACCTTTCAACCCACAGGGACACCAACCCCAATCATCGGTTAGACTCTTAATCCACTAACGGGACTCTACGATACTATTTAACCCCTATACCGTTAGGGTACTCGGATGGAGTTTTCGGTACACAGATCTAAACCCCTCAACATCCAAGGCGATTTATTATAGTGCACTCAATCCTATGGCCGGCCAATTATATCCGATAAAATTTTAAAACCACATCACTTGCCAATATAATTAACCATTTAATATTTACCTCACTATTTTTAACAAGCATTAGCCAAACCATTTTCCAAAGCAACATCCATGCATTAAATCACAAGTATAAACCATATACTTACAAGGATCAATTACCATGTGCATCCTTAAGCATTTCATGCTTATTAACAGTATATCAAACACTTTAAATCATGCTTAAACAATAGGTAACATGTAAATCAAAACAAGTGCATTAAACCATTTAACACTAGCACGACCGAGAGAGAAAATCCATTTTTACTTACTTCCTAGTTTAAACCAGCGTATCAAGCTAAGTTTAAACTCCCATAAACCACCTTAAAACATTCCAAAGCTGGAATCCACATTCTCACTCTCCGATACGCGAAGCCTTGATTTGCCGACACAAAATCAAGCGTCCGAATCCTCTAATGCCACATCGTCTGCTTCCAAAATAACCTTCCCTATTTAAACCACATAACATCAGAGGATTAATGCATCTCCATGCATTTACAACACTACAACAACAGATCCTCACGGATTCTTGCATTCACTTCTCAATTTACCCAACCACAACAACTGAAAACTTAAACTAATCCTTTCCAAACACAACCAGCCACAACCTAACAATCTAACACCACTTTTATCATTGATTAACATCTAGAAATAGAATCAAATCAACCTAACACCTTCAGCAACCACACAGCCACCATAACACCTCAAAAACACAAATCTAACAACCTAAACAATTAGAGATTCAAGAGTTTCGGGATTCCATTGATAAAATTGACTTATCAACATCCTTAAACATCCAAAATATGTTCAAAAACATTTCATAACACTGGAAATCAGATTCAATCGGATCTTTCATCATTTCATCAATTTTACCCATTTAAATCTATATAAAAATAGAAAATCATATTATAAACCATAAATCAAGGATCAAATACTTGGGAATATCAATAAAGAACCATTTAACAGAGGAGATCATGGACCTTACCCCTGTTATGTGATTTCTCCCTCAATTTGCTTGTTTAAAGCTAAAAAAACATAAGATTTCAATGAGATTTTGTAAAACAAAGATAAAGAAACAATTGCAAATCAAGAAATCATGAATATAGGTCTCTCACCTCTGGAATTTTTTGAAAGCAAAAGTGTTTGGCAGAAAAGAAGTGGAGAGAAAAGTTATGTGAAATTGGTTTAAAAGAAATAAGTAACTTTAATATCCAAAATCCTTTTTAATTAGCTTTTAAAACACATGTTAAAATGATTTAATTGAAGGGAGAAACCACTAGCAAAAACTTGGTATTTTAGCTCCTTAAGGATTCTAAGAATTTGACCCTTTTCATTTTAGTCACTTTAAAATAGTTTTCAAAAATCGCATTTTGGTCACCAACCAAAATGTCACATTTCCAAATTCCATTTCCAAAAATTGATTCCACCAAAAATCAATATATATTAAAAGATGATTTTTAACTATTTTTCCACAATTTTTATCTTACCAAAAAAATATGTGGTCCCGCACTCGACTCGAATCTATAACCTGGTCCACTAGACCGTCTAATAAACCTCAAAACTGCTAGGCCCAAAACTGAGGCGTTACAAATCCCCCCCACTTAAGAAATTTTGTCCTCAAAATTTACCTGGAGGAAACAGATGTGAAAACTACTCCAGCATCTCCGACTTCCGTTCCCACGTGGCCTCCTCAACACCGCGGTGCCTCGACAACACCTTCACAAGCTAAACTGTCTTGCCACGCAAAACCTTAGTGCTGGTATCAAGAACTTCTATTGGTTCTTCATCATAAGATAGGTCCGGCCTCAACTCAATATCCTCAACTGGCATAACATGCGAGGGATCCGACCGATACCTCTGCAACATCGAAACATGAAACACATCATGAATCCTCTCCAACTCAGGAGGTAACCTCAAACGATAAGCGACATGACCTAGATGCTCAAAAAATTCATATGGTCCAATAATCCTCGGGCTAAGCTTCCTTTTCCGCCCAAAACGCATCACATTCTTCCAAGGTGATACCTTCAGAAACACTGTCACCAACAACATACTCTATATCTCTACGCCTCAAATTCGCGTAGGATTTCTAATGGTCTGAAGCCGCTTTCAAGCGCTCACATATCAACTTTACTTTCTTATTCGTGCCTTTTAAAACATCAGGTAAGGAAAGATGCTTCTCCCTAACCTCAGCCCAGAACATGGGCGTACAACACCTCTTTCCATACAACACCTCATACGGTGCCATTTGTATACTAGCTTGATAATTGTTATTATAAGCAAACTCCACCAATGGCAGTTGCTTCTCCTACGTTCCCTATAACTCAATAATGCAGCACCTCAACATATCCTCGAGAACCTGAATCACACGCTCAAGCTGACCATCCGACTGAGGATGATACGAAGTGCTGAAATTTAGTCTTGTCCCTAGAGAACGATGCAAGCACATCCAAAACCTTGCTGTGAAATGCGAATCTCTATCCGAGACTATAGATTTAGGCACACCATGCAAACGCACAACGTCAGAGATGTATAGATCGGCCAACCTATCTAAGTTATACGTAGTATGCACTGGCACAAAATGCGCACACTTCGTAAACCGATCGACAATCACCCAAATAGAGTCCTTCTTGGTCGGTGTCAAAGGCAATCCAGACACAAAATCCATGGTGATCCTTTCCTACTTCCATTCTAGTATCCTCAACGGTTGTAACAACCTGGAAGAAAACTGATGCTCAGCCTTGACCCACTGACATACCATGCAACGAGAAAATAAATCAGCCACATTTTTCGTCAGCCCAACCCAATAGTACTCTTTCTTCAACCCATGATACATCTTAGTACTACTAGGATGTATAGCAAATAGCATGCGCTTCGGCCAGAATAGTACGCTTCAACTCTTCATCTTCACGCACCACAATTTGACCTTTAAAACACAACACCCCTTCGTCATTGAAATGAAAATCCGCATGATTTCCATCCATGATATCCTTCATATGCGGCACCAAACTCTCATCATGCGGTTACCTCTCCTTGATCAACTGTGACAAGGACGGTTTCACTTGCAACTCAACCAACAATCCGACGTCACCCGTCAGACTCAAGCAAGCAAACATAGCTCTCAACTCCACAGCTGCTTTTCTAATCAAGGCATCCGCCACAACATTGGATTTTCCCGGATGATATTCAATGGTCAACTCGTAATATTTAAGCAACTAAAGTCACCTCTGCTGCCTAAGATTCAACTTCTTCTAGGACATCAAATATTTCAAGCTCTTATGATCCGTGTAAACCACAACTTTTCGCCATAAAGGTAATGCATCTAGATTTTCAAGACAAACACGACCGCGTCAAGCTCAAGATCATGAGTAGGGTAATTATGCTCATGCACCTTCAATTGCCTAGATGCATACGCAACTACCTTACCTTCTTGCATCAACATGCAACCAAGCCCAACATAAGACGCATCACTATAAACAACGAACTCCTTTCCCTATTCAGGTTGAACCAAGAATGGAGCTCATGTCAAAGCTTCCTTTAACCTTTCGAAAGCTCACTGTCTATCCTTCGTCCACTCAAACCGAACATTCTTCTGTAACAGCTTGGTTAAGGGAGCAGCCAAACTAGAGAACTCTTCCACAAACCTACGATAATAACCAGCCAAACCAAGAAAACTCCAAACTTCGATTACCGACTTAGGCACCTTATAACTCATCAAAACCTCAACTTTATGCGGATCAACAAAAATTCCCTCGGCCGACACAACATGCCCAAGGAAAACAACCTCCCTAAGCCAAAACTCGCACTTGCTTAACTTGGCATACAACTGATTAGCCAACAATGTTCGAAGCACAATCTGTAAATATTTATCATGATCTTCCTCAGTACGAGAGTACACTAGGATATCATCAATAAACACCACCACAAACTGATCCAAAAACTCATGGAACACTCGGTTCATCATGTCCATGAAAGTAGCCGGTGCGTTGGTCAAACCAAAAAATATCACGAGGAACTCATAATGCCCGTACCTCGTACGAAAAACTGTCTTGGGTATATCCACATCTTTCACCTTCAACTGGTAGTACCCAGACCTCAAATCTATCTTAGAAAACACTGAAACACCCATAAACTGATCAAACAGTTCATCTATCTGTGGAAACAGATACTTGTTCTTTATCGTCAACTTGTTCAATTGCCTATAATCTATATACATCCGCAGTGTACCATCCTTCTTCTTTAAAAACAACACCGGTGCACCCCACGGTGAAATACTTGGTCTAATGAACCCACAATCAAGCAACTCCTATGTAGACTCTCTAAGTGAATGCTGGCAAAAGAGGCAGAAGATGTGTATTGGAAAAGTATAAAACATTTCCAAGATGAGTCTTTTGCGTGCAAGTATACACGATCCGCAAGTAATACAACAGTTAAGCTAAGTATCGATCCCACAGAGATTGACTTGGAATTCAATTGTCTTTGATTGTTACTTGCCTTAAGAAAAAGTTGTTTGTTTTGAAGTAGTTTCGAAAATAATTGAAATAAAATAAAATAAATAAAAATAAAGTAAGACGTTGGCAAGGAATGTGCTTTAATGAATGATGAGCATTGGCAGGGAATGCATGGTTTTCACGCTATTCATGCCGTGCCAGCTTTCAATAACAACCTGTCTTGGCATTGTTTGCCGAGCATATTCAAAATTAGCAAAGCCTCTCTCGATGGTCATTGCCCTAAATTGATCATGTAAAAACCCCTATATCTCTATAGTGCATGCTTTTAAATAAACCAATTTGATTAAGATCCAATCTATACTCCTAAGGGGTAGATTTCACTCCCGAAGTAAGTTTATCTACTTGAACGACTTCTCTCGAAGCTTCTCTCCTCAGTATTCAATAACTTAATCATTGCCACCCTAAGTCTGTTAAGATATTAAAGAGCAATAGGCCAATAGTGCCAGCTCTCGCTTGGCATAGTATTTAAGAAACATTAAAGTATGCCGAATAGATAAAACAATACCGAAGGCATATTTATTATTAAAAACTAAAACATAAAATAGCGTTCAACGCAAACATCCCTCACCAACTATTAAATTAGTTCATGGTGATGGATTTAACCAAAAAAACCATAAACTTTTTCAAAATATATCATCCTTAAAACAAGATAAAATAACTTGAAAGAGAGAATAGGCGAGAAGGGGTCTCTCGATGCAGCCCTTCAAGATCCAGGTTCTCGACCAAGCTGGTCGAACCACCCTTCCAAGGTGCAGCCGGTTGTCAATCGCCTTGCACTTCAACTCCTCACTTCGATCGTCTATCAATCGATCAATTCCTAAAGTCCTCCTTGGTTGGTGTTTAAATAGGCGTGCAAGGAAGGGATATGATAAGCTAGTCATTTGAATTTTAAATGCTGAAGGGATAAGAGATAATCATCTTATCCCAATTTGAATGAGAGCTAATCAGGCTAAAGTTGACGGCATACTGCCGACGTTGTCTTGGCATCCAAGCTTGGTATGAATCTGCCAACCAATCTTGGCACCATCTTATCCGCTATTTTTTAGAGATTGATCCAATTGCTATCTTTTTGGAGCCTAATCTTAATCTATTTTTTCAGGGTCCAACAACTTCTCGGCGTGGCATCAAGTTCACTTCTCTGCCAACCGGTGCTTGTCATTGCCTTGTCCATCTGTGCCAACAACACTCGGCATTCTCTTTGGCATTCCTTCCTGTGTTGCTTTATGGGACAAATACTATGCCAGACCTGCAAAATTGCCAACAAAACAACCCTTCACATTAGCATAGACAGAATTCTAAACTCCTTATGCAAATGCATGGTTTTAACATCCTAATGCAACTAAATGTACCTAAAAGCAAGCAAAAGCATTGTAAGATTGGCATTAAAATAGTACTTTTGGAGAGGTAATATCCTACAATTGCGTCTTCAACTCCTTCAACTTTTTCGGGGTCATGCAATACGGAGCAATAGACACTGGTGCCGTATCCGCATAGGTTTCAATGCCAAACTCTACCTCGCGGTCAAGTGGCAACCCCGATAATTTTTCTAAAAAGACACTAAGAAACTCGCATACCGTGCGAATATCCTGCACCCTCAACTCCTTTGAACTAGGATTCATCACATAGGCCAAGAAAGCCTAACATCCGGAACCCAGCATCTAACTCGCTTCCAAAGCCGAAACAATATTAGACAAGAACTTGGCATTCTCGCAAACAACCACCACATCAAAATTATCCGACAACCTCAAGAATATCTATTTAGTCTCGAAATCCACCACTGCTCGATACTCGGTCAACCAATCTATGCCTAAAATAACATCAATGCCATGGAATGGCAAATCCATCAGATCCACAGCAAAAACATGGCCTTGAACCATCAACGGGCACCTACGATACAACTTCCTAACTACAACTGTCTCCCCAAGAGAATTGGTCACTATAACACCTACATTTAGAATTTTAACATGTATATCAAGCAACTAGGCATGCTCACACAATATGTATGAATGAGTAGAACCAAAATCAACCAACGAATACAACATCAAGGACTGTAAAGAAAAAGTACCTGCAATCACATTAGTGTCATTGCGACCCTCGCGGTGCGCATACACCCTAGTCGGTCCACCTCTCTCAGGCTGGATAGCAACGGTATGAGCCATAGGACACTTTCTTAACAAATCTTTAAATCTTTCCCAAGCATCATATAAGGTCTCGTCCTCGGCCTGCCTGAATGTAATAATCTCACCCTGCAGCTTGGCAATGAGTGTTGGCGACTGGAATCTTGTCAAGAACTTCTGGCATAGGTTTGCCCATGAAGTGACTGAGCCAGGTGGCAAGGAATTAAGCCAAGCCTTAGCTCTATCTCTCAAGGAAAAAATGAATAACTTCAGCTTCACGATATCTTCATATACTCTATTTTTGTTGAAATAACTGGCAAATCTTCATGAACTGCTTCAGATGTTGTCTCGGATCTCCAGTAAGTGCTCCATCAAAGTGACCTACATTCAAAAGAGTTTGAATCATTACCGGTTCAAGTTCAAAATTGACAGCATTTACCTATGCGCCAACCAGTCCTGGCATCAGATTGTCAATTTTTGGTGCCGAATGTTCTTTAATGGGTCTTTCTTCATTAACCGGTGGTGGTAGCATCACATTGTTAAGTGCATTTCCTTCATTGTTCACCACACCATTCCCTCTATTACCTTGATTATTCATCTCTCAGAATCTTCTTTTTAACCTCCGCAAGGTTTTCTCAATTTCCGGATCGTATGGCCACTCGTCCACCACATGATGGCTTCTGGTCATACACCGATAAAAGCAAAAAGTAAAAGAAAGAAAAGTAAAAATTTAAAAACAACCAACTCCATTGTAATCCCCGGCAACGGCGCCAAAAACTTGTAGACTCTCTAAGTGAATGCTGGAAAAAGAGGCAGAAAATATGTATTGGAAAAGTATAAAATAGTGCCAAGATGAGTATTTTGCGTGCAAGTATACACGGTTCGTAAGTAATACAACAGTTAAGCTGAGTATCGATCCCACAGAGATTGACTTGGAATTCAATTGTCTTTGATTGTTACTTGCCTTAAGAAAAAGTTGTTTGTTTTGAAGTGGTTTCAGAAATAATTGAAATAAAATAAAATAAATAAAAATAAAGTAAGACGTTGGCAAGGAAGGTGCTTTAATGAATGGTGAGGGTTGGCAGGGAATGCCTAGTTTTCACGCTATTCATGTCGTGCCAACCTTCAATAACAACCCGTCTTGGCATTGTTTGCTGAGCAGATTCAAAATTAGCGAAGCCTCTCTCGATGTTAATTACCCTAAATTGATCATGTAAAAACCCCTATATCTCTATAGTGCATGCTTTTAAGTAAACCAATTTGATTAAGATCCAATCTATACTCCTAAGGGGTAGATTTCACCCCCGAATTGAGTTTATCTACTTGAACGACTTCTCTCAAAGCTTCTCTCCTCAGTATTCAACAACTTAATCTTTGCCACCCTAAGTCTGTTAAGATATTGAGGAGCAATAGGCCAACAGTGCCAGCTCTCGCTTGGCATAGTATTTAGGAAACATTAAAGTATGCCAAATAGATAAAACAATGCTGAAGGCAGACTGCTTGACTTTAACAAGTAGCTGACATTCTTGGGAGGAATCCAGTCAATGACTGCTTGAATCTTCTTTGGGTCGACTTGGATACCCGCAGAAGAAATTACATAGCCCAGAAAAGAGACATTAGACAGCCAAAATTCATGCATACTAAATTTGACATACAACCATTTCTCTCGGAGTGTTTGAAGCACAATTCTGAGGTGCTCTTCATGTGTGGTAGTGTCCTTGGAGTAGATTAAAATGTCATCTATAAACACAACCACAAACTTATCTAAATAAGGCCGGAGTACTCGATTCATCAAGTCTATAAAAGCTGATAGTGCATTCGTAAACCCAAAAGGCATTACTAGGAATTTTTATTGGCCATATCTAGTTCGAAAGGCAGTCTTTGGAACATCAGATTCTTTCACCAACATTTGATAGTATCCAGATCGTAGGTCTATCTTGGATAATACTGATGCATTATTCAACTAATCGAAGAGGTCATCGATCCTTGGCAACGGGTACTTATTCTTTATAGTTACTTTATTTAACTGCTGGTAGTCAATGCAAAGGTGCATCGACCCATCATTCTTCTTAACAAATAAAACAGGCGCTCCCTAGGGTGAGGAACTTGGTTGGATGGATCCTTTATCCAAGAGATCTTGGATTTGAGCTTTCAACTCTTTAAGCTCAATGGGGGCCATTCTATACGGAGCAAGAGAGATTGGTGTAGTTCCCGATTGTACTTCGATCCCAAACTCTACTTCTCGAGTCGGAGGAAGTCCTGAAAGTTCATCGGGAAATACATTCAAGAATTCTTTCACCACCAACACATTCTTGATCTTTGGTTTTTCCTTTACTTCAATTGCATACATGATAGCTTTATCATGTTTAGACTCGGCCTTCATTAGAGTTACACTTTCCTTTCTGAGTCTACGGAGATACAACTTTTTCTTAGAACAATCTACCCAGGCCTGATGTTCCACGAGCCAATCAAGGCTTTATGAGATCAAACTCGTAGAAAGGTAGAACTATCAAATTGGAAGAAAATGGGATCCCTTGGATCCTCAGAGGACACGCTTTACAGATTAAACAAATAACAACTATTTCTAAAGCAACTAGTTCAGGTTCTAAGGCATACTTCTCAGTCAATGGTGTACTAATAAAGGAATGCGTAGAACCTGGATCTATCAAATCATAAAAATGGTCAAAGCATAGTTCCACCATACCTACAATGACATATGGGTCATCTTCTTATTCTCGACCCTGGACATGATACATCTGTGCTGAAGCTTGTGAGTCACATCCAACAGATGGAGTATTAGAGTTACGAGGTCTCCTCGTTGTTCTAGGTTGTGCTTGTTTAACCCTTTTTCTTTTAGTAGAGTTATTCTGAGATGCTACTGAAGTAGGAGCATTAGGGTTCTGTGGGCACTGTCGAATGAAGTGGCCCATCTCGCCACAAAGGTAGCAAGTTTCAGACTGCTTGCGACATGGCCCAGGATGTTTCTTCTGACAAAAATTACATAAAGGACTCTGGGAACCTTGTCTTGAACCGCCCGTACTAACAATAGAAGTTGTACGAGTAGCAGATGTCACAGGTGATTGAGATTGTGGCATATATCCCATATTCAGTGGTTGCTGCAGAATAGTAGACTTTCAATCATGCTGTCTACCCTTCTTATGCGGTAGGAGAGGCTTAGATTCACCTCTGAACCTTTTATCGGATCGGGCTTGATTCCTTTTCCTTCTTTCTTAAGCCTTCGGGAGGCTTCGGTAGTAATCACCCTATTGACCAGGTTTTGAAAATCCTCCAACTCTGGAGCAGTAAAAAGAGGACGTAATTCATCACAGAGGTCGTCTATGAACATAAGACACTTCTCATTCTTAGAACGTATGATCTCAGTACCATACCTTGAATATTTGCAAAAATCGTGGATATATTGTTCCACAGGTCTCCCTCTTTGTCGCAGATGGAGAAACTTTTGTGCCTCTCAAAGATGTAGTAATCACTGATATACTTTTTGCGGAATTCTTGAAGGAAGAAATCCCACGTAACCATGCGCTTAGGTACAGTGACTGTAACAGTGTCCCACCAGTTCTGAGCCTCTTCTGCGATCAGTGCCGATGCACACTCCAGCTTGTGCTCATCTGAACACTTTAGTTGCTTATTCAGAATCTTTAGGGTGTTTTCTAGCCATTATTCAACCACTTCATGATCGTCTTGCTCCTGGCCAGTAAACGCGTAAGCCCGGTATTGACTTAGCTTAGGGTGATGCTACAGAAGCAGGTTGAGGCGGCTGCTCTTGTCTAAGAGAAACAACCACCTTCTTGATCATTTCGGCCATAGACGTAAGATACTCCTACTGAAAGGGAAACATCGGAAGAGGGTTAGGTGGGTTGTTTTGTCCTACCGGATCAGGTTGAGTTTTAGTTTCAACATTATTCCCCTGTGTCAAAGAGGAATTTGAGTGTAGCTCTATCCTCTAACGTCCAACATTGGACTCAGACATTTTTAAATCTAATCAAATAGTAATAGTGAATCATGTTAGTTGCAAGTCACAGATAATATACTTAAATAAACTCCTGGGTGGCATATGCACATGCAGACTCATGATGAACCTCGATTTAGTCCTAAAATCGATTAAACTCTAGCTCTGATACCACAAATGTAACACCTCCTTCCTGACCTGGTAGAGAACCAGGTCGAAAGGCGTTACAGGGAACCGATTCAGAATTCGGAACAATGTTCAAAACATTTCTTTAGTGTCATAATAGGGTTTTTATGTTGTTTCATTATCTGTTTATACAATTTAGGGTTAATTTTAAAAAAAAATCAAATTAAAGATCATTAACTAAAATCTTACTTACTAATCTGAAATTAAACCTATTAACATTCATCTGATTTTTCATCAAATTACACTACCAAATCTTGTCCAAAAGTTATGAAAATTTACCAGCAAGTCATTATCAACTATTTCTAATAGCATGCAAGATTTCAAGCCATTTCGAGTCCGTTTACAAATATTTTACCTTTTAGTTACTTTTCATATTTCACAAACATGCCAAAAATCAAATTTTACCATATTAGATTAGGGACTAACATACACACACAAAATATGGCTAATTTAACATGTTCATGCCCTATGCCACCTTGCTAGGAGTTTAAAGACAAAATTAGCATACATGGAGATTTTCTTGGAATGACTTGCAACTTTTACCACACGATCAATCTCGGATTCTTTAAGGTCCTGAAATGCATGAGACACACATATGTTAGGCTTACATAGCCTAGTGAGGTAGTTTCACAACAAATGCATAAACATTACTTAGTCAACAATATATAATACATGATCATGCATTTATATTATGAGTAAAACATCAATTGTATATATATGTATATCAATTCATATCATGTCATAATTTATAAGCATCATCACATTCCTCCCTTGGACAAGGTAACCCATGGATACGTGGATTCCACCGAACACCATAACATATCATATATAGGCCTTAGCCTTGAACCGTAGTTTGAGTCCCTTACACAATCCAACCTTTACAACACATGAAGGCCGTAGCCCTGGACCGTAGTCCAACCCCTTACATAGAGAGCTCATATAATACTATGGAATGCCAATTGTATCCAAAGTTCACAAGTGTCTAAGGAGTATATTTTCATTATTTAACAACCTTATGCCCTTAGGCCATATAACATCATTACGTTAGTTTACATGGTATAGCATATTGATGTCAAAAATAAATAACATGTATGAATCATTATATTCATAGTTCCATAATATAAAACGTTCATATTTTTCATATTTTTAAATATCATGCTTAGCATCTATAACATAAAAAACAATACGGTGACCTTACCATACTTACCAAGTGAAGTCCACATATGAATGCTCTACTTGAGCTTCCCTACCATAAATGCAATATAATTTAAATATTCAATGCAATCGGGATGGCACCTAGCCATTCCTGAGACGAAACTACACTCACCTAGTACTTGGAAGATTCAAGGCTCCCGAATAACAATTCCTTTGCCTTTAGAGGAGCTTGGTTTGGAGGATAATGGTGGTGGATTTTCTTTCACAATTTGCACTAGACCAAAATTTGGAAAACTTATTAGAATTGAAACCATTAATTTAAAAACAATATTCAAGCTTACTAAAGCTTGCAGATGGCATTAACTTCATGAGATTGAGCTTTTAACACATGGGTGTAACTTGAAATTTCAAGACTTTAATATTTAAATTAAACCTCAAGAATTCATGGAATCATTAATTTGATTGAGGGATTAAACTTACCAATCCAAGAGATTTCTATTGATATTTATAAATCAAAGAAATTCCAAGGATTTAAGAGATATGCTAGCTTGAGTTCAAGGTTGGGGATGACAATGGTGGTGCATGATTAAAGGGCTTGTGGAAAAGATGAAGAAATAGAATTGAGTTCTCGGTTAAGCTTCCACTCTTGCTATTTCTTTTAACAAATTATTTCCCCCTCTATTATTTCTCTTAACCGTGGGTTATGGCATGAATGATTTGCCTACCAAGCATCTAATCAAAGGTTTAATAATATTATCTTGACTTTTCTTTTATTATAAAATAAACAAAGGTTTTGTCTCCTTGCAATTATTATCCTCCATTATCTCCTTGAAATTTATAATCTCCCATTATCTCCTTGCAATTCCCACGTGAAGTGGTTGGCAAGATAGGAGATGAATCATCCCAAAATGGTTTAATTATGAGGGTGGTCCCTCAATTTTCCAAAGTTTGCACTTTTGCCTCCAAACTTTTAATTTAGTCACTAAAATGACTTTCAATTCTCTCAAAAAGTTTCAACATCATCAATTTGGCTCAATTAGAATCCATTATATCAAAATTGAGTGCAAGGCTTGAGCTACTTCATCAATTAGACAAATCTGATAAAAAAAATTGATCACTGGAACCTAATTCTGACTAGACCAATTTTTAGGGTTTGACAATGTGAGTTTCATCACAATCGTGTCTTTTCCAAGAACACTTGTAGTCCGAAAATCCCCTAAATAAACTGATTCTTCCCCTTACTCCACTAGCGTATAGGAGGTAAACACATTTCTATTGCCATATATGTGCTGAGTGGCACCAGAATCTATGATCCATTCAGTCATGTTTGTGACAATGTTTTCGTGAGAGACAACCGCAGCACTAAAATCATTTTCATCAACGAAATTAACATTTGACTGAGCTGGATTTTCATGTTTTCCCTTTCAGTGTCTACATTGGTGTGCATAATGTCCTAGTTTTCCACAAACATAACAACAATTTCCTTTCCTTTTGAAGGTAGGGTTATTAAACTTAGGCATGGCATGATTTCTAAATCTCGAGTTATGTTTGTAGCCCATACCTCTTCTAGCATTTCCTTCAATGAGATTGGCTCTCGTTGTAGACTCCCCCTTGTTGGCGTCTATTACTTCCGTTCAGTTGGTTTCCTATGTACGCATCAAAATTTTACCCGAGCTTTCCACAAACATAACAACAATTTCCTTTCCGTTTGAAGGTAGGGTTATTAGACTTAGGCATGGCATTATTTCTAAGCATACTATTATTTCTATATATATTATTAGACTTAGGCATGGCATGATTTCTATGTCTACATTGGTGTGCATAATGTCCTAGCTTTCCACAAACATAACAACAATTTTCTTAACTTTTGTAGGTAGGGTTATTAGACTTAGGCATGGCATGCTTTCTAAGCATACTATTATTTCTATATATATTATTAGACTTAGGCATGGCATGATTTCTAAATCTCGAGTTATGTCTGTAGCCCACACTTCTTCTAGCATTTCCTTCAATGAGATTGGCTCTCGTTGTAAACTCCCTCTTGTTAGCGTCTATTACTTCTGTTCGGTTGGTTTCCTCTGTACACATCAAAATTTTACCTAGGCTAAATGCTAAACCCGAGTCCAGTCAAGTAGATTTAAAATAATAAAACTTAGAAAAAATCCAAAAAATACGAAAGGAAAACAAAAATAATAATAATTAAAAAAACTAATTTAACTCTATCAATATTTTTCCGCAGCCTGTAGAGTCCACTACCGAGAGGACTCATCTACTTGCTGAGTCATTCCCATTTCTTGCACCGCACACACAAATCCAAGCTTATCTCAACGACCTCCCAACAAATCTGGTGGTGAAAAAGCTCAAAAAACCCTAAACTCGCCCTATAAATATCGACCCCAAAAACCTCAAAAGGCACAGAGGCATTAACGAAAAAAAAGCAACAATAGCAAAAGACGAGCGAAACTAGTGAGGTATTTCGAGTGAAATTGAGAAACCAAGGAAGGAGAAGGAAATCAAGTGTTTACCTTATAGTTTACGGCAATTGGAGCATTATTTTGCGAGATCTGAACGGTGGAAGGCTTCCAAACGGTGTCAGAGACAACATATTCGAGCACAGTTTGATCCGACGACAGATTCATGACTTTGAAAGAGGTAAAACTCGGATCTTTTTACTTAGATCTACCTCGTTTCATTTGACTTTTGTTGAAACTAATGTTGGATATGGACTTAGAGAAAAAACGATCAAGCAAGGGGTGTTCTTTTTAGTTTTCGCCATCATCGGTGATAGGCCGACAGCGGCAGCGGTGACCAAAAATACAGAGAACGAAAAGGGGAGAAAATCTTATTAGGTGTTTTTAGTGTTTTAATAAAATTTAACGAATAAAAGATTTAAGAACCCCTTTAAATTGCATTGAAAACGATGATTTAAAACGAATAAACAAGCGAATCAATTCCCTTCAATCGAATGCCAAACTGCATTATTGTTTAAAGCAAAATGAAATGCTTTGCAGCTCATATTGATCAGCATTGGAAACTGACATGTTATGGAAATAAGATCACGCAAATATCTCTCTCCCGATTTCAATTTAGATTGGTGGGGGAAATTCACGTTCTAGGTCCTTAATTCTTTAGTTTAGTTCAATTTAGTCCTAATGCATGCTAGAAGCTAAAAATTAGCCTTTAAACTTTAGATTCTTTTAATTAAGTCATTAAATTGCATAATTAATTACATGATTAGTTAATAAGTTTCACCTTAGATTAATTTATCTTATAATATATGATTAATTATTCATTATAGGTTAATCTTAAACTTGTGCGAATAATGTGATTCAGTCTTTGAAGTATAATCGATTAATAATTCACCTAATTTGGGATTAATTATGACTTGACTTAAAGTTATGGCTTTTAATTAAAATATTATTTTTCCATTTTTGAACACTTGTATGTTTTTTTAGCATGTTGTTTAAATTTGTTTATTAATTCACTTGTTTCATTTGCGTATTTTCGTTTTTTATAATGGTACTATTAACCCTACCTTTGAAGCCTTTTAGACAACACAACCCCTTTAGGTACCAATTTTGGGCGTTATGGGGGTGCTATAACCTTCCCCATACGTAACCAGCTCCCAAGCCCGACCATGACTCTAGTTCAGACGTAGACCAGTTCTACAGATTTTTGGTCGTACGCAACAAAAAATGATTGATGGCGACTCTAAAACATGACGAACCTATAAAGGTCCAATCCATTTTGGCCCAGACAAAAACGGCGTCGACAACTTGACGACTCCACTGGGGACAATTCAAGAGAGTTAGGCCACACAAAAGAGGTACTTGTTGTGTTGCATCATTCCATGTGCTTTCAAACCGAGCTCGGCCCTGTTTAGTGGGTGCAAAACGCTGCTCCTTCGTGAGGATAACCTTCATATGGTATAGTAGTCTCTTCCAGGATGCATATGATCTATGGCTTCGTGAGGGTAACTTCTGTATGGTCATAAGGAAATACATCCCTTTGAATTGAACTTGGTCCTGAGAACCTATAATGGGGGAGGACCAAGGGCCTTACTAGCCTTAGCATGCGCCAATGAGGAAAATTCAGGTACTCTGTCTAGAACCATAACCACATATAATAAACCGTAGAAACCTACCCCGGTTAGAACCATGTTGAACTTAAACCTTAGTGAAATATCCATTTATGTATATAAGCATGCATTTTTATAATATGTTCTTTACGTTTATGCATCTATTTTATTATTTTTTATTTTTGTGTGACGCTAATCATTTTTTTGGGTGCTTCTTGTTTTTTCCATAATACATATGCATTATGGTCATGCACGATATTTGCTCGTAATTGTTCATAAAAATAAAAGATTTTTGCAATGGAGAAAGGGTCCAACAACAAAGGAGAAGATAATACGAGCATTCACAAGTTCAAGGATAAAGAGAAGCAGATGACAACACTTATCCAAGATATGCAAGTAATGCGAGAACAACATGAGGTTACCTTCACTAACCTTATAGCAAGTCACGTTCAAAACCAGGAGTTAGGGGATCGTCTAACGGCCTTAGAAGGAGTGCTCCAAACTTATCAGCAGCAAGACTCGATTAGTGAGTTGGAAGCTTTGCGACGAGAGAATGAGACACTGAAACAACTGGTAAAGACGTTAGCGACTTCTTTACAAGACAATGAGAATCTCATCGATGATCTTCAAGAAGCTATAAAGGTTGTTGATCTTCAACTTCAGATTGCAAGATGAGAGATTAAAAGAAGGAACAACTTGATGGCTGAAGCTGAAAACTGTGTAAAAGTATTGTTTTTCCTACCCTTTTTACTCACATTATTGTTAGACTTAAGCTCATTTTAGTTGCATTTGTAGTCATTCATCCGTAAGTTCGTAGTTTCCTAGTTCAATGTGTGGCCATGCATTTTATTACTTTTTTTAGAAAGAATGCTGCTCTTTTGCTTGTTTGTGTGCATGACGAATTGTCAAACCAATTGCCGAAGTCTGCCATGGCGTTGAAGGGATCAAAGTGATTAGGATCTCCAACCGCCCAATCCAAATTCAATTGCAAAGGATAAATCTCCATTTTTATTTATTTATCAGCTACATTATCTCCTACATTTAAAATTCAAAATGGAAACCCTATCTCCATCAAATTCTCACGCAACAAACTCTCATCCACACCTATTTATAGGGGATCAAAACACATGAATGAGAGAGAAAATTAGGAGGATCGGTTCGTGAGAGAGATTAAAAGGGAGAGGCTGATTATGGGAGGAGTGATCGGATTGAGGAGTTCATCTCCTTTCTTCCTTCATTGTTGTAATCGCATATCACTCTTCATGTTGGGGAAATATTTCTTTGTATTTTCTTTTCACCCGACCATAAACTAAATTAGATGGTTTGGGTTATTAGGTTTTGAGAGGATTTTGTATGGATGATTTGATTTTTGTTTAAGATTAAATGCACTATGTTGATTCAATTCATGTTCTTACAAATTGAGTAGTTTAGAAATAAACACTTGAGTGAGATTCATTTGTTAAAATTCAAATCCCTAAATCGATGATAGCACAAGGGAGAGCAAGATCAATGGTGATTCGTGGGAAGAAATCACTCTAATAAAGTGACAGCCATTGGAGGTTCCTCAACCGAGTCGATTTCTGAACATTACGAGAGTTGATGGAGATCGACAGACTGAATTGAACCAAGTTTTTGGAAGGTGACAAAGTGAAGGAGCTTGGCTATATGGAGAATTTCAAGCGGCTAACAAGATTTCAAGGAAAGACAGTGTTCATTCTTGGTAAAGTAACGTGTGTTAGACGTATCACCAAGATTTGCGCAAGCGTCTGCCCTTCAAGTTAGAGATAACGTGAAGGCAGTGAAGAACTCTCCGCTGAATATTGGAGACACAATTGGCTTGCCACGACATCACACTTGCTACAACAATTAACTTGCTAGGGAAACCACTTGCCGAGAAGAGTCATACTCTAACTCAACCACTTGCAATTACATTTCACTGGTCACGGAGAGTCATACTTCCAGCAAACTACTTGTTTGGGCAATTACTTGCCACGACAATCAACTTGCCTCAGCATTTCACTTGCCTCCAGCATTCAACTTGCCAAAGTAATTCATCCGGCATACTCCCAATCCTAATAATCCAACCAATTCTCTCATTGATTACTTTATTTCCTTTACAATCTTTAGTTATTTGTTTTATTTTTCTATCACTATCTATCATCACAACTATTCGACGGTGAGGCACATGTCAGAGACAGTTTAACTCGGTTGTAGAGGCGGATCCTTATCGAATCTAGTAGGGGCTATAATTCCCCAAATTTCATAATCTTTACATTTAGCCCCTTTAAAATTTCAAACATTTTGATTTGGCCTTTTATAAATTTTGAAAATATTACTCATGTGTTTCAAAAAAATTTTTTAATAAAAAAGCCTTAAAAGCCTTATTTTTTTGAAATTTTAGTTAAACTCTTACAAGAATTTTACATTAAACCCTTTACTATATCTGAAAGTTTTAATTTAAATCTCCCAAATTTTCAAGTATTTTAAATAAAATCCTTTAAGATGGATTATCAAGATCTGCTCTATTGGGATGCATTGTTCAAAGTTCAGTTCATTTGCACCCGAGTTTACGAAGGAGAGACTCTAGTCTGCATTTTACCTGCACCAGTTAATGGTCTTCCCAAAAGCTCCGAAGCACATAGATTGTACCGCCGCAGATCCTTGGAGCAGCATACGTGGAGGATGACAGGTGTGCCTATCGGTTCAAAGATGACATTAAGATGCGGAGTTTAATTTTTGCTCCCCAAAGTCATGATCTCAAGAAAAGAAGCCAATCGTTACCTGTAATTCATTTTTAGCTTCTTGAAACAAGACATCTACTCCATTAAATAAAAGTCTTTCTGAGGACTGTTCGAGAATCAGCACCTCATTCGCATTCATTCTTGCATCATGACATATTTAGGTTGCTTCATACATTTTTATGACGCAGCTAATCATGATATTAATATTATCCAAGTCTTTAATTTTGTAAAGCATTCATGTGCAGTCATTGCATCATTTTTTTGCCACTATAGAGAGGAGCCTCACTCTTGGATTACCATTTTCCAGATCCATTGACCCATTCTTTTTCTCCTCATTTCTTCATAATCATTCGACAATAAAAAAACTCACAAATATACTTTTTTCATAGCCTTCCACTAAAGTGAGCACTATCACCTCCAAAACTTTCCTTACCAGTCTCATATCCATTCATCACCAAATTACTTAGCCATATGTACCTACCGCATCAAGTTTGTCACCACACCGTCTTCAAAACCGTTATCATTTGGACCTGAAATGACATTGATAAAAGAAAATTCAGTTCAGTGGGGCATCTGAAAGCCACCCTATAAACTTGAGAGCAAACCTTAGAAATGATTATGTTGGGGTTTGGCTAGTCCGACAGAAATGTTGGCATAAGGTGCTTAAACACGGTCAACTTTAAGACAATGGATAATTCAAATGTCCATCGAAAATCCATTTTCACGAATGGTCAAAGGAAAATAAATCCTTTGGAAAAATCCAATTTCATGATTGGTATAAACTGATTGTACCCAGGGGAATGGTACAACTAGCCCAGAGCAAACGGCTACCGGTAAAGGCAATTCAAAACTGTTGATCCCTGTGCATTTGGGAAAAATGCAAAAGAAATCTATAAGCTAAGCTATAGATTTGTTTTCAAATGTCAGAGAGTAATTATTTTCCTCATTAAAAAACATTTTTTGCATTCTTTGATTTTTAAACATTTCATTCATTGCTATGAGATATTTTTGTCTTCCTATACATATCTGTACATATTTTCTTAGAAACCCAAATATTAACTGCAAAAGTAACTTTAATTCTGAGCAGCTTATGTTTAGGGGAAAGCATATACTACAAAGACACTACAAGTGTGGACATCATCTGTTCTATTTAGGCAGACGAGATGAACAAAACGAGTGTTCAGATAATGGGTAGATCCCATTGAGTGAATTACCCTCTCAGGCATTTGTTGTTTAAGATCCTTGAATCAAGTGTTGACCCTAAAAACTTCTACCCCCTGAAGACTATTTTGATATCCATGTATGGGATGACAAGTGGCATTCATTCACTTCCCTTCACAAATAAAAATATTAATTTGCTGTCCCCCTTTGAGCCTGATCGTTTCTTTTCGTTAGAACCCAAACCAACGATCACCCCCACACTTGGGGGCAAAGAGGATAAGGATCTTGTTCGCGAATCGAAGTCACTCAGTTTTGACCACATTACCAAGATAGTGCTCCATGAATAAGAGCAAGAAATAAGGATTGATGTACTTGATACGAAGACCAGAGAAACATCAGAATAAGCCGATAAGAGAAATTTTGTTCGAAAGGACTGGCTACACCAAATTAAAAGTTTGCTAACAAGAAAATTGAAACATTGAATATTGAAAGCACCAAGCCAGAAAGTGCAACAAATGATAATAAAAGCCTTGAAGATTTTATCACATTTGAATAAAAAGTGTATTAACATTCATTCAAGATGCAAGCTACACGAGAAGATGAAATGAGCTCTAGGGTGAAAACCCAAAAATGGGCAGTTTGGAGCGATCCAATAAATAAATCAAGGAAGTTCTTTTCATTTGAGCATATTTTGGTCAACAAGTGCAGGGAGGATAATTCAACAAGAAGAAATGATCCTTGGTTTTATCACCCTTAAACACTTATTTGGGCCTTTATATCATTTCTTTCATAACCGTGAGCCATAGCCTACATTACAAGCCTACAAAGACCATTCAGATCATACATGGATATCTGAGTTGGAATATTTTGTTTTCAGATCACATCCTGCCTTTAAGGGTTAACCTTTCTTCAAGGAACGTTAAGCTTCAAGTGGCTGATCGACACCTAAATGAAGGAAGGATGGGGCATGGTGAGTTGGTGAGGTCAAGAGAGCCACTTAAATGGGATAGAAATTAGGTATGGGAAAAGTTCCTCTCAGAAGCATACTAACCCAAAAGGGACTTAACACGTGCATCTATCACCGCAACCTTCGCGGTCCTTAAAACATAAGCCCCACTTGGTTTGAGCTTTGTCAATTTGAAACAAACGCACTTTTGCACTCAATATTCGGGTATCTAATTTTGATCTCATTTTTTACAAGATTCATCTTTTCCAAAATTAATTATTTTCTCCAGCTCATCTTCATAAGCTTTTAAATTGAAATGAGCTTAAAGCTTTTTTCGCCCTAAATTTTGAAAATAGGGCTGACTTTACATGATGTTTTGCATCAAAATAAGATTATAACTCATCTTCATAATTTTTGCATTGAAATGAGTTCAAAACACTTTTTACCCTAAATTTTGAAAATAATGTAGACTTTACACGGTATTTTTTTCATTAAAATAAGATTTTAAAACTCATCTTCATAATTCAAAGCATTTTTGCCCTAAATTTTGAAACAAGGCTGACTTTACATGATTTTTTTGCATTAAAATAAGTTTTTAAACTCATTATAAATTTTGCAAAAGCATTTCCTCGCCCTAAGTGCCAAGGAAGGGGCAAAACTTTAGATCAAAAATTCAAGAACGAGAACAATTAGTGGGATGCCATTTGTCCGCCTGATGAGGTCATTTGTACATAGGAGTTCAAATCAATCCGAAACAGAAAGGTTACAGAGCCTAATATTTTGACTATTGAGCAAGCTGAAATTTAGGTGAACAATAAAATTTTGGGGCAAATTTTGTTGGGGCAAGAAGCTGGTCAATCCATTCAATGGCAAAGACGTTTTAGAGCCAAAACTCATAAGACATTCCAAAGTAGGGACCTGGAATGCTTTGTAACAAGGAGATTTGCAAAGATTTGAACCTGACTTTAAGATGGGTCATGTTTGCCACAGAAAAAACCTTAATACAAAAAACCCTGAGCTTTTATGACAGCCAGCTCACCTCAAGTGGTCCTTAATTTGCATTATTCATGCATCATGAGTAATTAGACATCCTTAAGTTAGGGGCATACTAACCTACATCATTAATTTATTTTGGCAATTTTCAGAAAAATCATTAAAACAGTAATTGAGGAATGAAGAATTTCAAACGAGAAGAATAGCTTCAGACCTCGGAGGATGAATAATTTCAAATGAGAATAACAGCTTCAGACCTCGGAGAATGAAGAATTTCAAATGAGAATAACAGCTTTAGACTCCAAACTTTAGCAGAAGATTGAAGAATTTCAAATAAGAAGAACAGCTTCAACCTTCAGCAATTTTAATTGAGGAATGAAGAATTTCAAATGAGAAGAACAGCTTCAGACTCCAAACTTTAGTAGAAGATTGAAGAATTTCAAATGAGAAGAACAACTTCAACCTTCAACATCAACTGAGGAATGAAGAATTTCAAATGAATAGAACAACTTTAGACCTCGGAGAATGAAGAATTTCAAATGAGAAGAACAACTTCAAACTCCAAACTTTAATAGAAGATTAAAGAATTTCAAATGAGAAGAATAGCTTCAAGCTTTAGGCAACCAGTAAGACCTTCAGTGCATGGCTTTAATATAGTTCGAGCATCTGTAAGACCTCCAAAGCAGGGTGATTCGGGCAACCAGTAAGACCTTCAGTGCATGGCTTTAATATAGTTTGAGCATCTATAAGACCTCCAGTGCAAGGTGATTCGAACAACCAGTAAGACCTCCAGTGCATGGTGTTATGATCTTCAGGCCATCAGTAAGACATTCAGTTCTTGGTGATTTAGGGATTTAGTATCGTCTAGACATCAATAAGGCCCTCAGTGCGTGGTGATTCAGGCAATTATTAAGATTTTCAATGCATGGTGATTCGGGATCGAAACAAGGAAGTAGGACAAAATGAGTGCTTTTGATCTTTGCTTTATTCTCGTTTCACAAGAACAAGCAAAAAGGGGCAGCTGTAATCACTAATTTTTGTCCAGGTTGTATAATATTATAATTAATCATTATATTTATATATTTTTTCTTTGATAAAAAACTAAAAAAAAGAGGAAAATGCAAAAAAAATAAAAAAAACAAAAAAAATTGAAAAGTAAAAAAAGGAATGGATTGCATGGAACGTAAATCTCCATGTCTCACCTCCCCCTTACATTGCCTATATAAGGCGTGAAAGGGGCAGCCATTTGGGAACACAAGAGCCGGCCATGGAACCCAAAATTATGGGAGCCAAGGCAACCTCGAGCACAGGTTGCCAGGGGCCTAGGGCAGTGCCCTCGGCCCCAGTTGGTTCGATTTAGTATTCGATCGAGGTCCCTTTTGTGGTCTGATCTAGTTAATTTTTGGGCCATATCGAGATGGCACGAAGATCTTGGCGAGGTAAGTCAAAGTTTTTCATCCGAGTTTTAGGGGTAAAAATTCGATCTTTATCTTTATATTTATTTTATTTTAATATTGGTTTAGAAATAGGGTTATATATAGTTTTGTATTTATTTAATAGTAGTATGTTTTTTCATTTTTTTAGATTTAATATATGATTTAAATTTTATGATATTGGTGTACATGTTTTTTATTTTGTTCATATTTAATATACGTATTTTTGTTATGTTCATGCTTTTTATTTATGTTTATATATGATTTATTATGTTTATTATGTTGCATATTTGATATATTTAATTGTCAATTGGTGTTCCCTTTTTCGACGGTAAACTGGGCTAGTAGTATAAGACGTAGATGGTAGTTTTCGTTTATCTCTCGAACATAAGAGCCCTTAAAATTTACTCGCACATATAATCAAATTTTAATTTAATCGTCACTTTAACCCATAAAATTCGATATTAATAAAGCGGTAATTATTTGGTACCAATTTTGGGCAGTGTGGGGGTGCTAATCCTTCCCCATCCGTAATCAACTCCCGAACCTAAGTTTTTTTTAAAAAAGAATCTCTGGATTTTGTTTTAATAGTGTTCAGTCTACCCAAAGTTGCCCGTGGTGACTCCAAAATTTTCAAAAATATGAGTTTTTCCCAAATTCCCTTTTTTAAATAAAATTTTTAAATAAAAGTGAGACTCCTTTTAATATAAATAATAATTAATTATTTTCGTAGCGGCTTCCGAAAAAATTAGTCGCTACAAAAAGGTCATGAAGTTCACGAGGAAGATTCATCATCTTTACCTTTTGGACTAAAGGAAACACATCATCGATATGTGTTCTCTTCTGGTGGACTTTAATCTAATGTCATAACCAAGAAAATCTTCATGGTGCTTCTGGTTCAAACATGTGGGCAAGCCTATTCAAACCAAAAGTCTCAAACTTTGAAGTGCAACCCAAATCTTCTAATGCAGTTGATGACAAGTTCAAGTGCTTAGAAGAAAGAATCAAAGCCATGGAACGTATTGATGCCTTTAGTGGAACTGATGTAATAGAGCTGAGCTTGGTCCCTGATCTGATTTTGCCCCCAAAATTCAAAGTGCCAGAATTTGAGAAATTTGATGGCACGAGCTGCCCTAATGCCCACCTTACCATATTTTATCGTAAAATAACGGGGTACTAGAATCATTATAAGTTGTTAATCTATTACTTTCAGGACAACTTAGTCGGGTCTGCCTTGCGATGGTACAACCAGTTGAATAGAGTCCAAATAAGCACATAGAGAGACTTAGCACGTGCTTTTAAAGAACTAAACAAGCATGTCTTGGACATGGTGCCCGATCGTTTGACACTCTAAAACATGGGAAAAAAGCACAATGAAATATTCTGATAATATGTCTAACGGTGGAGGAACATGGCTGCACAAGTCCAACAACCACTTCTTAAGAAAGAGACGATAACCCTTTTCATTAATTTCTTGGAGTCCAAATACTATGAGAAGCTTGTTGGTAGTGCACTAAAGTCTTTGCTGATCTAGTGGCAGCAAGTGAAGCAATTGAGCGTGCCCTTAAAAACGGGAAACTTAACAGCCTTGAGGCTTCAGAAAAATCATATACCAAAAAGAGAGAGTGTGAAATTAATGTTGTGGGAGGCAATGGGCATTCATATCCCAAATATAAATCTTCACCATAATTCTTGTATCGTACAGGATATTCGAAACCTACTACAACCTCTTCAAGCCAAAAAAAACAACCACAATGAGGGCTCAAACAATCAAGGACTAACACGAAACGACAATCTTTCACGCCTATCCAATTTCTTACAAAGAGTTGTATGCTAAATTATTAGAAGAGCGATTGATATCCCCAATCTTTATCACACCATTGCAACCACCATACCCAAAATGGTATGATGCTTCTGCACATTGTGAGTACCATGCCGAAATTCCCAAGCATACAGTCAAAAATTGTCCAACTCTCAAAAGAAGGGTTCAGAGCTTGATTAATCAAAATATTCTTCAATTCAATATGTTAAAAGGGCATAATGCTGCTAACAACCCTTTGCCAACACATGAAGAACCAAGGGTAATGATGTGATGAATAGTGGTGAATTCAATATTAAAACAAGCTTATCAGAATTGCAATCACTACTAAAGTGGGTTTGGAAGAAAATGGCAAAAATAGGATTAGTGCGCCCTAACCATGGAGTTGTTGTGAATAATAAAGATGATTTCTGTGAACTTCATGGGGAAGTAGGTTATAAAATTTAATATTGTGATAAGTTTAGAAAGATTGTCCAGAATATGATGGACAATAATGAAATAGAGTTCTTTGAATAGAGCCAAAAAGTCAAAGATGTTTTCACAATGGATGAACAATCATCCAGAAAGAGTGGTGAGTCTGGTTGACATTTTGTGATCAATTGGCCACGAATGCATGAAGAATGATCATAGAAACCTTCGCCTCGATTGGTGATCAAGGCTCCTTCTCCTTTCTCATTCAAGGATAATCAACGTGTGCCATGGATTTATGGATGTAACATGACCATTACGAGGAAAGAATGTTCTGAAATTACGACAACATGAATTAGTGGAGTTGGGAACTTCACTCGAAATGGAAGGTGTTACTCCCCCGATGCTTCAAAACCAGTGGAAATAAGAGATGTTGAGCATAAAGACAAGTTTTCGTTGAATGGAGAAAAACCAGAAATTAATGAACCTATGAAAGAGGGGGAAGCACATGAATTCTCGAAGTTTATCAAACATAGTGAATTGTGTTTGAACAGTTACACAAACAACCAGCTTGTATTTTTGTATTAACTTTGTTGTTGTAACACCCCTTTTCCCGTAGTAAATACAATTCAGAGTCGTCACATCACTAATGCCTTATCTTGTTTTATCCATATACGTTTCATCATCAAACTGATTAATTCTCTATATGTTTAGTTTAATTTCATGCATCATACTCTACTAATAATCAAATAATTACATGCCCACTAGAGATTATCATAAGCTAGAATGTCTTACTGACGTTTTGCATAATGAAGCTTAATCAGCATGCTTAACTCCTCTTCAAGTACTCCACCTTAACCTACGTGTGAATCAAACACACGCTAAGTTTTCACTTAGAGAGGCAATAAACAAAATTAATAATAATTTAAAATTATTAAACTTTATGGCTACATTTATATAGCATGATATATGCCAATGTATTAACTTTTATATAGAGAGAGAAACTTAAGTATGCGAGATCGGTACTTCAAGAGTACTAGTCACCGAAGTGATGATAAACATATAGACACATAAAGTGTCGGTAACATATAGACACATAAGTGTCGATATCATATAGACACATGAGTGTCGATATCATATAGACACATAAGGTCATGCCCACCATCCGCACGTAAGACCGTGCTAACCATCCGTACATTTATAAGGCAGTGCTAACCATCCGCACGTTTATAAGGCTATGCTAACCATCTGCACATAAGGTTGTGCTAACCATCTACACATAAGGTTGTGCTAACCATCAGCACTAAGTGTCCTTTATATGCACTATAGAGCTAAATCGTATATTCAGCGTGCTGCTGGACTCTATGGCATGCCAACTATATCATGTCCCTTAATAACTTACTTGGGCATATATTTCATATTCCATAATCACTTCATCCATGGCAATATATATATATATATATCAACATAATTCAACTTGGGAAGTTCATACCCGAAATATTATGCATAAGCATATCAACCTTGTCAATATAAATAAGCAAATGATCAATGCATTTTATTTCCCAAAACTTGACATATTCATATTATATCAATCATATGTTCAATGACATAAATATTAATGTATTATGACATGCATGCAATTGCACTCACCTGGGCCATTTATTAGCTTGTCTCACTAAGATCTATTCGATCCTTTCTTTCATAGTACCTCGAACCTTCTTTTGATTCAGATCCAAACTTCATTAATCACGTGAATGTACACAACATTTGTTAGATTCAAATCTAACAATTCCTTAAACATGCTATCAAATCTAATCATTCAAATATAAAAATTTCCTTTCTTTCTTATACTGTCCAAAAATCGTTTTTGGTCCCTAATGACCATTTTGAACTTCAAATAATTCCTCCAAGCTTGTTAACTAACATTGGATACAAAATGTCTCAATTTCTATTTTCTGGCAGCTTGCACTACCTTCAAAGATTTATTTCTATAAAGTGATATAAAACTCGGAATTTGATTCTGTTTGTTTTGAAAGAAACTAGATTCAATAAGCTTTTCAACCATATAAACTAATAGCCCAAATTCAACTTGTACGATTTATGGCGAATTTTCAAAGTCAATTACAATGCTGGAATTCGGAACAGACTGGTGTTCTGTTTTCTAACCTTTCGTCACTTAAAAATTCATATCTTTTGACTCGGAACTCGAAATCAGTTTCCGTTGGTTGGAAACGAAACTAGACGAACAAATATTTACATTGGTATAAAATTCACCATCTAACCATCTATGTAGAATTTATGGTGAATTTTTGAACTTACTGCCATAATCCAATTTTCTACACTACTTCCATAAATAAATCCAAACTTTATACTAACTTCTCCTTACTTCTCTACTTTTCAGTTTAGTCCAATTACTTGCTTTAAACCACCAACTTATCACCATCTTCATCAAGTAATTATTCTAAAATAATTCCTTTTAATTTTCCTCATTTACCGAAATAGTCACTAAAATGCAAAGATAAAGATTTAAGCTTCTTAACTTTGCAAATTAGCCCTCAATTCAACATTACTACATTAATTATATTATTTCAACAAAAATTCAGATTTAATCCTCATCCAAAACTCCCTTGCCAAAATGGTCACTTAACTTTGACAAATTGTCAAAATGGTCACTAATTCAATTCAACATCGGTTTAGCATTCTAACATCAATTTCACATCTCCAACATCATTAATAACATAAATACACTTCAAAATTATAAAAATTCAGATTAGTCCTCTAACTTTCAGAATTTCTGAAATGGCCCCTATCTAATAACTTTAGTGTTTTGCTTTCAAATAACAATTCAAGCTTACTAGATCATTAATTCAACATCACAAGCCCTAAATTAAACTTGAATCCATAAACCCTAATCATCTTCATAATAATCAAAACATGTAGAGTTTAAATCACAACTCAATAACATGATTTTAACATCACAAAAGCTTAATTTCAACTTGAATTTCAACATGAAATCATAAAATCTCAAAACCCCTAATGTAGTCTATAAACCCTAATTTCTTCTCATACAAAATTCTCATCAATCAAGAATGTTTTCCATGAATTATTTACACCAAAAGATAGAGCTTGATGAGTAGAACAACTTTGCAGTTGAGAAGATTACCTGAAAATCGAGTTTCAGGGCTTGAATCGAGCTTGGAAAATTTCTCCCCTTTTTCCTCTAATTTTCAAATTTTAGAAGATGAAGAATACTTCATATTTTGGCCTTTAACTTTTTAATCTCTACAATTATGCCACTGGTAAATATAAATGAATTTTAAATTCATTTAAATAGTAAAATTACTAAAATGCCCTTTTAATCTAATGGTTGAGATTGATCTTATCATCAATCAAGGGCCAAGATTAAATCTCCCATTTTTGTCTTCCAAAAATGCCCTTGTAACTTTTTAAATATTTCAAAATTGCCATTGGGGCCAAATGACCTATTTGCCCTCCAACTAGTTTTTATTTACTAGTTTGTCATTCTTTTAAAAATTCAACTAAATCTAGTTGGAATCCAACCAACTATAATAAAATATTCATAAAATAGTATTTTATGACTTTTCCATGGCTTTTGGATCAGTCTCTTATTTTCCATTCGATCCAATATACCGATATTCATTAAATACTTCTACTACGGTTTTACCTTTTTTCGAGCTATCGGATTTATTCCGAAAATTCTATATTTCCATATTCGGGAAATCCACACTATCATCTCATAAAAATTTCCTTTCCCAATGACTTAGACTGAATTTTCCTAACTTAGTCTATTATTCGATAATTATCGAAAATCTTTATAGAATAAACTTTCTCTTAGAAATCCTTTATCGATAATCCATACAAATATTCTCTACTCTTACTAAGTCCAAAATATCGATCAGAAACACTTTTATGGGACCTTCCCGAAGGTCATCCATCCTAATATTTCCCTGGCCTAAGCACGCTTAACAATTTTATTTGATTCAAATTTAGTACCTTTTACTGCATCTTAATTCTTAAAACCGATATCAAGGTACTTATTTCGATCCGATTCACTCTTATAATGAATAAAATTAATTATTGGGAAATTTACACTTTAGTCCTTAAACTTTTTCAAAGTTTATACTTTTAACCCCCAAAACTTTCAAAATTTACAATTTGGTCACCGGCCAAAATTTGGGATATTACAGTTGTTAAAATCTGAGCCTCACAAAAATGAATTGCTAAAGGTGTTGAACCAAACATTTGTCCCGAATGATGTTTCAGTGGATAAGTTGGATAGATTGGTGAACAAGTGAACAACTTACATGCTGGCAATTTCATCTCCTATAGTGAGGATGAAATTCCTCCTGATGGTACAAGATCCTTCAATCACTGCAATTGACACATACTACCTCATATTTTAGTTGACAATAGATCTGCTTTGAATATCATGACCACGACCATACTAAATAGGCTTTCGGTGGATAAGACCCACATTAGACATTGTCATACAACCGTAAGGGCATTTGACATAACCAAAAGAGAAGTTGTGAGGAAAAATTGACATTTCGCTTTTGATTGGTCCAGTTACGTACAACGTGGAATTAAGTGTTATGGACAGACACCTACTTACAATTATCTGTTGAGACGACCCTGAATTCACGCAACTAGAGCAGTACCTTCAACACTTCACCAGAAGTTAAAGTTTGTGATTAATGGGCACCTTGTAAGTGTGGGCGTCGAAGATAACATTATTGCATCCACATTAACTAATGCTCCGTACATAGATGTGGATGAAAATGCAGTTGAGTGTACATTTCGATCACTCGAGTTCGTGAATGCGACTTTTGTCACTGAAGGAAAAAAATCCCAAAGCCCAAACTTTCAAAGAATACTATGATGGGAATAAGGCTCATTGTTGGGAAATGAGCCAAATCAGGAAATGGACTTGGAAAATTCTTGCAAGGAATGCACATGGCAATACAACCATTCTTAAAATAGGATCAAGTTGGTGTTGGATTCAAGTTTAATCCACATCAAAAGATAAAACAAATTTTGAGAAAAAGAGCACAAAGAAGAGCCAGATTGATTGGCCAGAGCATCGAATGGGAATTGATGGTGTTTTCCTGTATTTTTGAAACTTTTGTGTCTTCGAGACACATTCATGCTGGGAAGGAAAAAGAGATCTTAGTAGTACCGCCGGAGAAATTCAAGGAGTTGAGCATAAATGCTATTGTGGAAGAGGAATAAATTGCAAGGAATCGGTTAAAGATTTGCCCGTGTCCTCCAGGTTGTGTCTTAAATAATTGGACCATTTTTGAACTCCCCGTTGTTTTTAAATATTTATCAGAATAATGCTCGAATCTTAACCCACTGTTTGAGCCTAAAAACAGTGGGGATTTATTGTTAGGGCCCCCATTTAGGCATCAATTTATCAATTCAATAAATAAAACCATTTTCCCTTTCAATTTGGTCTCTTTGTTTATTCATTTTTTCCATTTTATTGTCACTCTTTTATCATTCATGAAACATTCTACACTTTCTTTCCTTGTGCCTTATATATATATTTCCTCTTACACATTTGTAGGTCCTTAGATATCAATTACATGAATGACACTACTACGAGCTCAAGAGTCGATTTTGAGCATGTTGTATGCTTAGGAGATCATGATTCTGACGACTATTATGAGGAGTGCGAGTTATATCCTATTCTATTCAGACTAATAAAGAATGAGAATAAGCAAATTCTTCCCCACCAAGAATCGATAGATACAGTGAATCTGGGAACCAAAGATGACAAAAGACAAGTAAAGATCGGTACTTTCATATCTTCAAATACAAGAGACAAACTTGCCTCTCTACTTCAAGAGTTCAAGGATGTGTTCGCTTGGACCTACCAAGATATTTCTGGATTAAACATGGATATTGTAAGGCACGAACATCCGTTGAAGCCAGAATGCAAGCCTGTACAATAGAAGCTTAGAGGAATGAGGCCATAAATGTTACTTTAGATACGAGAGGAAGTAAAGAAACAATACGATGCTTGGTTTTTACAAGTGGCCAAGTATCTAGAATAGGTGGCTAACATTGTTCCAGTACCAAATAAAAATGGAAAAGTGCGAATGTGTGTCGATTACCGTGACCTCAATCGTGCTAGTCCTAAGGATAACTTCCCTCTACCACATATAGATACGTTGGTAGACAATATAGCTAAGCATTATTTGTTCTCATTCATAGATAGTTTCTCAGGCTATAATCAAATCAAAATATATCACGAAGACATAGAAAAACCACATTTGTGACAATGTGGAGCACATTTTGCTACAAAGTGATGCCTTTTGGCCTGAAAAACACCAGGGCAACATATCAAAGGGCGATGGTGACTTTGTTCTATGACATGATGCACAAAGAAATTGAGGATTATGTAGATGACATGATTTCTATGTCTCGGTCAGAGGAAAAACATATCACCAACCTCAGAAAAAATTTTGAGCTTCTGAGGAAATTCTAATTGAAACTTAATCCTGCAAAATACACTTTTGGAGTTTTTTCAGGCAAATTGTTAGGGTTTATTGTCAGTAAATGAGGGATGGAGGTGGATCCCGATAAAATCAAAGCTATCTAAGAGGTTCCTCTTTCCCGTACTTAAAAAAATTTTAAGGTTTCTTAGGAAGACTGGGTTATATTTCTCAGTTTATCTCTCAACTAATAGATAAACGTGATCCTATTTTTTGTCTCCTAAGAAAGCATAATATGGGTGATTGGGATCCAACATGCTAAGAAGCCTTTGACAAAATTAAGCAATACTTGTCAAATCCTTCGGTGTTAGTACCACATGTACTAGGCAAACCTTTGATTTTGTACTTAGCAGTATTTGAAAATTCCATGGGCTGTGTACTAGGTCAGCATGAAGAAATCGGAACAAAGGAACAAGCTATCTATTACCTCAGTAAGAAGTTTACTGATTGTGAATTAAGGTACTCTTCTATCGAAAGCTATGTTGCGTTTTTGTTTGGACCACTCGTATGCTTCGTCAATACATGTTATACCATACAACATGGTTGATTGTGAAGCTAGATCCAATAAAATACATCATAGAATCACCAGGCTTATCAAGAAGAATGTCTCGATGTTAAATTTTGCTTTCTGAATACGATATTGAGTACGTAAATTAGAAAGTCATAAAATGCGCTACTATCGTAGACCTCTTAGCCAGTCGTGCTTCATCTGAATATGAACCTTTGAGTTTTGACTTTCCTGATGAGGACCTAATATGCTTAACTGCTAGTGAAGATGAACCAACTAGCGAAAAGCCTCGGAAAATAAATTTTGACGGGGCTTCAAACACATTTGGGCATGGAGTTGGGGCAGTCTTAGTATCTCCAAAGGAAATCATCATCCCTTTACTGGTTGACTGAATTTTAAGTGTACCAATAATATGGCAGAATGCAAAGCGTGTATAATGGGACTTCGTGCAGCAATCCAATGAAGAATTAAAGTCCTCAAAGCATATGGTGATTCGTCATTAGTGATCTATCAACTTCATGGAGAGTGGGAAACAAAATATGCTAAATCGGTTGAATATCGCAAGCTCATCATTGAATCAATAAAGGATTTCGAGAAGATATATTTCCATTACCTCCCCTAAGAAGATAATCAAATGGCTTATGCATTGCCAACTTTGGCTTTTATGTTTAAAGCAAATAGAGAAGCCGATAATGGCCATACAAATGAGTATCTATGACTCACCCGCCATTTGTTATGCCATCGAAGATGAGGTACATGATCACCCTTGGTATTAAGATATTCTACAATATGTCAAGTATCATAAGTATCACGAGAGAGCGACCGATGTTAATAAAAGAACAATTTTGAGAATGGTTGCGAGATATGTCCTTGATGGAGAAATCCTACACAAAAGAGAGAGTGACCAAACGCTGCTCAGATGCGTAGAAAGTCATGAGGCAAAAAAGATAATTGAAGAAGTTCACGAGGGAATTTGTGGAATTCATGCCAATGGCTTCAATATGTCTAGGCAAATTATGAAGTTTGGTTATTTCTGGGTATCTATGGTAGAAGATTGTACCAATTTTTCTTAGAGATGCCATAAATGTCAGATATATGGAGATAAAATTCATGCAGCCTCATCACCTCTTCATGTTATAATAGCTCTATTGCCATTTGCAGCGTGGGGCATGAATATGATCGGACCAATAACGTCAAAGGCATCAAATGGAAATCATTTCATTTTTATAGTCATCAATTACTTCACCAAATGGGTGGAAGCTGCTTCATATGCAAATGTAACTAGATTGATAGTATACAAGTTCCTAAAAAGGGAAATCATTTGTCGGTATGGTCTACCAGAAAGGATTATTTCTAATAATGCTTCAAATTTGAACAAAATGATGACAGAAGTGTGTAAAAAGTTTAAGATAAAGCATCACAGGTCAGCACCTTATCGCCCAAAAATGAATGGGGTTGTTGAAGCAGATAACAAAAATATTAAACGGATCATTGAGAAAATGGCGATAACATATAAGGATTGACATGAGAAACTACATTTTGCCTTGCTAACATATCGTACATCTCTGCGGACATCTACGGGGGTAACTCTACATTCTTTAGTTTACGGAACAAAGATTGTACTACCGATTGAGTTTGAGATCCCATCACTTCATGCCTTAATATAACTTGAGTTGGACGAAGTCGAATGGGTTCAAGTCAGATTCGATCAATTGTATCTGATAGAAGAAAAAAGATTGAAGGCCATTTGTCATGGGTAAATGTACCAAAAGCGGATGATTCAAGCCCATGATAAAAAAGTCTGACCAAGAGTGTTTCGTGATTGGGATTTGGTTCTGAAAAGATGTTGCCAATGCAAAAAAAAATTCAAGAAAAGTGGATGCCAAATTGGGAATGACCATTTGTTGTGAAAAAAGCCTTCTTTGGTAGGGCACTAATCTTAACTGAGATGGACGGGAATGAGTTATCGAATCATGTGAATTCTAACTCAGTGAAGAAATATTATGCATGAACTCATGACATACCAAGAGGTGAAAACCCAAAAGGGCCCTGTTGGTAAAAAAGGAAAAAAAGAAGGAAAAACCCAAGAGGTGAAAACCCGCAAAGGGCATCTTAAAATTAGTGGAAGATTCAAGTCAGATGCTCAAAAATGGTCCAAGCATGATCAGAAGAAAATCCATATATCTTCAGATGTTTGTCCAATAACTCAAGCTCTACTAAGCAGAAGTCACAATCAGAAAAGATTCTAGAGCAAAGTAGCAATGGAATCCCTATAATTGATATCTAGGGGTATTTTATCTTTTTGACTCCATTTGATTATCATTTGTCAAAGCTTAGGTCATTTTCATTCAATAAGAGGAAATTTTCGATGATCTTGTTAACTTGTGTTTCCTTGTAGTTACCATTTGAACATTTGTGCACTCTTTTGTTAATTGGTGAACTCGTTGCTTTACTAAAGGGGGTTTGCAATATGTTTGATGTTTGGCGTATTACTCAAACAAAAGAAGATTTTAAATACAATAATGTTAGGAAAATGCTCAGGAACACCCTTCTCTGATAAATGGAAAATGTTAGAATTCAAGAGGCATGATATGGACCATAAAGGAAAAAATACACGGAACATGATCTGAATGGAGACAAAAACAAATTTAGAATTAAAAATATACAATTTGCATGCATTTAGAATAAAAGAGCATTTTGCATGTAAGAAGATCACATTAGAAACATGTGTATTTTTATCATGACAAATTAACAAGAATCGCCTCCGATATAGAGTGTCACCGAGATGAATCAATTGCCTCCAAGATGAAGTGTCACCAAGATGAAGAGTCATTTGGCTTCTAAGAAGGAATGGCCATCACTTACTTTTGAGATGGAGTGTCATCAAGCCTCTAAAAGGGAGTACCACCAGTTACGTCCAAGAGGGGATGTCACCAATTGCCTCCGATATGGAGTGTCATCAAGATGAAATACCATTAACTATCTCCGAGATAGAGTGTAATCATTAAGATTTCAAGAAGGAATGCCACTAATTACCTCCAAAATAGATTATCATCATTAAGGTTCAAAGAAGGAATGCCATTAATTACCTCCAAGATGTAGAGTCATCATTAAGCTTCCAAGAAGGAATGTCGTTAATTACCTCCAAGAAGGAATGTCATCATTAAGCTTCCAAGAAGGAATATCTTCAATTACCTCCTAGACAAAGTGTCATCAGCAAGCTTCCAAGAATGAGTGCCATCAACTACCTCTAAAATGGAGTGTCATCATGAAGCTTCCAAGAAAGAATGTCGTCAATTACATCTAATATTAGTGTCACCATTTGCTTCTGAAGTGGAGTCCCATTACCACCAGTTTGTCTCTAATTGGATAAATTTGTTGCTTCTAGTCTTTGTCTATTCCTCTCATTTGAGGAATGAGTAAAGAGGGGCGGTTGCATGCATCAAAATTTTACATGGGCTAAATATTCAACCCGAATCCAGTCCAATGGATTTAAAATAATAAGACTTACAAAAAATCTAGAAATACAAAAGAAAAACAAAAAATAATAAAAATTCATAAAAACCTTAATTTAACTCTACCAATATTTTTTGCCGCTTGTAGAGTCCACTGCCGAGAGGACTCATCTACTTGCTGAGTCATTCCCATTTCTTGCGCCGCACACACAAATCTAAGTTTATCCCAATGACCTCCCTACAAATTCGGTGGTGAAAATGCTCGAAAAACCCTAAACTCGCCCTATAAATACCAACCCAAAAACCTTAAAAGGCACGTAGGCATTAACAAAAAATTGAAGCAACAGTAGCAAAAACACGAGCAAAACTAGTGAGGTATTTCGAGTGAAATTAAGACCTCGAACAAGGTACAAAATTTCGAGTGAAATTTGTAAACACTAAAGTATATTTTTTCACAAAACTTATAGATTTCATTAATAATAATAAAGACCTCGAACAAGGTACAAAATTAGAGGGTGTCAAAACATGCAACCTCAAAGATCCGGACTAACAAGAATAGAGGCTCGCCTTAATAGATAAAGCAACAAACATAACATCCTACACTACCACCACAACAACGAAAAAAGAAAAGCAATATTATCCCTTTCCATATAATAATATGATGTGACGTAAACAATGTAATAACCATTTTCTTCTGCCCCTTTTATCATTCGAATTGAATAAATCGTAAATTCGAAAACCCAAAAAATATAATTAAAAATATAAAATCTAAAAAAAATTAAATGTCCAAAATACTAAACTGTCCATTTACAAATGTCATAAGCCCAAATCCCATTACCCGTTTCATCAACCCAAATACCAAAACACAGTCAACCCAAATACCCAAACACAAATCTGCCTACCCAATAATCCCAACTCCTACCCGGGTCTGCTAACCCGACCCGGATATCCTAAAAACCCTAACCCTAATGCATTAAAGTCTTCACCCGCCGTCCTTTCACATCCCCATTCCAGAAGCTTCCAAATGACCATCCAGCTCATCCAGGTTACGTCACTGGCCCCCGTCCATGTCGGCTCCACATCAGCCGTCGCGGCAACAACAAAGCCGCCACATCACATGCATACATTCGGCCAAGGGACTACTGGTCCCCTTTTCCCCGTATGAACCTTCTTCCGCATCTGTACCAAACAACAACACAGAGACAGTACCTGCAACAACCCAAAATACAACCATTTTATTTTTGTTTTCTATCAGTGTAAGTCGGTTATAAAAATCGAACAAAAACAACATGTAAAGGGTTTTTTTCTAGATCAAGAAACAGAAAAAAATTGAAAGGTAGTTTTTTTTTTCTTTTTGCATGTTGAATATCGAAAACAAAAACATAAAAAAGGCACAAAAGGTTAGGGATTTCGAAATAAAGTTAGTTTTTTTTCAAAATCAAAAAAACCAGAGGGGTTTTCATTTTCTTTTCGAATCAAAATTTGTTTTTTAAACTGAAATCGAGTTTTTTTGTTTTTAAGAAAAAAACAAGGGTTTCACGACGTTTACCTATTCGGGGAAGCAAGGCTGTCATGCTTCGGTTGTCTTCGGATGCCGGGGCGATTAGCGAGGCGCCGCCGATGAGGATCGGCGAACTGAGAGTTGGCTAGGGTTTTGGCTCCCTCCTAATTTCAGAGCATCTGTTTTTTTTTTTTTCTTTTGTGTTAAAAAATGGGGGAAGCAAATGATTTTTAGGCAAAAATTTACCCCAATTCTTAGTATTTATGTAGCATTCGAAACGGTGCCGTTTTGGGGCAGTCTCAACCCCGGTCCTTACCTTTTCCTCTCGTTTACACTGCAGCCACGGTTTAATTTTAGTTTTGGTCCCTTCCTTTATTTTTCATTTTAATTCCAGCCTTTTTAAATCTTATTTTATTTTAATCTGGCCCCCTGATTTCTGTTTGTTTTTATTCCGGTCCCTGTTTTATGTTATATACCTATATATTATATATTATAGTTGTCATAATATTTATATAATATAATATATAGCATATATGTTAAGTATTGTTGCATATATTACCTATATGCGCATATATTACCTATATGCGCATATATATGACATATATATATATTATTACTTATATATATTACATAGTATTACTAGTATTATATTATAGTATATATTTATATATTGTTTTTTTATATTTTATATTAAATTTGGCTTTACAGTGACCCGCAACGGGAAATGATTTGTATTATTTATGGCCCGTTTAGTGTAGCAACTAACAATCTAACTTCTTTATTCATCACAATTTACTTTTTTCGCCATTTAATTTCGGCCAATTTATTTTCCACAATTTAATTTTCACACTTTATTTTTCGCATTTATTTTGCGCATTTCTTTTGCTCAAATCCGGTCCTTTTCCTGGTATTTCCATTTACGCATTTCTTTTTATCTTGTTTGATCTGGTCTCTTTTTCGAATTCCGCTTTTGCTTGATAAGGTCCATTTTCCAGACATTTTAATTCCCGCTCTTTAGTTTTCGTATTTATTTACTTTGTTCGCTTTTATTTCCCGCACTTACCTTTATTTACTTTATTTGTAATTTTTTGACATACATACTTGTCATTCATTTCACCTTTAATTTAACTATATATCTCACGTTGTTAATTAATCAATTTAAATCATAAAAAGGAGGTATTTATTAATTATGGTATTTGTGTCATAACAGTCATGGCTTATTGAATGTTGACCAAATATTTGAATTAATTTTCACTGTCTGAAGGTAAATTTATTTTGGAATAAAATTGGACAAGCCATAACATCATCTTTAACTGTTTGCATCATGCATAAATGTGACGTACTTGATTCGAACTGTAAATTAACACGACAGTCGGGCTTATTCAATGTCGGTTTAATCTACAGTCTGATGTACAGTCAGCCTAATTAATTAAACGGGTGATTAATTCAAACTCACTAAATTGATAAAGCTCGTTCAATTAAAGCTTATATTCGATTAAGAATAGTAAGTTAAATCCAATTTTGAATTTTAGCAATTTCTATCGATCAAAAGCAAGTTCTCGAACCCATTTTTTGAAGAATCTATGGTTTATGGTGCCCGACCTACCTTAGTGGCCGGTGGCGACTCCAAAAACACAATTTTAAAACCGAAAACACCATTTTTAAAATCAAAATCTCTAGTTTTCCCAATTTTCCCCACAAATTCAAAATTTTCAAAATTTCTCAAAAAACCAAAATATTTTTCATTCTAGCAACCCCGAATCTTCGAACCACTTTAAATTTTGAAAAGAATGAGGTCGTTACAACTGGCGACTTCACTGGGGACTTTTTTTTGAGTTAAGCCAAAAAACCCACGTTGCTTTTATCAATGGAAATTTTGAAATTCAAATTAACTTTAATTAATTTGTTCTTTCTTGAAGATACACTTTAATTCAACGGGCTTTGATAATTAGTGGTTTTGCATTAATTGCTCGTTTAATTTTTAAGGCATCACCAACATGTGCTGCATCATACTCATCAAGCTCTATACCCGAGCTTTGTCCCTTAAGTCGGAGTGAAACGCCACATACCCATGTGAGCTGCCCTCCACGGGTCGGTAATTCACTCTTGGAATACACGTATTTTGACACGTGAGCAACCCTCAACGTCACTAGGTAGTGCTTTCCCTCGAACCAAATTCGATTCACAAGCCTGTCATAGGCCAGAATTGAGGTTCTTGTTATCTTAGTAGATAATGAGATAGGTTCGAGTACCCCTCTCTAGAACCCAAACCACATGTGTGATAATCTAGGAAGCCCGCCTCTTAGAGCTATATGGACAACCATAGAAATCTAGAATTCATGTTGTTAGGCCGCTTTGGTGTATTTATTCGATTCTCATTCTTTATTGTATATTTGTTACTAACAAAGTCTTCTTGTCTTGCTTGTTTGATCATTTTTTGTGCATATGCATGACATTTTGCATAAAGTGTTGAATCGAGAACATTTCAAAATTGGGGGCTTTCGTAATGGAAGAAAGTGTCCATAATGACGAGTTAAATAATTATGAAGCCCGAGTGGGGCAAGTGTTAACCTAGATGCACCGTATATGGCAGTCTTTATCTAGTTGTAATGGGACTCGATCTTCATTATGAAAAGTCGCTCAACGAGAATGTTCGTCGATCAACACTTTTGCACTCATTCAAGCACTCATTTTATGGTGATTGCATTGTCATCAATTTCATTTCTTTGCATCATGATGACATGACACCTTCATTATATTAAATTAATCATGTTTGCATTAATACATTTGCATTTAGAGCATCTATCCTGCATTTACATGCATTTAGTTTAAAAACATCGAGACTGACTTTTGGGATATCCTATGATAGTGATTCTGGATCAAAGAAAAATCCATCTGATTCAGCACCCCTAAGAAACCCTACAAAATACCAAAATGGTGAATGAAGACAGATTAGGCTGAATTGAGCAAACCCAAAGGGGCATGCAAACGGACTTGGCCAGAAAGATGGAAGAACAGTTAGCTAAGCCCCGATAAGACATGGTGGAACAGTTCAAAAAGTCTCAACAAGACACACTAGGCCAAATAGCCCAAATGCTTGGATTTAAGCTTCCTGGTCAATGAGAGACATATGTTGTCAATCCTACGATAAATCTCAATCCTACTGATGAGAATGAGTGTCCTACATATCCGCTAGGTTTTACCCCTCCTCATGCTATGGGGTAACCGAATCCTCAAGTAATACTTTCTCGTGGAAAGGTACCACTTCATCAGGCCAACGCCTCATTCCCTATCAATCTGCCCTCCACATCAGAAGTCAAGCCCAGGGACAATCAAGCTGAAAACTTTGTCTCAGAGATGGACCAATTAATTGAAATGGAGAGGCCTAGAGTTGAAACCTCCAAAGAGATCAATGACCGATGCAAGCTGCTTGAGGAAATGATGGAAGCTATGGAGGTAACTGACACCTTCATTGGATTTGAGGCCCATGAACTTAGCCTTTTCCTAGATCTGGTTTTACCTCATAAGTTTAAAGTCCCAAAATTTGAGAAGTACGATAGAATGATCTGTCATCGTACACATTTCACCACGTTCTATCAAAGGATGTCCGACTACGGGAAAGATGACAAGCTGCTAATCCACTATTTCTAAGATAGACTCTTAGGATATGCTACAAGATGGTATAATCAGTTGAACCAACATCAAATAAAGTCATGGAAGGACTTGGCCAAATCTTTCCTAAAACGGTACCGACATGTCAGTGACATGGTGCCAAACCGTTGGACCTTACAACACATGAAACAAAAGTCAAATGAAGGATTTAGGTAGTATGCCCAGCATTGGAGAGACATGACGGCTCAAGTTTAACCCCCGCTCAGTGAAAGAAAGATGGTGGTTACATTTATCCAGACTTTGGAGGGTCTAATTTTGGGTCGCTTGATAGGCAACGTGACTACCAACTTTTCCAACCTTGTGTTATCTGATGAGCTCATCGAAAATGTTGTCAAGACTGGCAAGATCGATGATGGAGGTAGTTCATCCTACAAGAAAACCTTGCATGCAAAAAAAGGCCATAAAGTGAACTCTTCGGGAGTTTGCAATACCAATTATTCAAAGCCTATTATAGTTTTACAACCCAAGGTTGCGTCAAGTGCCCAAGGTTCTTCAAGCCAAGACCCTATTCAAAGTAAGAACCCTATTAAAATTGAGTTCACTCCATTGCCAATCTCCTATGGTGAACTATACAAGCAACTATTTGATGTCCATGTGGTGGCACCCTTCTATCAAACCCCGTTGTAGCCTCCCTTCCCAAAGTGGTATGATCCTAGCGCGGAATGCGAATACCATGGTGATCAAGTGAGGCACTCGATTGAGACTTGTACCAGCTTCAAAAGAGCCGTAGAAAAGCTTATCAAACTTGGGGTCATAAGTTTGGACATATTTAGTGGGCCAGCTACGAACACTAACCCCCTACCAAACCACACCAGAAGAGTAAATGCGATCCTCGAGGAGAGCAATCGAACAATAAAGTCTAAGGTATTATAAGTCAAATCATATTTTAGTTGGGTTTGGAAGAAACTACTTGATGTGGGTCTGATCGGTCAAGGAATGATGATACCCGGGGGTATGTCGATCTGTGCTGTGAGTTCTATGTCGAAGAGGGGCATGCTATCCAAGATTGCCATAAGTTCAAGGATACTGCTCAAGGCCTAATAGACAGCAAAGAAGTGTAATTCTTTATGGAGTGAACTTGCTCTTTCTCCTTAGTCTAGATGCCTAACTAAAAACTCTAGTAGGTTCCATGTTGCTTTTAACTCCTTTTAAGTAATGCATGTAAATCAAATCCACCTGCCTAATCTCGAAGGCGTTGTTGAACTTTTGTAAAGGGCCTAAGACTATATGCTTTGATTTTCAAGGAAATGATGCATTTTTTAACTCTCTCTTCATTTTGTGTATATATCTGTCTATTGGGTCCCCGTATATCAATTGCACAAGGGACATTGACTTTGACCCGAAGGTTAAGTCCGAATAACCTGTGTCTAATTAAAATCCTAAGCTGCAGAGATTACAAATGTGACTCGCATTCCACATTAAGGGCCACAAGTAATAACAAATTAATGCAATTTAATGTTCAAAGTTTGGTAATAGGCGTTTTCCAAAAAGCACTTCAAAGCCTAGTAATAGGCATTTTTCAAAAAGCACTTCAAAGCCTGGTAATAGGCATTTTTTTAAATTAAAAAGCACTTAAATGTTTGAAGCCTGGTAATAGGCATTTTTCGGATAAGAGTGTGGAATTTTTGGGGCACTCCGCTGAAGCCCATTCTAATTGAAACCCTTCACTTCATGAGTGATGGTAATATTTTCAAAATCATGACAATGCTAAGTAGCTCGGGAATTTGTTGTTCGCTCTATCATTTATTTCAAGCCAAAGGAATCTAGTGAATTGAATTCCCCAAACAAAGTAAGACAAAAATGAATTAACCTGCCAAGGTAAGTTGGTCAAGCACTGAAATAACTTAAAATGCACTTCACATCTTCAAACATCAATTCAGCTTTTGAGGTCTCCTAGACACAGAATTTGTTTGGGGAAATCCTCGGTAAGTCATTTCAATGTTGCTCGTGCACTTGATATTTGGGGCATTCAATCTAGCTTGATATATTCATAATCTGAAAAGAAAAACTTAGTTTTCTTAATAAGCATCTCACATTGAAATCAAAACATGTAGTCTGAGATTTGAAACAAAAAAGTTTGTTCTGCATTACTTACAAAGAAATTCAAAAGTTTAGGTACCAACCACAAATGGGCCCCCAGATCGCTGCCTCAGTTCAAGAAAGCTTTCACTAGTTAATCTTCACCTAGAAAGGTAACACTTCAGAATAATATGGCCAGACTCGCAAGAGGTTGGGGCATCGGCGTATGCAAGGCAAAGGCCTATGCAATCTGCAAGACAAAACTGGGGCAAAAACAAAACCAAGTCACTAATAACCAGGGAGTCATGGGGCATCCCCTTTGAAGTCAACATCATGGCCAACTGCATTGCATGCCATTCATATCAACATTATGCCACTCATCATGCATTCGCATTAAATACATATGCCACACATCAAGTTAGATGCATTCATGTTAAGTGCATATGCTTCATTCATACATAAAACAAACAAGTTCAAGCCCATTATGAAGGACAATAACAAATTGGCGAGCCTTTAGCCATGAAGGGAAGCTGAACCAATAAAGAAGTTGAAACCTCGAAGAGGGAGTATAACAACAGCCACCATGAAATGGTGAACCCTCGAAGCAAAGGAAGCTAAATCTAAATTCAAAACTCTAAGTGAACAATCACTAACTATCGTTTACTTCTATTTTTTAGGTCTTGCCCCATCGACAGTGGTGTAGCAGATCTACCGCCTTCATCCTCAAATCTCGACTCGTCGTCAGTGGTGTATCAGATCAAAATTTTCTTCAGATCTTGCCTCATCGTTAGTGGTGTAGCAGATCACCTCTTTTCTTTAGATCTTGCCTCATCGTTAGTGGTGTAGCAGATCAAATCCCTTATTCTTCAGATCTTGCCTCTTCGTTTGAGTCGTAGCTTGATCAAATCCATCTTTAGATCTTGACTCATAGTCAGAGGTGTAGCGGATCAAAATCTCTCAGATCATGCCTCTTCGTCAAAATTGTATCTTGATCAAATCTATCTTTAGATCTTGACTCATCGTCAGTGGTGTAGTAGATCAAAATCTCTTCCGATCATGCCTCTTTGTTAGAGTCGTAGCTTGATTACCCCTAACTCCTCAGATCATGCCTCTTCGTCAGAGTCGTAGCTTGATCACCATCGACTAACTCCTCAGATCATGCCTCTTCATCAGAGTTGTAGCTTGATCGCAATATAACTCTTTAGATCATGCCTCTTCATTAGAGTCGTAGCTTGATCACCCCTAACTCTTCAGATCATGCCTCTTCATCAGAGTCATAGCTTGATCGCCATCAACTAACTCCTCAGATCGTGCCTTTTCGTCAGAGTCGTAGCTTGATCGCAACCTAACTCTTCAGATCATACCTCTTCGTCAGAGTTGTAGCTTGATTGCCCCTAACTCTTCATATCATGCCTCTTAGTTAGATTCGTAGCTTGATCACCATTAATTCTCCAGATCATGCCTCTTCGTCAGAGTCGTAGCTTGACCGCCAGCTAACTCTAGATCATGCCTCTTCGTCAGAGTTGTAGCTTGATTGCCACTAACTCTTCAGGTCATGCCTCTTCGTCAGAGTTGTAGCTTGATCGCAATCTAATCACTGGATCATGCCTCTTCATCAGAGTCGTAACTTGATCCAATCTCTCAATGTTGTCTCGTCGTCGGTGGCATAGGAAAATCACCCATATTCAAACATTTCTTTACCCCTTTTCTTTTAATTTCATAGTTTTAAAATAAGTGAATACTTAGTCTGAAGTTATTTTTCTTTTACTCTTGCAGGCTCTAGATTTTTTGAAAAAGACAAAATAGATGAGTCGGCCAGATCTTAACTCTCCGTCGGTGGAGTACCGGGTCAACAGACGAGTTCTATTTCTCCATAAGTTGGAAGACGGTTCAGTTAGAGTTGAAGAAAAGATTATGCAAGTGAGGGTGCTCCAACTTGACCGAACGAAAATGGTTATCTTTTAGTATTTGCTCTATTTCCGTTTCACAAAAATGAGCAAAGGGGGAGCAACTGTAATAACCATTTTCATATGCCCATTTTATCATTTGAATTGAATAAACCGTAAATTCAAAAACCTAAAAAATATAATTAAAAATATAAAATCCAAAAAAATTAAATGTCCAAAATACTAAACTATCCATTTATAAATTTCTTAAGCCTAAACCTCATTACCCGTTACATCAACCCAAATACCCAAGCACAATCAACCCAAATACCCAAACATAAATCTGCCTACCCAATAATCCCAACTCCTACCCGGGTCTGCTAACCCGACCCGGGTACCCACCTGACCCGGATATCCTAAAAACCTTAACCCTAATGCATTGAAGTCTTCAGTCGTCGTCCTTTCACATTCCCATTCCAAAAGCTTATAGATGACCATCCGGCTCTTCCAGGCTACGTCACCGGCCACCCATCCATGTCGGCTCCACATCAGCCACCACGACAGCAGCAAGGCTGCCACATCACATGCATACATTCGGCCAAGGGACTACTGGTCCCCTTTTCCTCGTACGAACCCCATGCCGCATCTGCACCAAACAACAGCACAAGGACAATGCCTGCAACAATCCAAAATACAACCATTTTGTTTTTGTTTTCTATCAATATAAGTTGGTTATAAAAACAGAACAAAAACAACATGTAAAGGGGTTTTTTTCCCAAATTAAGAGACAAAAAAATTTGAAAGGTACCATTTTTCTTTTTGCATGTTGAATATCGAAAATAAAAATATTAAAAAAGGAGCAAAAGGTTAGGGATTTCGAAATCAAGTAGGTTTTTTTCATAATCAAAAAAACCAGAGGGGTTTTCATTTTCTTTTCGAATCAATTTTTTTTAAACTGAAATCGAGTTTTTTTTGTTTTTAAGAAAAAAGAAACAAGGGTTTCGCGGCGTTTACCTGCTCGGGGAAGCAAGGTCATCGTGCTTTGGTTGTCTTTGGATGCCGGGGGCGATTGGCGAGGTGGCGCCGCCGAGGATCGGCGCACTAAGAGTCGGCTAGGGTTTCGGCCCCCTCCTAATTTCAGAGCATCTATTTTTTTTCTTTTGTGTTAAAAAGGAGGGAAGCAAATGATTTTCAGGCAAAAATTTGCCCTGGTTCTTGATATTTATGTACCCTTCGAAACGGTGCCATTTTGGGGTAGTCTCAGACCCACGCGGTGACTCAACCCAGAGGGAAGGATCTGCGCACATGGGTCGATTGGGTAAATTGCTACCCTGGTCCTTACGTTTTCTTCACGTTTACACTACTGCCATGGTTTAATTTCGGTTCCGGTCCCTCCCTTTATCTTTTTGTTTTAATTTCAGCCTTTTAAATCTTATTTTATTTTAATCTAGCCCCCTAATTTTTGTTTGTTTTTATTCCGGTCCCTCTTTTATGTTATATACCTATATATTATATATTATAGTTGTTATAATATTTATATAATATAGTATATATGTTAATTATTATCACATATATTACCTATATGCGTATATATATAGCATATATGTATTATTATTACTTATATATATTACATAGTATTACTAGTATTATATTATAGTTTATATTTATTTATTGTTTGTTTATAATTTATATTAAAATCGGCATTAAAGTGACCCGCAACGGGGAATGACCCGTATTATTTATGGCTCGTTTAGTGTAGAAACTAACAATCTAAATTCTTTATTCATCGCAATTTACTTTTTTCGCTATTTAATTTCTGCCAATTTATTTTTTGCAATTTATTTTTCCGCTCTTTAAATTTCGCAATTTAATTTTCGCACTTTATTTTGCGCATTTCTTTTGCTCAAATCCGGTCCTTTTCCGGGCATTTCCATTTACGCATTTCTTTTCGTCTTGTTTGGTCCGGTCTCTTTTTCGGATTCTGCTTTTGCTCGATCCGGTACATTTTTTGGACATTTTAATTCCCGCTCTTTAGTTTTCGTATTTATTTACTTTGTTCGTTTTTATTTACCGCACTTACCTTTATTTACTTTATTTGCAATTTTGTGACTTACATACTTGTCATTCGTTTACCTTTAATTTAACTATATATCTCACGTTGTTAATTAATCAATTTAAATCATAAAATGAGGTATTTATTAATTTCGGTATTTGTGTCATAACAGTCCTGGCTCATTGGATATTGACCAAATATTTGAATTAATTTTCACTGTCTGAAGGTAAATTTTAATTTGGAATAAAATTGGACAAGCCATAACATCATCTTTAACTGTTTGCATCATGCATAAAGGTAACGTACTCGATTCGAACTGTAAATTAACACGACAGCCAGGCTTATTCGATGTCGATTTAATTTACAGTCAGCCTTATTAATTAAACGGATGATTAATTTGAACCCACTAAATTGATTAAGCCCGTTCAATTAAAGCTTATATTCGATTAAGAATAGTCAATTAAATCCAATTTTGAATTTTAGCAATTTTCATCGATCAAAAGCAACGTCTATTTTGGTAACGATTTCTGGGCGTGATGGGGGTGCTAATCCTTCCCCACACGTAACCAACTCTCGAACTCGTTTTTTGAAGAATCTCTGGTTTATGGTGCCCGGCCTACCTTAGTGGCCGGTGGCGACTTCAAAAATACGATTTTAAAACCGAAAACACCATTTTTAAAATCAAAATCCCCATTTTTCCCAATTTCCCCACAAATTCAAAATTTTCCAAAATTTTCAAAACTTCTCAAAATACCAAAATATTTTTCATTCTAGCGACCCCGAATCTTCGAACCACTTTAAATTTTGAAAAGATGGAGGTCGTTACAAACAATAATTTGACAAAGAAATAGGAACGTTCAAAAGTTTAATGATCAATATAAAATGGGAGTGAAAGTTTGGTGAAGTATTCAAAATTTTGAGGATCAATTAAAATAAGGATTATAATTTGAAGACGTGAGGTGTAATTAATTCGTATTTTTTAACACTAAAAAATATTGTTAATTTGTTTATATATCATATTATTCGTTGTTGTAAATCAAGCCTGGTCTTGAAGTATTTTGGTTTGAACTTCACGTTAGGTAAATATGTGAATGCTCTTTTCAGGTTTATTATAATTTAAATCTTATCATACGAATATTTTATTTGGAATTATTATAGTTTAAGATGTCTCTTATCAAATCCAACAAGTTGTTTAAGTGGAAAAAAGGATGATGTTCATATTAGGAGAACTGAGTTCAGATTGCTTTGTCTGCAAGGTGTATGCGCTTTGTCAAAGAGTAAAGAATACGTATAAACAGATATTACCTTGTAATCACCTTAAAACTATTAAAAAAATACATGTCTCCTATTACTTTATAATAGTATATTCTACTTGTAATAATTTGGATGTATATCGTTACCAAGTGTATTTTGAAATTAAGAAGATCCGTTAGCACTTTTTGCATGGGTTATTATGTAATTCACCACCAGTGAAAAAATACTTTACAAACATGTTTAGTTTCATTTTTATAGTTAAAATTTAAATTCTTAACCCTAAAAATTCTAAATCCTGAACCACATATCATAGCTTTAAAACTTAAATTTTAATCTTGAACTCTAAAACTTAAACCCTAAAATTTTAAATTCCAAACTAAACTCCTAAACCCTAAATTAGATATATTTGAAGAGTTTTTTTTCTTTCAAAAAGAGTCAATTAGATGTCTTTCTATAATACCGATTGCTTCATATTAGTTAACTTGGGGCATCGTACGATTACTGGCAGATGTACAGAGGCTTGGAGGGGAGCAATTGCATCCCTATTTTGGGGAAATTTTTTTAATCTAGAGTTATTTTTTCTTTAAAAAAATAATTTAAGGTATAGAAGATATAAAATTAAAAATCTGCATACTCATTCAAGAAAAAAAATATTTTAGACTCTATTTTAAAATTTACATATCCGTCATTGCGTACGATTACTATATAGAATTATGGTCAGCTTCTAATGACTTGTGTTTTAAGCAACTAGCCAAACACGAAGAACAAGAGAGCTGGGCAGAGACGGATGCATGTTTAACATGGCCCCTCTCAAAATTAAACCGTTGATAGTTTTAAAACTATTTTAATTAAGTTTGTCCCTTTCAAAATTTTGTAATTAAGTATTTCAGTTTTAACCGAATACAACTTACAATTTACCCTAGTTTTTTCTCTCTAAAAACCCTGCGCCGTCTGCAAGTTTTTTTAATTTTTTTCGTTAGTCGGCGATCAGCGATCAGCGATCGACAATCATCTAGATATTGGTTATCGATCGCTGGTGTTTATTATTTTCTTTTTTTCTCTTGTTTTTATTTTTTAATAAAAATCTCTGTCTTTATGGCACGCGTTTTCTCTGTCCTTGTGACACGCATTTTTCTCTGTCTTTGTGACATGTTTTCTTTGTTTTGTGATTTGTTTCATCTGTCCTTGTGGCATGATTCAACATGCCCTAGCGGTTGTTTGTTGCTCGCACAGAGATTTTAATCGGCGCTAGTTTGTGATTATGATTTTGTCGGTGGTCACGCAATGTTAGATCCCACTCGGTTGGTTGTTTGCCGATGTAATCAGTCCGGGTAGTGGAGCATTCTGCCTGATAATTTGGATCGCTCACCACTCCTCTTTCATCCGTTATGCTTCTCGATTGGATAGAGACAAGGAGATTCAGGAAGCTTCTGAATTTTGATGGTATGCTTATCTCCGTTGAAGTTTTTTTATTTTTCTTTGTTTTTTGGGTTGTAAGAAATTTTGGGTAGATTAATCCTATTATTTTCCTTCTTGGGTGCGTTGTAATTGTGATATCTTCTATGGTTATAATAAAAATTCAGTAGCTATATTCAAAAGTATTTCATTTTTAAAATTTTGTTAGTTCTAAAATTAATGAAAGTAAGTCTTGACTCATAACGTTTTGGTTTAATTACTTTTAAAATCTTTTTCAATTTTAAAAATAGCAAAATAAAATCTTAATTCACTTAATTTTTAAAATTTAATTGCTTTTTAAGACTATATTTATTTTAAAATTAAGTAATTTACCCCTCATGAATGAACATGGCTCCGTCCCTGGAGCTAGAGGCACAAAATTTCTGTCTTTTCAATGGAAAATTCAGGTAAGATATTTATGCATGTAAACGAACCGAACGAACACGAACGAATGTGTGTTCATGTTCGTTTGTTTAACTTTAACCGAACAAACGAACGAACACGAACATAAACGAACAAAAAATTTCTTGTTCGTGTTCGTTCATTAAGGAATGTAGCTTGTTCGTGTTCGTTCGTTAAAATGATAAACGAACATAAATGAACACAAACGAACATAGATTATGTGTTAAATATTTAATATTTTGGGTTAGTTCGGTCAACTTAGTTAATTAACCGATTTTAAACCGAATTAATCGATAATTGAAATTTGAAAAAACTATTAATCATTAGCAGAAACCTAAAATTATGTAATAGATTAACCAATTTTATTTTGGTTCGATCGATTAGTTCGGTTTAACCGAACAATGAACACCCCTAGACATATGTGAATAAATTTAAATGAACATAAACGAACGAACATAAACGAACGAACATAAACGAACGAACATAAATGAACGAACATAAACGAACGGATTACCGAACATTCATGAACATAAATGAACGAACAATCCATTTGTTTGTATTCGTTTATTTAATTAAACGAACAAAAAATTTTGTTCATGTTCGTTCGTTTAATAAATAAATAAATTTTCCACTGAATGATTCATGAACGATTTATTCAGTTCGTTTACAACCCTAAAATATCACAAGGGAAAGAAAGATTATAACTGTTAATGACGTGTTGAACTACGATTGTTCTTTTTGCGCAACAAAAGAAGGATTGTTCCACGTGCTTCATATTGTAGGGTTTTGTTTTTTTAGCATTATAATCATGATTCCAGCATTTAGTCTACCTTGCCAATTATTAGGTCAATATATATATGATTTAATATTTGATCATTTTTTGAACCTGAATTAATAAGTTCCCGAGGGAAAGAGCTGGGAAAAGAATTGGAAATATAATCCCAAATCCCTTTAAATAATAATGCATGTACCGGTAAAACTTTAATTCTTCAAGTGTTTGGTGTTGAATACAGTTTATATATTTTATATAATTGTTTTTGTATGTATGGCCTACTTGATGTATATGTTGCAGTAACTTTACTCCATGTCCGTTTGGTGGTATATATATTTCCTAGGATTGACTTGGTAAAAAAACAAATTCGCAACGTGGTTCACTCTACCCCCTTCAATGGCTTCCTAGATGCATACAAATGTGATATAATTTAATCTTTGAAAAAAAAAACTTTGATACACAGGCCGTGTAAACTTTAGTTTACATATGCGTTTTAGTTTTAGGGGTTAGGATTTTAGTTTAGGGGTTTAGGTTGCAGGATTTAGAATTTAAGGTTAGCATTTAGAATAGGATATATGGTTTAAGGTTTAGGGTTTAGTTTTTTAGGGTTAAGTTTAGAAATTTAAGATTTGAGTTTTATAGTGTAAATATGATGGCTTGTGTAAAATTTGTTTTATACAACATGTGTATCAAATTTTACCCTTAATCCTTTTTTTTTATCGGTAAGTATGGTTTTATTAGCAAGAGAACCATACAATAAATACCCTTATGTGCCTCATTAAAACCCCCCTAAACTTAGTCGGAGGAAAAGAGTACGCATAAGAGTATGAAGGTACAAAAACGAACGACACGGTGCGAAAAACACAAAACAAATGCAAAACACAGCCCGGAAATCATGCACAAGCTTGAAACCACTCAAACCTAGTGACACCCTTCTTCGCTAAAGCATCAGCAACACAATTAGCTTCACGATAAATATGACAAAACTCTACACAACTCAAAGACGCACATAAATCATTAATTTTTCGAAACCAAGACCATAAACGCCAAGGCCGCCGTTTCCGATGTAGAACCCAAGAGATTGCAATCATAGAATCCGATTCCACTACAATTAAAAAGCCATGGTTCCATTTAGAACGCGACAAAAAGAGCATTGCATGAGCTATGGCACCCACCTCAGTCTCTGCAATATCCATGTATCCCAAGAGGCCCGAAAAAATTGCAAGAATCATTCCAAAAGGATCTCGCAAAACACCCCCGCAACCAGCTCGTCGCATTTCGCTTTAGACCGACCCATCCACATTTAATTTAAGAGTCCCATGTGGTGACACTTCCTATTGAACCCCCTGCCGATGTTTAACCTTAGGCGACACACCTGCACCCTTCCATGGCAAGACCACCAGCCCACATCCAACAGATCAAACGATTCAATAGTAGCCGAAAGTCAATGAAAATTTCTGGTTCGTATAAGAAAAAATAGCTCCTCCTCTGTGTAGCTTTTGCCATTGAAAACCCTATTATTTCTTGCAAGCCACAACGACCAAAAGACCGCCGAACATCCCGCTAACCACCGATGTTGAACCTCCCCTGAAAAGAAACTATGAAGGCGTTGGTGCAAAAAGTCACTCAATGTCGCAGGCAATACCATCTCCAAACACCACTATTGTTAAAACAAGAACCAAATCCTCCGAATAAAAGGACAAGAGTAAAGGATATGATCTAACTCATCAACGCCCTCCGAACACCACACACAACGTGTTACCGCATCATCTATTTAAAGACCCCTTTCCTGTAGAAAACGAAATATTGGTAAACGACGTCTCATTACAAACCATAGGAAACATTGCACTTTTGGCGGTACTGCAAGTTTCCAAATGAAAACAACATCAACACAGTCAGAAGTAAAGCCAAAAGAAATCATGAGATACATCAACCGTTTGACATTAAAGGACCCGGCGATTTCCTGTTGCCATATCAAACGATCCTGCACACCAAGTGACAAGCAAAAAGGTGATAACAAAGCACGAAGCTCCTGCAATTGGTTTAGCTCGAAGGAACGCAATTCTCTAGCAAAGAATTCCCCCCATTTTCTATGATTAAAGACACACCGAAAGCAGTAATCTTTTACCATCGCCATCTTGTTCTTTGCTAAACGAAAAAGACGAGGAAAGATCTGTGCAAGAGGCATCTCCAAGCACCATCTATCCTGTCAGAAAAGGATACATGAACCATCTCCCAGAATCCTCGAGAAATTATCAACTCCCATAAATCGGTTAACTTCACTATTTTTCTAGACCGAGACAATGCCATGCCAAATAGTTGACATCCTCGATTTGCGCCTACCATTAAACCTCCACACCAGTGTACTCCGACCATATTTTATGTCTATCAAGGCACGCCACAAAGAATTGGGTTCTATAGCATATCGCCACACCCATTTAGATAACAAAGAAAGATTGCGAAGCCTAAGATCAATTACCCTAGCCCACCAAGATGTTTTGGATGACAAACTACCTCCCAACAGATTCGGCTCATCTTGTTTTTTAACTCAGAACCACCCCAAAGGAATCGGCGTCGAATACGGTCAATCTTACGAATAACACCCTACGGAACCCCAAAGATTGACATATAATATAAAGGCAGGGATGAGATAACCGAGTTCACCAGAACCAATCACGCCGTAAAAGAGAGTGAGCTATATTTCCAGCCTGCTAATTTCAACCGTAAACGACGAAGGATCGGTTTCAATACTATACTGCACCTTAGATTGACTCCAATTGGAATACCCAAGTAATTGAAAGGAAGAACATCACAAGCGCAACCCAGATTTGACGCAAATCGATTCAAAGTGTCATCATTTACCCCAGTTGCATAAAGACATGATTTGGAGAAATTTATTTACAAACCCAAGCCATATTGGAAGCAAGTAAGAATACTCTTCAAGTTTCGTGTTTCTTTAACCCCTCCTTTAAGAAAAAGTATCGTATCATCAGTAAATTGGAGGTGTGATATCGTTAACTCCTCCAAAATATGAACCCCCGAGGTTATTCCTTGAACTTCAGCATTCAAAAGAAATTGGTGCAGAGCCTCAGCAACCATGAGAAAAAGAAACGGTGATAAGGGATCCCCTGACGGATTCCACGTTGCATTGGAAATTCTCTTGTCGCAGACCCATTAACGAGGATCGAAAATCGCGTAGTGCTAATATACATCTCAATCCACTTGCGCCATCGCACACCAAAATTTATACGAGACATAATTTGATCCAAAAAATCTCATCTGATACAATCGTATGCTTTAGCGAAGTCTAGTTTAAGGACTATACCTCCTTCGCCATGTCTACATTTATGAAGTGAGTGTATAATTTCATTTGTCAGCAGTATCCCATCGCTTATTTGCCTGCTTCGGATAAAAGCGGTCTGCACATCCCCTATCAACGAATCCATCAATGGCTGCAATCGAGCTGTCAAAACCTTAGCAATCACCTTATATGCGGAGTTAAGGAGACATATGGGACAGAAATCAGCCACCAAAGTTGAATGTTCCACCTTCAGAATCAGCACCACAAACGTGGAATTAATTCCATTCTGGAGTTTGCCCGTAGCATAGAATTCCTCCACCAGATGCATCAAATCCTCCTTAATAAAATTCCACCCCTTCTTAAAAAAAGCAAATGTGAATCCATCCGAACCCGGTGCCTCGTGTCAAGGCCATCCCTTATTATATTACGACCCTGCCTTGACAAGCCCGTTCATTACCGAGCAATGGTGGACCGAGTGATGATATGAGCAGTCCCTAAGGAGCTACCAAGTCAAGGATGCAAGTTGAGAAGCTTTAGGAAGACGATGAAGGCCCTATCCAGAAAGTGTCCTCATTTGGGACGAAGCAACGTCTACTCACGGCATTCTGGTAAGTTTATTTAGCTCTCTTAGGGGGAAGTGGTGCAGTGTCGGGTCTCCACCATCCCCTCGCCTGGGCTAGCGACCGAGCTTCCTTGGTGTAAGCGACCTACTCCTAGGCCTGTGTGGGGCCTAGGTGTGCGGGCAGTGGGGCCTAGTGGTTGGCGCACTGTCTCCCCGGGAGAAATACCTAGGGACGGTTTGGGGCCATAGGGCCCCATATCGCGCTTGTGGCTGAAGTATGATGTTGGAGTGCAGCTATCGCTAGGCCCTGCGGGATTCGAAACTCTAAAGCCTTAGGGCCTTGTGACCCTGAGAAAGCTCGACCGAGATAACTCCTTGGACAATGAGGCATGAGGAAGGCTGACTTGTCTGGGTAACACTCATTTCAAGTGCCGCACGGCTTGCCAACCGAGCAAAGGGGGCCTGTCCGTGACACGTGGTATCAGAGCGAGAATACGATGGACAATGTACTCATGTGATGGTGGCGTTTGGCTATGGCTTTTGATACAGTGGTGCGTATTTGTTAACTAGACGCCATAGTGCTCATGTACCAACTGGAACACTATGATGCTTTATTTAGTGGCTGTGGTGTGTGGTGACGCCAGACAGATGTGTAGCAGAAATAAGAGTTGGACTATTTGTGGATCAGTTGGTCTCACGCCAAGCGCTCCCACAGGTGGAGTAGGCAGGGTGGATCATCATGACAGGAAAAAAAAGAGACTACTTTTTTTTCTGTGCGTAGAGGCGCTGGATTGTGCATTCTACGCCAAGCGCTCCGGTGAATGGAGTAGGCAGGGTCGAATGATAGTAAACCAAGTGCTCTTTGGACTGGAGTAGACAGGGTGGGGGACTACGCCAAGCATTCCCATGTGGGGAGTAGGCAGGGTGGTCTAATCCCACGCCAAGCGCTTCTCTTCAAGGAGTAGGCAGTATGGTGTAATGTCACGCCAAGCGCATCCATTAGTGGAGTAGGCAGGGTGGTCTAGTTTCGCGTCGAGCGCCCTGTGAGGGTAGGCAGGGTGGCTAGAACCTACGCCAAGCGCTTCCGCGAGTGGGGTAGGCAGGGTGACTCCTTATGCTGATTGATCAAGACCTAGTCAAGGCGCAAAGGTGTCTATGGTGGGTTTGGCAAGGTAGTGCCGATGTGTTACATTAGTGCGGTGGCGCGTATGAATTAGGGCACAGTGGTGCTCATTTGTTCGTTACAGGCGTAACATTGTTGTTGGCTGATCGAGACGGCGATCGAGTTGAGGCGCAAAGAAGCGCAAGAACTTTTGTGGATGAGATTGATCTTTGCATAGTAGTGCATGTCCGTGATTTGGGACACCGGCAATATTTTTTTTGAGTTGCTTTAAAGGCTCGTTGAAGGCTGTCTATGGGACATGATGAAGTGTGTATTCCTCATAGCATGGGGGCACGAATTCTAGCAATATGGGGATGCTTACGCATCACGAGAGAGGAGAGTCATTCCCTATGGTGGCTATCGGTAATAGTGATGTTTATTTTGATACATTGCCTTGTGTCGGTAACCCTTGCTTATTAATGTTTGTTTTGTCCTGTTAGTACAAGGGCGTGTGCAGCCCGAAGCATAAAATGTGCCTCTTTTTTTTTGTTAATCTAACATATTGGTGCTTGTCATTTCCAGGGTAATAGGATAAATTCTTGATTGATGGAAGTTAATGACAATATTGTTTATCCTGGCACTGTGGTGCTTGATTGTTGCCTAACTATCTTTTTCCAGGTGAAAAGAGGAGTGGGTATAGATGGTTGTAGAGTGATACAATGGATAGTCATGGGTTCGTAGACTAACCCTAAAAGAAAGAGTTGGAGACAACTTGAAACCGTTCAATAATTGCTTTGGGTTCGGGGACTCAAGGCGGCAGAGTCGGGTTCTTCAAGGTGGTGGATTCGCCCATTGATAAAATCAAAGGGGTATGATAAAACTCATTTGTTGTGGGAGTACCTTAGTATAGTGTGATCATCTAAGGGTGCAAGACAAGACTCTTAGGACCTCGAACTATTTAACGAAGTGGTCAAAGGATCACGACGATCGTTGTATGCCAGATGGAGTGGCCCCTTTCGAAACAAAAATGGAGTAAAAGAGAGTGCAAAGTTATTGGTATTCTCCCTCTTGTTGTTGTGGGCTCTTGTAGCGGACGGACACATCATGGGTTCTCGGGGAAAAGTCACATTGTCAGATAAAATCAAGGAGCCTAAGGGAAATGTTTCTCATAGCTAATGATTTGTCTGTAAATGGTAATTTTCTTAAGACACATTGGGTCTTAAGGTAAAAAGGAATGTGTTGCGGTGTGGTAGTTTGGACCAGATTCTCTGGCAATAAATTGCAATATGAGATGGCAAAGGGTAAGGCAAAGTGCTATTTGTAAAGCTACTCGTTTGGGTGAGAAACACAAGGGTGGTACAACTTGGTAATGTGGGTGCATTTGAGGGAAGCTCTCCTTAGGAGTTCCTTCACAAGCAGAGCCAAAGAGTAAGCGTGGGACAGACAAGCTCGATGGGTATGTGGTGATGATTCAAGTACAATTCAGATCTCACCCAAGTATTACAAAATCCCCAATTCGGGCAGTGGAGATGTGGGCTACTACCGACAAGCTAGTTGGTGGGGCGAGCTAGTAAAGCCAAGGCTTAGGTCAAAGTTGATGTATGGACCAAGAGACCAAAAGCAAAACCTGGTTACCACGGATATGTCAGTGTTACCCAAAAATAGAAATGTGGTGGTCAAGGAAGTTATAACGCACTCCCCAGAGTTTGGCAATACAGAGCGTGAATTGCAGTGGGAGTCGTACTGGAAAGTCTCATTGAACTTGTAAGGTACATTTCATTTTATTGTTATGTAATTGGACTAACCAATTTCGTGGTCAGTTTTCTCTTTATGTGTGTTCTGACGACAGGTGTTCCTACCAATTCCTTGAGGGATGTGGGGGCAATCGATTAGAGAACCAAGACGGTTTGAAGGTTTGGCAGGTGTCAAGAAGCCCTAGTCGTATGTAACAGGGATAAATGTTAGCTTCATGTAACAAAGAAGGACACGATACAAATATCACACCTATTTGTAAAAGTCGATGTCTGTGCAGGCACAATGATTCTGGGTGTGTCGACAAGAATAGTGACAAACGCGAAAACGTGGAATGAGTATTGCCCAGAGAGAGAACGCACCCAGGTGCTGGGGCGCCAACACAAGGTGGTGGGTCGGTAGACCCTAGTCGGTTTAAGGAACTTGAGGCCGTAGTGGCTGCCATGAGAGCTATGGCATCAAATGATCGGCTTTGAGCAATAAAGGAAATGCAGCAAGAGTTGACCCAGACTATCAAAGATTTTGGTAATGGAGGCAAAAGAAGCATTAAGTCATATGAAGTTCGGAGGACTGGATGAGATCAAGACTCGGGTTAACCTGATACAAATAGCTATGAGCAATTCGATGACAGTAGATAGGGTTTGAGGACTAGGGTTTCAAAACCTCAGCGGTATGAAGGGAACAGAGATGCTAGGGAGCTTGAAAATTTCTTGTTCGACGTCAAGCATTATTTCTGATATACGCATACTAAGACAGATAAAGACAAGGTCGCGGTGGCCTTGGTGTATCTAATAGGGGACGCCAAGTGGTGGTGGCGGTCCAAGTTTATTAATGGTGTTTGTCCTATCAAAATATGTGATGAGCTAAAGAGAGAGTTAATGGGCTCATTTCTTTCCCAAAAATGTAGAATATAATGCTCAAAAGAAGCTAAGGGATTTAGCGAATACAAGTTCTATTCGAGATTATGTAAGAGAATAAAGAGGTATTGATCCTACATGAGAATACTCTACTGACTAGATGTCGTGGGCATATGGAGAAGAGTTTGGTTCCTGCGAAAACCTAAGTTAGATGTAGAGGGCACAAGTGAGACATCATTTTGAAGTCCACGACACGAGACTAATGTTGATATGATGGTTGTGGGGTGCTAATACAGGTTTCTTTGTGGGCGTGATAACAAGATGAACTTTTCTAGTAAGTGGATAATGGGGAAAACATGTCTTTTGGAAAGAGGGTAATGGCCCCATGACAAGTATAGGCCATGTGTGTCAAGAGATCAAATGCGTACTTTTGTGCTTATCAACAGTTCTGTCTGTTACAAAGGGAGTGAAGGAGAAATGAAAAAAAAGGGGCAACTTGATTGGCTATTACAAGGGCCATAGGAGACCATTAAGAAGTTCTAGCAAGAACATATGACCAACTATTTTGGCTACTGGAACAAGGGCAAGGTTGTTCGAGAGAATATTGGTGGGCATTCATTGGTAAATGGTGCAGGTATAATTGAGTAAGAAGAAAACCTCACGAGGGGATGATATTAGCTTGTCGTAGAGACTGCATTCTCAAATAGTCAAAACACCTGAGGTATACATACAAAGGCATACCATGATTGGTGGTAGCATAAGGCAATGTGTGCCAACCAGGTAATCATACGAGACTTGTGTGGATATGTTTTCATTGATAAAATTGCTTGTATATCTTATAAAAAACAAGAAGTATTGCGGAGAACAAAAGGCAAGTACAATGCAATACGGTGTTGGCAACTAGAGATAATCTATGCATTATTGAGCAACCAGGTGCAACGCGAGCATGTGCTGGCAAAACTTGGGTTAATGTTGATGACAAATGTATGGTGACGCATTCAATACTTTGGAGGTCTCGGTATGAGATGAGGCAAAATTGGCGAAGATGCTTAACGTCGAGGAGCAAGCCATTGAGTGACGAGTCATAACACGTTTGCTCATGATCAGGTATGTTACTTTTGTATTTGTGTAGGTTAATGGGCAGATCGTGGAGCACAGAGAAACTACAAGGCACTTGTTCGAGTGGATCGATGGTTTGTTACTTGTCTTTTGCCCGAGCCACAATCAGAGTAAAAGTGGGGGAGCATGAATCTAAAACTCAACATGATAGAAGTGGAACTGGGTCATAATGAGTCTGTGGTCAGTCTAGATGATTACGGATGTACAACATAGTTAAAAGGGGATAGAAAGAACCCATGATCGAGGCTTGAATTATTTGCTTGAAGGATCAAATGGCGGGACAAGAAAAACATACCAAATCGAGCACGAATCGAAGATGTGCTACCGCAAGGGTTCGTATCGGCTCAACAGGTGATGAAGAACTGGTGTCAATATCAATGAGAACCATCCCTTCCTAGACTACATCGATAAGGGCATCAGTAGAGGAAGTGGGGGAGAATGTCAGAACCATCCCTTCTTGGACTACATCGACGAAACCATCGATAGAGGAAGTGGGGGAGAATGTCAGAACCATCCATTCTGGGGCTACATCGATGAGGCCATCGATAGAGTAAGTGGGGGAGAGAATGTCAAGGCCATCCCTTATTATATTATGACCCTGCTTTGACAAGTCCGTTCATTACCGAGCAATGGTGGACCGAGTGATGATATGAGCAGTCCCTAAGGAGCTACCAAGTCAAGGATGCAAGTTGAGAAGCTTTAGGAAGACGATGAAGGCCCTATCCAGAAAGTGTCTTCATTTGGGACGAAGCAACGTCTACTCACAACATTCCTGGTAAGTTTATTTAGCTCTTTAGGGGGAAGTGGTCTGGTGTCGGGTCTCCACCATCCCCCTCGCCTGGGCTAGCGACCGAGCTTCCTTGGTGTAAGCGACCTACTCCTAGGCCTATGTGGGGCCTAGGTGTGCGGGCAGTGGGGCCTAGTGGTTGGCGCACTGTCTCCCCCGGGAGAAATACCTAGGGACGGTTTGGGGCCATAGGGCCCCATATCGCGCTTGTGGCTGAAGTACGAGGTTGGAGTGCAGCTATCGCTAGGCCCTGCGGGATTCGAAACTCTAAAGCCTTAGGGCCTTGTGACCCTGAGAAGGCTCGACCGAGATAACTCCTTGGACAATGAGGCATGAGGAAGGCTGACTTGTCTGGGTAACACCCATTTCAAGTGCCGCACGGCTTGCCAACCGAGCAAAGGGGGCCTGTCCGTGACACCTCGCACCCTCCGAATTCAAAATTATCGAATAACTTATTCCTCAGAAAATAGAATCTCCAAAGACATTGCTTGTGTCGAGTTGAGACACTTAACCTCTGGCAAAATAGTACCCGTCGTAGGGATGCGGGTGAAATACTTGCGGAAATGTGAATAAAACAAATGTTTTAGTTCATCTCTTTTGAGGATCCAATGGCCATTTACCTTCATGCCATCAATGTTGTTTTGGATCGCCCAGAGTTTAGCCACTCGATGGAAGAAACTCGTATTTTTATCACCCTCTGTCAACCTTAATACTCTAGATTTTTGTCTCCAGATCGCCTCTTTTTGTTTATGAAGACGCCATAGTTTAGTATTTAAATTTTTGTAATCCTTACTCTGTAACTAATCTGACAAATCATCCCCTCACAGGCATCAATTGCTTCAATTGCGGCCATAGTTTCTTTGATACATTGATCAACATTCCCAAAATGTGATTGATTCCAAGACTTAAGAAAGCTCTTCATCTTGCGAAGCTTTTGAACAAACTGCCCCGGACCAAACCCATCAGATGTACGCACCCATTCCTCTCCAAAACAATCTACATGTTCCTTCTTATCTAACCACACATTCAAGAAACGAAAAGAACGAGCTCCCCCATCAGATTCATCACCAAGACAGAGCGGAGCATGTTACAAAATCCTTTTTGGAAAATTATGTTGCACAATTTTCACAAATCTGTCCAGCCAATTTCTGGTGACCATAAATCGATCCAATTGGCTATATTTTCCCCCAGGATCAAACCACGTAAACGCTTTACCAATGGTTAGAACATCCACAAGCCCCAAGCTATCACAAAACTCTACAAAATTCTCTATCCCTCACCTATGACTGGTGCAACCTCGCCTTTTCTCTGGATATTTTACCACATTAAAATCGCCTCCCACACAAATCGCTACACCTTTGTTTCCAATAAGTTTGACAATCTCCTTCCATAGTTGAACCTAGGCATCATACACTGAAGAAGCATAGATGTTAATCATAAAGCAATTCCAATCTTCACTAATCCACTTACCTTCCAGAGAAATAAAATATTGTTGGATCACCACTCCTCAAGACTGGAATTTTGACGCCTCCCAAATCATAAGTAAACCCCCTGAATTACCGATAGAGGGCCTGAAAAGAAATTCAAAATTATCAGTATACCATACACGATTTACAGTTAACCGATCTTAAGTTTCCATCTTTGTCTCCTACAAGAAGACCATCTCACAACGGTGCCGTCGAAGTAAATTGTTAACAATTCTCTTTTTTAACAGGCTTTCCAAACCTCGTACGTTCCATGGCAGCACCCTCATGCCGATCGCTACTGACCCTTCCCTCGCGGATCTGAAAGACGCGCAATATCTTTCACTATCTCCTATTCGTTCTTTACCGTCGTTGCACCCACTAATTTCCCAAGTGCCACCGTTTCCTCAGCCTCACGAAGGATAACGTTTTGCCGTTGGCAATTCTGGTCACCGTTGCCTGCTTTTTAGGTCTGCCTCTTCCTCTTTATTGTAAGTTTCCTTCAGTCACTTCCCTCTCTGATTGTGATAAAAAACTAAAGACAATTTCAGACATGCTCCTTACCATTCTTTCTTTCCCATTATGTTGAATGACCTCCGATAGAAAAGCCCTACTTGTTACCATCGGCCTAGGATTGGAATTATGGATCAGATTGTCCACGTTTGTGTCTCGAACATACTCTACGGTTTCAATTGCACGTTGGTTCCCATCTGACACCCGATCAACCATACCAATTTGCTCATCGGATATCCCATATTCGTTTGAAATGTCCTCCACCCGTAAATCTACTCATCGTGTTTCCTCTAACCTCGGGTAATTCAGGACTTTTGCTACATCCTTATCCTGCATCATGTTCTGGATTACCATTGGACTAACCAGAACGGAATCTGGGATGATCGTCTCTCCTGAGTAGGATGCGTCATCATCGCTCCTAACAATAGCCTTCATATGTGAACATACATCTAGCCCCTTTTTGGCACGCGCATTTTCAACATCACACTTGTGGTCTTTTATATCTATAGACTTAGAGCTTTTCGCCTAGCCTCAATCAAATGATTTGGCTCAAAACCTACGCCAGACTACTAAATGCGTATCGGATATGTTTGATCTCCCACTACTAAATCAATCGTCTCCTCTATCTTTTTTTTGGTTGATGTGCTAATAAGTATTTGTCCTCTATCAAAAGATGATTGATTCGTTGAGTCCGACAATTGAATTAGCGATCCCCATAATGACGTGATGTTTTCAAAAGTTTGGCATGACCATGTATGTATTGAGATGCCTGTGATCGAAAGCCAAACCCTCCTAGAGTCCATAATTATGTCCGGGGACTATTCCTTTACATCCGAGAACCATCTTCTCATCTCCTTGGATGACAACAATCTTTCTTTTGTTCCCAATGTATCACAGTGTAACAAAAACATAGACCCAACCAATCGCATAATTGAAAACCCAGTCAAATCATTATGATTAAGTTTTGTCACCAAATCTGCAATTGATTCTTTCCAATCCGACCAGCCAACCACACAATTCTTAAGAACATTCAAGTTCCGTTCATCACTAGATCCAATAACTTTGCGCTTCGATTCCATTAATTGGTTTGGTGTTCTTGGTCTGCTATTAGAGTCATCCCTTTTTTTTTCTCCAAAACGAGTCGCGCGCCCCCTTCTTGCCCAAGCACACAATCTTTCTCTCCCTCAAGATGAGAAATTCTTCTTTCACGTTCTCCTATTTACCCTTAATCTTTATACTATTATTTATATTATGCATAGTTCAAATCATTGATATCATTATATTTTCTTATCGAGTTTTTAAAAAAAATTATGAGTTGTCAACAATCTCTAGAGCAGATGGTTAAAGCTCTCAGTTGACATCCTCTCCTTCCTCTAGGTTGTGAGTTCAAGACCTAGTAGGAGCAAAATTCTCCTTCCCGTCCTTTAGGTAAAAATTGTTCAAAAAAATTTTATGAGTTCGAATACTGGCATTTACTTTGAGAATGTGATTACCTCTCTACTTAATAATATTTAATATTAGTAGGCTAATTTTAATTTCCCTCTTACAAAACCCTGATCATGAAAATGAAGTAGAATTTCAAACAATGAAACTAAGAAACTTTTTAAATGAAAAATTAGAGAACCATAGTTACTTTGATAAACATAATTTTATTTCAAATGACAAAAAGGTTTTTCTTTGTTATAAAAAAAATCACATCAGTCTATTAATGAAATTTTAAACAGCATTACATTAGGATTTGAACGGAGACATAACATTATTAGTAACAAAAATAATAATATGAACGTTTTTTAAATAAAAATGAGCAAAGGATTGGGGTTTAACTTGTGGTAATGTTGCAAGAAAGAAGTGGAAACTATAATTTTGCTTTTCAAATGACCTAAAATGTTTTCAGTCACATAATATTAAAATCAAATTAAAATAAATTAAGTACATAAACTAACTTTTCAAGTTCATTTTCTTTGGAGGTAATGTTACAATGCCTAAGTAAGCTTATAACCTCTCAATCTCTCAAATGAAAGATAATTTCATTTAAATTTAAAACTCTAAAAAATTAATGATATTTATATTTAAAAATTTAATTTTAAATTATTTTATCCGCGAAATATGTGCATTGTTTAATTAAGAATTTTAAGTGAAATGAAGAAGGGAACATAGAAAACCTCTTTGCAGAACTGAATGAGGCCCTTTCGACGCCATGGTTAAACGTGGGAAACCAAAACAATCATGAGTTTACATCAGCAATGATTAAGTTCCACCCCACCAGTCACCAACTTGCTCCTTTTCCCTTTTCATATTTATTTGTAACGCAACAAAACCAGAACATATAATAATATCTAGTAACTGCAATAACATCTATAGGGAAAAAATAGGCTTAAATGAAAAGTAAGCACTAAAATTATTATTTTTTATTTTAGTCTTTAAATTATATTTTAGTCAAAATAAATATTATCTCTGATTACTTTAAATAATTAAATTATTTTTGATCAAAACAAGTATTTAAAGTATATTTTTTCTTTTAATCTGTAAAAAAATTTTAATAAAAAATATTTAAATCTTTTTGATGTATCAACGTCTAATTGACCGAAATATTTTGTTAACTTAAATAACGAATGGACTTAAAGCTGTCAGAAATAATAGTTTAGGTACTTATTTTAACCAAAAAATAATATAAAGACTAAAAGCAAACAAATATAATAGTTTAAGGGCTGATTTTATATTTAAACCCAAAAAAATTACAAACGACCTAACCTATTCTTTTATATTATCATATAAGCAGGTTGTTAGTTTGTATTCCTTTGTACATTCGAAATTGTCTTTTGTTTCTCTTAATTTCTCATAAAAAAAATGTAATATGTTGAACCAAATGGACATGTTCGAAATAGGGATGGACCTAAAAGGGGCGGTCGCCCCCTAAACTTTTGAAATCTCTATATAATTTAGAAAACTTTTAAAAATTTTATATGTATTTCCTATTGAAAATCTATTTTCGCCCCTCTAAAATTTATAAGTTCGCCCCATAGAATTTTATAAGTTCGCCCCCTAACATAAAATTTTACGCCCATCCCTGGACTTCGAAATTAAAGTCTTTTTTATTTGACCACTTTTGCTTGGTCCACATTTGTATACTTAAAAAAAAAAGAATTGTATGGCGGATTACCTTGCAAAAATGGTTTAAAAAAGGCATGGAATGTTTAAAGCTTGGTGGTAGGATTATATTCAGTTGCAGTATGTATGGCATGATGGGTAGGTGGTTGGATATAGTGTAATGCCTTTGGGTGAAGTTGTAGCGAATGTCTTTTTTATCAACCATCGCTAAATAAAAACGTGGGTTTTCGAAGTGTTTTTGAAAGGTGTTTGTGATTTTTTTTGGATATAAAATATTTATTCCGTGGGGTTTTAAAAGAAACCGCATTTAAAAAAATGGAGTCGCCACCGGCCACTTAGGTAGGCCGGACACCATAAAACCAGAGATTCAAAAAGATTGGGTTCGGGAGTCGGTTACGGATGGGGAAGGATTAGCACCCCCACACGACCCAAAATTGGTACTTTAATAATTACCGCTTTATTAATATTGGATTTTCCGGATTAAAGTGACGATTATTTTAAAATTCGGTCATAATTGCGAGTAAATTTTAAGGGCCCCGTTATCCGAGAATAAACGCCCAACCACTATCAATACGCCTGATACTGGCCCCGCTTACGCTCGGATAAAAGGGCACCGCATTAACAATTTATATACCATATGCAATCTTAATGACAAAAATATAAGACATAGCAGATAATTTAAAAACAATAAATATTCACATATCATAATACTAATCTAACATAAATGAAATACGCAATTAAAATACACATATACATACCAAGCTTAATATCATATAAAAGCAAACTTAACATGCCACAATAACAAGGTAGGAATAAATACGTATATAGACGAACAAATATTTCGAAAAGACATGCATGCTAGTAATAAAACATATTTCAACATATATGGGACAACATATCGTACAAAAAGGGTAAATATACTAACATGTAACCCTAAAAAAAACAAGAAACATACACACATACAAAAATACAAAATATACCATGTACGAATCAACTAAAACATAACATGCTTAATATGAATAACCGAACAGAAAAAAGATACATAATTATCATAAACTTAATACACATATACATGTAAACATAAAAATACATGACATATACGAGGGATATATAATAAGACAAGAGACTACATTAACATATACGATTATAATACGAACATGAGTATTTACATAGAGACAGGACTGAAATGAAAGAAAAATAAAAGTCAGTGGCAGAAATTAAAGAACAATAATAGGTAATTTAAGGACTAAAATGCGAAGTAAACAGAACCTAAAAGGATCAAAACTGTAATTGAACCAAGGGGCAGACCCAAAATGAAAAGTTCAAAAACGCGGGATGGTTAAAGGGGTAATTTTACCATTTTAAACTGATTCGGTGTAATTTAGGGACTGGATTGCAATATTTTGAAACATAAGGGGGACTGGAATTGTAATTATACCATGCGGCAAGACAAAAACGAAAATGTTAAAAACGCGGGGGGGGTTTAGTGTGTAATTTACCCATTTAACGAAATAATAATAACTATAAAAAACCCTCTTTTTAGGCCGAAACCAAATTTTCGCCATTTTGTTTCATTTTTCGGTTTTGCAATTACCTTCTGTTCTTCATTTTCTCTCAACTGTCCCCCATGAAACCCAGAATCCGGCCGCCGCTAACCGGCACCGGCGAGCCTCGAAAACACACCAAAATAACCCTCATCTCACCCTCGACACGAATCTGAGGTTGGATTCAGAGGATATGCCTCTATTTGCCCTAGATCTAGGAAATATGAAACGAAAAAAAAACAATTTTTAAACCCAAAACGAAACTATAAGGGGTCTCCCCTTCCCTTCAGTTCACCGTATATGGCTTGGGGAAGCCGAAAGGCTTGTCACTGAGGAGGGGAGACCCACAGACGGCGACGGTAAGATCTCTGACTCTCTCTCTCTCTTTTTTACCTCTTTTGTATATACATGCAAAAATAAGAAAGGGAAACAAGTATTTACCACTGGACTTTTTCTTTCGATTATAACTTGACTGGTTACAACTTTGTTCCTTTCGATTACAACTCTCTGTTTTTTTTTCTGTTACCACCCTCTCTGTTTTTTGTTACAACCTCTCTATTTTTTTTTGTTACCACCCTCTTCCCGTTACAAAATATTTGCTTTGTACATATATATGCTTGTCTTTTGTTTTGGTGCAAGTTGCATATTACTTGCTTTTTCAGATCTGGACTGACAAACTTCTTTCTTGCTGTGTTTGACATGTTCTGAGCACGGTGGTTGAAGATCGGCATGGTGGCGGTGTGGGGGTTCTGCTAGTGGCCAGACGCGTTCTCGGCCGTTAGATCAGATCTGATCTAACGGTCGAGATGGCTTGAAGGACGAACGGCCCAGATGAAGCCTCGATTTGGTAAAACGGCTCCAGATCGTGCCACGTGGAGCTCAGCAGTCGAGGAGTCAGAGCGCGTGGGGCTCACGCACGTGTGGGATATCAAAGCGTCCGCGCGTGGACCACACGCGCGCTTGGCACTCGAACGGTCCATACGTGTGGAGCACGCGGCTGGCAGATATTTTAGTCCTTGGTTAGATCGTGGCCGTTGGATCAGATCTTGATCCAACAGCCCACAGTCACCTGCACACACAGTAACTGTAATTAGATAGGGTTTGGGCCAACCGGGCCTTGTAACTATTTGTAATTGGACTTGGACTGTAATTTATTTATTTAATATATATATATATATTTTGGATTTCATTTCATATATCAGCCCAATAATATTAATAATAATATAATTATAGCAGCAATACACATACATAATACAAACGTATATTTATACAAACATTAATTAATATAACATACTAGCATACGTACATATAATCGTACACATAATTAACATAACATCTATATACATTAAAAAATACGCTCGTACTTTATAGATACATACGCGACACACATACACCATTAATACGTATACATACATAGCTTATAATATACATGTACACCACGCTTTATATATATTAGTAATACTCATGCAAACAATAAACATATAATATAATAAGTATACATGCAACACTAATATGTATTTACAGGTAAAAATGAGTGATTACAGTTGCCCCTCTTTGCTTGTTCTCATGGAATGGGAAACAAAGCAAAGATTCATAAGCACTCATTTTTATCAGACTTCCCTGTTTGTAGCTTTGGAAAAACGTGTTCTTTTGGACATCTCTGCTCTTCCTTAGCTGAATCTTCGGGCTCGTAAGTTCTTCCTATATAGAGCTTCATCACCTTCCGATCTTGGAGCTACAGGCTCTTCCTATATAGAACCCTTCACTCTGAAACCTCGATTTATGAGTCCTTCCTATATAGAACCTTTCACTTCGAGACTGTAAAGCTTGGAGTCATTCCTATATAGAACTCTTCGCCTTCAACGCTGGTTTCTCCTATATAAAACCTTTTGCGCCGCTGATGGATTCTTCCGACTGGGAGTTCCTCCTATATAGAACTGCTAGTCTTCAAACCCTAGAGCCGTCAGTCCTTCCTATATAGAACTTTTGGCGTCTGAAATCTCAGAGCTACAGGTTCTTCCTATATAGAACCTTTCACTCTAAGACAGTGAAGCTCGGAGCCTTTCCTATATAAAACTCTTCGCTTTCGACACAACAGGTTTCCTATATAACCTTGTGTGTCATAGGTGAATTCCTTCGACTGGGAGTTCTTCCTATATAGAACTACGAGTCTTCACCTTGGAGCCGTCGGTCCTTCCTATATAGAACTTTTGGCGTCTGAAATCTTGGAGCTACGGATTCTTCCTATATAGAATCTTTTACTCTAAGACATTGAAGCTCGGAGCCCTTCCTATATAGAACTCTTCGCTTTCGACACAGCAGGATTTCCTATATAATCTTGCGTGTCATGGGTGAATTCCTTCGACTGGGAGTCCTTCCTATATAGAACTGCTAGTTTTCACCCTGGAGCTGTCAGTCCTTCCTATATAGAACTTTCGGCTTCTGAAGCCTCAGAGCGGAGGATTCTTCCTATATAGAACCTCTCTCTGGAGCTTGGAAACATATGCCTTTTGTATGCAAAACATTGTCTTCTCATTCGGGATTAACACCGCGATGGTCATCGATGTCTCTTTGAATCTGCAGATACCTGTCTGAGATAAAAACAAAATGCTATGACAAATGAATTGACATGCTCCTAATCCTAGTGATGTCTGACTATTCATGATGCATGAGTGTCAATATCTTGGTGGGCTTGTTTTGGTCCTTATTTGATCTTGATGTTCGCTTTCTCCTTTCTTACGGGCATCGATACCCCGCTTCACTGTCAGGTTCAACCATCCCAACCTTTCTTTTTCTCCAATTACGACTTGAAATTCTAAAGTGTCCTTTCGGGTTTTCACTTTAGAGAGATTTTGTTTTTGTTTTTTTTTGTTTTTTTTGTTTTTTTTGTTTTTTTGTTTTTTTATTTTTTTATTTTTTGTTTTTTTAGGGGTGCCCTTCTGGGTTTTCACCCAAGAGATCTCCCTTGTTATCTCGCATGCCTTCCTTGAATAGACATGATGTACGCCATTGGTCATCCTATCCGGTTGTTTGAAGCTTTCCTCCTTCCCTATCAACAGCCATTATGTAGGGAACTAGAAGACGGAGTTGACATCGTTTTCTTTGATCACCTGCATTTTTAAGGTTAAATCACAGTAATGCTCTGAAATCTCTTGTTTCACTATAAGCCTATGTTAACTTATCTGACTGAAATTGACATGAAGGCAAGGAATGGATGCTCAAAAACACGGTTTTATTACGATTAAGGGCTTGGGATATCTTAAAAAGAAAGGTACACACACATGAGAAAAAAGAAAAGTTAAGTATGAAATACAAGATCCCTCATTATCTTCGATATGAATGATACATGATCCTGTCGACCGGCGTAGAATTTTTTTCCTGAAGCCTCATCTTCATGATGTTCATGGGGATACCCTTCTCTTTGGATATTCAACTTTTCAATTTACCCGAGCCGCCCTTTACGGGTTTTCAACTCGGGTCCTCCCTTTGCTTCAAGACGCCCGACTTCGGGTTTTCGCCCTGAGCTCTCCATTTTTATTCTCTTTTTTCATTTTTTTCCTTTTTTTCAAAGATAGTATTTCTTAACGGCATCAGAATTTACGGGATTTTTCAGCTCGTCCCCATCCATTTCTGTTAGGATCAGGGCTCCTCCTGAGAAGGCCTTTTTTACGACGTACGGTCCTTCCCAGTTGGGCATCCACTTTCCTCGAGCATCTTTCTGGATAGGGAGGATTTTCTTGAGTACCAGATCCCCTTCTTTGAATTCTCTTGGGCGCACCTTTTTATTGTATGCCTACACCATCCGCTTTTGGTACATCTGACCATGACAAATGGCCTTTAGTCTCTTTTCATCAATGAGATTTAGCTGGCCGAGTCTGGCCTGCACCCATTCAGCTTCTTCCAATTTTACTTCGTTTAAGACCCGGAGAAACGGGATCTCTACCTCAATGGGAAGTACTGCTTCGGTACCATACACCAAGGAGTAGGGTGTTGCCACTATTGACGTGCGAATGGACGTTCTATAGGCGAAAAGGGCAAATGGCAACTTCTCATGCCAATCCCTGTAGGTATCCGTAGTTTTCGCTATGATCTTCTTTATGTTCTTGTTTGCTGCTTCCACTGCTCCATTCATTTTAGGACGATAGACTGTTGAATTATGGTGTGTTATCTTTAATTGAGTGCACACGTCCGTCATCATTTTGTTATTCAGATTGAAAGCGTTGTCGGTGATGACCCTTTCCGGCACTCCGTATCGACAAATAATCTCCTTCTTTAAAAACTTACATACTGTAGTTCTTGTGATGTTGGTGTAAGACGCTGCCTCTACCCATTTAGTGAAGTAGTCTATGACGACCAAAATGAAACGGTGTCCATTGGAAGCTTTCGGATGAATCTGCCTGATGACGTCCATGCCCCATGCTGCGAAAGGCCACGGAGAATTCATGGTGTGTAAAGGCGATGGGGGTGCGTGAATTTTGTCAGCGTAGATTTGGCATTTGTGGCATTTCCTAGCGTAATCAATGCAATCTCCCTCCATGGTCAACCAGAAATAACCATATCTCATAATTTTTCGGGCTATAGACAGCCTGTTGGTGTGCGTTCCACAGAGCCCGTCATATACTTCGGCTAAAATCTCCTTCGCCTCCCGGGCATCCACACATCTCAGCAATGTTTGATCATGACTTCTCCTATATAGGATCTCCCCATCTAGGATATATTTTGTTGCCATTTTTCTGAGCGTTTTTCTGTCATTGTCGTTTGCCCCTTCTGGATACTTTCGAAGCTTGACATATTGTAAGATGTCATAGTACCATGGGTTTCCATCAATCTCTTCCTGTACATTACAACAATGAGCAGGCCTTTCAAACGTCTGCATCTCAATGGGCTTCATTTCTGCCCCGATGTTTGTTTTAAACATGGATGCCAAGGTTGCCAATGCATCTGCCATCTGATTTTCTTCTCGGGGCAGGTAATTGAAGCTGACCTTTTTGAACTCTTTGGTGAGCTCTCAGATCAATTCATAATTTTTGACCAACTTCGGGTCCCTGGTTTCCCATTCCCCGAGCAATTGGTAAATGACTAAGGACGAATCTCCGAACACTCGAAGTTCCTTAACCTTTCTCTCAATAGCTGATTTCAGTCCCATGACGCAAGCTTCGTATTCAGCTATATTGTTTGTGCAGAAGAATTCTAATCTGCTGGTGAAAGGATAATAGACGTCCTCAGGGGAAATTAGCACTGCTCCTATCCCATGTTCGAGGGCGTTAGAGGCTCCATCGAAGTAAAGCTTCCATGATTTATCATCTGAAACCTCTTCTTCGGTTGTAATGCACATCAAGTCTTCGTCTGGGAAATTAAAGTTCAACGCCTCATAGTCATCCGAGGCACGACTAGCTAGGAAATCTGCTACGGCACTCCCCTTTACGGTTTTCTGGTTAACGTATACGATGTCAAATTCGGATAAGAGCATCTGCCATCGGGCCATCCTTCCTGTTAGTGTTGGTGCTTCCATTAAGAACTTCAATGGATCTAGCTTGGATATCAACCAGGTAGTATGGTACAGCATGTACTGTCTAAGCCGCTTGGTAGCCCAAACTAGAGCACAACATAGCTTCTACACTGGCGGGTACCGCGTTTCGCAATCATTGAATTTTCTGCTTAGGTAATAGATGGCTTGCTCCTTTTTTCTTGACTCATCGTGTTGCCCCAGTACGCATCCCATTGAATTCTCAAAAACTGTCAAATAGAGAATTAATGGTCGACCAGGTACTGGTGCGACTAAAATTGAAGCATTTTTCAGGTACTTTTTGATCTTTTCTAGGGCTCATTGACATTCTTCATACCACACGCCAGGATTATTCTTTCTAAGAAGTCTGAAGATCGGGTCACATTGGTCGATTAATTGGGAAATGAAACGAGAGATATAATTCAGCCTCCCCAGGAAACCGCGGACTTCCTTCTGAGTGCGGGGTGGTGAGAGATCCTGGATGGCTTTCACTTTATCTAGGTCAATCTCAATCCCTCTTCTGCTTACTACGAACCCTAGGAGTTTTCCAGAAGTAACGGCGAAGGTACACTTGGTAGGATTGAGCCTCAGTTGGTACTTCCGTAGTCTTTGTAATAGTTTTCTCAAGTTTTGTAGGTGCTCTTCCTCTGTTCGGGACTTGGCAATCATATCGTCCACGTATACTTCTATTTCTTTGTACATCATGTCATGGAAAAGAGTCACCATTGCTCTTTGGTATGTTGCCCCTGCGTTCTTTAGGCCAAACGGCGTCACTCGATAATAAAAAGTGCCCCACATGGTTATGAATGTGGTCTTCTCCATGTCGTTAGGGTCCATCTTTATCTGGTTGTACCCTGAGAAGCCGTCCATGAAGGAAAACCATGAATGTCCTGCGGTGTTGTCAACCAGCGTGTCAATATGTGGTAAAGGGAAGTTGTCTTTAGGGCTGGCTCGGTTCATATCCCTATAATCTACACACATACGAATTTTCCCGTCTTTCTTTGGTACTGGTACAATGTTTGCAACCCATTCGGGGTATTTGGCTACCTCCAAGAATCCAGCATCAAACTGCTTTTTCACTTCCTCTCGGATCTTTAATAACATATCTGGTCTCATTCTCCGAAGTTTTTGCTGTATTGGTTTGCATTCCGATTTTGTTGGCAATTTGTGCACCACTATGTCGGTATTCAACCCTGGCATATCTTGATAAGTCCAGGCGAAGACATCCTTGAATTCCTGCAGTAGGGTTATCAATTCATGCTTGGTTTTTGAGGAAATCGTCGTTCCAACTTTTATTTCTTTTCTTTCTTCTTCAGTCCCCAAGTTTACAACTTCTGTTTCTTCTTGATGGGGCATGATCTGCTTTTTTTCGTTATCCACCATTCTCTTTAACTCTTCCGGGACCTCACTTTCTATCTCATCATATCCTTCCTCCATTCCCTCCGAGACCTCAGGGCATTCGAAATTCACTCCAGGATTGGATCCGGTCTCATTCATATCGTCAATCATGAGCGACCTGCATTAAATGAGAATGAAGTGTATTGGGAAAAATACGGCTTTATATGAAGGGAATGAACATGAAGAATGCATGAATGAAATAAATGAAACTTTGGTCATTTTAGGAAAGTGGGGATATTTTCATTTCAATCAAAAAGTTAACATAGGTGCCCCGTACAAGAAATCCCCATTGCTCACGGGCAAAAACAAAAGGTTGATTCGGAGCATTACTCTGATCTATTCCTAAAAACTACAGGTAGATCAATGCAGCTCCAGTTATCGAGTGTTTCCCCGGGACGGCAAGGGCGGATGTTGGTCAACATTTTGCTGCCTCGGTCCTTTTCAGCTATCATGTTGATGTACATCCCTTCAAATGATTCACTGAGTATTTCCTCCTGGTTGAGTACTTCATTTTTCTTCATTGCCTCTCCAACCTCTTGACCTGGCTGGTAGAACCCTCCAGAGACAAAAGTGGTTTTCAGACTAGGAAATGACATCGGTCTCCACAAAATCTCTTCTCCTTTAGATCTGGCTTTTCTTTACTCTTCCTTCCTCTTATATTCCTCTTTCTTCTGTTGGACACTTGGTTGGTAACCCAGCCCGAAACGATCCTTCTTGGTTATCATATTCTTGGGTCTCAGATTTCCTTGTAATTTCTTCCCCAGCCCTTTTCCTACTTTGGTCCTTGGCCCAAAGTTTCTGCGACGGTCATCTTGGTACAATTAGATAACCTGGGGTATGGGATCCGACTTCCCTCCGAAACGAATGTGGCATTTACTAGTTCCAATGCTTGGAATGAGCATTCTGCAGCATCTTCATCATTTTGAATGTAGGGGGCGTCTGATGTCACTGAAGCAACAAATTCCTGCTCTGCCTCTACTGTGACCAATTTGCCTTCGACTACAAATTTTAATTTCTGATGCAATGATGAGGGTACAACTCCTGCGGAGTGGATCCATGGTCTTCCCAACAAGCAGCTGTAAGATGGTTTTATGTCCATCACCACAAAATCGATCACATATTCAGTTGGTCCGATCAATAGGGGCACCTCAATTTTCCCCATTGTTCCTCTTTGCGTACCATCAAAGGCTCTTACCGAATTGTGGCAGGGCTTTAGGTACGAACCATCTATTGGCAGTTTTTGCAGGGTCACCATAGGCAAGACATTCAATGTTGACCCGTTGTCGATCAGTACGCCTGGTACTACATACCCTTTGCAGTGGGTAGTGATGTTAAGGGCTTTGGTGGACCCCATTCCTCCCTCAGGGATCTCATCATCACTGAACGTTATATGATTATAGGCAGTGATATGCCCTACTATCATGTCCAGGTTTGTTACAGAAATGTCCTGGGGCACAAAAGTTTGATTCAGCACTTTTAGTAACGTCTCCCGGTGCTTTTCTGAACTCAAGAGTAATTCCAGTACTGTGATCCTGGTCGGTTGCTTTCGTAGTTGTTCCACTACGTTGTACTCGCTATGTCTCAAGAACTTTAGAAATTCTTTGGCCTGGGCCTCAGTTACCGGCTCATTTATCTTTGGGGGAGGTTCTTCTCCAAATATCTACGTAGGGCTAACTGTTGTACTCTTCCCCTTATCTTTTTCAGCTGCTTTCAAAGCCTCGGAGGAATAACATCTGCCGTTCCTTGTGAAATGGCCTGCCTCACCAACATTCACATCGTTCTGGCTTTGTTGGTCTTTCAGCGTAGACTCTTTTACCTGACCGTGTTCTGGTTTTTCTGGCGTGGTCACATTTACAGCATAATTCCAGGGGGTTTATCGCATATCTTTGAATGGGAATGGAGATGGTGCTGAAATGATGATCTTGGGACTTATCTTGCTGGTTTCTCTCTGGGAGGCACCTGCATCCCCTGGCCTGGGAGAGATGATAAAAGGTCTATCCTTCTCGTATTTAGATTTAGGGTTATCCGTCATGTGTACGTCTGACCCCTTCTTCCCCATGGGCTCCTCGAAGAAATCTATTTGCTTTTCATTCATTAATTGCTGCACCAATTTCTTGAACTCATCACATTCTTGGATATCATGCCCTTCAGTATGGTGGAATTCGCAATATACTCCGCATGTATTCTGCCTTGTTATCATGCCTTTGTCGATCATACGGGCCATGCATAACTGTTGAAATACCCACCGTAAATGAGACTTGATTTCTGACACATCATCCTTAATCCTCCTGGTAAAGTATTCTTCAATAACATTTACTCCTCTGTTCCCATGATTAGGCAGCAGGTTGTTGGCTACAATTGGCTCTTCAAACTTCAATATCCCGGAATCGATTAAGTTCTGCACAAGTTTTTTGAAAGCAAGGCAGTTCTCGGTGGGATGTCCAGGGGTTCCGCCGTGATAGTCGCAATGCGCGTTCAGATTATACCAAGACGGGAAGGGCGGATTGACAGGAGTAACGATGTATGGACGGACCAGGCCTGCTTCATACAACTGGGAATAAAGTTCTGAGTACGAAACAGGTAAGGGAGTGAAAGTTCTTCTCTCTTTCTCTTTTCTGGTGACTCTCTCATCTCTTTGATTCGAGTTTTGTGTTTTTCCCACAGGTGCTTGTGGCTGTGAGACTGTGAAGTTCTTCGGGGCGGTATAAGTGCTGGTAGTGTTTACTTCATTTCTCTTGTTATACTTTCGAGACCCTTCCCCACCATCAATTCTACCGCTCTTAATTGCCAGTTCAAGGGACTCTCCAGTCCTGATTAAGTCAGCAAAGCACTGCGTTGTGTTATTAATGAGACGATCAAAGAGTGCCTCTTTCAGAGTATTGACAAATAGCGGCGTAATTTCATGCTCCGAGATAGGTGGCTGAATTTGGGCGGCCACTTCTCTCCACCTTTGGGCGTATTGCCGCAGGCTTTCGTTGGACTTCTGCCCCATATTTTCTAACATAATTCTGCTGGGGGTCATGTCTGTTACATGCTTGTATTGCTCAGTAAATGCTTTTGACAGATCTTTCCATGTCTTAACATTTGCCTTGCTCAACTGAGTGTACCAACGTAACGCCACTCCAGTTAGACTGTCTTGGAAACAATGGATCAGTAGCTTTTCGTCCTTATGGTAGGCCGCCATCTTTCGACAGTACATTGTTATGTGTGCGGAAGGACATGTGGTTCCATCGTATTTGTCGAACTCTGGCGTTTTAAATTTTGGCGGTAGGACAAGATCGGACACCAGACTTAAGTCGCTAGCGTCATTTCCTGATTCTTCATTTGATTGTAATGCTTTAAATTTTTCCTCCATGAGGCGAAATCTTTCCTCCCACTTTTTCTCTACCTCATTCCTGATTCTTTCAACCATGTTCAGGTCCGGCACTTCTTCTTCATAGAGTGCTTCAACATCGATGGGTTGAGTCTCAGGTACCCCTATTTGAAAACTAGAAGACATTCCTGCAGGGTCGATGTACACCTTCCTAGCCGGGTTTGGTGCAGTTGGTTGAACCTTGTGGTGAGCTGGGGTACCCTCTGGCTCTTGAATGGTTTCTCCTTCGACTCTTTTTCCCAGACTCTTAGCCAATAATGCGGTTATGTCGGATACTATAGATGCTTGCGACTGCGCAATCTGATCACTGAGGCTTCTCTGCGCCTCTTCAAGCCTTGTCTCGAGCTCTTTTTGCCCTCTTTCTAGACTGATTATCCTGTCTTCCATGAGCTTTCTTTGTAACCGGGTAAAGTATGGGTGATGAATTATTGCGGGTTAACTACACACAACGCCACAATATTCATAATGTTAATATGGTTGCAAGAAATAAATGCATGTATAATGATGCGAATGTCATGATGCAAATGCAAGAATGTATGCAGATAAGGCACTGATTCCGCTGGTAATCACCCTTTTGAACTACTTCCACGGGAATTAAAGGGTCTAGATTACAACAAAGTTCGTGTTACAAAATAAAGATCCCTAATACAAAAGATCTAATTACAACACAGAGTCCTATAGATAGGTTCTAGCTCTATCTCCTAATTTTCCAATTGCCCTGAGCAGCTTGAAGAACCTGGGAGCTTCTTCAATTCTCGGGGCTATGAAAGGTCGGAGTGTCTCAGCCTCGACGGCTAAATCATTCACATGTCTGGCGACTCGCTGTATGTCCACCATTAGGTTTGCGTAATACTGGTCTCTGTCCTGTACCATCCGGGCAGCGTTGCGCAGTCTCTTTTGCCAATAGGTATCCCCTCCGACTGCAGCTTCCTCGAACACACTAATTCTTTCCTTGTAATCCTCAACAGTTGCTTCGAGGGACTCAATTCGTGCTCGTAACATGCTTACTTCGCGTTCTCTTTCTTGCAGCTCAGTGAAGCCATTCCTGCGGCAGTACGTTCGAAATGAGTGTTCAACTTCCGCCACCTTTCCTTTTAATTCGCCATTCTGACTTTGGCTTTGCTCCAGACTTTGAATAGTGTCATCGTACAACTTTTGCATTTCTAACAGTCTATTTCGGCTACTCATGTACTTTCTTTTCCATACGGCGACACTTTCTTTCTCATGATGGACAGCTTGTTTTCCCTTGCTGATTTCTTGCCTGAGTCTTTCCTTTTCTTGATCAATGGCCTTCTTGGAGGACCGTTTTTCTTCTTCCATAGCCAACCGGTAGCTTTCTATCTCTTTCTCGATTGTCCTCTTGCTGATTTCTCGTTCTTCTTCTACCAAACGGATACCATTCATCCTTTCTCTTTCCACGGCTATGAATTGACTCCGGCTGGCCTTCTGTATTTTTGCTTGTAGTAGAAGGGCATCTTTTTGATAAAGAGCATTCTTGTCGTTCAAATATGCATTTAATTTCTTTAACTGCCTAATGATCCCGTCTCGCTCGTCAACCTCTAAGCTTGCCTTATAGAGCTCGCTCGCATGTTGGGTTTGTTGGATGTCCATTTTCCTTTTAACTTCTTCGAGTTCATTCCTTAAGATGTCAGCTTCAGACGGTACCACCCTTGTAAGCTCTTCGAGTGACACTGCTGGTCCTTGATCAGATTCGGGAATCACATTATTAACCCTCAAACGTCTCCAAAGATTGTAGTCTGGGGTAGTCATGTGCTCGGTATCTCCTTCCACCCTGATCCGGTAGCAATGGTCCCAGGCCCTCATGATGGTCTGAATTTTTCCTTTGAACTCCCCTTTGAAAAGAAATTCAGTTTGGCTTAATCCGACGGTATTGGGAATGAACTGTCGTGATCCGAACTGTCGAGACACTAAAAGCGGAGCACAGGCGATCCCTCCATGCAATCCCAACATCATCAGCCAGTTGAAGTCACCACAACTGTATAGAAAATAATTAACTTTACTGAGCCAAGGGACCCTCCATGCTATGTCTTCATCTTGAATGTTCCTGAAGAAACTGGTCCACATTTTTGTTTTCAAATCCTCCCGCCATTCCTTTGCTAAGTACTCTCGTAAAGGCGAAAAATCTTGGAAGGATATCCCCGGCAGGACCCTCGTCAGTGTCTTCCATATGTGACTCTGAATCCATACTTGTAACAGCTGTGCGCATCCTCGAAAACGTCCTTCTTCATGTTTCCGGCTAGCATTTAAGGAAATGAAAGTCTCGACCAAGATTGCTGGTACTGGGTTTGCTTTCCGTTTCACCCGCTCAAACAAATCCAGAATGGCTATGTCAATGTTCCCGAGTACTCTTGGAAAGATCACCAAGCCATATATTCCTAAGCCGAACAAGTCCATTTTCTTTACCTCGTCTGGATGTGTCGGTATGATGTCCCGAATACTTTCCCATGCAAAGACTGTATTGTCTCCTCGGATCTGAAGGAGGCCATTAACCCAATCATCACTCATTCCCGCAAAGGTTTTAAGTTTCGCAGTGTAATTCTGGTTCCTCGGAGGCTTCGCGTAGATCCAATCTTCCTGAATATTTTTCTGATTAAGTAAAGCAGAGTATTCTTCTACCGTAGGCATCATGTCCTGCCCATTCAAGGTGAAGCAGCAAAAAGCCGGATTCCAGAACTGGACTATAGCTCGGAGTAGGGGTTGGTTAACCCAAACATATAACAACTGTGCAATGTCGCCATAACTGTCGCAGAACAAGTCTTGTAGTCTTCGGTCCCATCTTTCCCAAATGCTTTGAAGATCACATAGGTCGTTCTGTTGGAGACTCACATGGGTGTACCCTGCTATTACGCGTTCGTTCGACGAACTGTCCCCTTGGATTTTCTGGTTGACCTCTGACCAATGTCTGACTGACAAATTAAGCTCTTCTTTCCTAAGACACCTTTTTTCCATGGTGAAAGACTTTCTAATCAGGCAAACCACTTGATCCAGTACCTTTATGTGATGCAAATGCATGATGTATGAAAAAAAACAAAAGCGAAAAGAAAACAAGTCAGTACCAGATAAAATTAATGAATATGTAAATAAAAGGACAAAATTAAACAGAATAAACACACAAAACAACCCTATTTATCCCGTCTAAAACACCTAAGGTTATCCGCATGGCTCTAACAGGGTGGGTTTCTATGTTCTCTACATGCAGTGTTGGTGCTAGGAGGTACCCGAATTGTCCTTGTTGTCCTCTACTAAGAGTAGCAAGGCCCCCGATCATCACCCATTATAGGCTCCTTTCAACCGGGTTCAACTCAGGGGGACCCATTCGCTTATGCCCGTACGAAGGAACGATATCCTTACGAAAGCATAAGGTACTCGAGCCCCGAAGGTACTTGCTAGGCTCATACGGGAGAACAATATCTCCACGAAAGCATTAGCGTTTTCCCCCCACTTAAAAAGACGGGTTTATATGCCATATTTTAAATGCGTTAAAATAAACGCTCAATTATGATCGAATGTTAATTTAATAGTCACTTTAATCCGGAACTTCCAATGTTAGTAAAGCGGTAATTATTTTAAAAGCTTGACTCTCATTTGTTTTTGAAAAAAAACAAAAAATTAATTCTCCAGCGGAGTCGCCATCTGTAGCGAATGTCTTTTTTATCAACCATCGCTAAATAAAAACGTGGGTTTTCGAAGTGTTTTTGAAAGGTGTTTGTGATTTTTTTTTTGATATAAAATATTTATTCTGTGGGGTTTTAAAAGAAACCGCATTTAAAAAAATAGAGTCGCCACCGGCCACTTAGGTAGGCCGGACACCATAAAATCAGAGATTCAAAAAGATTGGGTTTGGGAGTCGGTTACAGATGGGGAAGGATTAGCACCCCCACACCGCCCAAAATTGGTACTTTAATAATTACCGCTTTATTAATATTGGATTTTCCGGATTAAAGTGACGATTATTTTAAAATTCGGTCATAATTGCGAGTAAATTTTAAGGGTCTCGTTATCCGAGAATAAACGCCCAACCACTATCACTACGCCTGATACTGGCCCCGTTTACGCTCGGATAAAAGGGCACCGCATTAACAATTTATATACCATATGCAATCTTAATGACAAAAATATAAGACATAGCTGATAATTTAAAAACAGTAAATATTTACATATCAGAATACTAATCTAACATAAATGAAATACGCAATTAAAATACACATATACATACCAAGCTTAATATAAGATAAAAGCAAACTTAACATGCCACAATAACAAGGTAGGAATAAATACGTATATAGACGAACAAATATTTCCAAAAGACATACATGCTAGTAATAAAACATATTTCAACATATATGAGACAACATATCATACAAAAAGGGTAAATATACTAACATGTAACCCTAAAAAAAACAAGAAACATACACACATACAAAAATACAAAATATACCATGTACGAATCAACTAAAACATAACATGCTTAATATGAATAACCGAACAAAAAAAAGATACATAATTATCATAAACTTAATACACATATACATGTAAACATAAAAATACATGACATATACGAGGGATATATAATAAGACAAGAGACTACATTAACATATACGATTATAATACGAACATGAGTATTTACATAGAGACATGACTGAAATGAAAGAAAAATAAAAGTCAGTGGCAGAAATTAAAGAACAATAATAGGTAATTTAAGGACTAAAATAAGAAGTAAACAGAACCTAAAAGGATCAAACTGTAATTGAACCAAGGGGCAGACCCAAAATGAAAAGTTCAAAAACGCGGGATGGTTAAAGGCGTAATTTTACCATTTGAAATCTGATTCGGTGTAATTTAGGGACTGGATTGTAATATTTTGAACATAAGGGGGACTGGAATTGTAATTATACCATGCGGCAAGACAAAAACGAAAATGTTGAAAACGCGGGGGGATTTAGTGTGTACTTTACCCATTTAACGAAATAATAATAACTGTAAAAACCCTCTTTTTAGGCCGAAACCAAATTTTCGCCATTTTGTTTCATTTTTCGGTTTTGCAATTACCTTTTGTTCTTCATTTTCTCTCAAATGTCCCCCATGAAACCCAGAATCCGGCGGCCGGCCACCGTGTTCTCCGTCGCCGGTCGCCGTTAACCGGCGTTGGCAAGCCTCGAAAACACACCAAAATAACCCCCATCTCACCCTCGACACGAATCCGAGGTTGGATTCAGAGGATATGCCTCTATTTGCCCTAGATCTAGGAAATATGAAACGAAAAAAAAACCATTTTTAAACCCAAAACGAAACTACAAGGGGTCTCCCCTTCCTTTCAGTTCACCGTATTTGGCTTGGGGAAGCCGAAAGGCTTGTCACTGAGGAGGGGGGACCTACAGACGGCGACGGTAAGATCTCTGACTCTCTCTTTTTTTTTACCTCTTTTGTATATGCATGCAAAAATAAGAAAGGGAAACAAGTATTTACCACTGGACTTTTTCTTTCGATTATAACTTGACTGGTTACAACTTTGTTCCTTTCGATTACAACTCTCTGTTTTTTTCTGTTACCACCCTCTCTGTTTTTTGTTACAACCTCTCTGTTTTTTTTTGTTACCACCCTCTTCCCGTTACAAAATATTTGCTTCGTACATATATATGATTGTCTTTTGTTTTGGTGCAAGTTGCATATTACTTGCTTTTTCAGATCTGGACTGACAAACTTCTTTCTTGCTGTGTTTGACATGTTCTGAGCACGGTGGTTGAAGATCGGCATGGTGGCGGTGTGGGGGTTCTGCCAGCGGCCATACGCGTTCTCGGCCGTTAGATCAGATCTGATCTAACGGTCGAGATGGCTTGAAGGACGAACGGCCCAGATGAAGCCTCGATTTGGTGAAACGGCTCCAGATCGTGCCACGTGGAGCTCAACAGTCGAGGAGTCAGAGCGCGTGGGGCTCACGCACGCGTGGAACGGTCCATACCTGTGGAACACGCGGCTGGCAGATATTTTAGTCCTTGGTTAGATCGTGGCCGTTGGATCAGATCTTGATCCAACGGCCCACAGTCACCTGCACACACAGTAACTGTAATTAGATAGGGTTTGGGCCAACCGGGCCTTGTAACTATTTGTAATTGGACTTGGACTGTAATTTATTTATTTAATATATATATATTTTTTGGATTTCATTTCATATATCAGCCCAATAATATTAATAATAATATAATTATAGCAGCAATACACATACATAATACAAACGTATATTTATACGAACATTAATTAATATAACATACTAGCATACGTACATATAATCATACACATAATTAACATAACATCTATATACATTAAACAAATACGCTCGTACTTTATAGATACATACGCGACACACATACACCATTAATACGTATACATACATAGCTTATAATATACATGCACACCACGCTTTATATATATTAGTAATACTCATGCAAACAATAAACATATAATATAATAAGTATACATACAACACTAATATGTATTTACAGGTAAAAATGAGTGATTACAGAAGTTTGCTATGACTGCTTCATTATCATGTTTAGAAGATCTCTATTTCATTATTAATAAAAGACAATCTTTTGCCGAGTAAAAAATAAATAAACTTAATTAAGCAAACCAACAAACTTATATCAAAATAATTCTGAATAAAATCCACACATACGCATAAAGAAAGTATGTCAAAATAAATCGAATAAAATTTTAGGAAGAATAATCTATTATAAAATACGAACCTTTTATTAACTTCATACGAAAATTTTCATGCAATATTAAGATTTTTTATGGTCTTATTTGACAATTAACGAATAGTTGATAGCTGATAATAGATTGCATTAATTAATAATTGATAGTGAATTGCAATAACCGATAGATGATATAGTAAGTTGCATTAAGTGATTTGATATCTATTCATATGTATTAGATTATAAAAATTAATAATTTTAATATGGTAGTACTAAGCATATTTGAAAGATGTATTCATTTATATTTCTATTTATGAAATTATCTTTTTAATAACTTTAGTGGTCGTTTGGTGCTCGCACATAAATCTTCACGACGCTAGTTTTTTATTATGATTCTGTCAGTGGTCATAGAAAGATAGATCCTCACTCGATTGATGATTGTTTGCCTATGTAATCAGTTTTGGGTAGCGGAGCAATCTACCCCCAACGTTTAACTGAATGGTCACTTTGGCCCCTATTCTTTTTTTGGATCAATTCAACCTCAACGTTTCATTTTAGGTCAAAATGGCCCCTCTACGGATAAAATTTGTCAGTCAACTGACGACAAATGGCTTAAAATGACGTGATAAACCTATATGATAGTGCACACTGACATGGCAGCATCATATAGACAAATGTGTTGACTTGAAAAATGTTACATCAGTTAAAAATAATTTTATAAAATTATATAAAATATAAAATATTTTTTTCTGCTGACTTATCATTCTGTCAAGTTATTTCAAACTGTTTACCGTCAGTTTTCTAACAATTTTCATTCACATAGAGACTATTTTGATCCAAAATAAAACACTGAGGATTAAATTGCTCTAAAAAAAGAATAAAAGTCAAGTGACTATTCAATCAACGTTGAGGGTATTTTTTATGATGAAGTCCATGTATGTAATAACTACATAGAGGGTTTAGGGTCGAATGACACAACGCCAAGCAGGCAGGGGGTGGGACCGAGAACGTTGAAGACTTTTGCTGCACTTCAATACTTGGTCCCAACAAAAGGCAAAATAGATTATAAGATATGATAATTTTAATGCAATCCCTCAACCCCCAGAGCCTGCATTGCCATACATACATCTATATGTATATCTATATTTTTAGTATCCAAGCACTGCACTGCGTAAACAAACAATAATGCTGAAAATAACAAACAGATAAAATGATTAAATTAAATAAATAAAACAGAAGTAAAATATGTCCACGATAAAAGTGGGCCCCAAAGGGAGATAACGGGGTGGGACCTAGCACTTGAAACGGCCAGCCTGCAACCCAAAATTGTGAGCCGTAATGACCGTGGGCTTCTACACGCCGGACCATTTAGCCGCCACGTCCCCGAGCCCCCGACCTATCATTCATTCCATTTTGTGGGTTCCACTCTACTAGTATTTCTTTGTTTTCATTTGAATTCTATTGTATTATATGCATGCGGATTTTTTTATATTTGTTCCGATCTAATTTGGAAAGGAAATATCTCAAAATTATAAAAACAGTTATAAAACAAAGAATAAACTAATCGGAATGTTTTTTTTTAAATCAAGATTGAATACATGATTTTATATTTGCATTATGAACTTTTATACTTAGTAAAAATATATTAGAATTTAAAAATTTTAAGGAGTGTGAAATTAGATCATTAATATAAAATACAAAGAAAAATTTTAAAATATATAAGAATTTAAAATTTACAGGACTGCGACTACACCCTAACACTCTCTCAGTCTATCCATGCTTAAAACTATCATAGTGCACAATCTAACTACTTCAAAATTTAATAGTACCAAACAAGGAAAGAGTTGAAAATTAAATCAAACAACTCCGATAAAATGATAGATATAAAAAACATCATTTGCCAACAATGAATGATAAACATTAACAACATTAATATAAAAAAACATAATCCATAAACTATTAGAAAAATAACATAATCTATAAAACATTGTTTGTAGAGTATACTAACTAAACTAACGGTGTAGCAACAATTTTTTTATATCATTGGAGTTCTTTATACCTTTTAAATAGCTTTCATTTTTTAAAATGTAGAATAAAAATATATGTGAGGTTCCCAATCTTATAATAAAGTTAAAAACATAATCCAAAAATATACGTAATACTAAAAATAAGAGTAAATGTTTAACATGTAATATATTTAATTGGAATTTTTAACATTTCTAATTTTTTAATCTTAACCATCATTTTGATATGAATAATACCATAAGATAGAAAAATAAGAGTAAATGCTTATTAATTTAATCGAAGTGACAAGAGGATATAATTGAAAGTTCACGGTAGTATTTGTATATTGTCACACCCGAAAATAAGTACTAATCTAATATCAGAAAGATAAAAGGAGGTCTTAAGATATTTCAACAGTGGTATTGTACATCTTATAAAAATGTTTTTGGGGAATAGTATAATGGTCATGTGACAAATGATATCGAAACGACCCTTTAACTATTTGATTTCACGCCGAGCGTTCATGGGTGGAGTAGGCACTGCGAACAAAGTGATAATAGCCTATCACGAATGTGGTTAACTCATGACGAGAACCTCGTGAAATTGAATGAGAAAAAATTCCTGAAAAAAAGAACATAAACATTAATCTCATGTCAGAAAAAATAAAATAAAATTTTAAAATATATAAACAATAATAACGTTGTACATTTTATTAAACATAATTTTTTTAAAAATAATATAATGATTCGTGACAAATATTGTTCTGCATCTCGGCTTATCTGGCTACAGACTCGGTAGATTCGGCAGCGGGAGGGGTTAGCCGAGTGAAATTATGAATAAAGTTTAGATATTATTATTAAAGCTTAATTTGGAGAAGTGTCACTATCCGACTGTATAGAGTCGGTTGGTGGGGTCAACTCGTGAAAGCTTGGTAAAACTTACAACATATAAAATTAATTAAACATTAAACTTAAAAATACAATAAAATAATATTAAAAGTTAGCTCTATACTTATATAAATTCAGGGACGAAATACAGAGAAAATAGGATAATATTTATATTAAAAGATTCAGATTTAATTATAATGTCCGTAAAGTGTGTGCATTGTCAAAAAATTAAAAATATTTATGAACAGATACTATCTTATAATTATCTTTAAACTATTTAAATTATTCATAAAAAATACAGGGACAAAATAAATTAAATAATTATTAATCTCAATTTATTTAAATTTTTATTAGGTTTAAATATTAAATAAGTAAATGATTGAGCTTAAAATGTATTAAATTTTGTTATTTCGGAAGAAGTTTTATAATATTTTGCTTTTAACTTATTTAGATTGTCAATAAAATTTTGAATTTATTTATATTTTTAATTTAACTCAAATAAAGATATTCGATTCAATTTGAATTTTAAAATTTTATTGAATTCGAAAAAATTTTAAATAAAATTTAAATAAGAAAATAAAACTCCTCAATTTATATAGTCAAATTTTTTTATCCGATTTAACTTAACTAGATCGAATATTCTTCTCTACTCTCATTGTCCGATTCTTACTCGATGTTGTATAAATATAAATACAGTATTTGAGAAACATTTTTATAAAATTATTGCAGACCAACCAACGGCAACGGGGAAGGCTCGCATCGCGTGCAGACGCTGGTGGGCACTTTTTGAGAGTATTTAATATTAACCAACCTTGTAAAGGCTTTTATCAGATATATTATTTTCACATCATTATAATATTTGCACTTTTTTTAATTCTTTTCCTCTCTTTCAGTGTCTTGGTTTAAGCTTTTCTTCTTCTAGAATTCAGCTTTAAGTACCATATTGCTTGCCAAAAAGAAAATAACCTTTTTTCTTAAATTACACTTAAAACTTTAAATTATTAATTATTTTATTTAAATAATTTTAAGATGATTACAATATAATATATGTTTATCTTTTTTTAACCTTTTAATAAAGCGTACATATTTTCTAGACAAAGCTGTTTGAATTCGGGTCAACTAAGATAAATATCATTCTCTGTTTCAGTAAGATCACTCTCGAATAACAATGATACTATTTAAAACAATCGAAGGTTGTGCGTTCTAGTGGACTTAAGTATCCAACTCCCGAAAAATGTAATAGAGAGGAAGATAGTACTTAGTACTTACTTAAATTTACTCAAGTTTACAAGAAATTATATTATAAATCCGATTCGTCATGTCATCTATGGTTCTAATCAATAAAATTATGTATTTTAATAATTTTTTTATGTCATCCTTTTATCAATTATCAAGTGAAGATTCACATAGTAAAAATTATTTTTAAATTTGATTTACGGTAAATATAAGTGAAGATTCACTTGGTAAAAAGATGATATGGAAAAAAATTATTGAAATAGATTATTTTTATTAGTTGAGACTATAAATGACAGGACGAGATGAGCCTATGATGTCTTTAAAGTGTAGAATAATATTAATGTCAATCGAACTAATATTTAATTGATTTAAAATTTGACTAAATATATATATATATATATTGTTTTTTAAAAACGAAAAGGAGTTTAATTCACCTTTCTTACAGACGTAGCCGTTAACAAAGAAAGTGTGAGATCGTATTCTATAAGGTTAATCTTGCTGTTATTATTAAGAATCTGATGGTGCTCATCACGCGGTGGAGAAAAGAAAAGACCAAGAAAAAACAAAGGGAAAGAAACTTTAATTAATTTATTACATAATAAATATTTGTAAGAAATAAAAGTGTCGTAAAGGAATAGGTAAACACAAAGTGAAGGAGATGAGATGGGTTTATGTAATATTTGGGGGCTACGTACCCTATCTTAGCTTTCTCCACCACGGATTATCAAATAATTTTGTCCTCTTTTCTCAATGCAAATCTTTTAAAATTCTCCTTTGAAAATCATTCACATGAAAGAATTGGATAGGTTCGATGATCATCATGTATCTAAATAAAGAGAGAAAAATGAATGAATAAATGAAAGCAACCCTTTTTAGCTGCCCATTTAATCTTTACCATCGGATTATTATTTGATCATATCATTCTTCTTAATCTGTTTCTCTGAAGAAAAAAAAGTGTAAAGGCAAATTATACACTCTTATTATGGTCTTTATCAGTAGCTGGTGGATGGAATTGGAAGCTGACGCCTCTCTCTCACACACGCACACACTTTTTTTTAACCACGATATTCGATTAATTGGTCGATTAATCCGAAACTGGTTTTACAATGCCTAATATGGGACCATCTTTCCCGCCCCGTTTTCTCTATTCACAACGTTAGTATTCAAACTCTCGATATTACTTTTTCATGTCACAAGATCAACCGGTTGTTGGTCACACACTTTCTTTTATAGTTGAAATAGGCACTTTTTTTGGCTCTCAAAGCTTTTCCAGGAATCAAGCTCCATTTCCTCTTATATAAAGAAAAAGGAGGAAGAAGAGTATAGAGAAAGAGAGAGAATGTTTGAGAGGGACAGATTATTAGGGCATGTGAATGTATGTGTTTCCATTTCTCTTATTTAACCCTATATCTTCTCTCTTTTCCCATCCCCCCTTGGGATCTGTTATTATTATCTTTCCCCTTTCGACAATTACTGGACAAAGCTCTTTTAGAGTTAGAGATTTGAGTTCAATTCCCGATGGTTGCAACTTTTCATTACACCCACCTTTCTTGCCTTTTCTCTTCTTCTTTCTGTGTTTAGTTGTTTTGTGTGGTTCAAATATCTTTGGGTTTTAAAGTTTCTTAGCTTTAACACACGCACGGGGTTGGTTTTTGAATCAGATCTCTGAGGATAGGGCAACTGGGTGTTGTTGGACTCGAGAGTTATCAACCTTTGTTCTATAGTGAGCTTCTCTTCTTTTCTCTTCTCTTCTCTTTTGGTGTTTCCTTCTTAGTTTGTGTACTTTTTTTTGAAGTTATCATTTCCCTAAGGCTAGAAACGATGAAGTGGAGGATGCTTTTGGTATAAGCAAAGCAATGAAATTATGAAACTATATGATATGTATGATGCTTTTCACTACTGTTTGATCCGTTTTTAAAGGATTGCTTTTCAGCTCAATATGGTTTCAGTTTGATCTAGATTATATGCTACTTGTTCCATGGATCCCAGCCATGCTCTCCTTTATTGGGTTATTATTTGCTGATATTTTATGCAAGGGGCTAAGGTCTTTTGTGTTTCTTCATCCCATAATTTCCTAGGTCTTTCAAGTCCTCTATACCTACATTTTCCATATAAATTTGCTCTTCTTTTTGAAATATGATTTCTTATGGGATATCACAAGATTAATCTCGTTTCTGTATATCAAATGTTCAACTTTTTCCCTTTCTTTGTTGTAATTTTGTGATGCCTGAATTTAGATCTCATTCTTGTGTTGGGGGGGGGGGGATTGTCTGTCATGTATTAATACATACATTAATTAAGATGAAATGTGTGTTTTGCTCTGATTATGCATATGGGGATATGATTTATTTGGTGTAGCATAGGGAGCACGGTGTGAGGATTTTGTAGGCAACTTTTGGAAAAGAAACTCAAACTTAGCAGACATTGTGCACTATAAGGGTTAATCATCAGAAATGATAGCCCATTCAATACGAGAAAACTTCTCTTACAAGTACATTCAACCTGATCATGATTCGTTATAATTAATGGGTCGTTTTAGTTGGTGACAAAAACTTTGCATGCGATCTATGTTTGTTCGTGCATGATCTGCAGATAAAACAAGTAATTAACCATTCTTATGTTCTTTAATGCAGGTTTAGATCAGTGATTTGTTAGAGGAGAAATGAACACCTTTTCGCACGTCCCACCAGGCTTCAGGTTCCATCCCACGGATGAAGAACTGGTGGATTACTATCTGAGAAAAAAGATTGCTTCCAAAAAGATAGACCTGGATGTCATCAAAGATGTTGATCTTTACAAAATTGAACCATGGGATCTTCAAGGTAACATTATCCGGTATTACATTCTCAAGGCAAATCACTGGGACAACATGAACATCCTTAACAAGTCAGTCAATTAGTGGATCTCCCATTTTTTTTTTTAATATTGTTTTGGTTTGGATATGTAGAGTTGTGCAGAATTGGAAGTGAGGAGCAAAACGAATGGTACTTCTTCAGCCACAAAGACAAGAAATACCCGACAGGTACTCGCACTAATAGAGCAACAAAAGCAGGGTTTTGGAAAGCTACCGGAAGAGACAAAGCTATTTACTCGAGGCTTAGCCTTATTGGCATGAGGAAAACCCTAGTCTTCTACAAAGGGAGAGCACCTAATGGACAGAAATCGGATTGGATCATGCACGAGTATCGACTTGAAACAAATGAAAATGGAACCCCTCAGGTAAGTATAAATGCATGTCTGAATTCAAAACATAACTTTGATTAAAAAAAAGAATTCAAAGCATAACTACATTGCAAACAATAAACATGTCCATGGCCCCGGCTTCGGATTCAAGTCGATCGAAGTTTAGCAATAATATCATATACAGTGGTTCATTCTATACTCAATTCAAAGTATGGATTTCAAATTTAGTTTAGAGTCAGAAATATGTCCATATTTATAAATAATTAGTTTAAGTCCGTTTAGATATTGCTTATATTCTTTTAAAAAATCTGAGTTAGGATCTTTTTACACCTTAATAAAACTAGTGAATGGATAGTTGGATTAACTGAATTTAGCAATGAAGATTAAAATATATAAACTAGTGATAAAATACTTATTTTTTTAAAAAAAAACTCTTAATTTCATATTAATCTGTCATTTTTCTAATAGAAATATGTTAGTTTTATTTAATATTTAGTAATTTTATATCCCCCTTCAAAAAAATATATATTTCTTTTACTAAATATAAATACAAACAACTTAAAATATTTTAATATTTCCATTATAGTATTGCATATGGTAATTTACCATGCACTGATGATGGAAACTTTTTGTTTCCACAAGCGCCCTCATTTTTTGGATCTATTTTAGGGTTTATGGTTTAAGAGTTTAGGTCAATGTGCTTAGAATTTAGGGATTGTGATTAGAATTTAGGTTTTAGGGTTAGAATTTAGTGTTTATATGTTAAAACATGAATCCCTAACATATTACCCTAAAACCTAAACCTTAAATTCTAACCACAAACCCTAAATTCTAACCACAATCCCCAAAACTTAAACCTATAAACATAAACCCTAAACTAATTTTTTAAATCCTAAAATTAGAGCGCTTGTAAAAAGAAAATTAGTATATTTATTAAATTAAAAAAATGGATTGGGTTGCGTTGGTCCTCGAATATCGAAGTTCAAGCTCGACTTATATCTTAAACATGTCTTATCAACATCTATATCTCGAGTTTGATGTTTTTTTAATCTCAAAAACTTACAAATGTTAGACAAATAATTCGAACTTTAGACAGCTCTAGAAGTATATAGTATTTATGAGTGAATCCAATTTGTTTTGAATACCTTTAATCTCATTTCATGTTAACATATGGTGGACTTCATGCACATACATACGTACATCCATATATAAACATGTAATCCGTTTGAATTTTTGAGTGTAATGACTGATCTGATTTGTGTTTGATTGATCTAATGCAGGAAGAAGGATGGGTGGTATGTAGGGTGTTCAAGAAGCGAACGCCAACAGTGAGAAAAATGGGTGAATATGAATCTTCATGCTGGTACGATGACCACGTGTCCTTCATACAGGAACTCGAATCCCCCAGGCGAATGCCTCAGCCTTATGCACCAACGTACCACCACCATTTCCCCTGCAAGCAAGAGCTTCAGCTGCAATACAACATGCCACATGACCCTTTCCTGCAGCTCCCTCATCTGGAGAGCCCCAAAGTTCCCCAATCTGCTCCAACTATGAGCTGCAACTCTGGTATTCCTTACAATGGAAGCACGCTGCTGTCCTCAACGCTCACACAAGAAGAGCACTTGCACCAAGGCCATCACCAAAGTCTCAACTCGTTTTACAACAATACCGTGAGCTGCAACTCTGGTATTCCTTACAATGGAAGCACGCTGCTGTCCTCAACGCTCACACAAAAAGAGCACTTGCACCAAGGCCATCACCAAAGTCTCAACTCGTTTTACAACAATACCGTCGATCATCAAGCGGAGGATCAAGTCATGGATTGGCGAGTCCTTGACAAATTCGTTGCCTCCCAGCTCAGCCATGAAGAAGCATCCAAGGAGCACAACTATTCCAATGCAGCCACCAGCTTTCACGTGCCAACCAATGAATCCAAAAGGCCTGAAACTGCTCATCAAGAATATGCTTCCACATCCACTTCGAGTTGTCAAATTGATTTGTGGAAGTGAAAGCATATTCTAGCAAGCAATTAGTCGATGCATATACTAATTATAAGAAGCACATTTATAAGAAAACAAGACTTCAATCCAGGTTTTCTGTACATAATAAACCTATATAATGGTATTGAATTAGCTATGGGCCGACTGCTGGGGTCCTTATTAATTTGTATTGATATTAATACTAGGCACAGTTCTTATTAGATTGAACGTTGTGCAAGTACAAATAATTAGTACTATTAGGTGGACTATGGCTGACTGCTCTTTGGGACTGACTCGGGCTGATATTGAAATGTATTTGCGGCTTAATATGCATATGAAGGGTTTCTTTGTTGTAATCTTCACTCCGACCTTGTAGATCCTTTATGTTTTCAAACTGGTATGACTTGTGCTAATATTTCAGGCACTACAAAGTGCATGCAAGTGAATAAATCCAACCCCTTTATGTTCGATAATTTGGCTGAGACCCTTTTAAAAGATAACCAAAATGCATTGGAAACTATGCAGCATCCTTTTGTTGTTCATCATAAAAGTTGCATTTAGTTTCAGCATCTGATATATCATATACCAGACTCTAATATATACACGTTAGATTCTCTTTTTCCAAAATATATATATATATATATATATAAGCAAAGACAAGGTTTCTCTTGGAAGATCACTGGGTTTTTTTTGGGTACCAGGAGTACGTTATATCACCAGTATGGATTGAAAGATCCAGGAAAATAGCAATCAGGATTCAGCAAGCAACATTTTCTGAAAAGAATAATTCTTTTAGCTATGCTATTATGCTTTAAAGTTCAAACGCCCTACTTTGAGACCAAATTATGCTTTAAATATTATCATGCATATGAAGAAGAATAGTCCTTTTCCACCTCAAGCTAATATACGAACCTTATTTTAAACCTCATTTCTTGACATTGAACTGTTAGTCCAAACAAAACGGCAACCCCACTGAGTTACTAAAATGGAAAACAACAAAATGACATATGCTAGCTATGGAAGTTCACCATACAGTAATGCATGTAGTTGATGAAGAGCTAAAAATGGTTCTAAAAGCCAGTCACAATGCAACAAAAACGGTCTTGCCCTCCCAAAATGTACCAAGTACCAACTGTTTATTTAAAAGGTACTTGTGCTTAGTTTATAGTTGAAGATACCGAAACAAGAACGATAATATGTTGCTAAATGTGAAAAATACAAAACCTTGCTGGAGTTTTTCATTACCAGGATACTATTGGTAGAATAGCAACATACCTGTTCTACAAGACAAATTAAGATGCAGGCACCCAGAAATTCTATCCCTTCAGATTAGCAGAGTACACCATGGATCCTTACGAAAATGTTGATCAGTATGGTAATATGAGAGATAAGGGAGTTGATCAGTATGGTAATATGAGAGATAAGGGAGTAAGTATATGTATATATATAGGAAAATGCAGGCTATAGGCCTCCCATATGTCCCAAATTTTCAGCTATATATTTGGACTTGGAAACTTCAAAGAATAGGTAAGAAGAGGGATGACTGCAATTGACCGCTTGAAGTCTGATTTGAGATTTTACAAGCTCGGTTTAAATACCAGAATGAAAGAAACAAGCTTTTGCACTAATCTAATAATAATGGATACTAGGACTTACCGGCAAGAAAAGTAGTGCAATTCCTTGATTGTCATTCACATGGAGAACATCGAATTCTTTTACTTGGGCTGAAGTCAAGCCTGAAAATCCCTTTAAAGCGATGAAAATACTTTCATGCGACATAATCATTGAGCGTGCTCTCATGGACTCATAATGAAACAACTCTAACATGAAGTTATTCATACTTGGATTTCGAATGTGTTTTTAGTGTTTTCTTCTTAGGGTTTCATCTGTGCCTGTCAACGCCTATAGCAAGCAGACCATGCATGCGCATATTGATGCATATGGGTGTGTGACTGAATAATTAGAAAGTTCATTACAGAAATGTTGTTTGCAGACTAAGTTAACATCATTGACCATGTGAAAACAAAAAAACAAAATCCTCCATGTGAGGCACCATTATTTCTGTGCTTCATTAGTTTCCCTAATCCCAAACCTCCACAGTTCCCGGAGTCCAGGCTTGTACTAGATCCTTTTTTACTTATGTCTCAAATTACCCATTTTGTTTTTCTTTGAGTAATTATGTTCCGGAATTGAACTTTGGCCATCCAGCTTGTTATACCAGGAAAGCCGAAGCATAAGATGAAAAGAGACAGAAAATGACAAGCTAAAAGGGGGCAGACCCTGATTGGGAACACTTGAGAGTTGGGGATAAAGGGGACAACCAATCCTTCTGGTCAATCATGGGTGTTGAGCTCTATTTTGTCTGGTGGTCCACTATGACAGAGAAAAGTAAAGTTGAAGCAACTTGATTGGCTTTCTTTAACAAGTGGTCGATGCTTGACATAGGAGCATGGATAGGCTTCACTTATTTCCCTGAAATTATATTAGACACTCTTGGCGTTGCAGATTTGGATCGAAAAACTGATATTTTTTGAGTGGTGGTAGTAGGGCAAATATACTATGAAGTTTTTCTTCATAATTGGTATGAATTCGTGATTGTTAAGTTAAAATTCGCATATTATTTTAAGACTGTAATATATCTTTTAATACACCTAACACTGGTTAGTTACTATGAAGTTTTTGTTGTTATGTTTGGTGTTTTTCTCAATATTTTGCATTTGCTAGATTGTTTCCTATTTGTTTTTGCACCTGACTCACTAAATGAGAAAACATTGAATAAAACAATACGCGAAGGTTTAAATTCAGCTGAATATTTATTCTACAAGGTTTATTTGATCCAATCATATCTTGCAATTGTCACGGGGCTAGACTTCTGAACCAGCCCACCGTGCGGCCTTAGTCGAGTCTTTAAGACAAACGACTAAGTAAGCCTGAATCCTCACTCCGGAAGATCAAACTTCCAAGGCACCGAAGAACGCAAGATCGTTCTTAGCGGAAGCAAACTATGAGATCGGCTACTAAAAACTTTGAAAGAAAGCGAAGAACAACTCAGAGAATTTAGAGTGAATGCGCTCTCTATTACTCAAGAATAGATGAAAAGATGGATGATTACAACTAAGGTGGGGAGGCCTCTATTTATAGTTGAGTCCCCTCTAATCCGACGGTCTACACTGATTTACATCAACGGTTAAGATGAGAGCCTTTATCTTATCTACAACATTTGAATTTCAAATAAGAGATAATGTGAGAATTATCTTCAATTATCTTTAATTAATAAAAGATAATTTACTATGATAATTACAATGTTTTCTTGGATCTTCCCACGAATAGGGCCAGTCTGGTGGTCTTTTTAAGCCCAAAGTGTGTCTTTGAACCTCTTGCCAAAGCGGCACGTGACACAATGCTTTAAAGGAGTTCTAAGTATATATATGATGGACAATGAAATTAACTCCGATGAGATTAAAAATATATATACTACGTGTCTAAAGCACATGTAACACAAATAAAGATCAAACATGCGGACAAAGGCAACATACGTATAGGCCTTTACTATTAAAAAAATATTATAATGGTTTGGTGCTAGCAGGCTGTTGAAAGATTATAATGCTTAACAATTCTGTAATCCCCATCACCATTTCTATATCCCTGCTTTTTTGAAGTTATAGTTGTTAGCCTGTTAGATTAAGAGGTTAGAAATGGTTAGTTAATAATATACTGTAATTTGTATATAAACCAAACAGTGTAACAATCTTGAATGCGCTTTCCAGAACAGTAAGAAAATGATTACCACATCCAATGGCAAAGGGGCTAACATCAACTTCGTGTTCATTGATAACAGAGAAGACAAAGGATCGGCATCAAGATTGAAATCTCAACCAGCTATAGTGCTCAGCAAATAAAGAAATTATTGTTAAGCAAAAATGGTGGAGTAGGTAACACCCTCTTATTCTATGGCAATTGAGACATGCTTTGAAATGGAGAGGAGCCACTTTAGACATTGGGAGGTGGCCAAATCTTGTCAAGCAATTCCTCAGCTCGTTTAGCTTGATTCACATATCCATCCAAGTCCAGCAACCAGAAGCTCCACGGATGCAGGCCCCATAGCTGATGCAAGGCTTAAGTGGTCCCACTTTGTCAGCTGATCATACAGACAAATATCACATCTGTCAACAAAGGGTTCATGCCTTCTACAACATAGAACAAGTTCTTGTTTTGCATGCTTGCACTTGTTAGTTGAGCATGGCAAGGATAATGATTATACAAGGTAGCAGCTGTGGCTGTGAATACGGTGACGGAAATCATAGACGTAGAAAAGAGTGTTTCCTTTTTCTATTTAACAAGGGATGATAGTTATAACCAAAGTGATACAAGGAGTGAATCTTATTGTACAAAAGAATTTTCTGGTTTTATCTTTCCTCTGGTGCAGGGACAGAGCCATTTAGTGGATGGGAGGTGCAACAATAATAACATTTTAGGTTCTTTTTAGTTTAAACATTAGTCAAATAAGACCTTTGCCGCTCATAAGTTTTAGATTTAAAGGCTTAATAAACTCTTGTCCCTCCCAATATTTGATCCTAGCTCCGTCCCTACACTGGTGTTTCCAAAATGTTACCCTTTCTAATCTTCTATTTGAACTCAACAGCTAGAGACTTTCTTCACCTACCTGTTTAGTTGTTTCATTCCAAAAATCCAGATAAAGAATTAAAGTACTCAAGTTATTGATAAGGTACCATGATTACCAAGTATAACCGGATATGAAATGAACGATACTTTTCAAATATGGAAAGTCTATCTACAATCACTGAAAGGATACATTAAACCTAAGTACTTCTATTTTAGTTACAGTTGCAAATCAAAGTCCCAACTCCAAAGCCATTCTCATATCCATATCAGGTTATTTCCACATAGCTTAGAAAATGTCAAAAGAGCTTTTGTTTTCATGCTGTAAGGCCGTGAATTTAGTGTAGTGGTGAAACCACTATATCCACATAATTTGCATTTTGTTTTCATTCGTATGTTTTCCCCTTCTTCTCTTAGTCAACAATTGAAAATAAGGAAAGAAAGCAGACCTCTTCAGCAGTGAACTCATAGTTGGCAGCAGACTGCTGGGACAACCTCCGAACATAAGAGTACTTCTCATCGGGAGCAGTAATTGATTCTTTCAGTGACTGCAATACCTTCAACGGCGCAACGATATAGTCAACCCTGTAAGAAAAAAACCATAACATATGTTTAGGAAAGAGAAACATTTGATTCTTCTAAATTAAATTGATAAGAGTTGAGTCATATGAAACCCCAGCAAACTGAATAAATCCTGCTTGTTCCGAACAGCTGCGAGCTTTGATTTATGTCCATATTTATGAATGTAATTATAAGCTTTTGTTACCTGCAGTTAACAAATGGAAGTATTGTGAAATGTTGTTTCGTAGATTAGAAGAAATACCAATAACAATTACCCCAAGAACTTTTGAAAAGGAGGCAAGAAAGAAAAAAGTAAGTGCCACAAGGACCCCTTGTCATTAATCTCTAGTCTTCGAAAATTTGTACAGATTCCTGATTGTTGGTAACCTAGGCTTACAAGAGATGCTGAATGGAAAGGAAAAAAAAGCTCTTAAAATCATAAGTAGAAGAATATGCTAATTTCATCGGAAAAAGGCCGAAGAAGATGCTCAACAGTTTACACGAATTTGAAAGGCTACAAATCTTCAATAGACCTCGGAAATTATTGAAATGAACATGGCTATAATTCTTTCAGGCACTAATATTCAGACAAAAACATATCCACAAGCTAACTATAAATTCCCGAAGTAACAATTTAACTAACCAGAGCCAACCCAGGGTCCTCTCCTCTTTGAAAAGCAGCTTCAATCTCGGGGTCACCAGAATGACTGCGGGCCCAGTCCTGAAGACAGAAATGTGCTAAGGACAAGAATGATCAAGGTTTGCATAAAAAGTCATCGAAATAGGTTTTAGAGGAAATATGTACCCTAACACGACCAACAAAAATCTGAATAACAGAGGCTCCAGCTTGGGCTGCAGCTTGAGCAAAGCTGAAGCAATATGCCAGATCAAACAATGGTTAAAGGAAGAAATTAGTACAAAACACAAGTCCCCAAGGGAAGCTATTAATATTCAAGCAACATCATTGTCCGCATAATCACATACCTATAAACAAAAGTCAAATGTGTTTGTATACCCTCAGATTCGAGTAATCTCGAGGCCTCTATTCCCTGTATAACCAGCAAGCATTAGCAAGAATAGTTTATTGTTTAAGTTCCAAGACTATTGAGTCTTAATATCTTTACAAGCATGTCCACAGACATTTCAGTGAGGAACTCACTTGCCAAGTTGAAGGAATTTTAAACAACAAGCGCTCAGGAGGAACATTAATCTCATCATAGAGCTTCAGCAAGTCATGCACCTGCATATTTCAAAGAACTTTTAGCATCAGGCAGCATAACAGAATAAAAGAACAGGGAATAAGATACTAAAAAGAAAAACAAATTCTTTAGTAGTGACAAAGTACAAAGGTTGAATGGAATGAAGGTTACAGAGGTCGTTAGTAAGCTTAAGGGGATTGTTTCGATATCTATCATACTTCACATTGCCGGGAAAGCTTTAATTTGTCTAATGAGGATTCAGAGGAACAACACATTGTACAACCATATTGAGGAGGCTGAAGCTCAGTTGCTGCCACTTGAATGGATACTTATATGAGCTATTTTTTCTTTATCTGTTGGAATGCTCGTAAGGACTTATACGGCTTCTTTGGATAATTGAATTCAACTACTTATCTAAAAACTGAAGAAAGAAAAAACAGTTAGAAATTCCAATGGAAACATGAGAAAAGTCAATACCCTCCTAATAATGCCATGTGTGTCGTAAGCCTACACGCATCCGCTTCTGTTGAAACTTGACCAGGAACTAGCTTTGCCAAGTCACCAGCAACATTTACTAAAGCCTACACTTAATGAACAACCAAACGACAAAAATTAATGATCCAGTTCCTTTTTCTTTCGTTTTCCCATTCTTTTCCCAATGCAAATGAATAATAGGCAGCATAAAGCCAAAAATCTCATGCATTTTAATTTAACCTTCAAAGTAAAAGAATGCAAACCTTGTTAACGAAACAAGACAACCTCAGTTCAGGATTGTCCAGCCGAGAACAAGTTGAATCCGCCAAAGCCATATCCACAGCATTCTAAACTCAAATACAAAACAACTTTTCTCACATATATATAAAGATTTTAAGCTGGCTATTAACTATATATTCAATTCATATGGAAACACACTATAAAAATGGTATCCGGAAGGCTCAAAATACCCAACAGCAATGAAGAGCTAACAGTTGCAGCAGTCGGTGGAAACCTATAAAATCCAATTAATTAGCATTAAAAAAAGCTCAGCCTATTGTGTAAAATTTCATTAAAAGGGAAAAAGAATAATTCTTTACTTTTCAAAGTCATCAAAGATGACAGTATCAGGACAATCTCACTGAAAGTAGACACAGCATCCAATTCGGTAATCAAACCTGAACTTTCCACAAAACAAGAAATCAAAAACAACCCATCACCTAGAAACCAGAGAAATCACAGAAATGAATACACATTTAACCAAAAGATCTAAAGGCAGATACCATTGTCAACAGAAGAAGAGGAGCCCGAGGAGGCACGAAGAACTGGAAAAGATGCGTTGAACTTGAAAAGTAGAGTTGAAGAAGAAGAGCCATTTGCAAATCCCAATCTTGATTTGGGAAAGGAAGATGAGAGAAATGAAGGCGACGGAGATTGCAAGGAGAGTGACATTTTTTTTTTGAAGTAACTACTACGGATAGATCATTGAAATTAAAAGCATGTTGGTTTTGGGGCAGTTTAACTGCAATTTATTAATTAATTAACTTGGAAATTTGATGGGTAAGCTATTATAGATGTCACTCAATTATGGGTAAGGTTATATTTCGGTCGCCTAATTATTAAAAGTTATATTTGGGTCACTCAATTATGGGTAAGGTTACATATGGGTCACCCAATTATTAGAAGTTACACTTGTGTCACTCAATTATGAGTAAGGTTAATTTGTGTCATCCTTCATATTTAAAATATATATCAATTTGTGTATTAGATTAATTAGTGATTTCAAATGAAGTACTCTAGTGTTAACGAGGGTATACAAGTAATTTGGAAGAAAAAATGACTAAATATATTTTTTAAATATGAAGGGTGGCTCAAATGTAACCTTACCCATAATTGAGTGACCCAATTGTAATCTTACCCATAATTGGGTGATCCAAATGTAACCTTACACATTATTGAGTGACCCAAGTGTAACTTTTAATAATTGAGTGATACAAATGTAATCTTACTCATAATTGAGTGACCTCCGTTGTAGTTTACCCAAATTTAATAAATTAATTTGGAAATTTAATGAAGTTCAAGAGAAAAAGTTTGTCGAGGAGTTTATATTTTTTTTTCACTTATTTTGATGTTTGATTACTGACTAGTTTAATTTAGGAAAATATGTTGATACATAAAATTAATTTTACACAAATATGTATATTTATTAGGGCGATAAAAGAACTGAATGTCCAGCGAGCTGTTCGTGAACCATTCGGCGGGATGTTCTTTTATTTATTAAACGAACGAATATGAACAAGATTTTTTGTTCGTTTAGTTAAATGAACGAACACGAACAAATGACTTGTTCGTTCGTTTACATTCGTGAATGTTTTGTAATCCGTTCGTTTATATTCGTTTAAATTTATTCACATATGGTCATTTATGTATATATTATTTTTCATAACAAAAGTATTAATATATTTAAAAAATTAAAAACATATGTTAAAAATAAAAAATAAAAAGAAAAAAATTAAACAATACACGATGTACAAAGCTCTAGACTTCTTAAGAAAAAAACTAAACAATACTCAATGTTCGTTTGCGTTTGTTTATTATTTTAACAAATGAACACGAACAAGAAATTATGTTCGTTTAGTTGTTCGTGTTCGGATAAAATTAAACAAACGAACATGAACATACCCACATTCGTGTTCGTTCGGTTCGTTTACAAGCCTAATATTTACACTATAAAATCTAAATCTTAAATTTCTAAACTTAACCCTAACGAATTAAACCTTATACCTTAAATTCTAAACCCTACAACTAAACCCCTAAACTTTAAATCATAAACTAAAACTCTAACCTCTAAACTAAAAGACACGTGTAAACTTCAGTCACGACACGTGTATCAAATTTTTTCTTTAATATAATATTTAATTTTATTCAATTTAAAAATATATAATAATATTTTAAATAATAACCCTCAAAATAAATTAAAATATAATAAATATTTACAAATAAACATTAATTTATAGTTGAATATTGGATCCTCCGCCATTACATAGAAGAATCAGTGCATTGCAAAAACTCTAAACCATTTTATTCGAAAGTTCGAACGATCAATCGAAGTAGTCAAGAGGGAGTAAATTAGATTTTTGATTTAGGGATGAAAAGCTAAGCAATAAAAATTGGGACACAATTTTTCCTTTAATTTAATCACGGCATGTGTGTCAAAAATTTTCATTTAATTTAATATTTTATTTTATTCAATTTAAAAATATATAATAATACTTTAAACAATAACCCTCAAAATAAATTAAAATATAATAAATATTTGCAAATAAACCTTAATTTATATTTGAATATTGGATCCTCCGCCATTATATAGAAGAATCGGGGCATTACGAAAACTCTAAACCATTTTTTGGAGGCTCGAACAATCAATCAAAGTAGTTAATAGGGGTAAATTGGGTTTTCACTTTGGTGGATGAAAAGCTAAGCAATAAAAATTAGGACACTATGATTTATAGTGGTTCGACTTGTAATATCCCAATTTTTGGCTAGTGACAAAAATGTAAATTTTGAAAGTTTTATGGATAAAGTATAAACTTAGGAAAAGTTCAGGGACTAAATTGTAATTTTCAAAAGTTATGTATTTTAGTCCCGTAATGAATAGTTTACCCCCAAGAATGATGTTTTCGTGTTACCTGGATTTTTCGTACGAAGCTTGTATTAATGGCTATAAAGCGATGAAGTTCAGAAAAATATTTAGATAATCGAATCGAATCGAATATCCAAGATATTTTGAAGGATGATAAGACAAGGTTAATTATTTCACTTTACATGTCTAAGATGTTTTCTTTGTGTTGGAAGAATATGAACCCTTGAATTTAAGTTGATTTTCCAGGTTAAATATGAGTCGTTGGATGAAAAATGGCAAGATCATAATTTTGGAAAATTATAAGGGCAAGGTTGGTAACTACTAGCTCAAGATTAAATCTAGGCCATTAGATGAAAGATGATGACATGAGGTACATTATGGAAATATAGAATTTTCGGAATAGATCCGATAGCTCGGTAAAGGTAAAATCGTAGTAGAAGTATTTAGTGAATATCGGGAAATCGGATTGAATTAAAATTTTAGAGACTGTTCCATAAGCCATGAAAAATCATAAAATGATATTTATGGAATAGTGGTCAGTTGAGAAGGAACTAATTTAGTTAGATTATAATGGAATGACAGTTTTGAAACAAACTAGTAAATAAAGACTAGTTGGAGGGCAAATTGGTCATTTGGCAAGGATGGCAATTTTGAAATATTTTTGAAATGTTGAGGACGTTTTTGGAAGGTGAAATATATCTTGGCCCTTGATTTTAGTGACTAAATCATAAAAGAATAAAAACTTAGAATCGTTATGGAGATAATTTACCAAAGTTAATCAAATTTCCCCCTTAATTTAAGCCTTTTAAATGGTTTTTAAAAGGTTATTAAATAAAAGCAAAATAGATTTGATTAAAAAGATTTTAAAGAGCCAAAATCATTTTCTTACGTAACTACTTTTGCTCTCAACTTTTCTCTCAACTTTCTCAGCAGCCAAACTATCCATTTTACTCCAAAATTCTCAGGAATCATTCCTTTTTGATTTTCTTTTGATTTCCTAATTGATTCCTTTGATTTCTACACAAAATTCTAATTGTTTTCTTGGAGATTTCACTCAAAATGCTGCCAATTAAGGGAGAAATCAGCAATTAGAGGCGACTTTCAATTTTCTCCTCTAATTAAAGGTTCTTTATTGAAAATCCCAAGTTCTTGATCCTTTACAACTGATTTTTGTTATGTGTTTGTGATTAAATCATGATTTTAAGGTTTTAATTGAGTTTTGATGAATCTTGATATGGATCTGATTTGTGTTGAATCTAATTGATTTAGATCATTTATAAGATATGTTTTAATGTTATGAGAAGAGATTCATAAAAGGAATCCCGAAACTAAGTGAATTGCTAATTTTCTAGGTTGTAAATAGTCAGATTTTGAGGTGATCTTGGTGTTGAAAGGTTGATGAAGATATAAGGTTGGTATACTATTGTTTTTGGATGTTAATAGATGATTTTAAGATGTTTAAATAGTTAGGTTTTGGCTGGGCTTTGTTTAGGTTGAGTTTGGTGATGTTTTCGGATGTTTTAAGGAAACGTTTGATGATTTTTAGTGAGGCGAAGTTTAGGAGATGTGTTGCTGTGTTTAGAGATGAATGAAATGCATTAATTCTCTATTTTTGTGTGGGTAAAATAGGGGAGACAGATCCTTCATCTTTTGGAGAGGTTCTAGAGGCTTTGGAAGCTCGATTTCGTATCGGCTAGTGGAGCATTGTGTTGTCGGTGAGTGGAAATGTGGTTTAATGCTTTTAAAAGGTTTGAAGATGATTTTTGGGAGTTTAGATTAAGTTTGAAGCATGAGATGTTTTGGCATGAGCTTTAATACTTATTTGGAATCAAAATGGTTTTAAATGCATTGATGAGTATTTTTGAGATTCCCTCACTAAGCTTGTAAGCTTACACTCTCCTTTCTCATCAATGCAGATAAGTAAGCATTTTTGGACAATGAGCAAGCAAGATACAATCCAAGAGTGAAGCAATTTCAAGTATGGTTTTATAAATGCTATGTAGTAATAAGAGGCAATGTGACCAAGTTGTAATTGGGAGGGTTGTTTTGGTTACTCCTTGGTTTGGACAAGTTTCATTTGATGTCTTGGAGTTGTATGAGGTTTTATAAGTTGCTTTAAGGGGGTTGAGGTATGATTTACATGCTTGGGTAGATAACATGCCTATAAAATCTTGATTGGAGTTGCTATGGTTTGAATGATTCTCTATCACATCTATTTTTTTGTGGAAACGTTGCATAGGATGTTATATAATGTTTGTATAATCTTTGAAGTATGTTAGATTGAGCCAAAGTGTCATATGTTCGACCAAGATGTCATTACAGGCCAGTTTGTACCGGTACGGGTCCTCAGGGATTGGTACGCGGGGCCTATCTCGGCTTAAATTTGTGCAAACTTACACAGGCGTATCGGTACGTCTTGTAGCCTTATCGGTTTGCATAGCTAAAAATTAGAACTGGTGTTAGTACACGAGCCACTGTATCGGTACACCCTTTAGCTACTAGAATCCCCTGTTTTTGTATCGAACAACTGTATCGGTACGCTTGAGGACCGTACCGATACCCTTTCTAAAATGGAACCTTATCGATATGGGAGAGGGATGTATCGGTACGTGTAACACCCAAAAATTGAGCCTAGAAGTTAATCGGATCAATTAGACGGTTCGGGTTAGGCAATTTGAGTTAGTTTCGAGAATTAAATCTTATAAAATTGTTTTTGGTTAAAATAAAATATGGAAAAATTTTATAAGATACTTAATTGATATTTTAAGTATTTTGGTAAATTCAATTTGAAGTAATTAATTCTGATTTTGGAACATTTTGGTCTAGTGACTAGAATGAAAAGTTTCAAAACTGTTTTTTGGTGACTAAGTCGAAAAAAGATCAAAACTTAGAATCTTTAAGGAGCTATTTGACCAAACTTTTCCATCAGATTTTCCCTTAATTTAGGCTATTTTAAAGTGTTTTTAAATGGTTTCAATATTAAAAGAAAATATATTTAATAAAAGGATTTGATTTTCACAAATCACTTTCTTACGTAACTAACTTTGATTTTACTTTTCTCTCAACTTTCTCAGCAGCCAAACTATAAAAATCTTTCCAAAATTTTCAGGAATCAAATTCCTTTTGATTAACTACTTGATTCCTTTGATTCTTGCAACAAAATCTATTTGGATTTCAACCAAACTTTGCCAATTAAGGGAGAAATCAGCATTTAGAGGCAGTTTTCGTTTCTCTAGTATAATTAAAGGTTCTTTATTGAAATTTCCAAGTTCTTGATCCTTTGCTACTGATTTATGTTATGGAGTTATGATTTAAACATGGGTTTCGTAATTAAATTGAGTTTTATGCGGAAATTAGAGAAAAATTGATTTGGATCTATTTTGTATGGAATCTAATTGATTTAGAACTCTTGTAAGAAGTTTTTTAATGTTAAAAGAAGAGATTAATTCAAGGAATCCCGAAACAATGTGAATTGCTAACTTTCTAGGTTGTTTATAGTTGGTTTTTGATGTGGTCTTGGTGTTGTGGTGTTGCTGGAGGTATAAGGACGTGTTTAAGATGTTTTTGGATGTTAATCGATGTTGTTAAGATGTTGAAATTAATAGGTTTTGGCTGGGCTTTGTTTGGTTGAGGTTTGATGATGATTTTAGTCGTTTTGGATAGACGTTTGATGGATCTAAGGGAGGCGAAGTTGTGTTTTTTGTTTGCTGGAGATTTGAGATGCATGGAAGTGCAGTAATTCTCTTTTTTTGTTTGGGTAAAGTAGGGGAGTTGAATCCTATGTTTGGAGAGGTGACAGAAGCTTTAAAAGCTTGATCGCGTATCGACTAGCGAGCTTTGGGTTGTCGGTGAGTGGAAACGTGTTTTACTACGCTAAAAAGGTTTTGAAAGAAGTTGTGGGAGTTTAGAATAAGTTTGAAACACTTACCTAAGCTCAAAAGTAAGCATTGGTTGAGCTCTCTCTCGTTTTCGGTATTATGAAATATAATCTCATGCACATGTTTATGGTTTTGATTACTCACTGTATAATGCATGTTTTAGAAATGAAAGATGATGCAAAAGATCATATGATGATTATTGAGAATGAAACCTGATTTGTGAAAGTGTTTTTGAGAATACTATAGAGTATGGTTTAACATGTTTAAAATTGGATTGATTTTATACATATGTAAAACAGTGAGACAATGTTGTTTTATTGAGTATATTGGCAAGTGGCTATGATTAAAATGTTATCGGATATAGTTGGCTTGCATAGGGTTTAGAGTGCACTATAATAAGTCGCCTCATGTGTGTCAAGGTGGGAAAATGTTCCGTTGGCTCCACCATGAGAACCGCAGTGGTCGAGGTGGATAAATGTTTCGTGTTCTCCCGCTGGTGGATTTATACATCTAAACCGTTGAGGTGGGTAAATATTTTGTTGCTTCGGTTTGAACTGTTGAGGTGGGTAAATATCTTGTTGCTCCAGTTGAGGAATGTATGTGAAGTGGTCGTAGGAACCTCTTGGGAAATCCGTGTATCCAATGTATTTTTGTAAATGGGTTGGAATTTGATTTGAGTCACTTGAAAGCCAATATACTAGATAATGTGTCATGAGAAATGGATTATGTTTGTATAATATGGTTTATACATGGGATGCTCTTTAAGCTTGATATGTAGAGACTTTGGCAATTGAAGCTTAAATTAAGGTAGAGATGAAATCCATGATACATGAGTTGCAAATGATTTAAACGTGCATTTGAAAGAGATTAAAGAAGCATGAGATGATTTTGCCATGAAACATATACATTTGGTTTGAATCAAAATGATTTTATTGAATTCATGAGTGTTTTAGAGGTTCCCTCACTAAGTTTATATCTTACGTTCTCCTTTCTCATCAATGTAGAGAAATAAGCCTTTTCGAATAGCGACTGTGCAAGAGGGGATCGAAGGGTCGAGACAATTTCAAAGTATGGTTTATAAATGCTTAGTAGTAATAAGAGGCAAAGAGACCAAGTTGTATTTGGGAGGTTTATTTTGGGTACTCCCTGTTTGTATAAGTTTGGTATGATGTTTTGGGCTTGTATGATGCATAATATTTGGTTTTGAGGGGCTGGGAAACACTTTGCATGATTGGGTAGAAATCATGCCTATAGGAGTTATATTTGGATTTAACTTGTTGTGAATGATCTTCTACCTTGATGCTATGTTTGAGAAATCAATGTTTGTGAAGTTATATGATGATTAGATGATGTCTGAAGTGTGTTAGATTGAGCCAAAGTGTCATATGTTGGACCACGAGGTCATTACAGGTTTGTCCGTACCGGTACAGGTCCTTAGATATCGGTACATGGGGACCTATCTCGGCTCAATCTGGGTAAAATTACCTTGGCGTACCGATACACCTAGGGACCGTATTGGTACACATAGCTAAAAAATAAGTCTAGTGTTGGTACTTGGGCAACCGTATCAATACGCATTGCTAAATTTTTAGGCTTGGTATCGGTACACGGGCAACTGTACCGCTATGCCTTTTGGATATTGAAATTCCCAATTTTAAACATTGCTTATCTGTGCCGATACGCTTGAAGATCGTATCGGTACGTCTTTGTAAATTGAACCTGTATCAGTACGGGGGTTCAGTGTACCGATACTCAGTTAGGTAATTCGATTAAAATGCTTTATGAAGTTTAAATCTTTACAATTTAGTCCATGTTTCTTGATTATGCAATTAAATGCGTTGGGATGATTATTTTCAATTGAGATTTAACCTAAAAGCATGAAATATGACTAATTGCGGATTGGTAACTCAAATTTCATACATGTCTTCTTAATTATTGGAAATTACATTTTAGTCCCTAAAACATGAAATTGTATAATTAGATGTCAAATCGACGCCCGATTGAGTTGGTACTTTCCCATGATTGGCATGATCCCCTTAGGACTTAAACATGCATTTAGATAAGATAAAATAAAAAATAGACCATTTTCAATGTAAATCTTTTGGGTTTGTCTTGACAAACCCTAATGTAGCTCGCTCAGTTCGGTCTTGTGACTAGACCGGGTCAAAGGGGTTAAATTTGTTGGTATCAAAGCCAAGTTATAATTTTTGGGAGGTAGGTTATGGTTGTTTGATGTATTGTTGATAAATGTTTCCGCTAATTGTTAGACGCAGTGTTTGAATTTGTGAAATTATGTTCGATATGTGATATGTTTGGATGTTTAGCTTGGGGACAAATTACCTTATTATTACTGCTATAAAATGATTTTTGTTTTGAAAAGTGAACACCTTGGAATCTTGCTTCAAGCTGGTCTGGTTATTATTTTGTTATATTTTCTATGCTATAAATTCATATTTTTGAGTATGCAACCGAGACGAGAGTTGAGATCGAATACGTTCATATTCCTTGAAGAGAAGGGTGAGATATGGATCGATCTGGGTTGAGGTAGCTTTGTCCTAGAATTAAAAAGATGTTGAGGCTTATGTTGCGAAGTTACCTCGATTGTGTTTTAAGTCGGGGGTTGAAGATGTTTGGGTTTCGGAAGTTTGTGTTGTTAGGGATCCTTTCATGAGATGTTCTAGATGTTGTTAGCGGAGTTATCTTTAGGTTGTAAAGTTAGGTTCGGTGTTGAGATGTACTTTGGTGTAGCTCTCGAATTCCTTTGAGCTATGGTGGCAAGCTTTAGGAAAGTGTAAAGGTGGTGGAATCTTTGAGTTCCGAGGGGGCAGGATGAATCTTGTCTGATGGTCAAGTTAGGCTAATAGGTTTTGTGGCGAAGTGTCTATCCATAATTAAGGTGGGTGCAAGTTTTGGCGAGCTAAACGATATGTTTTAGGGTTATGGTAAAGTTGAGTAAATTCCGTTCGAGAATGTTGTTAGTAAGTGTGAATTGTTAGACATGCACAATACAAAACACTTATATGTATATATTTAAATATGACATTACATGCATACATTGAGCATGACACTAGAGGTTTTGTATACATGTGCCTAGGCATCTATGCGGGAATGTAGGTGATCATGCATACATATGTTCACAATTACGGATGACTTTTTAGAGACCGATGAGATTACGATGAAAGTTAGCCTAGCAGAGAGAATCCTTATAATCTTATAGAGTTTGGGAAGTGTTTAAGGTGGTTTTTCAAAGGTTGAGGTTGTAATAGATTTGAAGCGATCAAGATTGGTGATAAGAGTGTGTGGTTTTTATGATTGGTTGTTTGCTATTAAAATTCGTTGAGGAAATTTTCTCGGGTTGTTTTGCTATTAGCAAAGCTATGACATCCGAGATATCCTGTGGATCATGGGATCACATTAGGTGTGAATGTCCACTGTTGGTTGAAGGTGGTTAGGTTTTTGTTCCTGTTGTTATAACACAGAGAGGCTGTGGGCACGGTCGAGGTTATCTCCAGTGTAAGAAGTAAGTTTAGAGGAAAATTGCTTATACCGTTGTGGTTCAACCTAAGAGTGGTGGAACGATAAGGGTTTTTGCGTAACGTGTGGGAAAAATAATACGGATGTGATTGCAACGGTGTTAGATGTTGGTATGCGGGTAACCAATTGTTTTGATGAGACGGTAGTTGCTAGGAGGTTGTATAAGAGATGTCCTTTGATGGTTCAAGGTTATGTGTTTGAGGCAGATTTAATGGAGTTGCCATTTTATGGTTTTGATGTAATCTTGGGGATGGATTGGTTGTTGAAGCACCGAGCTGTGGTTGATTTTGAGACCAAGAGAGTTTCACTGAGACTTGCTGAGGATTACGAAGTGGTGGTTTTGGGCAAGAATGTCAAATTCTTTTCCGACGTTGTTTCGGCCTTAGAAGCATGAAAGCTATTGGAATCTGGGGCTCAAGCATACTTAGCTTTTGTTATGAACCCGAATATGAAAGAAGTGCGTGCCTTGGATATTCGTATCGTTTGCAATTTTCCAAGAGTGTTTCTGGAGGAGCTACTTGGTTTGCCACCGGATAGGGAGGTAGAGTTTTGTATTGAGACGTACGCGGATACAGCTCCGGTGTCAATTGCACCATATCACATGGCACAAAAAGAGTTGAAGGAGTTAAAGATGCAGTTACAGGAGTTGTTGGATCGTGGTTCCATTCGTCCTAGTGTGTCACTGTAGGGAGCACCAGTGTTGTTTGTGAAAAAGAAAGATGGCACGATGAGAATATGCATTGATTATCGACAACTGAACAAGTTGACGATTAAGAACATGTATTATCTATCGAGGATTGATGATTTGTTTGATCAGTTTCAGGGTACTACGATGTTTTCTAAGATTGATCCGAGGATCAGTTGAAGGGAAAGGATAAAGATGTGCTGAAAATAGCTTTTCTTACGCATTATGGGCATTATGAGTTATTGGCGATGCCATTTGGGTTGACAATTACACCGGCAACATTCATGGATATGATGAATCGGGTGTTACATGAATTCTTGGATCAATTTGTAGTAGTGTTCATCGATGACATTTTTGTGTACTCTCGTACCGAGAAAGATCACGATCGACACCTACAAATTGTGTTGCAAGTTTTGTTGGACAATAAGCTTTATGCCAAGTTGAGTAAATGCGAGTTTTGGATCAAGCAAGTTGTTTTTCTTGGTCATGTTATTTTAGCCGAGGGTATTCGCGTGGATCTGCAGAAAATCGAAGCTGTAGTGAATTGAAAGCAACCTAAGTCGGTGTCTAAAGCTTGTAGTTTCTTAGGGTTGGTAGGATATTACCGATGTTTTATGGATGGTTTCTCGAGGATTGCTTCTTTTTTGACGAAGCTGTTGCAAAAAGATGTGAGTTTTGGATGGACGGAGAGTAGACAACAAGCTTTTGATAAGTTAAAGGAAGCTTTGACGCAAGCTTTAATCTTGATTCAACTTGAGTCAGGGAAAGAGTTTGTGGTGTATAACGGTGCATCCTACGTTGGTTTGGGGGTTTGTGTTGATGCAAGAAGGAATGGTCGTGGCTTATGCCTCTACGAAGTTAAAGGTGCATGAACGCAACTATCCTACGTACGATATAGAATTTACTGCTATGGTGGTTGTTTTGAAGATTTTGAGGCATTATCTTTATGGTAAGAAGTGTACTGTGCATACGGATCACAAGAGCTTGAAGTATCTATTGACGCAGAAGGAGTTGAATTTTAGGCAGCGAAGATGGATAAAGCTGCTTAAAGATTATGATTTGATGATAGAGTATCATCAAGGAAAGACTAATGTTGCAGCTGACGCTTTGAGTAGAAAGGTTGCGGTTGAGTTGAGGGCGATGTTTGCTCGTTTGAGTGTGACGCGCGATGGTGGGTTGTTGGCTGAGTTGCAAGTGAAGCCATCGTTGTTGCAGTTGATCAAGGAGAAGCAACCGTATGATGATTCTTTAGTATCGTATGTCAAGGACATAATGGATGGCAATCGGATGGATTTCTATTTTATTGAGAAATGTGTTTTGTGTTTTCAGGATCGAGTAGTGGTGCTGAAGCATGAGGAGTTAAGGCACATTATCTTGGTTGAGGCTCATTCAAGCCCTTGTGCTATGCATCCAGAAAGTACAAAAATGTATCAGGATTTGGAAAAGGAGTATTTCTTGGTTGGTTTGAAAAAAGGATGTAGCAGAATTTGTTCCTCGTTGTTGGTATGTCAGCGCGTTAAGGCTGAGCATCAGTTTCCTTCTGGGTTGTTGCAACCGTTGAAGATTCCAAAATGTAAGTGGGAGACAGTTACTATAGATTTTTTATCAGGTTTGCCTTTGACGCCAACAAAGAAGAATTCTGTTTGGGTAAGTGTGGGTAAGTTTACAAAGTGTACGCATTTCTTGGTTGTGCATACGACGTATACGTTAGACAAGTTGGCGGAGCTGTACATTGCTGAGATTGTGAGGTTGCACGGCTTGCCTAAGTCCATAGTATCAGATAAAGATCCGCGCTTTACAACAAGGTTTTGGGAGTGTTTGCTTAGTGCTTTGGGTACGCGGTTGAACTTCAGTACTATATATCATCCTCAAACGGATAGTCAGTCTGACCACATTATCCAAGTGTTGGAAGATATGTTGCGGTGTTGCATCATTGATTTCTAGGGAATGTGGGAGAAGTAGTTACCTTTGGTGGAGTTTGCATATAACAATAGTTATCAAGAAGTATCCAAATGGCTCCGTATGAGACTTTGTATGGTAGGAAGTGTTGCACGCCACTTTGTTGGGCAGAGGCAGGAGAGAAGTATGTTTCTTTGCCGGATGTGTTAAAGGATACCAATGAGAAAGTGAATCTTATAAGTGATCGGTTGAAGGTGGCTTCAGATCAGAAAATGTCATATGCTGACTTGAAGCGAAGGGAGATAGAGTATGCGGTTGGTGATCGTGTGTTCCTGAAGGTTTCGCCTTGGAAAAATGTGACGAGGTTTGGACGAAAGGGTAAGTTAAGCCCTAGGTTTATTGGGACTTATGAAGTGTTAGAGCGTGTTGGTCCAGTTGCTTATAAGTTAAGGTTGTTAGTGGAGTTGGAAGAGATACATGATGTGTTCCATGTATCTATGCTACGGAGGTATAGATCAGATCATTCGCATATGATGTATGTTGGGGAGATTGAGTTGAACCTGGATTTAACCTATGATGAGGAGCTGGTGAGAATTCTGGATTCTAGCAGTAAATTACTTCGTGGCAAGACCATAGAATTGGTGAAGGTGTTGTGGCGACATCGGGGAGTTGTGGAAACCACATGGGAAAGTAGGGAGGACATGAAGAAGCAGTTTCCTCACCTTTTTCCCCTAGGTAAATTACGAGGATAAAATTTCTTAAGAGGGGGAGAGTTGTAAAGCCCGAAAGTTAGGCATAGAAGTTAACCGAATCAATTAGACGATTCGGGAGAACTAGTTAGGTAATTCGAGTTAGTTTCGGGAATTAAATCTTATAAAATTGTTTTTTGTTAAAATAAAATATGGAAAAATGTTATAAAATACTTAATTGATATTTTAAGTATTTTGGTAAATTCAATTTGAAGTAATTAATTCTTATTTTGGAACATTTTGGTCTAGTGACTAGAATGAAAAGTTTCAAAACTGTTTTTGGTGACTAAATCGAAAAAGAATCAAAACTTAGAATTTTTAAGGATCTATTTGAAAAAACTTTTCCATCGGATTTTCCCTTAATTTAGGCTATTTTAAAGTATTTTTAAATGGTTTTAATATTAAAATAAAATAGATTTAATAAAAGGATTTTATTTTCACAAAATCACTTTCTTACGTAGCTAACTTTGATTTTACTTTCTCTCAGCTTTCTCAGTAGCCAAACTATAAAAATCTTTCCAAAATTTCCATGAATCAATTTCCTTTTGATTACCTACTTGATTCTTGCAACAAAATCTATTTGGATTTCAACCAAACTTTGCCAATTAAGGGAGAAATCAGCAATTAGAGGTGATTTTCGTTTCTCTCCTCTAATTAAAGGTTCTCTATTGAAATTTCCAAGTTCTTGATCCTTTGCTACTAATTTATGTTATGGAGTTATGATTTAAACATGGATTTGATAATTAAATTGAGTTTTATGTGGAAATTAGATAAAAACTGATTTGAATCTATTTTCTATGGAATCTAATTGAATTAGATCTCTTATAAGAAGTGTTTTAATGTTAAAAAAAGAGATTAATTAAAGGAATCCTGAAACTATGTGAATTGCTAACTTTCTAGGTTGTTTATAGTTGGTTTTTGATGTGGTCTTGGTGTTGTGGTGTTGCTGGAGGTATAAGGACGTGTTTAGGATGTTTTTGGATGTTGTTAATTGATGTTGAATCAATATGTTTTGGCTGGGCTTTGTTTGGTTGAGGTTTGATGATGATTTCAGTTGTTTTGGATAGGCCTTTGATGGATCTAAGGGAGGCGAAGTTGTGTTTGCTGGGGATTTGAGATGCATGGAAGTGCATTAATCCTCTGTTTTTGTTTGGGTAAAGTAGGGGAGTTGAATCCTATATTGTTTGGAGAGGTGGCAAAAGCTTGATCGCGTATCGACTAGCGAGCTTTGGGTTTTCGGTGAGTGGAAACGTGTTTTACTACTCTAAAAAGGTTTTGAAAGAAGTTGTGGGAGTTTAGAGTAAGTTTGAAAGACTTATCTAAGCTCATAAGTAAGTATTGGTTGAACTCTCTCTCGTTTTCGGTATTGTGAAATATATCTTATGTACATGTTTATAGTTTTGATTACTCACTGTATTATGCACGTTTTAGAAATGAAAGATGTTGCGAAAGATCATATATGATGATTATTGAGAATGAAACATGATTTGTGAAAGTATTGTTGAGAATACTATAGAGCATGGTTTAGCATGTTTGAAATTGGATTGATTTTATGCATATGTAAAATAGTGAGATAATGTTGTTTTATTGAGTATATTGGCGAGTGGCTGTGATTAAAATGTTATCGGATATAGTTGGCTAGCCATAGGGTTTAGAGTGCTCTATAATAAGTCGCCTCATGTGCGTCGAGGTGGCTTAATGTTCTGTTGGCTCCATCATGAGAACCACAACGGTCGAGGTGGGTAAATGTTCTGTTTTCTCCCGTTGGTGGATTTATACATCCAAACCGTTGAAGTGGGTAAACGTTTCGTTGCTCCATTTTCAACCGTTGAGGTGGGTAAATGTTCCGTTACTCCGGTTGAGGAACGTATGTGAAGTGGTCGTAGGAACCACTTGGGAAATCCTTGTATCCGATGTGTTTTTGTAAATGGTTTGGAATTTGATTTGAGTCACTTGAAAGCCAATATACTAGATAATGTATCATGAGAAATGCATTATGTTCGTATAATATGGTTTATACATGAGATGCTCTTTATGCTTGAATGTAGAGACTTTGGCAATTGAAGCTTAAATTGAGGTAGAGATGAAATCCATGATACATGAGTTGCAAATAATTTAAACGTGCATTTGAAAGGGATTAAAGAAGCTGGAGATGATTTTGCCATGAAACATATACATTTGGTTTGAATCAAAATGATTTTATTGCATTGATGAGTGTTTTAGAGGTTCCCTCACTACGCTTATAGCTTACGTTCTCCTTTCTCATCAATGTAGAGAAATAAGCCTTTCCGGACAGCGAGTGTGCAAGAGGAGATCCAAGTGTTGAGACAATTTCAAAGTGTGGTTTATAAATGCTTAGTAGTAATAAGAGGCAATGGGACCATGTTGTATTTGGGAGGTTTATTTCGGGTATTCCCTGTTTGTATAAGTTTGGTATGATGCATAATATTTGGTTTTGAGGGGTTGGGAAACACTTTGCATGCTTGGGTAGAAATCATGCATATAGGAGTTACATTTGGATTTGACTTGTTGTGAATGATCTTCTACCTTGCTGCTATGTTTGAGGAATCGATGATTGTGAAGTTATATGATGATTAGATGATGTTTGAAGTGTGTTAGACCAATGTGTCATATGTTGGACCAAGAGGTCATTACAAGTTTGTTTGTACTGGTATGGGTCCTCGGGGATTGGTACGCGGGCACCTATGTCGGCTCAATCTGGGCAAAATTGCCTTGTTGTACCGATACAGATAGGGACCGTATCGATATGCGTAGCTGAAAAATAAGCCTGGTATCGGTACTCGGGTAACCGTATCAGTACGCATCGCTAAATTGTTAGGCTTCGTATCGGTACACGGGCAACCATACCGGTATGCCTTTTGGCTATTGGAATTCCCAATTTCGAACATTGCTTACTCGTACCAATACGCTTGAGGACCGTATCGATACGCCTTTGTAAATTTAACCCGTATCAATACGGGGTGCAGTGTACTGATACTCAGCTAGGTTATTCGGTTAAAATGCTTTATGAAGTTCGAATCTTTACAATTTAGTCCATGTTTCTTGATTATGCAATTAAATGCGTTAGGATGACTATTTTAAGTTGAGATTTAACTTGAAAGCATGAAATATGACTAATTGCAGATTGGTAACTCTAATTTCATGTATGTCCTCTTAATTACCAAAAATTATGTTTTAGTCCTTGAAACGCGAAATTATGCAATTGGATGTCAAATCGACGCCAGTTTGAGTTGGGAATTTCACCATGATTGGCATGATCACCTTATGACTTAAATATGCATTTGGATAAGATAAAAGAAAAATAGACCATTTTCAATGTAAATCTTCAGAGTTTGTCTCGGCAAACCCTAATGTAGCTCTCTCCGTTCGATCTTGTGACTAGACTGGGTTAAGGGGGTTACAGTATGATGTCATTTATTTCTGGTAATATGTTTTCTGAAGTTTGAATCTTTGTAGTTTAATCTTTGTTTCTTGATCATGCAATTAAATGAGTTTGCATGATTATTTTAAGTTAAAATTTAACTGGTATGCATGAAACCTGACCAACTAAGGTTTGGTAAATTTGGATTTAAGGAAGCCCCTTTAATTTTTTGAAATTACAATTTGGTCCCTAAAGTGCGTTCTCGTCCAATTGGATGTCAATTTGGCGCTCGATTTAGTTGTAAACTTCACCGCTGCTAGCATGATCATCTTAGGACTTAATTATGCATTTAGACAAGATAAAAGAAAAAATTGACTATTTTCTATGTAAATCTTTTGGTTTGTCTTGGCAAACCCAATGTATCTCTCTCGGTTTGATCTGGCATCTAGACTGAGTCGAGGGGGTTACATTTGGTAGTATCAGAGCCAGATTATGTTTCTTGGGAGGTGGGTTATGGTTGTTTGATGTATTTTTGTTGTATAATTTTGTTGAATAGCATGCACGGCGTATGATTTTGTGTGTTTGTGTTTAAAATGTGATATGTTGGGGTAAAAGCTTAGGGACATATTCCCTTATTACTATGAGGGTGAAATGATTTTTGCTTTAAAATGTAAGCACCTTGGATTCTTGCTTCAAGCTGGTTTGATTATTATTTGTGCGATTTTCATGCTATAAATTTATATTTTTGAGTATGCCATCAAGACGAGAGTTGAGATGAAATACGTCCACATTGCTTGAAGAGAATGATGAGTTATGGATCAATCTAAGGTTGAGGTTGTTTTGGCTTGAGACTAAAAAGATGTTGAGGCTTATGTTACGAAGTTATCTCGGTTGTGTTATTAAATCAGGGGTTGAGGGTGTTTGGATTCTGGAAGCTTATGTTGTTGGGTATCCTTTCTCGAAATATTCTATATGATGTTATCGGAGTTACCTTTTGGTAGTCAAGTTAGGTTCGGTGTTGAGACATACCTTGGTACGCCTTCTGAATTCTTTTGAGCTGTGATAACGAGCATTAAGAAAGTGTAAAAGTGGTGGTATTTTCGTGTACAGAGGTGCCAATATGAATCTTGACTGTTAATCAAGTTGGGTTAATGGGCTTTGTAGCGAAGCGTCTGACCATAATTGAGGTAGGTGCAAGTTTTGGCAAGCTGAATGGGGTGTTCTGAGGATGTGATTAAGTTGTGTAAGTTCGGTTCGAGAATGTTGTTAGTAAGTGTGAATTGTTAATCATGCACAATACAAAATACTTATATGTCTATATTTAAATATATCATTATATGCATGCATCTGGGCATGACTCTAGAGGTATTGCATACATGTGCATAGGCATCTATGAGGGCATATAGGTAATCATGCATACATATGTTCACACTTACAAATGACTTCTCGTAGATCGATGAAACTTTTATGGGAGTTAGTCTAGCAAGGAGATTCTTTAGGATATTATAGAGTTCAAGAAATTTTTAAGGTGGATTTTCGGAGGTTGAAGTTGTGTTAGATTTGAAGCAACCAAGATTAGTGTTAGGAGTGCGTGGTTTTCTAGGATCAACTAATTGCTATCGAAATTTGTGGAGAAATTTTCTTAGGATGTTGTACCGTTAGCGAAGTTGTGACATTAGAGATGACCTGCGATTCACGGGATCACATTAGGCGTGGTTGTCTGTAGTTGGCTAGGGGTAGACAGGCTCCTGCGTCTGCTGTTGTACTGCAGAGAGGCCGTGGGCACGATCGAGGTAATTTTCAGTGTAGAAAGAAAGGTCAGAGGACAATTGTTCATATCGTAGCAGTTCAACCTGAGGGTGGTAGACCGGGAGGATCTATGTAACACCTCGGTTTTGGGCCTAGCGGTTTTGAGGCTTATTAAATAGTCCAGTGGTTATGAGAACAATGAAAAGTCAAGGAATGGAAGGCACAAAAACATGATCTTATTGATATTATGGACTTAGAACAGTTTTAGAAAAGTCATGGCAAACATGTGGAAAAGGGAAAGCAGAACATGACATGCAAAACCCCGAAATATCCACTGTATGAATGATGCGTGATCCCATCAACCGAAATAGGATCTTTGCCAAGAGCTCATTCTTCTGGTGCCCGTGGGGATAATTCTACTTGCCGGGGGCCCGATCTTAAAATTCATCTGAGCTGCCCTTAACGAGTTTTCAACTTAGATATTTCCTTTGCTTCAAGGTGCCCCTTTTTCGGGTTTTTGCCTCGAGCTCTCCCTTTTTTTACACATAAGGCACCCTTTGCGGGTTTTCACCTTAGATTTTCATTTTAAGAAGCGCCTTTTCAGGTTTTCGCCCCATTTTTCATTCATTTTTTTTTCAAACATAATACTTCTTAACTGAATCGGAGTTCACGAGATTTTTCAGTTGTTCTCCATCAATTTTAGTTAAAATCAATGCTCCTCATGAAAAGGCCTTCTTGACAACATATGGCCCTTCCCAGTTAGGCATCCACTTTCCTCGAAAATCCTTCTGAATTGGGAGGATCTTCTTAAGAACCAGATCTTCCTCTTAGAATTCTCTCGGGTGCACTTTCTTGTCATATGCCAACATCATTCGCTTTTGATACATTTGACCATAGCAGATGGCTTTCAGCCTCTTTTCTTCGATGAGATTTAACTGGTCAAGCCTGGCATTTACCACTCTGATTCATCATGTTTTACTTTATTCAGGAGCCGGAGTGATGGAATCTCAACCTCAATAGGTAGTACCGCCTCTGTGTCGTACACCAGAGAATAGGGCATTGCCCCTGCTGATGTGCGAACAGATGTCTGGTAGGTGAATAGTGCAAATGGCAGCTTCTCATGCCAATCTTTGTAGGTGTCTGTTGTCTTCGCAATGATTTTCTTTATGTTTTGTTTGTCACTTCTACTGCCCCATTCATCTTAGGAGGATAGGTCGTGGAGTTATGGTGTGTTATTTTGAACTGGTTACACACCTCAGTCATCAGTTTATTATTCAGGTTGGAGGCGTTGTTGGGATAATCCTTTCTGGCAACCCATATCGACAAATGTTTTCCTTCTTTAGGAAATTGTACCAACACCAAGGGTCGTTATTTTAGTTATATGTTCGATTTAAGCTTTGAAATCTTGTAGTTTGGTCCCTAGTTGTTGTGTTGAATGAGTTTGGATGGTTGTTTTAAGCTGAAATTTGACATGTATGCTTGAAACCTGACTAATTGAGGATTGGTAAATCAAATTTTAAGTAAGTCCTTATAGTTTTATAGATTAACAATTTGGTCCCTAAATGTTTGAATGATAAATTGAGGGTGCTGTTGTGATCTAATTGTGATGAAATTTTATGAGCTTTCATGAAATGAGCTTAATTGTGGATTGGTAAACTTAATTTGTTAATTGGACCCTTAAAACTTTGGAAATTACATTTTGGTCCCTGATTTATAATAGTGTTCAATTGGGTGTCAATTCAATGCTTGATTGAGTTGAGTTTACACCTATGATCAGTATGTACATGTAGGTTAATAATTATGCCTATATATAAGATAAAATAAAAAATTGTCATGTTTTGATTTTCATCTTCACGGTTTACTTCGGTAAACCTAATGTAGCTCACTCGGTTCGGTCTTACGACTAGGCCGGGTCGAGAGGGGTTACATTTGGTGGTATTAGAGCTAGGTTTACGATAATTGGGAGTTTGTATGGTTATTGCAATTTTGTTTTGAGTTATACTCTGTTGCTTGCTATGCACAGTGATTGTAATATGCACGTTGGTTGCTTTATGCCATGTTGGGGGGAAATTCGAAAAACCATTGCCTTATTATTATAGTCTTAAATGTTATGATTTTGAAATGGAAGTCTTGGATCCATACTTGAAGCTGGCCTGGCTATTTTTGTTTTGAAATGATTATCATGCCTTAGAAAATGTGTTATGTGATGACCGAGAGGAGAAATGAGAACTAGCGTGATGCTGTTACCTTTGGGCAGTGAGTTAAGGAGAGTGTTGTGTCTCTTGGGGGTTTGTCACCTCGAAGTATGTACCACCTGTGCTGGTTGGGCCAGTGTTGGGTGATATGATAACTAGATATAGGCGATGTTTTGAGCTTTTAAGCTGTTGTTGCTGGAGAGCGTGTGTTTGCACCGGCTGTTGGGCAAACAAGGTTGCCGTTGGAATATCCCTATAGTTTGGGAGGAGTTGAGTACCGTGGTTGTCACCCGAGGCATCTGAGACATGTATGACCAGTGTTGTTTAGGTTATGGATTGAATGGGGTATATTGGCACCCGTAGGTTTGAATGTGTTGAATCCCTATTCTATGATGATGTTTTTAGTGGGTGGACAACTATATCTACGGGTGTGGAACCCCATGATGTGGATTGGGAGTCTTTCCATGCTGTTTTTAAGAAGAAGTATCGAGGGTTTAGATATTTGGATGAAAAGAAACAAGAGTTTATGGCTTGGGTTCAAGACCGTATATATGTGGCCGAGTTTAACGTATTTGGATGAACTGGTACCGGTAGACGAGTTGGTACCGTATATATTGGCTTTTAACTACACCATTTTTGACGTGTTGGTACACGAGAGAAGTACATCGAGCAAAAACTGGGTTTATTGGTTTCGTGTGGGAGGTTCTGGCTCTAGCAAGAGAATTGTAGAATCTAGTTCCGACAGTGTTCAGTTTAAAAAGAAGTGTGATAAAAGATATCGCCATAAGTTGAGGCGAGGTGATGATAGTGCTGGGTGAGGACCGCGGGGTCAGAGTATCTAGACTAGAACAATATTTAATACTTGTTGTGTATGTGGATCGTGTGATCTCATGAGGCGATATTATCCGCATTTGATATGTGGAGTGTAAACTCATGTGCTTGTCGTTGTTAACATTTATGGGAATTATGGTTTGAACGATCGTCTCGTAAGTGTTAGATGTAGGAATGTAAGTGGCAAGTTCCTCTGGTGAGGCAATTGTTGCGAGAAGGATGCTTGAAAATATCCTTTGATGATTTAAGGTCTTAAGGATGCAGTTGTTTTGTTAGAGTTTTCGCTTTACGGTTTTTGATGTAATCCTGGGTTTAGATTAGTGGCTGGAACACAGAGCTGTGGTTGATTTTGAATCCTAGCGAGTTGCCTTGAAACTTACTGATGATTACAAGGTGGTAATCACGGGTGAGAATGTTAAATTCTTGTTTAATGTTGTTTTTGCGCTGGAGGCGAGTCGTTTGGTGGATTTTGGTTGCAAGGTATTTCTAGCCTATGTTATGAATCCAGGGTCAAAGGAAGTACGTGCTCAGGATATTCGTACGGTATGTGAGTTTATGGGTGTTTTTGAGGGAATGGTTGGGTTTTCCATTGGATTAAGAGGTTGAGTTTGGCATTGAGTTGTATGAAAACACAGCTCCGGTGTCTATTGCTCTCTGTGCGTGGCTCGATAGAGTTGAAGAGGTTAAAGACGCAACTTCGGGAGTTGCTTGATCAAGGCTTTATTAGTGTAGCGATCCTTTTTTACGAGAGGTTTCGCTAAAAAAACGAGTTTCATTGAGGGTCTTTCGGGTATTTAAAAATATTTATTCCGTGAGGTTTTAGAAAAATTGTATTTTATTTAAAAATGGAGTCACCACCGGTCACTAAGGTAGGCCGGACACCATAAAACCAAAGATTTAAAACCTGTTGGGTTCAGGAGTCGGTTACAGATGGGGAAGGATTAGCACCCCCACACCGCCCAAAATTGGTACTTTAATAATTACCGCTTTATTAATATTAAACTTTTTCAGATTAAAGTGACGATTAAATTAAAATTGGTTATAAGTGCGAATAAATTTTAAGGGCCCCGTTATTCGAGAATAAACCGATAGACCACCATCACTGCGCTTGATACTAGCCACATTTACGCTCGAATAAAAGGGCACCACATTGACAATTAATATCTCGTTATGCAATCTTAACAAACATATAAAAGAATATATCTAATTTAACATTACATTAAAAAAAGCATGATCATAAACAAAAACATATCTCAAGAATCAAAATGAAACCTAAACGTAAACATAAACATATAAACATGGTAAAAAACATGCTTCAAGGTTAAATTAACTAAATATAACATGCCTAAACACATAAAAAACCACAAATGCAATATATGCATGACATGATATAAAATATGATACTAAAATAACAAAACAACATTATCACCATATTACACTAAAACTTCCTCATATGACACTAATTACATGAATACACTAAAAACGTATCATGATATTAATATGTAACAAATATCACCTATTTTTAATGTACACCTTAAAACAAAAATAAAACATACTAGAACACATATATACATGATAAATAACTAAACTAACATGATCACTTAATAAAACACATGTATACAACATGAACAAACAAACTAAATGATATATTAGCATGATAATATGCATGTTATGAAGAACCATATAACATGATGTACAAACGAAATTAAAACATAACATATAAAAAAGACATATATGTATAATACGAAAAAAATAAATTTAAACACAAAAACAAGATATCACGAATAAATACACATGTAAAAAAACATAAAATAAAAAAACACATAGACACTAGAGAGCAATGTAACCATAATAAAAATAAAAAACCATAACTATTTAAATCACTCAAAGGGACTGAAATGAACTGCAAAAAAATCAGAAAACGGAAATTAAATAAACAAGAGACACATTCAGGGACTTAATTAAAAACTGAAATAAGCTTGCAAGGACCGAATACGTAATATAACCAAGGGGCAAGCTCAAAGTGCAAACATCCAAAACGCGAAAGGTCTAGGCCGGTAATTTTACCATTTTGAAACTAATTTGGTTTAATTTTAAGACCAAATTGAAAAGTTTTAAAAAGAAAGAGGGATCGTATCTGTAATTGTACCAAAGGGCAAACTCGAACTGAAAATTCCAAAAACATGAGAGGATTTAAGAAGTAATTAAACCATTTTAAAAAGAATAAAACTCTATAAAACCCATTTATTCGTCCAAATTTCACCTTTTTACCACATTTTTCCCTCTAATAAAACTTCCCCCTTTCATTTTTCTCTCGAACCTGAACCCCAAACCTCTAAAAATCACCCCGGCCACCGTACTCAGCCATGCCCAGTTGGTCTCAGGCGAGGTTTGGCCGTAAGGCCACCTCAAGCCGTCCTAGACCAGGGATTCCGGACACACCAAAAAGAACCCTAAAAGGACAAGCCACCCCTCTACCTTAAGCCAAAAAAACTTAAACCCTTTACTACTCTGAACCACAAGGACGAACCCCTCTGAAACGGCTCACCAAAATGGCTTATCGCCGGCAAGATAAGGTTTTTAGACTCCGGTAAACCCTATTTCTTTATTATTTTGATGCATGCATGAGAGAGAAAAGATAGAAGAGATTACCACTGGTTTTTTTTTAAACTCGTAAGACTTTTTTTTGTTTGTATTTTTGGAAACTGGTTCTGAGTGTTATAGATTTTTTGGGTTCTTTTACAGATATCTATGCTTTCTGATCATTTTGGTAGAAACAATACATAGAAATACATATATTTTTGAGATTTGGTACTGAAAAAAATACTATTTCTATTTTTGGAAACAGGTTCTTTCTATATAGAACCTTTCACTGTGAGGGCTCGAAAATATAGGCCCTTCCTATATAGAACCTTTATCTTCGAATTTTGGGATTTATGCCAAAATGGCTTCAAATCTTTCTGTATTCACGCTACTAAGGCTGCCAAAATCTTTCTTTGAATTTGGGGATTCACGCCGAAAATGGCTACTGAACTTTCTGGACTCATGCTACTAAAGCTGCCAAAATCTTTCTTCAAATTTGGCGATCTATAAGTACTTGCCTAAAATAGCCAAAATGTTATAATAAATGAGTTAGAATGCTCCTAATCCTAGGGATGCCTAACTACACATGATGCATGAGTGTCAATATCTCGATGCGCCTGCTTTCGCAGTCAGTCAATCTCGACCCTCTGCTTGCTTTCTCTTCCTTTTTCCTTCTGGTGACGGTACCCCATCTCACTGTTGGGTTCAACCATTTCAACCTTTCTTTTATGAGTTATTGTCTCTAAGTTCTAAAGTGCCCTTTCAGGTTTTCACTTTGGAGTCATTTTTGTGCTTTTTTAAGGCGCCCTTACAGGTTTTCACCTGGGAGATCTCTATCGTTGTCTTGAATATTTTCTTAGACGAGTATGACTGGTGCATGACATTGGTTATCTTATTCTGATGCTCGAAGTCTTCCCCTCGTCGTGCCTCGACATACATTATGTAGAAAGCTCGAGATCAAAGTTAATTATGTCTTCTAATCACCTGCATTCTCAGGGTTAGATCATAATAATGCTCAGAAATCTTTTATCATAAGTCTATGTTAACCTATTTGCATGATGCTTATGAGAACAATGAAAAGACAAGGAATGGAAGGCACAAAAACATGATCTTATTGACATTATGGGCTTAGAACAGTTTTAGAAAAGTCATGGCAAACATGGGGAAAAGGGAAAGCAGAACATGACATGCAAAACCCCCAAATATCCACTGTATGAATGATGCGTGATCCCATCAACCGAAATAGGATCTTTGCCTAGAGCTCATTCTTCTGGTGCCCGTGGGGATAATTCTACTTGCCGGGGGCCTGATCTTAAAATTCATCTGAGCTGCCCTTAACGAGTTTTCAACTTAGATATTTTCTTTGCTTCAAGGCACCCTTTTTCTGGTTTTTGCCTCGAGCTCTCCCTTTTTTTACACATAAGGCGCCCTTTGCGGGTTTTCACCTTAGGTTTTCATTTTATGAAGCGCCTTTTCAGGTTTTCGCCCCATTTTTCATTTTTTCATTTTTCATTCATTTTTATTTTTTGTTTTTTTTCAAACATAATACTTCTTAACTGAATCGGAGTTCACGGGATTTTTCAGTTCTTCTCCATCCATTTTAGTTAAAATCAATGCTCATCCCGAAAAGGCCTTATTGACAACATATGGCCCTTCCTAGTTAGGCATCCACTTTCCTCAAAATTTCTTCTGAATTGGGAGGATCTTCTTAAGCACCAGATCTTACTCTTAGAATTCTCTCGGGTGCACTTTCTTGTCATATGCCCGCATCATTCGCTTTTGATACATTTGACCATAGCAGATGGCTTTCAGCCTCTTTTCTTCGATGAGATTTAACTGGTCAAGCCTTGCATGTACCACTCCGATTCATCATGTTTTACTTTATTCAGGACCCGGAGTGATGGAATCTCAACCTCAATAGGTAGTACCGCCTCTGTGCCGTACACCAGAGAATAGGGCATTGCCCCTGCTGATGTGCGAACAGATGTCTGGTAGGCGAACAATGCAAATGGCAGTTTCTCATGCCAATCTTTGTAGGTGTCTGTTGTCTTCGCAATAATTTTCTTTATGTTTTGTTTGTCGCTTCTACTGCCCCATTCATCTTAGGAGGATAGGTCGTGGAGTTATGGTGTGTTATTTTGAACTGGTTACACACCTTAGTCATCAGTTTATTATTCAGGTTGGAGGCGTTGTTGGTGATAATCCTTTCTAGCAACCCATATCGACAAATGATTTCCTTCTTTAGGAAATTGCACACCGTTGTCATTGTAATATTGGCGTAATATGCTGCCTCCACCCACTTAGTGAAGTAATCAATGGCAACCAAAATAAGATGATGTCCGCTGGAAGCCTTCAGATGAATTTTTCCAATGAAATCCATGCCCCACGCTGTGAACGGCCAATGCGAGTTCATGGTGTGTAAAGGTAAAGGAGGAGTATGGATCTTGTCAGCGTATATTTGGCACTTATGGCATTTCCTGACGTAATCGATGCAGTCTCCCTCCATAGTCGACCAGAAATAGCCATATCTCATAATTTTTTAGGCTACTGACAGACCATTGGCGTGTGTTCCACACAAACCATCATGCACTTCTGCCAAAATTTGCTTCGCCTCCCGGGCATCTACACATCTCAATAACATCTGGTCATGGTTTCTTTTGTATAGAATCTCCCCGTCCAGAACATATCTTGTTGCCATCTTTCTGAGTGCTTTTCGGTCATTTTCGTTTGCCCATTCGGTATACTTTTGAAACTTGATATACTGCAAGATATCGTAATACCAGGGGTTGCCATCCATTTCCTCTTGCACATTATAACAGTGAGTTGGCCTTTCAAAAGTCTGTATCTCAATTGGCTTCATCTCTGCTTTCGTATTTGCTTTGAACTTGGAGGCCAGGGTTGCCAAGGCGTCTACTATCTAGTTGTCTTCTCTAGGAAGGTAGGTGAAACTGACCTTTTCAAATTCTTTGATGAGCTCCTAGATCAACTCGTAGTATTTGACTAGCTTTGGATCCCTGGTTTCCCATTCTCCTCGTAACTGATAGATCACTAAGGACGAATCTCTAAATACTTGAAGTTCTTTGATCTTTCTTTTAATGATTGCATTCAATCCTATAACACATGCTTCATATTCGGCTATATTGTTTGTGCAAAAGAATTCCAATCTGCTAGTAAAGGGATAGTAGACATCTTCTGGAGAAATTAGCATGGCTCATATTCTATGGCTAAGGGCATTAGAGGCTCCATCAAAGTAAAGTTTCCACGAGCCGTCATCTGAAACAACGTCTTCCCCAGTTTTAATGCACATCAAGTCCTCATCTGGGAAATTGAAGTCCAACGATTCGTAATCATCTGAAGCACAGCTAGCTAAGAAATCCGCTGTAGCACTTCCTTTCACAGCTTTCTGGCTCACATATACGATGTTGAACTCGGATAACAGCATCTGCCAGCGGGCCATCCCCTCCGTTAATGCTGGTGCTTCCATTAGAAACTTCAAGGGGTCTAATTTGGATATCAACCAGGTGGTATGGTATAACATGTACTACCTAAGCCTTTTGGTAATCCAAACCAAAGCACAACATAGCTTCTGAATTGGTAGGTTCCATGTTTCGCAATCAGTGAACTTCTTGCTTAGGTAGTAGATGGCTCTTTCTTTCTTCCCAGACTCAACATGTTGCCCTAACACGCAACCCATCGAGTTTTCAGAAACTGTCAGGTAAAGGATCAAAGGCCTGTTTGGTACTAGTGCGACTAAAATCGGAGCATTCATCAAGCACTTTTTAATCTTCTCTAGAGCCTCTTGACATTCTTCATCCCAGACCCCTAGGTTATTCATTCTAAGTAGTCTGAAGATGGGGTCGCATTTATCTATTAATTTAGAGATGAAACGGGAGATATAGTTTAGCCTTCCCAAGAAACCTCGAACTTCTTTCTGAGTATGAGGCAGTGAGAGGTCCTGGATAGCCTTCACTTTTTATGGATCGATCTCAATCCCCTTCCTATTCACTACAAACCCCAAAAGTTTTTCGAATATGACCGCAAAGGTGCACTTAGCCTGGTTAAGCTTCAGCTAGTACTTTCATAGTGTCTGGAATAGCTTTCCCAAGTTTCGGAGGTGCTCTTCCTCGGTTTGAGACTTAGCGATCATATCATCCACGTATACTTCTATCTCCTTGTGCATCATATCGTGGAAAAGAGTCAACATCGCTCTTTGATAAGTTGCCCCTGCATTTTTTAGTCCAAAAAGCATCACCTTGTAACAAAACGTGCCCTACATGGTTACAAAGGTGGTCTTCTCCATGTCATCTGGGTCCATCTTTATCTGGTTATATCTTGAGACACCATCCAAGAATAAGAACCATGAATGTCCCTCCCACGGTATTATCAACCAATGTGTCGATATGTGGCAAAGGGAAATTGTCTTTAGGGCTTGCTCAGTTGAGATCCCTGTAATCTACACACATGCGAACCTTCCCATCCTTCTTTGGCACCGATACAATGTTTGCAACCCATTCAGGGTATTTGGCAACTTCCAGAAAACCAATATCAAACTACTTTTTTACCTCTTATCTAATCTTTAACAGCATGTCAGTCCTCATTCTTCTGAGCTTTTGCTGGACTGGTTTGCATTCTGGCCTGGTTGGCAGCTTGTGCATCACTATATCTGTATTCAACCCTGGCATATCTTGATAAGTCCAAGCAAAGACGTCCTTGAACTCTTGGAGCAGGGCTATAAGTTCACGTCTGGTTTCTGAGGAGAATGTAGTCCCGATTTTCACTTCTTTTCTCTCCTCATCGGTTCCCAAATTCACAATCTATGTTTCTTCTTGGTGGGGCATGATTTTCCTTTCTTCGCTGGTCATCATCCTTACCAACTCCTCAGGAACCTTACATTTTGCCTCGTCGTCCTCCTCTTCAATTTCTACTAAGATCTCGGAGTGCTCAAAATCTACCTCGGGATTGTATTCAGAATCATTCATACAGTTAATTATGGGGACCCTGTATGAAATGAGAACAAATGTATTGGGAATAGAATGATTTTAAATGAAATGAATGAATATGAATAAGAAATGAATGAATAAATGAAATGTTTTCCATTTGAGAAAATGGGGAAGATATCTTTTCATTGCAAACAAAAGGTTAACATAGGTGCACCATACAAAAGATCCCGATTGCCTATGGGAAAAAAAGGGTTAATTCGGAGCATTACTCTGATCTGGCCCTAAAGACTACATGTAGATCAATGTAGCTCCAGTTATTGAGAGTTTCCCCGGGACGGCAAGGGCGGATGCTGGTCAACACGTTGCTGCCATTCTCATCTTTAGCTATCATGTTGATGGACATCCCTTCAAGAGATTCACTGAACATCTCTTTCTCATTAAGTATGTCGTTTTCTCGAATTACTTCCTGTACTTTCTGTTCTGTATGGTCCATTCCTCCAAAGACAAAAATATCTTTTACATGTCCATGAAATATTTTCTCCCTTGAGTCTAGCCCTCCTTTGTTCTTCTTTCCTTCTGTATTCCTCTCTCCTCTTCTAAATACTCGATTTGTAGCCAAGTCCAAAATGATCTTTCTTGGTAATGACACTTCTAGGTCGTAGGCTTCCTTGCAATCTCCTTCCTAGCTTTCTTTCCGTTTTGGCTCCTCGGCCCAAAGTTTCAGAAACGGTCATCTTGGTGGCAATTGGATAACCTGGGGTAGAGGATCCGACTACCTTCTGTCACAAATGTAGCATGTACAAGTTCTAACGCTTAGAAAGAACATTCGATAGCATCTTCATCGTTCTGAATATAGGGAACGTCCGATGTTACCGAGGCGATGATCTCTTGTTCAGCCTCCATAATGACCAACTTGCCTTCAATCATAAATTTAAATTTCTGATAGAGTGATGAGGGAACAACCCCTGTATAGTGAATCCATGGTCTTCCCAATAAGCAACTATAGCTCAGCTTTATGTCAATCACCACGAAATCAATTGCATACTCTGTCAGCCCGATCAACAAAGGTACTTCAATTTTTCCAAGTGCTCCCTTTTGAGTACCGTCAAAGGCTCTCACAAAGTTATGACAGGGCTTCATGTGGGAGTCATCTACTGGTAGCTTTTGTAGAGTCACCAGTGGCAGTACGTTTAACACTGACCCATTATCAATCAGTACTCCTGGCAACACATACCCTTTGTAGTGGGTAGTGATGTTTAGAGCCTTGGTGGACCCCATACCTCTTTCTGGGATCTCATCATTACTGAATGTTATGTAGTTGTATGCGGTGAATGCCCCACTATTCTGTCTAGCTTAGATACAGAAATGTCATTGGGTACAAATGTTTGGTTTAGTACCTTTAACAATGCATCACGATGCTTCTCCGAACTCAAAAGCAACTCTAACACAGTAATCCTTGCCGATTGCTTTTGCAGCTGTTCCACTACGTTGTATTCACCGTGCCTTAGGAACTTTAAAAATTCTTGTGCCTGAGCCTCAGTTATAGGTTCATTAATCTTTAGAGGGGGCTCATCGCCAAATATATTTGTAGGACCAGTCTATGCACCTTCTCCCTTATCCTTTGTAGCTTCAGCAAATTTTAAAGCTTCCAAAGAGTAGCACCTGCTGCTCATCGTGAAGTGGCCTACTTTGTTGACAACTTCATCTTTCTTGGTCTCCTTATCTTTCTGTGTTGGCTCTTCTCCTACCACAGGTTCCTTCTCCCCACGTTGTTCCGACTGCTCTAGTATAGTCACATTGGTGGTATAATTCCAAGGGGTCCGCCGCATGTCTTTGAATGGAAACGGGGCTGGTGCTGAGATGATAATTTTAGGGGCCACCTTTGCAGCTTCTGCTTGAGATGGACTTGCTTTCTTTGGTCTGGATGGGATGAAAAAGGGCCTGTTTATTCCATACTTGATGTTGGGGCTATTTGACGCACATACATCTAAACCCTTCCTTCCTACAACCTCTTCAAAGAACTCTATCTTCTTACTATCCATCAGCTGTTGAATCAGTCTCCTAAATTCTTCACACTGTTGGATGTCGTGCCCCTCGTCCTAGTGGAATCCGCAATAAGCTCTACATCTCTTCTGCACCGCTACCATGCCTCTGTCAATCAAGCGGGCCATGCATAATTGTTGGAACACCCACCGCAATGGAGACTTGATTTCTGACACATCTTTATTGGCTTTCCTAGCAGAGTACTCCTCGATAATGTTTACTCCAGGATTCTCGTGATTGGGCAATGGATTAGCGGCCATATTTGGTTTCTCAAATTTTAATACCCCAAAATTAATCAGACTATGCACAAGTTTCTTGTTTGCGAGGCAGTTTTCTATGGAGTGACCAGGAGCACCTCCATGATAATCGCAATGTGCATTGGAATCATACCATGACAAAAATAGGGGTTTGAACGGAGAAACATAGTATGGGCGAACAAAATCAACTTTGTACAACTGAGAATAAAGCTCGGTGTAAGAAACTGGCAACAAAGTAAATGATGCTTTCTCTTGTTCCTTTCTTGGAGCTCTTCCTTCTCTTTGGTTTGGATTCTGAACCTTCCCTGCTGATGCTTGCGGCTGAGAGACCGTAAAGTTCTTTGGGGCGCTGTAAGTACCCGTAGTATTTACCTCATTCTCTCTCTTCTTGTTGTACTTCCGAGAGCTATCCCCGCTATCAATCTTGCCACTCTTGATTGCCAATTCGAGAGATTCGCCAGTCCTGATCAAGTCGGCAAAGCTCTGAGTTGTATTTTTGATAAGGCGATCGAACAATGTTCCCTTCAGAGTATTCACGAATAGGGGGTAATCTTGTTCTCAGGAATTGGTGGCTAGATCTGGGCGGCCACCTCTCGCCACCTCTGGGCGTATTATCACAAACTCTCATTAGACTTCTACCCTATATTATCCAACATGATCTTTCTGGGGGTCATATCCATCACATGTTTGTACTGCTCAATGAACGCTTTCGAAAGGTCCTTCCAGTTCTTGATGTTTACCCGACTTAATTGGGTGTACCACCGGAGCGCTGCTCCAGTCAGACTATCCTGAAAATAATGGATTAAAAGTTTTTCATCTTTAATGAAGGCTGCCATCTTTCGACAATACATGGTCACATGCGCGAAAGGACATGAAGTTCCATCATACTTGTCGAATTCCAGAGTTTTGAATTTTGGCGGTAAAATAAGGTCGGATACCAGGCTCATATCACTAGCTTCATTCCCTGGTTCATCTGTGTCTTGCAGTGCTCTAAAATTTTCTTCCATGAGGCGAAACCTCTCCTCCCATTTCTTTTCCACCTCCGTTCTAATTTTCTCGACCAAATTCAGATCCAGCACCTCTTCTTCGTAGAATGCCTCTGTATCGATGGGTTGGCTTTCAGATGCCCCTGCCTGAAGACTAGCAGATATCCCGACGGGGTCAATGTATACTCTTCTTGCTGAACTTGGAGTCTTTGGTTGAACCTTGCTATGAGATGAGATACCTTCTGGCTCGTGGGCGTCTTCGTCTTTAACCTTCTCTTTCCCATAGCTTTTCTCCAGCAATACGGTTAAGTCTGATACAATTGCAACTCGTGATTGAACGATCTGATCGCTGAGGTGCTGTCTAGCTTCTTCGAAGTGTACTTCCAAATCCTTCTGCCCTTTTTCCAAACTGACTATTCTATCCTCTATTAGTTTGCTTTGGAATCGAGTAAAGTATGGATGCGGAATGGTTGCGGCTTATCTTTTAGTTTAACACTGGCACAATATTTACACTATTAATATTTTTGCAGAAATAAATGAATGCATCTATATGATGCAAATGTCATGATGCAATGCAAGAATGTATGCAAATAAAGGTATTGATTCCGCTGGTAATCACTATTTTGAAGTACTTTTATGGGAATTAAAGGGTCCAGATTACAAAATATTAAAGTAGAGTTCCACACATAAGCCCTAGCTCTAACTCTTAACTTCTCGATAGCCTTGAGCAGCTTGATGAACCTAGGTACTTCTTTCATGTCCGAGGTTATGAAAGGTCGAAGAGCTTCGGCTTCTGCAGCTAAATCTATCACATGTCCCGCAACTTGTCGTATCTCCACCATCAGGGTCATGCAATACTAGTCTTTGTCTTGAATCATCTGGGAGGCATCACGAAGTCTTTACCGCCAATAATCATCTCCACCTGCTGCAGCTTCTTCGAATACCCTAATTCTCCCACTATAATCCAGAACGGTTGCCTCGAGTGACTCAATGTGGGCTCGTACAAATTTCACGCTCCCTTTCTTGTAGTTCGATGAAGCCATTCCTCTGACAATAGGTCTGAAAGGACTGCTCCAACTCTGTCAATCTCCCTTCTAACTCGGCGTTCTGCTCTTGGCTCTGATTCAGGCTTTGAACAGTTTCATTGTACAAGTTTTGCATCTCTAGCAGCCTATTCCTACTCCCCATGGATTTCCTCTTCCAAACGGCAATGTTCTCTCTTTCGCAGATGATTGCTTGCTTGCCTTTGTCGATCTCTTGTCTAGCTCTTTCTTTCTCTTGGTTAATGGCATCCCTAAAAGATCGTCTTTCACTCTCGATGGCTAACTTACAGCTTTCTAACTCTTTCTCGATGGCTTTCTTGCTTTTCTCTCGTTCTTCTTCAACTAAACGCATACCGTTCATCCTTTCCTTCTCCATGGCTAGGAACTGGCTTCGTCTGGCATTCTGCACCTTTTCTTGAAGCTGGAGAGTATCTTTCTGATAAAGAGCATTATTTTTACTCAAATCTGCATTCAGCTTCTTCAATTGCCTAATAATCTCATCTCGTTCGTCGACATCTAAACTTGCCTTGTAGAGCTCGCTCATATGCTGAGTCTGTAAAGCCTCTATCTTCTTCTTAACCTCCTCAAGTTCATTTCGCAAAATGTCAGCCTCGGACGGTATTATCCTCATATGCTCCTTAAGTGACATAGTTGGTCCTTGGTCGGGTTCTGGAATCTTGTCGTTAACCCACAAGTGCCTCCAAAGATCATAATCCGGGGTGATCATGGACTCGGTATCTCCTTCTACCATGATCCGATAACAGTGATCCCAAGCTCTCATGATGGTCTAAATCTTCACCCTGAACTCACCCTTGAAAGAAAACTCACTTTGACTTAAACCGGCAATGACAGGAACAAATTGTCACGATCCAAATTGTCGGGACACCAAAAGCGGAGCAAAAGCAATCCCACCATGTAGCCCTAGCATCATTAGCCAGTCATAATCACCGCAGCTGTATAAGAAGTAACCACCATGTCGCCCTAGCATCATTAGCCAGTCATAATCACCATGTAGCCACGAAAATCTCCACACTATGTCCTCGTCTTGGATGTTTTTGAAGATCCGGGTCCATTTCTTCCTATTCAAGTCTTCTCGCCATTCCTTTGCTAAGTACTCTCGCAAAGGTGAAAAGTCTCGGAATGATATTCCTGGTAAAACCCTCTTTGGTGTCTTCCACATATGACTCTGAATCCAAACCTGTAGTAGCTATGCACACCCTCTGAAATGTCCCTCTTCATGTTTCCGGCTTGCATTCAAAGAAATGAAAGTTTTAGTCAAGATTTCCGGTACTGGATTCGCCTTCCGCTTCAAACGCTCAAATAAATCTAGGATGGCTACATCGATGTTTCCGAGAACCATCGGAAAGATGACCAAACCATATATCCCTAAGGCGAATATGTCCATCTTATTTATCTCATCTGGGTGCGCGGGTATGATGTCTCGGATACTCTCTCATGCAAAGGCTAGACTATCTCCTCAATTTTGAATTAGGCCGTTAACCCAATCGTCATTCATCCCGGCAAAAGTTTTGAGCTTCAAAGAGTAATTTTGGTTCCTCGGTGGCTTTGCGTAGATCCTATCTTTCTGGACATTCTTCTGATTAAGTAGGGCTATGTATTCTTCTACCGTAGGCATCATATCTTGATCGTTGATAGTAAAGTAGCAAAAAGCAGGATTCTAGAACTGGAAGATGGCTCGGAGTAAAGGCTGGTTGACCCGGACATACATCAACTGTGCCATGTCGCTGTAAATATCACAGAATAAGTCTTGTAGTCTTCGATCCCATCCTTCCCAAATTCTTGTAAGATCCCATAGGTCATTATGTTGGAGGCTCACGTAGGTATACCCTGACACTATGCGCTCGCTTGGAAAACTATTACCTTGGGTCCTTTGATTGACTTCCGACCAATGTCTGACGGATGAGTGGAGGTCATCCTTCTTAATATACCTTTTTTTCCATGATGAAAGATTTTTTGATTGGGCAAACCACTTGATCCAATACCTTTTTGTAATGCAGATGCAATGATATATGCAAGAAAAGCAAAACAAAAAAGAAAACGAGTCAGTACTAGATAAAATAAGTAAATGCATAAATAAAAGGACAAATTAAAATAAGATAAACAAAACAACCCTATTTCATCCTATCTACAACATCTAAGTTATCTGCATGGCTCTAAAAAGATGGGATTTTACATTCTCTACATGCAGTGTTGGTGCTAAGAGGTACCCGAATTGTCCTTGCTGTCCCCTACTAAGGGTAGCAAGGCCCCCGATCATCACCCATTATAGGCCCCTTTCAACCGGGTTCAATTCAGGGGGACCCATTCGCTTATGCCCCTACGAAGGAACGATATCCTCACGAAAGCATAAGGTACTCGAGCCTCGAAGGTACTTTGCTAGGCCCATATGGAGGAACGATATCCTCACCAAAGCACTAGCGTTTCCCCCCCCCCCGCTTAAAAGGACGGGTTTATATGCCAAATTTTAATTGCGTTAAAATAAACGCACAATTATAACCAAATGTTAATTTAACAATCACTTTAATCTGGAACTTTTGATATTAATAAAGCGGTAATTATTTAAAAAGTTTGACTCTCATTTGTTTTTGAAAAACAAAAATGGTCCCCAGCGGAGTCGCTATCTGTAGCGATCCTTTTTTACGAGAGGTTTCACTAAAAAACGAGTTTCATTGAGGGTCTTTCGGGTATTTAAAAATATTTATTCCGTGGGGTTTTAGAAAAACCATATTTTATTTAAAAATGGAGTCACCACCAGCCACTAAGGTAGGCCAGACACCATAAAACCAGAGATTTAAAAACTGTTGGGTCCGGGAGTCGGTTATGGATGAGGAAGGATTAGCACCCCCACACCGCCCAAAATTGGTACTTTAATAAATACCGCTTTATTAATATTAAACTTTTTGGATTAAAGTGACGATTAAATTAAAATTTGGTTATAAGTGCGAGTAAATTTTAAGGGCCCCGTTATTCGAGAATAAACCGTAGACCACGACCACTGCGCTTGATACTGGCCACGTTTACACTCGAATAAAAGGGCACCACATTAACAATTAATATCTCGTTATGCAATCTTAACAAACATATAAAAGAACATATCTAATTTAACATTACATTAAAAAAGCATGATCATAAACAAAAACATATCTCAAGAATCAAAATGAAACCTAAACGTAAACATATAAACATGGTAAAAAACATGCTTCAAGGTTAAATTAACTAAATATAACATGCCTAAACACATAAAAAACCACAAATGCAATATATGCATTACATGATATAAAATATGATATTAAAATAACAAAACAACATTATCACCATATTACACTAAAACTTCCTCATATGACACTAATTACATGAATACACAAAAAACGTATCATGATATTAATATGTAACAAATATCACCTATTTTTAACGTACACCTTAAAACAAAAACAAAACATACTAAAACACATACATACATGATAAATAACTAAACTAACATGATCACTTAATGAAACACATGTATACAACATGAATAAACAAACTAAATGATATATTAGCATGATAATACACATGTTATGAGAACATAAATAAACGCACATAATATGCCAACCAAAATACATAAAAAACATGAAGAACCATATAACATTATGTACAAACGAAATTAAAACATAACATATAAAATAGACATATATGTATAATACGAACAAAATAAATTTAAACACAAAAACATGATATCACGAATAAATACACATGTAAAAAACATAAAATAAAAAACACATAGACACTAGAGAGCAATGTAACCATAATAAAAAACAAAAAAACCATAACTATTTAAATAACTCAAAGGGACTGAAATGAACTATAAACAAAATTAGAAAACGGAAATTAAATAAACAAGAGACACATTCAGAGACTTAATTAAAATCTTAAATAAACTTGCAAGGACCGAATACGTAATATAACCAAGGGGCAAGCTCAAAGTGCAAACATCCAAAACGCGGAAGGTCTAGGCCGGTAATTTTACCATTTTGAAACTGATTCGGTTTAATTTTAGGACCAAATTGAAAACTTTAGAAAAGAAGTATCTGTAATTGTACCAAAGGGCAGACTCGAACTGAAAATTCCAGAAACGTGGGAGGATTTAAGAAGTAATTAAACCATTTTTAAAAAAATAAAACTCTATAAAACCTATTTATCCGGCCAAATTTCACCCTATTACCATATTTTTTACCCTCGAATAAAACTTCTCCCCTTTCATTTTTCTCTCGAACCCGAACCCCAAACCTCTATAAACCACCTCGGCCACCATACTCAGCCGTGCCCGGTTGGTCTCAGGCGAGGTTTGGCCATAATGACACCTCAAGCCGTCCTAGACCAGGGCTTTTGGACACCAAAAAAAACAACCCTAAAAGGACCAGCCACCCCTCTGCCTTAAGCCAAAAAAACTTAAACCCTTTACTACTCTGAACCACAAGGACGAACCCCTCTGAAATGGCTCACCAAGATGGCTTATCGCCAGCGAGATAAGGTTTTTAGACTCTGGTAAACCCTATTTCTTTATTATTTTGATGCATGCATGAGAGAGAAAAGAAAGAAGAGATTACCACTGGATTTTTTTTGAACTCGTAAGACTTTTTTTTGTTTGTATTTATAGAAACTAGTTCCGAGTGTTACAGATTTTTTTGGATTCTTTTACATATATCTCTGCTCTCTGATCATTTTGGTAGAAACAATACATAGAAATACATATATTTTTGAGAATTGGTACTACCAAACTTTTTTTTCTGTCTTCGCAAGTCTCTGAGCGGTGGTTGGAGAGCCGGTGAAGGAGGCATAGTGGTGGTGACCGTTTTGCCAGATGTGTTCCTGGCCGTTGGATCAGATCTGATCCAACGGCTGAGATTGTATGAAGATCTAACGGTTGAGATTCGATCTTAGGAATGACATGGCAACCTCTGATCTTGACATGAGGCAGATGGCAGATAAAGGGTCTGATGCGTGGGAGGCTGAAAGGTCTGCGAGTGATCCCACGCGGTCAGTTGGAGAGACGTCTCCCTTCAATCGTGACCATTGGACTTGATCTAACGGCTCTTGACCAGTTGTGCAAAAAGAGATAGAGATTAGGGTTTAGTTAATTAGATGGGTTAGGGTTCTTTAGCCGGATTTGGGTTTGGGCCGATCGGGTCATGTAAATTCGATTGGATTTTGTAATTAAGGGTTGGACCTATTTGGGTTTTATATATTTTGGATTTTATTTTAAATTAGTCCAATAATAATAATATTAATATTAGTAATAATAATAATAACAATATACACGCATACATATATACACGGACACACATACGTATATAACATGCATTCAAATACTTACATGTAGCACATACATAATTAATACAAATACACACATTAATTAATATATACGTGCAAACAATGTAAAGCATACGTGACCACACATATGAAACACATACCATAATAATTACTAATACGTACATAACATAACATACATACCATACATGCATTTACACACATAACATAACATACATGCCATACATTAATCACACGTATAAGCACACATAATCATATCATATGTATGTATGCAACAATAATATCTATTAATTATTAAACTAATATATTAACACGATATTTATAAACCAGATAAAAATGAGTGATTACAATTGGGCTTAGTGTTTTACCGGGGGTTGCGCCGATGTTGTTGTGGAAAAGAAGGATGGCACATGCAGATGTGCATTGGTTTTTGGTGGTTGAACAAGTTGATGTTCTGTTGATCAATTTAGGGATGCTTCAGTGGTTTGTAAGAATGGTTTATGGTCTGGGTGTTATCTATTGAAGGTAAAAGATGTGGTTGTGTTTAGATTTGCCTTTTGTAAGGGGTACGACAGTGTGTGTTATTGGTTATGCCGTTGGTTTGATCAATGCATGGGTTGCATTCATAGTTATGATGAGTTTGGTAGTCCATGAGTTTTTGGGTCAGTTGGTTATTGTGCTAATTGATGGTCTTTCCGTGTACAGAAGCATCGAGAAGGGTTTTGATCGATAAGTATGGACGATTTAGTGGATTTTGGGGAGAAGTGAATGTTGCTCTTTGTTTGGGAAGTACGAGTTTTGGGTATGCTACAAAGAATTCTGGATCTGGGAATGTTATTAGTAAGTGTGAACAGATAAACATGCACAATGCAAAAACACTTATATGTATATGTAAATATGTCAGTACATGCATACATTTGGACATGACATTAGAGGTTTTGCATACATACACATTGACATCTATGAGGGCATATAAGTAACCATGCATACATATGTTCACACTTACAGATGACTGATGGAAATCAATGGAGTGATGGTGTAAGTAAGGTAGCGTATGTAGGTAGTTTTGGTTATATGGTTCTTAGAGTTCTTAAGGTTTTAAGATGATGTTAAAGATTGATTCTTAGGAGATTGGCTTATGCTAGTTTTTGAGTGACCAAAGTTAGAGTTAACAGTTTGTGGTTTGCTAGATCCAGTTTTTAGCATCGAGGTTTGTTGAGGTTATAGTATTGCAAGTGAAGTTGTGGCTTATGCATCTAGATAGTTATGGGTGCACGAGCGCTTTTGTCCTATGCATGATGTGAAGCTTGCCGCGATGGTGGTTGTTTAAATGTTTTAGAGACACCAATTCTATGATGAGGAGTGTGTTGTGTACACGGATCATGTGTGGTTAAAAAAATGAATGGTGATTTGAGTCTTTGACAACTTGGATGGTTGGAGTTGTTTAAGAGTTATAGTTTGATGATTGAATATCGTCTGAGCTAAGGTTGTAGCCGATGCCTTGTATATAAGAGCTACGGTGGGGTTGAGGATGTTGTTTACGTGTTTGAGTATGATACGTGATGGAGGCTTGATGGCCGAATTGCAAGTGAGGTCATCCGGGTCACAGTTGATTAGAGAAGGGCAACTTTGTGATGATGTGTTATTACCACATGTCCAAGTTATCGGGGAAAGAAATCTGATGGATTTTCACGTTAATAATGATAGGGTGTTGTGTTTTAAAGATCAAAAAGTGGTGTCTCTTAATGTTGAGTTGAGGCGTGTTGTTTTATCTGAAGCGCATGCCAGTTCTTGTTGGGTTAGTCTAAAGGAAGATGTGGCTGATTTTGTTGATCGATACATGGTATGACAACGAGTGAAAGCTGAGTTCTTGTTCAGGTTGTTGCAACTGTGAAGATACCATAATGGAATGGGAAAGAATCACCATGGATTTTGTGTCTGGTTGCCTCTAACACCGACCTAAAAGTATTCCATTTGGGTGGTTGTTGAGTGAGTTGCGAAGTGTGTGCACCTTTGTGGCTATGCTTGCGATATGTGCTTTGGATAAGCTAGCAGATTTGTATATTGTCGGGTTGGTGTGTTTATACAATGTGCATAAGTCCATAGTGTGGACGAAAATTTGTGGGTTATAGCAAGGTTTTGGGGGTGTTGTTTTGAGCTTGAGTGAATTGTTGAGTTACAGTCCTTCGTGTCATTCCCAGACGGATGGTCAATTGGGGTGTGAAATTCAGGTTTTGAAGGATATGTTGAGTCGTTGTAACACTGAGTTTTAAGGAACGTGGGAAAAGAAATTGCCTTTGGTAGAGTTTTCTTTAATAGCAGTTATCAGACAAGTATGCATGTGGCACCGTATGAGGTGTTGTGTGGTAGGACGTGTCATACGCCCGTGGGTTGGGCTAAAATGGGGGAAGGTACGTTCCCATGTCTGATGTGTTAAAAGGCACCAGTGAGAAGGTGAAGTTGATATGTGAGCGTTTGAGAGCGGCTTCAGATCAGATTTGAAGCGTAGTGTTATAGAGTGTGTTGTTGATGATCGAGTGATCATGTTGGTGTCGCCTTGGAAGAAGGTGACATGTTTTGGGCAAAAAAGAAAGCTTATCTAAGGTTTTTTGGACCATACGAGATTGTTGAGCGTGTGGGTCCTGTTGCTTATTGTTTGAGGTTACCTCCTGTGTTGGAGGGGTTCCATGATGTGTTTCATGTGACGATGTTGCGAAGGTATCAATTGGATTCCTCGCATGTTGTGCCGGTGGAAGGCATTATATTGGGATCGAATTTATCTTGTAATAAGGATCCGGTGGAGATCCTTAATGCCAGCAGTAGGGTTCTGCGTGGTAAGACGGTTGAGCTTGTTAAGGTGTTGTGGAAACACTACAGTGTTGAGAAAGCCACATGAGAATGTAAATCGGAGATGTTGGAGCATCTTCTGCTTTTGTTTCCTTTGGGTAAATTTCAGGGACAAAATTTCTTAATTGGGGGAGAGTTGTAATACCCGGTTTTGGGCCTAGCAGTTTTGAGGCTTATTAGACGGTCCGGTGGAATGGGTTAGAGATTCGAGTCAGATTCAAGACCGTATATTTTTTGGTAAGATAAAAATATGGAAAAATGGTTAAAGATTATATTTTAATATATGATTAATATTGGTGAAATCAATTTTTGAAAATGAGATTTGGAAGTGTGACATTTTGGCTGGTGACCAAAATGCAATTTTTGAAAACTATTTTTAAAGGTGACTAAAATGAAAAGGATCAAATTCTTAGAATCCTTAAGGAGCTATTTTACCAAGTTTTCACTGGTGATTTCTCCCTTCAATTAAATCATTTTAACATGTGTTTTAAAGGATAATAAAAAGAGATTTTAGATATTAAAGTTAGTTATTTGGTTTTAATGAAAATTGACGTAACTTTGCTCTACACTTCTTTTCTGCCAAACACTCAAGTTTTCATCAAAAACCATAGGTGAGAGATCATTTTTATTTAGATTCTTGATCTACAATTGATTATTTAACTTTAATTTACAAAACCTCATTGAAATCTTGTGTTTTCATAGATTTAAACAAGCCAATTGAGGGAGAAATCACACAATAGGGGTAAGGTCCGTGATCTCCTCTGTTGAATGGTTCTTATTGATATTCCTAAGTGTTTGATCCTTGATTTATGGTTTATAATCTGATTTTGTGTTTTTATATGGAATTAATTGATTTAATTGGGTTTAATTGATGAAATAGTGAGAGATCCGAATTGGAACTATTTTCAAGTGTTGAGGATTGATTTTAAACATATTTTGGATTTATTATAATGTTGTTAAGTTGATTTTAACAATGGAATCCTGGAACTATTGAACCTCTAATTGTTTAGGTTGTTAGAATTGTGCTTTTTGTGGAGTTATGGTGGCTGTTTAGTTGCTGGAAGTGTTTGGATGTTTTGATCCTGTTTTTAGGTGTTGATTGATGATATTGAAGGAGTTTAATTGTTAGATTATGGCTGGGTTGTGCTTGGAAAGGATTAGATGATGTTTTAGGTTGTTGTGGTTGAGTAATTGTGAAAGGAATGTGAGAATCCGTGAAGGATTGATGTTAAAGTATTTTGAATGCATTGAGATGAATCAATCCTCTATTGTACTGCAGTTAAAACATAGGAGGTTGATCCGAAAGTGATCGGTGAATCTTTGGAGGCTTTGGACACTTGATTTCACGTCGGTGAATCAAGGTTTCGTGTATCGGTGACTGAGAACGTGGATTCCAGCTTTGGAATGTTTTAAAGGTAGTTTATGGGAGTTTAAACTTAGCTTGATACACTGGTTTAAGCTCGGAAGTAAGTATAAAGTGGTTTTCTCTCGCGGTCGTGCTAGTATGATATGGTTTAATGCTTTTGTTTTGATTTATATAATACTTACTGTTAACGCATTTTTAAAGTATGTGAAATACTATTTTTAAGCATGAAATGCTGAAGGATGCACATGGTAAGTGATCCTTGTAAGTATGTGGAAATACTTGTGTAAAAGCATGGTTTGTTGCTTTGGTAAATGTTGTGGATTAATGTTTTGAAAACAGTGAGGTATATGGCTAATTTTTAATTATATTGGCAAGTGATGTGGTTTACAAATTATTATCGGATATAGTTGGTCGGCATTAGGATTGATAGTGCACTATAATAAGTCACCTTGGATGTTGAGGGCTTTTATATGGTGTACCGAATACTCCATCCATGTACCTTCACGATCGATGGGTTATATTGTATCGTAAACTCCCACTAGTGGGTTATACATCTACTGATGAGTGGTGTTGAGGGGTTTAAGTGGTGTACCGAATACTCCACCAAGTGTGTCACAACGGTGGAGGGGTTTATGTGTACCAAAAACTCCCGTGTGTGAACCTTGTGTTGTCGGCGAGAATGTATAAAGTGTTGGGAGAACACTTGTTGAATCCATGTATCCGATGAACTCTTTTGGAAATGGAACTTGGTTAATTATCACTTGTGAGCCAATATAATTGTTAAAGTATCATTGAAATATTTATGTTGTATAATGTGATTTATACATGATTACTCTTTAAGCTTTGCATATGGTTGTTATGCATGGGAAGGCTTAAATTAGGTTAGCAATGGGACTTGCTGTTGGTTAATGATACATGTTCCATATGGTTTAATATGCTGGTTTTAAAGGTGTTAAGTGCATGGTTTTAAAGGCATGATAATGTTTAAGTGATGTTTAAAGAATGATTGAAATGAGATTTCAATTGTTGTTGAGAAATGGTTTTAAATGCATTGATGGTGTTTTGTTTTTGAGCATTCCTCACTAAGCCTAGTGTGCTTACGCTCTCTTTGTCCATCAATACAGAGGATTAAAGTCTTGGAAGGTAGCAGGAAGCAAGGGATCTTGAAATATTGGTAACCAAAGTATGTTTTTTTGGACTAGACTATAAGTAATAAGGGCAATGGAATTTCCGTTGTTGGTTTGGGAGGTGTTTTGTTGAACTCCCTATTTGAGCAAGTTTTTTTAATTGCTCTTGAGTTGTAAATGGCCATTATAGAGTATTTTTGGTGATGGTTTGAAGTTTCATGCTTTGCTCGATTGGTTTTCTAGGAAGCATGCCTATAGATTTACATTTGAAACAAGATGTCATGAATCGAAGTTGAATTTGTGATGCTTTGATGTGGTTCGATCCTTGAATATGTTGGATGTATGTTTGAAGCATGTTTAAGTGTTTTGGAAATCATAAATGGATGAAAAACCATTCAAAATTCTCATTCCAGGCCCAGGGGTTTCGAAACCTGGCCCCTGGTTTCGAAACTAGTAGGCCAATTTTGGCTATGGTGTGCTGTTTGCGGGGACTCGCATCGGTACGGGTTTCAGGCTCTGGAGGCATGGTTTCGAAACCTGTAGGGTTGTTTTTGAAACCTCCTATATAATTTGACCCCGTATCGATCCGAAAACTTGTGTACTGACACCAAAAGTCGTTTTAGTTATATGTTTGATTTAAGCTTTGAAATCTTGTAGTTTGGTCCTTAGTTGTTGTGTATGCAATTGAATGAGTTTGGATTATTGTTTTAAGTTGAAATTTGACATGTATGCTTGAAACCTTACTAATTGAGGATTGGTAAATCAAATTTTAAGTAAGTTTTTATAGTTTTGTAGATTTACAATTTGGTCCCTAAATGTTTGAATGATAAACTGAGGGTGCTGTGGTGATCTAATTGCGATGAAATTTCATGAGCTTGCATGAAATGAACTTAATTGTGGATTGGTAAACTTAATTTGTTAATTGGACCCTCAAACTTGGGGAAATTACATTTTGGTCCTTGATTTGCAATAGTGTTCAATTGGATGTCAATTCGATGCCCGATTGAGTTGAGTTTACACCTATGATCAGTATGTACATGTAGGTTAATAATTATGCCTCTAGATAAGATAAAATAAAAATGATCATGTTTTGAGTTTCATCTTTACAGTTTACTTCACTAAACCTAATGTAGCTCGCTCGATTCGGTCTTGCGACTAGGCTGGGTCAAGGGAGTTACAATCTACGCGCAGCGCGAGGGCAAGAATGATACGAATGTGATTGTAGGTAAATTTTCTTTACAGCCTATATCATTACTTTCTTTGATAGATTTTGGTTCTACACATTCATTCATCTTGCGTGAACATGCACGTTTGCTTGATATACCTGTAGAAGTGTTAGATGTAGGTATGCTAGTAATTAGTTCTTTTGGGGAGATGATAGTCGCTAGGAGGTTGTTTAGGAGATGTCTTTTGATGGTTTAGGGTCATGTGTTTGCGACTGATTTAATTAGTTCTTTTAGGTTGAGTTTGGTGATGTTTTTGGATGTTTTAAGGAAACGTTTGATGGTTTTTATTGCAGCGAAGTTGAGAAAATGTGTTGCTTTATTTAGAGATGCATGGAAATGCATTAATCCTCTATTCTTGTGTGGGTAAACAGGGGAGACAGATCCTTCATCTTTTGCAGAGGTTTCGGAGGCTCTAGAAGCTTGATTTTGCATCGGTTAGTGGAGCGTTGTGTTGTCGGTGAGTGGAAACGTGGTTTATTGCTTTTAAAAGGTTTGAAGATTTTTTTGGGAGTTTAGGTTAAGTTTGAAACACTTGTCTAAGCTTAGAAGGAAGTATTGGATGTTCTCGCTCTCATTTTTGGTTTTGTAAAATACAATCTCATGCACATGTTTATGGTTTGATTACCTACTATTATATGGATGTTTTAGAAATGAAAGATATTGCAAATGATCATATGTGATGATTATTGAGTATGGAAAATGGTTTACGAAAAGAGTTTTGATAATACTTGAATACATTGTTTAATGTATGGAAAATGGTTTACGAAAAGTGCAATATAATAAGTCGCCTTATGTGTGTCGAGGGATTAAGAGTGTGCCACGCTCCACCATGAGAACCGCAGCGGTCGAGGGGTCAAGAGTGTGCCAATTCTCCCGCTGGTGGATTTATACATCATAACCGTTGAGGGGTAGCAGTACCATGGTCCGATTTAAGGATGTATGTGAAGTGGTCGAAGGAACCATTTGGGAAATCCGTGTATCCGATGTGTTTTTATAAATAGATTGAAATGGTTTTTGAGTCACTTAAATACCAGTATATGATATAATGTATCATGATAAATGGATTATGTTTTGCATAATATATTTTATACATGTAATGCTCTTTAAGCTTGCTATTTAGAGATTTTAGCATGAGAAAGCTTAAATTGAGATTTATGCTAGAAATCCATGATACATGTGTTGCAATTGATTAAAAGTTTAGGAGATGTGTTGTTGTGTTTAGAGATGAATGAAATGCATTAATTCTCTATTTTTGTGTGGGTAAAATAGGGGAGACAAATCCTTCATCTTTTGGAGAGGTTCTAGAGGCTTTGGAAGCTTGATTTCGTATCGGCTAGTGGAGCATTGTGTTGTCGGTGAGTGGAAATGTGGTTTAATGCTTTTAAAAGGTTTGAAGATGATTTTTGGGAGTTTAGATTAAGTTTGAAGCATGAGATGTTTTGGCATGAGCTTTAATACTTATTTGGAATCAAAATGGTTTAAAATGCATTGATGAGTATTTTTGATATTCTCTCACTAAGCTTGTAAGCTTACGCTCTCCTTTCTCATCAATGTGGAGAAGTAAGCATTTTTGGACAGCGAACAAGCAATAGACAATCCAAGAGTGAAGCAATTTCAAGTATGGTTTTATAAATGCTATGTAGTAATAAGAGCCAATGTGACCAAGTTGTAATTGGGAGGTTGTTTTGGTTACTCCCTGGTTTGGACAAGTTTCATTTGATGTCTTGGACTTTTATGAGGTTTTATAACTTGCTTTAAGGGGGTTGGGGTATGATTTGCATGCTTGGGTAGAGATCATGCCTATAAGATCTTGATTGGAGTTTCTATGGCTTGAACGATTCTTTATCACGTCTATTTGATTGTGGAAATGTTGCTTAGGATGTTATATGATGTTTGTGTAATGCTTGAAGTATGTTAGATTGAGCCAAAGTGTCACATGTTCGACCAAGAGGTCATTATAGGCCAGTCTGTACCGGTACGGGTCCTTAGGGATCGGTACGTGGGGCATATCTTGTCTCAAATATGTGCAAAATTGTAGAGGCGTATCGGTACGCCTTGTAGCCATATCAGTACGCATAGCTGAAAATTATAACTGGTGTCGGTACACGGGCCACCGTATCGGTACACCCTTTAGCTACTAGAATCCCATGTTTTTGTATCAAACAATCGTATTGGTATGCTTGAAGACCGCACCGATAACCTTTGTAAAATAAACCCGTACGATACGGGAGAGGGGCGTATTGGTACAATGTCAGTTATTTCTGGTAATATGCTTTCTGAAGTTTGAATCTTTGTAGTTTAGTCCCTGTTTATTGATCATGCAATTAAATGAGTTTGGATGATTATTTAAAGTTGATATTTAACCGATATGCATGAAACCTGACTAATTAAGGTTTGTTAACTTTGGACTTAAGGAAGTCCTCTTAATTTTTTGAAATTGCAATTTGGTCCCTGAAGTGCGTTCTAGTCCAATTGGATGTCAATTCGATGCTTGATTTGGTTGTAAACTTTACCGCTGCCAGTATGATCAACTTAGGACTTAATTATGCATTTAAACAATATAAAAGAAAAAATGGACCATTTTCTATGTAAATTTTTCGGGTTTGTCTCTAGGTCGGGTCGAGGGGGTTACATTTGTAATAGAGAAATAAAGTATTTAATGCAAGATCAATTTTGGTTGCAAGAACAATAGTTATAAGAAGGTAAAAGAAATATTAAGAGAATATCTGGATCCCCCAGCTCAGCTTGGCAGATTGTTAAGTACATCAAGGAAATAAGATTCGATGGTTTATTTTGCAAATTAAGGGATAAGTTCGCTTACTAACTTCCCTTTAATTCTCAACTGATGAATCAAATATGTAGATCGAACACAACTATCGTTGTTCATCAAAACTACCAATCCTCGAACAAGTGGATCAACTCTTGTTGTATCCCCATTCAACTTTCGTTGCAATGGCTTGTTAATCTAACTTTACATTGTATCTCTAAATGTCATTGACGATTGGTAAACACTCTCATGCAAACAAAAATCAGATCCAACAATTGAAATAAGAAGAAAGATAATAAGATAATATTGAACTTAAAAACTAAGTTTAAACAAGTTCATACAAAGCTCAAAAGTTAAACCACCATCAAATAACACAAGAAATATAATAAGCATCTTTAATAAACATCTATCTCTAGAAGGATTTAAACAAAATAACACATATTCATCCTTGTTCCAGCACTTGAATCCTCATTTCCTCATATATTTCTGCCTCGCTTCGCCTCGGATCTTCAAAAATGGAGTTTAAGCCACCATGGGAGAACTTGGAAGGTTGAAGATTATATGAAATAAATGAATATCGCGTGAGCTATTCTTTCTCCAAAAATGTTGTTTCATAGGCTGCTGAGGTAAGGACAACTGTCCTTCAGGTGATTTTTGTGACTTTCTGCCGTACATAATTTGTTGTAACAAAAAATCCAATTGGCATATTCGTCCTTATCCTTAGTAATCTTAACAGCTGGCCGCTGCAGTGTCAAACTACCTGCAGTGGTGAAACTTCTTCTGTAAGGACATTAGTAATACAATGGCAACATAGTAAAAAGGTAAAATTATGCACACGAAGAGCAACTATGACTTGAGTTATACAAAATCTAGAAAATACACATAAAAATGCAAAAATAGGTGCATACAATACTGATGTAGGGATAACTTAGTCTATAAATCTAGAGGAAATACATGATCTTTAAAGAGCTACCACACCCCCAAATTTGAGTTTTTACTTTTCCTCAAGTAAAATTGAAAGCAACAAGGTCAAACCAAAAGCTCAAAGACATTCTAGCTACTTGAATCATTCCAACCAACCAATGAATCAATTGCATCAAACCAAGACCGAACCACGACCGAACCAAGGACCTCACATTAGGTTTACGAAAGCAAACCCGAACTAATAACCTAAACCAGTCTATTTTTTTCATTTTTATCTTGCCTAGATTCTTAATTAACCCTAAGGTATGTTGAACAACAGCGGAAGAAGAAACAAGCATACGATTTGTAAGACTAAACAATTTAGGGACCAAAATTTAAATTCTATTAATTAAAAGACTAAATTACAAATTGAAATTACCATCCTTTAATTAGATTCATTACATTTCTCTGTGTGAATTTGCATCAAATTTGGATCACAATATCATCATCAATTGAGCAGTACAAAAACAGTGACAAAATTGTAAAGAATATAAAATACAGCATGAAAATACCAAATTTAACTAGCCTCGTACCGATACAGGCTTGCATCATATCGGTACGATTGTTTGAGTACCGATCCCTATTGCACATTTCGAAATCATGGGATTCTAGCAGCTAAAGCCCATACCGGTACGGTACCCCGCGTACCAACCCAATATAAATTTCCTCAAGGCGTACCGATACGGCAGCTACTCGTTCTGATACCCTTTTGTTATTTTTCCCCAAATTGAGCCGTATCAGACCCCACATACCGATCCTCAGGGAACCTATATCGGTATGAATGGGCCTGTAATGACCTATTGGCCAAACATATGACACTTAGGCTCAATCTAACTTGCTCCAAACATCATATAACGTATTTAACATCATATCCACAACCAATTAAGAATTCTAGAGAAATATTCAATCCATAGCAAATCATTCCAAAGATCCTATAGGCATGGTCTCTACCCAAGCATGCAAAACTCATCCCAACCCCTCAAATCAAACCATATAGCCACAAACATGTCCAAAAATACTAAATGAAACATGTCCAAAACAGGGAGTAAGCAAACAACCCTCCTAATTACAACTTGGTCACATTGTCCTTTTATTACTACAAGTTTGTTTATTAAAATCATACTTGAAATAACTCGTTTCTTGGATTCCTCTTTACTTGCTTGTTGCCTCGAAAGCTTACTTTCCTACATTGATGAGAAGAGAGAGCGTAAGCAAATAATTCCTAGTGAAGGACGCTCTAAAAATACTCATCAATGCATTTAAAACCACTTGAGTCAAACCACATTTTCAATGTCATGCTAAAACATCTCATGCCCTTTCTACCTCAGGAAAACATGCATATTAAACCATATGCTAAACATGTATCATGAATCTCATGCATAATCCTATATGCAAAAACCTCAATTTAAGCCTTCACATGCTTATTCTTCCAATAGCAAAGCTTAAAGAGCAAAACATGTATAAGCCACATTATACAAAACATAATTCATCCATCATGATACATAAATTCATATATTGACTTTCAAGTGACCCAAAAAAATATAACATTTTCTTTACAAAACACATCGGATACACAAATTTCACAAATGGTTCCTTCGATCACTTCACATACATCCATAACTGGAGAAACCGATACATTTAACCCCCCAACGGTTATGATGTATAATATCTACAATGGGAGCAAATGGCACAATTAACCCCTCAACCATTGTGATACGTAATCCACCAGCGGGAGAATACATTACAATTAACCCCTCGACCGCTGCGGTTCCCATGGTGGAGAAAATGGCAGAATTAACCCCTCGACACATATGAGGCAACTTATTATAGTGTACTTTAAACCCTATGGCATGCCAACTATATCTGATAACATTTAATCATTGTCACTTGCCAATATATTCAATATTAAACATGATCCATCATTGTTTTTCATATGCATTATTTAAACCAATTTCCAATGCAACAAAACATGCATTTACATATCATTGAAATACTTTTCACAATTCACTTGACATACTCAAATGTCATCAATATAAGAACATTTCCATCATATTCCATTTTCCAAAACATGCATAAAATAGTAGGTATCAAAGCATAAACATAGGCATGAGAAAATTACTTTGCCAAATCGAAATTGAGAGCAAAATCATCTAATACTTACTTCTGAGATTAGACAAGAGTTTAAAGCTTAATCTAAACTCCCACAGACACTTTTAAACCTTTACAAGCTGTAAATCACATTTCCACTCACCGACAACACAAAGCTCCACTTGCAAACGCACAGTCAAGCGTCTGAAGCTACAAAAACTTCACAACACGCTGTCAGATCAAACTCCCCTATTTTATCCACACAAAAATAGGGGATTAATGCATCATTATGCATCTTTAATCCCATCAACATTAATTCTCAACATCGCCTCACCAAGAACCATAAAACTCCTCCCTAACAAAACCAAAATCCACTTCGATATCAACCTAAACAAAGTCCAACCATTACCTAACGATTTTAACATCTAATCAACATCAAATAACATCTAAAAACACTTCCAACTTCATCTTATACCTCCAGTATCCTTCTAACACCCTAGTCACCTCAAAATCTAACTATTCACAACCTAAAAAATTAACAATTCAATTAGTTTCAGGATTTCTTTTTTAAATCTATTTTCACAACATTAAAACATATCTTAGATGTGATTTTCATCAATTAAAACTACCACAAATCAGATCTATAATAAAGATCTACCAATTTTTTTATTAAAACTAACTTTAAACCTTTTAATCTTAATTTGTTCATCAACTGTAAAAGATCAAGAACTTGGGAATTTCACTAAAGAACCTTTGATTAGAGGAGAGAAATGAAAATCACCTCCAATGGTTGGCTTCTCCCTTAATTGGCATGATATGAGTGAAATCTCCAAGAAAACAAGTAAGATTTGATGATAGAAATCAAGGAAATCAATTAAGAAATCAAAATGAGATCAAGAAAAGTTAATTCCTGATCAATTTAGAGAAAAATAGGTAGTTTGGATGCTTTGAAAATTGAGAGAAAAGTTGAGAACAAAAGTGGTTACGTGAGAAACGTAAATCATCTTTTAAAAATCCTTTTAATAAAATCTATTTTATTTTTATTTATTAAGCATTTTAAAGCCATTTCAAAATAGCCTAAATTAAGAGAAAAGTCTGACTAAAACGTTGGTAAATTAGCTCCTTAAAGATTCTAAGTTTTGACCATTTTACAATTTAGTCACCAAAACAGTTTTGAAAACTTTACATTTTAGTCACTAAACCAAAATGTCATTTAATTTGTAATTATTACATTAAATTGAGTTTAACAAAACCCTCAATATATTAAATAAACATTTTCTACTATTTTTCCATATATTATTCTGCATTAAAAATATTTATTATGATTTAATTCCCGAAACTAGATCGAACCGACTAATCCAGTTCACCCGAACCTCTAATCAACCTAGCTAACTTCTAGGCCCAAATTCGGGGTGTTACATAAAAAATAATTTCAACAATACCTAGCATCATGCCTATCATCTCAGATTCTTTCCACCTATCAGCATTTATTTAATACAATTTATAACAAAATATAAATATCATTATATATAGTTTTCATTTTTTAAGTAACAAGAGATATCGAACAATGAATGCACCCTAAACCCTAAGAAGTAAGATGTTGTGCAACGAACCCCTAGGAAGTACTTTATTGTCTCGACACACACTCATGCAGCGACAGCCTTTGGCCAGATTCATTTTTCTAACGCATGTATTGGAGTGTTCCCCCTTGAAGCTACTCTTATTGCACTCATATTGGAATGCCTTTTATTTATGCTTAATAAGACCTACTAGCATATATAACACAAACTGAACAAGGCAGAATTCATCTAAAATCAAAGAGATGATGCTAGATATTCTTTACTCAAATAAGTAGATATATTTTTGCAGAGTTATAATGCAATGATCTAGCATATATATCTAACCAATTCATCAACAATTAAAATGATGCAAGGATTACGCATCGAATGCAAGAAAAATATTTTTAGCACAAAAATAACCTTGCATTTTCTTAGATTTTTTTGAAATGGGGGTGCATTTCAACTCCTAGGTGTATATCCCCAAACTTAAAGATTGCATTATCCCTAATGCAAAAGCAGAATGAAATGACAAAATGTGGCTACAATGTTGAATGCAATGAAAATAGAACTAAATGCAATTACAATGATAGTGCTGATATAATGACAATACGATAAACAAAATGAAATTACACTACATGTTGTGCATGCCTTCAAAAACTAAAAACTAACTCAGTCCTTCAGGGCTCTTAAGAGGAGGATGCAGAGCGCCACTTCTTCTTCTTGCTCCTCTTTTTTTCCTTGTGTTTCTGTTAAGATATTTATTTTGATATAACAAAGTGAAAAATATTTTTTGGATTTGAACAAATATTGCAAAAAAATTCAAATTCCACTTAATTTGAAAAATATGTTTGAAAGCTTTTAAAAGTGTTTTGACTCAAACAAATATTTTCAAGTAATTTAAAAGTCCCCAACGGCTAGTTTTCCAACGACTAGTTTTTAACGGCTGGTTTTCAACAACTAGTTTTTAATGGCTAGTTTTTCATTCCACACTAAAAATACAAGCCAAAGACACTTGAAGAAGAAGAGGATGGACATCCAAGCCTAAAGTTCAAGAGAGAAGAGTCTTAATGTGTTTATTTCTTTTTAATCTGTTATAAATTATTTAGTCCAATACTAGTGAGCCAAAATGTGTAAACACCTACCTAGAGAGGTATTTGGTTTACAAATGTCAAGACCTCATTGTTGAGGGATAGGTTCTAGTTTAGCCTAATAAAAAACTAGGGAGTGGGTTCTATCTTAGCCTGTGAAAAGATAGGGATGTAAGGTTACCCCTTGAACCCGTAAAATGTCCATTTTCTTTTTCGATTTTTGTTTTCCCAACTACAAAAGAAACCTCTACACCCTTCATCGGTGCTAATTTCGGTTGAAGACATTGAGCCTTTTAATTGGTATTAGAGCGGGACTCAAATTGACGGTCTAACAACCATTGAAAAGATCCTAGGAGTGCTCGATCTATTTCTACATTCGACCGAGCTTGAAGAGCTAATTTGTTTGACATCAAGCTCAAGGATTCAAAGATGAACCACCAAACCTCCTCTCAATTGCAATGGTGGCATGCTCCCACATTAAAGATGGGTAACCTCTAAGCTTAATCTTTTCAATTATTTATTTGATTGCTTATTTTTTTATTTTTTGAATGTTTATGCAATTTTGAGTGTTAAAATCTTTTTAGTGCATAACTCAAATTAACGGTCTAAAAAGTCTTGGATAAATTGAATTTCGTGGTTTTAAAACTTTATCATTTTTTTGAAATTCAATAATTTTCTTAAGTGTCAATGTTTTGAGCTAAAATTTAAAATGAAATGTATTTATTAAGGGGAGCTTTTGTTTTCAAAAGAATTTACTGACTCTCCATTGTTATTTTGAACCTTAAATGATTTTGAATTATTTTTGACATAACAAAAGGGGAGAGATGAGTTTGAAAATTTTAATTTTAAAAAGAAAAATGGGAGCTTTAAATATTTTTCTAACATATTCTTTTTTTCTAAAATTATTTTTCTAAGGGGGAGAATTAAAAAACAAATTTTCAAGTGGTTTCATTATATTAAAAAGGGGGAGATTGTTGAAATATTTATTTTGATATAACAAAGTGAAAAATGTTTTTTGGACTTGAACGAATATTACAAAAACAATTCAAATTCCATTTAATTTGAAAAATATGTTTGAAAGCTTTTAAAAGTGTTTTTGACTCAAACAAATATTTTCAAGAAATTTAAAAGTCCCCAACGGCTAGTTTTCCAACGGCTAGTTTTTCATTCCACACTATAAATACAAGTTAAAGACACTTGAAGAAGAAGAGGATAGACATCCAAGCCTAAAGTTAAAGAGAGAAGAGTCTTGATGTGTTTATTTCTTTTTAATCTCTTGTAAATTCTTTAGTCCAATTCTTGCGAGCAAAAATGTGTAAACACGCTCCTAGAGAGGTATTTTGCTTACAAATGTCAAGACCTCATTGTTGAGGGATAAGTTCTAGTTTAGCCTAAGGAAAATCTAGGGAGAGGGCTCTATCTTAGCCTATGAAAAAATAGGGATGTAAGGTTACCCCTTGAACCCGTAAAAAGGGAAGAATTCATTGTTAGTGAATTGGGAAATCCTTAGTGTGGATGCTAAGGTAGTGGATATAGACCTTGGTTAGAAGGTCAAACCACTCTAAAATTGAATGTTTCAAAATGTCCATTTTCTTTTTTGATTTTTGTTTTCCCAACTTCAAAAGAAGCGTCTACACCCTTCATCGGCGCTAATTTTGGTTGAGGACATCGAGCCTTTCAGTTTCTTTTTGTTTTTTTCCTTGGATTTTGAGTGCTTATGTTTTTTCTCTTTCTTGCATAGAGAAGTTTCCTCTTCTTGCTCAAGCTCCTCTTCATTGTTGGGCCTTTCTTCTTTGTCAACATCATCGGCCGTAACTGTAGTGGGAATGAACTTGGGTGGTGCTTTGCAAACCACCATCACAAGAGGGTTGCCCTCTTCTTCATCCGTTGTAGAGAAAACTTTTGATGGTATCGTAAAATTTTCATAGGTTGCATCCACAACCTTGGATGCAACTGACTTATCATCATGAAAAGTTTCTTTAGAATCACCCTTCCCGATTAGGATATTTCTTCCTTATCTTAATTGGCATCTTCCATAAGAACTTCTTTATCTGGGATAGTAGGGCTGGCTTCTTCCTCTGTTGTGACATTCAAATCAAAAAGGTAGTCTTTAATGATCTTGCTTGATGCTTCTTCTTTTGGTGTATCCTCGGCCTCGCTCACATTCTCAGGGGAATTTACAGATTTAGCTGGGACCTCCTTTATGGCCGCATTAGAGGAAAAATTATAACTGCGTATGATTGGTGGGAATTCTAGGAATTTTGGCAAGAAAACTGGGGTGACTCTGCTTATTGCAGCGAAAACAGATTTGTGCCATGTCGTGACATATGCATAAAATAAATTATATGCAAGGTCAAGTGTTTGAACTGTGGCTGCAAACTTCCCCAGCGTGCTCGTCACAACATTGAGTTTATCCTCAATCTCCAGAACTTCCATCCATACTTTATTGCTTGTAGGGATATCCTCAACAGTAGACTCCATCTTTGCGTTCCCTTTCTCTTCCCTCATTGTAGTGTCCACTTTGGGTGTAGGAACCTCGGTAGCCCTCTCCATTCTCTCAATTGCAACCTCATTAAGTGGCCCCTTATTGGCTGTCATCTCCTCATTTTTTAGGGGCTTAACTCCCTTCAGATTGCACAGTTGTATGATCAACACTGAGAACGCCAAGATTCCCTTCTTCTTTTTAGCAAAGTTTGTTATCTCCTTGTGGATAATTGTATCTACATCTATCTTTCTTCCCTTAACAATAGAATGTATCAGACACATTCTATCTAGGGAGGCTATTTTGCTATGAGTTGAAGGCAACAACCTGGAGTTTAAAACTAGAGCCATATTTTTGCAGGCAGGGTCAAAAATTTCCTACACATTGTGAAGTTTCCCACATTGGTCCCTGACCAAAATGCATCAGCAATGCATAAATTCCTAACTAGAAAATCCAGTTTCTCATCATTGATTTCTTTCATAAACAAGGAGTATTCATCAATACTCACAAAAGTCTTTAGCAGTTTATTGATTGAAGCAGCATGCATTGGTATAGAACTTTCCCTCACTAAAACCAGAGCAACACTGTAATTACCAGGGCAAGTGCAAAATGTACAAAAGTCTCTTTCACAAACAAGGAGTGTTCATCAATACGACTAGGCTCGTAAATATTAGAATAAAACTTTCTTAACAGAGCAGAACTGTAATTACCAGGGTGAGTGCAAACAATGCCCTATTTGTGAAGCTCTATAGTCTAGTGAATCAATTTTCCAGGTTCTTTTCCTCGGGAGAGCACAATCCCTTGTTCCAAGAAGATACTCCTCTTGAGGATGTGTCCCTTGTACCATAAATATGTCATTGTTGTTTGGAACGCCTCATACTCAGTGTTCTCCTCTTATGTATCTGACTCCTCAGCTAGAGGGTTGGAGGTAGAGCCTTGAGTGTCTTTTGCAGAGATTTCCATGGAATTTTTTGGGCAGCTCTAGTCTTTGCGATGAGCAAAAAAGGATAAAGATGAAAAAGAACGATTTTTGAAAAAAAATCAAAACTTTGATGATTCGAAGAAGAAGAAGACAGAAAAATCTAGTGAAGAAGGTCAGTATAATTAGATTTATTAAATAAAAGAAGAAGAAAAGAAGAAATGAAAAGGCACAATCTTTACCGTCTGATGCAATGAGATTTAACGGTCTGATTGGGGCATAAAAATCACGCCCGTCTAAAGCATCACCCACTCTCTTGTATCAAGGGATATGATTGGGGGTGATTAATCGATGTTATTAGACTAACCGAATTGCCCCCAAAATCATACATATCACGTGTTTCCTTCTTACCATACAAGCCATTGGAAGAAGATTCTATACAGAACAAGGGAGGATTTATTCTGCAAAAAAAAAGAAATAAAAGAGATTTAAAGATAAACAAGGAAAAGAAGAAAACTAAATCTACATCTAAAAAGGCAATTGAAAAAATAAAAATTAACCAATTTAATTATCTCAACACTCTTAGAATCAAAGTCACCAACATAAAGTTTGAGTCTTTGTCCATTCACTTTGAATGGGATGGCCTATTTACTATCCTTGATTGTGACTACACCATGTGGAAATACTTCCACAACTTCAAAAGGTCATAACCATCGTGATCGCAATTTGTCTGGGTGCAACTTCAGTCTTGAATTGAATAGAAAAAACAATTTTCCAACTTCAAATTGTCATTGCAATATGATCTTGTCATGCCAGCATTTTGTAACGACCCAAGTTTTGGGTTTTGCAAATTGGGCCTCGGTCCCAATTAATTTGGGCCTCATGGTTGGGAGCCCAAATCTAAGATAGTGGGTTTAGGCCTTATAGAAAATAAAATAAAAGAAGAAAAGAAATGAGTGGATAAGATTGATAAAAAAGATGGCTGGTGATTGATAGAGAGAGAGAATGTTAGAATGGATATAAGGAAAAGATATTTTAGAGGGAGAAAAAAAATGAAGGAAAAGTAAAGAGGGAGACTTTGAACTTCGATCGATCATCGACGAAGCTTCCGTATGGGACACCGCTGACACCATTAGAGAGAGCTTGCTGAGAGGAGTCGACCGGTGGTCGCCGTGTCACTACCACCATCGCCATTCACCAAGGTGAAGAGAAGCAAGATATGAGTTGTTGAGGGGAGGTGGTTCCAGTGGTCAAAATCAGATTTTGAGGCCACCGACGTTCTCACCAGTGCCAGAACATCAGATCTAGAGGTCAGCACTATCGTTCAGCCACTAGAGGGCACCTCACGCTCCTCTATCGAGGGTGGGCATGCGCAGCAGCAGCCGGGTACACCATCCTTCCATGCACCTGCGCCACACTAGATTGGGATACCCACGTGCACGTGGTCTCTGCTGCACCAGATTATTGCCCGCGGGTGCACCATCCTCTCCATATGCTTGTGCAAACTGGATCGTATACTTGGGTGCACCTTAGATACTGTGTGCCTGCGCTGCACAGGATCACCAGACTGTTGACCAGGCTATTGACCAATCATTGACCAACATTGACCGATTGTTGACTTTTTTGGGAGACTCTACCTCGGAGTTTCTCGATATTCTGAGTCTATTGGCACAACCTATCTTGCCAAATTTGAACCTGGTAAACTATTTCTACGCATTTGACCCTTTGAATACATTAAAGTATGTTATTAAGTGATACTTATGGTATTAATTGATATATGAGGATTATTAGGATTGGATATCAGACCAAGTGGAACATTCAGAAAGCTCGGATGAGGATTTTAACGATAACATCTTAAGGTTAGTACACCTCAAACTCCAAAATGCTTCATGAGCATAATAAGTGTAATTGCGTTGCTTGTTAGTGTCTGCAAAATAGATAGAGAAAAACAAGCATGTGTTGAGACCGATATTATAAAAATTGTATGTTTTGATATGCTTGATGAGTTGAGAATATTCGAGACTATTATGAGCTTTAGAGACTGTGTAGGGCCATTTGAATATTCTTATAATTATCTGTTTGGTTGATGTATATGCTATGTTGCTTGAGATATGAATTGGCATGTTCGAATGGAAATTATGCTAAATGGACTAATAAATGGTAATATTTGAATAAATGATCATGAAGCTACTAATTAATATTAATTGATTACATGTGTTAGTAAAAAAACTCTAATGACTTTCATAAGCTTTAGGGATCGAATAAAGTGTTGTAAAATCGTAATTCAAGAAAACAGTGCGAACTTGTGAATAGGGTATCGTTACGAGCTTGGATCGTTTCGGTACGTGATTGACCCGTACCGGTACTTGTGGAAATTAAAGATTTCTAGTGAATAGTTTCAGTATTATAATACGTTTTAGTACCGATTCCCAAGGGTACTATATCGATACTCATGTACAAGTATCAGTACCCGATACGATAAATAATCTATAAATGTAAGTTAAAGATGAGAATCGCTGTGAATATTAGTAATTGAATTACGCCTTGAATGAATGTGATAACATGGATTAATAGAGCCATTGAATGAGATATAATGAGTAATAACTAAAAAAATGTTTAGTGACTTGTTTGTAATAGCAACCATAGGGATCCTTGGTGGATCATGTGTGTGGTTACATGCCAAGTAATAGAACTTGTGTGGTTGGGTCACTTTGATTGGTGGGATCCGGATACCCAGAGAAAGAGTGTTACAACACCATGGTTAGAGTTGTCGGATATACGTTACAGATACTGTGCGACACTAGGCCTCATCTAGTGATACTCGAGGAGAGTGCTAAGTATGGGTGTACATTCCCGAGGCTGACACCGAGCCTCACCCAGAGAGAGTGTATGTTCTTGAGGCTCTGTGACATCGGGCCTCACTCAGAGTGTACATTCCTGAGGCTGTGTGACATCGAGCCTCACTCTAAGTTTGTGATGATGATATTGTGTGTTTTTCTTGGATGATCCGGTTTGATCTTGAGTATGGTTGGGCCTTGTGTTCCATGTTTGATGTGTTACTTTTATGAGAGCATGTATTTAGGTGACTAGAGGTAGCGCCACGTGTTCATTTATCTATCCTTATTGCTTGTACTAGCTTGCATGCTTATGTTTATTATTAGCATGAAGTATAATAGAGTAGATGTGTACCACTGAGGTTTATAAGCTCAATGCTTGAAATCATTATTTTCGTGTGTGGGTTGATCATAGGATCGTGGGTTCGATGAGCACTATCAGTACGGGATTCTAGTACACAAGGTTTTTTAAAGTACGGTACTTGTGTTTAGTGGGTTATTTACTTATAGGACCTTACCTGGTCGAGTTTGTAATTCTTACTTTTGAAATTGTATTAATTAAGTCGAATATTTAAACATTTTAAATTAAAGTAAAGGTCTTTTGTAACGATTTAAATTGTTTATCTATATTTTCAACTATTGGCTTTAAATGCTTTAGAGAATTAATTTGTTTGGTTAAACCCAATTTGAGAATTTATGGTTTTTGGTTGGGCTTGAGGCTTAATTATGATATCCGGATCGAGGAAGTGGTATAAGAGCCTAGGTTTAGCTAGTTCTAGGAAACCCTAGGGTGGTATAGGTGAATTAGTAAGGTGTCTAGTAAGTACAAGCCCTTAAATTAAGTTTGTACTCCTTAAAGACTAGAATCCTGATGGTGCGTCCAATGTTGCGATGCTAAGATAGTTACGATCGTGGATGAGAGGGATGATTTAAGTGTTGAACCGCTCATGGGAGCGATTCTTGGGGTGGGGTTACCCTAGATTGCTGAGACGCGAGTTAGTTAGATGATGCCGGAGTCGAGGATGTATCCTCCTCCCGCCACCTGAATGGTGTCATCGTTGCGTGTTGTAGTTATTTTAAAGCCTTCGGATATGATATAAAAGTTGTGACAAGGAATCTTCATCGTTATACGTGGATAACGATTATGTTGCGGGTATGGATAACATGTTCTTGAATCGATCAGGTGATTCACGTTGGTTGGAGGATCCTTTGTTTGCTTAGAAAGAGAGTCTTGTTGATACTTGGAAAGTATCATCGCCTACTTAAGGGCATTTCTCGGAGATAGTGGAATTATAATCCACTATCTCATTAGAGTGTGGCCAAAGTTAGACGTTCTACAGGTTTGAGAGAGTTACGTTCTTGGGATTTGTTGCACCCTGGAAATTTTTTGGTTAATTAAGTGCGACGCTAACCTATAATGTTGAGAGTTGTACTAGAGACTTTGAGACCTCAAGGGAACCCAACCTTTGGTAATAAGAATGTTGGACCGTTGCCCTTCTACCGTGATCTTGTAGTGGTCATTTGGAGAATGACAACGAGGTTATGAGAAATGTTTGACCATTTAAGAGATGCTAATGTGTGTAGTTTGACGCTCGGGAGCTTTCAGACTATCAGAGTGCACGTTTATGCTTCTTGGAGGATTCTTTAGGGTTTTCTCCCTATTAAGAACATGAATGGATGTTGAGGTAAGGTCAAGTTGGACGTCGATGTTTATCGCTGTTGCCAGAGGACACTGACTCAATTGAGGAAGTTAGAGGTTTAATTGCGAAGTTGCAATTTTGTCTGGTTGTTCTGCCCAAGGGAGAGTCAAGCTTGTTCTCTAGCAAGAAGTTGGTTTCATTGAGGTGATGCTTAAACCATTAATATCTTGTTAACTGACAATGGAAGACCGTTACTTGTCTCCTAAGAAGGATGACTCGTTTAACCGATTATGAAGTACCCATGTGTTTTTCTGAGATTGGTTTGAGAATGAGATGGTTACAGTTAAAGTGTTGGATGCTAGTGGTTTCGAAATGAATTTTGGAATGATGATTTCTCTTTTTAGGGCATATCGTGGTAATGTTTGATGTCTGTGGTGACATTGAGGTGTTTCAGTTATGATAAGGTGGAGGCCACTGCGTTGTCTCTCGAATGTAAGTTGATGCTTTGCGTGATACGTGTGGATGTATAAGGAATATAAAAAGATGAATGTTGGAAAGATAATTACCTTAATGACCTTGTGTGTGGGAAAGGTTAGTTACTATATAATCAGTTAAGGAAGCAAAAGTTTGAGACTTCGTGAATGCTTTTGTTTGTATTACAGTTTCCTTGGAACGAGCCGAGGAACATTGGTGGAAATTCGAGCTGTGTGAGACCATTTTTTGTGACAGTGGTGCTGACTCAATTAAGGTTGAGAAAGGTTTTGAGATTTTTGAGGATGTTTTGTTGTTTTAGCAAGACTGTATTTTTGTTCTAGAAGAGGGAATATTGTGCTCACCTCAACAGTGTGATATTTTGGGTACTTGATCTTTAAGGAATTTGAGATTTGGACAATGACGTGATTCGAGGTAAGTAAGAACTATTGATCGTGTGTGATCGATCACCACCTAAGTAAAGTTAACTTGATAAGTGATGAATTATACGGAGTTAGTTCAGGTTAGAGTATCATGTTGCCCATGTGGGACGATCAAGGATTATAAGTGATGGTCGTGTAAAAGAGTGCCGATGCTAGCTCAATACGGTACATCTACTCGATTCATCTAGTGTCGGTATTGATCGGTCAGTACCGGTACCTATGTATTTTGTTGGTTAAGCTCCAAGTTGAGGATTTGGTAACTTTGGAGGCTGTGAGAAGTAGCATCTGATTGTAACTAAAAGGATACATTATTGTGATTAAATTTAGGTCCGATGATTTTTGATTGACTTTGAGATCTTGTTGGGGTGCTTTTGGTAAAAAGGAATCAAGGCAAGAGATTTCTCCACGTGGTATAGTGGTCAGTACTTGGTGAATTCTAAGAACGACAGTTGGTACCAAGCTTTTTCCATGTGTTTTGAGACAATGTGGAGTCATGTGTTTAAGGTTGATGTAAGTGTTTTACTTGCCATCAATTGGGAGTCAAATGTTGAGTTTGTCAGAATTTTCGTGCTGCTTTGATGTTCCTCAGTGGAAAATTAAATAGATAATCGTGGACCTTGTAAAGAAATTGTGAGTGGATAGTTTCGATGGGATTCAATGAGTAATGATATAGTCCTTTGTGGGTATCGTTTGATATTTTCGGCAAAGGTGAGACCCAGATAGAAAGTCTGTTTAGTTTGGTTGTGGGTTGGGGTTGTATGACACTATGGTGCGTACATGCTACCTTTTGGCACGAGATTTGAAGTTCGTGATAGAACCTTATCCCTTGGTGGGATTGAATGCAATGGAAGATTTGAGTAAGGGTATAGATAACGTGTTTTTCGGACACGTTATAGTTTGAAGCATAAGATCCTTGCATGAACCGAGTTAATGAGGGCTGCTTTAGTTGCCCATATGAGTGATAATGCCAAGTTTAAGGTAAGTGCTTGAGGCAAGTTGAGATGTTGTTTGTTTTAGAAGTCTTGTGCCGGGAAAGCAATGATTTTGATAAAGGATGCCATTAGAGTTAGAGTCTCCTTCAGGGAGTCACCACAAGATAAATCGTTTCGGTTTGCATGCAATGGCTATATAACCTCATGTTCTTTTAGATCATACGGAGTTGTGGAAGGATTTTAGTGTGCAACAACCTTTTGTGTTCTATGGTATAAGTTAAGTTTCCTTGATGACGTATTCGCATGACAGTTTTGTCGGGGTATCGTTGGGTCTTGTTTGTTTGTAATCCACCGAGCGAGAATGAATTCCTTCTAGAAGGAGAATCAGTCGAGATTATGTTTGTACCATTAGAATACAAGGATTATATTGATAAATGTTGAGATTAGAGTAGCGCAACAGGAAATCTTTGAGAATATCGTAGAGTTATAAGAGTTTGAGCATCTTTATTGAGTTATGGATACAAATTTTAAGGATGAAATTTTCTTTAAGGAGGGGAGAGTTGTAACTACCCAAGTTTTGGGTTTTGCAAATTGGGTCCTGGACCCAATTAATTTTGGCCTTATGGTTGGGAGCCTAAATCTAAGATAGTGGGTTTGGGCCTTATAGCAAATAAATAAAATAAGAAAAGAAATGAGTGAATAAGATTGATAAAAAAAGGTTGTTGGTGATTGATGGGGAGAGATAATGTTAGAATGGATAGAAAGAAATGATATTTTAGAGAGAGTAAAAAATGATGGAAAAAAAGAGGGAGACTTTGAACTCTGATCTATCACTAATGAAGCTAATTTAAGGGACACCGTCGACACCATTAGAGAGAGCTTTCTGAGAGGAGTCGGCCAGTAGTCGTCGTGTCACCGTTGTCACTGCTGTCCGTCAGGGTAAAGAGAAGTAAGATGCAGGTTGTTGAGAGAGGTGGTTATACTGGTCAAAATTAGATTTTGAGGCCACTAACATGCTCACCGGTGCCAGAATAGAGGATCTAGAGATCGACACTATTGTTTGACCACTAGAGGGTACCCCACGCGCCTTCATGTGCCGCCATTGAGTGTGGGCATGCGCAGCAGCAGCCAGGTGCACCATCCTCCCATGCACCCGCGCCACATGAGATTGGGATACCCAAGTGCATATGGTCTCTGCTCTACCAGATTATTGCTCGTGGGTGCACCATCTTCCTCATACACCTGCATACACTGGATCTTGTACCTGGGGTACACATAGCTACTGTGCGCCAGCGCCATACTGGATCACCAAACTATTGACCAGTCTATTAATGGCGTTGATCGCCCATTGACTTTTCTTGTAGATCCTACTCGGGGGTCTTTTCGACGTTCTGAGCCCGTTGGCGCAGCCCTATTTGCCAAATTCGAACCTGATAAGCTTTTTTATGCATTTAACCATTCGAATACATTAAAGTATGTGATTAAGTGATACTTATGGTATTAATTAGTATACGAGGATTATTCGGGATCGAATATCAGATCAATTGAACATTTAGGAAGCTCGAATGAGGATTTTAGAGATAACGGCTAAGGTTGGTACACCTTGAACTCCAAGATGCTTCATGAGCATCATAAGTATAATTCCATTGCGTGTAAGTGTCTGCAAAATAGGTAGAGAAAAATAAGTATGTGTTGAGACCGGTATTATGAAAATTGTATGTTTTGAGATGCCTGATGAGTTGATAATATTCGAGACTATTATGAGCTTTAGAGATTGTGTAGGGTCATTTGAATATTTGTATAATTATCTATTTGGTTGGTTTACATGTTGTGTTGCTTGAGATATGAATTGGCATGTTCGAATGGAAATTATACTAAATGGACAGATAAATGGTAATATTCGAATAAATGATCACGAAGCCAGTAATTAATATTAATTGATTAAATGCATTAGTAAACAAACTCTAATGACTTTCATAAGCTTTAGGGATCGAATAAAGTGTTGTAAAATCACAATTCAAGGAAATGGTGTGAACTCGTAAATAGGCTAGCGGTACGAGCTTGGGTCATACGATACGCGATTAAGGGTCGTATCGGTACGGGTCGACCCGTACCTGTACTTGTGGAAATTAAAGATTTCTAATGAGTAGTTTTAGTATCGATACTCGTTTGAGTACCAATTCATGAGGGTACCGTATCGATACTCATGTACGACTATCGATACCCGATACAATAAATAATCTATAAATACAAATTAAGGATGGGAATTGATGTGAATAGTAATAATTAAATTACGCTTTGGTTAAATGTGATAACATGGATTAATGGAGCCAATGAATGAGATTAATTACATACGAGCATAATGAGTAATAACTTAGTAAATGTTGAGTGACTTGTTTGTAATTGCAACAATAAGGATCCTTTGTGGATCCTGTGTGTGGTTATGTTCCAAGTAAGGGCATTTGTGTGGTTGGGTCACTTTGATTGGTGGGATTTGGATACCCAGAGAAAGAGTGTTACAAGACCATGGTTAGAGATGCTAGATGTAAATTCCCAATGTTGTGTGATACCGAGCCTCATCTGATGATACTCGAAGAGAGATACCGAGTATAGGTGTATGCTCCCGAGGCAGTGTGACACCGGGCTTCTCACAGAAAGAGTGTATGTTCCCGAGGCTGTGCGACACTGAGCATAACTCCATGTTTGTGATGATGACATTGTGTGTTTCGCTCGAATAATCTGGTGGGATCTTGAGTATGGTTGGGCCTTGTGTGCCATGTTTGATGTGTTGTTTTGATGAGAGCATGTGTTTAGGTGACTAGAGGTAGCGCCATGTGTTTATTTATCTATCCTTATTGCTCGTACTAGCTTGCATGCTTATGTTTATGATTAACATGAAGTATAGTAGAGTAGATGTGTACCACTGAGCTTTGCTCAGAATCGTTGTTTCCATGCATATGTTGATTGTCGGATCGTGGGTTCGAGGAGCACTATTAGTACGGATTCCAGTACATAGGCTTTTTTAGAGTATGATACTTGTATTTAATGGGGGTTTTCGAGTCCATAATTCTTACTTTTGAAATTGTATTAATTAAGTCGAATGTTTAAATGTTTTAAATTAAAGTAGAGCTCCTTTGTAACGATTTAAATTGTTTATCTAAATTTTCAAATGTTGGCTTTAAATGCTTTTGACAATTAATTTGTTTGGGCTAAACCTAGTTTGAGAACTTATGGTTTTTGGTTGGGCTTGAGGCCCAATTTTGACATCCGGGTCGAGGGTGTTACACGTTTACTCTTGTCCTTGTAAATAGAGGCATTTTCATAGGCATTACGGTGAATTTCTTCCAATTTAGTGATGTCCAACAATCATTTCTTCCCCATAACCTCATAATCCAGATTTACTAATTTCAAAGCCTACATAGCCTCGTGTTCTAGTTCAACAAGCAAGTGGCAGGATTTTCCAAAGACAAGCTGATACGGTGACATCCCAAGTGGACTTTTGTATGCAATACGAATAACCCACGATGCATCATCCAAGCGCGAGGACTAATCTTTTCTAGTGGTATTTACCACTTTTTCCAAGATGTTTTTGATAGCCCGGTTAGAAATCATGGCTTGTCTATTGAACTAAGGATGATACGTTGTAGCTAGTCTATGATTCACTCCATATCGTTCCAACGCAGTAGCCACCTGGTTGCAATGAAAATGCTCCCCTAGTCACTGATTAATTCCCTTGGTGTTCCAAAACTGGTGAGTGCATATTTGTGAAAGAACTTTAAAAGCATTTTGGCATCATGATTAGGAACAACCACAACTTCTATCCACTAGGACACGTAGTCCACAACGACTAAAACAAATATATTGCCTAAAGAATTCAAAAAATGACCCACGAAATCTAATCCCCAAACATCGAATAACTCAATTACCATGATTGGCTGTTGTGGAATCTTATTTCTTATGGATATTGACCCTGTATGCTAACACGGTCACAGCGTTGGGAAAACTTATGGGCATATTTAAATAGTGAAGGCCAATGAAATCCTGATTGCAGAACTCTTGCAGCAGTTCTTATATAGCCAAAATGTCCTCCATATAGGGCATTATGACAATGTTGTAAGATTGACATCATTTTTTCCTCAGAAACACAACGTCGAATGATATTATCATTGCAAACCTTGAACAAATAAGGTTCATTCCAATGATATTTAGTTGCATCACAAAGAAATTGTGCTTTCTTGTACCTAGTGACATCCAAAGGAACTTTTCCGCACAAGAGATAATTAATAATGTAACGACCCAGATTTTGGGTTAGCGAATCGGGTCTCGGACTCGGTATTGGGCCTTATGTTGGGAGCCCAAATAAAAAATATTTGAATTTGGGCTTGTGGTGGAAAGGAAGATTGTTTGTGTTTATTTATTGTCTAAAAAATAATAAGATAGTATTTCTAAGTAAAATGTGGCTAATAGGATGAAGAAAAGAGAAAAATAGATAGAAGATATTTTTGGGAGAGAGAAAAATGAGGGGAAAGAAAAAAATTAAGGGGAAGTTTTCAACCCCAATCTACGACTGCTGAAGCTGTCATGGGTTACACCGCCACCACCATCATCTTTAGCTCGGCGAGACGAGTCAACTGATGGTCCTCTCCTTACCATCAGAGCTGTCGTTTGTCGGAGTGAGGAAGAAAAAGTTTTAGAAGAGCTGATTCGACAAGTTTCGCTCATCACTACTACAAATCGAGGCCAGCAACATGCTTACCGGCTGAAAAACTACAAGACTGGATCTTGCCACCGCCTTCTGACCATTGTAGGATGACCCCACACACCGCCCCTAAGAGTGGGCGTATGTCTGCCCAAGCAGGTGCACCATGTTTCGATGCACTACGCCACACCTGATGATACTCACCCCAATACACCATAAGCCTATGCACCCTGTCACACCTAATAGATGCCCGCGGGTGCACCATATCTACCCTGCATCGTGCCGCACCAGATCACTAGACCTTGACCAGCCGTTGACCAACGTTTATCTGCTGTTGAATTTTTCTAAGAGACCCTACCCGAGGGTTTCTCGACGCTCTGAGTCTGTTGGCGTTATCCGTTTTGTCAAATTTGAAGCTGCTAAGCTGTTTTTAAGCATTTAACCTTTTGAATTCATTAAAGTATGTGATTAAGCGATACTTGTGGTATTAATTGATATACGAGGGTTATTCGGGATCAGATATCAGATCAAGTGGTTTATTCAGGAAGCTTGAATGAAAATTTTAGCGATATCGACTTAAGATTAGTACACCTCGAACTCTTATTGCTTTATGAGCGTCATAAATGTGGTTGCTTTATGTGTTAGTATTTGCAAAATAGGTAAACGATGAATAAGCATAAGTAGAGACCGATTTTTTGATATTCGATAATTATGAAATACATGATGATGTTGTGAATATGATGTGACTCATGGAGGCTTTAGAGATTGTGTAGGGTTGTTTGAGATGCTCGTATAATTATTTGATGATTGTTTGACTGATTGAAATAATTATGAGCCATGTATGATGATTTCTATGATGAGAGCATATGTCTAGGCGACTCATGATAGTGCCATGTGTTTATTTATCTCCCCTTATTGCTCGTACTAGCTTGTATGCTTATGTTTATGATTAGCTTAAAGTATAGTAGAGTAGATGTGTACCACTAAGGTTTGTAAGCTCGGTGCTCAGAATTGTTGTTTTCGTGCATAGGTTGATCGTTGGATCATGGGATCGAGGAGCACTATCAGTACGAGATTCCAACATCTGGTGTTTTCCAGAGTACAATAGTTGTGTTTAGTGGGCTATGTATTCATAGGACCTTACATGGTGGAGTCTGTAACTCTTATTGTTTTGAATTATTTTAATCAAATCTAATGTTCAAATGTTTTAAATCTAAATTGGAGCTCTTTTGTACCTTTTTATTTATTTATCTTTATTTTCAACTGTTGGCTTTAAATGTTTTTGAGAAATACCTTATTGGGCTAAACCTAATTTAAGTAATTTTAATGGTTTTGGTTTGAGCTTGAGGCCCAATTGTGACATTCAGGTCGGAGGTGTTACAACATTGGTATCGTAGCTTAGGTTTAGCCGGTTCTAGGAAATTCTAAGGTGGTATAGGTGTTTTAGTAAGGTGTCTAGTGAATACAAGCCCTTAAATTAAGTCCGTACTCCTTAAGACTGGAATCTTGATGGTGTATCCAATATTGTGATGCTAAGATGGTTACGATCATGGCTAAGAGGGTCGAGTTAAGTGTTGAGCTGCTCATGGGAGTAATTCTGGGGCTGGATCACCCCGGATTGTTGAGATGCGAGTTAATGGAATGATGCCAGAGTGGAGGATGTGTCCTCCTCTTGCCACCTAAATGGTGTCCTTATTGTGTGTTGTAGTCACCCCGAAGCCTTTGGATATGTTACAAGAGTTTGTCGTAAAGAACCTTTATCATTGTGCATGAATACCATTTGTGTTACGGATATGGATAAACTACTATCGAAATTGATCAATAGATGTATGTTGGTTGGAGGATCCTTTGTTTACTTAAAAAAAAGAGTCTTGTTGATACTTGGAGAGTATCATCTCCCTTCTCAGAGGCACTTCTTGGAGATAGTGGATTCGAGATCCACTAGTTCGTTAAAATATGGCCAAAGTTAGGCGTTCTACAAGTTTGATAGAGCCACCTTCTTGAGAGTTGTGGCACCTTGGAAATTGATTCGGCTAATCAAGCACGATGTTAGCCTGTAATGTCAAGAGTTGTGTTCGAGGCTTTGAGAGCCCGAGGGAACCCAACCTTTGGTAATGAGAATGTTGAACCGTTTCCCTTCTATCGTGAACTTCATAGTGGTTGTTTAAAGAATGGAATAATAGGGTTGTGAGACATGTTTGATCGTTCGATAGATGTCAATGTTCGTAGATCAACGCTCAAGAGCTTTCGGACTATCAACATATTTGTTTATGTTTCTTGGATGAGTCGTCATGACTTCCTCCCCGTCAAGAACACGAGTGAATGTTGAGGTAAGGCTGAGGGGGACGTCGGTGCCCATCGTCTTTGCTATAGGACACCAACCCAGTTGAGAAAGTCAGAGATTTTGTTGTGAATGTACAACTTGAACGAGATTTTTTTCTAAGTGTTTTGCCCAAGGGAGAATCGAGCTCGTTCGCTTGTAAGAAGTTGTTTCGTTAAGGTGGGGCTTAAATAGTTAATAGCTTGTTAAGTGACAGTGAGGGACCATTTCGTGTTTCCAAAGGTGGATGACTCATTTAACCAATTGTGAAGTACCTGCGAATTTTTTTGAGTTTGGTTCGAGAATGAGATGTTTACAGTTAATGTGTTAGAGGCTTATAGTTTAAAAATGAATTTTGGAATGAGGATTATTCTCTTTAGGATGTGTCATGGTAACGTTGGTTGTCTGCAGTGACGTTTGAGGTGTTTTAGCCATGATAAGGTAAGGGGCATCGCGTTGTCTCTCGAATGTAAGTTGATGCTTTTCATGACACGTGTGAATGTATAAAGAATATGGGAACATGAGCATTGGCAAGATGATTAACTTAATGACCTTGTGTGCCTAGGAGAGGTTGGTTACCGTGTAATCAGTTAAGAAAGCAAGGGTTTGAGACTTTGTAAATGCTTTTGATTTGTATCACAGTTTTCTTAGAATGAGCTGAAGAACATTGGTGGAGATCCAAGCTGCGTAAGACCATTTTGTTGTGACAGTGGTGCTGCGATTAAAGTCGAGTAAGATTTTAAGATCTTTAAGGATTTTTGTTGTACTGTCAAGGCTGTATTTTTTGCTAAAAGAGGGAAGGTTGCGTTTACCCCAATAATGTGAATTTTGGATAACTTTGGAAACCATAAAAAGTAGCATTTGATTGTAATTAAAAGGATACAGTGTTGTGATTGAGTTTAGGTCCGATGGTTTTTGATTGACTTCGAGATCTTATTGTGGGTGCTTTAGAGAAAAAGGTATCAAGGCAAGAGATTCCTCCTATATAGTACAGTGGTCAGTATATGATGAATTTTGAGAGCGATAATTGTACCAAGCTTTCGCCATGTGTTTTGAGAGACAATGTGGAGTCATGTCTGTAACACCCTCAATGTATATTCGATGATTAAATACACATTGAATATGTTACTAAATTTTTTAACTGATTTCATGACTTGTAATTTTTTTATTAAAACTAGTTTAGTAAAATAACTTTTCTTCGATTTTAATTAAATTACAAATCTATCTAGTGTCACCTAGTTTCGACCCTGAATTGGTTAAATAAATATTTTAGACAATTATTAACATGAAAATATAATTTAGGGTGTAAACTATGTGTGCTACCTAGACCCTTTCTTGATTTTAAAATCGCTACTCGATTAGCATTAACTATGTAATAATTATACCAAATCTGATTGCTAAGAGTTTAAAACCATACTATCTATCCATAATACTTTGGTTACAAGCCCACTTAAAATAAGTAAACTAACTTATAAGATTAGTAATACAAAACAACTGCAAATTTGAAATACGAGTACATGCCCACTAGACTAGGATGTAAATGTACATACTATTGCTTATAAGCAATAACTCGATTTTCAAAGGTGCAGCTCCTTCTTCGATAATACTAGCCCGGTCGATCTACGTGTATTACGAAACACACGCTAAGTATACCTTAGAGAGGCATAAGTATAACAACATAAACAATTAACATAAATATCACAATCCCTGCAAAAATGGTAAACGATTTCTCGTGCAGTTTATAAAATTTCATCATTTATCATAATAAAGGAGAAACTAACTTATTTCAATTAACCATGGTTGCATGTATATGTATTCAAAGTCATAATATCATTCTTACTTTATCGGTAATAAATATGATAGACTTACTGGCCTATCTACTTGCATAAAAGCATTTCATGAATTATAGCCCAAAGTACAATTTCATGTGAACCAACGGTATACGAGTCATCATAACGAAACTATAGTGTCTGCATCACCGTAGAGTCTGATGATGCGCACGTAATCGAGGACGTCCTTTGCTCCTCAATATCGCACCTTTTGTGCTAGTCGACACCGAAGTGTCTAAACAACACTGTAGTGTCTGCAACGCCATAGCGTCTGATGTCAACACCGAAGTGTCTGTAACGCATCGTAATGTTGGAATGCAGCTGCTAAGACTCTATGGATATCCAATTATACCAAAGACTCTCACACTAGTACTCGGGCATAACAATATAATATTTTCACATTCAATATCCAATCCGTCAATACCATCATTCATAATTCAGTAATGGGCAGTTCATAATTAATATCAAGGTCGACTTGTCACAAATCGTCCTATTTGAAACATGTCATACATGCATATAATGCACTCACCTGGACTATACAAAATATTGGGCCTCACTAAGCTAGTTCACTACTTTTTCTTTGCCTCTTTTATCTCGTGTTTCCTTGTCCTGCTCGAATGCTGCAAATTTACCCATCAAACATATACAATAACATACATGTTAGATTTTTTATCTAACACTGCTTAACTATAAAATACTAGTATAATTATTCGAATATAAAAGTTTTCCAAAATTTTCCCTTTTTCTCCCTTAGTAGCCGAATAGTCCATTTTGGTCCCTTGTGACCATTTTGCACCTTTTTGCAATTTATTCAAGCTTGAATCACAATTACTCCATAATTCTATCATTTTCCACTAACTTTTACTCAATGCCCTTCAATCCACTAACTTTTGTTAAAGTGACATTTTAGTCACTAATTCCACACAAAAGTTTACAAACTGGTACTAATTAATTAATCCAACATTTTTACAATTTTTCTCAAAATTTTTCTTCTTTTTTAGTCCTTGGCCGAATTGGTCACCACACCTTCCCAAGGTTGTTTTCATTCAAACAAAATTCTAATATGCTCAAAATGTTTTTTCAACATATATTCTTCATTTCCAAGAATTAACACTTAAAACCCCCATTTATTCCTACATGCCATATTGGGTGTCTAAGCTTTTCAAGGACTTTATTTTGGTCCTAATGCCATAATCAAGTTTTTAGAATCATAAATTATCCATATTCATCCTTAATTTCAAAACCCTAAATAAAATCCCAAATTATGAGGTTAGGGTTTATGTCTTTAAACATGAAATTAACCTAAATCTAAGCTTGATTTCAACTCCACAACACTTGATTTAATTAAATCAATCTTCAATCTCAACATAGAACATGAAACCCTATTTTCTCTCTCATCAATAACATGAACAAATATTCATAACTCTTTGTAAAATTACTATCAAATGAAAGAAAATTAAACATAGATTAATTTTCTATCAAAAACATACCTTGAATCTTGTTTGGAAGCCTTAAAAATGCCTAGGAAAAATTTTTGTGTATTTTCCCTTTCTTTCTTGGTGTTTTAGAAATGGAGGGGGGAAGAGGATGAACATATTTTGTTCATCTTTTATCTTATTAATTCCATGTGTATTTAATTAAATGAATATTAAATTCATTTAATTACTTGATTCCAAATAACCCTACAACTAAGTCTTATTTTATAGTTAGCCATTTTGTAAAAGTAGAACTAAGTCTATTTAGAATCCAACTAGAAATATTAAAATATTCATAAAAATAATATTTTATGAATTTTTCATGGCTTATGGAACTGTCTTTAAAATTCCAATTCGATTTGATTACCTGATAAGCACTTACTACGATTTTCCATTTTCCGAACTATCGGATTAAATCTGAAATTCTCATATTTCTAATTTCCATAAATAAATATTGTTAATATACAAAATATTCCATAATTTTGTAAAAATCAAAATCTTGAAATTTTGACTCGGACTAATATACTGATAATTTACTCGAAATCTTTATCGGATAAAATTCTCTTAATAATCCTTTGTCAGTTATCCATACAAATAATATTAACTCGAACTAATTTCTTTTTATCAGTCTCAAGTACTGACATGAGACCTTCCCAAGAGGTCACCAATCTTATTCCCTGAGCAAGCTTAACCTTGTAGTTCGATCGAAATTCGATATCTTATACTGCATTTTTATTTGAATCAAGTATCTATTTATCCCCTAATTGTTCGATCAAAAATAGATTTCTACATAAATCCCATACCAAAAATCTAATTATACAGATCAACTTCCTATAACATGTACTACTTATCTGTGAAATAAAAATATCTAATGGTAAAAATATTCCATCAGGTGCCATACTTTTCCCATCGAATTTCAACCAAATTTTGCAAGTACCCTATTTTGCTTACTCTCTATCACACAGTACTCTTAATTCTCAGAAACTCTTTTCCTAGAATCCATAATTAAAGAAATCCTAACTTTTATATTTTCTTATGTTAGTCAATAAGTTAGCTTTTAAGCCCTTATCTTAGTACTAAATGGCTCTTAAACAACTTAGCAAATTTTGGGTATTACAATTCTTCCCCCTTAAGAAAATTTGTCATCGAATTTTAAAACGTATCTGATTTAAATAATTTCGGGTACTACTTTCTCATTTTCTTCTCGGTCTCCCAAGTTGCCTTTTCCACTTCGTGGTTCCTCCAAAGGATTTTGACCAATGGAATTTTCTTATTTCTCAATTCTTTGACTGCATTCGATAAAATCTCCACTGGTTCTTCTTCATATGTTAAATCACGTTGCAATTCAATCTCTTCTGGAGTGATAACATGTGAGGGATATGATCGATACCTTCACAACATAGATACATGAAATACATCATGGATCTTGCTCATCTCTGGAGGTAAGGCCAGTTGATAAGTGACTGGTCCAACTCTTTTAAGAATTTCATAAGGTCCAACGAATCTAGGACCTAGTTTCCCTTTTCGACCAAAACGTAGTACTTTCTTCCAAGGTGAGACCTTCAGAAATAATTTATCTCCAACTTCAAATTCAACATCCTTTCTCTTCTTGTCTGCATATGCCTTTTGTCAATTCGTGGCTGCTTTGAGATTATTCTCAATAATCCTCACTTTATCTTCCATTTATCAGGTTAAATCAATCCCACCTGTTTTGGGTCAATATGAACATTTCGATCCTGTAATTCGAACCAATTAAGAGGAATTCTGCACTTTCGTCCATAAAGTACTTCAAACGGTGCCATTTTAATGCTTGTCTGGTAACTGTTGTTATATGCGAATTCAGCTAATGGCAAATACCTTTCCCATGATCTAGTGAACTCAATAATGCAAGCTCGCAACATGTCTTCTAAAATCTGGATCGTTCGTTCTGACTGTCCGTCCGTTTGTGGATGGAATGCAGTACTAAAATTTAATTTAGTACCTAGTGCCTCATGTAATGCTCTCCAAAACCTCGAGGTAAACCTCGGGTCTCTATATGATACAATCGTTACTGGACACCATGTAGTCGTACTATTTCTCTGATAAACAATTTTGCATATTTATCCATTGAATAATCCACACGAACTGAAATAAAATGTACAGACTTCGATAAACGATCCATGATGACCCATATTGAATCCTTTTTGCTGGGCGTAATTGGTAGCCCTATTACAAAATCCATAGTTACTTTTTCCCATTTCCACTGAGGAATGGAGATAGGCTGTAACAGTCCAGAAGGTACTTGATGCTCTGCTTTAAATTGTTGACATGTCAGACATTTTGCTACAAACTCTGAGATTTCTCTTTTCATTCCCGGCCACCAATAGCAGGTTTTCAAATCTTGATACATCTTATTACTTCATTGGTGCATAACTAATGGGCAATAGTGAGCTTCTGTTAAAATCTCTTTCTTCAATTCACCATTGTCAGGAATATAAACTTTTTCTTGATAGTATAAACAACCATCAGACTTGATTTCATAGTCTTGCTCTTCCCCAGATTCAGCTTGTTTCCTCTTTTCAAGGCATTCTTCATCTGAAATTTGCAAATCTTTAATGCAATCCAATAAGGCTAGTTTAAGATAAATTCTGCTACAAATGAACCATCATGTCTCAAGGATAATTGTGCATTCATTGCACGCAACACAGAGAACGTCTTTCGACTAAGAGCATCGGCTACCACGTTAGCATTTCTGGGATGATAATCAATAATCACATCATAATCTTTTAGGAATTCAACCCACCTTCTTCGTCTGAGATTCAGATCTCGTTGTGTCATCAAGTATTTCAAACTTTTGTGATCATTGTAGATATGACACTTTTCACCATATAAAATAATGTCTCCAAATTTTTAGTGCAAAAATCATTGCTGCCATCTCCAAGTCATGAGTCGGATAATTCTTTTTTAATGAGTTTTGAGTTGTCGTGATGCATAAGCTACAACGCATCCTTCTTGCATTAATACACAACCCAAACTATTATGGGATGCATCACTATACAGAATATACTCTTTTCTCGGCTCTGCTTGAATTAATACTGGTGCCTCTATCAAAACTTTCTTTAATCTTTCGAAACTCTCTTGACACTTCTCTGTCCATACAAAAGAAACACCTTTCCTTAATAGCTGAGTAAGTGGCATGGAGATGATAGAGAAGTTTTGGACAAATCGTCTATAATATCCAGCTAATCCCAAGAAACTTCTAACTTCCGAGACATTCTTTGGTGCTTTCCATTCAAGAATAGCTTGTACCTTCTTGGGATCCACTCTTATTCCATCAGTAGATACGAAATGTCCTAGAAAAGTTACTTCGAATAGCCAGAATTCACATTTGGAAAACTTCGCATAAAGATGTTTATCTCTTAATGTCTATAATACCACTCGTAGATGTCGATCGTGGTCATCTTCAGTCTTAGAATATACCAAGATATCATCTATAAATACCACCATAAATTTGTCCAAGTAGGGTTGAAACACCTTATTCATCAAGTCCATAAATACGGCAGGGGCGTTTGTGAGTCCAAACGACATTAGTAAAAAATCGTAGTGTCCATAGCAAGTTCTGAATGTTGTCTTTGGTATATCTTCTTCCTTAACTTTTAGCTGATAATAGCTTGATCGAAGATCGATTTTTGAAAACACGGCAGCGTCTCTAAGCTGCTCAAATAGATCTTCAATTCTTAGCAATGGATACATATTCTTTATCGTCACCTTATTTAGTTGTCAATAATCTATACACAATCGTAAAGATCCATCCTTCTTCTTTATGAATAATATTGGGCCTCCTCATGGCAACACACTCGGTCGAATATAGCCTCAATCTAATAACTCTTGTAATTGAGCTTTTAGCTCCCTTAATTCTGTTGGTGCCATTCTATAGGGTGCCATCGATACCGGCTCTATTCTGGGGTACACATCTATTCCAAATTGTACCTCTCTATATGGAGGTAACCCTGACAACTCATCTAGAAATTCTTGCACAGTTGGGATATCTTCCAATTTTTTGTTTGATGCTTGCGTATCCACCACATTAACTAAAAACGCTTCACACCCATTATTTAACATCCTCCGAGCCATCGCTGCAGAGATTACTGAGTTTAAACAATTGTTTCTTTCTCCCATTACAACCACCTCAAAACCATCCGGTCCTTGAAGTACTAATTGCTTCTTTTTACATTTAACATCTGCATCATATACAGATAGCCAGCCCATCCCCAAGATAATCTCAAATTCATGGAATGGTAGCTCCATTAAATTAACTAAAAATTCAATCTCTTGAATCACTAAGGGACAATTCTTACATATTTAGGTCACTCTAGCACTATGACCAAGCAGATTACTGGCAATCACATCACTACTAATAATCTCTATAGGAATTCTTCTTTTAGTAACTAGTTTGGGGCTAATATACGAATGAGTAGAACCAGGATCAATTAAAACAAACAATATTCACCAAAAAGTAAAACAATACCTACTATAATATTCGAATCATACTTGTCCTTATCTGTTCGTATATTATACACTCAAGCTGGGGTTTAGAATTCTCGTGTTGATGTCGCCGCTTATCCGACTTGGTTCGATGTTTGATCTTGTCTGGTTCCACCACGACCACGGCCCCTAGGTGGAACTGCTGTAGATCGCTCTGACTGGATAGGGTTTTCTATCTGTCCTCGCGAACATTCTCTAGCAAAATGTCCCATCTCACCACATCGCAGACAGGCTCCTGTAATAGTCCAGCAAACCCCTCCATACTTCTTTCCACAATGCTCATATTCTGGGTAAGAAGCTTTTTCTAACTTCTTTGAGCCTGCAGTAGAAATCTGAGAAGCTTGGGCTCTTTTAGAAAAAGGATTTCCCTACGTAGATCTAGTTCTAGTCTTGCTTTGTTGACGAGAACCTTTACCTCGCTTAAACTGTACTGAGACAAATAATTCTCCAGATCTTTTTGTTGATCGAGATGATTGAGCTCTGACTCGCTCTAGATAGGACATTTCCATAGCCTTTGCTCTATTTACCACATCTTGATAAACTGACAGGTTCATGCCTAATAGTAATTCCTTGGGTCTTGGATGAAGCCCCTCAATGAACCATTCGTAGTGAGAATTTTCAATCGGCTGCATATCGGCTTAATCGATTAAACTCTAACTCATACTCTTAAACTGGACGATTGCCTTGCTTGAGATCCAGGAACTACTGAAGCATTTCTCTCTTGAATTGATCACCAACATATTTGGCTTTAAATGCTTCCTAGAAAAATGTCCAAGTTACTTGTTCAGCATGTACCAGCTCTAGGGCATTTGACCACCATGTACGAGCATGTTCCCTTAGAAGAGATACATCTTCCTCTAGTTTTTCAGCATCAGAACAATTTAACCCGTCCAGCATAACCTTGACATCATTTAACCATAAGTTTGCGGCCATCGGATCACCTTCTCCATTGAACTCAGGTGCACCCAATTTCTTAAGCTCTTTAGCAGTCGATGCCCTTACTGGTGCAGGAGCCAGAGCTGGTGCATGTGGCTGCAACCAATTAATCATTACCTCTAATTCTTGCACTAACGCTCAATATTCTTGAACTGGAGCTCCCTACTGTGCAGGTGGCTCAGCTGGGGCAGGAGCTGGAGGTGGAACGTGTTTTTTACTTATTACTATCGCTATGAGCCTCTTCTGGGCCCTGGTGATCCGTTGCATGACGTGATCCCTCAGCGTCTGGTATTGTCTATTACAACATAACTAGAATCTTATTAATAAAGAGCCACATCAAATTATATAGCAATACATAAGTAACATAACATCCTAGGGGCATGTACACTTTAAACAAATCACATCAGACTCGATTTAACCTCCAGAATCGGCTAAACCTTTGCTCTGGTACAACTAAATGTAATATCCTCAACGTATATTCGATGATTAAATACACATTGAAGATGTTACTAAAGTTTTTAACTGATTTCCTAACTTGTAAATTTTTTTTATTAAAACTAGTTTAGTAAAATAACTTTTCTTCGATTTTCATTGAATTAGAAATCTATCTAGTGTAACCTAGTTTCGACCCTGAATTAGTTAAATAAATATTTTAGATAGTTATTAACATGAAAATATAATTCAGGGTGTAAATTATGTGTGCTACCTAGACCCTTTTCTTGATTTTAAAATCGCTACTCGATTAGCATTAACTATGTAATAATTATACCAAATTCCATTGCTAAGAGTTTAAAACCATACTATCTATCCATAATACTTAGGTTACAAGCCCACTTAAAATAAGTAAACAAACTTATAAGTTTAGTAATACAAAACAACTGCAAATTTAAAATACGAGTACATGCCCACTAGACTAGGATGTAAGTGTACATACTATTGCTTATAAGCGATAACTCGATTTCCAAAGGTGGAGCTCCTTCTTCGATAATACTAGCCCGATCGACCTACGTGTATTACGAAACCCACGCTAAGTATAACTTAGTGAGGCATAAGTATAACAACATAAACAATTAATATAAATATCACAATCCCTGCAAAAATGGTAAACAATTTCCCGTGCAGTTTATAACATTTCATCATTTATCATAGTAAATGAGAAACTAACTTATTTTCAATGAATCATGGTTGCATGTATATGTATTCAAAGTTATAATATCATTCTTAATTTATCGGTAATAAATACGATAGATTTACTGGCCTATCGACTTGCATAAAAGCATTTCATGAATTATAGCCCAAAATACAATTTCATGTGAACCTATGGTATACGAGTCATCATAACGACACCGTAGTGTCTGCATCGCCGTAGCATCTGATGATGAGTATGTACTCGAGGATGCCCTTTGCTCCTTATTATCGCACCTTTTGTGCTAGTAGACACCGAAGTGTCTAACAACACCGTAGTGTCTGCAATGCCGTAGCGTCTGATGTCAACATCGAAGTGTCTAGAATGCATCGTAGTGCTGGAATGCAGCTGCTAAGACTCTATGGATATCCAATTATACCAAAGACTCTCGCACTAGTACTCGGGCATAACAATATAATATTTTCACATTCAATATCCAATCTGTCAATACTATCATTCACAATTCGATAATGAGCAGTTCATACCCAAAATCTAAAATCCGATTTATCTTAGATAAATCTTTAAACTATGACAATGTATCATACATGTCACATCATTGATTCATAACATTCATACAATTATTAATTAACATGCATTTTAATTAATATCAAGGTCAACTTGTCGCAAGTCGTCCTATTTGTAACATGCCATACATGCATATAATGCACTCACCTGGGCTATACAAAATATTGGGCCTCACTAAGCTAGTTCACTACTTTTTCCTTGCCACTTTTGTCTCGTGTTTTCTTTTCCTGCTCTAATGCTGCAAATTTACCCATCGAACATATACAATAGCATACATGTTAGATTTTTTATCTAACACTGCTTAACTATAAACTACTAGTATAATTATTCGAATATAAAACTTTTCCTAAAATTTTCCCTTTTTCTCCCTTAGTAGCCGAATAGTCCATTTTAGTCCCTAGTGACCATTTTGCACATTTTTGCAATTTATTCAAGCTCACAATTACTCCATAATTCTATCATTTTCCACTAACTTTTACTCAATGCCCTTCAATCCACTAACTTTTGTTAAAGTGACATTTTAGTCACTAATTCCACACAAAAGTTTGCAAACTTGTACTAATTAATCAATCCAACATTTTTACAATTCTCTCAAAATTTTCCTTCTATTTTAGCCCTTGGCCGAATTGGTCACTTCACCTTCCCAAGGTTGTTTTCATTCAAACAACATTCTAATAAGCTCAAAATAATTTTTCCAACATATATTCTTCATTTCCAAGAATTAACACTTAAAACCCCAATTTATTCCTACATGCCATATTGGGTGTCGAAGCTTTTCAAGGACTTTATTTTGGTCATAATGCCATAATCAAGCTTGTAGAATCATAAATCTTCCATATTCATCCTTAATTTCAAAACCCTAAATAAAATCCCAAATTCTAGGGTTAGGGTTTATGTCTTCAAACATGAAATTAATCTAAATCTAAGCTTGATTTCAACTCCACAACACTTGATTTACTTAAATCAATCTTCAATCTCAACATAGAACATGAAACCCTATTTTCTCTCTCATCAATAACATGAACAAATCTTCATAACTCTTTGTAAAATTACTATCAAATGAAAGAAAATTAAACATAGATTAATTTTCTATCAAAAACATACCTTGAATCTTGTTTGGAAGCCTTAAAAATGCCTAGGAAAAAATTTTGTGTATTTTTCCCTTTCTTTCTTGGTGTTTTAGAAATGGAGGGGGAAGAGGATGAACATATTTTGTTCATATTTTATCTTATTAATGCCATGTGTATTTATTTAAATGAATATTAAATTCATTTAATTACTTGATTCCAAATAACCCTCCAACTAAGTCTTATTTTCTAATTTGCCATTTTGTAAAAGTAGAACTAAATCTAGTTAGAATCCAACTAGAAATATTAAAATATTCATAAAAATAATATTTTATGAATTTTCCAAGGCTTATGGAACTGTCTTTAAAATTCCAATTAGATCTGATTACCTAATAATCACTTACTACGATTTTTCATTTTCTGAACTATCGGATTAAATCTGAAATTCTCATATTTCTAATTTCCATAAATAAATATTTTTAATATCCAAAATATTCCATAATTTTGTGAAAATCAAAATCATGAAATTTTGACTCGGTCTAATATACTGATAATTTACCCGAAATCTTTATCGGATAAAATTCTCTTAATAATCCTTTATCAATTTTCCATATGAATAATATTAACTCGAACTGATTCCTTTTTATCAGTCTCAAGTACTGACATGAGAACTTCCCAAGAGGCCACTCATCCTATGCCCCGAGCACGTTAGACCTTGCAGTTCGATCAAAATTCGATATCTTATACTGCATTTTTTTTCGAATCAAGTATCTGTTTATCCCCTAATTGTTAGATCAAAAATAGATTTCTATATAAATCTCATTCCAGAAATCTAATTATACATATCAACTTCTTGTAACTTGTACTACTTATCTATGAAATAAAAATATCTAATGGTAAAAATATTCAATCAGGTGCCTATACTTGTCCCATCAAATTTCAACCAAATTTTGCAAGTACCCATTTTTCTTACTCTCTATCACACGACAATCTTAATTCTTAGAAACTTCTTTCCTAGAATCCATAATTAAAGAAATTGTAACTTTTATATTTTGTTATTTCAGTCACTAAGTTAGCTTTTAAGCCTTTATCTTAGTACTAAATAACTCTTAAACAACTTAGCAAATTTTGGGGTATTACATTGTGTTTGAGATGTGATAAGTGTTTGACTTGCCATATGTTGAGAGTCAAACATTGAATTTCTCAAAATTGTTGCGATGCTTTGATATTCATCAGTGGGAGTTGAATAGATGACTATGGACCTTGTAAAAGAATTGTGAGTGCACAGTTTCGTTGGGATTACGTTGAGTGATGATACAGTCCTTGGTGGGTATCATTTGATATTTTTGACAAAGGTGAGATCCAAATAGAAAGTTTGGTTGGTTTGTTTACGGGTTTGGTTGTACGACACTGCGATGTGTACATGTTACCTCTTGACGCAAGATTCAAGGTTTATGATGGAACCTTATCCCTTGGTGGGATTTCATGCGATGGCGGACCCTAGTGACGGTATAAATGACATGTTTTCCAAACACATGATAGTTTGGAGTGTAAGACTCTTGTATGAACCGAGTTAGTGAGAGCTACATTGGTTGTCGATATGAGTTATCATGCCGAGTTTAAGGTAAGTGCTTGAAGAAAGTTGAGACGCTATTCATTTTTAATAGTCTTGCACCGGGCAAGAAATGATTTTGATAAAGGATACCATCAGAGTTAGAGTCTCCTTCAGGGAGTTACCATGAGAGGAATCGTTTTGTTTGAATGCAACGACTGTTTAACCTCACGTTCTTTTAGATTATGCGGAGTTGTGAAAGGATTTTCTCATGCAAAAATATTTTGGGTTCTGCAGCATAAGTTAAGTTTCTTTGATGACGTTTTAGAGTGATGTTTTTTCGAGGTACTATTGGGTTTGTTCTATGGTTTAGGTTATACAACAAATGATGATGGATCTTCTTAAAAGAAATGGTCAGTTGTATTGGGATTGTACCGTTAAAAGATATGAGTTATAGTTGATAAGTATTGTGAGAGATCAGAGTAGTGCAGCGGGATATGTTTGAGAACGTTGGAAAGTTATAAAAGTTTTTGCACCTTCTTTGGTTTACTAGAATAAATTTTGAGGAGGAAATTTCTTTTAAGGTGAGGAGAGTTGTAACGACCCAGATTTTAGGTTAGTGAATTGAGTCTCGGACCCAGGTATTAGGCCTTATGTTTGGAGCCTAATTAAAAATATATGAATTTGGGCTTGTAGCGGAAAGAAAGATTGTGTGTGTTTATTTATTGTTGAAAAAAATAATAAGATAGTATTTATAAATAAAGGGTGGCTAATCGAATAGAGGAAAGAGGAAAAAAAAAGAATACATTTTTGGGAGAGAGAAAAAGGAGAGAAAAGTAGGGGGAAATTTCCAACCCCGATCTGCAGCCACTGAAGCCGTCGTAGGTTACACTACCGCCACCATCGTCTTCACCTCAACGAGATGAGTCAGCGTATGGTCCTCTCATCGCTGTCAGAGCCACCGTTCACTAGCGTAAGGAAAAAAAGTTTTGAAGGAGCTGATTCGACAAGTTCTAGCCATCACTGCCACAAATCGAGGCCACATCGTGCTCACTGGCTAGAGAATTACAGGACTAAAGCTTGCCGCCATCATTCGGCCATCGAAGAATGGCCCAAGAGCCCCTTGCGTCGCACGTAATAGTGGGTGTGCGTTTGCCCAGATGGGTGCTCTATGCTTCGGTGCACCGCGCCAAACCTGATGATGCTCACTCGGGTACACCATATTTACCCTGCACCACGCCGCACCTGAAAACTACCCACGTGTGTACCATATCTACTTTGCACCACGCCGCACTAGATTGTTGGACCTTGACCAGTCGTTGACCAAGCTTTGTCCATCTTTGATCAGTCGTTGGTCGACATTCACCGTTCATTGACTTTTTTTGGGGACCCTACCTGGAGGTTTCTCAACGTTCTGAGTCCGTTGGCGCAGTCGTTGACCGACATTCACCGTTCATTGAGTTATGGAATTAATTGATATACAAGGATTATTCGAGATCGGATATTGGATCAAGTGGAATATTTAAGAAGCTCGGATGAGGAGTTTAGCGATATCGACTTAAGATTAGTTCACCTCAAACTCCTATTGCTTCATGAGCATCATAAATATGGTTGCTTTGCGTGTTAGTATCTGTAAAATAGGTAGATGATGAATAAGCATGAGTAGAGACTGGTTTTGTGATATTCAATAATTATGAAATGCATAATGATTCCATGAATATGATGTGACTCGTGGAGGCTTTAGAGACTGTGTAGGGTCGTTTGAGATGCTCGTATAATTATTTGATGATTGTTTGACTGATTGAAATAATTGTGATGGCTTGTATGCTTGTTCAAATAGATTGATGAGATTTGATGGAAATTATACTAAATGGACTAATAATTGGTAATATTCGAATAATTGATCATAAAGTCAAGAATTAATATTAAATAATTATAAAGCGGGTAATTAATAGTAATCGAGTGGATGCATTAGTAAAAAAACCCTAATGACTTTCATAAGCTTTAGAGATCGAATAAAGTGTTGCAAGACCGTAATTCAAGAAAATGGTGTGAACCTGAGAATAGGGTAATAGTATGAGCTTTGGTTGTATCAGTATACGTTTGGGGTTTGCATTAGTACGGGTTGACCCTTATCGATACTTGTGGAGATCTAGAATTTCTAGTAAGCAATTTCAGTATCGGTACACGTGTGAGTACCAATACCCGAGGGTATCGTTTCGATACTCATGTTTGAGTACCAGTATCTGATGCGCTAAGTAATCCATAAGGCAAATTAAGGATGATAATTAATGTAAATATTAATAAGTGAGTTATGCCTTGATAAAAGAGATAACATGGATTAATGGCGACAATGAATTAGATTAATTATATATTTCTCCATAATGTATTAACAACTTGGTAATATAAAATAAATGATGTGATGATGATTAGCAACAATAGGGGGATCCTTGGGATCACGTTGCTTATATGCTGGGTAGGCATTTGGTTGGTTGAGTCTTCTTGATTGATGGGATCTAGATACCCAATGACAAAGTGTTGTAACACCATGGTTAAAGATGTCGAATGTACGTTCCTGAAGCTTTGTGGCACAAGGTCTTATTCGAAGATGCTCGACGAGAGACTCCAAGCATAGGTGTATATTCCCGAAGTTATATGGCACCGGGTCTCACCCAAAGAGTGTATGTTCTCGAAGTTGTGTAGCATCGGGCCTTACTCAGAGTGTATGTTCCCAAAGCTGTGTGGCACTGGGCCTAACTCCAGGTTTGTGGTTACGACTTTATGTATTGTTGCTCGGATGATCTGGTGTGATCCCGAGTATTGTTGGACCTTGTGGGCCATGTATGATGATTGCTATGATGAAAACATGTGTTTAGGCGACTAGTGGTAGCACCATGTGTTTATTTATCTCTCATTGTTGCTCGTACTAGCTTTCATGCTTATGTTTATGGTTAACATAAAGTATAGTAGAGTAGATGTGTACCACTGAGCTTTGTAAGCTCAGTGCTTAGAATCATTTTTTTCGTACGTAGGTTGATTGTTAGATCGTGAGATCGAGGACCACTATTAGTATGGGATTCTAGCATGTGGTGTTTTGTAGAGTATGGTACTTGTGTTTAGTGGGCTATGTATTCATAGGACCTTACATGGTGGAGTATGTAACTCTTATTATTTTGAATTATATTAATCAAATCAAATGTTCAAATGTTTTAAATCTAAATTAGAGCTGTTTTGTACCGGCTTATTTTTTCAACTATATTTTCAACTGTTGGCTTTAAATGTTTTTGAGAAATACTTGTTGGGCTAAACCCATTTTGAGTAATTTTAATGGTTTTGGTTTGAGCTTGAGGCCCAATTTTGACATCCAGGTCGAGGGTGTTACAAACAAAACGAACATGCCAAGGTGTTGCGTCCACGTCGAAAAGCTTTTCATCGGGAAATGCATTGAAAATTTACAATTTATTTCCATCTTCGATGCCTATTTCCAATCTCGAAAGATGATCGACAAATTGATTTTTTGACCCTTTTCGACCCTTTATCTCAATATTAAATTCTTGCAACATTAAAATCCATCGAATCTATCTTGGTTTTGCATCTTTTTTCATGAAAAGGTATCTCAAGACAGAATGATCAATAAATACTATAATTTTTTGCACCGACAAGGTAAGAACGAAACTATCAAAAGCAAAAATTACTGCTAATAGCCCTTTCTCAATAGTAGTGTAATTAATTTGAGCTTCAGTTAAAGTCTTACTAGCATAGTAAATTGCATGAAATACCTTGTATCTTCTTTGACCTAACACTGCCCCCATAGCAAAATCACCAGCATCGTACACGAGTTCAAATAGTTGCTCATAGTTGGGTGCAACAACGATAGGTACGTTCACAAGCTGCTTTTTAATTTTATTGAATGTATCCAGACATGCATCATCAAATAAAAACTTTATGTTTTGCTCCAAAAATAAGCATAGAGGTTTTATAATTTTCAAAAAATAACGAATGAATCTTCTATAAAATCCAGCATGGCCCAAAAAACTTCGAATGCCCTTTACATTAGTTGGTGGAGGCAATCTTTCAATAACATCCACCTTAGCTCTATCGACCTCAATTCTTGCTTTAGATATTCAATGGCCCAATACTATTCCCTCTATGACCATAAAATGACATTTCTCCCAATTCAGAAATAGATTAGTGTCTTCACATCGTTGTAATACTTTCCCAAGATTGTCGATGCAATGGTCAAAGTCATTCCTATACACCGAAAAATCATCCATAAAGATTTCTAAGGAATTGTCAACCATAACTAAAAGTATTTCCATCATGTATATTTGAAATGTGGTTGGTGCATTACAAAGACCAAAAGGCATGCGACAAAAGGCATGCGACGAAAGGCAAATGTCCCAAATGGGCATATAAACGTAGTCTTATCTTGGTCTTCTGGTTCAATAGAAATTTAATTATAACCAGAATACCCATCTAAAATAGTAATACTCCTAGCCCGCAAGTCGATCGAGCATTTGAACAATAAAAGGAAGATGGAAGTTATCTTTCCTTGTGGCTGCATTAAGTCTCCTACAATCCATGCAAATACACCAACCCATAAGAATGTGAGTCAAAATTAATTCATCAACATCATTACGGACTACGGTAATAACACTATTCTTGGGTACATAGTGGACTGGACTAACCTATGCACTATCAAAAATTACATAGATAATACCTATGTCCAACCATTTGAAAATTTCTTTCTTGACCACTTCTTTCATCTTTTCATTGAGTTGACACTACAGCTGAATAGATTGTTTGCCCTTATCATCCATCTTGATCTTATGTATACACAAAGATGGGCTAATGCATTTAATATCTGTAATGGTCTAGTAAATAGCACGTTTGTGCTGTTTCAGAATGTTTATCAACTTAGCTTCTAAAAATGCATCCAAAGTTGTGGAGACAATGATTGGAAGTTTGTCCACATCTCCAAGGAATACATATTTGAGATTAGTTGGTAATGGCTTCAGTTCTAGAGTAGGAGCTTCTTCATTCGATGTTTAAAACTAAGGATCATATGGTGTGCAAGATCTAAAGATTTAACCTGCCATTTATGTTGAACAAGAACAGTGAGCACTTCAACAATACTATTAAAATTTGGGAGGTCATCCTCTATCCTTGTCAGCGTAGTATCTTTAGTAATGAGAATACTAGTATCTTTAGTAATGAGAATACTACGATGATTCAAATCTTCTTGAATGATATTGTCAAGAATATCAATATGATGACATTCCTCTGTGTTTCTTCCAAGATCAACATTGAACATCCCAAAAGTAACTTGATCGTTATTGACCTGCATTGTGAGTTCTCCTTTTGATACATCGATAATCACTTTCTCGATTGCTAAGAATGACTGGCCAAGAATAATAGAGACATTCTTGGCTGCCTCACAGTTAAGAATAATAAAGTCTGGTGGAAAAACAAATTTGTCCAAATAAACAAGCGCACCTTTTATTTTTCCATTCAGATGAGTCAGAGATTTGTCTGCTAGTTGTAAAGTGACCACAGTGGGTTTCATTTCTCTAATGCCCAACTTCTGAAAAGTTGATGATGACATTAGATTAATGTTGGCCCCTATATCACAAAGTGCTTTACTAAAGTAGTGATTTCCTATAGAGTAGGGATGATAAAACTGCCAGGGTCTTTTATTTTTCTTGGTAGATGGGTTGATATGAGCATATTGCACTCCTTTGTGAGTGTAATGGTCTCTATAGCGCTGGGCTTTTTCTTTTTGGATAGGATTTTCTCTTTGAAATTTGCATAAATAGAAATTTGTGTAAGAGCATCTATCAATGGGATTTGCATTGTAAGCTATTGCAAAGTATCTTGAAAGAATTGAAATTGATTATCAGACTCAATGTTTTTGAATCTCTGAGGAAAAGGTGGAGAAGGATTATTTGTTGATTGTGTCGACGACTGAAATTATGTCGATAACTTAGATTGCAACGCAGGTGGTAGCGAAGTGATAACTGAAGGAGCTCCATCCTCATGCCATCCTCTATTCCATCTTTCAACACTAGATCAGTTTTTGAAGACTCCCCTCTCTCATGAGTAGATATGGATGCTTGTTGCATTGAGTCAACAATTTACTTGCCACTGTAGAGAGTAATTGCCTTGCAATTCTCTTTACCCTTTATTATCAGACTCTCGGTATTACTAAGAAGTATGCTCAGTTATCGAGAGTTCATGTCAGTAGCTAACTGCCCTAATTTAGATTCCAAAGTATGAAGAGTGACCTTGTATTATAGCTTCTATTTGAGATAAGTGTTCGTACATCATTTCCTAAGATAGAAAATGGATAAGATATGGATGATGGAGCATAGTAACTAGTCTATGGTTGTATCTGAGATGTTGTTCTATATTGTGATTGCACACCATACTTCGATTTTAGAGTTTGTGAAGAAGGATGTTGTGGTTGCATCCTATTCTGTTGTGACTACAATGAAGCCCGTGGTGTAAATTGTTGTTGCAGATAGCTAAAATTCCCTTTACGGACCCTAAATTCCCCTTCAAAAGAATTATTCTAAGAGCTGAATACTCCTAAATTTTGCACAAAATTGGAATTTCCCCACGATTGTCTATTAGTTGTGTGGTAAGAATTACCCATGGTATTGCCTCGCATGTTGCTAACATAGCTTGCATTTTCTGCATGATATGGGCAATCTTCATAGCTATGGTTCTCGCCACATCTCACAAGAGAAAATAGGAGTAGGAGTTTGTTGAGCTAGCTGAATAGGAGCAACATTACTTGTGCCCTCTATATTCTTGATTTTATTCTCTAAAGAAGAAATTTGAGCCTTTAGAGAAGAAATATCTTCCAGCTTGAAAACTCTTGAAGCAGCTTTACATGAAGCAACCCTCGAAATAGGATATTTAGAATGATTCAGAGCAAATTGCTCTAACCCACCACCAACAACACTGTATGTGCAATCAAGTAAAGGTCCATTAGATGATCCATCGACAAGATGTCTTGTGGCTTCATTCAACCCATTGTAAAAGGTCTCAATTTGAGTTTCTCGTTGAAGGCCAAGGACTTATATCTTTCCCATGTAGTGTGAAGAGTTTCATCGTCCAACTGATAATAAGCAATGATATTATTCTTCAGGTGTAAGGTTATTGTCGGTGGATTAAAGTGCAATAAAAACTATGTTACAAGATCATTCCATAATGTGATAGATCTAATAAGGAGTCCACGAAATGATGTGTGAGCTCTTCCCTGTAAAGACTATTGAAACAACTACATACGTAAGGCATCATCAGAAACACCTTGTTGACTGAAAGAAGTACAAATTAAAAGAAATGATTGAATATGTTCTCTAGAGTCTTCCTGTGGAAACCCGCATACTACCCATTTGAATTGATCATTTGGTACATGACCGGTTTCAATTCAAAATTTCCAGCTTGAATAGGTGGTCGCACCACTCATGGTTGCAAATCATCCAACGGAGGAACAACAACCTCTTGAATTATTCTGTGTTGGACTCATATGTGCAATGGTGGGTTTTTAGGATCATGAGGAATACCCTTATTGTTAAACTGTCTTGCCATCGCGCTTTGTTCTCGAAGTCTTCGTCTAAGTATTCGTTCTACTTCTAGATCAGGTACTGTCGACCGACTACTACTTGGCTAAAGCTTGAGAATTCAGTGCAAATATACAAGTAAATAATGCCAAGAATATGTTTTTTTGGTTGCAAATATACACGGTCAGCAAGTAATATAGTAGTGAGTTAAGTATCGTATCCATAGGGATTGTCTAGGAATTAAGTGCTATGATAATTACTTGTGAGTTGAACAAATGCATTGGCAATTAATTTCGAATTAAGAAAATGATTAAAGAAGATTGAAATAAGAATTCAGGCAGATTGGCAAACAAATGTGTCAAGATGATTGATTTGCATTGGCAATGGATGTTTAGATTTCATGCTAGCAAAGACATCAATTAATAACGTTCAACCTTGGTTTTTATTGTCGTGCAGATTTTAAGTTAGCATTGCCTCCGTCGATGACCATACTCTAAGTTTAATTACTTTTGACACCTATATGTCTATAGTGATATTTTCCAATAATTACCTTGGAAAATTTTTAATATTTAATCCTAAGGAGTAGATTCACTTTAGAAATAAGCTCATCTACTTGAACATCTTTTGTCAAATTTTCCCTCCTTAGTATTTGGCAATTAATCCTTATCTCCTAAGTATGTTAAGATATTAGAGGATAATGAGCATTCAATGCCAATTGTCGTATGACATAAAATATGATGAAATTAGGCACAAGCAAAATAGACAAATATGCCAAGGCATTCAATTATTAAAAAACCTAAATTTAAGTGTTCATCGCAAACACCCCAAGCTAACTTAAAAGATTAGTTCATGGCTGGGGAAACCAACAAAACCATATTGTTTTTAAACATCACCATCATAACAAAAAATAAATATAAGAAAAATAGACTAAAGAAGGAGATCTGTTGATGCAACTCTTCAATGGATCTAGAGCTCTTGGTCACTGCCTGGTTCAAACCATGGTTTGACCTCTTTCCTCTCTTTCTTCCTCACGGTGCAGCCCCCTTGCTCAATCGATGGACCTCTTTATATAGGCACTCATGGGTACCCTAATTAGGGTTTAGTTTTTTGAAAGTTTGTTACGCTTCATTGTAGGAGTGTTATTTTCTTTTTGAATTAGGGCTGACTTGGCTTTAACTCATGGCTAACTGACCGGGCATCAGACTTCCTTCTTTTGCCAACCAAGCTTGGCATTCTTCCTTCTTGCTTTTGCCAACTACGCTCGACATTTCTCTTTTGCTCCACCTGCTCTTGTCTTACCAAACCTTCCCACTGCAGCAAGAAAATACCCATTCACTCTGGCAATGAAAACTGCACATTCCTTAACTCTTAGATGTAAATGCATGAATCTACTAGGAAAATGCTCAAATATGTACCCAAAGTCAAGCAATAGTATGGCAATATACGCATTAAATTAGATCTTTTAAGGAGTTAACACTCCCCCAAACCTAGCTCATTGCTTGTCCTCAAGTAATGCAAAACTATAAACTAGAAAAGTAAAGTAAAATAAAGTACCTTGGAAAAAAATTTATGATTACCAACACAAGCTAGCAAGCAAAATCTGGCCCTAGTTCTGTCCTCAGATATCTCAGAGTAGTAATGCCAATAGATCAACAAATTCAAGTGCAATAATATAACTCTAACTTAGGGTCATGAAGTGTGTATGAAGTGCGGGTGGTTTACATCAAGTAACCTTCAACTCTCTTAGTGAAACTTTACTATCCAAACTCAGAAAATTGTTTTTTATTATTTTTATTCATCAAGGGTTTCTTTTCCTGGCATTAAATTTGGGTTCGCGTCATAATGTTGTTTGGCGTGATAAGTAAGATAGAGCATACCACGAACCCCTATGTTAATCCAGACTTCATCACTAAGCTAACACATTACACTCATACCCTAAAGTTTTTGTTAGCCTGAGAACTAAGAGGGAGCAAACCACAAAGCCCCAAGTTACATATTGTCTCTAAGGCAGAGGAGTGTTCTAATTCTTTTTCTTGCCTTTGGTAAAACATTGTTGTCTTATTCTTTATCTTTACCCTGGCAATTTTTTTATTTTGAGTTTGGTTTCAATAATCCTAAGTTTGTCTTAGGAACTAGTAGATGCATACTACATGTTTAAGTAAAACTAAATTTCCCTAAGCTAAAGATCAATTACCAAGAAACTTGGCAATACTAAATCTAATAGCTCATGCTGAACTGCAGATCTAATTTCATCATCAAACAGGGCACACTAGTGCAAAATCTAACTATGCTAGCAATGTGTTGGCAAAATTATCAGTTCAAAATCAAGCCGTGGCAAAAAACAATTCTAATGGTTTGGTATGCATGGTTCTACCTAATCTACATGGCAATCACAAAATGCAAACAGAAACATAAAAATGAGTATCATGGCAATAAATGTAAGGCAACACCCCCCAAATCAAAGGTATTCATTGTCCTCATTGCATGAGAACACATATAGACAAATGCAATAAATTCTAAAAATGAAAAATATGAAACTAAGGACATAAGGGGAAGATGACTCCCTTTTGAAATGTTTTGGGCGAGAGACGCGAGTCTTTCTCTTGATGTAGGATCCTCGATTTGGTACCACCGATTTCTTTATCTTCAATTATGACTTTGGGGCAGTAGTAGAGGCCTTTATGTCTTGCAAGACTTCCTCAATTACCCTCGCCGTCTCAGATATGATAGGAGCTGCAGGGGAGGCTAAAGATGCTAGAGCCACTGGTGGCAAATCAATCTTGGCAGGCACATTATCATCAGACTCCTACAAAGTCTTAGTACTAGTAGAATCTACGTGGGCAGGTGATACTGGTACTGTGGCATCAGATTGCTGGGTTGGAGTATGGGCAGACTAAGGTTTGGTTGGCATTTCTTTCGGCATATTAAGCTCAATTGGGAACTCTGTATACGGCGGCAAATGATTGGTGGACATGCCCTCAAAAGTCATCCCCAGGGCATGGTCTCTAGCCTCAGCATATTGCCAAAATGCCAAGTTTTACTCCTCAACTTTCTCTAACTTCTACATAATGAGTTCTTGGTGCTGATATATATGGGAAAGAAATTTTATCGCATTAGCTGGAATTTGTGCGGAAGGTTCTGCCTTGGGTGTCTTGGCAACAGATGTCACCTAGGAAACTTTTCCCTTGCCCTTCTCTCTTACCTCCCTAGCAATCAACTACCCCCAAAGAGCCAAAGTGATAACTCCCTTGCATTGCTGGATGTTGTCGGTGTCAAGCGTGGGCACCTTATGTTGGATGAAGAAGGTAGAAATGATGGAAAGATAGATCAAACTACCAAAATAGTTGTCGGCGCACTTGTAGGTCTCATCGATGATTAGCTGGCTAACATTAAGCTTCATCTCCATCATGATGGAGTGAAACAATACCATCCTATCCTTCGACATCATCTCATTATGGGTGGTTGGCATTAATCAGGCTTTCAAGAAATGATTCCACCCTCGTAGCTGTGGTTTTAAGCCAATCTCTTCGTAATCCTCTTGCCCTTGGAAGATACATTCCACTTTGTGTTCGACTCGTACAAATATTTTAAGAGAAGCTGGAATTTGGCTTTATTAATAGACTCAGCAAATGCCGAGTGCTCCTTCCCCGCACCATCCAAACTAAACATGCGATTAACATACCCCTCATCAAATTGAATATACTCACCACGTACGAACACAAAAGTTGAGGCCTTGGTGGTGAGGTAGGCATAGAATTCCCAGACGATGGTTGAGTGTACCTCCCCAGGCTGAAGGCAAAAGACCTCCTACTTGTGTTTCTTAACGATGGCAATCACCTTTGGTGAATACCCCAAGTTGGGCTCATTCTTGAATTCAAACCTTTTTTATAGCAAAATGTTCGCGATGAGTAGTTCCCCTCATACTTCTTCTGTGTCTCATCGTTGAAGAAGATTGGGGGCGGGACTAATGAAGATGCCATTGAAGAATTTGGGAAGAACGGTTGATCGATTTTGAAGAAGAAAATGATATGGGTTCTTGAGTTTTCTTGCCAGTTTGAAAGAAATGAAGGGGAAAAGTTCTTGTTTTAGGGAGAAATAGGAATTAAATAAGGGTTAAGAGAGATGATTGGGATGGTTTAAGGTAGAGTTGGTGGGGATAATTATGAGTTTACAGTTAAGGTGTGTATGGGGAGTGGGATAATGATGAGTTTGGGCGAGTGGGCGAGTGACAGCACGGGAAATGGAGCACATCTAAAAATAGGTTAAATTTTTAAAGTTTGAAATTTTAAGATGCGTGGCTAGGGTTTCCTGCTTAGCAAAGAGTGAATCTCCTTTAGGTCTAATCTGAAAATGGTCTACATGTTATCTAGTCTTGTTATGATGGATGTCTGAATGCCAGCCTGTCCCGGAATACTGCCTTGGCAAAATTACTTGTGCTAACACTCACAAAAACCTTTCAAAATAGAAGAAGAAAAACTAAAATAATTAAACTAACATACAAAAAAGAAAATGGTTATCCTAACTATTTACAAGGATTAAACTGAGATGCCAAACTTACTTAATCTCCTCAAGGAGAATGGTCTCCTTGGCATTTTTTCTGATTACCTTCCCAATAATGCTTTAGTCTCTAGCCATTTACTTTGAAAGTTGTCCCCATTTTCAAGTCTTTGATGTTTGCTGCTCTATGAGCATAAGGCTTGACAACTTCAAAGAGTCTTGACCACATGGATTTGAGTTTACCTAGAAACAACTTGTAACGCCCAGAATTTGGGCCTGGAAGTTAGTTAGGTACATTAGACAGTTCATGTGAACCAGATTAGTCGGTTAGATCTAGTTTTGGGAATTAATTCATAATAAATATTTTAACATGAAATAAAATATGGGAAAATGGTGGAAAACATTTAATTATTATTTTGAGTGTTTTGGTAAACTCAATTTGATAAAATAAGGTTTGATTTATGGACATTTTGTCCAAGTGACTAAAATGTAAAGTTTGAAAACTATTTTGGTGACTAAATCATAAAAGGCTCAAAACTTAAAATCTTTAGGGAGCTATTAAGTCAATTGGTTTTATCAGACTTTTTTCCTTAATTTGGCTATTTTAAATTGATTTTAAAAGTTTTAATAAAAATGAATTAAAAGGTATTTAATTAATTTGTTTTGGATTTGTTAAAACACTTTCTCACGTAACTACTTTTTCTCCCAATCTTTTCTCTCAAATTCTCAGCAACCAAACTATCTTTTCTTTTCTAAAAGTCTCATAAATCAATCTTTTCAATCCTACTTTTGATTTCAACAATTGATTCCTTTGTTCTACTTTGGATATTCTACTTATGCTTTGGAGATTTCATCAAAATCAAGTCAATTGAGGAAGGAGTCTACCATTAGAGGTGATTTTCATTTCTCTCCTCTAATAAAAGGTTCTTTATTGAAATTCCCAAGTTCTTAATCCTTTGAAATTGATTTATATTATGTTTTAATGATTAAATCAAGATTTAATAGGTTAATGTTAATTTTGTTAGGAAATTGATGTAGTTTGGTTATTGATCTGAATCATTGCAATCTTGATTGGTTTAGATCATGTTTAAAGTCTATTTTGATGATATTTAATGAGATTTATAAAAGGAAACCCAAAACTAGTTGAATTGCTAATTTTCTAGGTTGTGAGTAGTTAGTTTTTGAAGTGTTTGTGGTGTTATGATGTTGTTGGAGATATAAGGTGAGGTTATGGATTTTTTTAGATTTTGATTGATGTTGTTAATTTGTTCGAATCATTAGGTTATGGTTGGGCTTTGTTTAGATTTAAATCGAAGTGGTTTTCGGAAGGCATATGGTGGTGTTTAGTAATGTGATGTTAAGGATTAAGATTGTCGGGATTTTATATGCATAATGATGTATTAATCCTCGGTTATTGTGTGAATAAAATAGGGGAGATTGATCCTACAGTGATTGACGAAGATTTGGAATCGTCAGACGCTTAATTTCACATTGGCAAGTGAAGCTTTGTGTTGTCGTTGAGTGGAAACGAGATTTGCAGCTTTGTAAAGGTTTGAAAGTGCTTTTGGGAGTTTAGATTAAGCTTGAAATGCTTTTCCAAGATCAGAAGTAAGTATTAGATGATTGCACTCTCAATTTCGATTTAGCAATGTTGATTTTCTCATGCCTATGTTTATGATGTGATACCTACTATTATATGCATGTTTTAAAAATGGATTATGATACAAATAATCTTATATTGATGATATTTAAGCATGGTAATGATTTTGTGGAAAGGATTTCGATGATATGTAATGCATGGTTTGTTGCATTGGAAATTGGTTTAAATGATGGATATGAAAAACAATGAGGTATCATGTTAAATATGGAATATATTGGCAAGTGACAATGATTAAATGTTATCGGATATAGTTGGCACGCCATAGGATTTAAAGTGCACTATAATAAGTCACCTTATGTGTGTCGAGGGGTTTTGATTGTATAGTTTTCTCCATCATCGGTACCGTAGCGGTCGAGGGGTTATGATTGTACCATTTTATCAGTTGATGGGTATTATACATCATAACTGTCAAGGAATTTATTATATTGTTTTCTCCTGTTAGATGTATGTTTAAGTGGTCTAAGGAACCACTTGTGAAATTCGTGTATCCAATGTGTTTTGATAAAGGAAAGGTTTGGTTTTGGGTCACTTGAGAGTCAATATATGAATTAATGTATCATGATGAAGGAATTATGCTTTGCATAATGTGGGAATTATGCTTTGCATAATGTGATTTATACATGTTTAACTCTTTAAGCTTTGCTAATGGATGAATAAGCATGTAAAGGCTTAAATTGAGGTTTTGCATATGGGATTATGCATGAGATTCATGATACATGTTTTGCATATGGTTTAATATGCATGCTTTGGAAAAGGTAAAAAGGGCATGAGATGTTCTGGCATGATGTTCATAATGTGTTTTGACTCAAATGGTTTTCAAAGCAATGATGAGTGTTTTTAGAGCACCCCTCACTAGGCATTATATGCTTACTCTCTCCTTTCTCATCATTGTAGAGAAGTAAGCTTCCGGCGCAGCAAGCAAGTAAGGGGGAATCCAAGAATCAATTTACTTCAAGTACAGTTTTGTAAATAAGTTTGTAATAATAATGGGCAATGTGACTAAGTTGTAATTGGGATGGTTGTTTTGCTTACTCCCTTTTTTGGACATGTTTTTTTTGGTATTTTGGACTTGTATGATGTTATATGGTTTGTTTTGAGGGTTTGGGATGTAAATTGCATGCTTTGGTAGAGACCATGCCTATAGGATCTATTGATTGTTTTGCTATGGATTGATTGTTTACCTAGCATGCTTGGACGGTTGTGGAAATGATGTTAAAAATGTTATATGATGTCTGTATGATGTTTGAAGCATGTTAGACTGAGCCTAAGCGTCATATGTTTGTCTAAGAGGTCATTATAGGCCCAGTCGTACCGATACAGGTACTCTGAGATCGGTATGCAGGTCTGATAAGGCTCAAATTGGGGAAAATAACAAAGAGGTATCGGTACGAGTAGTCACCGTATCGGTACACCTTTGAGAAAGTTTATGATGGGATCAGTACGCGAGATACGGTATCAGTACGGGTTTTAGCTACTGAAATCCTCTGTTTTTTGAAATATGCAATAGGGATCGATACTCGTATGGTCATACTGATACAAATATGTCAGTTGACTCGTATCGATATGGTGCAAGCCTTATCGGTATGGGGTTAGTTAATTCTGGTATTTTCATGTTGTAGTTTGGTTTCTTTGGAAATTGGTCAATGTTTTGTACATTACTCGTTTCATGATGACTTTGAGAACCAGTCATGCTGCAATTTCACACAAAGGCATGAAATGAAATTAATTGAAGGTCGATAACATTAATTTGTAATTTGATTATTTAATTAATAAAATTTACATTTTGGTCCCTAAAGTGTTAAGTCTTGCGAATTGAATGCTTGTTTCGTCTTTCGCTGTTGTACATCACATCTTAGGGTTAATTAAGCATTTAGCCAAGATAAAAAGAAAAAATATGGACCGATTTTAGGTTATTAGTTTGGGTTTGCTTTGGCAAACCTAATGTGACGTCCTTGATTCGGTCTTGGCTGCTAGGTCGAGCCAAAAGGGTTATATAACTTGAACTTTGAATTCAGCAACAACACTTTTTGCCCAACTTCAAACTGTCTTGGCAATATTATGCTTTCATGCCACCTCTTTGTCTTTTCTTTATAAAGCCTAGCATTTTTATAGGCTTGTGTGCTACACTTCTCCAACTCATTTAAGTCTAACAAACGCTTCTCACCTGGTGCCTTCCATTCAATATTCAACTGCTTGGTTGCCCAATAAGCTTGGTGCTCTAGCTCTACCGAAAGATGGCATGACTTTTCAAACACAAGCTTGTATGGGAAAGTCCCTAATGGCGTTTTGAAAGCTGTTCTGTATGCCCACAAGGAATCATCTAGCCTCAATGACCAGTCTTTCCGAGTTGGGTTCACAGTTTTCTCCAAGATGGTCTTTATCTTATTGTTTAAAATTTCTGCCAGACCATTTGTTTGAGGGTGATAGGCATTCCCAATTCTTTGTTGGATTCCATACCTGCATAGAGCTTTAGTGATTAAATGGCATTTAAAATGGGTACCTTCATCATATATGATGGCTCTAGGGGCACCGAATCTGGTAAAGATATGCTTGTGTAGAAACTTGGTAATGGCCTTGGCATTATTTGTTGGGAGAGCAATAGCTTCAACCCACTTTGAGACATAATCTACTGCCACAAGTATGTATAAATTGCCAAATGATAGAGGAAATAACCCATAAAGTTATCCCCCATACATCGAACAACTCCACATGTATGATATTTTGAAGTAGCAATTGATGTCTACTAGAAATATTTCAAGTTCGTTGGCACCTGTCACATAACTTGGCAAAATAATGGGCTTCTTTGAATAGCATTGGCCAAAAAATCCTAACTGTAACACTTTGGCTGCTGTCTTCATTCCAGCAAAGTGTCCTCTATATGGTGCTACATGGCAAATCTGAAGAATGTTTTATTGTTCATCCGCTAGCAGACAACGATGAATGATTTGGTTAGAACATTATTTGAACAAGAATTGCTCATCCTTATAGTATTATCGAATATCTCTTAGAAATCACTTTCTGGCCTTTCTTGACAAGTTTGGTGGCATAATATTGTTGACTAGGTAGTTGACTGTGTCAACATACCATGGAATGGTAGTGGTCACAAGCAATTGCTCATTAGGGAAGTCATCTATAATCACTGCGGTGTTGCCATTATCATAGTGGTGCTCTAATCGAGACAAGTGATTAGGCACTAGGTTCTCACTCCCTTTTTTATCTTGTATCTCAAGATCAAACTCTTGTAACAAGAGTGTTCATCGGATCAATTGGGGCTTGGCATCTTTCTTGGACAGGAGGTATTGATTGTCGGTGGTCTGTGTACACCACAAATTTACTACCTACAAGGTAAGATTTGAATTTTTCGAACACAAAGACAACTACAAGGGACTCATTCTCAGTTGTTGTGCTATTAAGCTGGGCTATATTCAATGTGCGGCTGACATAATAGATGGTATGAAAAATTTTGCGACGCCTTTGTCCTAACATAGCTCCAATGGCATAGTCGTTGGCATCGTACATAAGTTCAAACAACTCATTCCAATCTGGTGCCATGACTATGGGGGTATTAATTAACCTATCTTTCAATTCGTGAAAAGCTTTCAAACAAGAATCATCAAACGCAAAAGGGGTATTATGTTCCAAAAGTACGCATAAAGGTTAAGAAATCTTTAAAAATCCTTAATAAAACAATAATAAAAACATGCATGTCCCAAGAAACTTCTAATACCTTTGACACTTGTGGGTGGTGGCAATTGTTTGATTATCTCTACCTTTGATTTGTCTACTTCCAGTCCCTTCTTGGTCACTTTATGTCCGAGAACTATGCCCTCCTTCACCATGAAGTACCATTTTCCCTAGTGTAGAACCAATTTGGTTTCAATGCATCTCCATAGAACAAGCTCTAAGCTCTAAAGGCATTCCTAGTAACTTTTGTAGAAGATAGAGAAGCCATCCATAAAGACTTCTAAGTTATTCTATATCATATCCGAGAAGATCGACATCACACAACGCTGAAACGTTGCTGGAGCATTACACAATCCAAAAGGCATCCTTCTAAAGGCGAATGTCCCATATGGACAGGTAAACATAGTCTTCTCCTGATATTCTAGAGCAATGGCTATTTGATTATAGCCAGAGTAGCCGTCCAGAAAGCAATAATATGTCTTCTCTACCAGTCTATCCAACATCTGATTAATGAAGGGCAACAAAAAATGGTCCATCTTGGTGGCATTATTTAACTTCCTATAATCCATGCACACCCTCTAGCTCGTTGTAGTATCCTATTATTGGATTAGTGACTAAAACGTAAAGTTTTAAAGTTTGGTGACCAAAGTGAAAAATTGAGAAAAGTTCAAGGACCAACATGGCAATTTTCCCAATAATTATTTTCATTCTATAAATAAATAGATCATCTAGGGGTGTGGATCGAATATAAAAACTTTGGTTTGATCTGATGTTTCTATTATTGGGAAATTACGATTAAAGTTTAAGTGTCATTCGGGTTATCGTATGAGCTCGAAATTTTATAAAAATTTGAAGGAAGTCTTAGGAAGACCCGAAGAGCATAGCATTGAAGTTTTGAAAATTGTGCTTGATCGATTTAGATTCGATTTAACACGGTATATGAAATAATGCATAAATGGCATTTTGAAGAATATAAAGATTCATTAAGGGCAAAATAGTCATTTTACCCAAACTTTTTAATTATAATTGATTTGATGATAAGGTTGAGTATAGGTGTTGACTCATAATTGGTTATAAATGGTAATTTTACTATGAAGAAAGATTTTTGTTTTAAATTAAAGAATTAATTGCCATTTTGCATTAAAATAAAAGATAGAAAAAGCTAGAATTTTGCTCATCTTTCTCTCAAGTTGGCTGAACCTCAAGGGGACTAGGTAAGAGAATTTTCAATTCAATTTTTAGCTTGATTTACTTGATTTTTGGCTAGAGACATGAAACAAGGAAGTGATCTCCATTGAATTCTCTATCTTTTGGCATAAGTTTTGCTTAGTTTCCATGTCTCTAGGTTGAGATTGATGATTAGGGTGGTTGAAGAACATGTTAGGTTTTCATGTTTTAAGGTTCAATCAAGTTGGAAATGGTGTTGTAGTGTTGTTTCTATGCTTGAAATGATAAAAATATCAGGAAAACCTATAGGGACCAATTCGGCTATAAGAAGAAAATTAGGGGAAATTTTGTAAAAATTTATTTGGTGATGGAAATGGTTAAATGATGTTTTCTAAGTTGAATTACGTGGTTGGAATGAAGAAAACATCATTTCAGGACCAATTTGTGAATTTTGCAAAGTTGGGTGAAATAAGTGAGAAACTTGAAAATATTCAAGAAGCATGGTTATGTTGTTTGCTATGATACAAGGATCATTTTGGTATTAAAAATTTTGAAAATTGAGGTGAAATGTGAAAGTTTCCAAATTTTAGATTAAAAACCCTAAGAGAGAAAATTTAGGGTTTAAGGTGAAATTATCAAACTCTTGGTTGCAATATGCAATTTGAGATGAGATTAAAGTTTAGGAAGCATTGTTGTTGCAAAGAAGTACTTGGTTGAAAATGTTAAATTTTCCAACTTGATATGTACATGTATGAGTAAAGGTTGGACATGTACTTAAAGTGGCTTGTGTTATGTATTTAATGTACATACAGATAACAAACAGGTTCGAGATCAAACGAGTGAAGAAAGAAGATAGAAAGTGCAATCGAGCTTAGTGAGGCTAGTATAAATTATACTTTTGAAAGTGTCACGGTGAGTGCAATGCATGTATAGCATGATCTTTATGTCATTCATCATATAAGTGACATGTTAAAAATATGCCAAGAATTGAAAATCCATGCATGGATCACTATTTATTCCTGGAATGTTATTTTGGATATGAATTGGTCAATATGTATATATGTTGTCATGTATGAGATTATGATTGAAATAAAGCCCAAAGTATGAGATAGGAAATTAAAAGTATAGTTGGATATCCATAGAGTCATAAACAGCTGTATAAACATTTTAGCACTCCTGGTAGAGTGTAATTTATTATAAGCACATCAGGTAAAGTGCAAATTATTTACAAATTGTATACTCCGGTCAGTATACAGAAGCACTTCGGTGCTAAGCACTTCCAGTAAAGTGCACATAATATACTATACTCAAGTAAGTATATGGGCTGACTCGTGTACAAAGATTTCCTTAATTCAATACTTGGGCTAAATGAATTGAAAAACAGGATAAAAAGGACCAATATGGCAATTTTCCCAATAATTATTGGATTATTTAACTTCTTGTAATCCATGCACACCATCTAGCTCGTTGTAGTATCCTATTATTGGATTAGTGACTAAAACGTAAAGTTTTAAAGTTTGGTGACCAAAGTGAAAAATTGAGAAAAGTTCAAGGACCAATATGGAAATTTTCCCAATAATTATTTTCATTCTATAAATAAATAGATCATATAGGGGTGTGGATCGAATATAAAAACTTTGGTTTGATCTGAAGTTTTTATTATTGGGAAATTACGATTAAAGTTTAAGTAGAATTTGGGTAATCGTATGAGCTCAGAATTTTATAAAAATTTGAAGGAAGTCTTAGGAAGACCCGAAGAGCATAGCATTGAAGTTTTGAAAATTGTGCTTGATCGATTTAGATTCGATTTAACACAATATATGAAATAATGCATAAATGGCATTTTGGAGAATATAAAGATTCATTAAGGGCAAAATGGTCATTTTACCCAAACTTTTTAATTATAATTGATTTGATGATAAGGTTGAGTATAGGTGTTGATTCATAATTGGTCAAAATCCAAGGGTGAAATGGTCATTTTACTATGAAGAAAGATTTTTGTTTTAAATTAAAGATTTAATTGCCATTTGGCATTAAAATAAAATATAGAAAAAGCTAGAATTTTTCTCATCTTTCTCTCAAGTTGGTCGAACCTCAAGGGGACTAGGTAAGAGAATTTTCAATTCAATTTTTGGCGTGATTTACTTGATTTTTGGCTAGCGACATTAAACAAGGAAGTGATCTCCATTGAATTCTCTATCTTTTGGCATAAGTTTTGCTTAGTTTCCATGTCTCTAGGTTGAGATTGATGATTAGGGTGGTTGAAGAACATGTTAGGTTTTCATGTTTTAAGGTTCAATCAAGTTGGAAATGGTGTTGTAGTGTTATTTCTATGCTTAAGAATCTCTTGGAAAACCTATAGGGACCAATTCGGCTATAAGAAGAAAATTAGGGGAAATTTTGTAAAAATTTATTTGATGATGGAAATGGTTAAATGATGTTTCCTAAGTTGAATTATATGGATGGAATGAAGAAAACATCATTTCAGGACCAATTTCTGAATTTTGTAAAGTTGGGTGAAATAAGTGAGAAACTTGAAAATATTCAAGAAGCATGGTTTTGTTGTTTTCTATGATACAAGGATCATTTTTGTATTAAAATTTTTGAAAATTGAGTTGAAATGTGAAAGTTTCCAAATTTTAGATTAAAAACCCTAAGAGAGAAAATTTAGGGTTTAAGGTGAAATTATCAAACTCTTGGTTGCAATATGTAATTTGAGATGAGATTAAAGTTTAGGAAGCATTGTTGTTGCAAAGAAGTACTTGGTTGAAAATGTTAAATTTTCCAACTTGATATGTACATGTATGAGTAAAGGTTGGACATGTACTTAAAGTGGCTTGTGTTATGTATTTAATGTACATACAGATAACAAGCAGGTTCGAGATCAAACGAGTGAAGAAAGAAGATAGAAAGTGCAATCGAGCTTAGTGAGGCTAGTATAAATTATACTTTTGAAAGTGTCACGGTGAGTGCAATGCATGTATAGCATGATCTTTATGTCATTCATCATATAAGTGACATGTTAAAAATATGCCAAGAATTGAAAATACATGCATGGATCACTATTTATTCATGGAATGTTATTTTGGATATGAATTGGTCAATATGTATATATGTTGTCATGTATGAGATTATGATTGAAATAAAGCCCAAAGTATGAGATAGGAAATTAAAAGTATAGTTGGATATCCATAGAGTCATAAACAGCTGTATAAACATTTTAGCACTCCTGGTAGAGTGTAATTTATTATAAGCACTTCAGGTAAAGTGAAAATTATTTACAAATTGTATACTCCGGTCAGTATACAGAAGCACTTCGGTGCTAAGCACTTCCAGTAAAGTGCACATAATATACTATACTCAAGTAAGTATAGGGGGTGACTCGTGTACAAAGATTTCCTTAATTCAATACTTGGCTAAATGAATTGAAAAACAGGATAAAAAGGCTTGAAAGCTTGATGATGAATATGGCAACGTTATTGGTAAGAATCAAAGTCATTACCATGTGATATATATTATTATACATATATCATGTCATATGTGCTAGTAAGCATAAAATGGTAAGTGATCATATGCATTTTTATTTTATTATATTGATATCTATGTTAAGTTGCATTTGAATTAAATGTTGTTTCATCACGAAGTATATGCTTAGCGTATGATGAATTTCATGCGTAGGTTTTAAAGAAGTTTCGAGGGAAGAGTAGCCGAGCATCACTTTCATATTTTGGGAGGTATATCTCCATACTCATAGTAATGTAATGACATCCATCCTTTCTTTTGGAAGTATACTTGATGGCATGTATAATTAGTTAGGTTTGTCATAACTTACCACCAAACATGGTTGGTTAATAGTTGTTTAATATGGATGATGAAACTAGTAAGTCCTATTATGTTTATAAATGAAAATGGACTAAGTTTTTAGTAAATATGGGACCTAAAATAGTGTGTTTGAAAAATCAGCATAAATTCCACAATTGGACTTAGAATGTGAATATTATATGTATGAACTATAAATTTTGTCTAGTTTCTTTCAAAACAAACGGTGACTGATTTCGAGTTGTATGTAAAAAGTTATGAATTTTTATTCGATGGAAGGTTAGAAAACAGGGCAGCAGAATTTTGTTATTTTGGGTCTGTGACGTGAGTTTAAGGATTTATTTGAATTTTTGTGTAATGAATTTAGGCTACTAATTTATATGGTTAGAAAGCTTAATGAAACTAGTTTAATTATAAAATATCGGAATAAATTTTTGATGTCTATAAAATCTTTTATAAATTTGTAAGTAATGGCAGTGCAGGCTGCCAGTTTTCTAAGTAAATAAATAAAAGAGTTTAATCTTAGTTAGTAACATAACTGACTCGTATTTGGTAACAAATACGGGGAAGGGATGTTACACTCATCACATTTCTCGAGGGGATCAGTTTATCCTTGTTGTTTTGAACCATGGTAATTCCACCCTTTTTTGGCACACACTGCACCAGGCTAACCCACAAGCTATTAGAAATGGGATAAATTATGCCATCATCCAACCATTTTATGACTTTTTTCTTGACTACCTCCTTCATCTTGGGATTCAGTCTCCTCTGGGCCTCGATTGTTTTGCCATGCTAATTTTCCTATATAATTTTGTGCACACATATTGTTGGGCATATCCCTCGGATATCTGCTAGGGTCTACCTCGAGCTTGCTTATAATTGCCCAATGTCTCCAACAATCTTTTCTCCTGGTCTTTAGTCAAATCAGCATCAATGATCACTAGCAAAGTGGAGTTGTTTCTCAGGTGTGCATATTTGATGTTTTTTGGAAAAGATTTTAGCTCTAAATCTTGTGGCTCATCAATAGATGGTTTGGGTCTCTTGATTTATCTGCCAGTTAACTCAATTATCTGCCAGCTAACTCAAGTTACTCAGGTCTACCGTAATAACTCATGACTTCACTCAGCATGGTTGCTTCTTCAAATTCTTCACTCATCATATCTTCATCATCCTGCTCCATGGCATCAACATTTGTGCCTTGGAAAAACTATGTTATGTAAACATTGAGAATGGACTCCATTAGCTCAATAGCTTAGCATTCCTCTGGTTCATCTGCACACTTAAGAGCTCGAAATACGTTAAACATAACCTGCTGGTCATTCATACATATAGTAAGCTCACCTTTTTGAACATCAATTAAGGTTCTACTCGTGGCAAGAATAGTATTCCCAATATTATTGGGACATCAATAGCATCCTCATATTCTAAAATAATGAAATCAGTTGGGAATATAAATTTATCTACCTTTACCAACACATCCTCAATCTTACCATTGGGATGTGCATAAGATCGATCTGCCATCTGGAGTGTTATTGTGGTACGCCTTGCCTCAATACCAAGTTTCCTGAAAACTAACATTAGCATCAAAATGATATTGGCTCCCATATCACATAGTGCTTTGCCCATGATTTTATTGCCAATTGTGCAGGGAATAGTGAAACTCCCATGATCTTTCAATTTCGGTGGCAATTTGTTGGTTATCATTGCGATGTATCCTTCAGTAAGTGTGACAGTCTCAAAATCACCCAGCTTCCTCTTTTTGGACAAGATGTCCTTCATAAATTTAACATAGTTCGAGATTTGTTCGAGAGCTTCCACTAATGGCATGTTGATCTTCAGTTGTTTTAGGACTGCCAAGAAGCGTTTAAACTGTTGATCTTGCTTGTGTTTCTAAAGCCTCTATGGGAAAGGTGGTGGTGGATAAGCAAATGTTAGCTCCATTGGTTTTTTCGAAGTGGTGTTAGCATCAGATTGCAGTCTGACATTATCAGTGCTCGCCTCCTTTTTCTCTACCTCGTTGGGTTTATCTGCTAGCTCCAACTTCTCGTCTTGCCAAATAATTGGTTGTTTGACAGGTGTGTGACTGCTTTGCATTGTTTATTCCCTTTTTGTCAGGCATCCTCCGTATCACTTGGCAAAGTTTCTTGAGGTCTGTTACTGAGTGCGTTGGCAACTTGTCCTAGCTAGACCTCCAAGTTTCGCATAGATGCTGCTAAACTCTGGATAGTTGCATCAATTCGCTCCATATACTCCCTTAGGGTGTTCCTATGGGTCGATCTCTGCCCTATGGAAATTATTTTGTGCTCTCTATAGCATCACATTTTGGTTGAAACCTGGTAGTGCATTATTGTTCTGACGTTGGGCATTAAATTGGTTACCTCCCTGATTCGCCCATGAAAATTTTGGATGTTGCTTCCAACCTGCATTATAATTATTGAAATGTGGGATAATATTATGATTGTATTTACCAACAAAATATATCAATTCAAGTTTTGTTGGACATCCTTTCACATTATGATTCTCTCCACAAATAGTGCATAATGGTTCCAATGCCTTCACTTCTCGGACTTTAGTAGGCTTCTGCATCATTTTAACTATACTAGTGAGGTTGGAAATTTGAGCATTGAAAGATGACAGTGCATCAAGCTCTAATTTTCCAGCTACTTTCATCTCAGTTCCCAGTCTAGCTATAGGATATTAGAGATTATTCATGGCAATCCTTTTAAAGATGTCAAGCGTCCCCATGTAATTCTTATCTAACAACGAACCGTTTGCCGAAGTATCTACAACATTCCTAGTATGAGCATTGAATCCGTTATAAAAGGATTCCATCTATGTCCAGATAGGAAATCCATGTATGGGGCATCTTCTTAATAGGTCCATAAAATGCTCCCAGACATCATACAAAGTTCCGTCGTCAGCCTGCCTAAAAGTAATGATTTCACTCCGTAGCTTGGCATTACGTTTAGGTGGCTGGAATCTTAGAAGAAACTTCCGGCATAATTTTGCCCATGAAGTAACTAAACTAGGTGGCAAAGAACTTAGCCACAATTTTACTCTATCTCTTAGAGAGAAAGATAATAGTCTCAACTTTACTATCTCTTCTGCCACACCAGGTTGCTGAAATAGTTGGCACACTTGGGTATCCGATAGGTCATCCATCAAATTAAACTACATTCAATAGAGTCTGAATCATTACCAGATTAAAATTAGTTGTATTTACCTCTAGACCAATTAGTCTTGGTATCAAATTATCCATTTTTGGTGTCAAGTGTTCTCTGATAGGTCGTTCTTTAGGTATCTCCGCAACAACAGCAGGAGCGAGCAGTATCCCATCATGTATTGCCGAATTTTCTTGATTGTTCAAGACACCATCTTCTCTACCATTTCCATTACGAGCCAATTTTTGACTTTTTTCTTAACCTGCGTAGGGTTCTTTCAATCTCTAGATCATATTGTAAATCTTCCTTCGCAGTGCGGCTCTTGGTCATACACCAAACAAAACAAAATAAATAAAATCAACAAAAACAAGTACAAAAAAACAATTAATCCCGTTGCAATCCCCGACAACGGTGCCAAAAATTTGTCGACCGACTACTACTTGTCTAGAGATTGAGGATTCAGTGTAAATATACAAGTAAATAATGCCAAGAATACATCTTTTGTGTACAAGTATAAACGGTCAGCAAGTAATATAGTAGTGAGTTGAGTATCGTATCCACAGAGATTGTCTAGGAATTAAGTGCTACGATAATTACTTGTGAGTTAAACAAATGCGTTGGCAATTTATTTTGAATTAAGAAAATGATTAAAGAAGATTGAAATAAGAATTCAAGCAGATTGGTAAACAAATGTGTCAAGATGATTGATTGGCGTTGGCAAGGGATGTTTGGATTTTACGCTAGCAAAGACATCAATTAATAACGTTCAAACTTGGTTTTATTGCAGACCAGATTTTAAGTTGGTATTACCTCCGTCGATGACAATACTTTAAGTTAATTACTTTTGACACCTATATATCTATAGTGACGTTTTCCAATAATTAACTTGCCAAAGTTTTAATCTTTACTCCTAAGGGGTAGATTCACTTCAGAAGTAAGCTCATCGACTTGAACATCTTCTGTCGAAGTTTCTCTCTTTAGTATTTGGAAATTAATCCTTATCTCCTAAGTCTGTTAATATATTAGGGGATAATGAGCATTCAATGCCAACTGTCGTATGGAATAAAATATGATGAAATTAGGCACAAGCAAAATAGACAAATAAGCCAAGGCATTCAATTATTAAAAAACCTAAATTTAAGCATTCATCGCAAACACCCCAAGCCAACTTAAAAGATTAGTTCATGGCTGGGGAAACCAACAAAACCATATAGTTTTTAAACATCACCATCATAATAAAAAATAAATATAAGATAAATAGACTAAAGAAAGAGATCCGTCGATGCAGCCCTTTAATGGATCCAAAGCGCTTGGTCACTATCTGGTTTGAACCACGATTTACCCTTTTTCCTCTCTTTCTTCCTCACGGCGTAGCCCCCTTGCAAAATCGATAGACATCTTTATATAGGCACTCATGGGAACCTTAATTAGGGTTTGGTTTTTTGAAAGTTTGTTATGCACAATTCTAGGCGTGTTATCTTCTTTTTGAATTAAGGCTAACCTGGCTTTGACTCTTAACTAACTGACCAGGCATCGGACTTCCTTCTTTTGCCAACTAAGCTTGGCATTCTTCCTTCTTACTTTTACCAACTACGCTTGGCATTTCTCTTCTGCTCCACATGTTCCTGTCCTGCAAAACCTGCCCACCATGGCAAGAAAATACCCCTTTACTCAGGCAATAAAAACTGAACATTCCTAAACTCCTAGATGTAAATGCATGAATCTACTGGGAAAATGCTCAAATATGTACCCAAAGTCAAGCAATATCATGGCAATATACGCGTGAAAAGTAGATCTTTTAAGGAGTTAACAGGTACCAATAGTGGTGTGGCAGAGCTCCTAGTCATACAACACCTACAAAACTAATTAAAAGAAAAGGAAATGACACAAAGCTATTAGAGATAACTACAAACTAGATAAAGGAAACAAAATTGCAAGCAGAAATATAAAAAAATGTCATCCCCAACAACGACGCCAAAACTTGATCGGTGAATAATGACCACATCAACTGTACAAGCGCACACTACCGATGCAAGTATAGAAGACATATGCACAACTTTCGAATATCGATCCCATGAGTATGAGTATTTAATCATACTATTATGTGGCAACAAAAAATTTTGTAAATCGAAATATTGTGAGTGTAATGGTGGTTGTAATAGAGAAATAAAGTATTTAATGCAAGATCAATTTTGGTAGCAAAAAGAATAGTTATAAGAATGTAAAAGAAATATAAAGAGAAGATATGGATCTCAAGTAGTGTTTGATTCATACGCTCTACCACCCCGTTCTGCTACGGTGTATGTCTAATAGTGAAGTGTTGAACAATACCATGCTCATGTCAAACGTCAAAGAGTAGATCACGTATATATTCCCCTTCATTATCCATCCTAAGCCGTTTGATCTTCCTGACAGTCTAGTTCTCGATCATATTTTTCCACTTTAGGAAAATATTGAGCACTTCATCTTTAGACTTCATTCCATACACCCAAACTCTTCTAGAAAAGTCATCAACAAAAGTTACAAAATAGTGTTTTCCTTCCAACGAGGCTGTTTTAGAAAGACCCTACAAATCTGATTGAACATAATCCAAAATACCTTTTGTATTATTGATATTGATGCTGAATTTCACTCTCTTCTACTTTCTCGTAACACAATGCCACAAAATTTTAACTTGCAAGCCTTTTCACCTTTCAACAATCCCTGCTTTGCCAGAATTTTCAAGGATTTCTCACCAGCGTGTCCCAACCCCATATGCCTCAACAAGGTTGAATCAAATCTGTCTCCCTCAAAAGTTGCTGCTACTACTCCAATAACTATACTACCTTGGTAGTAATACAAGTTATTTTTCCTGATGCCCTTCACTATCACCAATGCACCAGATGTGACTTTTAAAACTCCATCTCTTATAGTGATGACTAAGCCTTTAGATTCTAAGGCTTCCAAAGAGATAAGATTTTTCTTTAAACTGGGAACAGATCGAACATCAGTCAAAACTCTAGTTGATCTATCATGACTCTTCAATTGAATTGAACCTATATCAACAATTTTACAGTTGTCATTGCCCATATAAACAACTCCTCCATTTAGTTCTACTAAATCATAGAACCACTCCCGATTAGGGGATATATGATTGGTGCAACCCGAATCCAATATCCACTTATCAAAATGGAATGCTTATGGTGAAGCAACCAGTGATATTTCAGAGTCAATAGTATCATGCTCTGCAACACAGCTTTTTCTTTATGCTTCAGCTTCGCACAATCTTTCTTCCAATGGTATTTCTCATAACAAAAGGTAGATTCATCTTTCCCAAGTCTGGACTTTAACTTTTATCTCCTCTCTACTTTGACTTTTGGCTTTTAGAGCGACCTCTTGTCACCATGGCCTCTGCTGCATTATACTTGTTCTCCATCTTGGTTTTCTTCCTGAGCTTGTAACAATACAAAGCAGCAGTTACATCTTTAAAGGATACTTCATTCTTTCCATGAAGTAACATTGTTTCTAGGTGTTTAAATTCATCTAGAAGTGATGACAACGGTATTAAAGGCAAATCTTCATCTTTGAAAGTTTCATCTATGCCCAATAAGTCTGACACTAACTCATTAAATGTAGTGATATGTTCATTCATACTGGTGTCTGGTTGATAATTAAATCTGAACAATATTTTCTTCATGTGAAGATGATTCTTAGAGCTTTTCCTCCAATGTTTTCCACAGCTTGTATGCAAAAGTCTCATTCTTATAGCCATACTTTTTCTCTCTAAAAAGACAAGATCGAATCATACTGCATGTCATACGGTTGATTGTTTTCTAATATTTCTCTACCATATCTACAGGTTTTTCTTCTTCAATGGCAATGTCTAGACCTTATCGAAATAAAACATCTAGAATCTCGCCTTGCCACATGCCAAAATGACTGGATCCATCAAACAGCTCCACCGAGAAGTTTGCGTTTGACATCCTCCTCCTTACCGGTACAGAGGATGAGCTTGATGCCCCATCTAACCCATCTTTTGCCATGGTAACAAAAAATATTCAACAACACGAACTAGATACTAAGAACAATGCACCAAGTAAGTTCCCAAGAAAGAGAGGTGGATCACACGGATCGCTTAAATACTAAGTCTTTCCTAGCCAGACTTTTCTAGACATGCACCGTCACAATACCACACTCCTCAACAAACGAGCAACTAGATAACCTTCATTGAAGCTCTGATACCAATTTTTGGGGAAATCGGGTTATTTCTCACATGAATATAGCTTTAAATTTTAGTTGAAATGTCAAGATCGAAACTACTAAAATTTGCACAACGGACAAATCCATCAAACTATTGAATACTGTAATCCAATAAAAACCCCAATGAAAAAACCAATATTGAACAAACAAAATAAATAATGGAGATAATACACGGAATTTATGAGGTTTAATGAAATATCATCTACTCCTTCGGCATCACCACCAGATGATAACTTTACTATTACCAAAATGGTACAAACAAATAAAATTCTGTAAGAATTCCCAAATACAACAAATGAGAGAAGAGAACCAAATGGGAGAGGTGGTTTGAGATTTGGGATGATATGAAATGAAAATGGTTAGGCCTATTTATAGTTAAGCTCCAATGACCGATCTTGTAAATAACCTAATAGTTTAGGGACAAAACACTAATTATCTCATGCCGCATTTAATTTGGAATTAAATGGTTTGATTTAATTACTTTGAAACTGTAACACCCTCTACCCGGATGTTACATTTGGGCCTTAAGCCCAACCCAAAACCATAAAATTTCTTAAACTAGGTTTAGCCCAACAAGGTATTTCTCAAAAATATTTAAAGTCAATTGTTGAAAATACAGTTAATTAATTAAAACGGTACAAAGGAGCTCCAATTTAAATTTAAAACATTTGAACATTCGATTTGATTAATACAATTTTAAAAATAAGAGTTACAAACTCCACCACGTAAGGTCCTATAAATACATAGCCCACTAAACACAAGTATCGTACTCTGTAGATCACCATATGCTAGAATCTCGTAATGATAGTGCTCATCGATCCCACGATCCAACGATCAACTTACGCACAAAAATAACAATTTCGAGCGCTGAGTTTACAAAGCTCAGTGGTACACATATACACTACTATACTTCATGCTAATCATAAACATAAGCATGAAAGCTAGTACGAGCAATAAGGAAAGATAAATAAACACGTGGCCGCTACCAATAGTCGCCTAAACACGTGCTTTCAACATAGCAAAACATTATACATGGCACACAAGGCCCAACCATACTCGGGATCTCACCAGATTATCTGAGCTAAAGCACAAAAAGTCATACCACAAACTTGGAGTGAGGCCTGGTGCCACACAGCTTCGGAAACATACACTCTGAGTGAGGCTCGGTGCCAAATAGCTTCAAGAACATACACCCATGCTCAGAATCTCTCATCGAGCAACTTCGAATAAGACTTGGTGCCACACAGCTTTAGGAATGTACATTCAGCATCTCTAACCATGGTGTTGCAACACTTTCTCATTGGGTATCTGGATCCCATCAAACAAGGTAACTCAACCAACCAAGTGTCCAAATAGCACACAACATAGACTCAATTACCATACAGCACACAATATTAACATGATTACCAATCTCTATGGTTTCTATCAATTATCAAGCCATCATTTAAGTTTACCAATTATTAGTCTATTTAATATAATCTCTATAGAAACATGCCAATTTATATCTTAAGCACTCAAGCAACACAACATGTAAATCAACAAATTAGATAAGTATATGAATATTTAAACGACCCTACATGGTATCTAAAGCTCATATGAGTCCCAAAATATCTCCAAACTCCTCATGCATCTCATACATACCAAGTCTCATAATACCAGTCTCAGAACATGCTTATCTATCATCAACCTATTTTGCAAACACTAACAAGCAAGGTAATTACACTTATAATGCTCATGAAGCGTTTCGGAGTTCGAGATGTACTAACCTTAAGCCAAAGCGATAAATCCCCATCCAAGCTCCTCCAAACATCTATTTAGTTCCAATATTCAAGTCCACCAAATCCTCGGATAAAACAAATATGACTACATAAGCCATTTTACACTATCAAACTATTTTAGGGGATAAAACGCGTAAAAACAGCTTAACAAGTTCAAATTTGGCGAAACAAACTGCGCCAACAGACTCAGAATATTGAGAAACTCTTAGGTAAGGCCCCCTTGAAAAAGTCAACCCTAGTTAAAAAGTCAACGGCAGCTCGGTCAACTCGGCTTAGAGTCAACGACTCGGCTCGGCTAACCTGGTTTGGATTGGCTTGGCAGGCCAGCTCAGTCTCTGGCTTGGTTTGGCTCAGCAGGCCGGCTCGGTTTGGCTTACCCCGAGCTGTTGGAGCTAGCTGGAGCCTACGTTGCACGCCCAATCGCAGGCGGCAGCGCGTGTGGCAACCTTCGGTGGCCGAACGTGAATAGCGAGCTCCAGATTGACACTCTAGGCCGAAAATCATGGTGGTGGCAACGAATTACGACGGTGAGCACTAGAAGGTCACTTTCCAACCTGTTCGAAACTTCCCGAGCTCTTCCTCGGCAAGTGGCGTCGGCGACGGCGATGTGGCGACCACCAGCGAGTGTGTCTCGACGCAACCTTTCCAATGGTGCTGGCGGTGTTGTACACAGCGGCCCGAGTGACGGTAGATCGAACTTTAAAACTCTCTCCTTACTTTCTCCCCTTTTTTATTTTCTCTCTCCCCATTTACTTTTTCTCTCTCTTCAACATAATATGTCCCCATTTTTCTCCTATCCACATCCTTTTAAAATTCAAACATTCTCCCCAAGGCAATAGGCCCAACTTAAATATTCTTAACTAGAGTTTCAAAATAAAGGCCCATAACCTGAGTTTGAGACCCGATTCGCTAATACGAAAATTGGGTCGTTACAAAAACGTCTACATTTCAAGCCACTTTTAACAGTGTGTGCATTTTCAACTGGCTAAAGGTAAAGCATAGATACCACCATGCAATCACATTAGAATATCATAAAAAATATAAAAAGTTCTTTATATAATATTTAAATCACATAGAAAGATCAAATTTAAATTAAAATAATTATATTTAAATATATTTAAATTTATTGTATTTAAAATATATTAATCATGTAAAGACTCGATCTATTCGATCGGTGCCTCTTTTATAATTAATTATTAAAGATTATGAAAATAAGAATTTTGTTTTTATGTTTATAAATTAATATTATTGATTATATTTTAAAATGGAAATTAAAACCAATTGTTGCACTAATATATGTGCTCATCAAGAAAAGTAAGTGTACATGTGGAGGGATCCTATTGAGAAAAACTGATAGGTGAACTGGAAACTGACAAGTGTAAGTTGAGAAGGAGAGAAGTTATAGTGATGCTACCTTTAAGAGTATTAGTTGACGTGGTGATGTGTCGGATTGGAAAGATTATTAGATGGCTCTAGTTTATTACGTTATTTATGGTCGTATCTAATAATATTTTTTTATGTTAGATTTTTTAGGTGAATTTTTACCTCTTTTTTATATGTAATTAAGGAGTGAATAGTTACTTATAAATTACATTGAAATGATTGAATCTCAAAGTTTGCGTGTGTTCTGGCATGCAAAGTCGTTGGATAATTTATTTATGATTTTTCTGTTATAACAATGCTTACTACATTGTTGTATTTCATATAGTTCTAAAAAGCTTTGACGATTATTGATTTACTTGGTTTTAATAAAAGTTTTAGGAAGAAAAGATTGTAAGTTATAATTTGATCAACTTAATTATAGAATTAAGATTGCTGTAAGTAAGATTATATTTACATACGCATGAATGTAAAGTTATATGCAGAATATTCAAAAAGAGGCTAATTTAATGGGATTTAGTTAATTTATATATTTATATAAGGATTGATATTTGATTCACTTATTATATACTCTCAGTGAATCAGATAATGGTGTGTCATTGTAAAATTTTATAACTAAAATTATTTAAATTCACTATTGATGATGTGTTATCAATTTATTGCATACAATTATACACCGTCAAATGCATCAAATACTCACCCTTATTTTAATGATAATAAATCATATATTGATATCTCAATATAATATAAAATTGGGTAAACTAAATTCGTAGTCCTGAACTTTCAGGGCACTTTTACTCTGGTAACTAAATTTTTAAAACTTGCAATATAATCATTGAACTTTTAACTCATTTTCATTATGATCACTGTAGTTAAGAAAAGTTGGCGTGACCCGTTAAAAACTTCTTCAAAAAATCTAATTATCCAAATTAACAGCTTCTGAAAAAGGTCGAGTTTCTAATGAACAAAGTGGACACTGGTCAATCCCCAAGTGAGAATGTTTTGTTGGCCAAATATTAGCATAATTCGGTTTTAAGCTAATATGAAGGTTAACGGTGAAAAATAAAAAAGTTTTAACTTATAGTTTCGATTGGAGTGTTGAATCCTTTCATCGCCGTTTTTGCGCAGTTCGATGGTTTCACTTATAAAAAAAAATCACCAAACTACTCCTATGTTTCTTCTCTTTCTTTCCTTATATTCAAACGGTCATAAAATCTTTCAATCTTCTCAAATCTCAATCAAAACAAAAAGTTAAAATTTTTTGATTTGTCACTGTAAATCTCGTAATTAGCTTAAGACCGAACTATGGTAATCTTATAGCCAAACAGAGTCTTTTAACCATTGGGATTAACGGACGACCGCTTTATTAATTGAAAAATTAATCTTTTTACGACGACTGCTAATTTGGGAAATTAGGGGGTTTCGAAGAAGAAAAGTTTAATGTATGCCAACATTTCTTAATGACAACGGAAAACAATGAGCGTAATAATAAAAGAATTAAAAAATTTAATAATTATAATACATATTTTAAAAGTTCAATGATCAAATTAAAAATGCTCTAGAAATTTAAAAGCTATCGATCTAGTTTACCTTCGAAATTTTAACTCTTCAGTAATTCGAATGGTTATTATGAACTTTTCGAAGCGAGTAAGAGATGTGATGCGAATGGATAACTACCGACGAATAACAGGTAGAAAGAAGTACGCTACCCGTCACTATTAATGAAGTACAAACGGCCTTGGCCTTTATGTCGACGTATAGTTAATATATTAGTTTTTATCCTATATATTATTTATTTTGAATTTAAATTTTAGTGAAAACAAAGTATGCTTGTTTTTATTTTCATTTAGTTGTCATCATTATCTAATTATTTTAAAAACGAAACAAAGCCCTTATGTTTGTTTATCTGGACAGTAGAAAACATGAGTTTTTTTTAACAAATTTTAATTCTAATTTTAATCCTACATAGAAGAGAGAAGAAGAGAAAAAGAAATTTTAGGGGTAGGAAATAGAGTGCTCGAAAATGTGTTTGCTCGAAAACATGAGTTATTTATGTTTGAAGTTATATATATAATTATTATATTTTGTATTTCTTTGCTTGTTTTCTGTAGCATAGAAATACCTTAATTTTATTCATAGTTTTTAATTTGCTTAATTAGCTGTCTGCCACTTAAATACTGGTTTATTATATTTGTTTCATATGCAACAGTAAGCAAAGATTTATTGGTTCATCTACTGATGTTGAAAAATAAAATAAAAAAAGAATGTAACAGATATATTCAACATGGTCACTATCTTACTAGATGTTTCAAAAATATTGGTTCAACATGTTCGTCTACTGATTTGCGGTTTTCGGTGGTCTTTCAATAGCTTAATTTCTTTTTGTGATTTGTTTGTCGATGCTGTCAGATTTGTTCGTATCTATTTTTCGCTCGAGTCTTTTGGATAGTTTTTAACCTTTTTCATGTATGGTCCTTGTATAATCTAAAGTGGCTAGTTTTAAGAAAATGTCCAAATTATGTATTTAGTTTACGATGATAGTTATAAACCCTTATTGTAATTTTGAGTATTTTATAGTTTCTTAAAACTAGTGTCTTTTATTAAAAAAACACCACATATTTAACTCATTAATGTTATATTTTTTAAACATCAATTGTTTTTTGATGAAAAACTATTTTTAGAGAAATTATATCATGGGTCATTCCAGCGCACGTCATTCATGGGACCAACCAATAAAAACCACCAATCTCATTTTTTTTCTATGTCATATTTTTACCAAGTGAATCTTCACAGAAATTATATAATGGGTCATTCCTGCCACGTTATCCATGGGACCAACTAATAAAAATCACTCATCTCATTATTTTTTTCATGTCATATTTTTACCAAGTGAATCTTCACTTGGTAAAAACTATTTTTAAAATTGATTTACAGTAATGAGTGAATATTCACTTGGTAAAAATATGACATGAAAAAAATAATGAGATGAGTGATTTTTATTAGTTGGTCCCATAGATAACGTGGCAGGAATGACCCATTATATAATTTCTCCTGTTTTTAATATTGTTTTGTGAACTAAGAATGTATAAAACAATTATCCATATTTAAAACTTATTAATCATCTTATTAGATGTATTTGAAAGTGAGGTTCAAAAATCGAAAACAAAGACCTAAATAAAATAAACGAATATAAAACCAAGGGTAATTTACATTTTAGATCACCAAACTTATCTTTCACTTAAATTTAAATCACAAACCTTTAATTTAATCAAATTACAACATCTAATTTTTACCATTTATAAAATGAAGTCACTTATATCGACAACGTTAAATAATTCTAATGTAAAAATATGAAACGAACACCTGTATTTAACATATTTTCACATATAATCATTAAATAATGTTTAATTAATAATTTTAATATTTTTTCTATAAGAATTTTCTGAAACATTTTATTTAAATAAATAAATAAAAATCTAAATTTCCTATAAATCCCAACAAAAATATTTAAGTTGCCAATTAAACATTATTTATTAATGTTATGTGGAAAATATATTAAATAAAAGCACCAATTGCCCAATTCCATTTTTTACATTAAAATTATTCAATGTTGTCAATATAAATGGTTTAATTTATAAATAATAAAAGTTGAATAATTGAAATTGATTAAATTAAAGGTTTGTGACGTAAATGAAAGTGGATGTCAAAGTTTAGTGATCTAAAATGTAAATTACCCTAAAACCAATAATGGCATCTTCCAAGTGTTTACAATCCTTCAATTTCTCACAACATTAAAAACCGTAAAAATATCTTCAACTAATGACAAAACTTTAATCTCGTATTTTAATTCCGTTGACATATGCAATGTATAAATAATAAATAAATAAATAAGGCCTGGAAACAAGAAAATTACAGTAGGGCTGTGCAAAAAATACGAAAAATAAAAATTGAATCCAAAATTTTAAAAAAATCAATTTAAAGATTCGATTAGTCGAACCGAAGAATTTAGTTTTGGTAGGGTTTTTTAAAAAAATATTACGGTTCACGCTTTTGAGAAATACCGGTTAATCGATCCGACCAAATATATAATATAAATAATAATAATAATAATAATAATATATTATTCCTAAAAAATAAAAATATATACAATATATTAATATTGTTAATTTATGTTGGTCCAAAGTGGGAAGTGAAAATTTTCATTTGACTATGATTTTTTATTGGATGATTTTTGTGTATGATATTTTATGGTTGTTTTTTATTAAATGTCATAGTTGTTAAAATTTTATAAAGTTTAACTTGATAATATTGAGAAATATATTGATATCAAGTACGAGTTTTTAAAGTTATGTACTTTTTCTATTATACTATTAAATTTAATATTTTTAATAAGCAAAATAAAAAATATTATCAGAACCGAACTGAATATTCTGGTAACCGATAAATCGATTATCCAATTTAATTAGGTCGGTTTAAGATAAAAATTAAAAGACTTGAATTTACCACGTAATCAAAATAATTTACTAACGATTAACTGAACCCAATTTTACACGCACCTAAATTACAGAGTGAAGTTGGGAGTACGGTTTTGCTGCCGTTACGTGCAGCCACCTCGGATACGCGAAGTCGAATCCTTGTCCCTACCCTAAAAGACAAAAGTGGTCCCCAGAACTCCAATACCCAATCACTGGTACCCATTTCATCCCTATTAGTTTTAGAAGTAGGCAAATTAAGATAATTTCAGGTCTATGTCAATTTAAAATTAGGTAATTTAAGTCATGATATTTTTTAATTTAATTATTCTTGGGCCATTGTTAATTTTTAAATTAGACAGACCGGATTCTAATTCCCGGCTTTTAACTTTTAAATGCAGGCTTAAAAAATTAGAACATGCACCCCATAATTCATTACTATTTGATCATCAACATTTCATATCGGTTCCGTGCTTTTCCACTTGTGTTTAAAAATTGACACATATTTAAAATATATTCCTGTTGAGATCTAGTAATTGGCATCTTGTATGCGTTTAAATCGTTACATTTGCATTGGTAATCTAATACATTTCTATTTAAAATATATTCTATATTTAACCCGAGTTTTGGGTTAGTTAAATAGGTCTCGGATCCGGGTTTCCAATCTTAAGTTGATAACTAAAATAAGAAGAATTTTTGTGGAAGCTCGATTTATTTGAAATGTGGGGACTAAAATGAAAAAGGATCAAAAGTTTGAACCTTAAGTGGAAATTTGCAAATAACGAAAGGATTTTTAGAGTAGTTTTCCCATCCGTGTTAGGTGGGTGATATTAATGGCATGCTGCCATGTTGGGGAGGAAAGGAGAAAAATCTAAAAAGTACGGGGTAGAGAAAGCTAAAGGAATGAGATTTTTAGATAGAGAATATGTTCTAGGGTCATTTCATCGTTGTTTATGTCGTCGTTCGCCTTAACGTCGGCATCACCAGCATCGCCTCGAGGAGATGAGTCTGGTGGTAGTCCCCATGTCGTTTTTAACGGCGTCTTTTGTTGGAGTGAGGGTAAAAAAGATTGCGCCAAGCTCAAATCACCACGATCCACCATCTTCCACTGAGAACCGTCACTGCCAGCCGAAGATATGTTGTACTAGAGCTTGTCATCGTCGTCTAGCCATCGGAGGCCATCGCATGCGCCGCAACCATCGTCTGCGCGTGGACATGCCTCACCAGTTGTTTGGCCAGCTTTTCTAGGCCAAACCGGCCGAATCAGGTCAAGTGGGCTGAACCAGCCGGACTGAGTCTGTTGGACTGCAGGCCCAACACACAGCAGGTGCAACGTGCGGTCAGACCACACCGCGCCGCTATTGTTGACTAACGTTGATTTTTTTTTGAGGGACCCTACTTGGGGATTTTTCGATGTTTTGAGTCCGTTGGTGTAGTCCATTTTGCAAAATTTGAACCCGGTAAGCTATTTTTATGCGTTTGACCTTATGAATTAGTTAGTGAATGAGGTTAATTAATAATTGTGGTATTCGTATTTTTATGAGGATTGTTCGAGCTCAAATACAAGATCAAGAGGAGCGTTTTGAAGAGTTCAGACGAGGATTTAGCGATATTTGCTTGAGGTTAGTTATTCGTACACCTCGAACTCCAAAATGCTTCATGAGCATCATAAGTGTAACTGTCTTGCACGTTAGTGTTAGCAAAATAGGTAGACGAGAAATAAGCATGCTTATAGACCGGGATTATAAGACTGATATGTATGAGATGCATAATAATTTTGAGAATATTCGAGACTTGTAAGGGTTTTAGAGACCATGTAGGATTTTTTGGATATTCTTATAATTATGTGATGACTATTTGAATTGTATGTTGTGGTGATTGGGTACTAGAGTATGAAAATTGATGTGTTTAATGGAAATTGTGCGTAAATGATAAATATCAGAAATTATTCAATTAAATGATCATAAAGCCAGTAAATGATATCAAATGATTAAATGCGTTAGTAAACAAATCCTAATGATTTTTATAAGCTTTAGGGATTGAATAAAGCGTTATAGCATCGTATTCCACATAAATGGTACAAACCTGTGAGTATGGTATAATTGGTATGAGCTTCGACCGTACCGGTACGTAATTGGGGGCCTTATTAGTACGGGTCGACCCGTACTGGCACTTGAAAAATTTAGGATTTCCAGTAAGCAACGTCAGTATCGGTAAGTGTGTGAGTACCGTACTGATACTTCTATTTGAGTACAAATACCCACTAAGCTGGATAATCTATAATGCCAATTAAAGATGGAAATCGACATGAAAGAGTAATAAATGGATTATGCCTTAATTAACGAGATAATATGGATTATTGGGAATAATTAATTAGAATAATTATGTGCTCCTCCATAATGTATTAACTACTCGGTAATGTAAAAGTTAACGATGATATGATGATTAACAACATTAGGGGATCCTTGGGATCACATTGCTTGTATATCGGGTAGGCATTTGATTGGTTGAGTCCTTGGTTGATGGGATCTGGATAGTCAGACAAAGAGTGTTGCAACACGTCAGTTAGAGATACCGAATAAAGGTTACAGATGTTGTGTAACACGGGCCTCATTCGAAGATACTTGAGGGGCATTCCGAGTATGGGTGTATGTTCTGATGCTATGTGACCCAGTTTTATCCAGGGTGTATGTTCCGATGCTGCATGACCCGGCCTCACCCAGATTGTATATTCTCGAGGATGTATGACACCGAACCTCACTCCAGGATTATTGTATAATATGTGTGCTTTTACCTAGATGATATGATGAGATCTCGAGTATGGTTGATCGTTGGATCGCGGGATCGAGAAGCACTATCAGTATGGGATTCTAGAAAGCGGTGATCATAAAAGTTCAACACTTGTATTTAGTGGGTTGTATATTAATAGGACCTTACGTGGCCGAGTCTGTAACTTTATTTTGAAATACGATGTTTTAAGCTTAGAGCTCCAGTGTTGTAAACTGATTTGTAATGTTTATTTAATTTTATGAGGTTATGCATGATTTGGTTTATTTGGAAAGGCTAAACTTATGGTTTTAAATAAAAATTTGATGGGTCAAATTTTTGGTGACCCGAATGTTGTACTTCGGATCCGGATCGAGATTAGAGCGTTATATAATGTTTCCAAAAAATGGCATTTAATGTTTAAATCAACAATTAAACTAACTAAAGACGTGTTTAATATCATATTTATAATTTCCTTGGGGAACCGGGAGGCAACCAAAAAATATGATATTTATACTTTTAAGATTTAACTAGAATACTTTGACGTGTTGAGACGAATTTAAAATATGGGTGGGGAAATCTGTTGGAAAAGACTAGGAATGGTAAAATAATCCGTACCCATTGAATTATGGCCCGACTCGACTGATAGAACAAATTTTTTAAGTAAAAAATCAGGTTCGAGACAAGTCAAGCAAGGGTTTGAAATAAATAAAATTGGGGCGGAGTAGATTCTGGTTTAGGATGAAAATTCACTGACCTATATGACCTAATATATATATATAATATTTTTATTAATTTTTCAAGATGAGTTGAGTTTAGTCAACTTTTTTATTAAAATTTCAAGGTCAGATCGAGAATAAAATATATTAAACTCAGATTGAATTAAAATCATATAGAAAACTTTAAATTTTGAGTCAAATTTGGAACGATAAAAAAATCCTCCCCGTTGCTTGCAATCCTTAGAAAAAAACTTGTCTGAAGTCAAGTACGAGTGTTTGACGTTTAGGGATTCACGAATAACGAGGAAGTTGGTGGCTTACATGGTTGTGATGCAATGAGGAGAGAGACTTGACGAGGCTTTGATGTTGAGTCTTAAAGACATTTGTAGGACCGATAGGTCCTATTTTTACCAAAGTAAGGCCCAAAATCCTATATTTTCTAGACTAACACCATTATAGTATACTCGTCGCACAATCACAACTAGTTCCATAAATATAGTGAGGATGTATTTAGACTAACACGTTGTGACTGTGGACGGACCAACTTCTCTAAGTGCAAACAAACTATCTTCGCCGACATAGACCTCATGGAACTTAACAAATAAGTTGATGTATTTAGCTCCTGCAGAATTGTGTTGGTCAAACATCTTGCGTAGGTCGCTTTCCTTGGTAAACCTCAGAATGTAGTGAGGTTCAATGGTCGTCGATGTTGGGATTTTACATTCCAAATAAGAATTTTTCTTATGTGTAATATTACTAACCTCAATTGATATCAACTGCAACAAATCGTGGAGTGGCATATTGCTGTTCATTGTTGAGTCGAAATAGGTACCAAGAAAATGAAATGATGCAAAAAACTTAGCCATGAGCGGAGCAAAGTGTTGGATCTACTGGCAAAATAGACACAACTAGAGTATGGGTTTTATAGTAACGATAATCATGTGAAACTCAGCAATCATGAAAAGCGAGGTTCAAAATTCCTCAGAATTAAAATCTCATTCGTAATTTAGTAAATAAAACAAAGTTAATAAATACAATGCAATTAAATTTCACAATATTTACTAAATTATTTACAGTGAGTGTACATGAAAAAATAGTGTGAAACAGATCTATTAAACACAATGCCGTCCTTGTACTTATTTCAATATCGTTGCAATTTGATGTTGGATTATTTCGAACGTCTGTGTCTGTAAATGTACCACTCTGTCATGCTTGGTAAACCCATAAATTCCAAAGGAATCAAGACCATGGGTTTGGACTCATTACACAAAGTTCTCCTTACAACATTAAGTTCCGAATACCTCCAAGAAAAAAGGAATAGCGATACGTTATGGTGTAAGAAGAACTTTTGTAACTTGTTTGAATCCATGGTGCGTACAATATTCTTGGTTTGTTTGGAATTTACGGGAATAACAAGCTTATCTCTTTATAATAACGTAGCTCCAAAAAATATTCACATCGTGCGTTTGAAACGAATATATCATACGTAAAAAAATTGGTATTTATATGTTATTTGAGGAATCTTTCACCGGCAAGGCATGCAGGGGATGACATGATACATGGAACTCGATGTGCATGGATGATGAGTTCGGTTGAACTCGCCGTCCACGTATCATGTCATCCTCTCTACATGCTTTGCAAGCGAAAGATTCGTCAGAGTTTCTGGCAGATGAAATATGCATTGTTTAGACTGTAATGATACATGACATTTGTAATTCGGTTTACATGCAAAGCGAGTTTAGAGTGAAAATCCCTACTATAAATAGCTTGGTAACATGATATTTGATTCCATAACACATAAGATAAAAAATTTCAAAAAACAATTATCAAAATCCATTCAAAACAGTGGTCATCTCATGTGTTGGTGGAGCTTAGATTGAATCACGAAGTTCTCCATACAACATTAAGTGCACACAGAGTAGATCATGGTGTTAAAGCCTAAAATGTATTACTTGGAGCAACCCGAAGCCTCCATTGTGATCAAAGGTCCTTGATAGGTGGATATACCACGTTGGCTAACTCTGTGTAGCAACCAAATTACAAGATCGATATTCTCTTTTGGTCAAGTGAAGAGGATTGGAGCCAACTGAATCTCTTCAGATTTTGAGGCAGATGAGGAGGGCGTGCATTGGTCATACTGTGGTAGGCAGAAGTCATATTTTCAGCCCAATTGTACGCTGATTTACTTCACTCTCTCAAGTGATGAAAGGTCAGACAGTTGTATATGCCATGTTTGGTACTATCTTTTGGTCTAATAAAGAGGATCAAGGTGAACTTTTTCTCTCCAGATTCTGAGGTAGATGAGGAGGTCACGCAATGCTCATAATGGGGCTGCCAGAAGTCATTTTTAGCCCCTATTGTACGCTAATTTGCATCACTCTCCTAAGTGATGAAGTGTCAGACAACTATGTCGTATGAGAGATGTAAGGGAAGTTCTTACAACATTATTGTTCCGTGAAATCGCATTGTGAGAATCATATTTCATTTATATGTAACCTCTTTGTAATATAAGAAATGTATTAAGTTTTGTAATGCAAGAATGCATAGTTACATTTATTTGTTACTGTCGTGTAAACTTTTAAATGTATTAAATTTTGCCATCCCCTTAAAAAATTGGCGTCTGAATTGGACACCAAATGAAAAAGTGGTTAAGGAGGGTTACTCGCCAACCATGCATGGCGAGTTACACCCAAATTTCCAACTATAAATACCTATCTGATTATGTTCTTGAACACACATGTTTAAACATGTATAGTTTGATGTCGAATTTAGGGTTGATCCTAAATTCTCTTAAATAAGGCATCATTTTTTGATAATTTCCACCAATGAAGTTCTCCTTACAACATTAGGTATGTTGAGTAAGTCTCAACATACCAATTTCAATGTGAGCCTCGTATGGTCTTCTTATCAGGATGAAATATTTCACAGCTTCACACAGATGCAACTAATCATGGTTAATGGCTGTATGAATATTCCATGCAACACCCTTATGTGTCCATAATGAAAATTAAGGTATTGCGTGTTATATTCCATGTTGATGGCCTTCGTTGTGCTAGAAACAATCTAGGACAAATTAAATAAGTGGGCATGCACCTATAAATGACTGGTTTAATTAAGTTCATATGTATTTACATCATGAGAAATATAATTCTAACCATTTTGTACTATGGTGGATGATTACATTTATTCAATTTCATATGTACTTATATAATATTATGCCAAAAGTATTCAAGTTGAATATAAGAAAAAATCGTTGGTTTCCACATAGGGGTGTTTACGCATCTTGTTCCCTTTGTTCCAACAACTTTTTCATCGTGTTTGATTTTTGGGGCCACATTTTTTTCACCACCATTATGTACATGTGTTTATCTATGGGACAGCGTGTCCTACGTTTGTTTGTGCATTCGAAAAATACTCTAAATCTTACCTTGAAAAGCCTACTAGGATAACTTACATAGGGGTGTTTAGGCAACTTTTTCACCGCGTTTAGATTTTTTTGGGCTGTATTTTTTCTACTACCGTTATGTACATGTGTTTATCTATGAGATGGCGTGTCCGCCGTTTTTTCGTTCATTGGAAGAATGCTCCAAATCTTGTCTTGAAAAACCTACTAGGATAACTTTTATAGGGTTGCTTAGGCAAAATTTTCACCATGTTTGGATTTTTTTAGGCCATGTTTTTTCGCCACTATTACATACTTGTGTTTATCTATGGGATGGAATGCCTGTTGTTCGTTCGCGTATTCAAAAAATGCTCCGGTTCTTGGTTTGAAAAGCATACATATATACGTTCGAAACCTGCATCTCTGGTAGCTACCAAGAAAATGAAAATGATTGGTGCAGCTCACCGTCCATGCACGACGAGTTTGATGAAACTTGCCGTGCATAGACGGCGAGTTGCACCAATCATTTTCATCCCTTTTCAGCAACCACAAATGTAGGTTTCAGACAAATATATGCTGAGCAAAACTCGTGCTACATGCACTTCACATATTCCCCTATAAATAGCCGTGAGAACTAATGTTCGAGTATACAAAAAAAGTTCACAAATGTTAAATCTTTTTTACATACCATATACCATATTTCGTTTTCTTCAACATGCGTGTATCTCTTAACATTCCCTAAAAAATTAAATGTATCATTCTCTTTTACAAAGTTCTTCTTACAACATTAGTTATGCTATACAGTCATCCTCATAGCTACATCATTTGGAGCTTATTTTCCTAAGTTACCTTTGCCAAAAACGTCTACGGTGTTAGCCTTGCAGATTGACTAGTGCCTTCGAGTACTGCAGTTTTCCATATACGACTCAACTGGACAAATAAACACCAAATGGTGGCAACATCAATGGTGTTAGCCATGCATATTGACTAGTGCCTTGGAGTACTACAGTCCTGCACTTCGCCTATTCACTTTTATGAAGTTCTTCTTACAACATTAATTACGCTCCATTTGTCGTGCGGGGGATACACGATTACTCTAGGAGACATGGCAGAACAACTGTCAACTGCCTTGTACTTGGTAACAATATCACTAAACACTAATTTTAACAACTATGCAGTGCGCATTACGTACACGGAGTTTTCCTTTCAACATTAATGACTCTGAAACTCAAATGTTACCTTCGGGCCACAATTGTGCATTACGTCGCGTAGCTATATCTTTAGGAGCATTTTCTACTTAAGTGTAAATTTTCAACGCATAATTTAACATTTTCACATGAAGGGACTAAACAATAAAGTTTCATAACTTTAGGGGACTTATTTTATTAATTTTAAAAAATAATGGGAAAAATAATCATCAATGTGATTATAATAAAAACTTCGCGATTCTAATTCATGAAATTGAAAATAAACTTCAGAGTTCACATGACTTCTATAGTGGTGTAACGGCAAATGTTTCACGGTGTTAGGATGGATGTTTTTGGCCCGCATTTTTTCGCCACCATTATATACTTGTGTTTATCTATGGTAGGGCGTATTCGCCGTTTGTTCACGCATTCAAAAATCCCTCTGAATCTTGCTTTAAAAAGTATACATATATTCGTCTGAAACCTGCATCTATTGTAGCTGGTAGAAAATGAAATGATAGCTGCAACTTCGTCCATACATAACGAGTTTGATGAAACTCGCCGTGCATAGACGGCGAGTTGCAACAATCATTTCCATCATCTGGCCGCTACCATACAAAAAGGTTTCAAATGAATATATGCATGCCTAACTCATGCTACATGCACTACACATATTCCCCTATAAATAGATGTAAGGACTAATTTTCGATTATACAAAAATTCCCCAAATGTTAAATCTTCTTCTACGAAGTTTTTCTTAAAACATTAATTACGCTATACAATAATCCGCATAGCTCTTGGAAACATTAAGTACATTCACGAATTTCTCCTTACAGCATTAAGTACGCAGTGCAATCCACCGCAAAGCTATATCTTGAGGAGCATTTACACTTGAGTCATCTGCCGCAAAAGCCTAAGCCAGATAAATGAACAGTAGTAGCCCCATGAATCAAAGGCCTTCAGATGATGGTGCTAGCCTCGTTAATGTATGTCATGCGACCTCTTGCATGCACTGCCGCCTCCGCCTCATGTAGCATTCTTCTTTGTATTCTGGAGAAATCAATTAAATAGCAGAATTCAAGTCCCTTGAGAAAGTTGAAAATTTTCCATCACTATCTGAAACCGATGTTGCTTTTGTAGCTTGTTTATTGAACTCCGACGCTGATAATTTTGAAATAACCATATCATGAATCCTCACTATTTTTCTTCTTATCATGTCGATATTAGGTATGTTGACTCCCCCCGTTCTACCAGAAAACAATCCAGCACCGATTAAAGCAATGGGTATGTACATGTAAATGTGAAATTGATATGGTTGGAAACGTCTTTTGTTAGCAATATAATTATGTTATCTTTAAAAGAACAAGTAAAGATGTATGTATCTACAATTCGTGATCAATGTGTAATTCTAAAGAAGTTTTGGGACTTATATCTAAGTTGTTTTGTGTAACACCCCCACCCCGGGTTAGTAGCAAACCGGTTCGAGAGCGTTACCAAGCGCATAACAAGCAAGAACGAGGCAAGAATAGGTTAACTCATCCCTATTAGATGAGTTACTTAACTAGCAAGTAACCAAGCATATATAACTTAACATGTAAGCAATCTCATATTTTGTTTACAAGACATTATATGTAACACCCTTGCACCGGCCTAGACGCCCAACCGAACCAAAAAGGCTACATTAGGTTTGCCGTAGCAAACCGAAGAGATACAACACAACCCAGTCCATTTTTTTTCTTTTATCTTATCTAGATGCCAATTATTAAGCCTACATGTTCATGTAGACATCAGGTATAACCCCAACTCAACCGGGTATCAATTTGACATCAAATGGATCACATTAGCAATTTAGGGACCAAATTGCAAACAAAGAAAATTTTAGGATTAAAGCTCACTTTCAAGTTACCATCCTTTAATTAGTTCGGTTCCAAACTTTCATCACAAAATTCAGCTCAATCCGATCATTCCATCACATACAATTGCATTGGCAAGATATAGGGACTAAAATGTAAAGACGACAAAACTACCCAAAAGTGACATTAATAGAATAAACGGTCATCCGTACCGATACGGGTAAGCCCGTACCGATACAGTTTGAAACACCTTGTTTCTGTACACTACCATATTGTATCGATACACCTAACTGAATTACCTAATTTTTGAAATGTTATAGACCGTACCGTTACGGCTCCTCAAGTGTTCCGATACGCGGGTTTGAGTTGAAAAAGAGAATTCTAGAGGCTAAAACTCGTACCGAAACACCCATACCGTATTGGTACACTTGGAAAATTTTTCCTAGGCGTATCGAAACGCACAAGGCCTGTACCGATCCCACAAGCCTAAAATTGCCTAGCCATACTAACACGGTCCCCCGCGTATCGGTACGCCTGGGCCTGTAATGTCATATTTGGCTGATTTTTCATTTTGAAAGCATACTCAAACCATTCCAACATGCTTAAAACACAATACCAACATGCCAAACATATCACAAGCTATCTAGCATCACAATTCTAACAACACAACAATGCCTCATGCATCAAAAGGGAATCATAGGCATGCTTCCTAATTTTGTATCCAAGCAACATACCAAAAGACAAACCAGCACCAAAATCAATCCTTAAAAGCCATTTACAACCCAAGAACAACAACTAAGAAAACATGCTTAAACAGGGAGTTCCACAAAGTATCTTCCAAAACACAACAAGTACCCCATTGCCCTTATTCATTGTAGTCTAATCCAAAACATACTTTGTAAACCAAGTCTTGCTAGGATCCCCTTGCTTCTTGTTGCCTCCCAAGACCTCAATTATCTGCATTGATGGACAATGAGAGCGTAAGCACACAAGTCTTAGTGAGGAGTGCTAAAAAACAAACACCACCAATGCATTTAAAACCATTTACTTAACATCATCCTTTAAAACATCATGCCTTTTTTTTAAAACATGCACTTTACATCATTAAAACCAGCATATTAAACCATATGCTACATGTATCATTAATCAACAGCAAGTCGCATTGTTAACCCTCTACTTAAGCCTTCCATGCATTACTACCAAATGCAAAGCTCAAGGAGAAACATGTATAAATCACATTATACAACTTAAATATTTCAATGATACATAAACAATTATATTGGCTTACAAGTGATCATTAAACAAGTCTAATAACAAAAGAGTTAATCGGATACACGGATCCAACAAGAGTTAACCCAACACTTCAAGCCATCTCAACCGGAATAGCGATACAATCACAATCTCGGTACATTAACAACCGGGTACACTTTCAACCCACGGGGACACCAACCCCTTTCATCGGTTAGATGCTCAACCCACTAACGGGAGTTTTCAGTACCATTTAACCCCTCTATCGTTAGGGTACTTGGATGGAGTATTCGGTACGCCGTATAAACCCCTCAACATCCAAGGCGACTTATTTACAGTGCACTCAATCCTATGGCCGGCCAACTATATCCGATAACAATTTTAAAACCACATCACTTACCAATATAATTAACCAAATAACATTTACCTCACTGTTTTTAACAAGCATTAAACCATGCCATTTCCAAAGCAACAACCATGATTTAAAACACAAGTATAAACCATACTTACAAGGATCACTTACCAGGTGCATCCTTCAGCTAAACATGCTAAAAAACTGTATATCAAATACTTTAAAACATGCTTGAATAGTAGGTACATGAACATTAAAACCAAGTGCATCAAACCATTTCTCAATAGCACGACCGAGAGAGAAAACCACATTATACTTACTTCCGAGTCTAGGTAAGCATTTCAAGCTCTACCTTAACTCCCAAAACTCGGTTCCATAACATCAAAATGCTTTAAACCACGTTTTCACTCATTGATACGCGAAACCTCGATTCAACGAAGCGAAAACAAGCATCTGAATCCTCCAAAGCTTCATCGATCACTTCCGGATCCATCTCCCCTATTTTAACCACATTACAATAGAGGATTAATGCATCATAATGCATTCTAAACACAACGACCACAATCCTTCTCGGATTTCCACAAAACCTTCACAATTAACCCTCCACAACAACCGAAAATATAACCAAAACACTTCTATTCACAACCCAGCCAACATCTATCAATATAACATCATTTTCAACATCAAAACACATCTAAAAACGGATCCAAAACATCCTACCACCTCCAGCAACCTTATAACCATAGAAACATCACAGAACCTCAAAACTAACAACCTAAACAAATAGAGATTCTTAAGTTTCGGGATTCCATTGATAAAAATCAATTATCAACATTATTAAACATCCAAAAAATAAATCAAAGCATCCTTAATTACTGGAAATCAGACCCAATCCGTGAATTAACTCATTTTCCGCGAATAACTCAATTAAACATTAGGAAAACATCAAAATCAGATTAGAAACACAAAAACAAGGATCAAATGCTTGGGAATTTCAGTCAAGAACCATACAATAGAGGAGATCTCAGACCTTACCCCTATTGTGAAGGTTCTTCCTCAATTGATTCGTGAAAAGCTAAGAAAACACAAGGTTATTGTAAGATTTTGTGTAAACAATCTTTATAAAACAATTTGAAACAATAAAATCAAGGTAGAAACCACCTCACCTCTAGAAATTTAGTGAAAACCTGAGTGTTTGGCTGGGGAAAGAATGGAGAGAAAAAGTTGAGAGAAAATGACGTGATTTTTGTTTTGGAAAGTAATAACTATCTTTTTAGCAAAATCCTCTTTAATTACTAATTAAAACATATGTTTAAATCAGTTAAATTAAGGGAGAAATCATCAGAAACCAATTGCTAAAATAGCTCCTTAAAGATTCTAAGTATTTGACCCTTTTCATTTTAGTCACTAGGAAATCAGTTTTCAAAACTTTCATTTTGGTTACTAACCAAAATGTCCATCTTCCAAAACTCGTTTTACAAAATCGATACCACCATTATTAAATACACAACTAATAATGATTTTAGAGCATTTTTCATAATTTTTCCAACACCAAAAATATACGATCCCGAAATAGACCTGAATCTCTAACCCGGTCTACCGGACCGTCTAATATGCCTCAAAACCGCTAGGCCCAAAACCTGGGCATTACAACTCTCCCCCACTTAAGAAATTTTTTCCCTGAAATTTACCCAGAGAAACAAGACAGAATCCGTTCTAACATCTCCAACTTACTTCACACACATGGCTTCCTCAACACTACGGTGTTTCCACAACACCTTAACAAGCTCAACCGTTTTTTTCACGCAGAACCCTACTACTGGCATTAAAGATCCCCACCAGACCTTATTACAAGAACAATCTGATCCCAACACAATGTCTTCCATCGGCACAACACGCAAAGAATCCGACCGTTACCTGCGCAACCTTGTCACATGAAACACATCATGGACCCCTCCAACACAGGAGGTAACCTCAAACTAAAAGCAACAGGACCCACACGCTCAACACTCTTGTATGGTCCACAAAACCTTAGGCTAAGCTTTTCTTCCTGCCCGAAACACATCACCTTCTTCCAAGGTGACAACTACATGATCACTCGAACATCAACAACACACATTGCATCACTACGCTTCAAACCTATGTAGAATTTTTGACCATACAAAGCTGCTCTCAAGCACTCACATATCATCTTCCCCTTTTCACGGGTGCCTTTCAACAAATCAAACATGGGAAATCACCTTCTCCCACTTCATCTCAACTCACGGCGTACGACACTTCCCACCTCACAATGCCTCGTACAGTGCCATCTGCACACTCATTTGACAACTGCTATTAAATCTAACTCCACCAAAGCCAACTGCTTTACCCACGTTCCCTGGAACGCAGTGGTACAACAACTCAACATATCTTTCAAAACCTGAATTTTACACTCGGATCCACCATCTATCTAGAAATGATACAAGGCACTGAAACTCAACCACACACTCAATGCTCAAAATAACATCCCCAAAACCTCACTATAAACCATAGATTTTCGTCCACACCATGGGCTCGGGAACATTGTATAAACATACCAACCCGACAACATACAAACCTGCCAGCTTATACAAAGCACATAACGCAAGCATAGACACAAAGGTGCGCACACCCCGCAACTTGATCAACAACCACCCAAATGGAACCCTTTTTAGTCAGTGTCAAAGACAACCCAAACACAAGATCCATGGTGATTCTTCCCCACTTCCATTTCGGCATCCACAACTGACACAACAACTCGAAAAGAAACTGATGCCCAGCTTTCACTTGTTGTCATATCATGCATCGATCGACAAAATCTGCCACATCTTTCTTTAAACCAACCCAACAACAATTTGCATGCGCCTTCATCAAAACAATACACCTCAACTCAACATCAAGAAACACCACTCTCTGATCCTTAAAATACAACACCTTATCATCATTAATGGGAAATCCTTCAAGTTTCCTTCCCCGATAACCTAAACATGCGATAACATCACAACATCGTAAGGTTGCCCTTACCTATCCAACATGCGATCTGGATAACCTCACTTACAATTCAGTCATCAAGCCTCCATCACGCATTATACTCAACCGCATAAATAACATCCTTGACTCTGCTGCAACTCACATATACGAGGCACCGGCTACAACCTGAGCTCGGATGATAATCAATCATCAACTATAATTCTTAAACAACTCTAACCATCCAAACTGTTAAGAACCCAAACCATCATTCACTCATTTTCTTTTAACCACACATGAACTGCGTACAAAACACACTCATCATCATAGAACTAGTGTCTCCAACCTCCAACCAACACAACTACGGTAAGCTCCGCATCATGCGTAGAGCAGATGCGCTCTTGCACCCTTGACTATCCAGATGCATAAACTGCAACTTCCAACCTTGGTTGTTCACAAGCTAGCACAAGCCAAACCTCTACAAACCATATTACCAAAACTACTTACACCACTACACCACTAATTTCCGGTCAGTCATCCGTAAGTGTGAACATATGTATGCATGATGACTTATATGCCCTCATAGATGTCTATGTGTATGTATGCAAAACCTCTAATGTCATGCTCAAATGTATGCATGTACTAACATATTTACATATACATATAAGTGTTTATGCACTGTGCATGTTTTTCTGTTCATACTTACTAATAACATTCTCAGAACTAAAACTCTTTACAACATGCTCAAAAGTCACTCTTCCCAACAGAGGAGCAACATTCACTTCCCCCCCAAGAAACCACTAGACCATCCACACTTATCGATCTAAACCCTTCTCGATGCTTTTGTGCACGAAAAGACCATCAACAAACACAACCAACTAACTCACAACACATGGGCTACACGGTTCAGCATACCCACGAACACAACCTATCCATCGATCAAACCCATAGTATAACCGAGGACTTACACTACCATACTCATGGCAGAAAACAACCTCAAACACAAACACATCCTTTACCTTCAATTGATAACACTAGGACCTCAAATCAACCTTACAAAACACTAAAGCATCCCTAAACTGATAAGCATATCACCAACTTATTCGACCACCAAAAACCATTGCACTCCCGCAACGTGCCATCCTTTCTTCCCACAACTACACAGGTGAAACACAAAGCCTTACTCAAGCAACTCCTAAAGTTGCGTCTTAAACCCCTTCACCTCTATCGAGCCCCGCACAGAGAGTGATAGAAACCGAAACTGTGTTTTCACACGATTCAATGCCAAACTCAACCTTTCAATCCAATGGCAAACCTGACCATTCCCTCAAAACACCAGATGCTTACATACCGTATGCATATCCTATACACGTACTTCCTTTTACTCTAGAGTCATAACATAAGCTAGGAATACCTTGCCACCAAAAATCCATCAAACATCTCGCTTTCAACACCAAAACAACATTAATAAAGAATTTAACATTCTCGTCCGGGATTACCACCCATAAACATCAGCAAGTTCCAAGACAACTCGCTAGGATTCAAAAATCAGCCACAACTCTGGTCCAGCCACTAATCCAACCCAGGATTACATCAAAAATCGTGGAGCGACAACTCCAATAAAACCACCTCAACCTCAGGACCTTAAGCCATCAAAGAACTCTTACAAACATCCTTCTCGCAACAACCGTCCTTCTGGAAGAACCAGCCACTTACATTCTTACTTTTAACACTTACGGGACAATCGTTCGACCACAACTCCCATAAAATTAACGCCAACAAGCATAAGAGTTCACGCTCCACATCTCAAATGCGGTTAATCCTGCCTCATGCGATCACTCAATCCACAGACTCAACAAGTATTATATACTGTTCACCTCTGGATACACTGACCCCTTGTGTGACACCCTAAATCGGGCCTAGGAAAGTTACCACTATCTAAGTGATTAACTAATTGAATTAGGTGTTAGTCAAATTAAAAGAATTGGAAATTAAATGAGGGAAGAACATTAGCTAACATAATTAAAGGACTAAAATGTTATAGCCAACAAGTTAGAGTGCCAAACTAAAAAGGACCAAATTGAAATAAGAGTGAAACAACAAACTTGCATGTGTAATTAGACCATTATTCTATAATGGAATACATGTGGCAAGTAATTTCACACATGGAAATTAAGGGTGTAATGGCCGGCCATGTTGTGTGAAAGAAAGAGAAAAACCAAATTTGATTCTTCTTCATCTTGTTGCTTACCATAACCGAATAGTGAGAGAGAGGGAGAGTTTGAGAGAAAGCTTCATGGAATCATCTTCAAATTCATGTTCTTGATTTAGTCTTGATCAAATTAGCTTAGGAGAAGGTATAATTCTTGATTCCTACATGTTATAGATTTGAATGATTGAAATAAAATGCTTAAATCTAGAAATTTATGATATTCTTGTTGCTTAATTTGAATAGGATGGAAGATATGCATATTATTGTGATGTTAGCTCTAAGATTTTTGAAATTTTGAATGTTATGATAAAATTGCTAAGAAAGAAATATATATGGTTGCTGGAATTTTCTGGGAGATTGCTGGAAAATTTAATACTAAATTGGTATGACTTGAATGTAACATGGCATGAAACTGTTTTGATCACATTGCTAGATAAGATTGTGTAAACATGCTTGATTATATAAAATGCTCTATTTTGATCACATTGGTAGGAGAATAAAACTGACCTAGACTTGTATGAATATGTATATAAGTTGAATTAACATGTTTGAAATGTCATCTGAGAGATTAAAGAAGCTAGAAACTCCAACTAGTGAAATCTGCCCAGAATGCTTTGTTTTGGGCAGTAACTTTGAAAAATCTCCAAAAATTGTATAAAGGTAATTTAAGGCTGAAAATTTTATGGACAATGCCTTAATATGTCTAAAATCATTATGAGAAAAAATAACTAAATTCTGGATTGTAGAATGAATTGTAGAAATGAAACACTAAGGACAGTGCAAATTGTCCAGTGTTGTAAATTGCCTTGTCTTTAAACTAAAAACTGTATTAATTGACAAAGAATTAAAATACAAGGCCTATATGGTTAGAAAGATAATTAATTTAGTTTTTCAACGGTGTAAACTAATTAAAATTATGACGTACGGAATGAAAGATATGAATATTTATGCAAGTAATGCACATGCTGCCAGGCAGTGGCAGCAGCAACTTTGATGTTTTGAAATGAATGAATTATGTATTGTTGCCTTGTTTTGAAGAAATGAATGTACTTTGTCTTGACCTTGATTTAATTGTATGAATTGTTAGAGCAAGGAGTAAATCTTGTGGAAGAAGAAACTAGTGGCCAAGCTAGTGGCAAACACAAAGGAGTTTGGATCCAAGACTAGCTAAGCTTGGAGTATTGTGAATGTAGTTTACAAATAGGGTTAAGACTTAGGTCCTAACCAAATATGCATGACTACTTTCTTGCTATGGATATGCCATGATAATGAACCTAATTTAACTTGAATATAAATAATAAGGGAAGTATGAAATAAGATAATATATGAAACTTGTCTACATTCTTGAAGTGTTGTACAATTAGAATTGCTTGATTCTTAATGCCTTGGGTGTGAATTATCGAATGCTACTTGAATGTATTGTCTTGAACATGAATGTATTGTCTTGAACATGAAATGCATTGCTTGAACATGAAATGTAATGCCTTGAACATGAATGGTTTTCCTTGAGCATGAAACACATGAAATATGAAATGAAATTAAAGAGCTAAGGCTCAATTGGTCTAAGGACTAAAGCATGATATTGCTATACATTGATTGACTTTATTCTTGAATCATACATGACTCTAAACTTGAAAATCTTGAAATTCTTGATTAAAAGAAGTGTAATCAAACAACCTTGGTTGCTAGTTGAATAGGTAGAAGGAAATGCCTTAGAGTCTAGAGCTCATTGTGTCAGGGTGGACTACGGTCCAGGGCTAAGGCCCCTAATTGGCGACAGACGGAGGGTACATATGTGTGGTCTTTGGCGACAGTAGAAGGGTTTACCAGTGCTACGGCATATCTTGTGGCGACAGTTGGTTGGAGACTTGATTACCTAGTCAAACTATAAACCAAGGATTGTTTTAAAAGAATATAAATGAGCTAATAAGTATGAATTGCTTAAATACTTGTCTTGAACTATTTGTTACTCGAATTACTTGACATGTAAACTTGAATATTTGATTTACTTGACATGTAAACTTGAATACTTGATTTACTTGACATGTAAACTTGAATATTTGAATTACTTGACATGTAAACTTGAATACTTGAATTACTTGACTTGTACGCTAGAATACTTGAATTACTACTTGGATTACTTGACATGTATTCTTGAAAAGACAGACTATAAACCAAGGATTGTGTTAAAAGATAATAAATAAGCTAATATAACCTTGAATACTTGGATTACTTGACATGTAAACTTGAATACTTGAATTAGTTGACATGTATTGAATACTTGAATTACTTGACATGTAATCTTGCTACTTGAATTTCTTGACTTGTATGCTTGAGCTTCTTGCTACATGATTATTACTTGAAATAGATCTTGATCTTACTTGAATTCATGAGTACTATTTGTAAACTTGTCTTGAAATGACAAACTATAAACCAAGGATTGTTTTAAAAGAATATAAATGAGCTAATAAGTATGAATTGCTCAAATACTTGTCTTGAACTATTTGTTACTCGAATTACTTGGCATGTATTCTTGAAATGACAAACATGTAAGCTTGAATTGCTTGATTTCTTGTTATGTACGCATGAATTGCTTGACTACTTGATATGTGACCCTGAATAGCTTGTTTTCTTGAAATGGATAAAGCATGAATTATGATTCATTGTTTCTTGCTTCTTGTACTATTCGATTGACTTAAAATCCTTAGCTAGGATCATTCTTGACTAATTGACATTTAACTTGATATAACAAATGGGATAGAACTAGTTACTACCTCACTAAGTACATTCTTGTACTTATCACTCTTGTTTTCATTCCTCCCAACCACGGGTTAAAGGATTCGATAGTTGCTTGATCCTGAAGCCTAGTTTCTTGAGCTCGAAGCAAGACACAAGCATAGCTAAAGTATGGTCATACTTGTTTTGTACTCCCCTGGTTGGTGGCACTTAGTTTGTATATAATAACTTGTGCATGCATTTTGGATACTTGAACTTGTATATGTATATATATATTGAGTGGGCCTACTATTTTGTGAACTTGGTTATTAATATGAATTAAGTAATGAACTCTAATTCTATGTAATGGAAATGTATCTTGTCGTGCCTATAAGTATTGATATGTGTCTAATGAATGTTCAAAGTAATTGACCTAGACTATTATGCTATTCGAATGACTTGTATAATGTGATAATTACTTGTGTGACCATACCATGTTATATATGTAACTTTTATAAGATTTAATGGTAAATGTCGAATGGTAAGGGTGGAATATGCTTGCTTGGATCAAGGTATGTACTATTGATCATTTTTAATAAGTTAAGTATGTAATGTCACATGTATCAAGCTAAAGAGAAAAGAAATGAAATGAAGCATGTTTGCTTATTTAGGTTTCAAATGATGATGTTATATGATGATGATAATTGAAATTTTTGGTAACCTATAATGTATTGTAGATGGGATTGGTTACGTGTTAAGTAATGTTTGTTGGTTACTTGTTGGTTAAGTAACTCATCTAATAGGGATGAGTTAGCCTATTCTAGCCTTGTTCTTGCTTGTATTGTACGTTAGTAACGCGCTCGAACCGGTTTCCTGCTAACCTGGGGTAGGGGTGTTACACCTTGGTCCTCACCCAACACTATCATTATCTCATCTCAACACAGAGCGATATCTTTTATCACATTTCTTTTCAAACTGAACACCGCCGGAACTAAATTTAGGAATTCTTATGCGAGAGCCAGAACCTCCCACACGAAACCAATAAACACAGGTTCTCTCAATGTACCACTCATGTGTACCAACACGTTGAAAATGGTGTATTCAGAAACCAATCATGTACACCCTAACATCTTGTAGCAATTCATAACAGAATCGATCACAGCGATACCTTTTTACCGATACCAGTTCAGGAGCACACTGACTCAACCGAACAAACTGCACTCTAAACTCGGCCACATACACACGGCCCTGAACCCAAGCCATGAGCTCTCACTCCTTTCTATCCAAGTATCTAAACCCTAGATACTCCTTCCAAGAGACAGTATGGAAAGACTCCCAATTTACGACATTGGGTCCCCATGCTAACAGATACAATTGTCCACCAACTAAAAGATCATCATGCAACAGAGATTCAACACATCCCAACCTACGAGTACCAAAACCCCATTCAACCCATAATCTGACAACACTTGTCATACATGCCCCAAATGCCTCGGGTGATAACCACGGTACTCAAATCCTCCCAAACTACAGGGATATTTCAACGGCAACCTCGTTTTCCCAATAGTCAGTGCAACCACATGCACTCCAGAAACAACAGCTTAAAAGCTCCAAACATCGCCTATACCAAGGCATCATATCACCCAACTTTAGCCCAACCGGCACAAGTGGTACATACTTCGGAATAACTAACCCCTAGGAGACCAACACTCTCCTTAACACACTGCCCTAAGGCAACAACATCACGCTAATCTTATTTTTCCTCTCAGTCGCAACTTATCATATTATCTAAGGCATGATAATCATTTTAAAACAAAAATAGTCAGGCTAGCTTCAAGCAAGGATCCAAGACTTATATTTCAAAATCAATTTCCAAGACTATAATAATAAGGCAATGGGTACCCCCAAAACTTCCACAACATAGCATACCACAAACCAACATTCATATATCAATCACCGTGCATATCAACCAGCGTACATACAACAATCACCATACAAATCAAACAACAGGGCATAACTCACGGTAACAACACAACAACCTCCCAAACGAACCAAACCTGGCTCTGATACCACCAAATGTAACCCCTTTGACCCGGCCTAGACGCCCAACCAAACCAAGAAGGCTACATTAGGTTTGTCGTAGCAAACCGAAGAGATACAACAAAACTTGGTCCATTTTTTTCTTTTATCTTATCTAGATGCCAATTATTAAGCTTACATGTTCATGTAGACATCAGGTATAACCCCAACTCAATCGGGCGTCAATTTGACATCCAATTGATCATATTTGTAATATAGGGACCAAATTGCAAACACATAAAATTTTAGGATTAAAGCTCACTTTCAAGTTACCATCCTTTAATTAGTCCGGTTCAAACTTTCATCACAAAATTCAGCTCAATCCGATCATTCCATCACATACAATTGCATTGGCAAGATACAAGGACTAAAATGTAAAGACGACAAAATTGCCCAAAAGTGACATTAACAGAATAAACGGTCATCCGTACCGATACGGTTTGAAACACCCTATTTCGGTACACTACCATACCGTCTCGACACGCCTAACCGAATTACCTAATTTTTGAAATGTTATAGACCGTACCGATACAGCTCCTCAAGTGTTCCGATACGCTGGTTCGAGTTGAAAAAGAGAATTCCAGAGGCTAAAACTCGTACTGAAACACCCATACCCGTATCGGTACACCTGGACAAATTTGCCTAGGCGTATCGAAACGCACAAGGCCTGTACCATTCCCACAAACCTGAAATTGCCTAGCCGTACCGATACGGTCCCCCGCGTATCGGTACGCCTGGGCCTGTAATGTCAAATTTGGCTGATTTATCATTCTAAAAGCACACTCAAACCATTCCAACAGGCTTAAAACATAGTACCAACATGCCAAACATATCACAAGCTATCTAGCATCACAATTCTAACAACACAACAATGCCTCATGCATCAAAAAGGAATATATAGGCATGCTTTCTAATTTTGTATCCAAGCAACATACCAAAAGACAAACCAACACCAAAATCAATCCTTAAAAGCCATTTACAACCCAAGAGAAACTAAGGAAACATGCTCAAACAGGGAGTTCCACAAAGCATCTCCCAAAACACAACAAGTACCCTATTGCCCTTATTCATTATAGTCTAATCCAAAACATACTTTGTAAACAAAGTCTTGCTAGGATCCCCTTGCTTCTTGCTACCTCCCAAGACCTCAATTATCTATATTGATGGACAATGAGAGCGTAAGCACACAAGGCTTAGTGAGGAGTGCTCAAAAACAAACACCATCAATGCATTTAAAACCATTCACTTAACATCATCCTTTAAAACATCATGCCCCTTTTTAAAACATGCACTTTACATCATTAAAACCAGCATATTAAACCATATGCTACATGTATCATTAATCAACAGCAAGTCACTTTGCTAACCCTCTAATTAAGCCTTCTATGCATTACTACCAAATGCAAAGCTCAAGGAGAAACATGTATAAATCACATTATACAACTTAAACATTTCAATGATACATAAACAATTATATTGGCTTACAAGTGATCATTAAACAAGTCCAATAACAAAAGAGTTCATCGGATACACGGATTCAACAAGTGTTAACCCAACACTTCAAGCCATCTCAACAGGAATATCGATACAATCATAATCGCGGTACATTAACAATCAAGTACACTTTCAACCCACAGGGGCACCAACCCCTTTCATCGGTTAGATGCTTAACCCACTAACGGGAGTTTTCGGTACTGTTTAACCCCTCTATCATTAGGGTACTGGATGGGGTATTTGGTACACCGTATAAACCCCTCAACATCTAAGGCGACTTATTTATAGTGCACTCAATCCTATGGCCGACCAACTATATCCAATAACAATTTTAAAACCACATCAATTACCAATATAATTAACCAAATAACATTTACCTCACTGTTTTTAACAAGCATTAAACCATGCCATTTCCAAAGCAACAACAATGCTTTAAAGCACAAGTATAAACCATACTTACAAGGATCACTTACCTATGCATCCTTCAGAAAAACATGCTCAAAAACAGTATATCGAATACTTTAAAACATGCTTAAACAATAGGTACATGAACATTAAAACCAAGTGCATAAAACGATTTCTCAATAGCACGACCGAGAGAGAAAACCACATTATACTTACTTCCAAGTCTAGGTAAGCATTTCAAGCTGTACCTTAACTCCCAAAACTCAGTTCCATAACATCAAAACGCTTTAAACCACGTTTTCACTCACCGATACGCGAAACCTCGATTCGCCGATGCGAAAACAAGCATCTGAAGCCTCCAAAGCTTCACCGATCACTTTCGGATCCATCTCCCCTATTTTAACCACATTAAAACAGAGAATTAATGCATCATAATGCATTCTAAGCACAACAACCATAATCTTTCTCGGATTTCCACAAAACCTTCACAATTAACCCTCCACAACAACTGAAAGCATAACCAAAACACTTAGATTCACAACCCAACCAACATCTATCAATCTAACATCATTTTCAACATCAAAACACATATAAAAACAGATCCAAAACATCCTACCACCTCCAGCAACCTTATAACCACAGAAACATCACAAAACCTCAAAACTAACAACCTAATCAAATAGAGATTCTTAAGTTTCGTGATTCCATTGATAAAAATCACTTATCAACATTATTAAACAAACCAAAATATAAATCAAAGCATCCTTAATTACTGGAAATCAGATCCAATCCGTGAATTAACTCATTTTCCACAAATAACTCAATTAAACATTAGAAAATCATCAAAATCAGATTAGAAACACAAAAACAAGGATCAAATGCTTGGGAATTTCAGTAAAGAACCGTACAATAGAGGAGATCTCAGACCTTAACCCTATTGTGAAGTTTCTCCCTCAATTGATTCCTGAAAAGCTAAGAAAACATAAGATTATTGTAAGATTTTGTGTAAACAATCTTTATAAAACAATTTGAAACAATAAAATCAAGGTAGAAACCACCTCACCTCTGGAAATTTAGTGAAAACCTGAGTGTTTGGCTGAGGAAAGGATGGAGAGAAAAAGTTGAGAGAAAATTACGTGATTTTTGTTTTGGAAAGTAATAACTAACTTTTTAGCAAAATCCTCTTTAATTACTAATTAAAACACATGTTAAAATCAGTTAAATTAAGGGAGAAATCATTAGAAACCTATTAGATGAGTTACTTAACTAGCAAGTAACCAAGCATATATAACTTAACATGTAAGCAATCTCATATTTTGTTTACAAGACATTATAGGTTACCAAACAATTCAATTTACATCATCATACAAATAACCTAAGTGAGCAAACATGCTTCCATTTCATTTCATTGTTCCTTAGATTGATACATGTAACATTTCATACATAAATTTACTAGACATGATCATTTGTACATACCTTGTCTCCAAGCAAGCCATATGCCAAGCCCTACCATTCGACATTTACCATACAAACTTATAAAAACACTTACAACATTGTATGTTCACACAAGTGTCTATATTATCTCACAAGTCATTTGAATAGAATGATAGTCTAGACCAATTACTTTCAACATTCAATATATATATATATCCATAAGCGCAGCAAAATACTTTTCCCTTTACATAGAATTTGAGTCCATTACTTGATTCACATTATCAACCAAGTTCATATCTTGATAAGCCCATTCAAGAACATATATATACAAGTTTCAAGTATTCAAAATGCATGCACAAGTTCAATATATACAATCTAAGTGCCACCAACTAGGGGAGTACAAAACAAGTATGAACCATACTTTAGCTATGCTTGTGCCTTTCTTCAAGCTCAAGAAATTAGGCTTTAGGATCAAGCAACGATCAAATCCTTTATCCCGTGGTTGGAAAGAATGAAAACAAGAGTGGTAAGTACAAGAATGTACTTAGTGAGGTAGTAACTAGTTCTAACCAATTGTTATATCAAGTTAAGTGTCAATTAGACAAGAATGATCCTAACTAAGGATTTCAAAGCATTCGATTAACATAAGAAGCAAAAGATAGAAATTCATACTTATATAACAAGAAATCAAGCAAATCATGCCTTCATGACAAGAAATCAAGCAATTCATGCTTACATAACAAGTAGTCAAGATATTCATTGTTACATAGCAAGTAATCAAGAACTTAACATTTACATAACAAGTAGTTAAGCTATTAATAGTTACATTACAATTAATCAAGCAATTCATACTTATTAGCTCATTTATATTCTTTTATCGCGATCCTTGGTTCATAGTTTGTCTAAATCAAGTCTCTAACCAACTGTCTCCACAAGATGTACCGTAATACTGGTCAACCCTCCTACTGTCGCCAAAGACCACATGCGTACCCTTCGTCTGTCGCCAATTAGGGGCCTTAGCCCTGGACCGTAGTCCACCCTGACACAATGAGCTCTAGACTCTAAGGCATGCCCTTCTACCTATTCAACTAGCAACCAAGGTTGTTTGATTACACTTCATTATTCAATGGTTTTCAAGCTGTTCAAGTTCAAGATCATGTATCATTCAAGAATCAATTCAAGAAAGGTATAGCAACATCATGCTTTAGCTTTAAGGTTAGTTGAGCCATAGCTCTTTAATTACTTTTCACGTTTTCAAGTGTTTCATGTTCAAATCATGACAATTCATGTTCAAGGCAAGATAATTCTTGTTCAAGGATCACATTCAAGCAAGCATTCGATGGTTCGCACCCAATGCATCAAGAATCAAGCATTTGTTTTCACTTCTCTTTCTAATTAATTTATCAATTTGCATGCTATTACTTATTCACAATTTTAGTTTAGTCCAATCTTCCATTTTATTCATATTCAAGTTAAATTAAGCTCATTATCATGGCATATCAATAGCAAGAAGGTAGTCATGCATATTTGGTTAGGACCTAAGTCCAAACCCTATTGTAAACTACACTCACAATACTCCAAGATAGCTTATTTGTCTTGTATCCAAATCCCCTTGTTTTTAGCTTTCGAATGCTCCACTCTCTCTTTATCCACAAGATTTACTCCTTCCTCTAACAATTCATACAAGTAATTACATGTCAAACAAGGTACATTGAGCATAATAATTACCCATCTCAAGCAGTCAAATGTGTTTACACAATCACTTAACATGGCACCAATATTCATATATTTCATGTAAGAAACAAGCAGCATACTCGTATATATACATTAATGCATATTGCTACAATTGTTTACATTCCAATTTAAGTAAAACAGGGCAGTAACCAAACTGTTTACAAAACAGTTTACAAAACAGGGTAGTAACCAAACTATTTACAAAACAATGTACAAAACTGTCCAAGACATCTAAACTACTGCTGCCAGGCAGTAGGTACACTACTTACTTAAACGTGCATAACTTTCATTCCGTACATCGAAATTTCAATTGGTTTACACTGTTGGAAAGATAACTTATTTTCTTTCTAACCATATAGGCCTTGTATTTTAGTTCTTTACCAATTAATATAGTTTTTAGCTTAAAGATAGGGCAATTTACAACACTGGACAGTTTGCACTGTCCCAAGTGTTTCTTCTCTACAATTCATTATACAATCCAGAATTCAGTTATGTTTTCTCCTAATGAATTTAGACATGTTAAGGCACTGTCCATGAACTTTTTAGCCTTAAATTCCCTTTATACAATTTATGGTGATTTTTCAAAGTTATTGTCCAGAATAGAGTATTCTGGGCAGATTACACTAGTTTAAGTTTCTAGCTTCATAATTCCTCTAAACACAATTCTAACATTGTAATTCAACTTATTTTCATGTTCTTACATGTCTAGGTCAATCTAATTCACCTGTCAAAGTGATTATAACAAGGAATTATAGTGCTATGTTCAATTTGATCTATTTGATCAACAAACTCCTCTAATTCACCATTTGAGCAATCCATTACCTAGCTTTAACTAATCCCATTATATGAATTCATTTTTCAGCAAGCTATTTACTCTATTCAAGTCTCAATACACTTAGCAATGTGATTATTAACACTCAAAATTTCAAGGATCTTAGAAACTAATATCACTTTAACATTCATAGGATTCAAAATCAGCAACTTAACATCTCTAAATCCATATTCAATTATACAAAATCATGGTAGATTAATCAAGTATACCATTCGGTTGAGCCAAAAATTACATAGCATGAGTTTAAATTCTCTAATCATTTTATTAACATATAATGCAAGATGATTTCATGAACATTTCTCAAATAAAAGCTTAATTTAGAAGTGAAAAAGAGATTACCTACTTCTTTCCTTAATTTGCTCAATCAAGACACTAGAAATTTAACCAACATGCATCAATTTCTCAAGTTCCATGGAAGTCTCTAACTCTTTCACTCCTCCTCTCTCACTAGCTTGGTTTTGGTTCTACCCAAGGTTTCTATTCGATCTAATATCAAGAATCCACCCAAGAATCAAGCTTGTTTCCTCAATTTCTCTCAAGAATCCTTTTTTTTCTCTCTTTCTATTGCTTCGGTGGATTCACAAAGTGAGGAAGAAGATGGTCCAACTCTTCCTTCACTTAATGACAGGATGTTCACAAGGAAATGACACTTGTCCAAGTCCTTTCACTTCCATTGAATCAACATGCAACTCATGTGTTTTACATTCTTCTAGGAATGGTCCCTTTTTAATCTCATCCCAATATTTAGGTTCTATTTGATTTTGATCCCTTCATTTCTTCTAGTTTCAATTCGAATCACCTTGAACTTAATTAATCAAATTAACACAATAGTTCTTACTACTAGACCATATACCGGGATATTACAATTCTCCTCCCTTAAAATAAATTTGCCCTTGAATTTACCAGAATCGAATAGGTGAGGATATTGTTTCCTCATGATTTCTTCCGATTCCCAGGTTGCCTCTTCTATCTTGTGGTTTCTCCACAAGACCTTAACAAGAGGAACGGTTTTGTTCCTGAGTTTTCTAACTTCACGATCAAGAATTCAGATTGGTTCTTCATCGTAAGACAAGTCAAGATTCAACTTTACTTCTTCAGGCTCAAGGACATGGGATGAGTCAGACCTATATCTTCGAAGCATAGACACGTTAAAGACATTATGAATCTTGTCAAATTCACTGGGAACAACCAATCGATGGGCTACTGGCCCTATCCTTTCAATGATTTCAAACGGTCCAATGAATCAGGGACTGAGTTTCCTTTTTCTTCCAAACCGAAAGACTTTCTTCCAAGGGGACAATTTGAGGAAAACCTTGTCTCCAACATTGTATTGGATGTCTCTCATTTTCAAGTCTGCATAGGCTTTCTATCAATCAAAGGCTTGCTTCAATCGATCATGTATGATTTGAACTTGTTACTCAGTTTCTCTGAGTAATTGAGGTCCCAAAACCTTGTTTTCTCCCAATTCAGACCAACACAAGGGAGTTCTACATTTCCTTCCGTATAGAGCTTTGAAGGGAGCCATCCGGATAGATGTCTGGTAGCTATTGTTGTAAGCAAATTCTACTAGGGGTGGAGATTTCTCCTAGTTCATTTCGAAGTCTATAACATAAGCACGTAGCATGTCTTCAAGTACTTGTATCACCATTTATGATTGGCCATCACTTTGTGGATGAAAAGCTGTGCTCAAATGCACTTTGGTTCTAAGGGCTTTTTGTAAGGAATTCCAGAATCGGGAAGCAAATCTAGGCTCTTGATCGGAGATTATAGCTGTAGGTACACCGTGTAATCGAATCACTTCACGAATGTATAGCTCGACTAAGGTTTCCAAGCTCATGTTCATTCGAACAATGATAAAATGAGTAGACTTTGTGAATCTATCAACAATCACCCATACAACATCGTTCTTTCTTAGAGTGTAAGGAAGACCAGTAACGAAGTCTATTGTAATCCCGTCCCATTTCCACTGAGGGAATTCATTGGTTGGAGCAATCCAGTAGAGACTTGATGCTCGGCTTTGACCCTCTGAAAAGTTAAGCACTTTGAAACAAAGTCTGTGATAGCCGATTTCATGCTTGGCCACCAGTATAGTGGGTTTAGGTCCTTGTAGATCTTAACCAATCTAGGGTGAATCGAGAAAGAGATTTGGTGAGCTTCTTGTAACATCTCATGTCATAGTTCTTCTTTGTTAAGAACACATACTCTATCTTTGAAATAGAGGAGTCTATTCGACTTGAGGGAGAAGTCAGAATTAGACTCAGAGTCTAGCTTGGACATGATCTTCTAAAAATCTGGGTCAATTTGTTGGATTTATTTGATTATCGATATTAGACTAGATTGAACTTGAAGTTTAGACAAGAATTTTTGTCCTTTGGATAAACGAAAATGAGAATTGATAGGCAAGAAAGCCGAGTATGGTCTGCGACTAAGGGCATTAGCAACCACGTTTGCTTTCTCTGGATGGTAGTCGATAACTAAATCGTAGTCTTTAAGTAACTCTAGCCATTTTTTTTGCCTCAAATTCAAGTCTTTATGAGTTAGGAGGTATTTGAGGCCCTTGTGGTTTGTGAACAAGTTGCATTTCTCCCCGTACAAGTAATGTCTCCAAACTTTGAGTACAAACACGATAGCTGCCAATTCCAGATCATGAGTGGGGTAGTTTAACTCGTGTGGTTTTAGTTGCCTTGAAGCGTAAGCTACCACGTTTCCATCTTGTATTAGGACACATGCTAGTCCCAAATGAGATGCATCATTGTAAATAGTGTACTCCTTGCCCGATACTGGTTGGATGAGAATCAGAGCATGAGTCAGGGCTTGTTTAAGCTGATCAAAGCTTCGTTGTTGGTTCTCCGGCCAAACAAAGGGTGTATCTTTGCGAGTTAGCTTAGTCAAACTTGCGGCAATGGATGAGAATCCCTTGACAAAACATCGATAACACCTGGCTAAACCGAGAAAGCTTTTAACCTCACCAACATTCCTCGAAGGTCTCCAATACAGGATAGATTGAATTTTGCTTGGGTCTACTTTAATCCCTTCTTCCGAAATGACATGGCCAAGGAACAACACTTCTGATAGCCAAAATTTGCATTTAGAGAACTTTTCAAACAATTGACGTTCTCGAAGTGTTTGCAATACAATTCAAAGGTGTTCAAAATGTTCTTCCTTATTTCGAGAATACACCAAAATGTCATCAATAAAGACGACCACAAACTTGTCAAGATAGGGCTTCAATACACGGTTCATGAGATCCATGAAAGCAGCCAGAGTATTCATTAACCTGAATGGCATTACAAGGAATTCAAAATGGCCATATTGAGTACAAAAGGCTGTCTTAGGTACATCTTATTCTTTTACCCTCATTTGGTAGTATCCTGATAGTAAATCGATCTTTGAGAATACCGCAGCATCTTTGAGTTAATCGAAAAGATTTTCAATCCTTGGGAAAGGATATCGATTCTTGATAGTAAGCATGTTCAATTATCTGTAGTCAATATAGAGTCTCATAGTCCCGTCTTTCTTCTTTACGAATAAGAATGGAGCACCCCAGGGAGATGAGCTAGGCCTAATGAAACCCTTGTCTTGTAGCTCTTGGAATTGTTTCTTGAGTTCTTTCAACTCAACATGTGCCATTTGATAAGGTGTGATGGACACCGGAGTTGTTCAAGGTTGGAAATCGATCCCAAACTCTACTTCTCTGGTTGGAGGGAAACCAGGGAGTTCCTCGGGAAAAACATCGAGATATTCAGATACAATAGGCACACTAGGTAAGCTGAATTCAAGTTTATCTTGTAAGACCATATTAGCAAAGATTGAGGTCAGTTTCTTGTCAATTAGAAGAATTTATTCCTTTCCTAAACCCCGGAGGTAAAGTCTCATATTTAGGCAATCTACCCAGGCTTCATGCTTGCTTAACCAATCTAGTCCCAGTACTAGATCAATCTCACAAGTTGGTAGTACATATAGATTAACAAGAAAGGGTACATTTCGAACGAATAGGGGACATTTTCTACAGGTAAAACTTATGTTTGTAATTCCCCCTATAGGGTTTGAAACTACAAGGCTTTGTTTTACAATTTTAGGCTTTAAGTTCAATTTTACAATCAAGGTTGAGCATACAAAAGAATGAGTGGATCCCGAGTCTATTAAAGCATAAACATGAGTCGGATTTAACTCAATGGTACCTACTATAACATCAGGTGGTTATTCATCTTCTTTTCCCCCGATATGATAAATTCGAGCAGAAGCCTGAGATTCCTGGTGAGTAGGGGCATTAGAATGTTATCCTTTGCCCTTCCCCTGATTTCCAAACTGAGCTTGTCTGGGACCTTTGTTTCGAATAGAAGGAGTTGAGCTAGTATTTGCTGGAGTTCGATTCAGAACTTTGTTAGGATTTTGAGGACAATCCCTGATATAGTGATCGAAGGCTCCACTTAAGTAACATAGATTCTGTGGAGTTCTACACTGACCAGTGTGGTTTTTCTGGAAAAAATTTCAAGTAGGATATTGAGCATCTTTACCGGAATTCACCGTACTATCAATAGAGATGATCGGGGCTGAAGGCTTGGTTACCAAATGGGGTCTCAGTATGAAGTTGCTTTTTTGAGCAGGAGTGTAATTCAAAGAGTGATCCTTAGTATATTTGGACTTCTTTGACTGGCAGTGGGCTTGTCATCATTCCTGGATCGTTTGTCTTTCTAGGAATTTCTGCTTTTGCATTTCTCAAAGGCTTTCATCTTCGCCTCAGTTGCAATGGCCCGGTTCACCAGATTCTGGAAGTCAGTGATACCCAGGGCAGTGATTATTGGACTTAGCTCATCATTCAATCCATCAATAAACATCCTACACTTGTCAGCATCAGTCTTGATGTATTCTGACCCGTATTTGCAATATTTGCAAAAGTCACTCACGTACTATTTGATAGGTCGGCCACCTTGCTTGAGGTATAAGAAACGCTTCTGGCGCTCGGCCAGGTATTGTTCACTGATGTATTTCTTCTTGAATTCCTCGAGGAAGAATTTCCAAGTTACAGCTTCAGCAGGAGCAGTCAGGGTAGTGGTTTCCCACCATCTCAGAGCTTCGTCTGCCAACAGGGCTATAGCACATTTGAGTTTGTGTTCATCAGAACAGGGTAGTTGTTTGGTCAGGATTCGATTAGTGGCCTCTAGCCAGTACTCAGCTATTTCAGGATCCGCTTCATCAATACCAGTGAAGGTATAAGCCCGATGTTGAGCTAGTTTGTCAATCGGGGCTCTAGTTGGAGCAACAGAGGAGGAAGAATAAGATGGTCTCGTTTCAAAGTAGTTACAAGATGATTGAACATCTCCTTCATGCTCAGGAGACATTCTTGTTGCACAAGATTTATAGCAGGAGCTTCCTGTTGAGCAGCAACTTGGGCTCTAGGTTCAGCTCATTGCTGTGGAGGATTCTGCTCCATCCTCACACTATCTCCTTCATTTGAGGAGCCTACGGGACTTTCATCGTCCCGAGCGAGCCTTGTTTCAGACATTCTACATTTAAATAGAACAATTAGGAATTCAGTTTAGTTAAGCAAAGACCCGAGCTATACAATACAAGTCTCCTAGGTGGCACAAGTATCCTATATGATGCAAGAGAGCCCAGTTTAGTCCTAGAACCGACTAAAAACGCTCTGATACCAAACAAATGCAACACCCCTACCCTGGGTTAGTAGCAAACCGGTTCGGAAGCGTTACCAAGCGCATAACAAGCAAGAATGAGGCACGAATAGGTTAACTCATCCCTATTAGATGAGTTACTTAACTAGCAAGTAACCAAGCATATATAACTTAACATGTAAGCAATCTCATATTTTGTTTACAAGATATTATAGGTTACCAAACACTTCAATTTACATCATCGTACAAATAACCTAAGTGAGCAAACATGCTTCCATTTCATTTCATTGTTCCTTAGATTGATACATGTAACATTTCATACATAAATTTACTAGACATGATCATTTGTACATACCTTGTCTCCAAGCAAGCCATATGCCAAGCCTTACCATTCGGCATTTACCATACAAACTTATAAAAACACTTACAACATGGTATGTTCACACAAGTGACTATATTATCTGACAAGTCATTCGAATAGCATGATAGTCTAGATCAATTACTCTGAACATTCAATATATATTTATATATATCCATAAGCGCAGCAAAATACTTTTCCCTTTACATAGAATTTGAGTCTATTACTCGATTCACATTATCAACCAAGTTCATAACATGATAAGACCATTCAAGAACATATATATACAAGTTTCAAGTATTCAAAATGCATGCACAAGTTCAATATATACAATCTAAGTGCCACCAACTAGGGGAGTACAAAACAAGTATGAACCATACTTTAGCTATGCTTGTGCCTTTCTTCAAGCTCAAGAAATTAGGCTTTAGGATCAAGCAACGATCAAATCCTTTATCCTGTGGTTGGAAAGAACGAAAATAAGAGTGGTAAGTACAAGAATGTACTTAGTGAGGTAGTAACTAGTTCTAACCAATTGTTATATCAAGTTAAGTGTCAATTAGACAAGAATGATCCTAACTAAGGATTTCAAAGCATTCGATTAACATAAGAAGCAAAAGATAGAAATTCATACTTATATAACAAGAAATCAAGCAAATCATGCCTTCATGACAAGAAATCAAGCAATTCATGCTTACATAACAAGTAGTCAAGCTATTCATGGTTACATGACAAGTAATCAAGCAATTCACGTTTACATAACAAGTAGTTAAACAATTCATAGTTACATGACAAGTAATCAAGCAATTCATACTTATTAGTTCATTTATATTCTTTTAACACAACCCTTGGTTCATAGTTTGTCTAGGTAATCAAGTCTCCAACCAACTGTCGCCATAATATGTACCGTAGTACTGGTCAACCCTCATATTGTCGTCAAAGACCACATACGTACCCTCCGTCTGTCGCCAATTAGGGGCCTTAACCTTGGACCGTAGTCCACCCTAACACAATGAGCTCTAGACTCTAAGGCATGCCCTTCTACCTATTCAACTAGCAACCAAGGTTGTTTGATTACACTTCATTTATTCAAGGGTTTTCAAGCTTTTCAAGTTCAAGATCATGTATCATTCACGAATCAATTCAAGCAAGGTATAGCAACATCATGCTTTAGCCCTTAAGCCAATTGAGCCTTAGCTCTTCAATTACTTTTCACGTTTTCAAGTGTTTCATGTTCAAGGCAAGACAATTCATGTTCAAGGCAAGACAATTCATGTTCAAGGATCACATTCAAGCAAGCATTCGATGGTTCACACCCAAGGCATCAAGAATCAAGCATTTGTTTTCACTTTTCTTTCTAATTGATTTATCAATTTGCATGCTATTACTTATTCACAATTTTAGTTTAGTCCAATATTCCCTTTTATTCATATTCAAGTTAAATTAAGCTCATTATCATGGCATATCAATAGCAAGAAGGTAGTCATGCATATTTGGTTAGGACCTAAGTCCAAACCCTATTGTAAACTACACTCACAATACTCCAAGCTAGCTTATTTGTCTTGTATCAAAATCCCCTTATTTTTAGCTTTAGGATGCTCCACTCTCTCTTCCTCCACAATATTTACTCCTTGCTCTAACAATTCATACAAGTAATTACATGTCAAACAAGGTACATTGAGCATAATAATTACCCATCTCAAGCAGTCAAATATGTTTACACAATCACTTAACATGGCAACAATATCCATATATTTCATGTAAGAAACAAGCAGCATACTCATATATATACATTAATGCACATTACTAAAATTGTTCACATTCCAATTTGGGAAAAAAAGGGAAGTAACCAAACTGTTTACAAAACTGTCCAAGACATCTAAACTGCTGCTGCCAGGCAGCAGGTGCACTGCCTACTTAAACTTGCATAACTTTCATTCTGTACATTCAATTGGTTTACATCGTTGGAAAGCTAGCTTAATTGTCTTTCTAACCATATAGGCCTTGTATTTTAGTTCTTTGCCAATTAATATAGTTTTTAGCTTAAAGACAGGGAAATTTACAACCCTGGACAGTTTGCATTGTCCCAAGTGTTTCTTCTCTACAATTCATTCTACAATCCAGAATTCAGTTCTGTTTTCTCCTAATGAATTTAGACATGTTAAGTCATTGTCCATAAAATTTTCAGTCTTAAATTCCCTTTATACAATTTATGGTGATTTTTCAAAGTTACTGCCCATAATAGAGTATTTTGGGCAGATTACACTAGTTTAAGTTTCTAGCTTCATAATTCCTCTAAACACAATTGTAACATTGTAATTCAACTTATTTTTATGTTCTTACATGTCTAGGTCATTCTAATTCACCTATCAATGTGATTATAACAGGGCATTATAGTGCTATGTTCAATTTGATCTGTTTGATCAACACATTCCTCTAATTCACCACTTGAGCAATCCATTACCTAGCTTTAACTAATCCCATTATATGAATTCATTTTCAGCGAGCTATTTACTCTATTCAAGTCTCAATTCACTTAGCAATGTGATCATTAACACTCAAAATTTCAAGGATCTTAGAAACTAATATCACTTTAACATTCATAGGAATCAAAATCAGCAACTTAACATCTCCAAATCCATATTCAATTACACAAAATCATGGTAGATTAATCAGGTATACCATTCGGTTGAGCCAAAAATTACATAGCATGAGTTTAAATTCTCTAATCATTTTATTAACATATAATGCAAGATTATTTCATGAACATTTCTCAAATAAATTTTTAATTTAGAAGTGAAAAAGAGATTACCTACTTCTTTCCTTAATTTGCTCGATCAAGACACTAGAAATTTAACCAACATGCATCAATTTCTCAAGTTCCATGGAAGTCTCTAACCCTTTCACTCCTCCTCTCTCACTAGCTTGGTTTCGGTTCTACCCAAGGTTCCTATTCGATCTAATATGAAGACTCCATACAAGAATCAAGCTTATTTCCTCAATTTATCTCAAAAACCCTTTTTTCTCTCTTTCTATTGCTTCGGTGGCTTCACAAAGTGAGGAAGAAGATGGTCCAACTCTTCCTTCACTCAATGACAGGATGTTCACAAGGAAAGGACACTTGTCCAAGTCCTTTCACTTCCATTGAATCAACATGCAACTCATGTGTTTTACATTCTTTTAGGAATGGTCCATTTTTAATCTCATCCCAATATTTAGGTTAGGTTCTATTTGATTTTGATCCCTTCATTTCCTCTAGTTTCAATTCAAATCACCTTGAACTTAATTAATCAAATTAACACAATAGGTCTTACTACTAGACCATATACCGGGATGTTACATTTTGTCACCATTACGTACATGTGTTTACCTATGAGACGGGGTGTCCGCCGTTAGTTCTTGCATTCGATAAACGCTCCAAATATTTGTTTGAAAAGCCTATGAAGATGACTTCTATAGGGGTGTTTAGGCAACTTTTTCGTCGTGTTTGGATATTTTTTGGGACGCGTTTTTCTCGCCACCATTACTTATATATGTTTATCTATAGGATTGTATGTCTACCCTTCCTTCGTGCATTCAAACAATGCTCCAAATCTTGACTTGAAAGGCCTACAAAGATGACTTCTATAAGGGTGTTTACGCAATTTTTTTGTCGTGCTCATGTAACTCCCTTAATGTACACTCGTAGACCGAATATACATTAAAGATGTTACGAAGTCTTTTATAGAAACCTTGACTTAAAAGCTTAACTTACATTTTTTAAATATAAAAATGTAACACCCTTAACGTATACTCGTGAACTAAATATACATTAAATATGTTACAATGTTGCTTATAGAAAACTTGACTTAATTTTTTTTAAAACTTGTCTTATAGTTTAACCCTTTCTCAGTTTTCAATTAAAATCTGTGTCAGACTGCAGTATCTAGTTTTGACCGTAAATTATTTTATAAAATTTGTACACGTGTTTTTGAAATTAAAATATTAATCAAGGTGAAAACTAGATATGTTGCCAAGACTCTTTCTTAATTTAAAAAATTCCTACGTGATTAGGGTTAAACAATATCTAATTATATCCAACTTCTTAACTACTTGTACCAAACCATTTTACCAAATCCATACATCCATAATATACATAAGTACGTCATATACTTAGGTTTACAAACCCATATACTCATTTAAAACACATTCTAACATATACTTTAACATTTTGTACATGCCATTAGATATCTACTACTTTAAAGATGTACATACCTTAGACACTTTAAATAACTTGATCTTCCAAAAGACAGCTCCTCCTTAAGTCTATCTCGAAGAACCTACGAGTGAAACAACATCACACGCTAAGTACTAACTTAGTGAGGCATTCAAATCAGTTTTAATAAAAAAACATGAAATAATGTAATTTAGCATATCATGTATAGAGTGCAACATACATTTCATGTATCTGGCAATCATGTCACAATGTAAACTTTCCATATATTATTACTATCATGTAAAACATCATTTTCATGTATAACATAAATCATTTATGTTATGTAACATCTCTAACATGGACATGATTTCATCATGTAATCATAAACACATCATGTACTCTTTCATGGTCATGCTTTCAGTATACAATCATTTGTATAGCATATATCATTCCTATCATGTATAACATGTATCATATACATATTCATGATCTTTCATGTAATCATCTTTGTATTATTATCATCGTGTCTGGCTAGAGGCCTATAGAAACCCCATAGCCTATCTGCACCATTGTGCTTTGTAGAGTACGTACTCGAAATGACGCTCTTTTCTCCCCATATAAGGACGCTCATTGCTCATTATATTAAAAACACCTCGTTAGTGCCAATTGCACTATGGGCTTGGATCCCTACGGTGTATCTTGATTCATTTTAATCTTGTTATTGTCCATATTCTTTGTATAGACATGCATTGCCATTATGCATAAAAAAATTCTTACCTTGTATTTTGCAGAAGCTTGCATTTACTGAAATATGCAACAGATTAAATTTATATAATAATGCAATATCATTTTCAATTTAGGGTTGACTTATCACAAGTCTTCCCTGTTTCATCACTATGCAAACATAATAAAATGCACTCACCAGCTAATGCCAGACAGCCTCACTAAGCTTAGTCGATAATCTTTTCGTTTTTTCATTACTCGTGTCTTCTTCAAATTTGTTTTGAGCTGTAGAAGACCAATCGAACATAATTTATCACTATTATTTGTTAGACTTCAATTTAACATTACTAACTTAATTTCAGGACATACTTATTCGAATGTAAAATATTTCTGAAATTTTCCCTAAATTTTCATGTGATTGCCGAATTGGGCCCTAAGTCTTTAGTGACCATTTTGAACTTCAATCAATTGTTCAATCTCAATTTCAACAATTTCCATTACTATTTACTTATTTTTGGACTATTATCCTTTTAGTCCTTAAACTTTATAAAAGTGACATTTTAGTCAATACACCTTATTTGTACACTTAATTCATGTACAAATTAATTCTTTACTCATTTTCATCATTTCTAAAAAATTTTCTTAACTTTCATTTTTATTCAACTTGGTCCTTCAAGATTCTTTTATTTCAAAATAGGTCCCTAATTTTCCTTTCTTAACATTTCAATCCTTCAACTTCCATAATAGGCTCGAATCTTCAATTCTATAAATTTTTCCATAAATTCAAGACAAGTCCTTAATTTTCTTCAAATTGATGAATTGGTCCTTGACTTTCCAAAATTTTCATTTTAGTCCCTAATCACCAATTCAAGCTATTTTCACTATAATTCAATGATTCCCATGCTAAAATAAAATTCACAATAATTTCCCCTAAAATTTCCATAAATTCGAACTATCCCCCTAATTCACAACTTGGGAAATTATTCAATCTAACATCACAATTAGGCTTCCAACAACATAATTCAATCAATATCATCATAATATTAACTTCCTAATCAAAACCCCCAAACTTTAGGGTTAGGTTTTATGTCTTCCAACATGAATTTCATCCAAAATCAACCTGAATTCCATATCAAACTCATCATCTCTACCATCTACCATTCTAATTACATCATAAACTTCAACTTTCACCATTAATCTTCATTCAAGACATAATCTATATTCAACTTTTCCGTGCAAAATTACTACCAAAATGAAGAGCTTGAAGTGTAGAACAATTTATTCTAAATTAACATACCTTGATTCAAGCTTAAATCCATCCAAAATGTGACTTGAACTTGCAAACTTTCTTTCTTCTTCTCTAATACATTTGGCAGCTTTGTTGGATGAAAATGGTGTTTTCTTTCCTTTTTAATTTAATTAATACACATTTCCATTATTATTAAATCCAATAATGTCACTTTTATCTTATAAAAATGAATTTTAAATTCATTTTTTGGCCTTTTACTACTTTGATCCCCAACTAAATCCTTATTTACATGTTTTCTTCCAACATGCCACTCCATTAAAATTTAACCAACTTGGTTCCAATCCAACCGGCCATGTCTCCAAAATATCTTAAAACTTCTATTCGATCAAAAAATTCAAAATTCAACCAATACGATTTCCAAATTCTTTTCCTTTGAATTTTTTTATAACCGTTTCATCATATTCTAACTATATATAGTTAGAATCTAACCAAATGTAATAAAATATTTATAAAATATTACTTTATTACTTTTCCATAATTTCTTGGAACCGTCTTCAAAATTTCAGTTCGATCCGATATACCGAAAATTTTTGGGAAATTTTATCGGATACATTTCTTCTTAAAAAAATCTTACCTCCACAATCCATTTCGAATATTTTTTACTTAAGATGAGTCATTTTTATCAGTCAAAATAATGAATATAAAACCTTCCCAGAAGGTCACCCATCATAAATTACTCTGGCCTGGACACGCTTAACCATTTCATTCGACCAAATTCGCTATCTTCTTCTGTATCTTAATTCTCAAAACCGATATCAAGGTACCTATTTCGATCCGATTCACTCTTATACTGAATAAAATCACTTGTTGAGGAAATTTATAGTTTAGTCCCTGAACTTTTCAAAGTTTACACTTTATCCCCTAAACTTCCAAAAATAACATTTTAGTCACTAAACAAAAATTGGGATATTACAATTTCTTCCCCCTTAAGAAAATTCGTCCTCGAATTTTCAACGTATACTCTTTTCAAACAATTTTAGATACTGCTTTTTCATTCTCTCTTTGGTCTCCCAAGTGGTTTCTTCAACTTTATGGTTTCTCCAAAGGACTTTAACCAGTGGAATTTTCTTGTTTCTTAATTCTTTAACTACATATGCTAGAATTTTCATTGGTTCTTCTTCATAAGTCAGATTCGGTTGCAACTCGATTTTCTCAGGAGAAATTACATGTAAAGGATCTGATCGATACCTCCGTAACATAGACACGTGGAACACATCATGAATCTTACTCATATCTGGAGGTAAAGCCAGTTGGTAAGCCCTTTTGTCCAACTTTTTCACAATCTCGTATGGCCCAATAAACTTGTGACTAAGTTTTCCTTTCCGCCCAAACCTTAATATTTTCTTCCAAGGAGAAACCTTTAAGAATACTTTTTCTCCCACTTCATACTCAATATCTTTTATTTTCTTATCCGCATAAGCTTTTTGTCGATCCGCTGCGGCTTTGAGATTATGCTAGATAATCCTTACTTTATCTTCCATATCTTGTGTTAAGTCAACTCCTCCAATGTTTGAATCATTCTAAACATTTCAATCTTGCAATTCGAACCAATTAAGAGGAGTTCGTCACTTTCTTCCATATAATGCTTCAAAAGGTGCCATCTTAATACTTGCTTGATAACTATTATTATAAGCAAATTCAGCCAAAGGCAAGTATTTTTCCCATGATCCCCGCAAACTCGATCACACAAGCCCGTAGCATATCTTCCAAAAAAAACAGCTCCTCCTTAAGTCTATCATGGAGAACCTTCGTGTGAAACAACATCACACGCTAAGTACTAACTTAGTGAAGCATTCAAATCAGTTTTAATAAAAAAATGAAATGATGTAATTTAGCATATCATGTATAGAGTGCAACATACATTTCATGTATCTTGGCAATCATGTCACAATGTAAACTTTCCATATATTATTACTATCATGTAAAACATCATTTTCATGTATAACATAAATCATTTATGTTATGTAACATCTCTAACATGGACATGATTTCATCATGTAATCATAAACACATCATGTACTCTTTCATGGTCATGCTTTCAATATGCAATCATTTGTATAGCATATATCATTCATATCATGTATAACATGTATCATATACATATTCATGATCTTTCATGTAATCATCTTTGTATTATTATCATCGTAATCGGCTAGAGGCCTATGGAAACCCCATAGCCTATCTGCACCATTTTGCTTTGTAGAGTACGTACTCGAAATGACGCTCTTTTCTCCCCATATAAGGACGCTCATTGCTCATTATATTAAAAACACCTCGTTAGTGCCAATTGCACTATGGGCTTGGATCCCTAGGTGTATCTTGTTTCATTTTAATCTTGTTATTGTTCATATTCTTTGTATAGACATGCATTGCCATTATGCATAAAAAATTCTTACCTTGTATTTTGTAGAAGCTTGCATTTACTGAAATATGCAACTGATTAAATTTATATAATAATGCAATATCATTTTCAATTTAGGGTTGACTTATCACAAGTCTTCCATGTTTCATCACTATGCAAACATAATAAAATGCACTCACCAGCTAATGCCAGACAGCCTCACTAAGCTTAGTCGATAATCTTTTCGTTTTTTCATTACTCGTGTCTTCTTCAAATTTGTTTTGAGCTGTAGAAGACCAATCGAACATAATTTATCACTATTATTTGTTAGACTTCAATCTAACATTACTAACTTAATTTCAGGACATAATTATTCGAATGTAAAATATTTTTGAAATTTTCCCTAAATTTTCATGTGATTTCCGAATTGGGCCCTAAGTCTTTAGTGACCATTTTGAACTTCAATCAATTGTTCAAGCTCAATTTCAACAATTTCCATTACTATTTACTTATTTTTGGACTATTATCCTTTTAGTCCTTAAACTTTATAAAAGTGACATTTTAGTCAATACACCTTATTTGTACACTTAATTCATGTACAAATTAATTCTTTACTCATTTTCATCATTTCTAAAATTTTCTCTTAACTTTCATTTTGATTCAACTTGGTCCTTCAAGATTCTTTTATTTCAAAATAGGTCCCTAATTTTCTTTCTTAACATTTCAATCCTTCAACTTCCATAATAGGCTCGAATCTTCAATTCTATAAAATTTTCCATAAATTCAAGACAAGTCCTTAATTTTCTTCAAATTGATGAATTGGTCCTTGACTTTCCAAAATTTTCATTTTAGTCCCTAATCACCAATTCAAGCTATTTTCACTATAATTCAATGATTCCCATGCTAAAATAAAATTCACAATAATTTCCCTAAAATTTCCATAAATTCAAACTATCCCCTAATTCACAACTTGGGAAATTATTCAATCTAACATCACAATTAGGCTTCCAACAACATAATTCAATCAATATCATCATAATATTAACTTCCTAATCAAAACCCCCAAACTTTAGGGTTAGGTTTTATGTCTTCCAACATGAATTTCATCCAAAATCAACCTTAATTCCATATCAAAATCATCATTTCTACCATCTACCATTCTAATTACATCATAAACTTCAACTTTCACCATTAATCTTCATTCAAGACATAATCTATATTCAACTTTTCCATGCAAAATTACTACCAAAATGAAGAGCTTGAAGTGTAGAACAATTTATTCTAAATTAACATACCTTGATTCAAGCTTAAATCCATCCAAAATGTGACTTGAACTTGCAAACTTTCTTTCTTTCTTCTTCTCTAATACATTTGGCAGCTTTGTTGGATGAAAATGGTGTTTTCTTTCCTTTTTAATTTAATTAATACACATTTCCATTATTATTAAATCCAATAATGTCACTTTTATCTTATAAAAATGAATTTTAAATTCATTTTTGGCCTTTTACTACTTTGATCCCCAACTAAATCCTTATTTACATGTTTTCTTCCAACATGCCTCTCCATTAAAATTTAACCAACTTGGTTCCAATCCAACCGCCATGTCTCCAAAATATCTTAAAATTTCTATTCGATCAAAAATTCAAAATTCAACCAATACGATTTCCAAATTCTTTTCCTTTGAATTTTTTATAACCGTTTCATCATATTCTAACTATATATAGTTAGAATCTAACCAAATGTAATAAAATATTTATAAAATATTACTTTATTACTTTTCCATAATTTCTTGGAACCGTCTTCAAAATTTCAGTTCGATCCGATATACCGAAAATTTTTGGGAAATTTTATCGGATACATTTCTTCTTAAAAAAATCTTACCTCCACAATCCATTTCGAATATTTTTTACTTAAGATGAGTCATTTTTATCAGTCAAAATAATGAATATAAAACCTTCCCAGAAGGTCACCCATCATAAATTACTCTGGCCTCGACACGCTTAACCATTTCATTCGACCAAATTCGCTATCTTCTTCTGTATCTTAATTCTCAAAACCGATATCAAGGTACCTATTTCGATCCGATTCACTCTTATACTGAATAAAATCACTTGTTGAGGAAATTTATAGTTTAGTCCCTGAACTTTTCAAAGTTTACACTTTATCCCCTAAACTTCCAAAAATAACATTTTAGTCACTAAACAAAAATTGGGATATTACAATTTCTTCCCCCTTAAGAAAATTCGTCCTCGAATTTTCAACGTATACTCTTTTCAAACAATTTTAGATACTGCTTTTTCATTCTCTCTTTGGTCTCCCAAGTGGTTTCTTCAACTTTATGGTTTCTCCAAAGGACTTTAACCAGTGGAATTTTCTTGTTTCTTAATTCTTTAACTACATATGCTAGAATTTTCATTGGTTCTTCTTCATAAGTCAGATTCGGTTGCAACTCGATTTTCTCAGGAGAAATTACATGTAAAGGATCTGATCGATACCTCCGTAACATAGACACGTGGAACACATCATGAATCTTACTCATATCTGGAGGTAAAGCCAGTTGGTAAGCCACTGGTCCAACTTTTTTCACAATCTCGTATGGCCCAATAAACTTGTGACTAAGTTTTCCTTTCCGCCCAAACCTTAATATTTTCTTCCAAGGAGAAACCTTTAAGAATACTTTTTCTCCCACTTCATACTCAATATCTTTTATTTTCTTATCCGCATAAGCTTTTTGTCGATCCGCTGCGGCTTTGAGATTATGCTAGATAATCCTTACTTTATCTTCCATATCTTGTGTTAAGTCAACTCCTCCAATGTTTGAATCATTCTAAACATTTCAATCTTGCAATTCGAACCAATTAAGAGGAGTTCGTCACTTTCTTCCATATAATGCTTCAAAAGGTGCCATCTTAATACTTGCTTGATAACTATTATTATAAGCAAATTCAGCCAAAGGCAAGTATTTTTCCCATGATCCCGCAAACTCGATCACACAAGCCCGTAGCATATCTTCCAAAAAAAACAGCTCCTCCTTAAGTCTATCATGGAGAACCTTCGTGTGAAACAACATCACACGCTAAGTACTAACTTAGTGAAGCATTCAAATCAGTTTTAATAAAAAAATGAAATGATGTAATTTAGCATATCATGTATAGAGTGCAACATACATTTCATGTATCTGGCAATCATGTCACAATGTAAACTTTCCATATATTATTACTATCATGTAAAACATCATTTTCATGTATAACATAAATCATTTCTGTTATGTAACATCTCTAACATGGACATGATTTCATCATGTAATCATAAACACATCATGTACTCTTTCATGGTCATGCTTTCAATATGCAATCATTTGCATAGCATATATCATTCATATCATGTATAACATGTATCATATACATATTCATGATCTTTCATGTAATCATCTTTGTATTATTATCATCGTGTCTGGCTAGAGGCCTATGGAAACCCCATAGCCTATCTGTACCATTTTGCTTTGTAGAGTACGTACTCGAAAGGACGCTCTTTTCTCCCCATATAAGGACGCACATTGCTCATTATATTAAAAACACCTCGTTAGTGCCAATTGCACTATGGGCTTGGATCCCTAGGGCGTATCTTGTTTCATTTTAATCTTGTTATTGTTCATATTCTTTGTATAGACATGCATTGCCATTATGCATAAAAAAATTCTTACCTTGTATTTTACAGAAGCTTGCATTTACTGAAATATGCAACAGATTAAATTTATATAATAATGCAATATCATTTTCAATTTAGGGTTGACTTATCACAAGTCTTCCATGTTTCATCACTATGCAAACATAATAAAATGCACTCACCAGCTAATGCCAGACAGCCTCACTAAGCTTAGTCGATAATCTTTTCGTTTTTTCGTTACTCGTGTCTTCTTCAAATTCCTTTTGAACTGTAGAAGACCAATCGAACATAATTTATCACTATTCTTTGTTAGACTTCAATCTAACATTACTAACTTAATTTCAGGACATAATTATTCGAATGTAAAATATTTTTGAAATTTTCCCTAAATTTTCATGTGATTTCCGAATTGGGCCCTAAGTCTTTAGTGACCATTTTGAACTTCAATCAATTGTTCAAGCTCAATTTCAACAATTTCCATTACTATTTACTTATTTTTGGACTATTATCCTTTTAGTCCTTAAACTTTATAAAAGTGACATTTTAGTCAATACACCTTATTTGTACACTTAATTCATGTACAAATTAATTCTTTACTCATTTTCATCATTTCTAAAATTTTCTCTTAACTTTCATTTTGATTCAACTTGGTCCTTCAAGATTCTTTTATTTCAAAATAGGTCCCTAATTTTTCTTTCTTAACATTTCAATCCTTCAACTTCCATAATAGGCTCGAATCTTCAATTCTATAAAATTTTCCATAAATTCAAGACAAGTCCTTAATTTTCTTCAAATTCCTGAATTGGTCCTTGACTTTCCAAAATTTTCATTTTAGTCCCTAATCACCAATTCAAGCTATTTTCACTATAATTCAATGATTCCCATGCTAAAATAAAATTCACAATAATTTCCCCTAAACTTTCCATAAATTCAAACTAGCCCCCTAATTCACAACTTGGGAAATTATTCAATCTAACATCACAATTAGGCTTCCAACAACATAATTCAATCAATATCATCCTAATATTAACTTCCTAATCAAAACCCCCAAACTTTAGGGTTAGGGTTTATGTCTTCCAACATGAATTTCATCCAAAATCAACCTTAATTCCATATCAAAATCATCATTTCTACCATCTACCATTCTAATTACATCATAAACTTCAACTTTCACCATTAATCTTCATTCAAGACATAATCTATATTCAACTTTTCCATGCAAAATTACTACCAAAATGAAGAGCTTGAAGTGTAGAACAATTTATTCTAAAGTAACATACCTTGATTCAAGCTTAAATCCTTCCAAAATTGGACTTGAACTTGCAAACTTTCTTTCTTTCTTCTTCTCTAATACATTCGGCAGCTTTGTTGGATGAAAATGGTGTTTTCTTTCCTTTTTAATTTAATTAATACACATGTCCATTATTATTAAATCCAATAATGCCACTTGTATCTTATAAAAATGAATTTCAAATTCATTTTTGGCCTTTTACTACTTTGACCTCCAACTAAATCCTTATTTACATGTTTTCTTCCAACATGCCTCTCCATTAAAATTGAACCAACTTGGTTCCAATCCAACCGGCCATGTCTCCAAATTTCTTAAAATTTCTATTCGATCCAAAAATTCGAAATTCAACCAATACGATTTCCAAATTCTCTTCCTTTGAATTTTTTTATAACCGTTTCATCATATTCTAACTATATATAGTTAGAATCTAACCAAATGTAATAAAATATTACTTTATTACTTTTCCATAATTTCTTGGAACCGTCTTCAAAATTTTAGTTCGATCCGATATACCAAAAATTTTTGGGAAATTTTATCGGATACATTTCTTCTTAAAAAAATCTTACCTCCACAATCCATTTCGAATATTTTTGACTTAAACTGAGCCCTTTTTATTAGTCAAAATAATGAATATAAAACCTTCCCAAAAGGTTACCCATCATAAATTACTCTGGCCTGAGCATGCTTAACTATTTTATTCGATCCAAATTCGATACATTCTTCTACATCTTAATTCTCAGTATCGATATCAAGGTACTATTTCGATCTGATTCACTCTTATACTGAATAAAATCACTTGCTGAGAAAATTTACATTTTAGTCCCTAAACTTTTCAAAGTTTACACTTTAACCCCTAAACTTCTAAAAAGTACATTTTAGTCACTAAACAAAAATTGGGATATTACAGTTCAAATATTTTTTGGGTCATGTTTCTCTTGCCACCATTACATACATATATTTACCTATGGGACTGGGTTTTCACCGTTCATTCGCGTATTTGAAAAACGCTTTCAATCTTGGTTTGAAAAGCATACAAAGATGACTTCCATAGGGGCGTTTAGGCTTATTTTTTCCGTGGTATAATGTTTTTTTGGGCCATGTTTTTTTGCCACCATTGTGTACATGCGTTTATCTATGGAACTTTGTGTCCGCCCTTCCTTTGTGCATTCTAACGACGCTCCAAAACTTAACTTCAAAAGCTTGCATACATTCGTTTGCGGCCTGTATGTGGGGATGTTGGAAATGATAGGGCAAACTTGTCGTACTTGTACGACAAGTTTTAAACTCATCGTCCATGCATAGTGAGTTTGCCCTATCATTTCCAGCATCCCCACGTGTACATTGCACCTATAAATAGCCGTGAAACTAATGTTAGATTACATAAACAATTTTTTGTAAATGTTGAATCGTCTTTTGCATACCATACCATGCCTTAATTTTTTATTTTTATATGTCAATTTTCTTCCACATGTGTCTATTATATTACAACTATTACTTTTTTCTCAATAAAAAGTTAAATGTATCATTTACATTTACGAAGTTTTTCTTACAATATTAATTACGCTATACAGTCAGCCGCACTGCTACATCATTAAGAGCATTGACACTCGAGTTATATGCCGCAAAAGCATCAACTGGATTGATGACCACTAAATGGTGTCAACAACAAAGGCCTTTTGACAATTGTGTAAGGCTCCTAAATGTATGAGATGATGTTGAGCATGCACTGTCGCCCCATTTAACTTGTATGGGGTTGGAAGAAATCATATTGCCAGCCAACTTCTTAACGGTGACTTAAATAATTCTCGCAAGTGATCAACGGTTGAAAAAGTTAGATGTATCATTCACTTTTACGAAGTTCTTATTACAACATTAAGTACGCTATACAGTCAGAGCCACATAGATGTACATAGCTATATCATTATTACGCTATACACTCTATTGATGCTCTCGGGCACGCAATGCTTCCCTATTTAACCAACATGAGGCTAGAAGAAATCATATTGCTAGGCTCAATTGTATGTTGTCTTATAACACTCTAGCAAGTGATCAACGATCAGACAACTGTGCAGCACGAATTGCGTACACAAAGTTCTCCTTACAACATTATTTACGAGGAAACCCAAATGTTGCCTCTGGACCATAATGGCATAGTGCTTCAATAATTGTTGCTCTCCTTAAAATGTTGCGGCTAGGCCACAAGGGCAAAGTTTCTGCACGAATGTATTATACTTATTTATAACCATTTTTTACGATAAATATAATAAATTTATTTTAAATTAATTAACTTATTACTTTTATCAAACTAATATTTTAAATTACTTAAAATTAAACGCTCAATATATTTGAAATGTAAAGATAAATATCTATTGGGCCCGTACATCGTCAACCGAGTTGCAAAATAAATTAGTTCTAATTTTAAGTTCTTTCAAAATCAATTTCTCATAAATATCCAAAAAGTATCCACTAAATTTGTCTGAAATTAATTAAACAACAAAACAATTGCTGCAAAATAAATTAATTGAAAACAAAACAAAAAATATGTCTTCCTCTTCTTAGTCCTCTTCCTTGCTTGGGCTTTAGGCTTTGGTAGTGTCCTAAGTGCGTCTGGTCATAGAAATATGACCCATGTCAAACTCATGACTAAATCGAGGTTTTTTCATCATGATCGAAACCTCCTCCACTAACATCCCCACTCTCCTTCTCGTGTGTCTTATCTTCGTGATCTGGAGTCATATGACGCGGTTGACTGAACATACTCAGACCAGCTCCCCTAACACCGCCTGAGAGTATAGGACTTGATATGGATGTTGTCGACATTAATGATGTCATGTTCTCCACATCATAATGTTGCATATCATGATATTGAGCTTGCGGGACCACAAACTCAAGCACATAAACACCTTTAGAATAACCTGTAGAACCTTGCACTTGTGCTACAGATCCTTGTCCTTGACTGCCCTAATTACCAGGTCCACCTCTCAACACGCCTGATTCATATGAAATATACAAATTCTATGACCCTTGAATAATTTGTAGAGCTTGATCCCAACTCGGGGACCCATATGACTATGGAAAAGAGTCGACATCAAATGCTGGTAACGTAGGTTCTGGTTTAGGTTCAACCTTTCTTCTTCTGCATCTACCTCTACCTCCAGATCGACCTCTACCTATACTTCCTCCGGATCTACCTTCTGATGACCCTGCACCCGATGACGACTCACTTGATGCTTTCTAGGCTTGTCGGGCTTGAAACAAAACAAGAAAAGCATCTTGTTGGACTTGTGTCGTCAAGTACGATTTGCTATTTGCAATAAACCACTGATGGTACTCAAAAATTGAGAAATTGAAATCACCCGCTCGAATGGGAACACAAGGAGGCAACGTGTTTGATATTCCATGCCAATCTACTATGTATGACGAACGTTTGGTAGACCAATCTGCTTTACTCTTACCACGCGAGTCCACCCTTGCAAATTCATCCATGTTGAGCGGATCCTTCGGCACAGGTTGATGGTATCTGAACTGCCTAAGGACATGTTTGCCGTAAAACATCTCAACAAACACAAAATGTAGCAGGGACATTACGGAACATCAATTTTTGGCATCTTCGTACGCATTGTTCGGAATCACCGCTCAACAATCATCATCCAAATATGTCATCCATTAGAACTGTAACAATTTGTCCATTAGAGAAAATCATTCAAATATAGATTAATTTAATTTTGTAACTACCAACGAAAACCAAATTAGATATTAGAAATGGTATAGAAATTAAAAATTTGCATTACCTGATCTTGACAGTATAGGTTAATCTTCATTCTAACTTCGATGATTAAATTGGTCTGGCACGCATTCTTTTTGAATTTTTTGGACCATCTACATAGTACAAATACATAGATACATCAAGGTTTCCCTAAACAACATTTTAAATAATTATAGGAATGAATAGTATTACCTTAAAGTGAGTGGGAATTCATACGGAGCATCGCAAATTAGTGCCAGGAATAGAAACCTATACCAGGCCCATGATTGTAACAGCACCACAAACCCACCAATATCAGCATGCACAAATATGTCATTCATGATTGTCTGGGTCGCTGCCTTGCACAACTTGCAGTAAAGGAAACCTAATATTGCAGATCCATAACTATAATTTCTTGCTCCGAACAAAGTATCCAGAAACAGGAGATATTGCGTGTGCAGATGGGAAGTCGATTTGTTCAACATTAGTATCCCACCGAGAAGGTGCAATATATACGCCTGAGCAGCATTTGCAACTTCTATCACTATGGAATTTCAATCCACTTAAAATGTATTCTTGATCCGTACCCATTTTCCATTTATATCCTGCGCCTTGGGTGCCTTCCTCAAATAATGCACACAGTAATATTCAAGAATATAGTTGTTGCACGCAATGACTGGAATACCCGAAATTGGAACACCAAGATGCATAGCGACATTTTCGAGGGTGATTGTGTAACCCTTGCACGGCATGTGAAAGGTGTGCGTCTCCGGTCTCCAACGCTCCACCAACTCATTAATCAACTGCGGCATGATTTCGATGCCACGAATCTTTGCTGCGTAATTAAATTCAGCTGCCTTTATAAATCCACAGATTTCCTTGCTTGGCGGATTGCTCCATAGCAACCGTAGTCGAAATAGTGTCCCCTCCATCTACAAAACAAAATTTAATTTAAATTACTACTTTATCATTTATAAACAACAAATTAAAATTTGTAAAAAAATTATTATCAATAATTTAATGTTGTTCGTGATGTGAGATTCTTCACGTCTTAACAACACCATCTTTTCCAAAAAAATTGTATGCCAAAAAACCTTAAACCGTAACAACACAATCGAATAACAAATATTTTAACCAAAAAGACTCACAAACACCATAATCTAAAAATTAAAAAAAAATCGTTACCTTGAATCTTACGAATTTTTTTGACTGGTTGCTTTTTTCAAGGCTCTACGAAAATTACACGGCTTAACAATCTTACTTGCTTTACTCAAACTAAATAGGTTGAAAAATATTTAGGTTCTCAACACTCTACACCAAACTTCCTATTTATACTAAACATCAAAATCCTTAACTTGAAAAATATGACCATTCGTCAACAGATAGGAAATGAAACTTGCCGTGTATGGACGAAGAGTTCATTTTCTATCCGTTGACCAAGGGTCATATTTTTCAAGTTATGCTGAGACGTTACAGTCGTTAACCCACTTGAAACTCGTCGCGCCCTATGACAAATTTGGTTTAGGATTAGATTAATCCCGTGACCAAGGTTTAAACCGAATATTTTAAAAAATTAATTGAAACTCGCCGTGCGTCTACGGTGAATTTGAATAAAAAACAATATTTTTTTGGAACTCATCGTACCTGTGCGGCGAGTTCACTGTAATGGTGTTAGTCCAAAAAATATAGGATTTTGGCCCCTACTTTGGTCAAAATGGGACCTAAAGGTCCTACAAATGTCTTTAAGCTTGATATTGAATTCAGTATCTTCACTCAAATCCTACCTAACTTTTATAAAATTCCAGAGTGAATCTAATGCAAGGCATGTTTAGGTGAGGTTAAAAGACGGTAAGTTTTAAAACTTGTCCTCAAACTGAAAATGTTAGACTTCTTGATAACATTTTCGGTTGGTTTTTTGTAAGTATCGATACTTGCAAAAAAACTCAAAAAAATCAACTGAAAATGTTATCAAGAAGTCTAACATTTTCAGTTTGAGGACAAGTTTTAAAACTTACCGTCTTTTAACCTCACCTAAACATGCCGCACCCCTGACCTACCCAAAAAATAGGAAATAATTTTTCATGTTTTTTTTTTACTTGAGTTACTCAGAATGCGTCGTAAAATCACTTAAACAATTCGTGTAGGAGAATGGGTCGTGCTACCATAATTTATGCAATTCAATCACATATTTTCCAACAGAATTCTTCACTAACTTGTTCAAGCAAAGGTGAAATTATTAATTACATTGACGTTGTTGTCACCATTATACAATTACTTGGAGATTCTTCACAGGAATATTCTTGAATTGTTCATCATCACTTGCATCATTAGACAAAATTTGTAAGATTAGTTTTTTTTAACAAAAGTAACAGAACTATCTCTTGGTGTAGCCTATGAAACGTCAGTTTTTTAAAATAAAGTTTGTGGTTCGAATCATGATATTGTGCATAGAATAAATTGAGTTGAAAAGATTACTACCATGATGAACATCTAAAGTACCTGATCCGGATCAATCGACCAACAAGTCAAATACCGGTGTTTATAAAAAAAATTGAAGTGTAACCTATAGTTTCCAAGCTTTTTGGATGGAAGCAAGTTGATGCAAGGAATTCCTTGCACCATGGATGAGATACTATACCATGTTTACATGAATAGAGTAATAATATGTTTGTTAACAAAACAAGAATTGTACCATGATTTAATATGTTTCCAAGAAGTGTAACCTATAGTTTCCAAGCTTTTTGTAATGATTTAATATACGAATCGTGTGAATTTTTATCATATGTTTCGTAGGTATCTTTATCTAATCTAACCCCAAATTCCTTCTAACAAGACGTTTCCCAACATATCAAAACAGAGGCTAACGCGAAATCAGTTGCTTGAATTGATTCCTTTAATGCAGCACAAATCAAACGATCTAGAAGGTACGATTGGACCCAAACCATCGACCATGGTTATTGTCTCTGAAATGTGGTCCAAGCAACAAGCTCGTCATTGTCCTCCGGCCGAACACTTGGGCGCCATTGTCCAAAAACGACAAGGGAAACAAAAGGGTGCACCCCCAGCTCCATGCCCCTATCGTTAGTTACCCTCCCATACTATACATGAGTAAGTATTCAGTTCGGTTCAGTTTCGTTCCAAAATCAACCCTAAAAGTCGTTTCCTCTTGCATATAATTCCTTTGCCCAACTTGTCACCACCGATGTGTAGTTGCGCTTGAAATATATAAAATGACAGCTGGTTCTGTAGCTCTGCTACCCAGCAAATTTCAATTCAATTATTTGGACACCATGCTGTCGGGTGTCGGCCATGTAGATTTCAATAGTACCGCACACAATGGTGATCCATTAAAACCAATCGATATTAGTCACTATAGGGATGTCAAATAAGGTACTCGAACGAGTTTCAGGTCGGATCTTAGGTTATGTTGGATAAAGTCAATGGTTCGATTCGATTCGATTCGAGTAGGGTCGGATTCAAGTCAATTTCAGGTTAATCTCAACTCAGACTTGGTTCGAGTTCGAGTTGGGTTAAAACCAGGTTTATGTCAAAACAGTTCGGGTTTGAGCGTTTATTTCAGGTGCGAATGGACTTCAAGTCGGGTCATTTTGGGTATCAGTTTAATTTCAAGTTGGGTCATGCTGGTTTCAGTTAAAATCTAGATTGAGTACTATCGGTTTCGGGTGATCCTCAAGTTGAGTTTTAATCGGGTACAAATGAACTTTGGGTCTGGTCATTTTAGGTAGCGTTGTAAAACTTTTTCTATAAAATTTGAGAGCTTAGATTTCTATAAAAAATATTAATTTGCTAAAAAAATGTAAAACTTTGAAGTCTCAAATTGTGCAGCGAAAACTAAACTTAGCAGTTCAAAAGGTTTATATATGCTATACTTCTTGGTTAATTTTTTAGAGTTTGTTCACTCAGATGTAATTTAATACTTATTATTATGTATAATAGGTTTAGAAATTTGATTGTTTTAGTTATAATTTTGATACTTTTATAATTTGTACATTGTAATTTTATAATCTTACTTTAACCATAAATAATATTTTTGTCTTTAATAATAAGAACACTAACTAGAATAATAAATTAAAAGTAAACAAGAATAAATTATATTTATTTTTAAAATAATAATAAATTAATAACAACAACAACAAAAAAAATAGTTTTAATGATAATAATAACGATGATGATGATTATAATCAATATGTTTTTAGGGGTATATAGTTTAGGGTTTAAGGTTTAGAGTATATAGTTTAGGGTTATAAAATTTAGAAGTTGAAGTTATAGGATGGGGCAATATGAGCAAACCTTGACCACTATGTCAATTAGTAAATCTCTATTGATTGATTTTTTAACGACTATTAATTTAATTCGACAAAATATTTAACAGGGGACAACTTGAAGGGACAAAAGGTTGAGGTGCAAAGCGGAGAAAAGAGTATAATTCGAAAGGCAAATTGTGTATTAGGCCAAATATTTTTAGCAAAAACAATGAAAATGACTTTTTGTTATTTTCTAATTTCAATGCATTTTCACTTTCGTTTTTAAAAATCTATATTTAAAATTTTCAACTAAATATATTTTAGTGATTTCGAATTTATAAGAAAATGAAAATAAAAGAAACGACTTCTGTTGATCACCTAAACGAGCAACCCTTTTGGACGGTAGTTTTAGGATGTTGTCGAGAATGGGATTCCGATCAAGTGTTTTTCTTAGGGTCCAGTTTGGGTTTTAAAGGGCCTGCCTTGTTTGGGGTTCATGGTTCCTTATAGGAGTTGGATGAGGTGAAGGCACATGTCAATCGAAGAAGACAAGCGTTTTGGTGAGTTGTTGTGGCTCGGATGTCGATGTGGATCATGTGTATCGTCACGTGGAATGGGGTAGCGTTCGCATATCAAGTTCGCAATGGGTTATAATTACTTGTTCGTACGGTCGTGTTCTGCTAGTACGTTCGCAGAGGGTTGTAATTGGGCGTTCGCGTAGTTATGGTTCGATGGTACTAACAATTGCCCCCCAGGAGAAGAAAGGTTGTAAAGTGATCTTCGCAAGCCCGGGAACACGAACGAGTTTTCTAGAAAAAAATTAGTTTTCCTCTGTAGTGATTTCTTGTGTTTCGTGTTTATTAGTCTTTTTTGGCGGTGTGGTAGTTTTTTAGTAGTGAGTAGTTGTTTCATCGTCATTGTGATTGGACGGAACTTAGATTGGTAGTAACAGGTGCATGCTCTCACTCGTGCATTTATTGATTGGAAGTTTTAATAGTGCTTGATTTTAGGCGTTTGTTCAAGATTTCAAGATCTCGAAATTAATCGTTTGTCTCGGCAGTTTTTGAGATTTCAATTTTAATCGTAATTTCTTAGTATTTTCTCTTTTTTGTTATAAATAGTACTCATTTGGGTCTAAATTTCCATAATCCAATTTGCGAGTGATCTCTTCTTTCCTTTATAGTTTTCTTCTTTACAGTTTTATATGCGTTGGTTGGAAGAATTTTTGTGTGGCGATGACTGATATACACAGGCTGTGCTTTATAGATCCTGGGGGAGTGCTGATTTTTCATCGAGGTTGTTTTTGTCAACAAATAATGGTATTTAGAAGGCTATGACTAGCCATTTGTAGAGATGAACACCAACAAACAGAGTATTTGGAAAACTTTGCTCTCAAGATTTTCTAAATACTATTATTTGTTGTTGTTTGTGACTATATTGGGAGTCGGTCGTTGCTAAGCAGATTATCGAAGCTATTGATGTGTGCATGGATTCAACAGTTTTTCATATATATATCATCATGGTGGTTGTTCGCACATCCATCCTTTGTAGAGGTGATGTCGGGCACTGTGACAACAAACAATTTGTACCAAATGATTTGCAGGGCTGATTGATTGAACCAAAAAATAAAGATGAATTTGATGTTTCCATGTGTTCAGCCTGGTAATATAACGAGAACCAATCGAAGTGGAAGCATTCAAGTAAACGAGATTAAGCTTGAGAAACAAAGGAAGACTATAAATTTTTAATATGTGCAAAATAACCTTGTGGTGATATTTGTGTTTGAAATTTTTTCGAGTTTGTTAGAAGAAATTCTCATGAATTTTCTTGCACCCATTAAAGGGCTTAAACTTGTAATATTTTGTTATCCCCAAACATAAAAGAGAGTTTGCTTTACTTCGCTACTTGAAGCGGTATGAATATTAGGATTTCATTAACTTATTTTTTGTTATACTCCGATGTTGTGGCTCTCAAAACTTGAATTTTGAATATAATAGTTGCTCGAGGACACTTTTTAAAAGCGGCGAAGATTTGCTCGCTAACCTGTAGCAGCATTGCTAACTCGTTTGTCAACTCATTTGCTAATTCGTTCCTTTTTTCAGTTAGTATATTCATTTTGGGTGGGGTGAGATGATCTTGATTATTATGTACTTATTCGCATGTTCATTTTTACGAACGTCATTATTCTCTCAGAGCAAATTATACGTATGCTTGCCCTCGTAAATTTTTTTACATCGCTAACTGGGAATGAGGTTTCTATTCTCTAGCTTTGTGTGAATGTTGGAAGTAATATTGTCCTCTATTTGTGATGTCGTATGTTATCTTTTGGTGGCAAGAGATAGCTAGCGAATACTTAGTTTAGATACTGTGCACACTCACTTGAGAGCGACGAATGCTTAGATTATTCATATTATGTCCTTTTCCCAGTTGTCACCACCGATGTGCAGTTGCGCTTGAAATATGGGGTAAAGACAAAAATAGCACTATTACATCCTAATATTACCAAACTAGCACCCTAAGTTCTAAATTTCCCAGACTAGCATCATTATAGTAATTCGCCACACATACACGACGAGTTCTAAAATAATATTAATTTTTTATTCAAACTCGCAGTAGGAGCACGGAGCATTCTAAGTTTTTTTAAATATCCGTTTAAATCTTAATCCAAGTGATTAAACTAATCCTAAACCAAACTCGTCATGCACGCAGGACGAGTTCTATCTGGCTTAACGCGCCGTTACAGTTTTTACGGTAAAGCATAACAAGTTAGTTTAGGGTTTCTCAAATTAGGGTTTTTTAGTTTCTTTTAAATAGATCAAAGTAAATGAGTTTGTAAAGCTGTGTGAATTTCTTAGACCACCGAAAGAAGCAAGCTCACACATATTTCAGAAGATTAAAGGTAACATTTTTTATTTTTTAGATTATGATTAATTTTTTAGATATAATTAACTTTTTATAAGAATATTTTATAAATGATTAGTTTTGTTTAATCTGAATAGTAAATTGTGTTGCAATTATTTCAATTCATTTTTTTGAAATTAGATTGATTTGTGAAGTTTTAGGAATTTAATTGTGCATAATTATTGGGGGAAATGGCGTTATTAAGACTTGAAGATTCCCACATCACGAAGAACATTGAATTATTGGTAAGAATTTATAGTTTTTTTTGCAACTTTTAATTTATTGTTTGTAAATGATAAAGTACTAATTTAATTTAAATTTTGTGTTTGTAGACCGAGTAGACAAAATTTTGGCCTCGCTTGATATGGAGCGAATCACCAATCCTATATATATGAGGATTTTTGGAGATAACCGATTTTAGGTATGCGTCAAAGATTCGTGACTTTCAAGTCGTGCTGGAGTTGATTAATGGGTTGGTGGAGCGTTGGAGACCGGAGACACGTACCTTCCACATGTCGTGTGGCAAGTTCACAATCACCCTCGAAGATGTTGCTATGCAACTCAGTGTCCCAATTTCAGCCAGTCGAATTATTGTTCAGAATAGTTATTATCCTGAAGATTATTGCTTCAAGTATTTAGGGAAGACACCACTGGTGCATGCTGTTGATGGTAAACGTGTAAAGCTGATGTGTCTTAAGAGTGATTTTATAGTGGATACAAATCCCACATCGGCAGAAATTGAATGCGCTGCTCGAGCCTATATATTGCTCCTTCTCGGTGGTATGCTACTGCCAAAAAAAAACAGGTTCTCACGCGGTAACTCCCATTCTTGCAGAACTCATTCGGAGCAAGAAAATTTAGTTGGGATCTGCAATATTAGATTTCATCTACTGCGAGTTGTGCAAGGCATCCAAACAGTCAGTCATCAATAAAAGATTCTTGAACGCCGATATTTGTGGGTATGTGTTGCTGCTATAGTCATGGGCCTGATACAAGCTTTTATTCCTAGCACCAATTTGCGATGCTCCATCTGAATTCTCACTCGCTTCAAGGTAATAATATTCATTCACATAATAATTTTAAATGTGATTAGTGGAAAGCATTATGTATGTATTTGCATTGTGCACATAAAGCCAAGCAATCAAAAAGATGTTGCAGATAAATTTAATCCTCGAAGTTAGAATGAAGATAGACATGTATTTTGAAGAGCATGTAATGCAAATTTGCTTGTGGTTGATAGTTGCAATATTCAATTTATTTTAATCCAATTTTGTGATTATGTACATATTATTGCAATTACAATGGATGCCATATGAGGATAATGATATTCGCGAGGTGATTCTGAATTATGCCTATGAAGATGCCAACAATTGGTGTTCGGTAATGCCATTGATACATTTTGTGATTGTTGAGCTACTTTACGACAATTAAGTTCTTAGGCATTTCGGATACCACCAGCCCGTGCCAGAGGAATCGCTTAATATGGATGACATAGAACAAGTGGATTTACGGGGTAAGAGCAAAGCAAATTGGCCAAACAAATATTCGTCATACACAGTATAGTGGTATGACAGGTTACGCAAGTTGTCGGATCGTGATCCTATTTGACCCAAGCCTATGGAGCATCGAGCGAGTTGTCATTGGGTGCAGGGTCATCTTGAGGCATATCTGGAAGGAGATCTCGAGGTAGAGGTCGACGCTTAATTAGAGAGTTTAAACCGAAACCTGAACCTAAACCAAAACTTGAACAGACACTTGAACCCGAACATGAACCTCTATTACAGGCTAATGTGGACGTTGAAGCTTTTGATGCCAATGCTTATCCACCGACAGATGGGTCCCCAACTTGGGAGCAAGCTCTGCAGAGTACACAGGGGTCATAGAACTTGTAGAATCTATATGAAGCTGGTATGCGTAGATGTGGCTCTGCAGAGAAGTATTGTTTCTTAATTTTAGATATTTATCTTTTAATAAATTTCAGACCATGGTTTAATAATGATTTGAGTTGAGCTGACATAATTTTTAATGCTTATTTTTTTATGTAACAAACTCTGTTGAGTGTTGCAATCGATCGAATATAGCCAAGTAGAGGTGAATTGAAATTTTAAAGAATAGTGGAAACTAATTGCCGTTTATGAAGGGTATTAAGTTTAGAAATTTTAAAGGTGTATACAATATAAGGGTACCATGTCCAAAAATTTAGAAAATGTTTGTTCAAATTAAAATTATGTATACTTCATAATGGAAGCATACTAGTACTGCATGGAATAAAAATGGGTACAACATTGTATCCTGGTGGCCTAGCGACAATATTTGGGTTGCATCCTAAATAATATCAGACCACGCGATTCCACGAAACAATAATGTTGTAAGAAGAACTTCGTAATATTAGACTATGTGGCAGCAATTGGGGTTTTTGAGCTTCCAATCTAATTTCTAGAAACCTCATTCCGAACATTGTACAACGTAATTAATGTTGTGCCGTGAACTTCGTAAAAGTGAATGGTATATATAAAAATGTGAAACAGAGGTGTTCTATGGAAGAGAATAATATGTTTCACTGCTATTTATAGGGAAATATTTGCCTAGCCTCGCCGTGACAGTAGGACGAGTTATATGTGTCAAATTCCTCTTCCAAAAATGCATCTCTTTTCAATGCATGATTCAGAGCGAGTTTTGAATGTTGGAGCGAACAATGGACACGTCTTGTAGATAAACACTTGTATTTAATGTTACCGTAAAAAAATTAGCCCAAATAACATGTGAAGACGACATAAAATGCACCTAAACACCCATACGGTGTAAAGGATTTGTATATTTAATAATTCATAATGTTTGCAATTGACCTATATATAGGCTTACAAATGAATATACAAGGATAAGAGAAATCAAATATTAAATACAAATCAAATATTTAAATACAAGATAAGATTGAGATAGAGATAGGATAAGAAGAATGAGATTTGACTAAGAGTGATCTCATGGATTTGAATGAGATAAAAGTTATCTCATCCTATCTTTATCCTTAACACGCCCCCACAAGATAGAGGATCCATCGGAGACTCTAATCTTGGACCAAAAATGGATGAATAGATTACGACCAAGCAGTTTGGTGAGCGAGTCCGCAATCTGAGCTTTAGAGGGAATGCGTTGAACAAGTAGGGAACCCGCAGCAACTAAGTCACGAACAAAGAAGTAATTAAGGGAAAATGCTTCATACAAGAATGAAAAACTGAGATTGTCACAGAAGAGAGATGGTGGTTTTGGTAATGCCACGACGTTTTCTTGAAGAATATGTTGGACCCAAAGCACTTCAGTAGTTGCATTTGCCACGGCACGATACTCATCTTCTGTGGAGGACTGAGAAACAATTTTTTGACGAGTTGACTTCCAAGAAATAAGATTAGATCCAAAATAAATAACATATCCAGTAGTGGATCGACCGTCCATAGGGATCCTCCCCAGTCTGCATCGGTAAAGGTTGTGAGATGAAGGGAAGATGCCGAACGAAAAAAAATGCCATGGCATAATGTTCCTTTGAGATAACGTAGGATACACTTAGCTGTTGTCCAATGTGAAAGTGAAGGACCATGCATGTATTGCGACAGCCAATTCACAGCAAAAGAAATATTCAGACGAGTAAGTGTGAGATATTGAAGGAGACCAAGTAGTCGACGATACCCAGAAATATCAAATGTCGGGGATGGCTTCGACGGAGGTAGCTTGTCAGAATAGGACATAGGTGTGGAAATTGCCTGGACATTTTCCATCTGAAACTGAGTCAAGATGTCAGAAATATATTGCGCCTGAGATAAAAACAACCCAGTAGGAGTAGAAATAGCCTCAATGCCAAGAAAACGGCTGAGCAAGCCTATATCCTTCAAAGCAAACTTCGTAGATAATATGTTGGTGAAACCAGCAATAAAATCAGCGTAACACCCTCAACCCGGATGTCACATTTGGGCCTCAAGCCCAAACCCAAAACCATAAAATTTCTTTTCAAACAGGATCAACCCATCAAGTAAGTCGCAAAAGCATTTAAAACAAACGATTAAAATAAATATATATAAGTAAATAAATGTTACAAAGGAGCTCCAATTTAAATTTAAAACATTTAAAGGTACAATTTTAAATAATACAATTTCAAGTAATAAATACAGACTCAACAAGTAAGGTCCTATGAACACATAGCCCACTAGACTCAAATACCATACTCTGAAGATCCCCATGCTAGAATCCTGATCTGATAGTGCTCCACGATCCCATGATCCAACGGTCAACCTACGCACAGAAACAACGATTCCGAGTGCTGAGCTTACAAGCTTAGTGGTACACATCTACTCTACTATACTTCATGCTAATCATAAACGTAAGCATGCAAGCTAGTACAGGCAATAAGAAAAGATAAATAAACATGTGGCACTACCATAATTGCCTAAACACATGTCAAGCATATAAACAACATTGCATTTACAGCAAGCACATCAATAAAGCAAACCAGGAATGAGGCATAATGTCACCCGACACTAGGAGACTCACCCATGCTTAGAATCTCACATTTAGTTGCTCGAATATTCACATCATCACATGCTTATTACTCATCTTCTAATTTGTAACCACTAACATGCAAGGCAATTACACTTATGATGCTCATAAAGCATTTCGAAGTTTGAGGTGTACTAACCTTATGCTCACATCGCTAAAATCCTCATCCTAGCTTCTCGAATATTCCACTTGATCCGATAGCCGACCCGATTAATCCTCGCATATCAACAATTACAAAAACACTTAAATTCTATACACCTCTTAAGCCAAGCAAAGGGTCAAACACTTAAAAATATCTTACCGGGTTTGAATTTGGCAAAACGGACTGCACCATTGGATTCAGAACGTCGAGAAACCCCAGGGTAGGGTCCCCCCAAAAAAGTCAACGCCGGTTAACAATAAACGGCGGCAGTCAGCGACAGACGGCGATGGATGGCTCAGCTAGACGCGGCTTGGCATGGCTCAGCTCGACGCAGCTAGGCTTGGGCTGAGTCAGCTCAGCCTGACTTGGCCGAGTTGGGTCGAGTCAACTTGGGTGACTCAGTCCCCTAGAGCAGGGCTACGCCCACGCGCAGCGGCAACTCATGGGGCGCGTGACGGCGGCTCTAGCGGCTTTCGGGGACCAAACTTCATCGGTCGACTGTTGTCAAGCCGGTGAACTCGGTGGTGGCCTCCGTTTCTTGATTCGAGCCCTCTAACCCCTTTGAACAGCACAACCTGAAACTTTATTTCTATCACCTCCGACGACGACAACTCTGACGGCGGTGATGCTGGTACCGGTGGACTCGTCTCGGTGAGATGAACACAACGGCAGTGGACGTGTCATGATCGAATGGTTAGATCTCTGTAGATCAGAGTTTGAAATTCTCACCCCCAAACTTTTCTCTCTTTTTTCTCTCTCCCACCATTCTCATCTTTTTCCTTTTTCTCTCTCCTCTATCATTCCTTTTTTCCTTTTTTCTACCACCCACACCCTATTTAAAATTCAAACAATCCTTTTCTCTTCATTTCTTTTCTTTTTATTTTCTTTTCCCTCTTTATCCCTAAGCCTAATTACACATTTTTAATTGGGCCCTGTACCCAATGCCCAATACTCAGTCCAAGACCCGATTCGTTAACCCAAAATCTGGGTCGTTACAACTCTCCCCTCCTTAAAAGAAATTTCGTCCCCAAAATTTGTACCCATAACCCAGAAGAAAATTTGAAACCATTACAACTCTTCAACGTTCCCAAGAATTTCCCGTTGCGCTACTCTGATCTCTCACAACACCTATCAACATGACCATGCCTTCTAATGCTATGAACAATATCTCACTGATCCTTTTTCATGGGAGGATTTCATCATCGCTCCGTACATCACAAGCGACCAACCAAAACTCAACGGCGCCTTGACAAAACGTCACATAGATACTTCATCAAAGAAACCTAACTTGCTCTGTACAACCCCATTGAATTGTTGTACATGAATTCTTCTACTACAACACATGATCAAAAGAATAGGAGGTTAAACAGTCGTTGCATCCAAACTAGATAACTATTCTCGAGGTAACTCCCTGATGGAGACTCTAACTCTAACAGCATTCCCGTCCAAAACATCGTTTACCAGGCTAACCTTTTGAAAACAAACGTCACCCAAACTCGGTTCAAGCATTCACATTAAACTCAGCGTGGAACCTATATAGATAACTAACATAGCTCCCACCAACTCGATTCTCGCAAGGGCCATACGATTCTAATCATAACGTATCTGGAGAACCCATCCCCTGTAATACTACTCAAAACTATCATCGTAAACAAGGCCCCACCAAAGAAAAGGTTCCATCAAACTCGAATCTTGTGCTAAAAGGTGACATGAACATCTCGCTGTGTCGTACAACCCAACTAGCAAACAAACCAAGCAGACTTTCTGTGGCTCACACCTTTTTTGAAAACTTATCAAATGGTGCATATCCAGGCACTATATCATTACTCAACGAAACTGTACACTCACGAATACTGTACAAAAACCCCAGCCACCTATTAAATTTCACTGATGAATACCAAAGCATCCCCACAATTCTGAGGAACTTAATACTTATCTCTCAACTGATAGCAAGCAACTACTTGTCACAATCTCAACACACAACTCCACACTGCTTCCTGAATACGTGACGAAAGCTTAGCATCAACTGTCGCTCTCAAAATTCGTCGTATGCAGACCACTGTACTATAAGGGAAAATCTCTTTTCTTCATACGTCTTTTCCAAAACACTTATCACAAGACTTCAACCACAGTACCCAATTTTAATCATAACATTGTATCATTTTAACTTAATCAGATGCTTCTTCTCGTGGCTCCCAAAGCAAATCAACCCTTAACTCAAAACATGCTAACGGACACACGGGTACCGGAACTACATAGAGCTAATATCGATACTCTCTTACATGACCATTATCTAGGATAGCCCCATACGACAGCATGATACTCTGAATCTTGTTACCCGATATGATCCACTACTTAGCTCACTTGCATAGGCACTTATCGACTACACCATCAACAATCCTTACATACCTTATCCCATGTCATCATCTAAACCGCAAATTCCTTAGAGATCAAGTACCTCAAACTTCACTCTATTGGGGAGAACACAACTTTTCTCTTCTAGCACTAAAATACAGCACTAACGGTACAACAAAACATCTTTGAAAACTCCAAAATCTCATCCAGCTGATCAGGTCCACTCAACTTTCATGACAGACAACTTAACATAGCACGGCTTTCCACCAATGTCCTTCGGCTCACTTCAGAGCGACTGTGATACAATCAAAAGTATTTATGAAGTCTCAAACCCTTGCTCTCTTAACTGATTATACGGTAATTAAGCCTTCCCACACACACGGTCAATGAGATGTTTATCTCTTCAACGCCAAACTTTTTGTATTCATTTACATCCACACTTGTCGCGCAAAACATCCAACTCATATTTAAAGAGACAACACAGTGGCTCCCACCTTATCTTCACCAAAATACCTTGATGTCACTGCGAACATTACCCACTTTCAAGACATACTCAAAGAGAAAAGAGAATCTTCTTTCCAAAATCCATTTATCAAATTTTCTAACCTCAGCACATAGCGATAAGCATCACCCTTCCAAACTAATCTTAGAAAAACACACATGCGCTTCACATTCGGTTAGACAGGTTATCCACCTTCGAAAACGGTTAACGATCTTCTCCGATAGTTTAACAAACTATCAACGACTTGGGCAGCACATTCACAAGCCAACTTTTACTAGAGAGCAAGCTTGAATCTCCCTTGAGCGAAGCACTTAGACGAGAATGACCTTATTCAAGTTGTTCCTCCAAAACTGAATCTCTAACTACACAACTGGGTTGATAACCTCTAACAACAACGACGACACCAGCATCTAACTCGGTCTTACCTCATATCTACTCACATTCCTGAAAGGGATGGAACTTAACGACTCCTCTATAAAGCTTAAACAAGCCCTCTGGTAGTCTAAAAGCTCTCGAGCATCGAACTACACACATTAACACCTATCAATTCGGTCAAACCTGTCTCACAACCCCGTAGCCATCCTCAAAACTATCACTGTGATGATCACGATAAAAGGGCGACGATCCAACATTTCTATTTCCAAAGCCATCTTCAACTTCACTCTCGGCATCAATGGCTAACTTTCTACTTGATTAACCAGAACAATTCCCACGGTGCAACAACTCTTAAGAAGATAGCTCTCCTTCAAACTGGTATAACGTCTAACTTCGGCCATACACTGACAAACTAATGGATCCCGAATCCACTATCTCTAAGGAATGCCCTTAAGAATGGCAATGATACTCTCCTAGTATCAACAAGGACTCATTTTCTTTTTAAACAGATAAAAGGGTCCTCCGACCAACGTACACTCATCGATTGATTTCGAGAACAATTTATCCATTCCCGCAACAAAACCTTTATCCACGTGTAACAATGAGAATTCCTTGATGCGAACTCTTGCAACGAATTTGAAGACCTCAGCGACTACAACGAAAATGCCACTCATGAGACATGAGGAGAACACATTCTCGACTCGGGTGTCCTCTGACTAACTTGCATCTCGACAATCTGAGGCGACCCCACTCTCGGGATCACTACCATTAATTGTCTTGCACTTAACTCGATCCTCTCAGCCACGATCATAGCCATCTTAACGCCGCAACATTAGATGCACTATCAGAATTCCAGCCTTGAGCAGTACGAATTTAGTTTAAGGGCTCGTATTCACTCGACACCTTACTAAAACACCTATACCACCCTAGGTTTCCTAGAATCGGCTAAACCTAAGCTTTAATACCACTAAATGTAGCACCCTCAACCTAGATGTCACATTTGGGCCTCAAGCCCAAACCCAAAACCATAAAATTTCTTTTCAAATAGGATCAACCCATCAAGTAAATCGCAAAAGCATTTAAAACAAACGATTAAAAAATATAGATAAGTAAATAAAATGTTACAAAGGAGCTCTAATTTAAATTTAAAACATTTAAAGGTACAACTTTAAATAATACAATTTCAAGTAATAATTACAGACTCCACAAGTAAGGTCCTATTAAGACATAGCCCACTAGACTCAAATACCGTACTCCGAAGATCCCCATGCTAGAATCCTGATCTGATAATGCTCCACGATCCCATTATCCAACGGTCAACCTACACACAGAAACAATGATTCCGAGCGTTGAGCTTACAAGCTCAGTGGTACACATCTACTCTACTATACCTCATGCTAATCATAAACATAAGCATGCAAGCTAGTACAAGCAATAAGAATAGATAAATAAACATGTGGCACTACCATAATCACCTAAACACATGTCAAGCATATAAACAACATTGCAATTACAACAAGCACATCAATAAAGCAAACCATGAGCGAGGCCCAATGTCACCCAACACTGGGAGACTCGCCCATGCTCGGAATCTCACATTGAGCTTCTTGGAATCTCACATCGAGTGGTATACTCAAAATCTCGCATCGAGTCTTCGCTCGAAATCTCACATCGAGCGGGGCCCAAAATCTCACATCGACCAAATGTCATCACCCAGAATCTCACATCGAATGGCCTTCATTTCATCACCCACAATCTCACATCGGATAGCCTTCATGTGTTGCAACACTCATTCACTGGTATCTGGATTCCACCAAATAAAGACTCATAACCAAACAAGTGCCCTACCTGGCACGTAACCATGCACGATTTACCACAGATCCATACAAGTGCCTACTTGGCACACAATTATCGTACGACCCATCACGGGTTCATATTGTTGCTATTACAACCAATCAAGCATTACCGAGTTGTTACATTTTATGGAGGAGTAATACAACTCATTCCCATTAATTATTTCCAATATTCTACATTATCTCATTGATTATAGTAATAACCGCTTTATTAATCATATTCATCGATTTCCATCTCAAACCGGCGTTTAAACCAATTAGTGTTAATTACCGGTTTCATAAGAAATTTATCGAGTATTTGTCGGTATTAGTCCATTAAGCCTGACAACATCAATAGTAATTACAAGGCCCTATTCTACCCCTAAAGCATATGAAAGTCATTATAGTTTGTTACTAGTGCATTTAAATCATTTACTATTAATTACTGATTTTTAAGCATTTTATCGAATATTTATCAGCACTGCCCCTAACCAATATTCAATTGAACATATTAATTCATTGCACTAGCACACAAGGCATCACCACCTAGCAATCATAAATCAGGTAATCATACGAATATCCAGACAATCTTATACGGTCTCTAAAGCTCATAATAGTCTCATTATTCTCAATAATTACCAAGCCTCGAATATCCACATCATCGCATGCTTATTACTCATCTCCTAATTTGCAACCACTAACATGCAAGGCAATTACACTTATGATGCTCATGAAGCATTTGGGAGTTCGAGGTGTACTAACCTTATGCTGACATCGCTAAAATCCCCATCCTAGCTTCCCGAATATTCCACTTGGTCCGATAACCGACCTGATTAATCCTCGCATATCAGTGGTCAGCGGTCAACGGTAGCAAACGGCTCGGCGCGGCTTGGCTCGGCCTGACTCGACTGAGTTGGGCCGAGTCAACTCACGTGACTCGGACCCCTGGAGTAGGGTCACGGCCACGCACAACGGCAGCTCGTAGGGGCACGTGACGGCGGCTCTGACGGCTTTCAGTGACCAAACTTCACTGGCCGACTATTCTCGAGCCGGTGAACTCGGTGGTGGCCTTTGTTTCTTGATTCGAGCCCTCTAACCCCCTTGAACAGCACAACCCAAAACTTCATTCTCTCACCTCCTCCGACAGAAACTCTAACGGTGGTGATGCTGGTATAGGTGGACTCGTCTCGGCGAGATGAACAGAATGGATGTAGAGGTGTCACGATCGGACGGGTAGATCTCTGTAGATCAGAGTTTGAAATTTTCACCCCAAACTTTTCTCTCTTTTCTCTCTCTCCCACCATTCTCGTCTTTTTCCTTTTTCTCTCTGCTCTATCATTCCTTTTTCCTCTTTTCAACCACCCACTCCCTATTTAAAATTCAAACAACCTTTTCCTTTTATATTTTTTTCTTTTTATTTTCTTTTCCCTTTTTTACCCCTAAGCCCAATTACACATTCTTAATTGGGCCCTGTACCCAAGGATACTCGGTCCAAGACCCGATTTGTTAACTCGAAATCCAGGTCGTTACAATCAGTGTTATTGCCAGTAAGCACAATATCATCCATGTAGACTATAAAACATAAAATAACTCCCTTTGCATTATAGATGAATAGAGAGGCATCAGCCTTTGATTTTGTAAAACCAAAGTGAATGAGAAATTGAGAGAGTTCAACATACCATGCCCTCCGGGCTTACTTGAGTCCATACAAGGCTTTACGCAACCGAAAAATATGAGATGGGTGCGTAGAATCAACATACCCCGGAGGTTGTTCTAGATAGACTTCCTCGTGTAGGGTGCAATTTAAGAAGACATTATTAATGTCAAGTTGCTTGACGGGCCATGTATGATGAAGGGCAAGAGTGAAAATAATACGCACCCTAACAAGTTTCATCACATGACTAAAAGTCTCAAAGTTGTAATGCCCCAAAATTTACTAAGTTGATTAAGGTTCATTTTGTACTAAGATAATAGCTTAAAAGCTAACTTAGTGACTAAAATGACAAAAATGCGAAAGTTGGGATTTCTTTAATTATGGGTTTTGGAAAGGAAATTTCTAAGGTTTAAAGGTCTCATGTGATAGATAGTGAATTGAATAAGGTATTCTTAAAGTTTGGTTGAATTACAAGGAAAATTGGAATGGGAATTGAAGTTTAAAAACGTATTGACCAAAATATAAATTTTGGAAATTTTATGGCTAAAGTATAAACTTTAGAAAGGTTTGGGGACTAAAGATGTAATTTACAAAAAGTTAAGGGTTTTTATTTCATAAATAAACAGATCACCTAAGGGTGTGAATCAAATGCGTAATTATTGGTTCGATCTAATATTTCGATTATTGGGAAAATCGCAGTTAAAGTTTAAGTGGAATTCGGATACCCGGATCGAACTAGAAAATTATGAAATTTTGCCATATGATAGAGAAAGGTTATAAAAGTCATTTCCAAGTGTTGGAAATATTTTTAGTTTGATTCAAGATGAATCCTACATTTTATTTCTGAGTAAAGGATTATTTATCGGTATATTGGATCGAATGGAAATTTTGGAGGCTGATTCAAAAGACATGGAAAATTCATAAAATATTATTTTATGAAGATTTTATTGTATTTGGTTTGATTCCAACTAGATTTAGTTGAATTTTTACAAGAATGGTAAACTAGTAAATAAAAACTAGTTGGAGGGCAAATTGGTCATTTGGCCCCAATGGCATTTTTGAAATATTTAAAAAGTTATAAGGGCAATTTTGAAAGAGAAAATGGAGGATTAAATCTTGGCCCTTGATTGATGATAAAATCAATCTCAACCATTGGATAAAAAGGGCAAAATTGTAATTTCACTATTAAATGAATTTAATATTCATTTAATAGATATATATGTAAAATAATGGTGAAAAGATGAACATTCTTTTCCAGCCAAAAACGTGAGGGCTAGGAAAGAAAGAGAAAAAAAATTTCAAGCTCGATTCAAGCCCCAAAACTCGATTTTGTGTAATCTCTTCAACTACAAAGTTGTTCTACTCTTTAAGCTCTATCTTTTGATATCAATAATTCATGGAATCCATGCTTGATTGATGAGAATTTGCATGAGAAAGAAATTAGGGATTATGGATCAAATTGGGGCTTTTGAGATTCTATGATTCTATGATTGAATTCAAGTTGAAATCAAGCTAGTATGATGTTAAAATCATGATATTGAGTTGAGATTTAAGTTTTACATGTTTTGATTATTATGAAGATGATTAGGGTTTATGGATTTAAGTTTAATTTAGGGTTTGTGATGTTGAAATAATGATCTAGTAAGCTTGAATTGTTGTTTGGAAGCAAAACCCTAAGTTAAATTGTGTAGGGACCATTTTGGCAACTTGAAAAGTTGAAGGACCAAATCTGAATTTTAGAATTTGGAGTGTATTTGTGTTATTAATGATGTTGGAGATGTGAAATTGATGTTAGAATGCTAAACCGATGTTGAATTGAATTAGAGACCATTTTGACAAATTGTCAAAAACAAGTGACCAAATAGGCAATGAATTCTTGGATGGGGATTAAATCTGATTTTTGGTTAAAATAATAGAATTAAGGTAGTAGTGTTGATTTGAGTACTAAATTGCAAAGTTAAGAAGTTTAAATCTTTACCTTTGCATTTTAGTGACTATTTTGGGCAAAGAAAGAAAATTAGAGGGAATTATTTGAATAATTATTTCATGAAGAAGATGATAAATTGATGTTTTGAAACAAGTGATGGGACTAAATTGATTAGTAGAAAAATAAGAAGAAGTTAGTATAAATTAGAAGTTGATTATGGAAGGTTGTGATGAAGATTGAATTTTGGCAGTGACTTTGAAAATTCACCATAAATTCTACAAAAATGGTTAGATAATGAATTGTATACCATTGTAAAGATGTGTTTGTCTAGTTTTGTATCCAACAAACGGAAACTGATTTCGAGTTCCGAGTCAAATGATATGAATTTTAATCGAATGAAGGTCAGAAAAATTACAGAGCAGTGTCTGTATGTGACGGGAGTTTGAAGAATTTTCATAATTTTTGTAGACTTTATTAATTTATGTGGCTTATACCGTTAGAGCCGTTATCGAATATAGTTTTTCCGGTATAAAGGAAATTAAGATCCGGTATGTATTCTACCAGTATAAGTAAATCTTTAAAGGTAGCACAAGCTGTCAGAAAATATAATTTGAAACATTTGGTATTTAAATGTGAGTTAGCAAGCTCGGAAGAATTATTAGAAGTTCAAATTGGTCACTAGGGACCATAATGAGTTTGTGAAAAATACGAGGAAGAAAGGAAAATAATTGAAAATTTTATATTCGAATGATTATATTAGATCGCATGGTTAAGGTATTGTTAGATTTGAATCTAACAAATATTTTATCTTATTCATATGAATAATGAAGTTAAGGCCGAATCAAAGAAAGTTTGAGGTTCTATAAAGGAAAGGATATAGTAGAATTTAGTGAGGCGTGCTAATAAATGGCCCAGGTGAGTGCAATGCATACATAACATGATACATGGTTGTTTTATACATCATTGGTAAGACTTGCGATAAGTCTACATGATTTATATGTTGGCATGATATTTATGTCATTGATCATATATTTGACATATTTTAAATATGTCAAGGGTTGAAAAAAAATACTTTGATCACTAGTTATTGATGATAGTATGCTATGAATGTTATTTCGGGTATGAACTGCCCAATATTAAATTATATTGATATACACTGCCATGGATGGAATAAATTCAAGAATTTTGCCCAAATGAGTCGTTAAGGGACAGGGTATAGTTGGCATGCCATAGAGTCCAAAGAACACGCTGCATAATCGAATTTGGGATAACACTATAGTGTTAAAAGTACACTTAGTGTATGGTAAGCATGGCCTTATAAACGTGCAGGATAATGGTTAGCACGGCCTTATAAACGTGCAGGATAATGGTTAGCACGGCCTTATAAACGTGCAGGATAATGGTTAGCACGGCCTTATAAACGTGCGGGATAATGGTTAGCACGGCCTTATAAACGTGCGGGATAATGGTTAGCACAGCCTTATAAACGTGCGGGTTAGCACTTTGGTGCATATTTAACTCACGTACCCAGGGTCCTCAAGGTTATATTTGGGCTATGAATTGGGAAACCGGGAAATCATTGATAATCGGGCTATAAATAAAGGGATAATAAATGGTAAACAGGTTAGAGAGTATATGAACTCTGGGGACATATTTATATGAACACTCAGGGCAAATGGAAAGGATATCGGTAAGAAATTTATATCCGGTTTATATTATGTTGATACATGATTGGTATGATGGTAATATTTATATAGTGATCATGATGCATATAAGGCATATTATGATAACCAGGCATACATGAAAATCTTATGACATTGACATATATCATGCTATATAAACGTAGCCATGAACTTGAATAAAGTTTAAATTATTGTTATTAATTTCCTTTATTGCCTCACTAAGTTCGTACTTAGCGTGTGTTTGATTGTACACACGTAGGTAAATCAAGATGAGAGGGAGAAAAGCATTGCATCAATATTGGAAAGCTCAACAAGTAATCACAGTAATGACATCCTAATTGAGGTTGATTTTTATAGTGGCATGTATGCTTGCTAAACTTATTCGAGTTGAGATTGGCATTTAAAGTTGTTATGGGTTTTGAGATAATTGATTCATGATTAGAACTTGAATAAATAATTTATGTTGATTTTAAGTAAAGTTAAGCGTGCTTGGGCTAGAGAAATTTTAGGATGGGTGACGATCGGGAAGTTTTCTAAAAAATTTAAATTACCCTGATATTTGAATAAAGAAGTCATAGCATTTCCGACTCATATTCGGTGTACGGATAGGGGAAGGGGGTGTTACATTTATTGGTATTAGAGCTACAGGTTTAGCCGGTTCTGGAGATTAAACGAAGTATGGTAAAGGTCAAAAGTGTATACATGCCACTAGGATGTCAGAATAACTGATGATTTTACTTGTTGGAATGGATGTGATTGCTTACTTCATTATGATAGTAATGTTAAATTCCAATGTATAAGAAAAGATTTGTGTTAGGTGTTTAGGCAAGTGAATCAACAAGAGATTCACGAGAGTGATATAGTTAATGATAATGATCTACCTTCAGCTTAGCATGGTGCAGAGGCACCAGGGTAACATGATATGCATGTTCTGGATTAAGAGCTTTTCTTCCAGACATTAGATTCGATTTTGAATCAGCCTGCTTAGGCACTGATTGCAAAAGAATTAAGAGTTCTGGCATGCTAGATTTTTAGAAAAATATTGATGGAGATTCTATGATTGTTAATCTATGGTCTAAGGATATAAAGGTTAGGTTGAAGGAACTTTGTATTGATGATCAGAGGAGACTAAAAATAAAGTAGTATCTCGTCTGAAAGGATTATACTCGTATTTGATAAAGTAATGTTACGGTACATACTCAAAAGTTTGTTAGCTAGAGTTCTTTCTTTGAGTGTTCCGTAACAAAGTTTATCCTAGAGATGCAATGGAGTTCTTGCATCTTAATTTAAGCAATTGGATTATTTACGGGTATGAGTGCAAGTTAATAAACTGAGCTGATTTGCTTCTAAACTGCTTGCTACTGACAAAAGGACAATCTGTTGTGATAGTTCATAGAGGGCTAGAGGTCAGGTATAAAGAAGTACTGACTACCCTATGTATTTAAAAAAAATATGAAGCAGTAAATTATGCTAGATGCAATGGAAAGGATTCAGAATAAGAAAATATTTAAATAGAGGTCATAGCTCGTGAAGAGGAATAGTAAATCTAGATAACCACCTTTAAAAAAGTGTTGAGGATTTCTGGCAAAAATGCGAAGCTGAATTTATTACATAGTTCCGTAAAAAGATTGAGACAAGGAAAATTAGGAACTCTCTAACATTTATAATTAATGTTGGAGATTCAAGAAAACTACAAAACCAATCATGTGAGTGTTGTGATAATTGGCATGCATGACCATGCAGAGTTTTATTGGAATTTGTTATCAATATGAAAATGATTTAACTTATGCTATGGATACCGAGCATCAAGGATAGGTTAGGAGAGTATTCCTATTGTTTGGAATTTTTAAATGGGTTGCTTAAAAGGAGCAGTCAGACTTGATGCTTAATCGAGAGACTAAGTTTAAGATTGGATTTAATCCAATAATGGATTTATATTGATTACCACCTGTGTCGAGCAAAGGTTGTACCAGATGCTTTGAGTTGGAAAACATTCGCTACATTACGAGCTTTAAATGCTCAGTTAAAGGGAAAATCAAATGGTTCGTTATTGCTAGAGTTGTAATTGAGATCATCATTGTTAGATCGGATTAAAGAAAGTCAGCAATGAGATGAAGATTGCATAACCAAGATAAAGCAAGTGGAATCGGGTGGAATTAAAGATTTTGAGATTAAACCCGGTGGATGTCTTTACTATAAAGATAAAGTGTATATTCCTAAAGATGCTGAGTTGAAACAGATTTGCTTATTAAGGCACACTATAGTCCCTTGACTATGCATCCAAAAAAAAAAGTATCAAGATTTGAAGGGTCGATATTGGTGACCTAGTATGAAAGAGAACGATATCAGAGTTTGTTGCTAAGTGCTTGACTTGTCTGCAGGTGAAAGCTGAACATCAAGTACCATCAGGGAAATTGCAATCTATTTCTATTCCGTAGTGGAAATAGGATAGAGTTACAATGGATTTTGTGATAAGATTTCCATTGACTTCCAGTAAGAAAGATTCTATCTGGGTAATTGTGGATAGGTTAACTAAATTTGTTCACTTTATACCGGCTAGAATGGATTATTAGATGAGCAAGTATGCTGAGTTGTATGTCAAAGAAATAAGGAACAAGTAAATACCATTGGTGAAAGTCATTTGGCGCAATCACTAAGTGGAAAAAGCAACATGGGAAGCAAAGGATGTAATGGAAAAGCAAAGATCCGCACTTGTTTAAAAATATGAACAATTTGAAAATTCGAGGACGAATTTTCTTAAGGGGGAGAGAATTGTAATACCCCCAAAATTTACTAAGTTGATTAAGGGTCATTTAGTACTAAGATAATAGCTTAAAAGCTAATTTAGTGACTAAAATGACAAAAATGCGAAAGTTGGGATTTCTTTAATTATGGGTTTTGGAAAGGAAATTTCTAATGTTTAAAGGTCTCATGTGATAGATAGTGAATTTAATAAGGTATTCTTAAAGTTTGGTTGAATTCCCAAGGAAAATTGGAATGGGAATTGAAGTTTAAAGAGGTAGTGACCAAAATGTAAATTTTGGAAATTTTATGGCTAAAGTATAAACTTTGGAAAGGTTTAGGGACTAAAGTTGTAATTTCCCAAAAGTTAAGGGTTTTATTTCATAAATAAAAAGATCACATAAGGGTGTGAATCAAATGTGGAATTATTGGTTCGATCTGCTATTTCGATTATTGGAAAAATCGTAGTTAAAGTTTAAGTGGAATTCGGAAACCCGGATCGAACTGGAAAATTATGAAATTTTGCCATATAATAGATAAAGGTTATAAAAGTCATTTCCAAGTGTTGTAAATATTTTTAGTTTGATTCAAGATGAATACTACAGTTTATTTCTGAGTAAAGGATTATTTATCGGTATATTGGATCGAATGGAAATTTTGGAGACTGATTCAAAAGACATGGAAAAACTCATAAAATATTATTTTATGAATATTTTATTATATTTGGTTGGATTCCAACTAGATTTAGTTGAATTTTTACAAGAATGGCAAATTAGTAAATAAAAACTAGTTGGAGGGCAAATTGGTCATTTGGCCCTAATGGCATTTTTGAAATATTTAAAAAGTTATAAGGGCAATTTTGGAAAGAGAAAATGTAGGATTAAATCTTGGCCCTTGATTGATGATAAAATCAATCTCAACCATTGGATAAAAAGGGCAAAGTTGTAATTTCACTATTAAATGAATTTAATATTCATTTAATAGATATATGTGTAAAATAATGGTGAAAACATGAACATTCTTTTCCAGCCAAAAACGTGAGGGCTAGGGAAAGAAAGAGAAAATTTTCGAAGCTCGATTCAAGCCCCAAAACTCGATTTTCAGGTAATCTCTTCAACTACAAAGTTGTTATACTCTTTAAGCTCTATCTTTTGATATCAATAATTCATGGAATCCATGCTTGATTGATGAGAATTTACATGAGAAATAAATTAGGGTTTATGGATCAAATTGGGGCTTTTGAGATTCTATGATTCCATGATTGAATTCAAGTTGAAATCAAGCTAGTATGATGTTAAAATCATGATATTGAGTTGGGATTTAAGTTTTACATGTTTTAATTATTATGAAAATGATTAGGGTTTATGGATTTAAGTTTAATTTAGGTTTCTATTGTTGAAATAATGATCTAGTAAGCTCGAATTGTTGTTTGGAAGCAAAACCCTAAGTTAAATTGTGTAGGGACCATTTCGGCAACTTGAAAAGTTGAAGGACCAAATCTAAATTTTTAGAATTTGGAGTGTATTTGTGTTATTAATGATGTTTGAGATGTGAAATTGATGTTAGAATGCTAAACCGATATTGAATTGAATTAGGGACCATTTTAACAAATTGTCAAAGTTAAGTGACCAAATAGGCAATGAATTCTTGGATGGGGATTAAATCTGATTTTTGGTTAAAATAATAGAATTAAGGCAGTAGTGTTGATTTGAGGACTAAATTACAAAGTTAAGAAGTTTAAATCTTTACATTTGCATTTTAGTGACTATTTTGGGCAAAGAAAGAAAATTAGAGGGAATTATTTGAATAATTATTTGATGAAGAAGATGATAAATTGATGTTTTGAAATAAGGGATGGGACTAAATTGATAACTAGAAAAATAAGAAGAAGTTAGTATAAATTAGAAGTTGATTATGGAAGGTTGTGATGAAGATTGAATTTTGGCAGTGACTTTGAAAATTCACCATAAATTCTACAAAAAAATGGTTAGATGATGAATTTTATACCGTTGTAAATATGTGTTTGTCTAGTTTCGTATCCAACAAACGGAAACTGATTTCGAGTTCTGAGTCAAAAGATATGAATTTTAATCGAATGAAGGTCAGAAAATTTACAGAGTTGTTTCTGTCTGTGACGGGAGTTTGAAGAATGTTCATAATTTTTGTAGATTTTATTAATTTATGTGGCTTATCTGATTAGAGCCGTTATCGAATCTAGTTTTTCAGCAAAAAGGAAATTAAGATCCAGTATGTATTCTGCCCAAAGATAAGTAATTCTTTAAAGGTAGCACAAGTTGTCGAAAATAGAGTTTGATACATTTGGTATTTGAATGTGAGTTGGCAAGCTCGGAAGAATTATTAGAAGTTCAAATTGGTTACTAGGGACCATAATGAGTTTGTGAAAAAAAACAAGGAAGAAAGGAAAATAATTGAAATTTTTATATTCGAATGATTATATTAGATCGCATGGTTAAGGTATTGTTAGATTTGAATCTAACAAATATTTTTCTTATTCATGTGAATAATGAAGTCAAGGCCGAATCAAAGAATGTTTGAGGTTCTATAAAGGAAAGGATCGAGTATAATTTAGTGAGGCGTGCTAATAAATGGCCCAGGTGAGTGCAATGCATACACATGGTTGTTTTATACATCATTGGTAAGACTTGCGATAAGTCTACATGATTTATATGTTGGTATGCTATGAATGTCAAGGGTTGAAAACAAATGCATTCATCACTAGTTATTGATGATGGTATGCTATGAATGTTATTTCGGGTATGAACTGCCCAATATTAAATTATATTGATATACATTGCCATGGATGGAATAAATTCAGGAATTTTGCCCGAATGAGTCATTGAGGGACAAGGTATAGTTGGCATGCCATAGAGTCCAGCAGCACGCTGCATAATTGTGAATTCGGGATAACACTATAGTGTTAAAAGTACACTTAGTGTATGGTAAGCACGACCTTATAAACGTGCAGGATATTGGTTAGCATGGCCTTATAAACGGGCGGGATAATGGTTAGCATGGCCTTATAAACGTGCAGGATAATGGTTAGCACGACCTTATAAATGTGCGAGATAATGGTTAGCCCGGCCTTATAAACGTGCAGGTTAGCACTTCAGTGCATATTTGACTCGCGTACCCAGGGTCCTCAAGGTTATATTTGGGCTATGAAATTGGGAAATCGGGAAATCATTGATAATCGGGCTATAAATAAAGGGATAATAAATGGTAAATAGGTTAGAGAGTATAGGAACTCTGGGGACATATTTATATGAACACTCAGGGCAAACGGAAAGTATATCGGTAAGAAATTTATATCCGGTTTATATTATGTTGATACATGATTGGTATGTTGGTAATATTTATATAGGGATCATGATGCATATAAGGCATATTATGATAACCGGGCATACATGAAAATCTTATGACATTGACATATATCATGCTATATAAACGTAGCCATGAACTTGAATAAAGTTTAAATTATTGTTATTCATTTCCTTTATTGCCTCAATAAGTTCGTACTTAGCGTGTGTTTGATTGTACACACGTAGGTAAATCAAGATGAGAGGGAGAAAAACATTGCATCAATATTGGAAAGCTCAACAGGTAATCACAGTAATGACATCCTAATTAAGGTTGATTTTTATAGTGGCATGTATGCTTGTTAAACTTATTCGAGTTGAGATTGGCCTTTAAAGTTGTTATGGGTTTTAAGATAATTGATTCATGATTAGAAATTGAATAAATAATTTATGTCGATTTTAAGTAAAGTTAAGCGTGCTTGGGCTAGAGAAATTTTAGGATAGGTGACCATCGGGAAGGTTACAGCATGCTAGATTTTTAGAAAATATTGATGGAATTCTATGATTGTTAATCTATGGTCTAAGGATATAAGGTTGGTTGAAGGAACTTTGTATTGATAGTCGAGAGAGACTAAAAATAAAGTAGTATCGTCTGAAAGGATTATACTCGTATTGATAAAGTAATGTTACGGTACATACTCCAAAGTTTGTTAGCTAGAGTTCTTTCTTTGTAGTGTTCCGTGGTTTACATTTTTGGCGTGCAATGGGTTCTTGCATCTTAATGCAAACAATTGGATTATTCACGGTATCAGTGCAGTTAATAAAGCGGTGATTTGCTTCTAAGCGCACTCTTGACAAGGAATCATTGTGATAGTTCATAGGGCTAGAGTCGAGTATAAAGAAATCTTGACTACTATGTATTTAAAAAATAGGCGTAGTGCACAGATGCAATGGAAAGAGATTCAGAATAGAAAATATTTAAATAGAGGTGTAACACAAATGAAGAAAATAATGGTGAGATAACCACGCTTTAAAAGAGTGGTGAGAATTTACAACGCCGAGACGGATTACATAAAGATTGAGAACTTGAAGAAGAGGTAAATGCCGACATTCAGTAATATTGAAATTCAAAAAACTATAAAGAGCTTGTCATGTGATGTTTAACGGCGTGCAATTATTGGAATTTGTTATCGTATACAAAATGATTTAACATACTTTATGAATATCGACATCAATGATAGGTGTTGCGGAGTATTCTATTGTTTGAAAATTTTAAACTTAAGAGCAGCGACTTGATGCTGTCGAGAGTCTAAGGATTGAATTTAATCGATAACGGATTTATATTGATTGCCACCGGAAACCGGCTGAAATTGGCGATAACGAACAGGAAAACGACCCGGCTGGATTACATGCTGGAATTAAAAAGAGTATATTCCTTATATACGCCGAGTTTAAACAGATTTATGCTTATAGATTTGTTGTTATCTTAGTAATCGGGCTACGCATCCAAAAAAGTTTCGAAATTTTATGGCTAAAGTATAAACTTTAGAAAGGTTTGGGGACTAAAGATGTAATTTACAAAAAGTTAAGGGTTTTTATTTCATAAATAAACAGATCACCTAAGGGTGTGAATCAAATGCGTAATTATTGGTTCGATCTAATATTTCGATTATTGGGAAAATCGCAGTTAAAGTTTAAGTGGAATTCGGATACCCGGATCGAACTAGAAAATTATGAAATTTTGCCATATGATAGAGAAAGGTTATAAAAGTCATTTCCAAGTGTTGGAAATATTTTTAGTTTGATTCAAGATGAATCCTACATTTTATTTCTGAGTAAAGGATTATTTATCGGTATATTGGATCGAATGGAAATTTTGGAGGCTGATTCAAAAGACATGGAAAATTCATAAAATATTATTTTATGAAGATTTTATTGTATTTGGTTGGATTCCAACTAGATTTAGTTGAATTTTTACAAGAATGGTAAACTAGTAAATAAAAACTAGTTGGAGGGCAAATTGGTCATTTGGCCCCAATGGCATTTTTGAAATATTTAAAAAGTTATAAGGGCAATTTTGGAAAGAGAAAATGGAGGATTAAATCTTGGCCCTTGATTGATGATAAAATCAATCTCAACCATTGGATAAAAAGGGCAAAATTGTAATTTCACTATTAAATGAATTTAATATTCATTTAATAGATATATGTGTAAAATAATGGTGAAAAGATGAACATTCTTTTCCAGCCAAAAACGTGAGGGCTAGGGAAAGAAAGAGAAAAAAAAATTTCAAGCTCGATTCAAGCCCCAAAACTCGATTTTCAGGTAATCTCTTCAACTACAAAGTTGTTCTACTCTTTAAGCTCTATCTTTTGATATCAATAATTCATGGAATCCATGCTTGATTGATGAGAATTTGCATGAGAAAGAAATTAGGGATTATGGATCAAATTGGGGCTTTTGAGATTCTATGATTCTATGATTGAATTCAAGTTGAAATCAAGCTAGTATGATGTTAAAATCATGATATTGAGTTGAGATTTAAGTTTTACATGTTTTGATTATTATGAAGATGATTAGGGTTTATGGATTTAAGTTTAATTTAGGGTTTGTGATGTTGAAATAATGATCTAGTAAGCTTGAATTGTTGTTTGGAAGCAAAACCCTAAGTTAAATTGTGTAGGGACCATTTTGGCAACTTGAAAAGTTGAAGGACCAAATCTGAATTTTTAGAATTTGGAGTGTATTTGTGTTATTAATGATGTTGGAGATGTGAAATTGATGTTAGAATGCTAAACCGATGTTGAATTGAATTAGAGACCATTTTGACAAATTGTCAAAAACAAGTGACCAAATAGGCAATGAATTCTTGGATGGGGATTAAATCTGATTTTTGGTTAAAATAATAGAATTAAGGTAGTAGTGTTGATTTGAGTACTAAATTGCAAAGTTAAGAAGTTTAAATCTTTACCTTTGCATTTTAGTGACTATTTTGGGCAAAGAAAGAAAATTAGAGGGAATTATTTGAATAATTATTTCATGAAGAAGATGATAAATTGATGTTTTGAAACAAGTGATGGGACTAAATTGATTAGTAGAAAAATAAGAAGAAGTTAGTATAAATTAGAAGTTGATTATGGAAGGTTGTGATGAAGATTGAATTTTGGCAGTGACTTTGAAAATTCACCATAAATTCTACAAAAATGGTTAGATAATGAATTGTATACCATTGTAAAGATGTGTTTGTCTAGTTTTGTATCCAACAAGCGGAAACTGATTTGAGTTCGAGTCAAATGATATGAATTTTAATCGAATGAAGGTCAGAAAAATTACAGAGCAAAGTGTTAATACGTATGTGACGGGAGTTTGAAGAATTTTCATAATTTTTGTAGACTTTATTAATTTATGTGGCTTATACCGTTAGAGCCGTTATCGAATATAGTTTTTTCGGTATAAAGGAAATTAAGATCCGTATGTATTCTACCAGTATAAGTAAATCTTTAAAAGGTAGCACAAGCTGTCAGAAAATATAATTTGAAACATTTGGTATTTAAATGTGAGTTAGCAAGCTCGGAAGAATTATTAGAAGTTCAAATTGGTCACTAGGGACCATAATGAGTTTGTGAAAAAAATACGAGGAAGAAAGGAAAATAATTGAAAATTTTATATTGAATGATTATATTAGATCGCATGGTTAAGGTATTGTTAGATTTGAATCTAACAAATATTTTATCTTATTCATATGAATAATGAAGTTAAGGCCGAATCAAAGAAAGTTTGAGGTTCTATAAAGGAAAGGATATAGTAGAATTTAGTGAGGCGTGCTAATAAATGGCCCAGGTGAGTGCAATGCATACATAACATGATACATGGTTGTTTTATACATCATTGGTAAGACTTGCGATAAGTCTACATGATTTATATGTTGGCATGATATTTATGTCATTGATCATATATTTGACATATTTTAAATATGTCAAGGGTTGAAAAAAAATACTTTGATCACTAGTTATTGATGATAGTATGCTATGAATGTTATTTCGGGTATGAACTGCCCAATATTAAATTATATTGATATACACTGCCATGGATGGAATAAATTCAAGAATTTTGCCCAAATGAGTCGTTAAGGGACAGGGTATAGTTGGCATGCCATAGAGTCCAGCAACACGCTGCATAATCGGGAATTTGGGATAACACTATAGTGTTAAAAGTACACTTAGTGTATGGTAAGCATGGCCTTATAAACGTGCAGGATAATGGTTAGCACGGCCTTATAAACGTGCAGGATAATGGTTAGCACGGCCTTATAAACGTGCAGGATAATGGTTAGCACGGCCTTATAAACGTGCGGGATAATGGTTAGCACGGCCTTATAAACGTGCGGGATAATGGTTAGCACAGCCTTATAAACGTGCGGGTTAGCACTTTGGTGCATATTTAACTCACGTACCCAGGGTCCTCAAGGTTATATTTGGGCTATGAATTGGGAAACCGGGAAATCATTGATAATCGGGCTATAAATAAAGGGATAATAAATGGTAAACAGGTTAGAGAGTATATGAACTCTGGGGACATATTTATATGAACACTCAGGGCAAATGGAAAGGATATCGGTAAGAAATTTATATCCGGTTTATATTATGTTGATACATGATTGGTATGATGGTAATATTTATATAGTGATCATGATGCATATAAGGCATATTATGATAACCAGGCATACATGAAAATCTTATGACATTGACATATATCATGCTATATAAACGTAGCCATGAACTTGAATAAAGTTTAAATTATTGTTATTAATTTCCTTTATTGCCTCACTAAGTTCGTACTTAGCGTGTGTTTGATTGTACACACGTAGGTAAATCAAGATGAGAGGGAGAAAAGCATTGCATCAATATTGGAAAGCTCAACAAGTAATCATGATAATGACATCCTAATTGAGGTTGATTTTTATAGTGGCATGTATGCTTGCTAAACTTATTCGAGTTGAGATTGGCATTTAAAGTTGTTATGGGTTTTGAGATAATTGATTCATGATTAGAACTTGAATAAATAATTTATGTTGATTTTAAGTAAAGTTAAGCGTGCTTGGGCTAGAGAAATTTTAGGATGGGTGACGATCGGAAGTTTTCTAAAAAATTTAAATTACGATATTTGAATAAAGAAGTCATAGCATTTCCGACTCATATTTGTGTACGGATAGGGAAGGGGTGTTACATTTATTGGTATTAGAGCTACAGGTTTAGCCGGTTCTGGAGATTAAACGAAGTATGGTAAAGGTCAAAAGTGTATACATGCCACTAGGATGTCAGAATAACTGATGATTTTACTTGTTGGAATGGATGTGATTGCTTACTTCATTATGATAGTAATGTTAAATTCCAATGTATAAGAAAAGATTTGTGTTAGGTGTTTAGGCAAGTGAATCAACAAGAGATTCACGAGAGTGATATAGTTAATGATAATGATCTACCTTCAGCTTAGCATGGTGCAGAGGCACCGGGGTAACATGATATGCATGTTACGGATTAAGAGCTTTTCTTCCGGACATTAGATTCGATTTTGAATCAGCACCGCTTAGGCACCGATTGCAAAAAGAATTAAGAGTTCTGGCATGCTAGATTTTTAGAAAAATATTGATGGAGATTCTATGATTGTTAATCTATGGTCTAAGGATATAAAGGTTAGGTTGAAGGAACTTTGTATTGATGATCAGAGGAGACTAAAAATAAAGTAGTATCTAAATCTGAAAGGATTATACTCGTATTTGATAAAGTAATGTTACGGTACATACTCAAAAGTTTGTTAGCTAGAGTTCTTTCTTTGAGTGTTCCGTAACAAAGTTTATCCTAGAGATGCAATGGAGTTCTTGCATCTTAATTTAAGCAATTGGATTATTTACGGGTATGAGTGCAAGTTAATAAACTGAGCTGATTTGCTTCTAAACCGCACTCTTGACAAAAGGACAATCTGTTGTGATAGTTCATAGAGGGCTAGAGGTCAGGTATAAAGAAGTACTGACTACCCTATGTATTTAAAAAAAATATGAAGCAGTAAATTATGCTAGATGCAATGGAAAGGATTCAGAATAAGAAAATATTTAAATAGAGGTCATAGCTCGTGAAGAGGAATAGTAAATCTAGATAACCACCTTTAAAAAAGTGTTGAGGATTTCTGGCAAAAATGCGAAGCTGAATTTATTACATAGTTCCGTAAAAAGATTGAGACAAGGAAAATTAGGAACTCTCTAACATTTATAATTAATGTTGGAGATTCAAGAAAACTACAAAACCAATCATGTGAGTGTTGTGATAATTGGCATGCATGACCATGCAGAGTTTTATTGGAATTTGTTATCAATATGAAAATGATTTAACTTATGCTATGGATACCGAGCATCAAGGATAGGTTAGGAGAGTATTCCTATTGTTTGGAATTTTTAAATGGGTTGCTTAAAAGGAGCAGTCAGACTTGATGCTTAATCGAGAGACTAAGTTTAAGATTGGATTTAATCCAATAATGGATTTATATTGATTACCACCCAGGTCGAGCAAAGGTTGTACCAGATGCTTTGAGTTGGAAAACATTCGCTACATTACGAGCTTTAAATGCTCAGTTAAAGGGAAAATCAAATGGTTCGTTATTGCTAGAGTTGTAATTGAGATCATCATTGTTAGATCGGATTAAAGAAAGTCAGCAATGAGATGAAGATTGCATAACCAAGATAAAGCAAGTGGAATCGGGTGGAATTAAAGATTTTGAGATTAAACCCGGTGGATGTCTTTACTATAAAGATAAAGTGTATATTCCTAAAGATGCTGAGTTGAAACAGGATTTGCTTATTAAGGCACACTATAGTCCCTTGACTATGCATCCAAAAAAAAGTATCAAGATTTGAAGGGTCGATATTGGTGACCTAGTATGAAAGAGAACGATATCAGAGTTTGTTGCTAAGTGCTTGACTTGTCTGCAGGTGAAAGCTGAACATCAAGTACCATCAGGGAAATTGCAATCTATTTCTATTCCGTAGTGGAAATAGGATAGAGTTACAATGGATTTTGTGATAAGATTTCCATTGACTTCCAGTAAGAAAGATTCTATCTGGGTAATTGTGGATAGGTTAACTAAATTTGTTCACTTTATACCGGCTAGAATGGATTATTAGATGAGCAAGTATGCTGAGTTGTATGTCAAAGAAATAAGGAACAAGTAAATACCATTGGTGAAAGTCATTTGGCGCAATCACTAAGTGGAAAAAGCAACATGGGAAGCAAAGGATGTAATGGAAAAGCAGTATCCGCACTTGTTTAAAAATATGAACAATTTGAAAATTCGAGGACGAATTTTCTTAAGGGGGAGAGAATTGTAATACCCCCAAAATTTACTAAGTTGATTAAGGGTCATTTAGTACTAAGATAATAGCTTAAAAGCTAATTTAGTGACTAAAATGACAAAAATGCGAAAGTTGGGATTTCTTTAATTATGGGTTTTGGAAAGGAAATTTCTAATGTTTAAAGGTCTCATGTGATAGATAGTGAATTTAATAAGGTATTCTTAAAGTTTGGTTGAATTCCAAGGAAAATTGGAATGGGAATTGAAGTTTAAAGAGGTAGTGACCAAAATGTAAATTTTGGAAATTTTATGGCTAAAGTATAAACTTTGGAAAGGTTTAGGGACTAAAGTTGTAATTTCCCAAAAGTTAAGGGTTTTATTTCATAAATAAAAAGATCACATAAGGGTGTGAATCAAATGTGGAATTATTGGTTCGATCTGCTATTTCGATTATTGGAAAAATCGTAGTTAAAGTTTAAGTGGAATTCGGAAACCCGGATCGAACTGGAAAATTATGAAATTTTGCCATATAATAGATAAAGGTTATAAAAGTCATTTCCAAGTGTTGTAAATATTTTTAGTTTGATTCAAGATGAATACTACAGTTTATTTCTGAGTAAAGGATTATTTATCGGTATATTGGATCGAATGGAAATTTTGGAGACTGATTCAAAAGACATGGAAAAACTCATAAAATATTATTTTATGAATATTTTATTATATTTGGTTGGATTCCAACTAGATTTAGTTGAATTTTTACAAGAATGGCAAATTAGTAAATAAAAACTAGTTGGAGGCAAATTGGTCATTTGGCCCTAATGGCATTTTTGAAATATTTAAAAAGTTATAAGGGCAATTTTGGAAAGAGAAAATGTAGGATTAAATCTTGGCCCTTGATTGATGATAAAATCAATCTCAACCATTGGATAAAAAGGGCAAAGTTGTAATTTCACTATTAAATGAATTTAATATTCATTTAATAGATATATGTGTAAAATAATGGTGAAAACATGAACATTCTTTTCCAGCCAAAAACGTGAGGGCTAGGGAAAGAAAGAGAAAATTTTCGAAGCTCGATTCAAGCCCCAAAACTCGATTTTCAGGTAATCTCTTCAACTACAAAGTTGTTATACTCTTTAAGCTCTATCTTTTGATATCAATAATTCATGGAATCCATGCTTGATTGATGAGAATTTACATGAGAAATAAATTAGGGTTTATGGATCAAATTGGGGCTTTTGAGATTCTATGATTCCATGATTGAATTCAAGTTGAAATCAAGCTAGTATGATGTTAAAATCATGATATTGAGTTGGGATTTAAGTTTTACATGTTTTAATTATTATGAAAATGATTAGGGTTTATGGATTTAAGTTTAATTTAGGGTTTCTATTGTTGAAATAATGATCTAGTAAGCTCGAATTGTTGTTTGGAAGCAAAACCCTAAGTTAAATTGTGTAGGGACCATTTCGGCAACTTGAAAAGTTGAAGGACCAAATCTAAATTTTTAGAATTTGGAGTGTATTTGTGTTATTAATGATGTTTGAGATGTGAAATTGATGTTAGAATGCTAAACCGATATTGAATTGAATTAGGGACCATTTTAACAAATTGTCAAAGTTAAGTGACCAAATAGGCAATGAATTCTTGGATGGGGATTAAATCTGATTTTTGGTTAAAATAATAGAATTAAGGCAGTAGTGTTGATTTGAGGACTAAATTACAAAGTTAAGAAGTTTAAATCTTTACATTTGCATTTTAGTGACTATTTTGGGCAAAGAAAGAAAATTAGAGGGAATTATTTGAATAATTATTTGATGAAGAAGATGATAAATTGATGTTTTGAAATAAGGGATGGGACTAAATTGATAACTAGAAAAATAAGAAGAAGTTAGTATAAATTAGAAGTTGATTATGGAAGGTTGTGATGAAGATTGAATTTTGGCAGTGACTTTGAAAATTCACCATAAATTCTACAAAAAAATGGTTAGATGATGAATTTTATACCGTTGTAAATATGTGTTTGTCTAGTTTCGTATCCAACAAACGGAAACTGATTTCGAGTTCTGAGTCAAAAGATATGAATTTTAATCGAATGAAGGTCAGAAAATTTACAGAGTTGTTTCTGTCTGTGACGGGAGTTTGAAGAATGTTCATAATTTTTGTAGATTTTATTAATTTATGTGGCTTATACAGTTAGAGCCGTTATCGAATCTAGTTTTTTCAGCAAAAAGGAAATTAAGATCCGGTATGTATTCTGCCCAGTATAAGTAATTCTTTAAAGGTAGCACAAGTTGTCAGAAAATAGAGTTTGATACATTTGGTATTTGAATGTGAGTTGGCAAGCTCGGAAGAATTATTAGAAGTTCAAATTGGTTACTAGGGACCATAATGAGTTTGTGAAAAAAAACAAGGAAGAAAGGAAAATAATTGAAATTTTTATATTCGAATGATTATATTAGATCGCATGGTTAAGGTATTGTTAGATTTGAATCTAACAAATATTTTTCTTATTCATGTGAATAATGAAGTCAAGGCCGAATCAAAGAATGTTTGAGGTTCTATAAAGGAAAGGATCGAGTATAATTTAGTGAGGCGTGCTAATAAATGGCCCAGGTGAGTGCAATGCATACACATGGTTGTTTTATACATCATTGGTAAGACTTGCGATAAGTCTACATGATTTATATGTTGGTATGCTATGAATGTCAAGGGTTGAAAACAAATGCATTCATCACTAGTTATTGATGATGGTATGCTATGAATGTTATTTCGGTATGAACTGCCCAATATTAAATTATATTGATATACATTGCCATGGATGGAATAAATTCAGAATTTTGCCCGAATGAGTCATTGAGGACAAGGTATAGTTGGCATGCCATAGAGTCCAAGAAAGATATTTGCATAATTGTGGTCGGGATAACACTATAGTGTTAAAAGTACACTTAGTGTATGGTAAGCACGACCTTATAAACGTGCAGGATATTGGTTAGCATGGCCTTATAAACGGGCGGGATAATGGTTAGCATGGCCTTATAAACGTGCAGGATAATGGTTAGCACGACCTTATAAATGTGCGAGATAATGGTTAGCCCGGCCTTATAAACGTGCAGGTTAGCACTTGGTGCATATTTGATTTGCGCGTACCCGGGGTCCTCAAGGTTATATTTGGGCTATGAAATTGGGAAATCGGGAAATCATTGATAATCGGGCTATAAATAAAGGGATAATAAATGGTAAATAGGTTAGAGTATAGGAACTGCGGGGACATATTTATATGAACACTCAGGGCAAACGGAAAGTATATCGGTAAGAAATTTATATCCGGTTTATATTATGTTGATACATGATTGGTATGTTGGTAATATTTATATAGGGATCATGATGCATATAAGGCATATTATGATAACCGGGCATACATGAAAATCTTATGACATTGACATATATCATGCTATATAAACGTAGCCATGAACTTGAATAAAGTTTAAATTATTGTTATTCATTTCCTTTATTGCCTCAATAAGTTCGTACTTAGCGTGTGTTTGATTGTACACACGTAGGTAAATCAAGATGAGAGGGAGAAAAACATTGCATCAATATTGGAAAGCTCAACAGGTAATCACAGTAATGACATCCTAATTAAGGTTGATTTTTATAGTGGCATGTATGCTTGTTAAACTTATTCGAGTTGAGATTGGCCTTTAAAGTTGTTATGGGTTTTAAGATAATTGATTCATGATTAGAAATTGAATAAATAATTTATGTCGATTTTAAGTAAAGTTAAGCGTGCTTGGGCTAGAGAAATTTTAGGATAGGTGACCATCGGGAAGTTTTCTGAAAATTTTAAATTTCCTTGATCTTTGAATAAAGAAGTCATAGCATTTCTAAATCATATCCGGTGTACGGATAGGATAAGGGGGTGTTACAAAAGTAGTCACGACCAGCTTCTTGAGAATACCCTTTCGCTACCAGCCGAGCCTTGTATCAATCAATAGAGCCATCAGCATGCCGTTTCACACGTAATACCCATTTGCACCCTACGACAGATTGTGCAGACCATGGAACAAGATCTCATGTTTGATTGTGTAGCAAGGCATTAAACTCATCATCCATGGCTTGTCTCCATAGTGGGTCTTTGAGAGCTTGAGTAACAGTTTTTGGCTCTATTGTGGAAAGCAAAGGATGACATGTAGTAGCATTAACAAATGAAGGACTAAAGTACCTCATATTTGGTTGGTGAATCCACTGTCGCGGAGGATTATGTTGTGGCATGTCAGGGGAGATTGCCTGTTGTGGCAAGTCAGAGGCGACATCTTGTTGTGGCAGATCAGCCAAGGGAACTGGTGTGGCAATGGAATCATCATGTTGCCATGGCAGGTTATCCAAGGGAACTGGTGTGGGGAATCATCAGGTTGTCATGGCATATTAGACAATAAAGCATCAAGTTGTCGTGGCATAGGAGGCAATGAAGCATCAGGCTGTCGTGGCATATTTGATAATGAAGCATTAGGTTGTCGTGGCATAGAAGGCAATAAAGCATTGGGTTGTCGTGACATAGTAGGTAATAAAGCATCCGGTTGTCGTGGCATAGGGAGGACACGTCGTGTAGCAAAAGAGAAGATGTGAAGAATAAACCGAACATGGCAATAGACATAGATTCTATTAGTAGTCGGCTCCAGACATTTATAAGTAGACTGTGTCACAGAGTATCCAAGGAAAACACATTCAGTGGACCATGGCTCAAGTTTATGTGTCGTGTATGGTCTCAGCTAAGGAAAGCACAAAAACCAGAATGGTTGAAGCTTGTCATAATTCGGTGCTTGTTGATGAAGGAGAATGTAAGGCGATACATTACCCAGTACTGGTGTTGGCATCCGATTAATAAGATAAGTAGCTACATGAAAAGAATGATGTCAATACTTTGTTGGGAGGGATACAAAATGAAGTAGAGAGAGTCTAGTCTCCACTATGTGAAGATGTCTTCGTTCAGCAGTCTCATTGTGTTCCGGAGTATGAGGTGGTGAAGTAAAGTGGGAAATACCACCCAAACTCAAAATGGGCAAGAGCTTAACAAACTCACCTCCATTATCAAAGAATAGAGCATAATGGTCTGATGAAAAAAACATTCAACAAGCCTTTTAAACTAAGGAAATATTGCCACAACATCACATTTCTTCTTCATCGGGTATAACCAAATATACTTTGTAAAATGATCAACAAACACTACATAGTATGAATATCCATCATAATATACATGTTTAGTGCTCCAAACATCAGAGTAAAGCAATTCAAGAGGACGAGAGCTCGACATAGTATTTTGACCAAATGGCAATTTATGACTCTTATTAATAAGATAGGAAGAACAATGATAGTTCGTCAAACTACTTGGGTCATAAGATATATTACAAGTACGTAATATAGAAGCTAAGATTTTATTGGGCGGAAGACCAAACTTGTGATGCAGCTGATGCACAGACAAGAAATTGATTGAGTTGACTTGGGGATAAAAGAATCGCGGATCATAGTAGACACCACCGATTTTATTGACTCGAAGAAGGGGTATTCCCGTGGGTTGATCCTTAACAAGAAAATAAGAGTCAAAGAATTCAACAAACACATGATTAGTCTGACATAATTTAGAAACATGCACCAAATGTGTATTTAACTGAGGAACACATAAGACATTTGTGAGAGAAAGGGGCTTGGTAGCCGTGGGAACAGTGCATCAGCCAACATGAGATATAGATAGGGAGTTACCATTACCCAGATAAACTGTATCAGGACCATCATAAGGGGAGATATCCTGAAGAGACACAGTGGTCATTGTGGTGTGATGCGAGGCACCACTATCAAACATCCAAGGAGCCGGATCAGATGATGAAATATCAGTAGCAGTGTTAACAACCGGTGAAACAAACGATGGCTGCTGATAAAGGTTTTTATTGTGAAGGAATCGAACAAGCTTACGACAATCCCGAACAACATGCCTTGGCAAATTACAAAACTTGCACTCAACATCTTGTCTTCTAGAATGACTAGATTGAGGAACAGGACTACGGCCGCCACTAGAAAATGAATGGCCAGAGCGACCACCCTTCCTTCGAGAACGGTTGGTGGAATAACCATGAATTGAATCAGCCCGCTGCGTAGGATATGTCGTGGCAAGAGATGTATCTTGTTCAGACTCTTGTAGGAGTCTCTCAAGATCAGTTAAGATCTCAAACAACTCAAGCATGGATGTCGATGTGTTACGTATATGAAGGGTAACAACAATTGGATGATAATCATCACCCAATTGATTGACAATAGAAATCAAGAGATCTGCATCAGAGACAGGACAGTTTGCCAAGGCAAGATCAGAGGCAATATCCTACATGTCTTTTATGTAATTAGAGATAGACCTAGAACCACACGGATTGAGAGCCAATTTGGACTTAAGAGCAAGGATGCGACCGGGAGATGCTCAAACATAACTTGCAACAAGAGTATCTCATGCAATTTTGGCGATAATAGTGGATGAAATAAGTGGTTGAACTTGATCATCACAATTGCCAAGAAGAGCAATGATAAGAATCTGATCCTGATGATACTATCATAGATATTTAGGATTGGCAATTGTTGCCGCGGCATTGGTAAACTGAGATGGGGAAGGCTGTGAACCATCAATATAACCGAGTAGCCCAAAACCAATGAGAGGAGCCTCCACTTTGCGACGCCAAACAGGAAAGTTCACAGACGTAAGTTTGATTGGGAAATCGGTTGGTGCATTAAGATGCACAAGATCATTGGAAGTAGAAGACGGAGCCATGAAAGGAGATCTAGTTTAAAGAAGAACATAAAGAGAGGAAAAATGAGTAGAGAAATTCTACTTGGCTCTGATTACCATGTAAAGGATTTGTATATTTGATAATTGATAATGTTTATAATTGACCTATATAAAGGCTTACAAATGAATATACAAGGATAAGGGAAATCAAATATTAAATACAAATCAAATATTTAAATACAAGATAAGATTGAGATAGAGATAGGATAAGATAGGATTTGAATGAGATTTGACTAAGAGTTATCTCATGGATTTGAATGAGATAAAAGTTATCTCATCTTATCTTTATCCTTAACATATGGGAGTCATCTTCGTAGGGTTTTCAACGCATGATTCAAATCTATTTTTGAATGTTTGAGCGAACGGCATACACTTCATCCTATAGATAAACACTTGTAGTTCATGTTTACGTAAAAAAATGGGCCCAAATAACATACGAAGGTGGCGTAAAACGTTTCTAAACAACCCTATGAGAGTCATCTTGGTAGGGTTTTCAACGTATGATTCAAAGCGATTTTTGAATGTTGAAGCGAACGGTGGACACGACGTCCTATAGATAAACACTTTTAGTTCATGTTAACGTAAAAAAATTGGCCCAAATAACATTCAGTGACGGCATAAAATGCACCTAAACAACTCTATGGGAGTAATCTTGGTAGGGTTTTCAACGCATGATTCGGAGCAGATTTTGAATGTTGGAGCAAACGGCGAACACGTCGTCATAGATAAACACTTGCAGTTCATGTTAACGCAAAAAATCAGCCTAAATAACATGCGGAGACGGCGTAAAATGAGCCTAAACACCCCTATGGGAGCTAATATGAATGACTTATTTTCAATTAAACTCAGCTAAACTCAATTCATAATTTAAAACAAAAATTATACATTTCACATAGTAGGCAAAAATTAAAAAAAATTAATGAGGTTAAAATACATACAAAATTTTATAAATTTAATAAACTTGTTTGATATGCAACTTTAGAGGAGCTTCTGAAGAAGAATCTTGTTCGTGCAACTAATCGATAGATACAAGGAATCAGAGAGATACAATCGTGGAGATACACATAATTGGAGAGATACAATAGGCGCTACACAGAGTAAGTCATCATGGGATATACAGCTGCCCGTTTCACACAATGGGTGGCTTGGGCGGCTCCATGTAATAAATTTTAGGCCTTAACACCATGATCTCCCCATGCTTGCTTAATGTTGTAAGGAAAACTTTGTTTATGCAACTACACGCCACCAACACATAAAACGACCACAGTTTTGAATACATTATGAGACAAAGAAAATATAAAAATTTTAAATGTAGGTTTTAACAATCGAACATCATGTTACCAGTTATTTATAGTTAGGCATTTGAACCTAAACTCACTTTGCATATAAGTCGAGTTACACCCGTCGTGTCTCTTTATATTATACCAGTCTGAATAACTTGGCTGATCAAATTTGGTGACACGATAAGCGAAACTCACGGTCCATGAATAGCGAGTTAGGTAGAATTTGTCGTCCATTCACAATGAGTTTTGCTTATCATGTCACCATATTTGCTCAGACAGGTTTACATTTCCAACATGAATCTTATTGAGCATTGCATTTCAATCAACAAGGGAACTCTCCATTTATGCATGGTGAGTTCGAAAACCCATTAATTTCTATTACAAAAACTTATCTATTTTTCATTTTACACAACACTCTATTCATCCTAATCCGAATCTCTCTTTGAATTTTTTTACTAACTCATACAAGCATCGTATTACAATGGCACCAATCTCAGCAATCGTATACTACGATGGCAATTATATGGGAGATAATGGTAGAGAAAACTTTGAGTCTGAAAACTTTGTTTCTATCAAATTCATTCGTACAATTTCTATTAACGTTCTCTTCTCGAAGATCAAACGGCTAGTTCTTGTCGGACGTAAAAGAACACTACAAGCTCTCTATTATAGGTTCTAGACATCATTCCTTTCAGTGACATATGCTACGATGAGAATTGAAAATCAATTCGATGTCGAAGCAATGGCCAACACACATACTAGGTACAGAGCAGAAATGTGCCATTTGTATGCAGATTTCTGTGGAGAATTAGCAGTTGAAAATGAAACTAAATCCCAACTCAGGCAACAACTTATGATTTCAGCTCTTTAATGGGGGATTTTAATCTTGGCTTTCTTGCTTATACCCTTGCGCTTAATGATGTACCTGCATGTTCAACAATCCGACACTCGTCCGCAAACTTCTTCGACCTAAATGTTGAATAACCATCAACTCAACATTCGACCTTCAACCCTTATGTTGATGGGAATCAATCAAGAATGGGTGGATCAAGTTTTTCAATAGGACGACACTATTGCACAACATCCTTTGATCTAAATGAGCCAACTTATGATCCTCCTAATTTTTTCCCTGGGTCTACATCTACAACTTCTGCACCTGCCCATACATTCACGGATATTGATGAAGGTTACTCATCCCTAGAAGAACTAATTCAAGAGCTCGACCCCGATGGTGCTAAGGTTGGATTATTTGTGGAGCCTGGTGATGATGGTATTAGTATCACCTTTGAAAGTGAAAGTGACACTAATGATGATGATGAGGCCCCCGAAAACTTCACTGGAAATTAATTGGGACATGTTGCAAGTAATAGTGTCCATACACCTTATGAGCCTCTATCACACATGCACACATCAATATGGCGGCAATAGACGTGCCAAAGTTTTCTGACATGCCTAGCGTAGGTTTCGATGGGTCTTACTTTGGTATAAAAAAGATGTCTTGTTGTGCGGAATGCAGTTTAGCATAAGCGACAAAGCGAAATCCGCTGTTAAAACTACAACATACGTAATAGTGTGCATTTTAAGATTATGTACTCGACATTAGAGAAATACTTATGTGAATGTAAATAGAAAATAGAACAATGATGCAATTAGAAGGTCTGGGTCTAAAAGAATAATAAGAAAGATAACGTTTGAGAGATCACATTCTATAATGACCCTCATACTTGTTGTGCTGTCAATTACAGACAAGATCATCCAAACCCAAATTCAAAATTCATCGCCAGGAGCGTCCAACCAATTGTCAAAGCAAACCCTAAAGTCATTGTTTCTACATTGATGGCACATGTTACGTCAGTATACGAATACACTCCCTCATACAAAAAGACTTGGAGGGGAAAAACAAGGCAATCATAAATTTGCATATAGAATTGGATGCTTCTTACAACGAGCTTCCAGCTTGGATAAATATCATGAAGAAATACAATCGTGGAACAATCGTAGATCTGGAAATTGAACCATACTACTAGAACAATCGCGCAATTCCTGATGTTCACCAATTCCAATGACTTTTTTGGACATTTCTCTAGTGTATTAATACGTACAAAAATTGCAAGCCTGTCGTGCATATCGACGGCATATTCTTGTATGGAATATACAAGCAAGTTTTTCTACTAGCCGTTGTTTAAGACAGCAATCGCAAAACAATACCCATTGCATTCGCATTTGTGCCTAGAGAAGATACTAAATCATGCAGGTTTTTCCTCAAGAAGTTACACCATTACATTATACGAATGGATAGAGTATGCTTGATCTCAAATCGAGGCGGTGGGATAATGTCAGCGATTAAATCTTTGGGTAGTCGATTTCAATCTCCAAACATTGAACACTGTTTTTTCATACGCCACGCTGTATTAAGCTACAATGCATGGTATAAGAAGGATAATGAACGTAGGCTTGTCATACGCACGGGTACGTATTAAAATTGTTGTATTTATCACTACTTTCCTTATAACTCTTCAGTACACTCTATCGTGTCTTAGGGTACGAACTAGTTGAACACAAATTTGAACAAATGCTACAAGAATTATGGAGGAGGAATCTTAAGGGCTACAAGTACGTTACAAAAATTCTCAATGAAAAATAGAATAATGCATACGATGGCGATTTTAGATATGGCCATATGACAACCAACTTGGCTGAGGCCATCAGTTCTTTCTTGAAGGAGATTCAAAATTTGCTAGTGACAGCCATCGTGAAGCTACATACATTTATTTGACCAAGCAGTTTGCAACCCGTAAAGAAGCTTTCGTTATGCAGCAATAGGGCTGTACATTCTACCCGAAGATACGAAAAGAAATTCAAGACAGTATTGTTAAAACCAACGGGTTGCATGTGTTACCAATATTGCGTACCGACAACTATTTTCATGTCTCAGATATACCATGACCTATGCATGGTTATGATCCAACGTCATATAGGTTAGATCTTGAACGCATGTCGATTGTAGGTACTTTTAAGCACTCAAGACTCCATGTGAGCATGTCATCGATGCATGCTCCACTGCTAGGCTTGATTACAAGCAATGCGTGAATCTTGTATACTAGCTTCATTCAGTATCTAAGGTATACGAAATGGAATTCCCACCAATAGGCAGCGAAACAGAATGGAATGCTCAGCAGACATGACCCACAATTTTATCTGATCAAGGTCTACGAAGAAAAAAGTAGGGTGTCCAAAAGCCACAAGGATTCAAAATGCCATGGACAACATGCGTTAACGACAACCATAGTTTATCACCATTTTCCTTATAACTTATTTGTACACTCTATCGTGTCTTAGGGTACGAACTAGTTGAACACAAATTTGAACAAATGCTACAAGAATTGCGGGGGAGGAATCTTGAGTGCTACAAGTACTTACAAAAATTCCCAAAGAAAAATAGACCAATACATACGATGGCGGTTTTAGATATGGCCACATGACAACCAACTTGGTTGAGGCAACCAATGCTTCCTTGAAGGGGATTCGAAATTTGCCAGCGACAGCCATCGTGAAGCTATGTACTTTTGTTTGGCCAAGCTGTTCGCAACCTTGGGTAACAAGCTTTTGTTATGCAGCAACAGGGCCGCACATTCCACTTGAAGATATGAAGATAAATTCAAGACAACGTTGTTAAATCCAACAGGTTGCATGTGTTGCCAATGTCGCATACCGACAACTATTTTCGTGTCTCGGATATATCACGACCTACGCATGGTTATGATCCAACGTCATACAGGATGGATCTTGAACACATGTTGTGCGATTGTAGGTACTTTCAAGCACGCAAAACTCCATGCGAGCATGTCATCATTCCATGCTTCGTTGCCAGGCTCGATTACAAGCAATAAGTAGATCTTGTATATTGGCTTCATTCAGTATCTAAGGTATATGAAATGGAATTCCCACCAATCGACAATGAAACAGAATGGAATGCTCAGCAGACATGACTCACAATTTTACCTGACCAAAGTCTAATCACCGATAGGGGAATTTGCCTCTGAAATATGTTGTTTTGTTTTTATAATAAGTGCCCATGCGTTTATTTAACATAAATTTTAGTATGAAACTTCACTTCACTCTAACTTTTCACCACTGCATAATTTACACAATGAGTTATAATATTGAAATTAAGTATTCAAATTAAATAAGTATATTTCTTAAATTTAATCATTTACATTTTGTGGGATGGAGAGATCCATTAAATTTAACTTCTACATTTTTGTTTAAAACATTATACAAATACTTCTTAAACTATTTGTGCATTAAAATACAATTACAAAATTTTACTTACAATATTAGATACTTTACAATTTTCACAAATTTATTTTTTAATAAAACACTTTTTTAAAACTTACATCATTTTTAAGAAATTTTAAATGCCACTGACATAATTTATGACCCAAAATTTACAAAACTTTTAAAATTTTTAAATTAATTCTAAAACTCTTCGTGCATATACGGCGAGTTCGGTTTAGGATTAAGTTAATCACCCAGAAGATTTAAACAGATGGAAAAAAAACTCTGAATGCTCCGTAAAATCACTTAAACAATTCGTGTAGGAGAATGGGTCGTGCTACCCTAATTTATGCAATTCAATCACATATTTTCCAACATAATTCTTCCCTAACTTGTTCAAGCAAAGGTAAAATTATTAATTACATTGACGCTGCTGTCACCATTATAAAATTACTTGGAGATTCTTCACAGGAATATTCTTGAATTGTTCATCATCACTTGCATCATTAGACAGAACTTGTAATTGCGGTTTGAATCATGGCGTTGTGAATAGAATAAATTGAGTTGATAAGATTATCACCATAATGAACATCTAAAATACTTGATTCAGATCAATTGACAAATAAATCAAATATCGGTGTTTATAAAAAAATTGAAGGGTAACATATAATTTCGAAACTTTTTGGATGGAAGCAAGTTGCAAGGAATTCCTATCTACCAAATAATCTAGAATTTATTAGTGGATCCTAGAAAGAAGGTGCAAGTTTATGGGTTGAAATGGTTGATTGTTTCAATCACGAGACTTGTACCATATTTACATGAATAGTGTAATAATATGTTTGTTAACAAAACAAGAATTGTACCATGACCAATGTAATGATTTAATATATGAATCTTGTCGATTTGTATTATATGTTTCGTAGGTGTCTTTATCTAATCTAACCCGAAATTCCTTATAACAAGACGTTTCCCAACATATCAAAACAGAGGCTAATACGGAATCAATTGCTTGAATTGATTCCTTTAATGCAGCACTAATCAAACGATCTAGGAGGAGGGAAAAAAAGGTAGGATTGGACCCAAACCATTGGCCATGGTTATTGTCTTTGAAATGTGGTCCAATCAACAAGCTCGTCATTGTCCTCCGGCCGAACCCTTGGTCGCCATTTTCCAAAAACAAGGGAAACAATAAGGTCTACCCCCAGCCCATGCCCCTATCGTTAGTTGCCCGCCCATATTATACATGAGTAGGTATTCAGTTCGGTTCAGCTTCGTTCCAAAATCAACCCTAAAATTCATTTCCTCTTACATATAATGTCCTTTTCACCACCGATGTCAATGTGCAGATGTGCTTGAAAGATAAAAAAAAGACAGCTGGTTCTGTAGCTCTGCTACCGAACAAATTTCAATTCAATTATTTGGACACCATGCTGTCGGGTGTCGGACATGTAGATTTCAATAGTTCCGCACACAAGGGTGATCAATTAAAAATAATCGATATTAGTCAATTTAGGGATGTAAAATCAGGTACTCTAACGAGTTTCAGGTCGATTCTCAAGTTATATTGGATCAAGTTAATAGTTCGATTCGAGTTGGGTGGGATCGAGTTGACGTCGGGTTAATCTCAACTCAGTCTTGGTTCGAGTTCGAGTTGGATCAATACCAGGTTCATGTCAAAAACGTTCAGATCTGAACGTTTATTTCAGGTGCGAATAGACTCTGAGTCAGGTCATTCCGGATATCAAGTTAATTTCAGGTTGGGTCATGCCGATTTCGGTTAAAATCTAGGCCGAGTACTGTTGGTTTCGGGGATCCTCATGTTGAGCCTTAATCGGGTACAAATGAACTTTAAGTCAGGTAGCAAAGTCAGACTTTTAGCCTTGTAAAAATTTTGCTATAAAATCCGAGAGTTTAAATTTCTAAAAGAAAATATTTAGTTTGCTACAAAAATTTTGAAAACTTTAAAGTTCAAATTGTGCAGCGATGACAAAATCTTAGCAGTTTTTTTATATCAAATTTAGAGTTTGTTCACTCAGATGTAATTTAATACTTATTATTATGTATAATAAGTATACAAATTTTGATAGTTTCGGTTGTAATTTTGATATTTTTATACTTTGTACAATGTAATTTTGTAATCTTACTTTAACAATAAATAATATTTTTGCTTTTAATAATAATGACACTAACAACAATAAAAAAATTAACAAGTCAACAATCTTTAGAGTAAGTGGTTAAAACTCTTAGTTGACATTCTTCCCTCTCCCTTAGGTTGTGAGTTTGAAACCCATGAACAAATTTCTCCTCCCCTCCCTAGGTAGAAATTGTTCAAAAAAAAATAAACAAAGAACAAATTATATTTATTTTTTAAATTAATAATAACAACAAAAATTTTAGTTTTAATAATAACAATGGTGATAATTATAATATGTTTTTAGGGTATAGAGTTTGAGGTTTAATGTTTAGATTATAGAATTTAGGGTTATAAGATTTAAATATTGGAGTTATAGGATGGGGCAACATAAATATCTTTAACTATTAGGCCAATTAGTGAATTTCTATTGACTGATTTTTTTAATATCTATTAATTCAAGTCAAAATATTTAACAGGGGACAACTTTTAAGGGACAAAATGCTGAGCTGCAGAGTGGAGAAAAGAATATAATTCGAAAGGCAAATTGTGTATTAGGCCAAATATTTTTAGCAAAAACAATGAAAATGACTTTTTATTATTTTTCTAATTTCAATGCATTTTCACTTTCGTTTTTCAAAATACATATTTAAAATTTTCAACTAAATATATTTTAGTGATTCTAATTTATAAGAAAATGAAAATAAAAACGATTTAGATTTTCTAAAACTAATCGGAATCTATCCTAGTTCCTCAATATAAAAATTTCCTAACCAAACGCTTTTTAGTGATTTCTACTTTCTCATCACCCACTTAGGTGATTAAGGGACGAAGTTGATTGGTTGATTTTTTTAACCAAAATAAATGTTTGGTCTCTCGTGTGAGTATTTTATCACAAGGCCATTACATTTTTCCCAAAAGACATGTCTGTTAGGATGTACAATGTCACTGCTTATATATCTCAAGACTTTCCTTTTCTTTTTCGATGTGGGATTATTGTCCCCGCCTCTTCTCAGGTATGACAATATGCATATTAGTTTAATCAAAATTGATTAATGTTGTAATAATAAGTTGTTTTGATTAATTTGAGATTTAAAAAACATATTAACAACCTACAATCAGTTGGTCTAGTGGACGATGCATTAGATCTCTTAAGTAAGGTTAAAAGTCCGAGTCATGACGTTGTACTTGGAATGGAGCAACTGAGTTGGGAACGTCACCCCATAATGAGCCTCTATAGTACATGATCCAAATATACCGATAATTACTCGAAATCTTTGTCAGATACAATTTCTCTTAATATTTCTTAATCGGCTATCCATATGAATAATATTAACTCGAACTAATTCCTTTTTATCAATCTAAAGTACTGACATGGGACCTTCCCTTCCACAATGGATTGTATTTTTTTAGGGTCGACGTGGATCCCTTCGGTTAAAACAATGTGACCCAAGAAAGCCACCTCTGATAACCAAACTCACATTTCGAGAGTTTTGCATAAAACCTTTCTCTATCATATGATAAAATTTCATAATTTTTCAGTTCAATCTGGGTATCCGAATTCCACTTAAACTTTGACTATGATTTCCTAATATTCGAAATATCAGATCAAACCAGTAATTCCACATTCGGTCCACACCAATAGGTGGTCTATCTATTTATAAAATAAAACATCTAACTTTTGGGAAATTACAACTTTGGTCCTTCAACTTTTCATATTTCGACTTGTATCATACAAGTTTTGAAAACTGATCATCTTGGTCACTAAACTTTAACCTTGAATTCCCATTCCAATTTTTCCTTGGATTATTACCAAACTTTGCGAGCACCCTAATTTGCTTATCCTCTATCTCATGGTACTCTTAATTCTCATAAATTCCTTCTCTAGAATCCATAATTAAAGAAATTCCAACTTTTGCATTTTTTTTGTCATTTTAGTCACTAAGTTAGCTTTTAAGCCTTTATCTTAGTACTAAATGACCCTTAGTCAACATAGCAAATTTTGGGGTATTACAATAATTATTGATGCTCTATGAGAGCAATACGTTCATGAGAGAAAGCACATTATGAAAGGTGCTAATTATGAATATTGTAATAATTACCGCTAATGGTAAGAACATCGCCACCGTCATAAGTGAAAATTTTAAGAGAGCAATAAGATTTCTCAAAATAATCCTTTAGGAATTATAGATAACGTATGTTATCAATGGCCGTATGAAATAACCCAATATGGATATAAGCTCTGGTAGCCAAAAAAACAGTTGACAGCTCTAGAAGAGCTATATATTTGATACGTAGTTTATTTGGCTATCGTTTTATCTTTAATTATGCCATTAATGATTAGTTCATATTGCTGATTTGGGTGTTTTTATGCGTTTTCTATGCATGACTACAATTCTGGAAATTGCACTTAAAAATACAGCATTCTGCAGTTTTATTCTCTGAAATCAAAGCTGGACTAGTGGGCATGAAAGAGTGATTGGATGCCATGTCAGCAATTCTAGAAGATGACGTTAGCAGTGGTGATAGCTTATCAGTTGCATTTTGATAGCTTATCAGACGGATTTAAAATTTAAACTTTGGATTATCTTTTGTATTTAATTTAAATATGTTTAGGATTTATCTTTTATCATCTCTAGGTTATTTTTAGGGTTTTAGAATACTATAAATACCCCATTGGGGTAAGCTAGAAAATCATCTCTCATCTTCCATTATTAATTAGTTCTAACTTTCTACATTTTATAAAATTATCTTTTTCTTTACGTTTTTATTTTCTAGTTTTTATTTATTTCCTTTTAATATGTCGAGTATGATTTTTACCATAATGATGCTCGGCTAATTTTTCAACAAGTCGAGGGCTTAGCAACAACTCAATTTCGATCGTGAGAATCGAAAAACTCTTTATAACTTTGAATATATTTCTCAATTTTCTGCAAGCTAGGATTTGCAATCCGCTTTTCCTTTAAAAATCTTAACACCTTCATTTCAAAAAGAGCTCGTTGGTTTGAATGTTGTTTCGATTTATAGTTGGGAGGAAAGATCGGCTTGTAGCATATTTGACTTCCTATGAACACACTTAGCGACGGATTCGCTAAGGGAAATTGAGATCGGATTCGATTCTCATTGAGACAACATAGTCCGAATCAGGTTTTCCTGATTTAAAAGAACTGTTTTATTCTAACGGCGATAGTCGTAGTTAGTCTAGCCAAAAAACTGAAATTCAAAAATTGATTTTGGATTATAAGTTTACCGGAGAGAAAAACAAGTTACAAGGGTTGGGCCTTGTAGACTGTAATTGGTATTTATCCGGAGTAAAAATCTTATTCAATGATCAATTGGAGATGAGACAAGCGAGGCCAGAGGCTATTTTATTAAATTGATTTAAATCTTGAAATTTTACTTCCATCATTCTCGCTTTTACTCTATATTTATTTTTTAGCTCACTCAATCAAACCCCCCATTTACATTATTTTCTCGTAACAGTCAGAATCAAAACCTCCAGATATCAGAAGCTCCTTAGTCCCTGTGGATCGACCCTTCTTCTTTATTACTACATTATTTATTTACTTTATTTGAGATTAAGGGATATTTATTTGACAAATACGACGTTTGTCAAATTGGCGCCATTCCCAGGGCCTTCGGTAAAGTTACTGATATAGTTTGTTTTGATTTATGACCAGGAAGAATCCGGGATAATTAGCAAATTTTGAACCGGAGATTGAAGCATTAGCTTGAAGACTACACTCACTAACACTTCGAGAAAGAAGACAACGACAACAACAAGAACAACAACAACACCAATCAAATCTAAATCCCAAAGCAACATCTAACGCAGAATCCCAATTCATACACTACAACGAAGCACCGATTCTGATGGCAAACAACGACCAAACTATTATAGAACTTGTCGCGGCACCTTAGGAGCAACAACCGTGCATCACATTCCCGAATGGAGAAACACCATTCGCACTAAAGACATATTTAATCCATCTTCTGTCGACTTTCCATGGTCTACCCAATGATAATCTGCACAAACATCTCAAGGAATTTCATATGGTTTGCTTAAGCACAAAGCCACATGGAGTATCTGAAGACCAAATTAAACTACGCGCTTTCCCTTTTTCCTTAGCCAATTTGGCTAAGGATTGGTTATTTGATTTACCATCTAATTCGTTTAATACATGGACTGATATGCCTCGACTTTTTCTTGACAGGTTTTTCCCTGCAGCTAAGGCGAGTGAACTAAGGCGAATCATCTTGACTATCTGACAAAAAGAAACTAAATCATTATATGACTATTGGGAGAGATTCAAGAAATTATGCGCAAATTGTCCACAACACGGACTGTCGGAACAAACGCTTCTCCAATATTTCTACGAAGGCTTACTCCCAATAGAGATGAAGATGGTCGACGCAGCAAGTGGAGGTGCACTTGTAAACATGACTCCGACTACGGCTAGAAATTTAATTTCTACTATGGCCGCCAACTCTCAATAATTTTGCCCTTCTAGTGAACCCTCTCGACGAGTTCACGAGGTAAGTACAGTTTCTTTAGAAAATAAAATTGATAAGTTGGCTGATATAGTTCAATCTCTTGTTGTAGGAAAAACAGTTACATCTAGAGTTTGTGGAATATGCACGATGCCGGACCACCCTACGGATTACTGCCCGATGTTACAACAAGAAGCTACCGCACAAGTAAATGCAGTGGGAAATTTTTCAGGACCTCTTCAGAAACCTTACAATCCTAACGCCAAATCCTATAATCCGAGTTGGAGGGACCATCCAATCTTCAACTATGGACCAAATCCCAATCAAGCTTATCAACCACCTACACCACAACAATATCAACAACAAAAACTATCGTTGGAGTCAATTGTTGAAAGGTTGGCACTAGCCCAAGAAAAGTTTCAACAAAGAACCGAAACACACTTTCAAGAAATTGACAAATAGATGAGTCAATTAACATTAGTGGTGAGCCATTTACAATTTAAGGGGAAATTGGCATCTCAAACCGAGGCGATCCCACGAGAAAACGTTAGTGCAATCACCCTTCAAATCAGCACTGTTATTGCACCATTAGTCCCAGAGGATGTTGTCGCAGAATCCAAAAAAGAAGATAAATCGAGATCTCAGAGGGAGAAGGAAGAAGTTGACACAAGATCCCAGAGAAAAAAAAGGATGAATCGTTAACTCCTCCCACGCCATCTCTCTATGCCACGCCACCTCCCTTTCCGTCAAGATTGGTAAAACGTGACAAACAAGCCGGTGAAAAATAGATACTTGATATTTTGAAATGTAGAGATAAACATACCTCTTCTTGAGGTAATTCAAAAAGTTCCCAAATACGTCAAATTTCTGAAAGACCTTTGCACGACCAAAGGGAGACTTATCAGCAATGAAAAGGTAAATTTGGGGGAACATGTCTCGGCCGTTTTCCAACGAAAACTTCCGCCAAAGTTAAAGGACCAAGGTATGTTCGTTATTCCTTGTAAAATCAGTAAGATTAGGATTAAACTTTCCATGTGTGATTTAGGCGCTTCTATAAATGTTATGCCCCTTACCTTGTACAACTTACTTTCTGCTGAGCCTTTGAAAGATACGAAAGTGACGATACAGCTGGCTAACTGGTCCATGATATACCCAGAAGGACTCCTTGAGAACGTCCTAGTAAAAGTAAATGAACTTATTTTTTCGGCAAATTTTTATGTTATCGACATGGAAAATGATCGATCAAACACTTCTTCAGAAATCCTTCTCGATCATCCCTTCCTTAGTACGGCGAATACAAGAATCGGTGTAAGAAGTGGAATTCTTACAATGGAGTTTGATGGTGAGGTTGTTAAATTTGACATTTATAAGGCAGTGAAACATCCAGATTCTATGGCAAACATTAGTTTCATTGGTATTTATGAGCCTTTGGTAGATGAGTTTGTTGAAACTAACGTATCTGATGATATGTACAGGGAATTAGAAGATGAAGATAACGATATAAGGGAGTTGGGAAATATTTTGTTTGTTAATTCTGATTTACGCTTAACTTCCTCAAAAATTAAAAATGTCCCTTCCATCTTGCAGGCACCAAATTTGGAGCTAAAATTACCGCTAGATAAATTGAGAAGTAAAAAAGATATGTTGTCAGAAAAAATAAAGAAGCTATAAAATCGTAAAATTTCTCATAGGGAAATTCTCAATTAGACAAAGCGCAAGAAGTGGAAGAAGTATTTTCGCAGTGCCTATAGTCTGAATCAGGTCGTTGAGCTAAACGACGTTAAATAAAGTGCTAAATGGGAGGCAACCCATTTTATTTTATTTTTAATTTCTATTCATTTTCAATTTTATTTTATTGATTTTTAGAATTTTCAGGTACCCAATTATTTTGAATTGAACATTAATGGTGTTCGTTGCAGTATTTTTGGTCGAATTGTACTGCTCCTAGGAGCATCACAGGCATGGATCAACAAAGGAGAGACGACTTTATTCAAGGGACATCACATTGAGATATCCGATAACTATGGCTCTTCTATTCGAGAGACTCAATCGTAGCTGTAACTAAACACGGGGAGTATCACTATTCCCTCTCTTGTATTTTCATTTCCATATTGGGACAATATGCTTTAAGTAAGGGGGTAGAGATCGCCTGCATCAAATTACCTTCTCTTGTTTATATGCCGAAATTAAGTTGCGTTGGTTGAATTGTTGGAATCTCTTGTTATTAATCTTAATTTTTGCTTTGTTTCTTTGAATACCCTATGAGTTTGTGATCACACTTTAATCGGATTTAGGGTGCATAATAGTAAAATGGCAAGATTGGTGTTTTCTGTTAAATTTTGCTTGATATTCCATGAGTTCATTGGTTGATATGTTTCTTGATTCAGTACACAATACACCATCTTGTGAGATTTGAGCCTAAACGAGCATATTTCTATTTTTATCCTTGCTCTTGTTTTTGATTGAATGTGCTGGATTAATTTTGATATTCTAGAACTTGTAATTAAATGCATGTCAAGACTACACGTTGAATTGGATGTTTTAATATGATTAGGGCACTTAGGATTAACCCAGTTCTCTACCCAAATTGCCTACCCTTTTATATCCATTAGTGAACCAATTTTGTGCCTTTACCTTTTTCTTTGCTTTACCACAATTATAAAACTCAAACCTTTTTATTTTTACCCTCTTTTGTTACCCTTGTCAAGACAAAGATTGATTTGCTCCACGCAGAAGAAAAAAAAAAGAAAAGAGGAATAGCAAAAAAATAAAAAAAAGAGAGAGAAGGTTCGAACAATATTCAAATAGAAGAAAAAAACAAGTTCGAAGTGCTCAAAAAAGAAGAAGAAAAAGAAGACAAAAAGAGAGAAAAAGAATTTTGCTCGAACAGAAAAACAATAGAAAAAGAAGAGCAGAAACATTTTTGGTTGTTTGATTCACTTCTTTGCATTTGCTTACTTTGTTTATTTCGTGGCTTGAACTTCTTTTAGCATCTCTTGTCTTGACATTTAACCCACTTTTTGGCCTTATCCCTACCCCAAGCTAAGCCCCATTACAACCTTATTAAAGACCCTTTGATTAATACATCATGTTCATTCTAAGTAGTGGCGACTTGATTTTCATACAAGCCTATGTTAATGTCTTTCTTAATCTTGACTTTGAGGGTTTCCTTTACCCAAAATACATTGAGCGATAATGAGTGAACTCTTGTGAGGTATTGAATCTTGATACATTGAAGCTAATGGATAATTGGAATGTCTCAGCTTTTGCTTAAAATTGCTACTAGTTGTGCCTATCTTCTTGATTGTCACCTTATTTCCGATAATTGATGTGATCGTTAATTCATTTGGTATTCCTTGACATATTGTGGGATTATGGATTGTAACTTGATATTTTGACATATTTAATTAAGGCATGCTTGAGGACAAGCATTGAATAAGTGAGGGGGAATTTGAAAAGTAGTTTATTTGGCTACCATTTTATCTTTAATTATGCTTTTAATGATTAGTTCATGTTGCTGATTTGGGTGTTTTTATGTGTTTTCTATGCAGGACTACAATTCTGGAAATTGCACTTAAAAAGACAGCATTCTACAGTTTTATTCTTTGGAATCAAGGTTGGACTAGTGGGCATGAATCTGGGCATGAAAGACTGACTGGATGCCACATCAGCAATTCTAGAAGATGACATCAGTAGTGGTGATAGCTTATCAGACGAATTTAAAATTTAAACTTTGGATTATCTTTTGTATTTATTTAAATATTTTTAGGTTTTATCTTTTATCATCTCTAGGTTATTTTTAGGGCTTTAGAATACTATAAATACCCCATTGGGGTAAGCTAGAAAATCATCTCTCATCTTCCGTTCTTAATTTGTTATAACTTTCTACATTTTATAAAATTCTCTTTTTCTTTACGTTTTTATTTTCAAGTTTTTATTTATTTCCTTTTAATATGCCGAGTATGATTTTTACCATAATCATGCTCGGCTAATTTTTCAACAAGCCGAGGGCTTAGCAACAACTCAATTCTGATCGTGAGAATCGAAAAGCGCTTTATAACTTTGAATATATTTCTCAATTTTCTGCAAACTAGGATTTGCAATCGGCTTTTCCTTTAAAAATCTTAACACCTTCATTTCAAAAAGAGTTTGTTGGTTTGAATGTTGTTTCGATTTATAGTTGGGAGGAAGGATCAGCTTGTAGCATATTCGACTTCCTATGAATACACTTAGCGGCAGATTCGCTAAGGGAAATTGAGATCGGATTTGATTCTCATTGAGACAACATAGTCCGAGTCGGGTTTTTTCATATTTAAAAGAACAGTTTTTTTTCTAACGGCGATAGTCATAGTTAGTCTAGCCAAAAAAACTGAAATTTAAAAATTGATTTTGGATTATCGGTTTATCGGAGAGAAAAACAAGTTACAAGGGTTGGGCCTTGTAGACTGTAACCACCATTTATCTGGAGTAAAAATCTTATTCAATGATCGATTGGAAATGAGACAAGCGAGGCCATTAAATCTTGAAATTTTACTTCCATCATTATCGCTTTTACTTTATATTTATTTTCTAGCTTACTCAATCAACCCCCCATTTACTTTATTTTCTCGTAATAGTCAGAATCAAAGCCTCCAGATATCGAAAGCTCTTTAGTCTCTGCGGATCGACCCTTCTTCTCTATTACTACATTATTTATTTATTTTATTTGAGATTAAGGAATATTTATTTGACAAATACGTCGCTTGTCAATATTTCTACCAAAAGAATAATTTTTCATTGAAAATTCTGAAAGAGCTATATATATTCATATTCAAAGAAACAATTTTTAGTGGACAATGTATTATCAAGTTTCAAAGAAACTTGTATTTCAAAATTTGTACCACAAATGTACAAGTCAGATTGAATTGCATGTTATGGTAAACCAGAAGTTTACAAGTTCAGAGATATATATATATACACATATATATAGTTGGCATGATCGATTAGACCATCCTGATCAATAATGATGCGGAAAATTATTGAAATTTGCATGCACGTAGAGTAAAAAAAACCTAAAGTTCTTGTGTTAATTGTTCCCAAAAGAATTGATTAAGATCCCACTCACCAAAAGAACTTAAAGTTCTTTTACTAAAGTTGAGACTACATGTCTTGCATATCTTAATGAAAAATGGGTTCATTTATCCATAAATATGGAAAGTTTTATATGGTTTTAGTAGATGCATTTATATTGTTTTATCAACTTACAATCAGAAGTTTGTGAGATTGATTAGAAAAATATTCAGACTATGTAGTTAGACTATTCATCTTGCAAAAGCAAGTGGGTTTATATTTTAGGCTATATCAGTTGAAATAACTATTACAAAGCCTATTGATTATGAAAAATACGGTTTAGCAAAATTTTAATTGGATACCTCCTATTTAATAGCTAAACTATGAGAACAAAATATTTATTATCTATAGGTATTTCACATATAGCAACACTTACACGCATCAAGCTAACGAGTTATAATAAACTTCCTATTATGATTAACTTTTGGTCAGAAGTCATATTTCCCATTTTAGATTTTTTTTAATGTGAGATATATAGTTGAATTGGTCCACCACACCGCACAAAATGGGTACATAAAAAGGTTGAAAATATATATTGAATATGAGTCTCCTTTTATGTTTAAATTCTTAAACATTAATTGGAGAATCATTTATGAGATGATTTTTCTCAACATTAGGGGGAGAGAATAATCAGCTGGATAAAGAAAGAAAATGAATTATCATTAACTAGATCCTTGTTAATGAACCAAAAGTTCATAAGATAATTCATGTTATTATATGTCAACTATTAAACATATTTACAGACCTAATGAGAGTAATCAAGTCTCATATACCAGCTAAAATGCTCTAAATTTGAATTATATGTTAGAGCAAATGGATGTAAATCATGCTTGAAGCATGTTAGTTGAAACCGGTTCCAATGATCAAAATTCTCGAAAATGAAAAGCAATATGAGATGTCATATATTGGAGGCGGGTGAGGTGCTCTAGAAGAGACCCAATACATAACTAATAATAAAACTCTAGAAGAGTTTTAGGTACTTGAAATAAATATTTAAAAGAGATCTCGATAAGTTATGTCACTACGAGAAAATAATGGAAGCAAAATAGAAAAGTTGTCGACAACGATTTTCCAAACAATGTTTCTATAGAAGTAAAGAAGCAAAATGAGGATCATGTATAGAAATCTATCCATAAGTATAGATAAACGCTTTGAACTTCTAAAAGAGAAGTATTTGGACCAGCAGTCCAAACACCTAAAGGTGCAATGCAAGTGAGGCACAAATAAGTAGTCGTAAATACAGCTTGAATTATGATTTATGAAGAATTCTAATTACTTCAAGGTGGATGCAATTACTTTGGCAGTTATGAAATATTTATATGCGTCTAATCATTTTGCGATCCCCATAAAAAGAAAGTTACCCTTAACTGATTTAAAATGCGATAAGCATTTGAAATTTTTTTAGGAAATTTATTCAGATATGTCCTCTTAAATATTTATATTTTGACGCATTTGGTATAACCATCATAATGAGTACTTATTAAGGAAATACTATAAGAATGATATTACTTCCATGTACATTTTATAATGACAATTGTATCAAGATTTGTTATGATATATGTCGATAATTTGAACTCTTGAAGAGCTTCGATTTGGAAACTCCTGAAGAGTTCCAAGAGTATTTGATTATTTAATGAGATAAATCAAGTCTTGTCTCAACCTGAAGATCGAGCACATAAATATGAATTTCCTTCTACTAATGCACACATGCTAAAAGAATCGATATGGATAAAGCATATCTATTGATTACCACAATAGTTTTAAGATTATTGGATGAGAATATATATGATTTTATATTTTATTGGTCTAGAAGAATCGTATCTTAGTTGGTCTGGAAGTACCATCTAAATGTTACAAAGATCATTACCTTTAGAACTTCCAAAATTCGATGCCTCTTCTAATCAAGTAGAAATAATTATTACGCGCGAGGCAAAGCCGAAAAACATGTTTGGCTAAACATATCCAAAAGGTATGCGAATTATTTTCACAAGATAAGATGCAAGTTATCTTGTGAAGAGATAATGCAAAATTTATATCTCAATCGAAAGGTGAAAACATCAAATGTGCCAAAACGAAACATATTTCTCCAAAGTTTCGTCCCTCGTGATCTTTAGAAGAATAGTATTCGACGAATCCTTTCATGCAATAATTTGGAAGATTATTCACTAGTGCGTAGTCTACTTCAACATTTGAATATTGTATTCAAGATTGAATTATGAGATTCAATGATCTTATGTGATGTTTTTCATGAGGGGGAGTAAATACATGATGCACTCTTTTTCCCTTAACCGAGGTTATGTCCCAATGGGTTTTCTTGATAAGGTTTTTAATGAGGCAACATGTTATGCGTATCAAAGATGTGTGCACTCTTTTTCCTTCACTAAGAATTTTTTCCCATTGGGTTTTTATCTTAGTAAGGTTTTAACGAGGTACATTATCTTCATGGATATCCAAGGGTGAGTGTTATGAATGTTTATTTATGGTGAATATCCATGTATTAAAGGAGACTTTAATGTACTTTATTATTAGGGTTTAATACTCATTGGAATTAGGGTTTCCATCTTATGCCTATAAATATAAATTTGGAGAAAGCATTGTACACAATTCAATATTGAAAATGAATAAAAATCTCCCTCTTTCTCTCATCTCTTTGTTCTTGTTATTGTTCTTCTTTATTTTATTCACGACATATATATACCCATCACAGAAAGTGAACTATTTACTTTCCATCTATCGATAGATAATTTCACACAATTTATTAGTAGTAACTCAAAATTCTGATTTGATTATTTTTAATTTTATTAATTTGATTTAATTATAAATTGTAAATAATTTGAACACCACTTGTTATGAACCAAAAGTTACCCGAACATGAAATAATACAAACCCAAAATAACCTGAAACTAAAACGACCATAACACAAATTGATTCAAATTCAAAATGAACCAACTCGGATAATGTGAGCCTTAAACTCAAACTTGAAATGACCGGAACTTGAATGATTCGATCCTAAGACTAATTTAAACCAAAATGATGTAAAAACTTTGTGAAGTGCCCAATGGACAGGTGTAGGTAGTAATACTCTTTAACAACTCTAAGAATACTATAAGAAAACAAATTGTGTTTGAATAATGAATGTGCTCGTGCTCGTGCTCGTGCTCGTGTGTGTCTTTTATGTGCGTGCATGAGTATGTGCATGTGGAAGAAGATCATCAATTTGGTCCATGGATAACTTAATAAAAAGTAACGAGAACCGATTAGCCACAGTTTTTGTTTCAGATTTACGGGTTCTGAGATATTTCAATTTTCTTATGCAAAATCATTATGAACAATGGCTGAACTCCCCAGGCTCAGGTGCTCAGACCCAAGTTGGCCCTGCACATTATTGAGATGACGAAGACCCGATTAGCCACAGTTTTTGTTTCAGATTTACGGGTTCTGAGATATTTCAATTTGCACATTATTGAGATGACGATGACTGACTTGAAAACTTTTCATAAGTTGGAACTCACTTTGCTGTCTGTAGTAATATATATATATATATATATATATATATATATATATAGAGAGAGAGAGAGAGAGAGAGAGAGAGAGAGAGAGACATTGCATAGTTAACAGCTGTTGTCGTAAAAGACGATAGTTTTTTTTAACAATAAAAGACAATAGTTAAGATCGTGGAATTAGGTCTAATTAATGCATGAATTTCAAAAGAAAGTGACAATTGAATTTTGTGGTTTTAAACAACATAAAGTTATGGACGATGGTTCCTAGGCACTCGGGAATACAGGCAAAAGTCAAAGAATCCCTTCGTACCAAAGTGACAAGATAGCAAATGTTAAAGGGCCACCCTATTCGTTCATGTCTAAAGCTATCAGTGATTCAGAAAATAATTTAGACAAAAGATAAGCCTGTGTAGAATAAGAGTTGGGTTGAAAAATAACAATTATTACCATGTTTGGCAACTAGCGGATAGTTAATAATTGACAGCGGATTACATAAATTAATAGTTGATAGCAGATTGTATTAGTTGATTTTACTAGCTGATTGTATTAATTTATCGTACAAATTTTTTTGATAAAATTAATTAATAAAAACATTAACGAATTATATAAAATTTATTGTATAAAAATCAAGGGTCGCTTGTGGAATTATTTTTAGAAATGTTTAAGTTTTTGTGTTTGAAAATTGAATTAAAAAGGTATATACAACTAGTAAAAACATTAAATAAAAATGGTTTAAACAACTTGAATCAATCGTTTACAAATATTTGAATTGATTTAAATACAGTCAAACTATTGAGATTTCAACCAAACACGACATGAAAAAAATGACTTTTAGAATTGCTAAAAGCCATTGCAAAATGATGATAATACAAAAAACGTTGTTGGATCTTCACATATTCTTCCACTATTAGAGCTGTAAAGAAGGATCAAATCATGGTTAACCCACAATACAATAATATTATTGTTTAGGTATGGGGCATGGAGGAAGATCTTGATAAGTGAAATGGAGCTTGCACGATTCAGATAGTATTATATAGGGATAAATCTCAAAATTGTACACCAACAAACAGTTGTTTTAACATGATGAGACGTTAAATTCCTTACCCTAAGATTAAGAGTTCGAATTTTGACATTGTGAATAAAGAAAATTAGGTTAGAAGGATCATCATATTGGACCCATGCAAAACCTTATCCGAATTAATAATTAAAGTATCGATGTTATTATAAATTTGATATTTATCCTTATTATGTATAGTAATTGATGTAATGGTGTTATTATGTACAAAGACCATGTACCTTCAAAATGATTGTTTTGGAATTAGCTAAAAACTTCACCGACACAGAGATCCACTAAGTGACATTATGGCTAAAGATACTCATGTTGCTCCATATTATATGGGTTCGAATCCCAATATAAAAATATAATACTTCTCTATTTAATCAAAAAACTTCATCGACACAAATATCAAGTGAAATTAAATAAATTCGGTATAATAAAACCAATCATACATTTGGATTGTAGATTAAATAATTTGATTCAACTTGCAACAATTTTTTTGATTTTTGATTTATTTAAGGAAAGTATCATTAGTACCCTTTGTTTCCTGGTTTTGTCCTGTTTGTTTATACAATAAATACATTCGCATGGTCCGACATGAGACATTATGTACTAAGTCTTGATAATATTAGTTTTCTGGTCAACATTAATCTTACTTACATATGTAACAAATATATATATATATAATATCCAGGTCTGCCTCAAAAAGAAATATATACAGATAGATATATGAGTATTATCCATCTTCACAATGTAAAATTAAAAAAATATATATTAATTTTAGACCATTGAATAAGTATAAATTTATGATTAAAAAAACTCACTTCTCTATTTTTTAAAAATATTTTCTTTTCAATTTTTAATCTTACCTGTCAATTTATACTCATTTAATGATTTAAAATTAATATAAAATTAAAAAGTTTACATCCTATAGTTGGACCTTATCTCTCGGTCTGCAATATTAAGGCCATTGCAATAACAAGCTCACCATTTTTTTTTTCTCTGGATGGAGGCATTGTATGACCCGAAGCCTGGGCTACTGAAAATTGTTCCAAAGGCTTTTTTTTTGGGTCAAGGGTCTATGTGCATTCAAAACTATTACTTTTAAATAATGAATTCAATTAAAAAATATAGGTTTGATTTTAATATGGGTAAATACTCAACTATGCTTATGAATAAGACATCTATCTTTTAAACGAAATGTCCCAAAACTTTTTTATTTGTTAAAAATCCAATGATTTTAGATTATCTTTAATTTCCCAATGATGATCCATCTCCTTTTAAATCGGAATGATGGAGAAAAAAAAGAAGGGGAGACATATATGTATATTGATTTCATGTTGATTGGATGGTTAAGATTGTATATCAAATTAATTTAGAGTTTCATAGGTTTTAGTTTTTGGATTTTGTTTTGAATTTTAAAGAAATTTTGGGAAAATCTAAACTAATAGTGGAAGGTGTTGAGGAAACGAGTTTATTGGTATTTTGAGTGTAAAAAAACACCGAATAATAACGATTTTGACGTTGATGAAACACAAGGATGGAGCTATAAAAGCTTCATATTTAGGAGGAAAAAGATAAAATCAAAATAATAAAATAAAAAATAAAAAAAAAATATGTGGATGACATGTGACTATCACATTAACAAAAATAATCTACGACGACATACGTAGCTGCCACATCACTCTTATGTGTCTGATTTGTCGCACGAATGATCGAAACATGAACAATTTAAAAATTTAATGATCAAATTAAATTTTTAAAATTTAGTGACCAAAATAAGTGCAAAGAAAGTTAACTAATGAATTTTGTAATATACCCTTTTATATTTCGGTTTCAAAACACTTTGGCTTCATAATTTGACCTAAGAATCATTTGTTGCTTGAACTAATCTTCCACACAAGAATTCTTGAATACCCTTGTCTCACTAATGACCCCAATGCTGCAAACGCCTTCTTACTTACTATGCTGCCATTGATTCCCTGAGGTATTTGTATGGCCCCGATGTGAATTCCAGCTTCCAACATGGGATGGATTTGATCGCAGCGGCAGATCTAGAAATCTTTTTGAGAGTGGGCACAAGTCAAAATATTTTTTAGAGTGGGTACAAGTCATAAAAAATCTTAAAATTTCAAGGTAGGCACAAAGCATAAAATTTAAGGACTAATTCATAAAAACTAAAAAAATTGAAGGCAAATATATGAACTTTAAAAAGTTCAGGGTGGGCCTGTGCCCACCCAATCATGTGGTTCCGCCACTGTTTGTTCGAGTTTTTGCAATCCGATGAGCCCGAGATATGGAAAAAGCGTAGGGTCATGACCATTTCTTGGTTATGTCCAGGCCGGCTTTGGATTTCTCTCAGCCGTTGGATAATGATCCTCCTGTATGGGGTACTTCGTTCCTTGAATTGCGCGAGTTTTACAATGTCACGGTTTTGATTCCTGAGGGAAGATGCAGGAGCATGCTGTGCCTTATCCCACTTCTTTTCATCCTCCCAATTTGGCTTGCTTCGAGGCTTGGATTCAACGCGTGAATAGGTCCAGGAAGACTTTTTTGGTGTTGTTTGCAGGCGGCGGAGGAATAGGCGCCACGCCGAATATAAGGAGTATAAGGAATGACTGTGACAATGCCAACCGTAGCATCAATGGAAACAACACCAGCTTTAGTGAAAGTTATCTCAAAAATATGTGATATGGTGGATTGCTCCAATGGGATATGTGAGCATGATCCTATTAAGATATATGAAAACTATGTTACAAGCAACCTTTTGTTTGCAGCCTCCGGAGGATACTCCAACTAGGAGATCAACTTTTGATGCAATCTCTGCAGGTTGTATACCGGTTTCCTTTGAAGAATTGTCTGCTAAAACAAAGTACCGATGGCATTTACCGAAAAGCAAGTATCTGGAGTTCTCGGTGTTTATACCCAAGGAGGAAGTGGTTTTCAAAGGGTTAAAGATTTTGGATGTGTTAATGGCGATTCCAACTGTCTCAATTGTCATTATGAACTTGTCGGTGGTCCAAATTCTAGGTTGAAACATGATTTGTAAAAAACTTTCTTCTGGTATTGATGAAAGAACTCAAACAATGTTGCATTTGTACACAAAGGGAGTTGTATTAACACTGAGTTCAAATGATTGATGAAATAGTGTCCAAAGTTTATTTGCAGTGTGGAACAAGGAAAATGTGACAAATCTGGAGCGTATCATCTGTGGGCTTTTGGATTTAGGAAGTAAGAACCTAGAGAACTGTTTTTCATGATAATTTATCTGTCTTTTTTACAGGGTTAATTTAGCTGTTCATCCCCATCTAATAACAGCAGAAGCCCAAGTTAGACCTGCACCGAAACCTGCAGCTGCAATCGTATGGCCGCGTTTCACCTTTCCGCTTCGAACAGCTTCGTCCAATGCCAAAGGAATGGATGCAGAACTTGTATTACCATAATTTGCCACATTTGATATGACTTTTTCCGGCAGAAACTCCAACCGTGTTGCAACTGCATCGATAATTCTCTGGTTTGCCTACATTGGTCAAATACCTGTTAAATTTCCTGCTCTTGAACTCTAAAGATAAAAGCTATACTTATACTGTCTCTGGAGTCTGGACATCTAAAATAAATACCTGATGGAGCAGTAACCAGTCGATGTCAGATTCAGTAAGACTGGCCTTTTTCAAGGCAGACTCGATTGATTGTGGCACACGTCGGACGGCAAAGCGAAAAACTTCTTGACCGTTCATCTGTACAGACGGATAAGAGGATTTTATCGAAGGAAATTCCAACACCGAATCGTTGGAACCTGATAGATCATTGGTTTGAGTGTGTTTCATGGGGGAACCAAGATGTCTGCAACATGAGTGACAGCTGAGTAAATTCCTCAGATGCAATAAAATTTCTTTATTCTTTTTACTTCCACGACAAGAGTTAAGAGGACGTACCTTCCCCCCTCACCATCACTATGCAAGTCGAAGCTTATTAAACCATCCTCCTCGGCATCACACGCCTGCAGAATCATTTGTAATGAATAATATCTTGCATCATCCAGGAAAGAGTGAGCTCTCTACAAAAATTGGTATTATTGTAGTACCTGAACTACGACAGCACCGGCGGCATCACCAAAGAGGACGCATGTCCCTCTATCAGTCCAATCAGTGAATCGCGAAACAGCATCAGCTCCAATTACTAAAATGTTATGCAAGCCACCTCCTGCAGTTCATAAAGGTAAAGCCTTGAATTCGATAACACATTAATAAGCATGAATTTAAGACCTCTTTGCAGTGAAGTAGAAGTTCATTACCCCTAACATAGCAAGCAGCTGAGAACAGTCCCAGCACAAATCCGCTACATGCAGCTCTGATATCACATGCTATGGGAGTTTTTGTGCAGCCAAGCTCTCTTTGAACCTAAAAGAGAATACTTAGGTGGAGATCTTTATTAAAACCTTCACAATAGATTCTGCATTGGACATAGATCATTTTTCTCTATACCTGTGGAGCGTCTCCAAAAAGATTTTCCGGAGTAGACGTGCACATCAAGATCAGGTCGAGATCATCCGGTTCAACATCCGCCATTTCAAGAGCTTTCCTCGCTGCTTCAACTGCCAAGCTTCTTAAACTTTCGTTCCCTGTCACAAGGTAAGCGTCCATCAAGCATCATTCACTGTACCTAAAACCAGTATAACTCAGCATATCTATGCTGGGACTCTGTCATTATTACCACATTAATGGAAGTTTGACACAATTCTAGCAGGAAATACTGGCAAATACAGTCGGCGAATACAATAGCAATGGTATGCATTAGCATTAGAGTATGTTTCTCACCTGAAAGAATACGTCGATTACGTATTCCAGTTCGAGCAGAGATCCATTCATCAGATGTATCAACTATCTTTGCAAGATCATCATTGGAAACAGAAAGAGATGGCACAGCTGATCCACAACCAACTAATTTGCATCCTTTACTTACAGCCCTTTATTTTCCCAGAGGTATAAGTAGGATAGTAAATTGTAAGTCAGGAAAATCATTATCTAGCAACATGAAAGAAGTAAATAAACAGGTAAAAGTAAAGCTATCTCTAAAACCCGACTGAAGTTGAAGTACAAAATAAATGCCATTGGTACTTCAATATATCTAATATCTAATATAAAAGCAATTCCCACTTCCATGGGATTTTGCTTAATTGAATATGGAAGAGTTTTCTATTGATGACATTTAAGTAATGTCACTAAAATTGATTTCAAGGGTGATAGGTCATAAAATTATAATAGATCAATTTCAATATAGTTTGAAGTTAATTTAGGCATTTAACTATCAGATGAAGAGCAAACACATTTGGCCGGTTGTTCAAGCTGTTTATTTTTTTCTCACATATTCCCTTAGGCCATGGGTTCTAGACTCACCAGGAATATCCCTTTCCTTCTCCTAAAATCCCTCTTCTCTAGATAGGATTATGATTAAAATTAAGATTTGTAAAAAAAAAAAAAAACAATCAGATAACATTTGCGCATTCATGTATTAAATATTTTATAAAAGTTCTTGCACATCAGTAATTCATTTCATGTAATTTTTATGGTTAAATAGTACTTTGGTTCCTAAAGTTATATTTTACTATTATTTTAGTATTTGAAGAGTTTTTTTTATTTTAGCTTGACCCCGAAACTTTTCAAATATGAAAGATATTATCCGATTCAAGATTTCTGTTACAGAAAATGTGTCATATGAAACATAATACTTATTATATTAGAAAAAACTTCAAAAAAAATTCTTAAAAATCTAACAAATTTATGATATTTAAAAATTAAGAATATCTCATATTATTTATTATCTACTTTTTGAGTTTTTTTTTATGTTTTTCCAATCTAATGTGTATTTTGTGCTATGTGGAACATTCTTAGAGCACCACGTGGATTGATTTTACTAGAAAAATTGAGCGAGGTAGCATATTTTACGTTTAAAAAGTTTAAGGGTCAAACTAAACTAAAAAATTTCTTCATATACTAGAGTGATAATGAGATATAATTTCAGCAGTTAGAATACATTCATTTTTTAATAGCTATTTAATTCAATTTTTTACTTATTCATATTTTCGTGTTATGTTGTTATTTTTCAAATTTGTTTTAATTGTTTTTATATGGTGTGCATAATATGTCTTAGTTTACTTCGGTCATGTTTGGTAAGCAATTTTTTGAGTTAAAATTAGAGGTTTGAATCATTTTTTGCGGGTTGACCTGTCCAAATCGCTAATTTAGATCTTTGGGAAATAGAATATTGTAATAGTGGATTGCGTTAAACCTCTCAATTTGAAAAAAATAGTTTCAGGATCTTTTTGAGTTAAAATTTTGGATAAAGACTCTTTTATCATTGACAATTAAAAATTTTCTTTAAATAACATAAATTTCAATAGTTAATAAAGTTAAAAAGATAATTTCATAAATAAGAAACTAATATATAAATTAATATATACATCTAAATTTCATAACTAATAGAACTATATTAAAAATATAATTTCATAACTAAATAATTAATCTATACATCTAAATTTAATAATTATTAAATTTATGTTAAAAATAATTTCACAAATAAGAAATTAATATATACATCCTTCATATATGCTTATTAATGATACTAAGAATTAATTTTTATAATCTAATTAATATTAATAGATATAAAATATTAATAACTAATAAATTATTTAAAAATATTGAATATAATCATGTCCTTATATGTCATTTTACTTGTTCAAATAATCAAACAACTATCAGTTAATTTTACCAAATACTTTTATACAAATCAGTTAATGCAATCCGCTAGTCAAATCAACTAATGTAATTCGTTATCCGCTAATTGTCAAACATAACCTTTATATTTTTCTAATTTACGATTGTGATTCAATTTAGAGAAAATTGTCAGTGTCGTTTTTAAATTTTTTTGAACAATTCCTACCTAATGAGAGGGGAGAAAGGAAACTTGCTCCTAATGAGTATTGAACCCACAACCTAAGGAAGAAGGAAGAGTGTCAACCAAGAACTTTTTAACTATCTGTTCTAGAAATTTTTGACATTTTTTAAAATTCTTAACTTGTTAACATTATATAAAATTTACATATTATAATTTGTTTTGCATGTATGTATGCATGGGCGGAGCCACATGCATAGGTTGGGTGTCTGTTGACACCCCAAAATTTTTGGAAAATTATATTTTCCTATATAATTTGTATATAAAAAATTAAAAATATATATAATTGACACCCATTTATATATAAATTGACACTCTTTATAAATACTTAACCCCTTTTAAATATCATTCAAGAAAATGATACCCTTAGATAAATTCCTAGCTCCTCCCCTGTATGTAGCAGTGAAAATTTCATATATTCATGATAGTCATATTAATTTTATGTTAGGTTAAGTATTAATTATTTTCTCATGTTGTATCTATGTCAAGTCTCAATCCATCTTATATTTTTTGTAGTTTATTTTTACTAATTTGATTTTAACTCTAAACATATTCTCTTTAAGAATTAAATTGTTATACATGCTTATATTAATATAAAGGGTTGGAAGCTCACTTATCTAAGGTAAAAATCAAAGAATTTTACACTGATTTGTGACCATTAAATAAGTGTAAATTGGTGATTAAGATTATTGACGTCTCTTTTTTCTCCATAAATCTCTTAATTTTTAAATTATAATTTTAACCATTAATTTACCCTCATTAAATGGTCCTAAACCATTATACAATTTAAAAGATTTATGTTGTGTAACTCAATCATATTCCTAATATAAATGTCATATTTAAAACTAGTTCTATTTCCCAAAACGCAGTGAGGGATAGACTTGTCAATTGGGCGGGTCGGGTTGAATTAGGGTCGAGTTAGTATGAGATTAAATTTTTCGGGCTGATTTTGGGTTGGATTCGTTTTGGTTTGAATCAATTTTAGGTTTTATGTTAGTTCAATTTAAGTCAATTTTGAGTCGGATCAATTTTAGTTTGGTTAATTTTAGATTCCAATCATTTCTAATTATGGTTATTTCATGTTCAACAGTTCGAGTTTAATATGCATGAACTATTTGAGTCAAATAATACTAAATTTAAGGGTAAAATACATAGATGGTCATCGAATTTTTAGGGTACTTTTATTTTGGTCACTAAACTTTTAAAAGTTTTATTAGGTCACCCAACTTTTATTTCAATTTCATTTTGGTCCCTCCCGTTACTTTCCATTAAAAAATGATGATGTGGCCGTTAGTTTTCATTTTTTTGATTAAAATAATATATTTTAATACATTTTCAGGTAATTAAAAATAAAATCATTTCCCCCCAAAGCTGCCATAGAAGCAAGATATGCAACTGAGAAATCATTGAGGCTGGCAGTTATGAGAGTGAGTAGAGGAGCTTAGCTATCAACAAAAAAAGTTTGAATCACGAAAAATCTCAGGAGGTCGAAATCGATCGAGATATGTTTGTTGGCCATGTCAGTGGCTTGGAATGGATTTTTTAAGGTTTTGTAAATCAGAGACACTACAACAGAGCTCAAATGAAATAGAGCTTTTCGAACCACTTCTCTTATTATACTTTTACTATGTTTTGTATAAAATCAATACATAATAGCATCATTCTTCAAAGCCCCTTCATTTGCAATGATTTTGTCAGTTTTATAATTCTGATATGGCAATCAATCTTTCTCATCAAATTCATCTTATATATGCCATTGTCTTGGTTTCCTAATATTTTCTTCTTAATAACGTTGCTGGATTTTATCCTTTTTTTCATTTTTTTTATTCCTCTCTTCATTTTAAGACTTTGATCATTGTTGGATAATAAATTATTGATGTTCGTTTCTAATCACTTGAACATGCGAGGAAGAGCAATCGATTAACTCACAGTCGCCATAGTTGTTTTCCCGTGTGGCAAGTAGAAAGTGGAACAGAGTTCTCTCTACAATGAGAGGCATTGGTGAATTCACAGATGAACAAATTATTCAATGGAGTTCTTGAAATAGTTTTAATTTTGAGGGAAATGGTTTTATTTTTAATTAACCAGAAATGTATTAAAATATATTATTTTAATAAGAAAAATAAAAACTAACGAGTCACGTCATCATTTTCTAACGGAATGTAACGGGAGAGACCAAAATGAAAGCGAAATAAAAGTTGAGTGATCCCAATAAAACTTTTGAAAGTTTGATGACTAAAAAGAAAATACTCTAAAAGTTTGGCGACCATCTGTGTACTTTACCCTAAATTTAAAGTTATTTATAACTTTTACTCATGTATTTTCGGTTTGACCATCAAAGTTAATTGAATCAAATCTTATTTTGTACACGAGTTCTTACAATTTAACATGTAAATAACTATTTTACGAAGAATCGTTGATCTTATTAAATATGATAATGAAAATAAATTATATGTAATATTTATGATTATGCACATAATTTGTTTTTATAAATATTTTATTATTTATAAAACTAAGTGGATTAGTAATCTCAGCTCATCACTAGTTTTGAAGCCAGGGGTGATAATCCAACAAGAGCAAGCAAGACACTGCAATCATATGACTGAGGCGATGAGACCATAACCTTTCAAATCTAATAAACAAAGCTTCAGAGGCACATGATTGTTCCTGCGTTGTACCCAGTAATTTTCAGTAATAAACCAGCAGCTAGACCTAGAAGCCAACAATTCCATTGTTAATTTTTAGATATTGACTCAAATTTTAATCCGTAATTAAGTTGAATTTTATTATAATTCTACCGAAAGAAAAATACTTAGTAATTAAATTTATTTAATACTTAAATATTTATATTAGACATGAAATTTTCCGAGCTAAAGTTTTTTTGTGAACAAATATTTAGCTCTATAAATAATAAAGTTGTTCTTAGCCTTTAGGATTATGAAAAATAATTACTTTGCAGAGGTGTAGCCATGTGTTTTGGATATATAGGGTTCTAGGATATATTTACCAGGTTATTTGATTATATGAAATATATTCGGGTTCTCTACGTTGATAGTGAATTATTTGTTTCTCTCGTCCGTGAAGGTAGACAAGACTGAATCACGCTAAAATTTCACCTCTTGTGTGTTTTATTTTATATTAATCTCGCTTTGATTATTTTTCCGTATACAAATTCCTAACCCTAAAGAAATAAATGAAACAAGAAACCAAATAAAACTTACTTGTTTGGTTGAGCAGGAGAAGGGGAAACATGCTTCCCTACATCTTCAATCCCACTCCAGCACACTGCCCTCCTCCTAAAGTTTCCTTGAGAGAAGCAAAACCCAGATGAAGGCTGAATCCTCGGAACTGAGGATGTAAAAAATCCAGATGCATTCGCCATTTAAAAATATACAACGCTCGCTCTACAGCAGCAGAACAAGGAGAGATGCAAAATTTCCAAGTTTTTGGCTACAGAAATCAAGGACGGGTCTTTACAAAGTAATGGAAGGAGAAACTTTGCAACTTTGGCCAATCATTTTCTCTTTCTTTAAAGCTTCAACAGAAGCAAAACACAGGTTTGACTTGTAGTTGTTTCGGTAAAGATCGTTAAATGGTCCAATGATGAAAGCAAAAGTTTACCTAGTGTTTTGGTTTGTCTGTTATGTGGAATTTTGATATTTTGTCTCTTCATTTTTATTCAATATTTTATGTTTTTTATTTTATAATATTATTGGCAGATTTAAATTTGTATTGATTTTTAATGTGAATTTTTTATTGTTATTCTATCACATAACTAAGCAGAGGTGATTCTAGCCATGTGCAATAAATACGATTACACAAGGTTCTGATCCCATAATGAGTTCTTTATTTTATATTTATACATATATAATATTTTTTAAAATTATTAATCCAAAAGAATTAATTGTATTATATTATTTTGCTTTAACGACTAGATTAAAGAGTAAAATATGACAATTAAAAGCTAAGCTTAAAATGTAGAATATGACTGCTCAAGTAATATGAGGATCTTTTTGCCTTCTTGATTCATTCTGATAAATTACATTTATTGGATGATGTTAATCTCAAATCTCATTGTAATAGTTTTCAAAATGCTTTTAGCGAAGGTGAGTTATTTGATATTGAGGGAAATGAGCTATTTTTTGAGCTGAAAGTACTTAGAGAACTTTTACCTAATGAAAAAAATAGGAGTAATGAATTTATTAAATGTTTTAAAATATTTTATTTGTTTTTGAAATTCGAATATTGCTTATAGAGTCTTATTGGCTATTCTTATTACTGTTACTTCTGCATAACAACGCTTTTCAAATTTAAAGTTTGTGAAACTGTACTTACAGACAATTATGTCCCAAGAGAGGTTAAATGCACTTGTTTTAATGGCAATCAAGAATGATCTTTTAAAAAAATTTATATTGAAAGCGTTGTAGATGATTTTACTTTGAAATATGCAAGAATAACAACATTTTTTAGTGAAAATATTAGATTTTTATATGTTTGTAAGTAATTTTTATGTTGCTCAAAGAGTAATCTCACATTTATGTGTATTAAGGAAACTTTATTTGAAAAAGCCTTATAACTCTTTTATATTATAAATTAAAGGTCAGATTTTAGTAATTGCACAGATTCCCTTAAATCTTTTAACTGCCCCTGTAACTAAGATCGTATAAAACTTTTAACTTTAAGTTATGATTCCAATGGCAAAGGCGACATATTTTTCCGTGATAACTTGAGCTCAATGAGCATTATATGTAAGGTGTGTATGAGTTTTATTCAAGACTAAAAATAAAATAAATACTATTATAGATCCACATTAAAAATATTAAAAAATCACATAAAACTTTAATCAACAATCAATAAGTTTGTCTAATAATGATTTTGCATATTAGTGTGTGGCAAGAACCCATTGGTCGAAACATGATGATATCTCTTCAACTTATTTTGTATAGTTCGTGTTCATTTTATAGTTCATATTCGAGATTCATAGCTCTCATTTTCTACAATGTTACCTTCAAAGTTCAAACTCGGGTTCTCTTCTTGGGAAAATAATGTGTCTAGCCATTGCATTCAACCCTTGTTGGTAATATCTCCTCAATTTTAACCCTGAATAAAATTCACGTACATCACGCAAATAAAACTATTTAAACTCGAATATTTTAGAAAAAATAACAAAACGCTATTAAAATGCTCGATTACATAAAAAAATATAAAATCACAATAATTATATATTTGTATCTCCAACTCCCAACAATACAAGGTTAAAATACTTGGGCCAGCTACTACCAGCTTCCATAAGTTTCTCGTCCGTTGACTTTATAAATTTCAATGATTCGTTTCATAAAGAGCATTGCAATCAAAATTATTTAAAAGAAAAAACAAACTTTTTTTTTTTTACTTTTGATTTATAAATGATTATAATAATAAACTTCAATCATACAAGCATATACCATCACCGTTGATATAAATTAACATTTTTATATAATTGCGTCTATTTGGCTAGATGACACTTTTCAATTTTTTTTGTAAAAATATTATTATAATTTTCTTTTGAAAAATGTCATCTGAATGCTCTAATTGAGGCTTATTTGTGGAGGACCCAAGAATAATGAATTAAATATCATTCTTTTTTGGGTAAAAATTAAATCTCATCCTTAATTGTGTGTGATTCATCTTTCAGGTTATGTTTAAATCATAAAATAATATCTTGGTCAAATTGGACCCTAAATTTCTTTTGGGTCAAGTTGGCCTCTGGATTTGATAAGTTTGATTAAATTGGCACTCGAATATTTTGGTATGGCCCTAAACATAATAAGTTGTTATAAAAAGTTCACAAATCAATTTGATAAAATTTGTCAAGTTTATGAATCAATTTGATTAAAAATACGAGGTCAATTTGACTGAACTTGTCAAATTCATGGGCATTAACGCCCAAAATAAGTAGGGGCTAATTTGACCAAGCTTACTAAGTTCAGGGGGCACACTTTGTATTTTAAGCCTTTTTTTTTCATATTGCATTCATGTTATTGTGTCTTGTAAGAATAAGAAATGAAATATTCTTGCAAGTTGCAAGAATAAGGATAAGATAAATACTATAGGACTAATGACATTTTTTTGCTTTCAAAAATTCACTTTTTGTCAATTTGAACCAAGTGACCAAAAAGTAATAATTTTGTTAAGTTGACATCATCTATTTTTTCATTTTGTCCATTTTTATAATTCTAATACACTTTTTGAACAATCTTTATTAATTTTACAATTTTAATAATAATAGATTTTTTTTATCTTTTACAATTATATTATTTTTAAATATTTTATTTTTTAAAGTTTTGAATTTTTACGTAAAAGGATAAAATAACTAACATCAACATTAACGAAAAGAAAAATAGTTGAAGTCAGCTTAATACATTTGTTACTTTTTCTATTAGTTGGTTCAATTTCATAAAAAAAAATTCAAATGCCAAAAGAAAATATATATATATATATGTATTTATTTATTTATTTATTTATACAAGTCGATGGCCAGATATTCCAAAAGAGAACAATAAAATGCGTAGAACTTTCCCAATTGAGAACCTCTAATGTTGTTTCGAGAGGGTACCGGGGAAGAAAGGAATTAAAAAATTTTCTCTTAAAATGTTTCTGGATTTTCCTCAACGCCAATTCCTTGAATCTGCAGAATTTAGAGGAAATGGAGATGAAGATTACTATCTTCTTGTTGATTTTAATCATTTTATGATTACATGGTCGGTCTTCAACAGTTTTTGCAAGATCACAAATTTTGGGTTCGATTGATTGTAACACCCCTTTTCGTATCCATACGACGAATACGAATCAGGAATGTCACAACTTTACTATCCTTAAATATTAATGATATTTGAAACAAAATTCAAGTTTTGATAATTTTGATCTCAAATCTTAAGTACTGGTACACCCTGTCCTAAAATGCACATTATTGCATTTTTATATTTCTAATTCATCCTAATTCAATTCCCAAATGTCTTCAAATGTTATGTATGCTTATAGGGAATAGTTGCCTATCATAAAACATACATGCTCTCAATTATCTTAGCATGCACTCATCACCCGAGGTTACTCTTAACTTTGAATCTTTCCAGAAATCATGAAATCATAACGAACTTTAAAGGCCAATCACAACTCAAATAGGTTTACCAAGTATACATGCCACTATAATAATCAAACCTCAATTAGGATGTCATTACTGTGATTACCTGTTGAGCTTTCCAATATTGATGCAATGCTCTTCTTACTCTCATCTTTATTTACCTACGTGTGGACAATCAAACACACGCTAAGTACGAACTTAGTGAGGCAATAAAGGAAGTTAATAACAATAATTTAAACTTATTCGACTTCATGGCTACGTTTATATAACATGATATATGCCAATGCATCAACTTTCACATTGCATTAGTAATGATTTACTATATGCCAATGTCATAAGACTTTCATGCTTGTCCATTTGTCATAATATGCCATATATGCATAAATGCATCATGATCACTAGATATGTATTGTCATCATGTTAATCATATATTAACATAATATAAACCGGATATAAATTTCTTACCAATATAATTGCCATTTATTCCAAAAGCTCATAAGCTTGTTCACATGTTTATCTTTTATTAACCAATAAACCATAACCCAAATATAAGCCTATGAGAACCCTGATACATGAGTCAAATATGCACCGAAGTGCTAATACACATAAGGTCGTTCACACCATAATACACATAAGGTCATGCCCACCATATGCACACAAGGTTGTGCCCACCATATGCACTAAGTGTCCTTTATATACACTATAGTGCTAAACTGAGTATGCAGCGTGCTGCTGGACTCTATGGCATGCCAACTATACCCTGTCCCTCAATGACATACTTGGGCATATATTCCATATTTATTTCATCCATGGCAATGTATATCAACATAATTTAACATTGGGCAGTTCATACCCGAAATAACATTCATAATATAATATCATATATAACTAGTGATCTATGCCTTTATATTCAACTTTTGACATATTTAAAATATGTTAATCATATGCTCCATGGCATAAATATAATGACAATAAAATTTGGGTAGGCTCATTGCAAGCCATCCCAATGATGTATAAAACATCAATGTGTCATGATATGTATGCAATTGCACTCACCTTGGCCACTTAACACAATGCCTCACTAAGTCCTAGTTTGATCCTTTCTTTTATAGTACCTCGAACCTTCTTTGATTCGGACTTGACTTCATTAATCACATGAATACAATAAAATATTTGTTAGATTCAAATCTAACATTACCTTAAACATGTTGTCTAATATAATCATTTGAATATAAAATTTCCAAATATTTTTTTCTTGTGCTGTTCAAAAACTCATTACGGTCCTTAGTGACCAATTTGAACTTCCAATAATTCTTCCGAGCTTGCTAACTAACATTTAAATACAAAATGTTTCAGATTCCATTTTCTGACAGCTTGCGCTACCTTCAAAGATTTATTTCTATAAAATAATCTACAACTCGGAATTTGATTCCATTTGTTCTGAAAGAAAATAGATTTTCACCCATATAATTTAATAGTCCAAATTCAACTCGTACGATTTATGACGAATTTTCAAAGTCAATTACAATGCTGAATTTCAGAGCAGACTTGTACTATGTTTTCTGACCTTTCATCACTTAAAAATTCATATCTTTTGATATGCAAATCGAAATCAGTCACTGTTTGTTTTTAAAAGAAACTAGACTAAACCACGAATGCAATGATATAAAGATCACTTTCTAATTATTTTTGTAGAATTTATGGTGAATTTCCAAACTCACTGTCACATACTAAAATTTTGGGCAGATTCATAAATTTGATCTTTAACATCCTTTAACCATTCCAACACTTCAAATTAACCTTCAATTACATTATTCCAACATTTTCCTTTCATGAAAACTCCAAATTAAACTTGAATCCAATAACCCTTAATTAACCCTAACTTGCAAAAAATAGGGAGTTTACTTTACACTTGAAATCAAGCTTGAATTAAGCTTATAAAAGCTAATTAAACTCTCAATTCTTCAAAATCAAACAACAAATAAATTTATATCCATAAACCCTAAACTTTAATCCTTCAATTTCATGAGCATAGCTTAATCAATCCATGAAAGTTTTATACCAAATGATAGAGAACTCAAAGAGGATTAACTTTGCATTTCATGACTAAACCCTAAATTCAAGCTATTTAGGGAGAAAAATCAAAAATAGCATTCTTACCTTGGCCTCTTGGAACCCCATGTTGGAGAAGGAAGATGAGAAAATTTTTGTATTTTCTTTTACCTTTAATTAATGCCATTTGACATTTTAAAATCCATAAATATTGAAAATATCCTCCAAATAGTGAAATGAAAATTTTGCCCTCAAATCCAATGAATCCATAATGTACCACATGTCATCATCCATCATCCATCATCCAATGGCCCAGATTTAATCTTAAGTTAGTATTTTACCAACTTTGCCCTTGTGATTTTCTAAAATTATGATCTTGCCATTTTTTATCTAACGACTCATATTTAACATGGAAAATCAACTTCCAAGGGTTCATATTCTTCCAACACAAAGAAAATATCTTATACATATAAAATGACATAACTAACCTTGCCTTATCATCCTTCAAAATATCCTGAATATTTGATTCGATCCGATTATCCGAATATTTTTCTAAACTTTATCGCTTTATAACCATTAATACAAACTTCGTAGAAAAATCCGGATAACATGGAAACATCATTCTTGGGGGTAAACTATTCATTTACAGGGTTAAAATGCACAAATTTTGAAAATTACAATTTGGTCCCTAAACTTTTCCAAAGTTTATACTTTAGCCACAAAACTTTTAAAATTTACATTTTGGTCACTAGCCAAAAATTGGGATATTACATTGAAGTCACTTCCGATCATCAGAATTTAACATTATTGTTCGTGGTATTTGTTAAAATACTTATTAAGGCAATTAATTTTTCTTTTCTCTTGTCCTGTTATAAAGATTGTTACTCTACTGAATTTTCGACCGTGATAATGCAATATTTTTTTTCTGGTGACAGTTACACCGAAAACTGTTCACCGGAGTTGGTTATGAGATCAGAGATTCACTTTTCTGGGAAACATCAGAGAGGATATACCGTTACTTGCTCACAGATCATACAGTTAATTTCTTTCCCGCCTTCTGCTCTTAACGGTTACCAAACGGAGCAAGGAGGTTACCATGCATGTGCATACAGTTTACGCACACGGTGCAACAGTTTGCACACACGTCTGGGTAGTTCTAAAGGATGTTAAGTGTTTATATTAATTATTCAACAGTCCAATGATTATTTTACTTCAACATTCTCCGGTTTTCTAATTTCTTAAAAGATACGATGGATTCCAACATCCAGTCTACGCCGGTCATCAAACCTCTTCAGCGTTGTGTGTGATGGTCGGCCACCATGAAGAATGAAGATGGTTCCAAGAGGGTCTGTCCCGTGAAGTATGAACGGTTGAACCGGTTCTGTTTCAACTGTGGAATGCTCGGACACGAGATTCAATTTTGTCCTAGACCGGTGGACAAGTCCTTCAAGTCTACTCCGTACGGTGAGTGGATAAGGGTACCGCCTGAGACAAAGTTGCCTGCTTGGGCCATTGTAATAACAAAAAAATGAGAAAAATGGAGTAGTCACATGTCATTTAGATTAGGCAGACAATACTCTAAAAGGTAACTAAGAAGAAATAAGGTTAGATTACGTGTGCGAAAAATTTCACACCCTCACAACTGAAAATCGGTACCTAGTCTATTACGCATTATCTGAATATAGAAATTTGCGAGTTCGAGTAAAAGTTAAATTAAAATCCATTTATGAATGCGAGTTTAATTTATGGGCCCCACCACTAGAGGAATAAACAAAGATCACCATCAATACTTCTGATACTGAGTTTACCCTCTAATAATGAAGTACCGCATTAACAAATTATATATTCGAATATGCAATATGAACAAGAAGAAATGACATATATAAATATGAACAATGCAGTAAACAATGATATATATATGCGAAATTGGCACAATATTGTGCCCATTTTTTTTTGAATCTATTGTACAAGAAAAATTCTTTGGCAATCTATAGCACTTTAAACAGTATATTTTTTAAAGTCGAAATACTTGTAATCTGTCCTGCTACAATACTCTAATTTTATATTTAAAAAATCCAAGAAGACCACTCATCATGAAAAAAAAATGAAGACCACTCACTTGTATTCCGTCTTCAAGGTTGGCATGGCAGACTGTGTCGTGCAGCTTTATTTTTTTGCATGTATGCAATGGTGAAGGCTTTGATGGCTGAAAAAATGGTGCAAGCAATGGTGCAGGCTGGCATGGCAGACTGTGTGGTGTTAGGCTAAGAAAATGCAGGTGGCATGCATGCAGGAGGAAGTGCTGAAAAAAAAAGGCTTTGATGGCTGAAAAAAATCAGGCTTCAGGAATGGGTGTGTGAGTTGATATTTATTGATTGAATGGTTGGTTGGTTGGTGGGTTAAGTAGTTGAGGCTTAAATTTTTAGTTGTTATATAGAGGTTAAAGGTAAAGAAATTGTAAAAGAAAATTTGTAAAAACTGAGTAAAGAAGAGGATTTAGAGAAAATAATTTGAAGGTAAGTTTTTAAATGTATATAATTTGTTTTTATATTTTTGTTCGAATAGTTTTATTTTTTATTTTCAAAATTGTATATATTATACTATAGTAAAAAATAATTTGATTTTTAATTTTTTAACTTAGTATTGCTGGTTGATTAATATAATTTTAATGTTTTTGTGTTAAATAGGGTGTTAAATAGGAATATTTGTGTTAAACGTAAAAAATTATAGAAGAATTTTTTTTGTAATTTATTTATAAATTTAGTAATATTATTTTATTTTTTTAATATTTAAATTTAGTAGTAAGTTGTTGTTAGTATGTGTTTTTAATTTATTGCATGATAAAATTGTAAATATTTGGAGCCAAAAAGAAGTATAAGGAAGGAAGGAAGATTTCAAGCAAATTTGGTAGTATTTTCTCAACATCAAATTATAAACTAGTACGTTTCCTTCTTTTTTTTGTAATTATAAATATTTTTTATATGTTAATATAGATTTTAAAGTAGTAGTATTTCGATTAGATTTAGTGGTATTTGTTATTACTAATATTTTCTTATTTGTTATGTATGTAGCATTGTTAGAAGGATGGCTGATCAAAATTCTATGTTCAGATTACGGAATCAACACATCACTAGTGTTGTGGTTGATGACATGATACAATTTTTTAAGAAGTTAATATTGAGATTACTAATATTTTATTTTCTTATTTGTTATTATTAACATTTTTTTAAATTAATGCAGGCAATTGAGGAAACCTTTGAACATCTCCGAAGCATGAGGAGTAATCACTCACATAGGCATATGATTCCATAGTTGCAACGTGCGAGATTTTATCATGCCATATTTATTCGTGGCTACAAGCTAGTTCCCGATTTGATTACCGCACTAACTAAGCACTGGAGACCGGAAACTCATACATTTCACATGCTGTGTGGAGAATGTACCATTACGCTTGAAGACATGGTCATGCTAATCAGGGTCCCGATAAACGGGAGTCCATTGGTTAAGCATACTGAGGATTCACCTGCAAGTCTTTTCCTTGAATACCTAAAAAAGGTTCTGTAACACCCATAACGTACATACGTAATACAAATATACATTACAGATGCTACTAAAAACATATACTGAATTTTTTTTAACTCTTTGGTAAACAACATTTTCTATAAATTTCAACTAAAAACAATTCTAGACAATTGTAGCTAGTTTTAACCCTGATTTAATTTATAAAACGTAAAATTTAGTTATTTAAAAGAAATATTATCCATGGTGAAAACGTCACTTATTGCCTAAACCCTTTCTTGGTTATAAAAATTCTGAGCGATAAGATTTAAATTCTGGTGAAACCATTATACTTTTACCTTACTGGTAACATTATTTCATTTTTATACTCCACGTACCCTTGTACTATCATACTTCGAAAATATATACTCTGAAGCTTGCAGAACAGTTTTCTTGAATATATAATTACATGCCCACTAGTTCCTGACTATTTTAAAGATGTACATACTTTCACTTACCAATAACTTGACTTTCAAATTAGTGGCTCCTCGTTAATTCTGATCTGAAGAACCTACAAGTGAAATAAAACACACGCTAAGTACGAACTTAGTGAGGCAATTAAACTTATTTATTTACACATGAAATGATGTTATATAATACTTTATATAAGAATGCATATTTCTCTACAACAAGGCAAGTATATCACAATGTACATGTGCCATGTATTATAACTATCATATAATTCATGTTAATATTGTATAACATATTCTCTGTCATGGACATGCTTTCATCCTAAAACATTTCCATAATAACATAACATAATGATCATGATTATCATGTATCTCATATTCCATAAATTTCATATATCATTTTCACAATTTTCATCATATATCATACTTTCTTAATATCATGTATCATCTCATGGTCATGCTTATATCATGTATCATCACTATCACGTGATTCATGTATCATCACTATCACGTGATTCATGTATCACATATCATATAACATCTGTATGATGTAACATCTCTATCATGTATCATGTAACATCTCTGTCATCAATCATGTCACAATATCAATGCTTCATGTATCATCATGCAGTCATTTGCATGCTCATGATTTATCATATAACCATCTTTTATTATTATTAACGTGTCTGGCTAGAGGCCCATGAAAACCCCGTAGCCTATCTGCACCGTAGTGCCGTGTAGAGTACGTACTCGAGAGGACGCTCTTTGCTCCTTATATAAACACCTCGTTAGTGCATTTTGCACTATGGGCTTGGATCCCCAAGGTGTATCTTGTTTCATTTAATCTTGTCATTATCCATATTTCATGTATGCATAATGCATCATCATTTATGCAAACAATCATTCGTACCTGATATTCCATCAATCTTGCCATGTCGAGCAATGTATCATATCACGTATTATAGAGAAATGCAATGCCAATTTCAACATAATGCAAACATATAGAAAAGCACTCACCTGAGCCATTTATTAACTTGCCTCACTAAGCTCTATTCGATCGTTTCCTTTATAGAACTTCGAACCTTCTTTTGATTTGAATCCAACTTCATTCATCACATGAATATAAATAAACATTTGTTAGATTCACTTCTAACAATATTTCAATTAAGCTATTTAATCATTCAACATAAAAATTTTCCATAAATTTCTTTCCTTCCTTATGCTGTTGAAAAATTCATTTTTGGTCCCTAATGACCATTTTGATCTTCATATAATTCCTCCAAGCTTGCTAACCAACATTAGACACAAATTGTCTCAATTTTCATTTTCTGTCAACTTGGAATACCATCAAAGATTTACTTCTACAGGGCATACTACATACTGAATCTTAATCTCCTTTATACCGTAAGAACTAGATTCTATAACGGTTCTAATGGTATAAGCCACATAATTTAATAAAATCTAAAAAAAATATGAAAATTCATCAAAATCCTATTTACCGGGCTGTCCTGACAGAAACTGTTCTGTAAATTTTCTGACCTTTATTTGATTAAAAATTAATATCTTTTAACTCAAAACTCGAAATCAGTTTCCATTTCTTGGAAATGAAACTAGATTCGATAATATTTTCAACCATATAAACTAATAACCCAGATTCAATTTGTACGATTTATGGCAAATTTTCAAAGTCAAATTCCAGTATTGAATTTCGGAATAGACTGCTATTCTTTTTTTACCTTTCATCACTTAAAAATTCATATCTTTTGATATATGAATCGAAATCAATCACCGTTTGTTTTAAATGAAACTAGACGAATAAATATTTACATCGATATAAAATTCACCATCTAACTATTTTTGTAGAATTTATGGTGAATTTTCAAACTTACTGCCAAATCCAGTTTTCCTACACAACTTCCATAAATAACTTCAAACTTTATATTAATTTCTCCTTACTTTTCTATTTGTCAATTTGGTCCCCTTACTTGATTCAAACCACTAATGTATCACTTTCTTCATCAAATAATTGTTCATAAATAATTCCCACTATTTTTTTGTTCTTTTCGAAATAGTCACTAAAAATGTAAAGATAAGGATTCAAGCTTCTTAACTTTGCAAATTAGTCCTCAAATCAACATTACTACTTGAATTCTATTATTTCAACTAAAATCAGATTTAGTCCTTCTCTAAAACCTCATTTCTGAATTGGTCACTTAACTTTTGACAATTTGTCAAAATGGTCACTAATTTGATTCAACATCGGTTTAACATTCTAACTTCAATTTCACATCTCCAACTTCAATAATAACAAAATACACTTCAAAATCATAAAAAAATAGATTAGTCCTCTAACTTTCAGAATTTCCGAAATGGTCCCTATACCTTTAACTTAAGGTTTTGCTTCCAAATAACAATTCAAGCTTACTAGATCATTAATTCAACATCAGAAACCCTAAATTAAACTTGAATCCATAAACCCTAATCATATTTATACAAACTAAAATAGGTAGGGTTTAAATCTCAACTCAATAACATGATTTTAACATCGCAAAAGCTTGATTTCAACATGGAATCATAAAATATCAAAACCACCAATTGAGTCTATAAACCCTAATTTCTTCTCATACAAAATTCTCATCAATCAAGCATGTTTTACACGAATTATTTACACCAAAAGATAGAGCTTGATGAGTAGAACAACTTTGTAGTTCAAAAGATTACCTGAAAATTGAGTTTCGGGGCTTGAATCGAACTTGGAAAATTTTTCTCCATTTTTCTTTCTTTCTCTCCCTGATAATTCGAAATTTGAGGATGAAGAATGGACTTCATCTTTTGTTTTTCATCCAATTTGGCCACTTGTCTTGTATAAATGAATTTTAAATTCATCTAGATAGTGAAATTACTAAAATGCCCTTTTAATCCAATGGTTGAGATTGATCTTATCATCAATCAAGGGCTAAGATTAAATATCCCATTTCCTCTTTCCAAAATTTCCCTTATAACATTTTAAATATTTCAAAATTGCCATTGGGGCCAAATGACCAATTTGCCCTCTAACTAGTTTTTATTTACTAGTTTGCCAAATTCAACTAAGTCTAGTTGAAATCCAACCAAATAAAACATTCATAAAATAGTATTTTATGACTTTTCCATGGCTTTTGGATCAGCCTCTGAAATTTCAGTTCGATTCGATTTCCCGATATTCATAAAATACTTTTACTGTGATTTCACCTTTATCGAGCTATCAGATTTATTAAAAAAAATCCATATTTCCATATTCAAAAAATGAAAACCATCATCTTATAAAAAAGTTTCCTTTCCTAAATTCTTAGACTGAATTTTCTTAACTCAGTCTATTATCCCAATAATTATCGAAAATCTTCAAAGAGTAGAATTTCTCTTAGAAATCCTTTATCGTAAATCCATACGAATATTCTTTACTCTTACTGAGTCCAAATTATTGACCAAAAACACTTTTATGGGACCTTTCCGAAGGTCACCCATCCTTGTATTTCTCTGGCCTGAACACGCTTAATAATTTCATTCGATCCAAATGCGGTACCTTTCTCTGCATCTTAATTCTTAAAACAGATATCAAGGTACCTATTTCGATCCGATTCACTCTTATACTAAATAAAATTTCAATCAAGGAGCTTAAAAGTTAGAAGTTCTTGAATATTACCTTCCCGAAGGTCACCAATCCGTGTATTTCTCCAGCTTGAGCACGCTTAACAATTTCATTCAATCCAAATTTGGTACCTTTCTCTGCATCTTAATTCTTAAAATCGATATCATGGTACCTATTTCGATCTGATTCACTCTTATACTGAATAAAATTACCTGTTGGGGAAATTTACACTTTAGTCCCCAAACTTTTCCAAAGTTTATACTTTAACCCCCTAAACTTTTAAAATTTACAATTTAGTCACTAGCCAAAATTTGGGATATTACAATTCCTCGCCCTTAAGAAAATTCATCCTCGAATTTTCAACGCGTACCTGTTCCAAACATTTACAAATATTACTTCCTTATTTTCTTTTTAGCCCTCGAAGTGGCTTCTTTGACCTTGTGATTTTTCCTGAGAACTTCAGTCAATGAAATTTCTTATTCCTTGATTCTTTAATTCCATAAACCAATATTTCTACTAACTCCTCTTCATGTATCAAATCTAATTACATCTCAATTTATTCAGGAGTGTTGACATGTAAATAATTAAGTTAGTGCCTCCAAAACATAAGTACATATACTATAGACTTGTGCTTACTTCTGGAGATAAAACCCATTAATATACTCTTGGTCCAACTATTTCACGATTCCTTGAGGTATACTAGTTCTGAAACTAAGTTTTCCCTTTTTGACTAAAACATATCACCTTCTTCCAAGTTCAAACCTTTAAAAACACTTTATCCTCAACTTCGTACTTAACATCCTTCTCTTCTTGTCTGCATAAGTTTTTTTGTCGATCCACGCAACCTTGAGATTATATTAAATAATGTGGCTTATACCGTTAGAACCGTTATAGAATCTAGTTCTTACGGTATAAAGGAGATTAAGATTCAGTATGTAGTCTGCCCTGTAGAAGTAAATCTTTGATGGTAGTGCAAGTTGACAGAAAATGGAAATTGAGACAATTTGTGCATAATGTTGGTTAGCAAGCTTGGAGGAATTATATGAAGATCAAAATGGTCATTAGGGACCAAAAATGAATTTGTGAACAACATAAGGAAGGAAAGAAATTTATGGAAAATTTTTATGTTGAATGATTAAATAGCTTAATTGAAATATTGTTAGAAGTGAATCTAACAAATGTTTATTTATATTCATGTGATAAATGAAGTTGGATTCAAATCAAAAGAAGGTTTGAAGTTCTATAAAGGAAAAGATCGAATAGAGCTTAGTGAGGCAAGTTAATAAATGGCCCAGATGAGTGCATTTCTATATGTTTGCATTATGTTGAAATTGGAATTGCATTTCTCTATAATACGTGATATGATACATTGCTCGACATGGCAAGACTGATAGAATATCAGGTACAAATGATTGTTTGTATAAATGATGATGCATTATGATACATGAAATATGGATAATGACAAGATTAAATAAAACAAGATTAAAATGAAACAAGATACACCCTGGGGATCCAAGCCCATAGTGCAAAATGCACTAACAAGGTGTTTATATAAGGAGCAAAAAGTGTCCTTATATGAGGAGCAAAGAGCATCCTCTCGAGTACGTACTCTACATGGCACTATGGTGCAGATAGGCTACGGGGTTTCCATGGGCCTCTAGCCAGACACGTTAATAATAATACATGATGGTTATATGATAAATCATGAGCATGCAAATGACTGCATGATGATACATGAAGCATTGATATTGTGACATGATTGATGACAGAGATGTTACATGATACATGATAGAGATGTTACATCATACAGATGTTACATGATATGTGATCATGAATCACGTGATAGTGATGATACATGAATCACGTGATAGTGATGATACATGATATAAGCATGACCATGAGATGATACATGATATTAAGAAAGTATGATATATGATGAAAATTGTGAAAATGATATATGAAATTTATGGAATATGAGATACATGATAATCATGATCATTATGTTATGTTATTATGGAAATGTTTTAGGATGAAAGCATGTCCATGACAGAGAATATGTTATACAATATTAACATGAATTATATGATAGTTATAATACATGACACATGTACATTGTGATATACTTGCCTTGTTGTAGAGAAATATGAAATGCATTCTTATATGAAGTATTATATAACATCATTTCATGTGTAAATAAATAAGTTTAATTGCCTCACTAAGTTCGTACTTAGCATGTGTTTTATTTCACACGTAGGTTCTTCAGATCAGAATTAACAAGGAGGAGCCACTCATTTGAAAGTCAAGTTATTGGCAAGTGAAAGTACGTACATCTTTAAAATAGTCAGGAACTAGTGGGCATGTAATTATATATTCAAGAAAATTGTTTTGCAAGCTTTAAAGTATATATTTTCGAAGTATGATAGTACAAGGGTACGTGGAGTATAAAAATGAAATAATGTTACCAGTAAGGTAAAAGAATAATGGTTTCACCAGAATTTAAATCTTATCACTCAGAATTTTTATAACCAAGAAAGGGTCTAGGCAACAAGCGACGTTTTCACCCTGAATAATATTTCTTTTAAATAACTAAATTTTATGTTTTATAAACCAATTCAGGGTTAAAATTAGCTAAAATTGTTTAGAATTGTTTTCAGTTGAAATTTATAGAAAATGTTGTTTACCGAAGAGTTAAAAAATCAGTATATGTTTTTAGTAGCATCTGTAATGTATATTCGTATTACGGATGTACGTTATGGGTGTTACAGGTTCCAACTAGAACTGATGTGAATGGTCTCGTATCAAATTGAGTTGGTTGTAGAGAGAATTCAAGCTCACTGACGATAATACTTTGGAAGAGATTAGTTCTACAAGTCGAGAATATATTTTATAGCTCATTGGGGGGATATTGATGCCAGATAAATATGGCAATCTTGTTTACACATGGTATCTACCATATCTGTCATTGTCTTTAGAAGCTGGTAATTATAGTTGGAGGTTAGTAATATTGGCGTTCTTGTACCATGAGTTGTGCAAGGCTGCTCTATTAGATAATAATGGCCAGAAGGCAAAGGGTGTTGGTGGATGTTTGTTGTTATTGCAAGCTTGGGCATGGGAACGACTTCCATTTTCTACATCGGTTACTCGAAGTTCGAGGAATTTTCCTCTTGTTAGTAGGTAATATTTTGACTTTGATTTGGAAGTTTAAATTTACTGAATTATAAAATATTTTTTTTATTTTATCTAAAAAATAATCAAAGGAATGTTATTTGGATGTGTATGTAGATAGAATGCGAAAGAAGCTCACACGGGTTAGCACACAACAATCCGTAAGTGTTTAGAGCTCAGATTGATTTATCTTGCCAAAATGAGGTATCATATTTAAGTTAGTTTTGCATGTTATTTTTAAGTAATTAATTACTCTGATGTATTATAATCATATATAATTTTTGCTGTTTATTTGGAGGCCATACACCGATGCACGCGTAAATGTACCAAATGCATTGATGAAAGAATCCAATCTCTAGTGTACGGTTACACCGATAATCCACTTTGCATTTGTGGAGTTCCAGTACAGAGATAAGGTCTTGAGGGAGTTTGGCTTCCACCAGCCCATTCCGGGAAATCCATCGATTCATGACTTCCTACACTGTATGGACTTTCCATGTAATATCCCAATTTTTGATTAGTGACTAAAATGTAATTTTTGAAAGTTTAGGGGGTTAAAGTATAAACTTTGAAAAAGTTTGGGGACTAAAGTGTAAATTTCCCAAACAAGTAATTTTGTTCAGTATAAGAGTGAATCGGATCGAAACAGGTACCTTGATATCGGTTTTAAGAATTAAGATACAGAAAAAGGTACCGAATTTGGATCGAATGAAATAGTTAAGCGTGCTCAGGTCATAGAAATAAAAGGATGGGTGACCTTCGGGAAGGTCCCATAAAAGTGTTTTTGATCGATAATTTGGACTCAGTAAAAGTAAAGAATATTCGAATGGATTATCGATGAAGGATTTCTAAGAGAAATTTTATTCTATGGAGATTTTCGATAATTATCGGAATAGTAGTCTGAGTTAGGAAAATTCAGTCTAAATTTTGGGAAAGGAAGTTTTTATTAGATTAAGAGTTTATTTCCCAAATATGGAAATACAGATTTTTTGGAATAAATCTGATAGTTAGGAAAAGGTAAAATCGCAGTAGAAGTATTTTATGAATATCGGGAGATCAGATCGAATCAAAATTTCAGAGGCTGTTCCATAAGCCATGGAAAAGTTATCAAATAATATTTAAGGAATAGTGACCGGTTGGGAATGAACTATTTTAGTTGGATTTTAATGGGATGGCTTTTTTGAAGTAAACTAGTAAATAAAAACTAGTTGGAGGGCAAATTGGTCATTTTGCCCTAATGGCATTTTTAAAATATTTAAAAAGCTACAAGGACAATTTTGGAAGAACGAAATGAAATATTAAATCTTGACCCTTGATTAATGATAAGATCAATCTCAACCGTTGGATTAAAAGGGTATTTTAGTAATTTTACTATCTAAATGAATTTAAAATTCATTTATACAAGACAAGTGGCCAAATTGGATGAAAAAAGAGAGATGGCCATTCTTTTTCCTCAAATTTCGAAATATGAGGGGGAGAAAAAAATAAAAATGGAGAAAATTTTTCCAAGTTCGATTTGAGCCCCGAAACTCGATTTTCAAGTAATATTTTCAAGTACAAAGTTATTCTACTCTTTAAGCTCTATCTTTTGGTGTAAATAATTCATGGAAAACATGATTGATTGATGAGAATTTTTCAAGAGAATAAATTAGGTTTTATGGAAAAAGTTTGGGGATTTTGGAATTTTATGATTTCATGATGAAATTCAAGTTGAAATCAAGCTAGTATAATGTTAAAATCATGTTATTGAGTTGAGATTTAAACCCAACATATTTTAGTTTGTATGAAGATGATTAGGGTTTATGGATTCAAGTTTGATTTAGGGTTTGTGACGTTGGATAAATGATCTAGTAAGCTTGAATTTGTTATTTGGAAGCAAAACCCTAAATTAAAGGTATAAGGACCATTTCAGAAATTATGAAAGTTAGAGGACTAATCTTATTTTTTATGATTTGAAGTGTATTTATGTTATTATTAATGTTGGAGATGTGAAATTGAAGTTGGAATGCAAAACCGATGTTAAATCGAGTTAGTGACCATTTTGACAAATTGTCAAAGTTAAGTGACCATTTCGGAAATGAGGTTTTAGAGAAGGACTAAATATGATTATAGTTGAAATAATAGAATTCAAGTAGTATTGTCGATTTGAGGACTAATTTGCAAAGTTAAGAAAGCTTGAATCCTTATCTTTACACTTTTAGTGACTATTTCGAAAAGAACGAAAAACTAGAGGGAATTAATTTTGAAGAATTATTTGATGAAGAAAGTGATACATTAGTGGTTTGAATCAAGTGAGGGGACCAAATTGAAAAATAGCAAACTAAGTAGAAATTAGTATAAAGTTTGAAGTTATTTATGGAAGTTGTGTAGGAAAACTGGATTTGACAGTAAGTTTGAAAATTCACCATAAAACTTACAAAAATGGTTAAATGGTGAATTTTATATTGATGCAAAGATTTATTCATCTAGTTTCGTTAAAACAACGGTGATTGATTTCGATTCATATATCAAAAGATATGAATTTTTAAGTGATGAAAGGTCAGAAAACAGAATAGCAGTCTATTTCGAAATTCAATACTGAAATTCGACTTTGAAAATTTGCCATAAATCATACAAAATGAATCTAGGTTATTAGTTTATATGGTTGAAAAGCTTATTGAATCTAGTTTCGTTTCCAACAAACAGAAACTGATTTCGAGTTCTGAGTTAAAAGATATTAATTTTTAATCAAATGAAGGTCAGAAAAATTACAGAACAGTTTCTGTCAGGACAGCCCTGTAAATGGGAGTTTGATGAATTTTCATAATTTTTGTAGATTTAATTAAATTATGTGGCTTATACCGTTAGAACCTTTATCGAATATAGTTTCTACGGTATAAAGGAGATTAAGATTCAGTATGTATTCTACCCTGTAGAAGTAAATCATTGATGGTAGTGCAAGTTGACAAAAAATGGAAACTGAGACAATTTGTGTCTAAAGTTGGTTAACAAGCTTGGAGTAATTATTTGAAGATCAAAATGGTCATTAGGGACCAAAAATGAGTTTGTGAACAGTATAAGGAAGGAAAGAAATTTATGGAAAAATTTTATGTTGAATAATTAAATAGCTTAATTGAAATATTGCTAGAAGTGAATCTAACAAATGTTTATTTATATTCATGTGATAAATGAAGTTGGATCCGAGTCAAAAGAAGGTTCGAGGTACTATAAAGGAAAGGATCAATAGAGCATAGTGAGGCATAATAATAAATGGCTAAGGTGAGTGCATTTTTAAATGTTTGCATTATATTGAAAATGACATTGCATTTCTCTATAATACATGATATGATACATTGCTCGACATGGCAAGCTTGATCGAATACTAGGTACGAATTATTGTTTGCATAAATGACGATCTATGTTTACTGTGAATATTTATGATGAAGCATGAAATATGAAATGTCTATTTATATGATTAATTACGATGTTGAGTTGATGATGAAAAAAATGACTAAGTATTGTGTATGAGAGTCCATGGTATAGTTGGCATGCCATAGAGTCTTTAGCAGCTGCACCCTCATGTTCATGTTATCAAACAGATATTGTGACAAAATGATTGTGTCAGATGCACCCTGGGGATCCACGCTCACTGTGCCCGAGTGCACTGTCGAGGTGCTTCATGTTTATGGGGAGCAAAGAGCGTCCCTGAGTATGTACTCATCTTCATGTTCACGTTAGACACTACGGTGTCATTTCAAGATGACTCGCGTACCTCGATCTCATATAGCATACTTTGGGCAATGATAAAAGAATCATGTCACGTAAATGAATCATGTCATGTAAACGAATCATGTTACGTATATAAACCATGTCATGAATATGAACCATGCCATGTATATGAAATATGTCATGTATATGAACCATGCCATGAATACAGAACATGCCATGTATATGAATTAAATCACGTATATGAACCATGTCAGGTAAAAGAATCATGCCATGTAAATGAATCAAATTATGTATATGAATCATGTCACGTATATGAATCATGACACGTGTGCAAATTATGTTATGTAATGAATTATGCCATGCACATGAATTATGCCATGTACACGTATCATGTTATGTATATGAATTAAGTCATGTATATGAATGATGTCACGTATATGAATCATGCCACGTAGATGAATTATGACACGTATATGGATTCTGCCATGTATATAATTCATGCCATATATATGAATTATGCCATGTATTTGAAGTATGTCATGTATGTGAATTTTGTCATATATATATATATATATATTAATAATGTCATTCATGTGAATTATTCCATGTGTATTAAATATGCCATGTATGTGAACTATGCCATGTATATGATTTACTTGGTAATGATGGAGTATTGGAAACTAGACTAAGTTAGAAAAATTATGACTTGCACATGAATATTAACTGACTATGGAAACCTTGTTAGTACGATACTACCTTAGACAGAAACTATGCTAGGTTAATGTATAACATGTATTGCTTTATTTTATGTTTTGATAAATAAGATCATTGTCTCACTAAGTTCGTACTTAGAGTGTGTTTTTTTTCACAAGTAGGTTCACTGAAAATAAACTAGCAAGGAGGAGCTGTTAATTGGGAAGATCAAGTTACTATCTGTAAGTACAATATGTACATCTTTAACGTAATTTGATAGACTAGTGGGCATGTAATATTTTAAGTGGGTAAACTGTTTTGTAAGTCTAAGTTTATAACGTATTTATACATTGTCATGGAAGTATGGACTTAAAGAAATGGTTTTCTATTAATAACTAAGAATTTTGACATAGTTAAATGTCGTTTAACCCTGATCGCGTAAAAATTTGAAAATCAAGAAAGGGTATAGGTAGTGTACATAGTTTTCACCCTGAATTATATTTTTATTTCAACAACTCAATTATGAATTTTATTAATCAATTGCAGGTCAAAACTAGCTGCAATAGTGACATAGTTTTTAATTTAAAACCGAGAAAGGGTTAATTTGCAAGATGAATTTTGGTAAAAAAAGTTACAAGTCAAGATTTCTTTCAAGGATTTAGTAACATCTTTAATGTATATTAAACTTACAGTATATGTTAAGGGTGTTACATTTATTAATATCGAGTTACATGTTTAGCGATTACGGAGGTTAAACGAGTTAAATATGATTTGATGTTAAGTACACGTCCCTAGGATGTCATGTTACTGATGTACTATCTGTGTAACTTGATTATGCTCCTCATTTACATGAATAAGTTTTAGTGGAAATAGATGATGTTAAGTACTGTTAGACTACGTTAAATGTTTAATTATAGGGATTAAGAGAAGGTTTAAAGTGGAAGTAAAGAGATATAGAATGTTCCACCTCTAGCTCCTACCCCAGCTGAGCCACCTACGCAGTAAGGAGCTCCAGCATAAGAACATGGAACCTTAGTACGAGCCCTAAAAAGCTATGGTTAAAAAAATTTAAACCATAATGCTGTATGAATCGCACCTACACCGATTAAAGGCATCGACTCTTTAAGGAGCTTAATAAGTTAAGAGCTCCTGAATTTCATGGATAAAGGTGGTCGATGGCTGCCAATTTATGGCTCCACGATGTTAAAGACGCGCGCTAGAGGAATTAAATTATACAGATGCTAAAAAGTTAGAAAAGCTGCATCCTTAATAAGGGAACATGCTTGTTTTTTGATGGTCCGAAGCCACAGAATTATACCTGTTGAGAAAGTGACTTGGACATTCTAAAAAGTGTTTAGAGTCAAGTATGTTGGCGACCAGTTTAAGAAAGAGATGTTGTAGTAGTTTCAAAGTTTAAAATAAATTACTCGTACTGTCTACGAGTATGGGTTGGATTTTAATGGATTAAGTAGGTATACAGCTAATTTAATATCGATTGAGAAGTCCCTATGAGAATAGTTTATCGAGGGGCTTAACCCGAGGCCTAAAGAGTAATTCTCAGGTATGAGTTTATCGATTTACTAGGATGCTATAATGAGAGCAAAGGCTATGGAGGAAGCCTGTAATTACTTTAATTGATCCAGGTTCGACTCACTCGTATACTGATACTAAGATAGTAGTACAAAGAAAGATTCTTAAGGAAAACTATATTTTTAGTAATGTGTTTCCTATTAACCCACTTGGACATAGTGCATGGGTGACTAGAATATGTAAGAAATGTTTGTTAGTGCTTTAAGGAATTGAGTTCCTGGCAAGCTTATTGGATCTTTTATTTTGCAAACTTAAGATTATTTTTAGAATGAATTGGTTGTATGTATATGATGAAGAGGTGAAATGATACTAGAATAAGGAAAGTAAAACGATAATGGATTTTGTCAGTTGACAAATCTTAGAGGTCAAGAAAGGACCCATAGTGAATATGATACTGATAAAATAAAATTTGGAAGTTAGTTATTGTTTAGAATAAGTTATCTGCATAGTAAAGAGATGATACAATAATTATAAGATACTCGGATACGAAGAAGGAGTAAGAAGAAGAACTATCTTTACTTTAGATATATATATATATGTTTGAAGATAACAATGTGAGTAATCTTTGCAGATGTAATCGGCGATTTACTCAAGATAAGTTAAGGATTGAATTTATGATGGAAATAACTCAGTAGTATCTTATTATAAGATGTTTGTCTTTGTCGGTACATATAAGGGAGAATTGGAAAGTTAAGTAACGCTACTCTTGAGATGATTAGAAAAGAAACTAAGAAAGAAATTGATCTGTAAAGAGATTATTTTTGAAGCTCAAAAAAAGATGTTAGGCATGAACCAGTCAGAGTACTAAAAGTAGTAAACTATATTGCAAGGATAATCAAAGCAAACATGGAAAGAGTTACAGTGTAGACTCCTTAAATGTTAGAAAAACTTTGAAAAGTCTTTAAATCAGACACAACCTAAGTAAGAAAGATTATTTCTTTAAGGAGACATTAGTATTATAAGATGTCAAGTGTGAAGCTTGATAGATTAGGAAGGCAAAGAATCTGGAATAAAAGTATGATGAAAGTGATATTTGAGTACTTACTGAATAAGACTGCAAGTATATTATCGATAAAGTGTATTGAACTTGTAACCAAAGAGTATTCAGAGAAGTCAACTAAGAGGTTAATTCTACGAATAGTTGACAACAGAGCCTTATAAAGGTAGTAGGCGAAGTGTAATGGATAAGCTAAGATATTTTTTTAGAAAGGTTTTGATAAAGGCAATCAGTAATATAAGATGATGATTATGATAAGCATTAAAATAATGTGGATTGCTAGAAAAAGGGTTTTCTAATGATCTAAGTGATCAAATACTAGAAGGCAATATGAAGGTATCATCTCGGGAATATGAAGTGTAATTTAGATAAGTTGGTTATCTGTGCACAAGGTAGAAGTGATTATAAGAAGAAGCGTTTAAATTTTTAAAAGGAATTAGTTCCTTAATGAAGTGAAAGGAAGAGTGTTTAGTTGAGGATTGTTCAAGCTAATTGAAATTTCCCTAGAAAATTTTCTAGACAAGAACAAAAGTCTCAGATTACAAGAGTTATAAAGATTCTCGTAGTAGTAACAATGAAATCAAGTATAAACTTTTGTCGATTTTTACCTAGATTGAGTTACTGGTGCAGTAGGGGGCTCAAGTACAAGAACAAGAAGTACCTAAGAGGTTGTAACCTTCGACAACTGTATATAATAAAGCATTGGTTGCTTAAATGTTTAATTTTGTTGAGAGCCTTAAATGTCGAGCAAAAGAGAAGTTATGATTGTTTATTTCAAAATGAAGGATGATTTATAGGTCAAAAGGGAAAACTTAGTTTCAAAACTGTTATACCTCAAGAAAATGTGAAAGAGTTGGACCAATAGTATATTAATGGGTCTTATCTCTAGAAGTGAGCAAAAGTCTATACTATATGTACTTATGTTTGGGGACATTGGTGAATTATTTACATGCCAACACTCCTGAATAAATTGAGATGCAATTAGATTTTATACACGAAGAGGACTTAGTAGAAATATTAGTTTATGAAATTAAAGAATTAAGGAATAAGAAATTTCATTTGTGAAGTTTTGAAGATAAATCACAAGGTCAAAAGAAGCCATTTGGGAGGAATTTGAGAAGAAAATAAAAAGTAATATCTATAAATGTTTGGAATAGATCGCATTGAAAATTCGAGGACGAATTTTCTTAAGGGGAGGAATTGTAATATCCCAATTTTTGATTAGTGACTAAAATGTAATTTTTGAAAGTTTAGGGGGTTAAAGTATAAACTTTGGAAAAGTTTGGGGACTAAAGTATAAATTTCCCCAACAAGTAATTTTATTCAGTATAAGAGTGAATCGGATCGAAACATGTACCTTGATATCGGTTTTAAGAATTAAGATGCAGAAAAAGGTACCGAATTTGGATCGAATGAAATAGTTAAGCGTGCTCAGGCCACATAAATACAAGGATGGGTGACCTTCGGGAAGCTCCCATAGCAGTGTTTCTGATCGACAATTTGGACTCATTAAAAGTAAAGAATATTTGAATGGATTATCGATAAAGGATTTCTAAGAGAAATTTTATTCTATGGAGATTTTCGATAATTATCGGAATAGTAGTCCTGAGTTAGGAAAATTCAGTCTAAGTTTTGGGAAAGGAAGTTTTATGAGATTAAGAGTTTATTTCCCAAATATGGAAATATTTTTGGAATAAATCGATAGATCGAAAAAAGGTAAAAATCAAATGTAGAAGTATTTTACAAATATCGGGAGATCGAGATAGAATCAAAAATTTCAGAGAGGCTGTTCCATAAGCCATGAAAAAGTTATAAAATAATATTTAAAGAATAGTGACCGGTTGGGAATGAACTATTTTATTTGGATTTTAATGGGATGGCTTTTTTTGAAGTAAACTAGTAAATAAAAACTAGTTGGAGGGCAAATTGGTCATTTTGCCCTAATGGCATTTTTTAAAATATTTAAAAAGCTACAAGGACAATTTTGGAAGAAGGAAATGGAATATTAAATCTTGACCCTTGATTAATGATAAGATCAATCTCAACCGTTAGATTAAAAGGGTATTTTAGTAATTTTAGTATCTAAATGAATTTAAAATTCATTTATACAAGACAAGTGGCCAAATTGGATGAAAAACAAAAGATGAAGACCATTATTTTTCCTCAAATTTCGAAATATGAGGGGAGAAAAAAAGAAAAATGGAGAAAATTTTCCAAGTTCGATTTGAGCCAGAAACTCGATTTTCAAGTAATATTTTCAACTACAAAGTTATTATACTCTTCAAGCTCTATCTTTTTGGTGTAAATAGTTCATGGAAAACATGATTGATTTGATTTTTCAAGAGAATAAATTTTTTATGGAAAAAATTAGGTTTCATGATTTCATGATGAAATTCAAGTTGAAATCAAGCTAGTATAATGTTAAAATCATGTTATTGAGTTGAGATTTAAACCCAACAAATTTTAGTTTGTATGAATATGATTAGGGTTTATGGATTCAAGTTTGATTTAGGGTTTGTGATGTTGGATAAATGATCTATTAAGCTTGAATTTGTTATTTCAAAGCAAAACCTAAATTAAAGGTATATGGACCATTTGAAATTATGAAAGTTAAAGGACTAATCTTATTTTTATGATTTGAAGTGTATTTATGTTATTATTAATGTTGGAGATGTGAAATTGAAGTTGGAATGCAAAACCTATGTTAAATCGAGTTAGTGACCATTTTGACAAATTGTCAAAGTTAAGTGACCATTTCGGAAATGAGGTTTTAGAGAAGGATTAAATCTGATTTTAGTTGAAATAATAGAATTCAAGTAGTATTGTCGATTTGAGGACTAATTTGCAAAGTTAAGAAAGCTTGAATCCTTATCTTTGCATTTTTAGTGACTATTTCGGAAAGAACGAAAAATTAGAGGGGAATTAATTTTGAAGAATTATTTGATGAAGAAAGTGATACATTAGTGGTTTGAATCAAGTGAGGGGACCAAATTGAAAAATAGCAAACTAAGTAGAAATTAGTATAAAGTTTGAAGTTATTTATGGAAGTTGTGTAGGAAAACTGGATTTGACAGTAAGTTTGAAAATTCACCATAAAACTTACAAAAATGGTTAAATGGTGAATTTTATATTGATGCAAAGATTTATTCATCTAGTTTCGTTAAAACAACGGTGATTGATTTCGATTCATATATCAAAAGATATGAATTTTTAAGTGATGAAAGGTCAGAAAACAGAATAGCAGTCTATTTCGAAATTCAATACTGAAATTCGACTTTGAAAATTTGCCATAAATCATACAAAATGAATCTAGGTTATTAGTTTATATGGTTGAAAAGCTTATTGAATCTAGTTTCGTTTCCAACAAACAGAAACTGATTTCGAGTTCTGAGTTAAAAGATATTAATTTTTAATCAAATGAAGGTCAGAAAAATTACAGAACAGTTTCTGTCAGGACAGCCCTGTAAATGGGAGTTTGATGAATTTTCATAATTTTGTAGATTTTATTAAATTATTTGGCTTATACCGTTAGAACCTTTATCAAATATAGTTTCTATGATATAAAGGAGATTAAGATTCAATATGTATTCTACCCTGTAGAAGTAAATATTTGATGGTAGTGCAAGTTGACAAAAAATGGAAACTGAGACAATTTGTGTCTAAAGTTGGTTAACAAGCTTGGAGTAATTATTTGAAGATCAAAATGGTCATTAGGGACCAAAAATGAGTTTGTGAACAGTATAAGGAAGGAAAGAAATTTATGGAAAAATTTTATGTTGAATAATTAAATAGCTTAATTGAAATATTGCTAGAAGTGAATCTAACAAATGTTTATTTATATTCATGTGATAAATGAAGTTGGATCCGAGTCAAAAGAAGGTTCGAGGTACTATAAAGGAAAGGATCAATAGAGCATAGTGAGGCATAATAATAAATGGCTAAGGTGAGTGCATTTTTAAATGTTTGCATTATATTGAAAATGACATTGCATTTCTCTATAATACATGATATGATACATTGCTTGACATGGCAAGCTTGATGGAATACTAGGTACAATTATTGTTTGCATAAATGACGATCTATGTTTACTGTGAATATTTATGATGAAGCATGAAATATGAAATGTCTATTTATATGATTAATTACGATGTTGAGTTGATGATGAAAAAAATGACTAAGTATTGTGTATGAGAGTCCATGGTATAGTTGGCATGCCATAGAGTCTTTAGAGTTGCACCCTCATGTTCATGTTATCAAACAGATATTGTGACAAAATCACATGCACCACGGGATCCACGCTCACTTTGTGCCCAAGTGCAATGTCGAGGTGCTTCATGTTTATGGGGAGCAAAGAGCGTCCCCGAGTATGTACTCATCTTCATGTTCACGTTAGACACTACGGTGTCATTTCAAGATGACTCGCGTACCTCGATCTCATATAGCATACTTTGGGCAATGATAAAAGAATCATGTCACGTAAATGAATCATGTCATGTAAACAAATCATGTTACGTATATAAACCATGTCATGAATATGAACCATGCCATGTATATGAAATATGTCATGTATATGAACCATGCCATGAATACGAGAACATGCCATGTATATGAATTAAATCACATGTATATATGAACCATGTCGTAAAAGAATCATGCCATGTAAATGAATCAAATTATGTATATGAATCATGTCATGTATATGAATCATGACACGTGTGCAAATTATGTTATGTAATGAATTATGCCATGCACATGAATTATGCCATGTACGTATCATGTTATGTATATGAATTAAGTCATGTATATGAATGATGTCACGTATATGAATCATGCCATGTAGATGAATTATGACACGTATATGGATTCTGCCATGTATATAATTCATGCCATATATATGAATTATGCCATGTATTTGAAGTATGTCATGTATGTGAATTTTGTCATATATATATATATATATATTAATAATGTCATTCATGTGAATTATTCCATGTGTATTAAATATGCCATGTATGTGAACTATGCCATGTATATGATTTACTTGGTAATGATGGAGTATTGGAAACTAGACTAAGTTAGAAAAATTATGACTTGCACATGAATATTAACTGACTATGGAAACCTTGTTAGTACGATACTACCTTAGACAGAAACTATGCTAGGTTAATGTATAACATGTATTGCTTTATTTTATGTTTTGATAAATAAGATCATTGTCTCACTAAGTTCGTACTTAGAGTGTGTTTTTTTTCACAAGTAGGTTCACTGAAAATAAACTAGCAAGGAGGAGCTGTTAATTGGGAAGATCAAGTTACTATCTGTAAGTACAATATGTACATCTTTAACGTAATTTGATAGACTAGTGGGCATGTAATATTTTAAGTGGGTAAACTGTTTTGTAAGTCTAAGTTTATAACGTATTTATACATTGTCATGGAAGTATGGACTTAAAGAAATGGTTTTCTATTAATAACTAAGAATTTTGACATAGTTAAATGTCGTTTAACCCTGATCGCGTAAAAATTTGAAAATCAAGAAAGGGTATAGGTAGTGTACATAGTTTTCACCCTGAATTATATTTTTATTTCAACAACTCAATTATGAATTTTATTAATCAATTCTGGGTCAAAACTAGCTGCAATAGACTGACATAGTTTTTAATTTAAAACCGAGAAAGGGTTAAGCTGCAAGATGAATTTTGGTAAAAAAAGTTACAAGTCAAGATTTCTTTCAAGGATTCCGTAACATCTTTAATGTATATTCGGCTTACGAGTATATGTTAAGGGTGTTACATTTATTGGTATCAGAGTTACATGTTTAGCGATTCTGGAGGTTAAACAGAGTTAAATATGATTTGATGTTAAGTACACGTCCCTAGGATGTCATGTTACTGATGTACTATCTGTGTAACTTGATTATGCTCCTCATTTACATGAATAAGTTTTAGTGGAAATAGATGATGTTAAGTACTGTTAGACTACGTTAAATGTTTAATTATAGGGATTAAGAGAAGGTTTAAAGTGGAAGTAAAGAGATATAGAATGTTCCACCTCTAGCTCCTACCCCAGCTGAGCCACCTACGCAGTAAGGAGCTCCAGCATAAGAACATGGAACCTTAGTACGAGCCCTAAAAAGCTATGGTTAAAAAAAATTTAAACCATAATGCCTGTATGAATCTGGCACCTACACCAGTAAAGGCATCGACTCTTTAAGGAGCTTAATAAGTTAAGAGCTCCTGAATTTCATGGATAAAGGTGGTCTGATGGCTGCCAATTTATGGCTCCACGATGTTAAAGACGCGCTAGAGGAATTAAATTATACAGATGCTAAAAAGTTAGAAAAGCTGCATCCTTAATAAGGGAACATGCTTGTTTTTTGATGGTCCGAAGCCACAGAATTATACCTGTTGAGAAAGTGACTTGGACATTCTAAAAAGTGTTTAGAGTCAAGTATGTTGGCGACCAGTTTAAGAAAGAGATGTTGTAGTAGTTTCAAAGTTTAAAATAAATTACTCGTACTGTCTACGAGTATGGGTTGGATTTTAATGGATTAAGTAGGTATACAGCTAATTTAATATCGATTGAGAAGTCCCTATGAGAATAGTTTATCGAGGGGCTTAACCCGAGGCCTAAAGAGTAATTCTCGGTATGAGTTTATCGATTTACTAGGATGCTATAATGAGAGCAAAGGCTATGGAGGAAGCTTTGTAATTACTTTAATTGATCCAGTTCGACTCACTCATTATATCGATACTAAGATAGTAGTACAAAGAAAGATTCTTAAGGAAAACTATATTTTTAGTAATGTGTTTCCTATTAACCCACTTGGACATAGTGCATGGGTGACTAGAATATGTAAGAAATGTTTGTTAGTGCTTTAAGGAATTGAGTTCCTGGCAAGCTTATTGGATCTTTTATTTTGCAAACTTAAGATTATTTTTAGAATGAATTGGTTGTATGTATATGATGAAGAGGTGAAATGATACTAGAATAAGGAAAGTAAAACGATAATGGATTTTGTCAGTTGACAAATCTTAGAGGTCAAGAAAGGACCCATAGTGAATATGATACAGTAAAATAAGCTGGAAGTTAGTTATTGTTTAGAATAAGTTATCTGCATAGTAAAGAGATGATACAATAATTATAAGATACTCGGATACGAAGGAGTAAGAAGAAGAACTATCTTTACTTTAGATATATATATATATGTTTGAAGATAACAATGTGAGTAATTGCTGCAGATGTAATCTGGCGATTTACTCAAGATAAGTTAAGGATTGAATTTATGATGGAAATAACTCAGTAGTATCTTATTATAAGATGTTTGTACTGTCAGTACATATAAGGGAGAATTGGAAAGTTAAGTAACGCTACTACTGAGATGATTAGAAAAGAAACTAAGAAAGAAATTGATCTGTAAAGAGATTATTTTTGAAGCTCAAAAAAAGATGTTAGGCATGAACCAGTCAGAGTACTAAAAGTAGTAAACTATATTGCAAGGATAATCAAAGCAAACATGGAAAGAGTTACAGTGTAGACTCCTTAAATGTTAGAAAAACTTTGAAAAGTCTTTAAATCAGACACAACCTAAGTAAGAAAGATTATTTCTTTAAGGAGACATTAGTATTATAAGATGTCAAGTGTGAAGCTTGATAGATTAGGAAGGCAAAGAATCTGGAATAAAAGTATGATGAAAGTGATATTTGAGTACTTACTGAATAAGACTGCAAGTATATTATCGATAAAGTGTATTGAACTTGTAACCAAAGAGTATTCAGAGAAGTCAACTAAGAGGTTAATTCTACCTGAATAGTTGACAACAGAGCCTTATAAAGGTAGGGCAGAAGTGTAATGGATAAGCTAAGATATTTTTTTAGAAAGGTTTTGATAAAGGCAATCAGTAATATAAGATGATGATTATGATAAGCATTAAAATAATGTGGATTGCTAGAAAAAGGGTTTTCTAATGATCTAAGTGATCAAATACTAGAAGGCAATATGAAGGTATCATCTCGGGAATATGAAGTGTAATTTAGATAAGTTGGTTATCTGTGCACAAGGTAGAAGTGATTATAAGAAGAAACGTTTAAATTTTTAAAAGGAATTAGTTCCTTAATGAAGTGAAAGGAAGAGTGTTTAGTTGAGGATTGTTCAAGCTAATTGAAATTTCCCTAGAAAATTTTCTAGACAAGAACAAAAGTCTCAGATTACAAGAGTTATAAAGATTCTCGTAGTAGTAACAATGAAATCAAGTATAAACTTTTGTCGATTTTTACCTAGATTGAGTTACTGGTGCAGTAGGGGGCTCAAGTACAAGAACAAGAAGTACCTAAGAGGTTGTAACCTTCGGCAACTGTATATAATAAAGCATTGGTTGCTTAAATGTTTAAGCTGTTGAGAGCCTTAAATGTCAGAGCAAAAGAGAAGTTATGATTGTTTATTTCAAAATGAAGGATGATTTATAGGTCAAAAAGGGAAAACTTAGTTTCAAAACTGTTATACCTCAAGAAAATGTGAAAGAGTTGGACCAATAGTATATTAATGGGTCTTATCTCTAGAAGTGAGCAAAAGTCTATACTATATGTACTTATGTTTGGGGACATTGACTGAATTATTTACATGCCAACACTCCTGAATAAATTGAGATGCAATTAGATTTTATACACGAAGAGGACTTAGTAGAAATATTAGTTTATGAAATTAAAGAATTAAGGAATAAGAAATTTCATTGACTGAAGTTTTGAAGATAAATCACAAGGTCAAAGAAGCCATTTGGGAGGCTGAGAAGAAAATAAAGAAGTAATATCTATAAATGTTTGGAATAGATACGCATTGAAAATTCGAGGACGAATTTTCTTAAGGGGGAGGAATTGTAATATCCCAATTTTTGATTAGTGACTAAAATGTAATTTTTGAAAGTTTAGGGGGTTAAAGTATAAACTTTGGAAAAGTTTGGGGACTAAAGTATAAATTTCCCCAACAAGTAATTTTATTCAGTATAAGAGTGAATCGGATCGAAACATGTACCTTGATATCGGTTTTAAGAATTAAGATGCAGAAAAAGGTACCGAATTTGGATCGAATGAAATAGTTAAGCGTGCTCAGGCCACATAAATACAAGGATGGGTGACCTTCGGGAAGCTCCCATAGCAGTGTTTCTGATCGACAATTTGGACTCATTAAAAGTAAAGAATATTTGAATGGATTATCGATAAAGGATTTCTAAGAGAAATTTTATTCTATGGAGATTTTCGATAATTATCGGAATAGTAGTCTGAGTTAGGAAAATTCAGTCTAAGTTTTGGGAAAGGAAGTTTTTATGAGATTAAGAGTTTATTTCCCGAATATGGAAATATGGAATAAATCTGATAGATCGAAAAAGGTAAAATCACAACAGAAGTATTTTACAAATATCGGGAGATCAGATAGAATCAAAATTTCAGAGGCTGTTCCATAAGCCATGAAAAAGTTATAAAATAATATTTAAAGAATAGTGACCGGTTGGGAATGAACTATTTTATTTGGATTTTAATGGGATGGCATTTTTGAAGTAAACTAGTAAATAAAAACTAGTTGGAGGGCAAATTGGTCATTTTGCCCTAATGGCATTTTTGAAATATTTAAAAAGCTACAAGGACAATTTTGGAAGAAGGAAATGGAATATTAAATCTTGGCACTTGATTAATGATAAGATCAATCTCAGCCGTTAGATTAAAAGGGTATTTTAGTAATTTTAGTATCTAAATGAATTTAAAATTCATTTATACAAGGCAAGTGGCCAAATTGGATGAAAAACAAAAGATGAAGACCATTATTTATCCTCAAATTTCGAAATATGAGGGGAGAAAGAAAGAAAAATGGAGAAAAAAATTTCCAAGTCCGTTTCGAGCCCCGAAACTCGATTTTCAGGTAATATTTTTCAACTACAAAGTTGTTATACTCTTCAAGCTCTATCTTTTGGTGTAAATAGTTCATGGAAAACATGCTTGATTGATGAGAATTTTGCATGAGAAGAAATTAGGTTTCATGATGAAATTCAAGTTGAAATCAAGCTAGTATAATGTTCAAATCATGTTATTGAGTTGAGATTTAAACCCTACAAATTTTAGTTTGTATGAATATAATTAGGGTTTATGGATTAAAGATTGATTTAGGGTTTGTGATGTTGGATAAATGATCTATTAAGCTTGAATTTGTTATTTCAAAGCAAAACCTAAATTAAAGGTATATGGACCATTTCAGAAATTCTGAAAGTTAAAGGACTAATCTGATTTTTTTATGATTTGAAGTGTATTTATGTTATTATTAATGTTGGAGATGTGAAATTGAAGTTAGAATGCAAAACCTATGTTAAATCGAGTTAGTGACCATTTTGACAATTTGCCAAAGTTAAGTGACCAATTCAGAAATGAGGTTTTAGAGAAGGATTAAATCTGATTTTAGTTGGAATAATAGAATTCAAGTAGTAATGTCGATTTGAGGACTAATTTGCAAAGTTAAGAAAGCTTGAATCCTTATCTTTGCATTTTTAGTGACTATTTCGGAAAGAACGAAAAATTAGAGGGAAATATTTTTGAAGAATTATTTGATGAAGAAAGTGATACATTAGTGCTTTGAATCAAGTAAGGGGGCCAAATTGACAAATAGCAAAGTAAGGAGAAATTAGTATAAAGTTTGAAGTTATTTATGGAAGTTGTGTAGGAAAACTGAATTTGGCAGTAAGTTTGAAAATTCACCATAAATTCTACAAAATGGTTAGATGGTGAGTTTTATGTCGATGTAAAGATTTATTCATATAGTTTCGTTTAAAACAAACGGTGATTGATTTCGATTCATATATCAAAAGATATGAATTTTTAAGTGATGAAAGGTTAGAAAACAGAATAGGGGTCTGTTCTGAAATTCAATACTGGAATTTGACTTTGAAAATTTGCCATAAATCGTACAAATTGAATCTGGGTTATTAGTTTATATGGTTGAAAAGCTTATTGAATCTAGTTTCGTTTCCAACAAACAGAAACAGATTTCGAGTTCCGAGTTAAAAGATATTAATTTTTAATCGAATTGAGGTCAGAAAAATTACATAACAGTTTTTGTCAGGACAACCCTGTAAATGGGAGTTTGATGAATTTTCAGAATTTTTGTAGATTTTATTAAATTATTTGGCTTATACCGTTAGAACCGTTATCAAATCTAGTTTCTATGATATAAAGGAGATTAAGATTCAATATGTATTCTGCCCTGTAGAAGTAAATATTTGATGGTAGTGCAAGTTGACAAAAAATGGAAATTGAGACAATTTGTGTGTAAAGTTGGTTAGCAAGCTTGGAGGAATTATTTGAAGATCAAAATGGTTATTAGGGACTGAAAATGAGTTTGTGAAAAGTATAAGGAAGGAAAGAAATTTATGGAAAATTTTTATGTTGAATAATTAAATAGCTTAATTGAAATATTGCTAGAAGTGAATCTAACAAATGTTTATTTATATTCATGTGATAAATGAAGTTGGATCCGAGTCAAAAGAAGGTTCGAGGTACTATAAAGGAAAGGATCAGTAGAGCTTAGTGAGGCATAATAATAAATGGCTAAGGTGAGTGCATTTTTATATGTTTGCATTATATTGAAAATGGCATTGCATTTCTCTATAATAAATGATATGATACATTGCTTGACATGGCAAGCTTGATGGAATACCAGGTACGAATTATTGTTTGCATAAATGATGATCTATGTTTACTATGAATATTTATGATGAAGCATGAAATATGAAATGTCTATTTATATGATTGATTACGATGTTGAGTTGATGATGAAAAAAATGCCCAAGTATTGTGTATGAGAGTCCATGGTATAGTTGGCATGCCATAGAGTACGTATTATTGTGTCACATGCACCCTGGGGATCCACGCCCACTGTGCCCAAGTGCAATGTCGAGGTGCTTCAAGTTTATGGGGAGCAAAGAGCATCCCCGAGTACGTACTCATCTTCACGTTCACGTTAGACACTATGGTGTCATTTCAAGATGACTCGAGTACCTCGATCTCATATATCATACTTTGGGCAATGATAAAAGAATCATGTCACGTAAATGAATCATGTCATGCAAACAAATCATGTTACGTATATGAACCATGTCATGAATATGAACCATGCCATGTATATGAAATATATCATGTATATGAACCGTGCCATGAATACAGAACATGCCATGTATATGAATTAAATCATGTATATGAACCATGTCAGGTAAAAGAATCATGTCATGTAAATGAATCAAATTATGTATATGAATTATGTCTTGTATATGAATCATGACATGTGTGAAAATTATGTTACGTATATGAATTATGTCATGTATATGAATGATGTCACGTATATGAATCATGCCATGTATATGAATTATGACACGTATATGGATTCTGCCATGTATATAATTCATGCCATATATATGAATTATGCCATGTATATGAAGTATGTCATGTATGTGAATTTTGTCATATATATATAAATCATGTCATGCATGTGAATTATGCCACGTGTATGAAATATGCCATGTATGTGAACTATGCCATGTATATGATTTACTTGGTAATGACAGAGTATTGGAAACTAAATTATGTTAGAAAAATTATGACTTGCACATGAATATTGACTGACTAGGGAAACCTTGTTAGTACGATACTACCTTAGACAGAAACTATGCTAGGTTAATATATAACATGTGTTGCTTTATTTTATGTTTTGATAAATAAGATCATTGCCTCACTAAGTTCGTACTTAGCATGTGTTTTATTTCACACGCAGGTACTCCGAAAATAGACTAGCAAGGTGGAGCTGTTAATTGGGAATATCAAGTTACTATTTGTAGGTACAATACGTACATCTTTAACGTAATTTGATAGACTAGTGGGCCTGTAATATTTTAAGTGGGTAAACTATTTTGTAAGTCTAAGTTTATAACGTATTTATACATTGTCATGGAAGTATGGACTTAAAGAAATGGTTTGCTATTAATAACTAAGAATTTTGACGTAGTTAAATGTCGTTCAACCCTGGTCGCGTAAAAATTTTAAAATCAAGAAAGGGTCTAGGTAATGTACATAGTTTTCACCCTGAATTACATTTTTATTTCAACAACTCAATTATAAATTTTATAAATCAATTCAGGGTCAAAACTAGCTGCAATAGACTGACATAGTTTTTAATTTAAAACCAAGAATGGGTTGAACTACAAGATGAATTTTGGTAAAAAAATTTACAAGTCAAGATTTCTTTCAATGACTTTGTAACATCTTTAATGTATATTCGGCTTACGAGTATACGTTAAGGGTGTTACATTCCCGGCAAGGGTGTTCAGCATTGGAAAATCATACATGTTGAGTACGTTGATATGTGGAACAACGGACATGTACTGTTGCCATATCGCACTCCAATTCATGCTGATAATTTATACTCCGATAATTCAGAATACATGTTTTAATGTCGTAATAATGGAAAACGTACTTGACTACTCTAGAAGAACGGGAAGAACGCCAGAGATTTATAAAAAATGGTGGTCATGGTCGATCATCTAAGAGGGCAACGAGCTTACCTCAGAGTCAAGCGGATGAATATCACATTGAAACTGATACACCAGATATGTATGATGATACTTCTCCAACCACATATGTACATCCCGTAGTGGGCGAGAGCTCGATAGCTAATCCAGTGGACGAGAGCTCAGTTGTGAATGATTCTGAAGCATACATTCCCGGATTTTATCATACACAATCACCCATTTACTCAAGATTTGGAGGAAACATGGTCTATCAGGGGATGAAAAATTTCACATCGAATACATCGTTTTATAGTCCCACGTTTTCACCATAGATAGGAGGGCATAGTGGTGACTATGTGTTTACAACACCACCTCCTACGCCTTCGGTGATTGATGAGGTGAACAATGATGAAGATTAGGTGAACAATGATAAAGATGATGATGAAGAGGAACATGTTGCACTGCAAAGTCCACAACGAGATCGACGACCATTGCGACATTACTATTCCACCACACCCCGACATGGACAAAAGTTGCATAGAAAATGATTTCATGTGATTCTTTTTCTATTTAATACAAATATTTGAATTTGAAGATTATTTTTTTCGATATGTGATTCCTATGTGATAGGCTTTTAATTCCATTGCTTGCTTTTAATTCCATTTGCAAGATTAACATAAAAAAGTTCTATTATTAATAGTTATTTGAATTTTCATTTTAAAAAAACCTAAGCCCCTGAATTTTTGTAACGTTTCAAAACATAAAATTAGCATTTCAATAAAATAAGCATGACATAACAATAGAAAATATAAAACTATTTTCACTACACATCCCACAAATACGAACAATTTAAATATAAAAATATTTAAATTTCATTCGAATACAAATATAAAGAAGAGAAACTAATTCTACCACGAAGAGTGAAATGAAATCACCGAGGCATGGCCATGTAATTCGGTCGATTTGGACATTTGTTTTTGGAATGTCTTGTACCCCTATATCTCGTACATCTCTTTGGTTCTTGACTGGTGTGAAAACGTCACACTCTAAGTGCAAACAACACTGTCGATGCAAGAATAGAAATAGGAGAATCTTGTTTGAATATTGATCCCACGAGGATGATGTATTCGGTTTAAGTATTACGTGTCCACAAACAATTCTATAAAAGTGGATATTGTGAGTGTAATGGTAGATGCAATAAAAAAATAAAGTAAGGATTAAATGATCAATTGTGGTAGCAACAACAAAATATATAAAGAATAGAGAAATACATAATAAAGCCTGGATCTCCTTGGTTTAGTTCGGTAGAAAGATCAAGTACACTTCGAGGAAGTTTGATGGCTCAATTAGAAAATAGAAAGCGAGCTTGAGTACTAGTTTCCATTTAATCTTCAACTACTGATGCAGGGACATAAACCGACTGCAACTCTCGTTATGAGTCGAAACTATAACCCTTTGAATGAGCGGATTAACTTTTGTTGTATCTGTTCAACTCTCGTTGTAATACTCGTTAACCTGACCTGTCAATGCATTCGTCGTTATCAGTGACTAATTTAACATTCTCATGCAAATAGTAATTAGAATCCAACAATTAAAGTTTAAGAAAAATCTAATAGAAATATATATTAAATTGAAGAGAAGGTTTCAACAAGTTCATAAAGCTCAAAAGTTAAAACCATCATCAACTAAGCACAAAATACCAAAGTAATCTCCAACAAACATCTAAATAAAGAAGAGTTTAAGAAGATAACAAAGTATTTTCCTCGGTCTATCACTTGATTCTTCTTCTCCTCGGATTATTCTGCCTCACTTCACCTCGGATATCTAGAATTAAGCTTAAGCCGCCATGGGAGGATAGAGAAAGGTTGAAGGTTGAAGAAGATATCAAAATAGAAATCGCGTCTCTCTCTCTTCCCGGATTCATCATTTTATAGGTTGCTCAATAAAGGATACCTATCCTTCAAGTATTTTGCATGACCCAAGGCCGTACAAACATTGTTACAACAAATAATACAGCATGCAGGGTCGTCCTTATCCTTTAGTAGACTAGACAGCTTGCAGATACAATGTCAAACTGGCTGCAGTGGTGAGACTTCTTTTGTAGGGACATTAGAAATACATCGACAACAAGGCAAAATAGGCAAAAATATGTGAAATAGACCAATTGAAACTGAGTTAGATAAAATGCATGAAATAGACATGAAAATACATAAATAGATGCAATAAACAAAGTTGTGAGGATAATTAGATCTATAAATCAAGGGAAAATACATGCTCTTTAAAGAGCTATCACACCCCCAAACTTCAATTTTTACTTGTCCACAAGTAAAATTAAAGCAACAAGGTCCAACAACAGTTTAGAGGTATTCTAGATACTTGAATCATTCCAATCAACCAATAAATCCATTGCATAGACAAGAGAGAAGATTACATAAACAACTCCACATCAATAGATAAGCAAGCAATTCAAGAATACCTAACATCATCCTTATCATCTCAGATTCATTCCTCCTATTAGCATTTATTTAGTACTACACATACCAAAATATCAAATATATATTTTTCATGTTTTTCTTCTTTTTTTATTTATGTAGCGAGGGATATCGAACAAGGAATGCACCCTAGACCCTGATAAGTAAGATATTGTGTAACGACCCCCAGTAAGTACTTTATTGCAATGACACACACTTATGAAGCGACAACCTTTGGCTAGATTCATTTTTCTAACGCATATAGAGGAGTGTTCTCCTTAAAAGATACTTTTATTTTATTGCACTCACATTGGAATGCCTTTTATTTATACTTAATAAGATATATTAACATATATAGCACATGTTGAAGCATGTAGAAGTTATCAAAAATCAAAGGATTAGTGCTAGATATTCTCTAATCAAATAAACAGATATATTAATGCAGAGTTAAAGATGCAATCATCCAACATGTATATCCAACCAATTTATCAACAATCAAAATGATTCAAGGTTTACACATAGAATGCAAGCATAATATTTTGCAACAAAAAGACCCTTGCATTTGTTTAATTTTTTTTGAAATGAGGGTACATTTCAACTCCTAGGCGTATACCCCCAAACTTAAAGATTGCATTGTCCCCAATGCAAAAGAAAAGAAAATAAAATGACAGAATGCAATGACAACATATGGCTACACTGATGAATGCAATGATATTCAACTAAATGTCATTGTAATGAAAATGCAAATGTCTTGACAATATAAAAATATAAAATGGAATTACACTAAATGGAAAGCATGCCTACAAAAACTAAAAGAAAATTAACTCAGTTCGTAGGCTCTTGGGAGGAGGAGGCAGAGTGTCACTTCTTCTTTTTACTTATCTTCTATTCTTTACGCTTCTTCTTACTCTTGTCCTTGTACTTTGAGTGCTCCTACTTCTTCTCTTTTTTGGAAGAGGGGCCTCTTCATCTTGTTCAGCTTCCTCTTCCTGCTCGGGCTCCTCTTCTTTATCGGCATCATCGGTCGCATTTATAATAAGGATAAACAGTGGTGGTGCCTTGTATAGCACCATCGCAAGAGAATTGGCCTCTTGTTCATCGTCTACAGCCATAGCTTCCTCCAATCTCGCAGCAACTGGCTTCATCTCTGGTCCTTCACGGGTTGCATCCACAATCTTGGATGCAACCAAAATTCTTTAAAAAAATCTTCTCAGTAGCAGTGGTTTTTTAACTTGGGAACTACTATCCTCATCTTCATCAATTTCCTCAACAAGACTTCATCATCTTCAGCAGCAATGAGTGTTGCCTCGACATCTGTAGGGACATTCAAGTCAAACAGATATTCCTTAATGATTTTACTTGATGCTGCCTCTCTTGGTGTATCACCAGCCTCACTTACATTGTCTGGAGAATTCACAGACTTGGCCGATACTTCTTTTGTGGTTGTATCGGAGGAGAAATCATAGCTACGAATGATGGAAGAAAACTCTAGCAAAGCAACTGGAGTGATCCTTTTCACGACAGCAAGAGAACACTTATGCCACATCTTTACATAGGCGTAGAATAGGTTATGTTCCAAATCTATTATTTGCACTGTGGTTGTAACTCTTCCCAGTGTGCTCGTTACAACATCGAGTTTGTCCTCTATGGTCAGAACCTTCTTCTAGACTTCATCACTTGTGGGGACATTCTTGGTTGTAGCGTCCATCTTTGCCTTGCCTTTTTCTTTCCTCATCGTAGTGCCCACTTTCGGCGTAGAAACCTCAGTATCTTGTGCCATTCTCTCAATGGCAACCTTGTTGATTGACCCTTTGTTGGCTGTCCTTTCCTAATTTTGTAGGGGTTTTACTCCCTCCTTTCACATAGCTGCATGATCAACGAGGGAAATGCCAGAATACCATTATTCCTCTAAGCAAAACTCTTTATCTCTTTGTGGATGATTGCACCCACATCAATCTTTCTACCCTTAATTATATAATCTATCAGGAATATTCTATCAAGCAAGATGGTCATGCTGTAGGTTGAAGGCATCAACCTGGAATTAATGAACTAGAACTAGATCTTTGCAGGCAAAGTTAGAAATTTCCTAAGCATAGTGATATTCCCGACATTGGTCCCCGACCAAAATGCACCCGCAAGGCATAAATCAATCACTAACAGATCTAGTTTATCTTCTTTAATCTCAGACACAAACAATGCATGCTCATCTACACTAAAAAAAGTCTTTAATAATTTGTTACTAACAACATCACTCTAAGGAATAGAGCTCTCCCTCACAAAAACCAATTTTAAGGAAGGCTCATAAAGATTAGCATAAAACTCCCTTACCAAGGAAACACTATAGTTACTAGGATGAGTGCAAAAATTACTCCATTTGTGAAGCTCTATTGTTGTGTGGATGAATTTTCTAGGCTCTTCTTCAGAAGAAAGCTCAATCCCCTGTTCTGGGTGGATGTTTCTCTTAAGGATATGCTCTTTGTAACGCTAACTCACAACCTCTTTCTAAAATACTTCATAGTCTGTGTTTTCTTCTAAGGTAGTAGGTTCCTCGAAAGGAGGGTTTGAGGCTAAACTTTGAACGTCTTTCACAGTGTGTTCCATCAAAATTTTTTGAGCCGCTTTGGTCTTGGCCATGATATATTCATAAAGAAGATGAAAACAAAAGATTTTTGAAGAGAAAAATTTGAACTTTGAAGCTTCGAAACTCAGAGAAATCAGAAAATTAAGTGAGTGGTCAATGAAGTTCAGAGTTTCTTAATAAAGAAGAAGAACATAGGGAAATGAACAGGCACAACTAGTACATCTAATGTGATGAGAATTGACGGTCTGATCTTGGTGCAATAATCACACATGTTCACTGTATTCACCGTGTTCTATGATGAAAGACTGTAATTTTAGGGATTAATCGGTGTAATTGAATTACCCTAATTGCCCCCAAATATCATGCGTATCTTGTGAGGCCTCTTGCTGTACAAGTTGTTAGAGAAGAAGATTTCATAACAAACCAAAGAGAAATTATTCCGCAAACATGGAAATAAAGAAAATTAAAAGACAAACAAAGAAAATAAAATATAAATCTAATAAAGCAATAAAGAGAATTTTAAAATTATCAAAGAACTTAATGGTCTCAATATTCCCAGAATCAAAGTCAACAAAATAAAGTTAGAGACTTTGTCCATTGACTTTGAATGAAATTCCCCCTTCATATCTTTGATTGTGACAACACCGTGTGAAAATACTTCCACAACTTCGAAAGGTCCAGACCAGCGTGATCTCAATTTTCCTAGGTGCAATTTTTGTCTAGAATTGATTAGCAAAACCAACTGTCTGACTTCAAATTGTCGCTACAAAATAATCTTTTCACGCCAACGCTTGCTCTTCTCCTTGTAAATATAGGCATTTTCATATGCGTTACGACGAATTTCTTCTATTTCAATAATGTCCAACAATCGCTTTTTCCCCTCTGCCTCATAATCAAGATTGACCTGCTTGAGAGCCCACAAAGCCTTGTGTTCAAGCTCCACAAGAAAATGACAAGATTTTCCAAAAACAAGTTGATACGACAACATTCTCAATAGAGTTTTGTATGTAGTACAGATAGCCCACAATGCATCATCTAAGCGAGAAGACCAATCTTTCTTAGTGGTATTTACCACTTTTTCTAAGATGCTTTTAATGGCCTGATTAGAAATATCTACTTTTCCATTGGACTGGGGATAATATGTTGCGACAAGTCTATGATTTACTCCATAGCGTTTCAATGCAGCATCCACCTGGCTACAGTGGAAATGCTTTCCTTGATCGCTGATCAATTCTCTTGGTGTTCCAAAGCAAGTGAGTATATGTTTGTGAAAGAATTTTAGAACCATTTTTGCATCATCTTTAGGTACTGCCACGGCTTCTATCCACTTTGAAGCATAGTTCACAACTACCAAAATATATAGATTTCTAAAAGAATTAGGAAAAAGACCCATGAAATCCAATCCCCAAACATCAAATAACTTAATTTCCATTATTGGCTGTTCTAGAATCTCATTTCTCCTGGATATTGACCCAGTGCGCTAACAACAATCACAAAATTGCGTAAACTCATGAGCATCTTTAAATAATGACTGCCAATAAAATCCAGATTGAAGGACTTTCGCAGCTATTCTTATGCCACCAAAATGCCCTCCATGTAGAACATTATGGCAATGCTATAATATCGATGTCATTTCTTCCTCAGGGACACAATGCCGAATTATATTGTCATTACAAACCTTGAACAAGTACGGTTTATTCCAATGATATTTCATTATATCTCTAAGAAATCTTGCCTTCTTGTGTATAGTTACACCCAAACGAGTCTTTCCACAAACCAAGTAATTCACAAAATTAGTGTACTACGGTGTTGCATCCACAACGAAAAGCTTTTCATTAGGAAATGTGTCGACAATTTGCATCTTATTTCCATCTTAGCTGCATGCTTCAAATCTCGAAAGGTTATCGAAAACTTGATTTTCTGACCCTTTACATTTTTTTATCTCAATATCAAACTCTTGCAGCAATAAAATCCATCGGATCAACCTAGGATTTGCATCTTTCTTTGCAAAAAGGTATCTCAAAGCATAATGGTCAGTATAAACTGTAATTTTTACAACCACAAGATAAGAGCGAAACTTATCAAAAGCAAAAATTACCGCTAATAACTCTTTCTCATTAGTAGTATAATTTATTTAAGCTTTAGTAAGAGTCTTACTAGTGTAGTAGATCACTGAGATACCTTGTCTCTTTGTTGCCCTAAAACTGCTCCCATAGCGAAATCACTACCGTCACATACTAGTTCAAATGGTTGCTCTCAGTTGGGCGCAACAACGATCAGTACGTTCAGACGCTGTGTTTTAATTTTATTGAATGCATCCAGACATGCATCATCAAAGATAAATTTTCTATTTTGCTCCAACAACAGGCATAGAGGTTTGGTGTGTAACACCCTGAATTTGGGCCTAGATGTTAGCTAGGTGGATTAGACGGTTCAGGGGAACCATATTAGGCTTTTCAAGTTAGTTTTGGGAGTTAATCCTTAATAAATGGTTTTTGGTTAAAATAAAATATGGAAAATATTATAAAATATTTAATTAATATTCTAAGGGTTTTGGAAAACTCAATTTGAAGAAATAAAATCATATTTTGGGACATTTTGGTCTGGTGACTAAAATGTAAAGTTTTTAAAAAATATTTGGTGACTAAATCGTAAAAGGGTCAAAACTTAGAATTTTTAGGAGCTAATTTACCAAAGTTTTTAATCAAAATTTCCCTTAATTTAGGTCATTTTAAATGGTTATTATATAAAAATAAAATAGATTGGATTAAAAAGATTTTAAAGAGCCAATTTTCTTACGTAACTACATTTGCTCTCAACTTTCTCAACATCCAAACTATCCATTTTGCTCTAAAATCCTCAGGAATCATTTCTTTTTGATTTCCTAATTGACTCCTTTGATTTCTACACCAAATCTTAATTGCTTTCTTGAAGATTTCATTCAAATCTTGTCAATTAAGGGAGAAATCAATAATTAGAGGTGATTTTTGTTTCTCTCCTCTAATTAAAGGTTCTTTACTGAAATTCCCAAGTTCTTGATCCCTTACAACTGATTTTTGTTATGTATTTAAGATTAAATCATGATTATAATGTTGTAATTGAGTTTTGATGAGAAAATTGATGAATCTTGATATGGATCTAGTTTTGTGTCGATTCTAATTGATTTGGATCACCTTTGTAACATGTTTTAATGTTACAAGAAGAGATTAATAAAAAGGAATCCTGAAACTAAGTGAATTGCTAAATTTCTAGGATGTTTATAGCTAGATTTTGAGGTGATCTTGGTGTTGGAAGGTTACTGGAGATATAAGGATGTTATATTGTTGTTTTTGGATGTTAATTGATGATGTTAAGATGTTACAATCAATAGGTTATGGATGGCTTTGTCTACGTTGAGTTTGGTGATGTTTTTGGTTGTTTTATGGTAGCGTTTGATGGTTTTTGGGTGAGGCGAAGTTGAGAGGAGATGTTGCTGTGTTTAGAGATGCATGGAAATGCATTAATCCTCTGTTTTTGTGTGAGAAAAATAGGAGATATTGATCCTTCATCCTTTGGAGAGGTTGCGGAGGCTTCAAAAGCTTGACTTTTGCAACGGCAAGTAGAACGTTGTGTTGTTGGTGAGTGGAAACGTGGCTTACTGCTTTTAAAAGGTTTGAAAGAGATTTTGGGAGTATAGATTAAGTTTGAAACACTTATCTAAGCTTGGAAGTAAGTATTAGTTATTCTCGCTCTCGATTTTTGGTTTTGAAAAATATAATCTCATGGACATATTTATGATTTTGAATACCTACTGTTATATGCATGATTTAAAAATGAAGGGTGTTGCAAATGAGCATATGTGTTGATTATTGAGTATGTCAAATTGTTTATGAAAAGTGTTTTGAGAATACTATAATACATGATTTAATGTATTGGAAATTGGTTTGATTTGATGAATATGTAAACCAGTGAGGTAATGTGGTTTTATTGAGTATTTTGGCAAGTGGTTGAGATTAAAAGTTATTGGATATAGTTGGATAGCTATAGGGTTTAAAGTGAACTATAATAAGTCGCCTCATGTGTGTCGAGGGGTCAAGAGTGTGTGTAACCCCCTCGATCTGGCCTAGTCACAAGATCGAACCAAGCGAGCTACATTAGGTTTACAAAGGTAAACCGTAAAGAAGAAACACAAACCGCAACCATTTTTCTTTTTATCTTATCTAGATGCAAATTAAAACCCTACATGTTCATACTGTTCACATGTGAGAACTCATCTCAATTGGGCATCGAACCGATATCCAATTGGACATGAACACAAATTAGGGACTAAATTGCAATTTTAGCAAAATATAGGGACTTTCCCAATTTTAAGTTACCAAAATTTAATTAAATATATTTCATGCTTACATGTCAAAAATCAGCTCAAAATGATCATCTATACACATCTAATTGTAACCACAATCTTCTAGGACTAAAACACAAAAAAAATAGAACTGTCCCTCCATGGCATTAACTGAAATAACGGCCACCGTATCAATACGCCACTAGCCGTATCGATACGGCCTAACAGCCCTGTTTTGATATGTTGCAAGTTGTACCGGTATGCCACGTTGGATTAAAACATAATATAAAATTTATCAAAGGCCGTACCGATACGGGGTCACAGGTGTTTCGGTACACGGGATCCATCCCAAAAAGTATTTTCCAGTAGCGTAGGACCGTACCGATACCCCTAAGCCTATACCGATACGCTTAAGCTTTTCTTGCCTAACCGTACTGATACTCGAACACCTATACCGATCCTAGATGCCTGAATTTGCCTAGCCGTACCAATACGGTCCCCCGCGTATCGATACGCCTGGGCCTATAATGTCATTTTAGCTGGTTTATCATACATTAAACCATTCCAAAACATTCTAGCATACTCCTAACATACAACCAACATAATATAGGATCTAACCACAACACAACATCACAGGTTAAACATCATTTCATGGCATTTTGCATCATAGGTAAATCTATAGGCATGCACCCTATAAAACCATTCAAGCAATATATGAAACTTCAAACCGTCATCATAAACACACCATAAAGGCAAATTACAGCTCAAGGGCAACAAAACAAACTTGCTCAAATAGGGAGTTCAACAAAACATCTCCCAAATAACAACGGAAATCCCCATTGCCCTTATTACTTATAGTCTAGTTCAAACATACTTTGGTTACCAAGTCTTGTACTGATCCCTTGCTTCCCGCTGCCTTCCAAGCTTTTAATTCTCTGCATTGATGGACAAAGGAGCGTAAGCACACTAGGCTTAGTGAGGAGTGCTAAAAAATGAAACACCATAAATGCATTTAAAACCATTACTCAACAACACATTGAAATCTCATTTCAATCATTCTTTAAGAATCATTTAAACATTACCATTGAAACATCATGCCTTGAAAACCATGCACTTTTCATCTTTAAAAACCAGCATATTAAACAATATGCAATATGAATCATTTACAACATCAAATTCCATTGCTAGACCTTAATTTAAGCCTTCCCATGCATAACAATTATATGCAAAGCTTAAAAAGTAAACGCACAACATGTATCATTAACCAACAGCAAGTTTCATTGCTAAACCTTAATTTAATCCTTTCCATGCATAACAACCATATGCAAAGCTTAAAGAGTAAACATGACATTATACAGCATAAAGTTTCCAATGATACATCAACAATTATATTGGCTTACTAGTGATCATTAAACAAGTCCATTAACAAAAGAGTTCATCGGATACACAGATTCAACAAGTGCTCAACCAACACTTCAAGCTATCTCAACCGAATTAGTGATACAATAACAATCACGGTACATTCCAACTGGGTACACCTTTGAACCCACAGGGACACCATCCTCAATCATCGGTTAGACACTTAATCCACTAACGAGAGTCTACGGTACTGTTTAACCCCTCTACCATTAGGGTACTCAGATGGAGTTTTCAGTACACGGATCTAAACCCCTCAACATCCAAGGTGACTTATTATAGTGCACTCAATCCTATGGCTGGCTAACTATATCCGATAACAATTTTAAAACCATATCACTTGCCAATATAATTAACTATTTAACATTTACCTCATTGTTTTTAACAAGCATTAACCAAACCATTATTCCAAAGCAACAACCATGTTTTAAACCACAAGTATAAACCATATACTTACAAGGATCCCTTACCATGTGCATCCTTCAACATTTAATGCTCAAATACAATATATCAAATACTTTAAAACATGCTTAAACAGTATGTAACATATAAATCATGACAAGTGCATAAAACCATTTAACACTAGCACAACTGAGAGAGAAAATCCACTTTTACTTACTTATGAGTTTAAACCAGCGTATCAAGCTAAGTTTAAACTCCCATAAACCACCATTAAAACATTCCAAAGCTAGAATCGAGTTCTCACTCACCAATACGCGAAACCTCGATTCGCCGACGTGAAAACATGCATCTGAAACCTCCAAAACTTCACTGATCACTTTCGGATCCAATTCCTCTATTTAAACCACATAATCACTGAGGATTAATGCATCTCCATGCATTTACAACACTGCAACAACAGATCCTCATGGACTCTTACATTCACCACACAATTACCCAACCACAACAACTAAAAACATCATCTAAACCATTCCAAACACAACCCAACCACAACCTATCAATCTAACATCACATTAATCATCAATTAACACCTAAAAATAGAACCAAAGCAACCTTACACCTATAGCAAACACACAACCACCATAACACCTCAAAAACACAAATCTAGCAACATAAACAATTAGAGATTCAAGAGTTTCAGGATTCCATTGATAAAATCGACTTATCAAAATCATTACACATCCAAAATATGTTCAAAAACAATTCATAACACTAGAAATCAGATTCAATTCGAATCTTTCATTTTTTTTCATAAATTTTACCCAATTAAATCTATATAAAAACACAAAATCAAATTATAAACCATAAATCAAGGATCAAATACCTAGAAATATCAATAAAGAACCATTTAACAGAGGAGATCACGGACCTTACCCCTGTTATGTGATTTCTCCCTTAATTGGCTTGTTTGAAGCTAAGAAAACATAAGATTTCAATGAGATTTTGTAAAACAAAGTTAAAGAATCAATAATCCGAGTGAAAAGAATCTCTCACCTTTGGATTTTCATGAAATTTTAAGTGTTTGGCAGAAAAGAAGTTGAGAGAAAAGGTTTAGGAAAAAGTTACGTAAATTTTCTTTACAAGCAAATAACTAACTTAGATATTTTAATCCCTCTTAAATCACCTTTAAAACACATGTTTAAAATGATTTAATTGAAGGGAGAAACCACCAACAAAAACTTGGTAATTTAGCACCTTAAGGATTCTAAGAATTTGACCCTTTTCATTTTAGTCACTTTAAAATAGTTTTCAAAAATCGCATTTTGGTAACTAACCAAAATGTCACATTTCCAAATTCCATTTTCCAAAACTGATTCCACCAAAAATCAATATATATTAAAAGATGATTTTTAACTATTTTTTCACATTTTTATCTTACCGAAAAATATACAGTCCCGAATCCGACTCGAATCTCTAACCCGGTCCACCAGGCCGTCTAACAAACCTCAAAATTGCTAGGCCCAAAACCGGGGTGTTACAGTGTGCCATGCTCCACCATGAGAACCGTAGCAATCGAGGGGTCAAGAGTGTGCCAATTCTCCTACTGGTGGATTTATACATTATAACCATTGAGGGCTGCTCTGGTTCGAGGATGTATGTGAAGTGGTCAAATGAACCACTTTGGAAATCCGTGTATCCGCTATGTTTTCATAAAATAGAACGGAATTGGTTTTTGGTCACTTGAATGCCAATATATGATATAATTTATCATGAGAAATAGATTATATTTTGTATAATATGGTTTATACATGAGATGCTCTTTAAGCTTGCTATTTTGAGATTTTAGCATGTGAAAGCTTAAATTGAGGTTTGTGCTAGAAATCCATGATACATGAGTTGCAATTGTTTAAAAGTGCATATTTTTAAAGATTATAGAAGCATGAGATGTTTTGGCATGAGTTACTTTGCATATTTAAAAGCAAAATGGTTTTTAAATGCATTGATGAGTGTTTTTTAGATTCCCTTACTAAGCTTATAAGCTTACACTCTCTTTTCTCATCAATGCAGAGAAGTAAGCATTTTTGGACAGCAAGCAAGCAAAAGGTAATCCAAGGGCGAGGCTTTTTCAAGTATGGTTTTATAAATACTTTGTAGTGATAAGAGGCAATGTGACCAAGTTGTAATTGGGGGGGTTGTTTTGGTTACTCCATGTTTGTACAAGTTTGATTTGATGTTTTGGACTTGTTTGAGGTTTTAATACTTTCTTTGAAGGGTCGGGACATATTTTGCATGCTTGGGTAGAGACCATGCCTATAGGATCTTGATTGAATTTGCTATGGTTTGAATGATTCTCTATCATGCCTAAATGATTGTGGAAATATTGTATGCGATGTTATATGATGGTTGCAAAGTATTTGGAGTATGTTAGATTGAGTCAAAGTGTCATATGTTCGACCTAGAGGTTATTATAGGTCAGTCCGTATCGGTATGGGTTCTTAGGGATCGGTATACAAGGTCTCTCTCAGGTCAAATCTGTGCAAAAATGCACAGGCGTATTGGTACGCCTAGCACAGTATCGGTACGCGTAGCTGGAAATTAAGTCTGGTGTCGTTACATGGGCAACCGTATCGGTACGTCTTTTAGTCACTAGAATTCCCTATTTTTGATATCGAACAACCGTATAGTTACGCTTAGGGACAGTATTGATACTCTTTTTTAATTAAACTCGTATCAATATGGCAAGGTAGTGTACTGATACACATGTCGTTATTTCTGGTAAAATGCTTTCTAAAGTTTGAATCTTTGCAGTTTAGTCCTTATTTCTAGATTATGCAATTAAATGGGTTTGGATGATTATTTTAAGTTTAAATTTAACCAGTATGCATGAAACTTGACTAATTAAGGATTGGTATCTTTGGATTTAAGTAAGCCCTCATAATTTTTAAAAATTACAATTTGATCCCTAAAGTACAATCTTATTCAATTGTATGTCAATTCGACGCCTGATTGAGTTGTAAATTACACCGTGCCAGAATGATCATTTTAGGACTTAATTATGAATTTAGATAAGGTAAAAGGAAAAATGAACCATTTCTCAAATAACTCGTTCGGGTTTATCTTAGCAAACCCAATATAGCTCGCTCGATTTGGTCTGACGACTAGGTCAGGTCAAAGGGGTTACATTTAGTGGTATCAGAGCCAGATTATGATTGTTGTGAGGTGGGTTATGGTTGTTGATGTATTGTTTCTGTATGATTCTATTGAATAGCATGCACATTGTATGATTTTGTGTGTTTATGTTTGAAATATGCTATGTTGGGGTAAAAGCTTGGGGACACATTGCCTTATTACTCCGAGTGTAAGATGGTTTTTGTTTTGAAACATATGCGACATGGATTCTTTCTTCAAGTTGGACTAATTGTTTTTTTGTTGCATTATCATGCTTTAGACTCATATTTTCAATAAATAAGACCGAGACGAGAGACGAGAGCGTATACGGGTAGTGTTATGGATGGGAATAATGATGACCTACCTCATTCTCCATCGATTCCTCCTGTTAGAGCTGGAGTTGAGGGTGGTGTGCCTCAGGCACCGTAAGAACCTGTTTTCAAAGATATGACACCGTTGATCCAGGCGATGACTAGATCATTTTAGGCAGCCATAGCTGGCGTGCAAGTACCTACACTAGCATCTGTAGCGGTTGTGAATACGTGACTTTTGTTGTTTGCATAGTTTGAGAGGTACTGAGTTTAGGAGTTTAGCTCTAGAGGCAGCTGAGGAGTGGTTCACTAGCACTGAGAGGATTCTTGGACAGTTGGAGTATACAGATGTTTGTAAGTTTGGATGCATAGTATATTTGCTTCAAGGTGATGCTTATAGCTGGTGGATGACTTCTATCGCGGGGATGGCACCTGCAGATGTGACATGAGAGTTCTTTTGTGCTTTTTTCCCGATAAAGTATCTGGGTTCCTAATACCAGGATAAAAAAAAGAACGAGTTTATGGCATTGGTTTAGGGTAGCATGACCATGTCAGAATATGAGGTTTAGTTTGTTCGGTTGAGCCAGTATACTCCTGAGCTGGTCCTTGATGAATAGTAACAATGTGATCATTTTAGTTATGGGTTAATCACGGAAGTGAAGACCTATACGTTGGCTACGGATTACATAGATTTTGATGTCTCGGTTTCTCGAGCGAAGGATATAGAGCAGAATCTGGGATTATCTTCACGTTTAAGGAGTTCTTCTGCTAGAAAAAAGATTACTGAGTCTGATACTGGTAGAGATAGGTATAAGAAGCATGGGAATAAGAGGTATCATCCTGACCAGAGATGTGGTGAGAGTAGTGCTGAGAGTGGTCAACATAGTCAGAACACCTATGTTCGAGCACCTAAGTGTGGGCGGTGTGGTAGGCGACATTCATGGGAATATTAGGGTACTCTTGATACATGCTAGAGCTATGGTTCTTGAGATTACATTAGGCGTGATTGTCCACAGTTGGCTAGGAAATGACATGCTCCTGCATCTACTGTTGTGCTGTGGGCACGATCGAGGTAATTTTTATCTTAGGAAGGAAGGGAAAATGACAGTTGCGTATGCCGTGGTGGTTCAACTTAAGGGTGGTGGACCGACAAGGATCTACGCGCATCGTGTGAGAAGTAATGATACATATGTGATTGCGGGTACTTTTACTTTGTAGTCCATATCATTACTTTCTTTGGTAGATTATGGTTTTACACATTCATACATCTTGCTCGAACATGCACGTTTGCTTGATATACCTATAGAAGTGTTAGATGTGGGTATGCGAGTAACTAGTTCTTTTGGAGAGATAGTAGTTGCTAGGAGGTTGTTTAGGAGATGTCCTTTGATGGTTCAAGGTCATGTGTCTGCGGCTGATTTGATGGAGTTTTCGTTTTATAGTTTTTATGTAATCTTGGGGATGGATTGGTTGTCTAAGCATAGAGTTGCGGTCATTTTGAGACCAAGCGAGTTTCGTTGAAACCTGCTGAGGATTATGAAGTGGTGGTTGTGGGAGAGAATGTTAAATTCTTGTCCAATGTGGTTTTAGCCTCGGAAGCGCGAAAGTTGTTGGAGCTTGGGGGTCAAGCATATATGGCTTGTGTTATGAACCCAAATTTGAATGAGGTGCATGCCCAGGATATCTGCACCATTTGTGATTTTCCAGGAGTGTTTCCAGAGGATTTGCCTGGATTACCACCAGATAGGGAGGTAGAGTTCTGTATTGAGACGTATGCAGATACAACTCTGGTGTCGATTACACCGTATCGCATGGCACCAAAAGAGTTAAAAGAGTTGAAGACACAGCTTTATGAGTTGTTGGATTGTGGTTTCATCTGACCTAGGGTATAACCATGGGGAGCACTGGTGTTGTTCGTGAAAAATAAAGATGGCACGATGAGGACGTGCATTGATTATCGACAACTGAACAAGTTGACGATTAAGAATAAGTATTCTTTTTCGAGGATTGATGATTTGTTCGATCAATTTTAGGGTTCTATGGTGTTTTCCAAGATTGATATGAGATCTGGATATTATCAGTTGAAGGTGAAAGATAAAGACATGCTGAAGACAGCTTTTCACACGCGTTATGGGAATTATGAGTTCTTAGTGATGTCGTTCGGGTTGACTAATGCACCTACAACTTTCATGGACATGATGAATTAGGTATTCCATAAATTCTTGGATCAATTTGTGGTAGTGTTCATCGATGATATTCTTATGTACTCTCGTACCGAGGAGGATCATGATCGACACCTACGGATTGTGTTGCAAGTTTTGTTGGATAATAAGCTTTACGCCAAGCTTTGCAAGTGTGAGTTTTGGATTAAACAAGTGGTTTTTCTTGGTTATGTTGTTTCGACGGAAGGTATCCGTGTGGATCCGCAGAAGATTCAGGCAGTCGTGAATTTGAAGCAACCTAAGTCAATGGCAGAGGTTCATAGTTTCTTGGGGTTAGCGGGGTATTATTGATGCTTTGTGGATAGTTTCTCGAATATTGCTGCTCCTTTGACTAAGTTGTTGCAAAAGGATGTAAGTTTCGAATGGACGGAGAGTAGACAACAATCTTTTGATAAGTTGAAGGAAGTTTTGACACAAGCTCCTATCTTGATTCAACTTGAGCAGAGGAAATAGTTTGCGGTTTATAGCGACGTATCCTATGTTGGCTTGGGGTGTGTGTTGATGCAAGGGGCTAAAGCTGTTGCTTATGCATGTAGGCAGTTAAAGGTGCATGAGCACAATTACCCTACGCATGATATAAAGCTTGCTGCGGTGGTGTTTGCATTGAAGATCTGGAGGCTTTATCTGTATGGTGAGAAGTATATTATGTACACAGATCACAAGAGTTTGAAGTATCTAATGTCATAGAAGGAGTTGAATCTTAGGCAACGGAGATGGTTGGAGTTGCTCAAGGATTATGATTTGATGATAGAGTATCATCTGGGTAATGATAACTGTAATACCCCAAAACCCGACCTAGAATTATGATCTGAATTCGAAAGCCAAATAATTTTTTTGAATCTATCATTATTGAATTAATTGATGGATTAGGAGTTAAATTCAAATAAAGAAAAGATAAATAGATATTGTTAAGATGGACTAAAATGAATTCATAAGAAATGTTTAAATAGTTTAAGGACCAATTTGAATTGAAGTTAAAAAATGAGAAGGCTTATTGGAGTGATAGAATTATGAACATGTAAAGTTTTAGAGTTTGCATGTAAATTAAACTAAAGATTGGGACTTTGACACATGTCCTCACGAGATGAGGACAAGTTCTTTGTGAGTGATAACTCACAACTTTGGAGAGGAAAGATGAAAACAATGGTATCATCTTCATCTTCCCTTAACCGAACTTGTAGAGAGAAAAATGAGTGAGAGAAAGCTTCCTAGACCATCTTCAATCTATTTTAAATTGTTGAGAATTGCTCAAATTAGCATAGGAGAAGGTATTTTCTTCACTCTTCTCCTTGATAAATCTGATTTTGCGTGTTGATTTTATAGTATCCTTGTTGTTGATTTAAATGTATACATGAAGATATGAATCTATTGTTTAAAATTAGGATGAGATTGTTGTATGTGATTAAGTATAAACATGTGGCTGGTTCGAGTGGTCGTGTGAGTAACATGAGTCCATGCTTGCTATGATAATCGATTAATTAGATGCTGGAAAATGAATACATGTAGTTGAATTGGTTAAGACTAGATGATGGACTGCTCAAATGGTAAATTAGAGGAATGTTGTTGATCAAATGGATTAATTCGAACATAGTACTATAATGCCCTGTTTTAATCACATTGATAGGTAAATTGGACTGACCTAGACTTGTAGAAATATGCATATATGTTAAATAATAATGTTAGAAGCATGGTCTAGGTGAATAGTGAAGCTAAAATTAAGCCTAGTGAAATCTGCCCAGAAAATCCTATTATGGACAACAATTTTGAAAATTCACTATAAATTATATGAATTGAATTAAGGGCTAAAATTTATATGAATGGATCCTTAATATGTCTATTTTCATTACAAGCAAACGAAATGGAATTCTGGATTGTAAAATGGATGTTAGAAATGAAAATCTAAGGACAGTGCAAATTGTGCAATAACGCAATTGGTCTGTCTTTAAGACAAAAACTGTATTGAGTGGCAAGGAATGAAAATGTAAGGCTTATATGGTTAGAAAGATGGCTAAGTATGCTTTCTAACGGTGTAAACAAGATGAAATTCCAACGTACGGAATGAAAGTTATGCATGTTTAAGTAAACAGTACACAAGCTGCCTAACAACAACAGTCTAGGTATTTTGGACAACTTTGTAAACAGTTTGGACAATTTGGTTACTACCCTGCTTCTGCCCAAATTGGAATGTACATATGTAAGCATGCTGTTTGATTATTGAACATGTGTATTGGGACAGTTTCAATGTACGTAAATAGTTATAAAGTAGGTTGTCTAAATGATGTCAAATGTATGCTAGAGTGTGTATGAAATCATGCATTGTTTAAATTGATTACTGAATTTGAATCTACGGTCTTGCGTGCAATGTTAGAGCAAGGAGAAAACCTTGTGGAGGAAGAAAGTAGTGGCCAAGCTATTGGCAAACACAAAGGAGTTGGATCCAAGACTAGCTAAGCTTGGAGTATAGTGAGTGTAGTTAAAATAGGGTTAGGACTTAGGTTAGAATTAAAATGTGTACATTGCTTGATTATGTTACTTGACTTGGAAATGTTGTGATTTGTTTAAACATGCTATCGATTGACTTGAAACGATTGAAGATTGAATTGTGATCTATGATTTTTCTTGTCATGCTATCTTGCTATTCAAATGATACTAGAAAATGTTTACTTGATAATTACTCGATAAGCTTACCATGCTGCTTGATTCGCTTGACAAATTGGTTACTTAACATTTGCTTGCCTTGATATTTGATTGTTATAAGTATGATGATACATGAGTTCATGATTTTTGCTTGACTTGGAATGCTATAAACCTTAATAGGGCTACTTGATTAATGGAGACATGGCATAATAATTGGCTAGAACTAGTATTACCTCACTAAGTACATATCGTACTTATCACTCTCGTTTCCCCTCATCCCAAACCATAGGTTAGGTGCTTCAAGGAGAATTACTTGATCCCGAAGTCAGATTTCTCGAGCTTGAAGTAAGACACAAGCAAAAGCATAAGTTTGAATCCATACTTGTTTGTAATGCTCCTAGTGGTTGGTGGCACCTAGTCTTGTATATAGTAAGTTAGGACATGCATTATGATTACTTGAAAGTTGTATATATGAACTTGAGTTGGCCTATAATGTTACGAAGGCTTAAATGCTAAATTTGGAGTATATAATGACATAATTCTCACGTGGATTAAATGGATTAAGCTGCGCTTATGTTATGAGTTTGAATTGAGTATGTCCCAGTCAAGTATGCTAGTCGAATGCCTTGTATGAACATATAAATGCTTGAATAAATATTATAAATAATTCATGTATACATGAACTTGAATTGCCGAATGGGTAAAGAATGAAACCATGCATGCTACTTGAAGTATGATTCGAATAAATGCTCACAAGAACTTAATTTGCTGCGAGTATATGGAAAATTAAAATGAAGTGAACACATTTTTGCCTAATGCTATACATGACATTAAGACTCGATGAATGAGGAAACTGTTTTATGATATGCTAGAACTTGCTATTGCCGAATAGGAAGGGATCAAATGTACATGCTTTGCTTGTTCACATGCCTAAATAGTAGCTAACCTTGAATGAACAATCGAAGGTAACCAATCACATGAATGACCTATAATGTCTATGAAACATGATATGCTTGCTTGAGATATGTTCGATTTCATGTACATATGATCGTGTTTAGTTAAACTTATATGAAATATTTACATGTCCTGAATGTAATGAGATTGAGTTAAAATGAAACATGCTAGTCTAGGTATGCTAATTGAAAGTTTATATGATCGCATGAATGTCGATTTGAAAATGAATAATCTAAGTGGTAACCCTAAATGAATAATAAGATAGCCATGCTTGTATACTTGATTGTGAATGCCTTGCTAGTTAAGAATGCCATTTGAATGTTATATATGCCTACATGACTAAGTAGTTATTAATCTTTGAATGTAACTTGAAAATGACTAATCAAGGGTTGACATATAATGAACAAGAATGATAAACATATCTTGCTTGTATGATCAATTGTAATTGTCTAAGTTGCTTGCTTGCTAATCACTCAACTCATCTAATAGGGATGAGTTCTTGAAAAGTTTTCAATTATTCGTGTTTCCAGTGTTCCCCGTAACGCTCGTTAGCCAATTTACTACTAAATCGGGTGGGGGTATTACATTTGTTGGTATCAGAGCATGGTTTAGTCGATTCTCGAACTAAACATGGACTCACTACATTATCATAAGTCTAGTGTGCCACCTAGGAGTTCGAGTTCTTTATCGTATTGGTAATTTGTAACCAATACAATTTGTTTTCTTTGTTTGACAAATTCAGAGTATGTGAAAATATTATGAACTTGATAACGATAGTTCTTCGTCATCGAAGAAATTCGAAGGCGAATTTCTTTTAAGGGGGGAGAATTTTAAAACCCCAAAACCCGACCTAGAATTATGTTTCAAATTTGAAAGCCAAATAATTTGTTTGAATCTATCATTAATGAATTAATTGGATGGATTAGGAGTTAAATTCAAATAAAGAAAAGATAAATAGCTATTGTTAAGAAGGACTAAAAGTAATTCATAAGAAATGTTTAAATAGTTTAAGGACCAATTCGAATTGAAGTTAAAAAAATGAGAAGGCTTATTGGAGTGATGGAATTATGAACATGCAGAGTTTTAGAGTTTGCATGTAAATTAAACTAAAGATTGGGACTTTGACACATGTCCTCACGAGATGAGGACAAGTTCTTTGTTTTTTTTTTTGCTCGGCAATTAAGATTTTATTAATTATAAAGGTTATACAAACCTTTAACCTAAGTTGTGAGCCTCATTAAAAACCTTCCTAGCCCTAAATGGACGAAAATAGTTCATCACAATTAGGTAAGAGAATAGTCAAACGAAGACAACGATTATAGAACTTCAGAAAACAACTAGCACTATTTTCACACAGCAAACACACGATTGCCTATACCTTTTTAGAATGTATCATCTCGACTTATCCGAAATCATTTATCTCCAGGTTTTAAAACAACTCTTGTCGATCCAAACAATCTTATTATAGAATGTCTACCTTTTGTTTCTAATTCTCGATTCATACGCAAACTGCGGCAATGAAACTGCATTCAATCTCTTCAAGTACGAACCACCAAACGCCACGGTCTAATTAGTGGATAACCAATCATGTTTCATGTCACTTAGGCGTCGAGAACTACGATGAGTCTCACCTTACATAACCAATCTGCTTCTATAAATACCAGCACTGGTGTTTAAATCTCCAAAATTTCCTCCTACCAAGGACGAACCTTCGAACCAAAGTATTACACACTCAGCCTAAACTAAAATAACACCTTAACAGCCTGCACCCAGCTAAGACTGCATAAACAATCTCCATTACGCCAAATCTGGTCTTTTAATTAGCAGACAAAGAAAAACAAACTCCAATGGAATTTGCCACAACAGTACGAAGATCCCTCATCATCACCCAATAGCCCTCGCACTCAAATAAATTTAACCTTCAAGCTGCAATGACAGTACCAACAACATACAAAATAAACTCATCCCAAGCAAAAAACCCAAAGACACCCTTTAATCAATTTTGTGCCGCATCATCCCTAATCGAACTCAACTCCCATCCATCACCTTTAACAATCGTTCATTAAGCCAAACGAATTCTCCAACATTAGTATCAACCATAAAATTTCAATGGAGACCAGCATCACCATACATACATGACTAGATGAATTGTAAGCCAAACCAAATGATAAATTACTCATCCAAAACACAAATAGAAAACTCACCATGGCGCTCTTGGGAGAAGAGGGAAGCCACCAATACCACGATGTTAGTTGCTGTTGCCAATAAGGTAACACGTCCACTTCTATAGCAAACCTCGTTGAAACCCCTATGAGAAGCCAATACCTAAGATCACCATTCCTAATATTGCGATTTGCCAAAATCGATTTGCGAATACTATCACCCGACCACTCGATTTCTTAATCTGTCGCACCATAGCAACTTCCACTTTCTGTTCCCAACGCAATCGTCTTAATGCTAGAGATTTTTCGTCACCCTCAAAAACCACGCAGATCCAGATTTACACCACACTCATTCCTTGCGGCAAGGTGATTTTATTGTGCCACCACCAATCTAACCGCCAAGATTTTTTACCCATGAATACTAGTCTCCTTACATCCCAAGTGAGAACTCTCATTCTCGCCGCCCCCTCTTCAATACCCCTCTACTTTTGCATCAGCAGGGCTATGTCTCTTATTGCTTGATCTTCATTGCCTAAAATTTGAATTCCCAAATTTTTGCCCACTTTTAGCGTTTTCCTAGCCTTCCGAGTTAGGCTCTCCCACCTATCCACCATATCAGATTCAGACAGTGAATGTCCTGATAGTTCCGAAGATGCGAACTCCTTTGATTTCTTCTTTTCTCTTCTGATCGCCCGTTCTTTCTTCTTTCTCTGGAGTTCAGATAAAGCAATATCCTGAAAATCACTTAAGGAACTATATCGCTTTTCTTTGTGTTTCTTCTTTGCCAACTTTGGGAAAAAAGCCCTAGCTTCCTCACCTTCTTCTAATGTAACTACTGCCACCGGTCGACCTACCTTATCACCCCAATTACTATTTGCACCATTTTGTTTATCAACAGCTGCTTCCCAAGTGGATTTACCAATACTAGCCCCCAGATGTAGGCCTATCCCTTGTATATCCTCCAATGCCCTCGTAGAACCAACTTGCTGGTCTTCCATATTGGGCTGAACCCCATCCAACTCCACCGTACATATTCTATCTTCATCACCATGGGAACCTAAACCCACATTCACCACGTCAGATCCTCTTTTTCAATATCATTTAAGGGATCAATAATATCGACATTTTGTTTTTTAATAGAATCATTTGTTTGTCGAAATAAACTTTTCACAATAGCCGCCTTTCGTCGTGCTTTAACTGCCCACCATATCTCTTTCTCCAAGATGTCTACACGCATCAAACCTCTCTGGGACACAATCATCGTTCACTTCTTTCCCAAGAAGAACAGCATTAAACCCTTCATCTTCCACTGTCGGCTGACGTTCCACTTCCACTTTCGAAGAAACACTCCGGTTTGATTCCAACAACGAATCCGATGACGCACCGTCGTTCCGAAAGCCTGTAACCTCGTTTTCTTTTGCTTCTCGGTCAGAACTTTGTATCTCAGCTGAGACATCCGAAAAACCAAGCTCTCTCACTCTAACTCTATAAATCAAATCACCCACTTCAACTTCTAATGACTCCTCAATTCTGCCTTCAAGTTCAGTGGACACCAAAACCATCCTTTGCATGATTTACATTCTCACCATAAGCCTCCACAGAGCCCCATATCTTAGCCATCCTCTTTAGAGTTTCATGGTTCCAGCAATGGAGGGGTAACCCAACAAACTCAATCCAAGTAACTCTTTCTCCTAGATTAATATTCTCTGACCAGGGTGAGACCTCCTCAAAGATCTCTCTCAAGTAGGACCAGTTAACATCCTCCAGCACGATGTACAAGTCTTCAATCGAAATTAAGAATAACTTCCCACCCATCCTCTGCACCTTTATCTCCCCTAATCCCCATTGACATAACCTGTCTTTAATGCTCCTTACACTACAAACTGTGTTCATTCTCCCTACCAAGCACCTCTTCAGCTTCCACAAGTCATCCTTCTCCACATATCCAGATATTCGTTTGCATTTACCTGCTCTCTGAGCACTCGTCTCTCCTTTCTCCTTATCTACTCCTAATACTGAACCTTTAAGGTCTTCTTTTTTGTTTTGCTCTCTCCCGATAGGACTTTTAGATCGCAGGATTTTTGACCGTGCCAGACTTACTCTCCAAAACTCTCGCCTTGCGTCAAACCTTGCTAAAGATACTGTTAATCTGCTTCCATACAAGACAAAACCATTTAATCTCTCAACGGCTCTTTCCGCATCAAACTGATTTGCAAACCGTACAAAACCGAAACGTCGTCCCCCTCTACTCCTTTTTTTTTGCTATGAACGCATCCACGACGTCGCCATGCCTCCCAAAAGCATGCCACAAACCTTGCCAATGAAGCTTTTCCGGCAGATTTTCAATGAACAAAGTGACCACCTTTCGCTGTTGACTTTCCCCCTTCCTCCCCCTCGTCTCCATTATCTTGGATGATTATAATTAGGACAAGTTCTTTGTGAGTGATGACTCACAACTTTGGAGAGGAAAGATGAAAACAATGGTATCATCTTCATCTTCCCTTAACTGAACTTGTAGAGAGAAAAAGGAGTGAGAGAAAGCTTCCTAGACCATCTTCAATATATGTTAAATTGTTGAGAATTGCTCAAATTAGCATAGGAGAAGGTAATTTCTTCACTCTTCTCCTTGATAAATCTAATTTTGCGTGTTGATTTTATAGTATCCTTGTTGTTGATTTAAATGTATACATGAAGATATGAATCTATTGTTTAAAATTAGGATGAGATTGTTGTATGTGATTAAGTATAAACATGTGGCTGGTTTGAGTGGTCTTGTGAGTAACATGAGTCCATGCTTGTTATGATAATCGATTAATTATATGCTGGAAAATGAATACATGTAGTTGAATTGGTTAAGACTAGATGACGGACTGCTTAAATGGTAAATTAGAGGAATGTTGTTGATCAAATGGATTAATTCGAACATAGTACTATAATGCTATATTTTAATCACATTGATAGCTAAATTGGACTGACCTAGACTTGTAGAATATGCATATATGTTGAATAATAATATTAGAAGCATGGTCTAGGTGAATAGTGAAGCTAAAATCAAGCCTAGTGAAATCTGCCCAGAAAATCCTATTTTGGACAGCAACTTTGAAAATTCACTATAAATTGTATGAATTGAATTAATTGCTGAAATTTATATGAATGGAGCCTTAATATGTCTATTTTCATTAGAAACAAACGAAATGGAATTTTGGATTGTAAAATAGATTTTAGAAATGAAAATCTAGGGACAGTGCAAACTGTCCAATAATACAATTGGTTTGTCTTTAAGACAAAAGCTGTATTGATTGGCAAGGAATAAAAATGTAAGGCTTATATGGTTAGAAATATGGCTAAGTAAGCTTTCTAACGGTGTAAACAAATTGAAATTCTGACGTACGGAATGAAAGTTATGCATGTTTAAGTAAATAGTACACAAGCTGCCTTGCAGCAGCAGTCTAGGTATTTTGGACAATTCTGTAAACAGTTTGGACAGTTTGTTTACTACCCTGCTTCTGCCCAAATTAGAACGTAAGTATGTAAGCATGCTTTTTGATTATTGAACATGTGTATTGGGACAATTTCAATGTATGGAAATAGTTATAAAGTAGGCTGTCTAAGTAATGTCAAATGTATGCTAGAGTATGTATGAAATCATGCATTGTTTAAATTGGTTACTGACTTTGAACCTACGGTCTTGCGTGCAATGTTAGAGCAAGGAGAAAAACTTGTGGAGCAAGAAAGGAGTGGCCAAGCTAATGGCAAAACAAATGAGTTGGATCCAAGACTAGCTAAGCTTGGAGTATAGTGAGTGCAAATAAAATAGGGTTAGGACTTAGGTCCTAACCAAAATATGTATGTATACTTTCTTGCTATTGATATTTTATGTTAATGGACTTAAATAAGCTGGATTAAGGATAAAAAAGGGAAGAAGGGTTTAAGCTAAAATCGTGAATAATAGTGACAAGGATCTTGATAAAATCGATTAAGAGAAAGTATAAACAAATGCTTGATTTCTTGCCTTGGTTGTGATTTGTTGCGCGTAATATGTGATACGCAATTGTGCAAGTATACACGTTGCAAGTTATAGTATAAAAGATATTGTCTCCATAGGGATTGGTGCCACTTCAAGAATCTAGTCTCTTGCACTGTAAAAAGTAAAAACACAAATAAAGGATTATAAGAGTTTAACTAATAACTAATCTAGAAAGCAATAAAGTAAAAGAAAAGATGAGATCAAATGAGAGAGATAGGCCAGGTTATCGTGAGTTGAGGTGTGATAGCCGATTGGATCATCTTGGTAAAAGAGTGCACGGGCAACTCAGTTGCCGTGGCAACTTGCACAACGGGGTTGCCTTGACAACTAATCGATGGTTGCCTGGGCATCTAGTTGGGTAACTACTTGGGCGTCTGGGCAGCAATCTTCAAGGTTCGACTGAGCGTTCTTCAATGGTTTCTTCTTATCCCTAAGTCGAAACTCTAGCTACTTGTGCATGCCTTGATAATACATCCCTGCGTGAATCAAGGGTGAACAACAACCAATCTTGCGCTCTTCTTAGCCATTGAAATCCTTAACTTATTCCTAAGCTGGATTAATCTTCACCATCAATAGATTGAATAAAGATCATATTCATTCGTTTCTTGAATCTAACTCTCCCGATATTAGATAAATAGATGAAATTACGAGATCCTCTCCCAATTCACTCGCAAACAAGAATAAGAACTAAGAATGAATAAACCTTGAATAGAAAAGTGCAAACTCTTATTACCTAAACAAAAACCAATAATTTCTCACAACCACAAAACACAATAACCATAGCCAAATAGATTTAGTTCATTGCTAGGTTCCAAAGAAACACAAGATAAATAATCTCTAGCATGAACTCAATCGAACAAGAAAGAAAAAGATGAAGGAGGCTTGTCGAAATCCTCTTTGCCCTAGATGCTTGTCGAAAATTCTCTCCTCTTGCCTTCCTTAGAGTTGTCGAAATTCCCCTCTCTTGCTCTCCTTGGATTGTCGAAATTCCCCTCTAATTTATAGGGCTAGGTCAAAGTACTTCTTTGAGAAGGAAGTTAAGTTGGAATTAAATTATCTTTAAAGAATATAATTCTTTATTATAATTATATTCCTACTAGAACTTCTCCTATCTTCTTAGAATTTAATTCTTCTTTAATCTCTTCATGGAAATCAAATTCCTTTGGGATTGGACTTTGCTCCACATCATCTTGGGCTTGCCTAGTCATCAATTTCGACTACCATATCACCTTTGCTCTTGTCGACAATTGCCCTGGCAACTGGCTCGGCGTCTCCTTCATGCATTGCCCTGGCAACTAGCTCGCCATCTCCTTCATGTATTGCCCTGGCAACTAGCTCTAGCCTTGCTTTGGCAAGTGATCCTGCACATACACACAAAACACACCAAAGTAGTATATTTTCCTACAAAAACTACCAAGTTATGTAATCAAGCTCAACAATGGAAGAAAACATGAATTAATGCATGAATGGCTAATTATGCAACTAATATGTGCCTTAGTTTAACAATAATATGAGTAAAAAGGGTAAGAAAAATAGTACTTTTGAACACTTATCACACCCCAAACTCGAACTATTGCTTGTCCTCAAGCAATGCAAACTAATAATTACCTGCCAAGACTTCAATTTTCACAAACTTAGCTTTGAACTTGATTTCAATTCTCTGAACCGGGGCACAAAGTATGATTGACTTCATTGGGTTCTTTTTAACATGTTTTAACTAGAGCCAGTTTTGGGCACCTCTAGTGTTTTGTTTTTAGTTTTATTAAGTTAATTTATTCGACCAGAGCCGGTTTCGGGCACCTCTAGTGATCAATTTTTTAGCACATGCTAGAGCCAATTTCGGGCACCTCTAGCATTCATCCAATTTTTATTCTAATCCCCCAATTTGTTAATTATCAACCTAAGTTCACTAGAATTCCTTAAATCAATCAAACCACAACAGTGTTTCATCAAAATTAGTTCTAAGTTTTTCCATGGTTATCCTAGAATAAAAATTCTATCAATTAAGTGCATTGGCAAAGTCATCATCGGATATTCATCAAATCTAAGCAATTCTTGTTCCAATTAAAGACTTGACAAGCAATTTATGTATCCTAAATGTAATACTTAAGATGAATGTAACTAAACAAGGTAACTACTAATAACAATCCCCCCAAACTCGAGTGAGGCATTGTCCTCAATGCATGCATTAAAGAAAAATAAAAATAACAAAAAATAAAATGCATACGAGGACTTACTCCGAGAGTTCGTCATCGTAGATGATTAGTTTCCTTTTGGTCGGTGTCTTGATTCTCTTGCTTGAACGCGATGGTTGTTTTCTTGTTGTCGGTGGTGGAATCGATCATCGTACGGGGTTGTCCTCATCGTCCTCTTTATCAGTGTCATTGGCTTTTCGCTTGGAGGATTCAATTGGTGCGGTCTTTGTTGGTGCAATGGAGGACTCGTCCGAATCTGAAAAATCAGAAAATGATTCCGTAGGAGTTGATTTGGGCATAGGTGCTTTACCTTTGGCTTTTGCAGTGGTTGCCGGGATGGCTTTAGCTTTGGTTGCCGTGGCATCTTCAGGGTTGGTTGCCGTGGCATCAGCTTGTGCGTGTAGGATGTAGGTTGTCGCGGCATCATCTGTTGCGGTTGTTGTGGCGACTGCTTCATTGGTTGCCGGGGTAAGGATCTCGACAGGAAAGATTGGAAATGGCACGCGACTGTCGGGGTACTTTTCTAGGATGACTTGGGTGATGGCATTGTTGTGCTCCTTCATGTACCGCATGAACATTAGTTGCCGGTCATCAATTTGCCTTAGGTGGCTTGCCAATCGTTGCAAGAGTGCCTCAAAGTGTCCCGGTGTTGATAGCCGGGTTGCCCGGGCGTTAGGTGCTTGGGCATTAGGGATTGCCGGGGCGGCAGGAGTTGCCGTGGCAATTGGATGCCTTGAAGAATTTCCCGGTGCCTCTCCCATTAACTTTCAGATTTGTGCTTGATTCCAACCGGATTTTGGTAGGGCCTTTTCATCGGTAGACTCACTTGGGACATGCATCTCCTTGCAAAGATTAGAAATTAAGCAAGGGAAGAAAAGAGAACCCTTATCTTTTGAGCTGCATAAAAAAATCGCATCACAAATGATTTTTCCAATGTTAATGATGCATCTCCTTGGCAACTAATCGTTGGTTGCCTGGGCAACTAGTTGGGCAACTACTTGGGCGTCTGGGCAGCAATCTTCAAGGTTCGGCAGAGCGTTCTTCAATGGTTTCTTCTTATACCTAAGTCGAAACTCTAGCTACTTGTGCATGCCTTGATAATACATCCCTGCGTGAACCAAGGGTGAACAACAATCAATCTTGCGCTCCTCTTAACTGTTGAAATTCTTAACTTATTCCTAAGCCGGATTAATCTTCACCATCAATAGATTGAATAAAGATCATATTCATTCGTTTCTTGAATCTAACTCTCCCTATATTAGATAAATAGATGAAATCATGAGATCCTCTCCCAATTCACTCGCAAACAAGAATAAGAACCAATAATGAAAAACCTTGAATAGAAAAGTGCAAACTCTTATTACCTAAACAAAAACCAATAGTTTCTCACAACCACAAAACACAATAACCATAGCCAAATAGATTTAGTTCATGGCTAGGTTCCAAAGAAACACAAGATAAATAATCCCTAGCATGAACTCAATCGAACAAGAAAGAAAAAGATGAAGAAGGAGGCTTGTCGAAATCCTCCTTGCCCTAGATGCTTGTCGAAAATTCTCTCATCTTGCCTTCCTTGGAGTTGTCAAAATTCCCCTCTCTTGCTCTCCTTGGATTGTCGAAATTCCCCTCTAATTTATAGGGCTAGGTCAAAGTCCTTCTTTGAGGAGGAAGTTAAGTTGGAATTAAATTATCTTTAAAGAATATAATTCTTTATTATAATTATATTCCTACTAGAACTTCTTCTATCTTCTTGGAATTTAATTCTTCTTTAATCTCTTCATGGAAATCAAATTCCTTTGGGATTGGACTTTGCTCCACGTCATCTTGGGCTTTCCTAGTCATCAATTTCGACTACCATATCACCTTTGCTCTTGTCGACAATTGCCCTAGCAACTGGCTCGGCGTCTCCTTCATGCATTACCCTGGCAACTAGCTCGGCATCTCCTTCATGTATTGCCCTGGCAACTAGCTCTAGCCTTGTTTTGGCAAGTGATCCTGCACATACACACAAAACACACCAAAGCAACATCTTTTCCCACAAAAACTACCAAGTTATGTAATCAAGCTCAACGATGGAAGGAAACATGGATTAATGCATGAATGGCTAATTATGCAACTAATATGAGCCTAAGTGTAACAATAATATGAGTAAAAAGGGTAAGAAAAATAGCACTTTTGAACACTTATCACACCCCCAAACTCGAACTATTGCTTGTCCTCAAGCAATGCAAACTAATAATTACCTGCCAAGACTTCAATTTTCACGAACTTAGCTTTGAACCTGATTTCAATTCTCTGAACCAGGGCACAAAGTATGATTGGCTTTTCATTTTTCGGAAAACTTAGGAATTACTCGGAATCAAACTTTAATGTATGTGTGCAAGTTGATTTTTCGGATTCTATGCAAACAATAGGTTTTCAAATTACTTCATTGGGTTCTTTTTAACATGTTTTAACTAGAGCCAGTTTTGGGCACCTCTAGTGTTTTGTTTTTAGTTTTATTAAGTTAATTTATTCAACTAGAGCCGGTTTCGGGCACCACTAGCTATCAAATTTTTTTTAACACATACTAGAGCCAGTTTCGGGCACCTCTAGTGACCAATTTTTTTAGTACATGCTAGAGCCAATTTCAGGCACCTCTAGCATTCATCCAATTTCTATTCTAATCCCCCAATTTGTTAATTATCAACCTAAGTTCACTAGAATTCCTTAAATCAATCAAACCACAACAGTGTTTCATCAAAATTAGCATCATAGTAAAATTCTAAGTTTTTCCATGGTTATCCTAGAATAAAAATTCTATCAATTAAGTGCATTTGCAAAGTCATCATCGGATATTCATCAAATCTAAGCAATTCTTGTTTCAATTAAAGGCATGACAAGCAATTTATGTATCCTAAATGTAATACTTAAGATGAATGTAACTAAACATGGTAACTACTATAACAATCCCCCCCAAACTCGAGTGAGGCATTGTCCTCAATGCATGCATTAAAGAAAAATAAAAATAACGAAAAATAAAATGCATACGAGGACTTACTCTGAGAGTTCGTCATCGTAGATGATTAGTTTCCTTTTGGTCGGTGTCTTGATTCTCTTGCTTGAACGCGATGGTTGTTTTCTTGTTGCTGGAATCGATCCTCGTACGGGGTTGTCCTCATCGTCCTCTTTATCAGTGTCATTAGCTTTTTGCTTGGAGGATTCAATTGGTGCGGTCTTTGTTGGTGCAATGGAGGACTCGTCTGAATCTGAAAAATCAGAAAATGATTCCGTAGGAGTTGATTTGGGCATAGGTGCTTTACCTTTGGCTTTTCCAGTGGTTGTCGGGATGTCTTTAGCTTTGGTTGCCGTGGCATCTTCAGGGTTGGTTGCCGTGGCATCAGCTTGTGCGTGTACGATGTAGGTTGCCGCGACATCATCTGTTGCGGTTGCCGTGGCGACTGCTTCATTGGTTGCCGGGGCAAGGATATCGGCAGGAAAGATTGGGAATGGCACGCGACTGTCCGGGTACTTTTCTAGGATGACTTGGGTGATGGCATTGTTTTGCTCCTTCATGTACCGCATGAACATTAGTTGTCGGTCTTCAATTTGCCTTAGGTGGCTTGCCAATGGTTGCAAGAGTGCTTCAAAGTGTCCCGGTGTTGATGGCCGAGTTGCTCGGGCGTTAGGTGCTTGGGCATTAGGGATTGCCGGGGCGGCAAGAGTTGTCGTGGCAATTGGATGCCTTGAAGAATTTCCCGGTGCCTCTCCCATTAGCTTTCGTATTTGTGCTTGATTCCACCCGGACTTTGGTAGGGCCTTTTCATCGGTGGACTCACTTGGGACATGCATCTCCTTGCAAAGATTAGAAATTAAGCAAGGGAAGAAAAGATAACCCTTATCTTTTGAGCTGCATACAAAAATCTCATCACAAATAATTTTTCCAATGTTAATGATGCGATTATTCAAAATAGAATGTATGAGCGAAAGACGTGGTATATCAACGGTAGTATTGTGTGTGGTGGGTATTAAAGAAGTTTTAACAAACTTATTCCATAGTTTTGCCTCGGGTTTAAGCCGAAGGCGATTTACCGTGCCCTTGTATTTACCATCGTTCCAATGAGTTCCCGGTTGAGTGAGTTCTTGAAGCACCTTGTCGAGTTGCTTGGGCGTGATTTGATCAACGAAGGCTTGATGCTCGTCCTTCTCAATGTAAAGCCCGTAAAAGGTGTTGACATTTTCGGGACTTATGAGTATGGCCTTGTCACGAACAAAAACATAAGGATTATCCGGGTTAGGTGAGTGAGCATAGAATTCTCTTACCCATGAGATGTTACCCGGTTCCGGTTGATGGCAAAAGATTTGCCACTTTTGATGTACTATCATCTCGAGGATGAATGGTTCAAGGCCGAAATCTTGATGAGAGTTGGAGTATTCAAAGCCTTGTTCTTCATGAATCTTTCGGCTTTCAAACTTGGAGTGAAATCTTTCTTGAACCACCGGGTAGCAAACTTCTTGTATCTTGGTTCTTTGGAGGAACTTGGATGAACTAAAAATTTAACTTGGGATGCCATAGATGATCTTGGTTGTGAGTTTTGTAAAAACAAATAAAAGAAAAGAAACTAAAAAGTTGCAAGATAAAAAGTAGGAATAGGTTAAGGGTGATGGGTTTTATAGACAAGATAAGTGGTAAATATGGTGGGTGGGATTAGAGGAAAACGATAAAGGGTTTTGGTTTAGGGAGAGGGTGACGGCAAATTGGGATTGATTAGGGTAAATTGGAGGCTTTATATAAGCCTTAGATTCAACCCATTAGTTTCCTCTTTATCTTGAACTTTTTTTCTACAATTTAAAGACAAATCAAAGAATGATTAAAATTAAAGATAAACTAATAAATAAAAAAATCTATCCTAAAGAATAATAATAATAATAAATAATAAAAAATAAAAATATTAATCGGAAATAAAAATAATAATAAAAAAATAAAAATAAAAATAAAAATAAATAAAAATAAAAATAAAATATCAAAGGGAGAGCATGCTCATGCATCTCCTAAGTTGACCATTTCCTTGTTACGTTCCACATGGGCACCATTGTAGTGCTTCAATCTTTGTCCATTAACTTTGAATTCATGGTTGTCAGAGATGGACTTGATTATCACGGCGCCATGGGAGAATGATTTGACAACTTCGAATGGTCCCGACCATCTTGATTTCAGCTTTCCCGGGAAAAGTTTTAGCCGAGAATTGAATAGGAGAACTAGTTGCCCTGACGTGAATTGCCGTGGCAATAGTTTCTTGTCATGCCATTGCTTTGTTTTCTCCTTGTAGATTAGTGCATTGTTATAGGCGAGTGCACGGAATTCTTCTATCTCTTTGAGGTCCAACAAATGCTTTTGTCTGGCACTTTCCCAATCCATATTCACGGTCTTGATTGCCCAGTATGCCTTATGTTCGACTTCCACCGGTAGATGGCATGTTTTGCCATAGACAAGTTGGAAGGGGGACATACCTAAGGGTGTTTTGAATGCAGTGCGATATGCCCAAAGCGCGTCATCTAGTCTTAATGACCAATCCTTCTTAGAGGGATTTACAACTTTCTCGAGTATACCCTTCAATTCCCGGTTGGAAATTTCTGCTTGCCCGTTGGTTTGTGGGTGATATGCCGTGGTGATCTTGTGTGATATGCCGAAGCGTTGCAACATCTTGGCAATTAGTCTGTTGTCAAAATGCTTGCCTTCGTCACTGATAATTGCTCTTGGTATCCCAAACCGTGTAAATATGTTTTTCTGCAAGAATCGTTGCACGGTCTTGGAATCGTTGTTGGGAACTGCAGCTGCCTCCACCCATTTAGACACGTAGTCGACGACAAGTATAATGTAGAGGTTGCCGAATGAAGATGAGAAAGGTCTCACAAAATCGATCCCCCATACATCGAACAATTCCACCTCGATGATGTTCTGGAGCGGCATCTCATGTCGTCTAGAGATATTGCCCGTCCTCTGGCAACGATCACATTGCTTGTAAAAGTCTTGGGCATCTTTGTACAATGTTGGCCAATACAACCCGGATTGCAAAACTTTGGCCGCAGTACGAGTTCCTCCAAAATGTCCTCCATAGGGTGAAGAATGGCATTGCAGAGTACATTCTGTTGCTATTCTTCAGGAACACATCGGCGTATAACCTGATCTGCACATTGTTTAAACAAAAGAGGCTCGTCCCAAAAGTAATGCTTAGCATCATGGCGGAACCGCTTCTTCCCTTGGTGAGTAATGCCATAAGGTAAAATACCACAAACAAGGAAATTAACTAAATCTACGTACCAGGGTATTGCCGAGGCATGTGCTGCCGTGGTGACTACTCCCAAAATTGTCGAGGCGTGCGCGTCAAAGGCTGCTGCGGCGTCGAGGGTTGCCGAGGCGTGTGCGTCCATGGTTGCCGAGGCGTGTGCGTCCATGGTTGCCAAGGCGTCGAGGGTTGCCGAGGCATGTGCGTCCATGGTTGCCAAGGCAACTAAAATTTGTTCATCCGGGAATGCATCGCATATCTCTAGATCCACGTTCTCCTCTCTGTTGCGTTCTAAACGTTATAAGTGATCGTCCACTTAATTTTCTGTTCCTTTCCTCTCCTTAATTTCAATATCAAATTCTTGTAAAAGTAATATCCAACGAATCAAACGAGGTTTGGCATCCTTTTTAGCAAATAGATATTTGATTGCCGAATGGTCCGTATGAACAATTACCTTTGTACCAATCAAATAGGATCGAAACTTGTCAAATGCGAAAACTACAGCTAGTAACTCTTTCTTCGTTGTTGTGTAATTCACTTGAGCACTATTAAGAGTTTTACTAGCGTAGTATATCACATGGAAGGTCTTACCTGTGCGTTGGCCTAGGACTGCTCCTACCGCGAAATCACTTGCATCACACATTAGCTCAAAAGGTAGCGTCCAATCTGGTGGAACAACAATGGGTGCCGAGGCAAGCTTTTTCTTTAGGGTTTTGAATGCTTGGGTGCAAGAATCATCAAAATCGAAGACTTTATCCTGTTCAAGCAAGTTGCACAAGGGTTTAGTGATTTTAGAAAAATTGTGAATGAACCTCCTGTAAAAACCTGCATGTCCAAGAAAACTTCGAATTCCTTTAATCGATCTTGGTGGGGGTAATCTCTCGATCACGTCCACCTTGGCTTTGTCTACCTCAATTCCCTTGGATGAAATCTTGTGGTTGAGCACTATTCCTTCATCTACCATAAAATGGCATTTCTCCCAAATTGAGGACTAAATCAGTTTCTTCACATCTTGCTAACACCCTCTCTAAATTGCCGAGACAGTTGTCGAAGTTATTACCAAAAACAGAAAAATCATCCATGAAGATCTCAAGGAAGTCTTCGACTATGTCTGAAAAGAGCGCCATCATGCATCTTTGGAAGGTTGCCGGGGCGTTACACAATCCGAACGACATCCTTCAGAAGGCATAAGTACCGTATGGGCATATGAAGGTTGTCTTTTCTTGATCTTCTGGTGCTATGGCAATTTGATTGTAACCTGAATAACCATTAAGAAAATAATAAAAGGGTTTACCTGTAAGACGGTCAAGCATTTGATCAATAAAAGGTAATGGGAAGTGATCTTTCCTAGTGGCTTTGTTTAGCTTTCGATAATCCATACAAACCCTCCAACCGGTCACAGTCCTGGTTGGAATGAGTTCATTGTTTTCATTACTTACCACCGTTACACCTCCCTTTTTCGGAACACATTGTACCGAACTTACCCATGTACTATCAGAGATAGGGTATATAATGCCGGCGTCAAGTCACTTGATGATTTCTTTCATTACAACCCCTTCCATGGCATGATTCAGTCTCCTCTGGGCCTCAATTGAAGGTTTGTGATCATCTTCCAACAAAATCTTGTGCATGTACACTACCGGGCTAATTCCCTTCAAGTCGGCAATTGTCCATCCTATTGCCTTTTTGTGTAGCTTCAACATCTTGATCAGCTTCTTTTCCTGCTCAGGCTGTAACTTAGAAGAAATAATTACAGGCAATGTATTATCGGTTCCTAAGTATGCATATTTTAGTTGCTCTGGCAATTGTTTCAACTCAAGAATCGGTGGTTGTTCAATAGAGGGTTTTTCGAGCTTACCTTCCTTACCGGAGTAATCTAGTGGTTCAAAGTATGTACCTGGTCGATTGACTAGCCAATTTGCCTCTTCTTGTTGTTCATCATCGACCGGTTCTTCATACTCCTCAGGTTCCTCTTGATCGACAATGTAGTTGCCGAGGAAACTAAATTCCTCGTCGAAGTTAAACTCTGCCGTGGCATGAAGAAGTTGGCATTCTTCTGGATCATCGGCATGCCTTAGTGTTTGGAACACATTTAGTTTAACTTGCTGGTCATTCACCCTCATTGTGAGTTCTCCCTTTTCAACATCGATCAAGGTTCTCCCTGTTGCTAGGAATGGCCTCCCGAGAATGATGGGTGCATGCTCATCTACTTTACAATCCAAAACAATAAAGTCAGCGGGAAAAATAAATTTATCAACTTTTACCAGTATGTCCTCGATTTTTCCCTCTGGATGCACATAGGATCTATCGGCTAGCTGTAGCATAACTGTTTGTAGGTCTTGCCTTCCTGATTCCTAATTTCTGAAAACCGATTTAGGCATCAAGTTTATGCTAGCCCCAAGGTCACATAATGCTTTCCCGACATAGTGATTTCCAATAGAACACGGTATTGTGAAACTTCTGGGATCCTTCAACTTGGGTGGCATACGATTGTGCTACATTGCCATGCATCCCTCTGTTGCGGCAACTGTTTCAAACTCTCCTATGCTTGTTCTCTTGGACACAATGTCTTTAAGAAACTTGGCATAGTTTGACACTTGTTCAATTGCTTCCACCAATGGAAAGTTGATGTGGACTTGCTTTAGGATATCAAGAAACTTCTTGAATTGGTATTCTTGCTTTTGTCGCTTCAACCTTTGTGGGAATGGTGGTGGAAGTCGGATATCTTTGATCCTTTCATTGGTTTGGAACCTGATTGACGGCATTGCCGGGGCAACTGGAGTTGTCGAGGCATTATCAATTGGGGTTGCCGAGGCATGCTTATCACACGTTGCCGAAGCGTCCTTATCGTCAGTTGCCGAGGCATGCTTATTGTCGGTTGCCACGGTAATTCCTGGTTCAACATCTGAGGCTTTGCCGCTAGGTTCGTCTTGATCTTTTTGTGGAGTTTTGTTTGATGAGCAGGCTTGAGCCTCTCTAAGTTGTTGGCCACTTCTAGTGGTGACTGCCTTACATTGCTCATGGCCAGTTCCTCTTGCGACTTTAGTATCGCTAGGTAAACCTCCTTGCGGTCTAGTATTCAGATTTTGAGCAAACTGTCCGACTTGATTTTCCAATGATTTGATTGTCGCCTCTTGGTTTTGCAATCTCATCTCGGTCCTGTTAATAAAAGCATCAGTTCTTTTTATGAAGTTACTATTCTCAGCCATATAAGATTCAGTTTTCATTATAAAAGCATTTAGAGAATTTTCCAAAGAACTAGATGTTATCGGTTGTTGCTGCGGCAACTGCTACCGTGGCATATTCTGCTGGAATCCCGATGCTTGTGCATTCTGATTGTTCTGGTTTAGAGCATTGTTGGGATTACTCCATGAAAAATTTGGGTGCTTCTTCCAAGCTGGATTGTATGTATTGGACATCACATTATTGTTCCGATTGTAATTCCCCACATAGAAGCTGGATTCCGGATTCTGCATACATTCAGAAGAATCATGGTTATCACCACATAACTCACAAAAAGAATCCATTACCTTGACTTCATGTGTGTTGTTTGGTTTTTGCATGTTATGGACCATCTTGGTTAAAGTGGCCAATTGTGCCAAAATTGAATCTGATGATCATAGTTCATGTATTGTGGCTTGGCGACTAACTCCTCATCTTCTAGTAGATGGGAATTGATAATCATTCTTGGCCAGCCTGTTTAAAATTTGCATTGCTTCCCCCGATGACTTATCTAGGAGTATGCCGTTTGCCGAGGCATCTAGCATCATCCTTGTTGGTGTATTCACGGCGTTGTAAAACATTGTTACTTGAGTCCACACCGGGAATCCATGTAGGGGGCATTTGTGTAAAAGTTCTCTATATCGCTCCCAAGCCTTGTACATGGATTCATCATCTGCCTGCCGAAAAGAAGTAATGTCGTTACGAAGCTTATCAGTCAAATTTGTAAGATTAAACCGAGCAAGGAAATCATGACAAAGATCGGTCCAAGATGCCATTGATCCGGCAGGAATGCTATTCAACCATGCTTTCGCCCTATCCCTCAGTGAATAGGGGAATAATCTTAATCGTAAGAAATCAGGGGTGACTCCGTGTAATTTGAACGAGTTGCAAATCTCGAGGAAAGATTTCAGATGTTGCCGTGCATCTTCAGTTGCTGAGCCGCCAAATTGACCAATTGTGTTTATCATATTAAACATTACCGGTTTTAACTCAAAGTGGTTGGCTTCAATTTTGGGTGCGACAACTCCTGGATTAAGACCATCAAGATCTTCTTCAAGATAGTCTCGAATAGTTCTGTTTCGTGCAAGAATCACTCTTCCTCCTGCTGGAACATCTTGATTCATATTGCCGTCTTGATTAGCCATTGCTACTCTTATCCTTCGTCTAAGTCTTTGTAAGGTTCGTTCGATTTCTGGATCAAAGGGATATTCTGGTGAAGTCGGTCTTGCCATGGTCATATACCAATGCAAAACCAAAGTTTGTTAGCCCATTTGAATCTTAAACAAGAAAAGTAAAAAGAAAGTGCAAGAAAATAAAAACAAAGTTGCTATTGCCAATCCCCGGCAACGGCGCCAAAAACTTGTTGCGCGTAATAAGTGCTACGCAATTGTGCAAGTATACACGTTGCAAGTTATAGTATAAAAGATATCGTCTCCACAGGGATTGGTGCCACTTCAAGAATCTAGTCTCTTGCACTGTAAAAAGTAAAAACACAAATAAAGGATTATAGGAGTTTAACTAATAACTAATCTAGAAAGCAATAAAGTAAAAGAAAAGATGAGATCAAATGAGAGAGATCGGCCAGGTTATCGTGAGTTGAGGTGTGATAGCCAATTGGATTGTCTTGGTAAAAGAGTGCACGGGCAACTTAGTTGCCGTGGCAACTTGCACAACGGGGTTGCCTTGGCAACTAATCGATGGTTGCCTGGGCAACTACTTAGGCGTCTGGGCAACCATCTTCAAGGTTCGGCAGAGCGTTCTTCAATGGTTTCTTCTTATACCTAAGTCAAAACTCTAGCTACTTGTGCATGCCTTGATAATACATCCCTGCGTGAATCAAGGGTGAACAACAACCAATCTTGCGCTCCTCTTAGTCGTTGAAATCCTTAACTTATTCCTAAGCCGGATTAATCTTCACCATCGATAGATTGAATAAAGATCATATTCATTCGTTTCTTGAATCTAACTCTCCTGATATTAGATAAATAGATGCAATCACGAGATCCTCTCCTAATTCACTCGCAAACAAGAATAAGAACCAATAATGAATAAACCTTGAATAGAAAAGTGCAAAATCTTATTACCTAAACAAAAACCAATAGTTTCTCACAACCACAAAACACAATAACCATAGCCAAATAGATTTAGTTCATGGCTAGGTTCCAAAGAAACACAAGATAAATAATCCCTAGCATGAACTCAATCGAACAAGAAAGAAAAAGATGAAGAAGGAGGCTTGTCGAAATCCTCCTTGCCCTAGATGCTTGTCGAAAATTCTCTCCTCTTGCCTTCCTTGGAGTTGTCAAAATTCCCCTCTCTTGCTCTCCTTGGATTGTCAAAATTCCCCTCTAATTTATAGGGCTAGGTCAAAGTCTTTCTTTCAGGAGGAAGTTAAGTTGGAATTAAATTATCTTTAAAGAATATAATTCTTTATTATAATTATATTCCTACTAGAACTTCTCCTATCTTCTTGGAATTTAATTCTTCTTTAATCTCTTCATTTAATCAAATTCCTTTGGGATTGGACTTTGCTCCATGTCATCTTGGGCTTTCCTAGTCATCAATTTCGACTACCATATCACCTTTGCTCTTGTCGACAATTGCCCTGGCAACTGGCTCGGCGTCTCCTTCATGCATTGCCCTGGCAACTAGCTCGGCATCTCCTTCATGTATTGCCCTGGCAACTAGCTCTAGCCTTGCTTTGGCAAGTGATCCTGCACATACACACAAAACACACCAAAACAGCATCTTTTCCCACAAAAACTACCAAGTTATGTAATCAAGCTCAACGATAGAAGGAAACATGGATTAATGCATGAATGGCTAATTATGCAACTAATATGAGCCTAAGTATAACAATAATATGAGTAAAAAGGGTAAGAAAAATAGTACTTTTGAACACTTATCATGATCCTTTCAAATGGATACTAGAATTGAATTTTGATCTTACTTGATTCATTGTATACTACTTGCAAATATGTTTTTGAATGATAGACTTGAAAAGTAATATGGTTAAGTTTGGCTTGTGAAGTATGTATAATGTTTGTACATGTTAAATGACTTGAATTGAATATGCTAAGTTTGTAGTCGAATGATTGCTAGATAGTGCTCTATGATGTAAATGCTTGATTTCTTGATACCTTGGGTGTGAACCATAGAATGCTTGCTTGAATAGATTTCTATGATGAAAATACTTGATAACATGAATTAAGTCATGAAATAAAGACCTTACTTGATACCTAAGATGGTAATGTAAATACTTGCTTGACAGATAAGAAATTGGTGATTATGGAGCTAAGGATCAAATAGCCTAAGGACTAAGTTAATCTTGACATACTTAATTAAAAAGGGTCTTGAATTACATGATGTCATGATGTAAGCATGAATTACTTGAAATAAAAAGTTAAGGCTCAACTAGCGTAAGGGATAAGCGTGATATTGATATAACTTGCTTGAATGTAATTCTCGAATATAAATTGTCTTGTCTTGAACATGAAAGCATACAACATAAGAAACAACAATAAGCTTTAAAGTATAAGAATACCCCTCTAATGAAAGTTTAAAGATTTAAAAGACTTAAATTGCTTACAATGGAAGTCCTTGGATACAATGGTATGATGCATGGTATACTTGGGACTACGATCCATGAGCCACGGCTCAGGGGGATGCCCAATTACATGAAATATGTTATTGGCGACAGTTGGAGGTAACGAGAGAGTTGTACGGAGATTAGCGACAGTTTGGTTGGATAGTGAGAAGTATAGGATTACATGTTTCTGATATTAGACATTGCTATGTGCTTTGAGTTAAGTATCTCTTGGACCTTTATGGTCAAACATAGACCAATGTTATTCATGACCAGTTGTGATCCAAGGCACATGTTAAAAAGATATGAACCTTATTGAGAAATTGAATAAGAAATTCAAAAGAAAATCTTGAATACTTGAATTATATCTTGAAAAACTTAAATGACTTGACAAGAAGTCTTGAACAGTTGAATCACTTGACATGAATCCTTGAAATACTCGAATTGCTGGACATTTAATGCTTGATTCTTGACATGAAACTATTAAAATGGTAATTGCCTATGCTTGGACCTTGTATTGTATGATTTGCTACTTGGAATGGCTTATGGTCTCACTTGAGCTAATGTTTACTTGATTGGTTTGATTGAATTACTTGACATGTAAACTTGCTACTTGGATTACTTGACATGTATTCTTGAAATGGAAAACATGTAAACTTGAACTATTTGCTACTTGACTTGTATACTTGAACTTCTTGCTACATGATTATCATTTGAAATAGATCTTGATCGTACTTGAATTCATGAGTACTATTTGTAAACTTGTCTTGAATGAAAAGCTTGAAATGCATATGGTTATACTTGACTTGATAAAAATGTGTATTGCTTGAGTGTTGTTGCCATGTACACCTTGTACATGAAAATATGAGCTGTCTTGAAATGTTAAAATGTATAAGAATACTATATAGACTGTTTTGTCAATGTGTGATCAAGTTATGAGCTGTCTTGAAATGTTAAAATGTATAAACATGTAAAATGGACATATTTGAATAAATTAGAGTTCATCATGGACTGTTTTGCTTGTATATGTATATATATGTATTTAATGGAATCTACTTACGTTGTTGCCATATATTGCTTACCTATGATTAAAATGGATTGTTTAAGTATGCTAAGGGAACATACATACCTTACAACCATGCTAGGTGACAATAGGTGTAAAATGAGGTTGTTTTACATGTATGATTGTATGATTGTAAATGTTGCCATGTTAGGTGACAATAGGTGTAAAATGGGGGTTGTTTTACATGTACGAAGAAAATATGAATTATGTTCTTACTTGAATGAATGGGTATTACTTGTAAACATAACCTGAATGACAAGCTTGAAAAGAAAAATGGTTATACTTGACTTGAGATGTATGTATATTGCCTGAATATAAACTTGACTGGAATTAAAATGTGTATATTGCTTGATTATGTTACTCGACTTGGAAATGTTGTGATTTGTTTAAACATGCTATCGATTGACTTGAAATGATTGAAGATTGAATTATGATCTATGATTTTGCTTGTCATGTTATCTTGTTATTCGAATGATACTAGAAATGTTTACTTGATAATTACTCGATAAGCTTACCATGTTGCTTGATTCGCTTGACAAATTGGTTACTAAACATTTGCTTGCCTTGATATTTGATTGCCATAAGTATGATGATACATGAGTTCATGATTTTTGCTTGATTAGGAATGCTATAAACCTTAATAGGGCTACTTGATTAATGGAGACATAGCATAATAATTGGTTAGAACTAATACTACATAACTAAGTACATATCGTCCTTATCACTCTCGTTTCCTCTCTTCCCAAACCATAGGTTAGGTGCTTCAAGGCAAATTACTTGATCCCGAAGTCATATTTCTTGAGCTAGAAGTAAGACACAAGCGAAAGCATAAGTTTGAATCCATACTTGTTTGTAATGCTCCTAGTGGTTGGTGGCACCTAGTCTTGTATATAGTAAGCTAGGACATGCATTATGATTACTTGAAAGTTGTATATATGAACTTGAGTTGGCCTATAATGTTACAGAGGCTTAAATGCTAAATTTGGAGTATGTAATGGCATAATTCTCATGTGGATTAAATGGATTAAGCTGCACTTATGTTATGAGTTTGAATTGAGTATGTCCTAGTCAAGTATTCTAGTCAAATGCCTTGTATGAACATATAAATGCTTGAATAAATATTATAAATAATTCATGTATACATGAACTTGAATTGCCGAATGGGTAAATAATGAAACCATGCATGCTACTTGAAGTATGATTCGAATAAATGCTCACAAGAATTTGATTTGCTGTGAGTATATGGAAAATTAAAATGAAATGAACACATTTTTTCCTAATGCTATACATGACATTAAGACTCGATGAATGAGGAAACTGTTTTATGATATGCTAGACATGCTATGGCCGAATAGGAAGGGTTCAAATGTACATGCTTTGCTTGTTCATATGCTTAAATAGTAGCTAGCCTTGAATGAACAATTGAAGGTAACCAATCACATGAATGACCAATAATGTCTATGAAACATGATATGCTTGCGTGAGATATGTTCAATTTCATGTACATATGATCGTGTTTAGTTAAACTTACATGAAATATTTACATGTCTTGAATGTAATGAGATTGAGTTAAAATGAAACATACTAGTTTAGGTATGCTAATTGAAAGCTTTATATGATCGCATGAATGTCGATTTTAAAATGAATAATCTAAGTGGTAACCCTAAATGAATAATAAGATGGCCATGCTTGTATACTTGATTGTTAATTCCTTGCTAGTTAAGAATGCCATTTGAATGTTATATATGCCTACATGACTAAGTAGTTATTAATCTTTGAATGTAACTTGAAAATGACTAATCAGGGATTGGAATATAATGAACAAGAATGATAAACATATCTTGCTTGTATGATCAATTGTAATTGTCTAAGTTGCTTGCTTACTAATCACTCAACTCATCTAACAAGGACGATTTCTTGAAAAGTTTTAAATTATTCATGTTTCTAGTGTTCCCCGTAACGCTCCTCAGCCGATTTACTACTAAACCGAGTGGGGGTGCTACATTTGTTGGTATTAGAGCATGGTTTAGTCGATTCTCAGACTAAACATGGACTCACTACATTGTCATAAGTTTAGTGTGCCACCTAGGAGTTCGAGTTCTTGATCGTATTGGTAGTTTGTAACCAATACAATTTGTTTTCTTTGTTTGACAAATTTAGAGTATGTAAAAATATTCTGAACTTGATAATGATAGTTCTTCGTCATCGAAGAAATTTGAAGGAGAATTTATTTTAAGGGGGGAGAATTGTAATACCCCAAAACCAAGCCTAGAATTATGATCCAAATTCGAAAGCCAAATAATTTGTTTGAATCTATCATTAATGAATTAATTGGATGGATTAGGAGTTAAATTCAAATAAAGAAAAGATAAATAGCTATTGTTAAGAAGGACTAAAATGAATTCATAAGAAATGTTTAATTAGTTTAAGGACCAATTCGAATTGAAGTTAAAAAAATGAGAAGGTTTATTGGAGTGATGGAATTATGAACATGCAAAGTTTTAGAGTTTGCATGTAAATTAAACTAAAGATTGGGACTTTGACACATGTCCTCACGAAATGAGAACAAGTTCTTTGTGAGTGATGACTCACAACTTTGGAGAGGAAAGATGAAAACAATGGTATCATCTTCATCTTCCCTTAACCGAACTTGTAGAGAGAAAAAGGAGTAAGAGAAAGCTTCGTAGACCATCTTCAATCTATGTTAAATTGTTGAGTATTGCTCAAATTAGCATAGGAGAAGGTAATTTCTTCACTCTTCTCCTTGATAAATCTAATTTTGCATGTTGATTTTATAGTATCCTTGTTGTTGATTTAAATGTATACATGCAGATATGAATCTATTGTTTAAAATTAGGATGAGATTGTTGTATGCGATTAACTATAAACATGTGGCTAGTTCGAGTGGTCTTGTGAGTAACATGAGTCCTTGCTTGCTATGATAATCGATTAATTAGATGCTGGAAAATGAATACATGCTCAAATGGTAAATTAGAGGAATGTTATTGATCAAATGGATTAATTCGAACATAGTACTATAATGCCCTGTTTTAATCACATTGTTAGTTAAATTGGACTGACCTAGACTTGTAGGAATATGCATATATGTTGAATAATAATGTTAGAAGCATGGTCTAGGTGAATAGTGAAGCTAAGATCAAGCCTATTGAAATCTGCCCAGAAATCCTATTTTGGTAGCAACTTTGAAAATTCACTATAAATTGTATGAATTGAATTAAGTGCTGAAATTTTATATGTATGGAGCCTTAATATGTCTATTTTCATTACAAACAAACGAAATGGAATTCTGGATTGTAAAATGGATTTTAGAAATAAAAATCTAGGGACAGTGAAAGCTGTCTAATAATGCAATTGGTCTAATAAAAATCTAGGGACAGTGAATTGATTGGAAAGGAATTAAATTGTAAGGCTTATATGGTTAGAAAGATGGCTAAGTAAGCTTTCTAACGGTGTAAAAAATTGAAATTCCAACGTACGGAATGAAAGTTATGCATGTTTAAGTAAACAGTACACAAGCTGCATGGCAGCAGCAATCTAGGTATTTTGGACAGTTTTGTAAACAGTTTGGACAGTTTGGTTACTACCCTGCTTCTACCCAAATTGGAATGTACATATGTAAGCATGTTGTTTGATTATTGAACATGTGTATTGGGACAGTTTCAATGTATGGAAATAGTTATAAAGTAGGTAGTCTAAATGATGTCAAATGTATGCTAGAGTGTGTATGAAATCATGCATTGTTTAAATTGGTTATTGTCTTTGAATCTACGGTCTTGCGTGCAATGTTAGAGCAAGGAGAAAACCTTGTGGAGAAAGAAAGGAGTGGCCAAGCTGATGGCAAACACAAAGGAGTTGGATCCAAGACTAGCTAAGCTTGGAGTATAGTGAGTGTAGTTAAAATAGGGTTATGACTTAGGTCCTAACCAAAATATGCATGTCTACTTTCTTGCTATTGATATATTATGTTAATGGACTTAAATAAGATGGATTAAGGATAAAAAAAGGGAAGAAGGGTTTAAGCTAAAATCATGAATAATAGTGACATGGATCTTGATAAATCGATTAAAAGAAAGTATAAACAAATGCTTGATTTCTTGCCTTGGCTGTGATCCCTTCAAATGGTTACTAGAATTGAATTTTTACCTTACTTGATTCATTGTATACTACTTGCAAATATGTTTTGAATGATAGACTTGAAAAGTAATGTGGTTAAGTTTGGCTTGTGAAGTATGTATAATGTTTGTACATGTTAAATGACTTGAATTGAGTATGCTAAGCTTGTAGGTCGAGTGCTTGCTTGATAGTGCTCTACGATGTAAATGCTTGATTTCTTGATACCTTGGGTGTGAACCACCGAATGCTTGCTTGTATGGATTTCTATGATGAAAATACTTGATAACATGAATTAAGTCATGAAATAAAGACCTTACTTGATACCTAAGGTGGTAATGTAAATACTTGCTTGAAAGATAAGAAATTGGTGATTGTGGAGCTAAGGCTCTAATAGCCTAAGGGCTAAGTTAATCTTGACATACTTAATTGAAAAGGGTCTTGAATTACATGATGTCATGATATAAGCATGAATTACTTGACATAAAAAGCTAAGGCTCAACTAGCCTAAGGGCTAAGTGTGATATTGCTATAACTTGCATAAATGTAATTCTCGAATATGAATTGCCCCGTCTTGAACATGAAAGCATAAAACATAAGAAACAACAACAAGATTTAAATTATAAGAATACCCCTCTAATGAAAGTTTAAAGATTTAAAAGACTTAAATTGCCTACAATGGAAGTCCTGGGATACAATGGTATGATGCATGGTATACTTGGGACTACTGTCCATGAGCCACGGCTCAGGGGGACGCCCCATTACATGAAATATGTTATTGGCGACAGTTGGAGGTAACAAGGGAGTTGTACGGAGATTGGCGACAGTTTGGTTGGATAGTGAGAAGTATAGGATTACATGTTTCCAGTATTAGCCATTGTTATGTGTTTTGAGCTAAGTATCTCTTGGACCTTTATGGTCAAACACGGACCAATGTTATTCATGACCAATTGTGATCCAAGGCAAACATGTTAAAAAGATATGAACCTTATTGAGAAATTGAATAAGAAATTCAAATGAAAATTTTGAATACTTGAATTATATCTTGAAATACTTAAATGACTTGACAAGAAATCTTGAACAGTTGAATCACTTGACATGAATCCTTGAAATACTCGAATTGCTTGACATGTAATGCTTGATTCTTGACATGAAACTCTTGAAATGATAATTGCCTATGCTTGGACTTTGTATTGTATGGTTTACTACTTGGAATGGCTTCTGGTATCACTTGAGCTAATGTTTACTTGATTGGTTTGATTGAATTACTTGACATGTAAACTTGCTACTTGGATTACTTGACATGTATTCTTGAAATGACAAACATGTAAGCTTGAACTATTTGCTACTTGACTTGTATACTTGAACTTCTTGCTACATGATTATTATTTGAAATATATTTTGGTCTTACTTGAATTCAAGAGTACTATTTGTAAACTTGTCTTGAATGAAAAGCTTGAAATGCATTATGGTTATACTTGACTTGATAAAAGTGTGTATTGCTTGAGTGTTGCTGCCATGTACACCTTATACATGAAAATATGGACTGTTTTATGTGCTAACATGTAAAACATGAGTGTTGCTGTCATATATACCTTGTACATGAAAATATGAGCTGTCTTGAAATGTTAAAATGTATAAGAATACTATATAGACTGTTTTGTCAACGTGTGATCAAATTATGAGCTGTCTTGAAATGTTAAAATGTATAAACATGTAAAATGAACATATTTGAATAAATTAGAGGTCATCGTGGACTGTTTTGCTTGATATATATATATATATATATATGTATTTAATGGAATCTACATACCTTGATGCCATGTATTGCTTACCTGTGATTAAAATTGATTGTTTAAGTATGCTAACGGAACATACATACCTTACTTCCATGCTAGGTGACAATAGGTGTAAAATGAGGTTGTTTTACAAGTATGAGTGTATGATTGTAAATGCTGCCATGTTAGGTGACAATAGGTGTAAAATGGGGCTGTTTTACATGTGCGAAGAAAATATGAATTCTGTTCTTACTTGAATGAATGGATATTACTTGTAATCATAGCTTGAATGACAAGCTTGAAAAGAAAAGTGGTTATACTTGACTTGAGATGTATGTATATTGCCTAAATATGAACTTGACTGGAATTAAAATGTGTATATTGCTTGATTATGTTACTTGACTTGGAAATGTTGTGATTTGTTTAAACATGCTATCGATTGACTTGAAATGATTGAAGATTGAATTGTGATCTATGATTTTGCTTGTCATGCTATCTTGCTATTCGAATGACACTAGAAAATGTTTACTTGATAATTACTCGATAAGCTTACCATGCTGCTTGATTCACTTGACAAATTGGTTACTAAACATTTGCTTGCCTTGATATTTGATTGCCATAAGTATGATGATACATGAGTTCATGAGTTTTGCTTGACTAGGAATGCTCTAAACCTTAATAGGGCTACTTGATTAATGGAGACATAGCATAATAATTGGTTAGAACTAATACTACATAACTAAGTACATATCGTCCTTATCACTCTCGTTTCCTCTCTTCCCAAACCATAGGTTAGGTGCTTCAAGGCGAATTACTTGATCCCGAAGTCAGATTTCTCGAGCTTGAAGTAAAACACAAGCGAAAGCATAAGTTTGAATCCATACTTGTTTGTAATGCTCCTAGTGGTTGGTGGCACCTAGTCTTGTATATAGTAAGCTAGGACATGCATTATGATTACTTGAAAGTTGTATATATGAACTTGAGTTGGCCTATAATGTTACGAAGGCTTAAATGCTAGATTTGGAGTATCTAATGACATAATTCTCATGTGGATTAAATGGATTAAGCTGCGCTTATGTATGAGTTTGAATTTAGTATGTCCTAGTCAAGTATGCTAGTCAAATGCCATGTACAAACATATAAATGCTTGAATAAATATTATAAATAATTCATGTATACATGAACTTGAATTTCCAAATGGTTAAAGAATGAAACCATGCATGCTACTTGAAGTATGATTCGAATAAATGCTCACATGAACTTGATTTGCTGCGAGTATATGGAAAATTAAAATGAAATGAACATATTTTTGCCTAATGCTATACATGACATTAAGACTCGATGAATGAGGAAACTGTTTTATGATATGCTAGAACTTGAGAAAGGGATCAAATGTACATGCTTTGCTTGTTCACATGCCTAAATAGTAGCTAACCTTGAATGAACAATTGAAGGTAACTAATCACATGAATGACCTATAATGTCTATGAAACATGATATGCTTGCTTAAGATATGTTCGATTTCATGTACATATGATCGTGTTTAGTTAAACTTACATGAAATATTTACATGTTCTGAATGTAATGAGATTGATTTAAAATGAAACATGCTAGTCTAGGTATGCTAATTGAAAGCTTTATATGATCGCATGAATTTCGATTTGAAAATGAATAATCTAAGTGGTAACCCTAAATGAATAATAAGATGGCCATGCTTGTATACTTAATTGTGAATGCCTTGCTAGTTAAGAATGCCATTTGAATGTTATATATGCCTACATGACTAAGCATCCATTAATCTTTGAATGTAACTTGAAAATGACTAATCAGGGGTTGGCATATAATGGACAAGAATGATAAACATATCTTGCTTGTATGATCAATTGTAATTGTCTAAGTTGCTTGCTAATCACTCAACTCATCTAATAGGGATGAGTTCTTGAAAAGTTTTAAATTATTCGTGTTTCCAGTGTTCCCCGTAACGCTCCTCGGTTGATTTACTACTAATGTTGTAGGTGATGCCTTGAGTTGGAAGGTTGCATTAGAGTTAAGGGAAATGTTTGCTTGGTTAAGTATAACACGAGATGGTGGTGTGGTGGCTGAGTTAGAAGTGAAACCATCGTTTTTGCAGTTGATCAAGGAGAAACAACAGTATCATGATTCTTTGGTACCGCATGTTAAGGATATTATGGATGGCAACCAGACGAATTTTGTTTCAATTATGAAGGTGTTTTGTGCTTTAAGAGTCGAGTAGTTGTGTCAAAAGATGAAGAATTAAGGCACACTATTTTGACTAAAGCGCATTCGAGTCCTTTTGCTATGCACTCGAGAAGTACAAAGATTTATCAAGATTTGAAGAAAGAATATTTTTGGGTTGGTTTGAAGAAGGATGTGGTAGATTTTGTTGCTCGTTGTATCGTATGTCAACGTGTTAAGGTTGAGCATCAGTTTCCTTCTGGGTTGTTACAGCCGTTGAAGATTCCAGAATGGAAGTATGAGAGAATTACCATGGATTTTGTATCCGGTTTGCCTTTGACTCCATCAAAGAAGAATTTCGTGTGGGTGATATGGTGGAGGATATGTTATGGTGTTGCATCATTGATTTTCAAGGAACGTGGGAGAAGCAGCTACCGTTATTGGAGTTTGCCTATAACAATAGTTATTAGGCTAGTATTCAAATGGCTCCGTATAAAGCTTTGTATGGTAGGAGGTGTCGCATGCCACTTTGTTGGGCTGAGGCGGGTGAGAAGTATATTTCCCCGCCTGATGTGCTAAAAGACACTAATGAAAAGGTGAAGCTTATTTGTGACCGATTGAAAGTGGCTTCGGATCGGCAAAAGTCTTATGCTAACTTGAAGCGCCGTGAGATTGAGTTTGCTGTGGGAGATAGGGTGTTTCTTAAGGTTTCTCCTTGGAAGAAGGTAATAAGGTTTAGACGTAAGGGTAAGTTGAGTCCAAGGTTTATTGGGCCTTATGAGGTGTTGGAGCGTGTTGGTCCAATTGCTTATAGGTTGAGGTTACCTACAGAGTTGGAGAAGATACATGATGTTTTCCATGTATTGATGCTTTGAAGGTATAGATCAGACCCATTGCATGTGATGCCAGTTGAGGAGATTGAGTTGAATCTGGATTTGACCTATGATGATGAGCCGATGAAATTTCTGGATTCTAGCAGCAAGGTTCTTCATGGAAAGACCATACAGTTGGTAAAGGTGTTGTGGCGACATCGTAGTGTAGAGGAAGCCACATAGGAAAGTAAGGAGGACATGAAGAAGCAGTTTCCTTACCTTTTTCCGTCAGGTAAATTTTGTGGATGGAATTTTTTAAGAGGGGGGAGTTGTAATGCCCCAAATTTGGGCCTAGATGTTAGCTAGGTTGATAAGACGGTTCAGGGGAACCAAATTAGGCAGTTCAAGTTAGTTTCGAGAGTTAATCCTTAATAAATAGGTTTTGGTTAAAATAAAATATGAAAAAATGTTAGAAAATATTTAATTAATATTCTAAGGGTTTTGGAAAACTCAATTTGAAGAAATAAAATCGGATTCTGGGACATTTTGGTCTGGTGACAAAAATGTAAAGTTTCTAAAACTGTTTTGGCGACTAAATCGTAAAACGGTCAGAACTTAGAATCTTTAAGGAGTTAATTTACCAAAGTTTTTAATCAGATTTTACCCTTAATTTAGGATATTTTTAAATGGTTATTATATAAAAATAAAATAGATTGGATTTAAAAGATTTTAAAGAGCCAATTTCATTTTCTTACGTAACTACTTTTGTTCTCAACTTTTCTCTCAACTTTCTCAGTAGACAAACTATCCATTTTGCTCCAAAATCCTCAGGAATCATTCCTTTTTTATTTCCTTTTGATTTCCTAATTGATTCTTTTGATTTCTACACCAAATCTTAATTGCTTTCTTGAAGATTTCACACAAATCTTGCCAATTAAGGGAGAAATCAGCAATTAGAGGTTGTTTTCATTTCTCTCCTTTAATTAAAGGTTCTTTATTGAAATTCCCAAGTTCTTGATCCTTTACAACTAATTTTTGTTATGTATTTATGATTAAATCATGATTATAATGTTGTAATTGAGTTTTGATGAAAAAATTGATGAATCTTGATATGGATATGGTTTTATGTTGATTCTAATTGATTTAGATCACATTTGAAACATGTTTTAATGTTAAAAGAAGAGATTAATAAAAAGAATCCCGAAACTAAGTGAATTGCTAAATTTCTAGGTTGTTTATAGCTAGATTTTTAGGTGATCTTGATGTTGGAAGGTTGCTGGAGATATAAGGATGTTATATTGTTTTTTTGGATGTTAATTGATGATGTTAAGATGTTAAAATCAATAGGTTATGACTGGGATTTGTCTAGGTTGAGTTTGGTGATGTTTTCAGTTGTTTTATGGTAGCGTTTGATGGTTTTTGGGTGAGTCGAAGTGGAGAGTAGGTGTTGTTGTGTTTAGAGATGCATGGAAATGCATTAATCCTCTATTTTTGGGTGAGTAAAATAATGGAGATGGATCTTCATCATTTGGAGAGGTTGCGGAGGCTTCAGAAGCTTGATTTTCGCAACGACAAGTGGAGCATTGTGTTGTTGGTGAGTAGAAAAGTGGTTTATTGCTTTTAAAAGGTTTGAAAGAGATTTTGGGAACTTAGATTAAGTTTGAAACACTTTTCTAAACTCGTAAGTAAGTATCGGATGTTCTCGCTCTTGTTTTCGGTTTTGCAAAATACAATGTCACTCACATGTTTATGATTTTGATTACCGACTGTTATATGCATGTTTTAGAAATGAAAGATGTTGCAAATGATCATATGTGTTGATTATTGAGTATGGCAAATGGTTTATGAAAAGTGTTTTGAGAATACTAAAATACATGGTTTAATGTATTGGAAATCGGTTTGATTTTATGCATATGTAAAACAGTGAGACAATGTGGTTATATAGAGTATATTGGCAAGTGGCTGAGATTAAACGTTATCAGATATAGTTAGCTAGCCATAGGGTTTAAAGTGCACTATAATAAGTCGCCTCATGAGTGTCGAGGGGTCAAGAGTGTGCCATGCTCCACCATGAGAACCGTAGCGGTCGAGAGGTCAAGAGTGTGCCAATTCTCCTTCTAGTGGATTATATATCATAACCGTTAAGGGGTAGTAGTACCATTCTCCTGTTTGAGGATGTATGTGAAGTGGTCGAAGGAACCAATTGAGAAATCCGTGTATCCGATGTGTTTTCATAAAATAGAATGGAATTGGTTTTGGGTCACTTGAATGCCAATATATTATATAATGTATTATGAGAAATGGAATATGTTTTGTATAATAAGGGTTATACATGAAATGCTCTTTAAGCTTGCTATTTTGAGATTTTAGCATGTGAAAGCTTAAATTGAGGTTTGTGCTAGAAATCCATGATACATGAGTTGCAATTGTTTAAAAGTGCATATTTGTAAAGATTACAGAAGCATAAGATGTTTTGGCATGAGTTACTTTGCATATTTGAAAGCAAAATGGTTTTTAAATGCATTGATGAGTATTTTTTAGATTCTCTCACTAAGCTTATAAAGTTACACTCATTTCTCATCAATGCAGAGAAGTAAGCATTTTTGGACAGCAAGCAAGCAAGAAGTAATCCAAGGGGGAGGCTATTTCAAGTATGGTTTTATAAATACTTTGTAGTGACAAGAGGCAATGTGACCAAGTTGTAATTGGGAGGGTTGTTTTGGTTACTCCTTGTTTGTACAAGTTTCATTTGATGTTTTGGACTTGTTTGAGGTTTTAAGACTTGCTTTGAGGGGTTGGGACATGTTTTGCATGCTTGGGTAGAGACCATGCGTATAGGATCTTGATTGAATTTGCTACGGTTTGAATAATTCTCTATCATGCCTAAATGATTGTGGAACTGTTTCATGGGATGTTATATGATGGTTGTAAAGTGTTTGGAGTATGTTAGATTGAGCCAAAGTGTCATATGTTCGACCTAGAGGTCATTATAGGCTAGTTTGTACCGTTACGGGTCCCCAGGGATAGGTACGCGGGGTCTGTCTCAGCTCAAATCTGTGCAAAAATGCACAGGCGTATCGGTATGTCTAGCACCGTATCGGTACGTATAGCTGGAAATTAAGCCTGGTGTCGGTACACGGGCAACCATATCGGTACACCTTTTAGTCACTAGAATTCCCTATTTTTGATATCAAACAACCATATCGGTACACTTGGGGATCGTACCGATACGCTTTTGTAATTTAACTTGTATCGATACGGGAAGGTAGTGTATCGGTACGCAGGTCATTATTTATGGTAAAATGCTTTCTGAAGTTTGAATCTTTTCAATTTAGTCCCTATTTCTTGATCATACAATTAAATAAGTTTGGATTACTATTTTAAGTTGAAATTTAACTGGTATGCATGAAACCTGACTAATTAAGGATTGGTAACTTTGGATTTAAGTATGTCCTCATAATTTTTAGAAATTTCAATTTGGTCCTTGAAGTACAATCTTGTTCAATTATATGTCAATTCGACGCCTGATTAAGTTGTAAATTACACCACTGCCAGTATGATCAACTTATGACTTAATTATGTATTTAGATAAGATAAAAGAAAAAAATGGACTGTTTCTCAAGTAACTCGTTCGAGTTTGTCTAGGCAAACCCAATGTAGCTCACTCGATTCAGTCTGGCGGCTAGGCTGGGTCAAGTGGGTTACATGGTGATCTTTGAAAAATCCCAAATAAATCTTCTATAGAACCCAACATGTCCTAAAAATCTACAGACACACTTCACATTTTTTGGTGGCGACAATTTTTCAATCACATCCACTTTGGCTCTATCAACCTCAATTCTGGCTTTCGATATTTTATGGCCCAACACAATCCCCTCAGTGACCATGAAATGACATTTTTCCCAATTTAGAACTAGATTAGTGTCTTCACATTGCTGCAATAATTTCTCCAGATTGTTGACGTAATGGTCAAAGTTATTCCCATAGACCGAAAAATCATCCATAAAGATTTCAAGGGGATTATCAATCATATCTGAAAATATTACCATCATGCACATTTGAAATATGGCTGGTGCATTACAAAGACCAAACGACATATGACAAAAAGCAAATGTCCCGAATGGGCATGTAAAAGTAGTCTTCTGCTGGTCTTCGGGTGCAATAGCAATTTGATTGTTGCCAGAATACCTATGTAGAAACCAGTAATATTCCTTGCCCGCAAGTCTATCTAGCATTTGATCAATGAAAGGAAGAGGGAAATAATCTTCCCTTGTGGATGCATTAAGTCGCCTATAGTCCATACAAATACGCTGACCCGTAGGAATGCGAGTAGGAATTAATTCATCAACATCATTACGGACTACAGTGATGCTATCACATCAAGGACTCTGCACGACTTTTTTCTAGCAAACAAAAACAATGTAGTCACCACAATCTTTTTTCGAGGTGTGATTAGATCACCTAAAACCGAGTCATTTTAATAAAACCATTTTATTTTATTAAAACGACAATTTTGGTCAACAAAAACACAAAAAGGTGTTTCAGTGTCGATTAAGCGTGGGGAAGGGTGAGCACCCCCACAATGCCCCAAAATTGGTACCTAGCTGATTACAAGTTGTCTTACTGCCGAAATTTGCAAGTTCGTGTAACATTTAATTGATTTTCCATTTATGAATATGAATTTATTTTAACTGCCTCACCATCCGGGAAATAAACAATAATCACCGCCAACATCTTTGGCACTAACCTGTTACCCCATTTTGGTGAGACACCTCATTGCAAATTATATATCCCTTTATTAAACATGGCATCAAGGAAACAAATTTATTTAAATTAGGGGTTAAAGTTTTTATTACTATTCTATGTCAATTATTAGACTTAATTAATATTTAACTTAAAAGTCTTGGTGAATTTTATTTACAGGGTTCAAGTTTGGTTAAGTGTTAATTTATTAATTTTACATTAAAGAAAAGATTATTCTATTAAGATCAAATTTAATGGCTCTAAACTAAATCAAGGATTAAATTAAAGAACCTAATCCTAGGGGTTTTCGTCTAACCTAAAGGTTTGATTAAAAGACTAGCATTTTAAATTTTTTAGGAAAATGAATTGAATTAACAAGACACATGAAAATTAATAGCAGTACCAATTTAAATTTGAAAAATAAATAAATAAAAAATTTAAGAAAATTATTAAAAAAGGGATAAATGAGACAATTTTAAGGAAATGTGTATCCTTCCCTAAATAAGTTCAACACGATGTGCGAGCCGAATTTTTAAGAAAATGTGAATTAAAACTTAGTTAAAATAATAATAAAAACGAGATCTTATCTTAAAAGAATTCAATTAAAATAAAGAAAAATTCAAATTAAATGATAAACTTAAAAAACGGTGACCAAATTGAGGAAATACTAAAATCAAAGCCAAATCTTGCGAAAACAATGACCATTTTGAATAGACAGAAACCAGGTAACTCGCAGAGCAAAAATAAGTGGGGCGAAGGTATTTAATGAGTGTAAATTACCCATTTTGTTTTAAAACATGTGGGGTATAAAACCCACTTTCATAAACACTTCTCTATTTTTCCTTTTCAAAAAATTAGAATCAAACACCCATAATCTTTTTTCTATCAAGAACTTCAAAGTTTTCTTCAAGGGATGAAGAACTCGGTGGCGATCCACCATGCCGGCCACCTTCGACCAACGTCAGCCGCCGTACACTGACGGTGGATCGTCCCCAAAAATCCCTTTTTAAAACAAAAGATTTCGAGAGCCCTCCTTTTTAAACCTTGATCCAAATCCCTCTTTCAAAATACCAAAATAATAAAAAAAAAAGAACAAGTTTAAAAATTTTCAAATTCCACCCCTTAAAATTCTAGAATTTGACCCCATTTATTCGAATCCCGGCGGCGGCAGCAACGGTTCAAGATATATGCAAGGTAACAATTATCCCTTTCTCTTACTTGATATATTCAAAATAAAAAAAGAAATAAATAAAAAGGATGAATATAATATTCAGAAAAAGCTTTACTTGACTATGTTATTCTGGTAAAAATCGTTTAAAAATTACATTGGAATGCTAGGCTTATATAGCTGATTACATGCCTACTTTACAAAGGCAATCGGAATAAAGAAATCCCCAAAATCTGGTGGATTTATATCCAACTTTGCTTCGATTCTAATTTCCCTATTCGATTTGATTCTGATTTGGAGTTTTAATCTTTTCCCCTTTCCTCTTTATTTCTAATTTGCATAGATTTTGGGCTTTCCCTTGATTTTCTCCATATCGAATAATGAATAACCAACTTCTTTCCCTTTTTGTTGCTGCAGGGAATTCGACTGATGAGGGGTGTTGCGGCGGCCCAGCATGAAGTACGGCGAGGGTGGTGGGCTAGACGGCCATCGGCGCTTGTAACGCCCCGGTTTTGGGCCTAGCGGTTTTGAGGCTTGTTAGATGGTCTGGTAGACCGGTTAGGGTTCTAGTCGGATTCGAGAGTAAATTTTTTTGTGGAAGATAAAAATATGAAAAATGGCTAAAAATCATATTTTAATATATGAAAAATATTGGTGAAATCAATTTTGGAAAAAGGGATTTGGAAGGGTGACATTTTGGATAGTGACTAAAATGTAATTTTTCAAAACTGTTTTTAAATGTGACTAAATTGTAGAGGATCAAATTCTTAGAATTCTTAAGGAGCTATTTTACCAAGTTTTTGCTGGTGGTTTCTCCCTTCAATTAAGACTTTTAACATGTGTTTTTAAAGGTAATTAAAAGGGATTTTGTTAATAAAAGTTAGTTATTGGTTTTAAAGAAATTTGACGTAAACTTTTCTCTCCAATTCTTTTTTGCCAAACACTCTTGTTTTCATCAAATCTCAGACGTGACAGATCTTTTTACTTGGATTCTTGATTTATAAATGCTTCTTTACCTTTGATTTACAAAACCTCATTGAAATCTTGTGTTTTTTTTAGCTTTAATCAATCATTTGAGGGAGAAATCACACAATAGAGGCAAGGTTCGTTCTTCTCCTCTATCGATGGTTCTTTAATGATATTCCCAAGTATTTGATGGTTCTTTATTGATATTCCCAAGTATTTGATCCTTGATTTATGATTTATAATATGATTTTATGTATTTACAACGATTAATTAATTTAATTGGGTTTAATTGATGAAATTGTGGAAAATTTGTATTAGATCTATTTTCCAGTATTGATGATTGATTTTAAATATGTATTGGATGATTTATAATGTTGTTAATTCGTTTTTTTAACATTGGAATCCCAAATCTCCTTGAATCCTTTATTATTAGGTTGTTAGAATTGTGTGTTTGTGGAGTTTTGGTGGTTGCGTTGTTGCTGAAAGTAAAAGGATATTGGGAAAGGGTTTTTAGATGTTAATTGATGATGCTTATTGGTTTGAATCGTTATATTATGGTTGGGTTGAGTTTTGGAAGTGTTTGAGAATGATTTCGATATGTTTCGGATGGTTTTTGAGTGAGCAACTTAAGAGTTGCAGGTAATTGCTTGTTGGAAATGGTTTGAATGCATAATGATGCATTTCCGTCTGGTTTTATGTGGTTAAAACATGGGATAGTCAAGGCAACGAAGCTTGACGTTGTTTGTTGCTTGCCGTGAGCTTGATTCGCATTGGCGAGCAAGGTGAGGTGTATCGGTGAGTGAAAACTGGTTTAAATGCCTTTCAAAGGTTTAATAAAGGTTGTTGAGAGTTTAGGGTAAGCGTGAAACCCTTACCTAAGCTCGGAAGTAAATTTCCCTTATTTTACTCTTGAATATCGGTTTGGATATGAGCATGTTGATTTCATGTTTTGGTGTTAAACATGGTTTGATTTACTTACTGGAAATGCATGATTTTAAGTACATATGCAGGGGTTTAAAAGTATAAGAAATGCTAGTGAGCATTGATTTTCATTCCGGTCGGGAATGGTATTATTGCTTTGGCAATGTGATTTGCATATGTGGTGATTTTTGGTATAATGCATTGTAAAATAGTAAATAAATGGTTTTATAGAAGATATATTGGCTATGTGATAAGATGAGAAAACAATAGGATATAGTTAACATGCCATAGGATTAAAGTGCACTATGTAATTTGAACAAAATCGATCGTGACCTTGGGTCCTTGAGGTATTGCGGTTTAACTAGGCCACTCGAACTGTTGGGACCTCATTTGGGGCGTTCAGTTTAACTAGGCAACCCAAATTGATGGTGATTTTGTGGTTTAACTAGGCAAGGTCAGTACACTTGCGGTTTAACTACGAAAGGGTGGTAAAACTCGTGGTTTAACTAGGTGAGGTTGTTAAATCTTGCGGTTTAGCTAGGCAAGGTTTGGGGTACCATGCGTTTTAACTTGGCATGGTATGAGAGATCCATATATTCGATATGTATGGATAGAGGGTAGTCTATTCGGGGTCACTATAAATGCCAATATATGTGAAAGATCATGTGTTGAACCTATTATAATGCTTTGGGATTTAAGCATGGTTTATGATTTAATGCTTTGGGATTTAAGCATGGTTTGTGATTTAATGCTTTGGGATTTAAGCATGGTTTATGATTTAATACTTTGGGATCTGAGCATGGAATTTGTATATGATGTTGCATAAGGATTGTTATGTATGTCTCGGTTGGAGACAAGGAAAAATGCTTTGGGTTGTTAAGCATGTTTTGGGAACAAGTGATTTGGTTATCAAATGGTTTTAATTGCATCATTGTTTCATGAGCATCCTCACTAAGCATGTTTCCTTACGCTCTTTTTTTTTCCTAATGATGCAGAGCATTGAAGTTTGGGGGCTGCAAAGGCAAGGTTTAAAGCGATCCAAGACAATGACTACTTTGATTATGAACTCAGTTTATGTTTCCGGTTAATAAGGCAATGTGTTCACCATACTTTGGGGATTTGTAATTCTGTTTTCCCATGGTTTTTAAGCATGTGAAGTGCTGGATTTTATGATTGGTTTGATGTTGTTGAACTTGTGTGGATCCTTGCTTATAATGATGCTAGAGAAGTGCTTAAGAATGCATCTAGTTAATTTGGATTGGTTACCATGTTTTGATGATTCAAGCAAGTTTGTTTTGATTCTTTAGATGTATAAGCATGATGAGTATGCCTTAAAAGTGCTTAATGTAAGTTTTGGTTGTTTGGTAAAATGATATTAGGAAGCATGCCTATAGAATATCTTGGGGTGTATGAATGCTATGTAATTTTGTTGGATCTATGTTGTTTTGGTTAGGAATGTATCCTAGTAATGTTGTATAAGTGTTTGAAGCATGCTAAAGCGTTTTGATTGTCGTTAAAGGGTGTTTAGACAACAATTTGGGACATTATAGGTCCAGGCATACCGGTACGGGTGACCCTATTTCGGTACGAGTAAGCCATTTTAGGCTTAGCATACCGGTATACAGGCAAGCATTTGGCATGAGTCTAGGCAAATTTGGCTAGTTTTTCGATACGGCATAGTGATTTTATGAAAGGCGTTTCGATAGGCGTGGGCGTATCGAAACGAGTTTTAGCTACTGGAATTTGGGTTTTAGAAATTATTAAGGCGTACCGAAAAACCTCCAAGTGTACTAGTATGGCTGCAGTTAATTATGTTATTTTGGAATGTTTGGAAGTTTTTGTTTATTTCATTTTAGTCCCTGAGTTTTGTGAATGCAATTGTATGAGTTTGGATGATCGTTTAGACCTGAAATTTGACATGTAAGCTTGTGATTGGTCTAATTGAGGATTGGTAACCTTAATTTCAGTTTTGGTCCTTAAATTTATTAGATTTGCATTTTAGTCCCTAAAATGTATGTTGTGCAATTGGTTGCCTATCCGTTGTTCGATTCTTTTGTAAATTCACCCGCTGCAAGTATGTACATTTAGGTTTAATAATACACATCTAGACAAAATAAAAAGAAAAAAATGGACCAGTTTTCTAAATCTTTCTCTGGTTTGCTTCGGCAAACCTAATGTAGTTCTCTCGGTTCGGTTGGGCGTCTAGGTAGGGTTAGGGGGTTACAACACTGTTGTTTAGCTTCCTTGGAACGGCTTGGCGTCACGGCTGCTAGCGCTAAAGCGAACATGAAAGTAGCCCAGCAGCTTTACCTGTGGATAGCAGCCCGTGCGCGTAGCTTTTACACACCTGTGGTTCCTCCCTAGATCGAATCTATACCTTTAGATCTGACTTAGACCAACGACTGTGGATGGATTGCATATGGGATAAAAAGGATATTAGCTAGGGTTTTTTCTTGTTGGACCAACTAGGCCACCAATGTAAATAGGCCTTTATTTAATTTTAATGGACTCTTTTCTAATTCTTTTGGGGTTTGTTAACAAGCAATAATAATACAATAATACTACTATGTTGTATTATAATAAATAGTAAATATTATTAATAATACAAATAATAATACATAAAAAATAAAAATAAATAATAATATAAATAATAAAACCAATAATAATATATAAAAATGAATGGGTAAAAAACTAGTGACTATAGCTAACTATCTTTGCTCATTTCGGTGAAACATGGATAGAGCAAAGAATAAATGACGCTAATTTTTTGCCCATATGATACACAAACCGTTAACTGTAGCTTTATCCTGAAGTAGTAGGGTGTCATCCATCTACTAACTCCATACGGAGAGGCATAGGATAAAAATCAACTAATGCCCCCTTTAGAAGAAATGATAGGAACGAATTCAACTAATCATTTTAATTAAACACGATGTCGAAGTGATAGGAACATAGTCAACTATTTCGTACAACAAAAAAGCGAGACGACATAGGATATGAATCAACTAATGCCCCATGCCTTGAAACGAAGTGGCATAGGATAGGAATCAACTAATGCCCCATTCGAAAGAAACTATTAAGATTTTGTTTTATCCGATCTTTGCGCGTTTTCTCGCTCAATCCAAATAAGCGACCATCTTCGCTATCTCTGTTTCACCATCTTTGTGCCTCTTTACTTTATAGAAAACATCTGACCTTTGCACTCAAATGTCTTACATTTCTACAAACCGACTATCATTGTAGTTGAAACATCAATATTGGGTGAAAGGCCTTCTTGAAAGCTCCAGCCTTTTGATATCTCTTAAAACAATGTTAGGCCCTTGCAATGTTCCTTGTGAACTTTCAGATTGTTCATAAGGGAATATCCACCTTACATGTATTTGAATGATATTGGTGCTTTAATCACTTTTCTCGCGCTTATTGTAGACTGACTAACCCTTGGCAAATAAATGATGAATTAATGTAAATATGCTAGAAAATAATGCCGAGTGTTGAGATGATCAATCAATGTCGATGTTGGCCAAGAGGGGGTGAATTGGCTATTTTAAAAAGTATGGAAGCAAATCTAAAAGATATACAATGGGACATAATGATTTATAGTGGTTCAAGCTTCTAACAAGCTCTATGTCCACTACCATAGCTTCCTACTAAGGATTTTCAACCAATTTCACTAAGAAATTCTTCCCCTTTTCTAGGCTATGGAGGCAACCGTTACAACCGATCAAAGCTTTCTACCCAAAGCTTGATCCAAGATCATTTTTTACAAGAAAGAAAATGGCAAAAAGACAATGACCTCACAAGGTATATATTTGCCCAAAATTACAAGAACACTCAACCCCAAACTTGAAATAAAAGATTACAATGAAGAACACAAGTTGGGTACAAATATTTGACTCTAAGAACACAAGGGTTGGATTTTTGCTTGAGTACTTGAATGTTGTTCAATCTATGTTCATTAGTTGTTGTTATAGCATTGGAGACATGTATTTATACCCCCTTACTGAATTCTAGCCGTTTGGGTGGTTGAAGTCATCAATAGAGCCGTTAGGGACCATCTTTCTCACAATAAATGTTGTTCGGTGAAGGCCTGTATCGATACTTGTTACAACAAAAATATAGTCGTTATACAAGTCGTATTGATACATGGGAAGCCGTATCAAAATGATCATAGTGTTAAAGTTGGGGCGTATCAAAACGGAAAGGCCGTATCGGTATAGATTTTGCTCACTGGAATCCTGGATGAAAAAGCGTATCGATACGCAAAGGGTCGTATCGGTACGAGTTAACTAAAATTTAAAGTTTGAGGATTCCAATAACTGACAAGCAACTGTCTAAAAATTTAATGCAAAGATCTTTGAAGATCTTGACAAACCGTATCGATACGGGGTTAACCGTATCGGTACGTTTTGAAATTCCTTAAAAACAAATTTCAAACCGTATCGAAACATAGAGTACCGTATCAGTACGAATGTAATTCTCTTAAACCAAGATTTTAAAACGTATCGAAATGGGTGTTATCCGTATCGAAACGTTGCGTTTAGGATGTTTACCCAAATGAAGGCCGTATCAAAATGGGCTAAGCCGTATCGGTACGCATCGCAAAAACAAATTCTAGTAGCTAAAAACCGTATCGAAACACCAAGGGGTGTATCTATACGCCTGGGCGTATTTGTGTATTTTTGGCTTGAAAAATTTAGGAAAATTTTGGGTTTAAGTTTATAACTTTGGAAAACTTTTCCTTGTCATTTTATGAGACTTTTGAATACTTAAAAAATTTATTTTCCTTTACAATTTAGTCCTTAAACAATTTGTTATATCAAAATCAAACATAGGTTTTACACCAAGTTTAGGTCTTTTTTGCGTGCAAGTATACATGGACAGCAAGTAATACAACAATAAGATGAGTATCATATCCACAAGGACTGTCCAAGAATTAAATGCCACGATCTTTACTTGTAAGTGGGAACAAATGAGTTTGCATTGGATTTTTGGATTTAAGAAAAATGACTAAGGAAAAGAAAATAAAAGTTCAGGTAGATTGGCAAACAAATGTATTCAAATGGGTGGTGGGCATTCGCAAAGGATGTATGTATTCACGCTAGAAAAGATAGCTTTTAATAACTTTTCAGCCTTGGTTTTATTGCCGAGTAATTTTAAGGTTAGTATTGCCTCTGTCGATAGCAATACGCTAAGTTAATTACGATTAACTCCTATATGTCTATAGCGATGTTTATAGCGATGTTTTTCAATAATTAACTTGGCAAAGTTCTAATCTTTACTCCTAATGGGTAGACTCATTTCCAAAGTATGCTAATCTACTTAAACAACTTCTGTCGAAGTTTCTCACCTTAGTACCTGGGAATTAATCATTATCTCCTATGTCTGTTAAGATATTAAGGGATAATATGCATGCAGTGCCAACTGTTGTATGGCAAAGAATTTAGGAAAATAAAGAACTAGTAGATAGACAAATATTGCCAAGTGTTCAAAAGTACTATTTTTATCACCTTTTTTATTCATATTATTGCTAGACTTAGGCTCTTATTAGTTGCATTATTAGCCATTCATGCATGTTTGCATTATTTCCTTGGTGGACAAGCTTGATTTCATATTTTGCTTAATTTTGTGGAAAAAGATACTGCTTTGGAGTGTTTTGTGTGTGTGTGGAGAATCACTTGCCAAAGCAAGGCTGGAACCAGTTGCTAGGGCAATGCATGAAGGAGATGCCGAGCTAGTTGCCAGGGCAATGCATGAAGGAGATGCTGAGCTAGATGCCAGGGTAATTTTTGATAAGGGATAAGATGATATGGTAGTCGAAATTGATGACTAGATAAGCCCAATATGACTTCGAGCAAAGTTAAATCCCAAAGGAGTTTGATTTCTATGAACAAGTTAAAGAGAAATTAAATCCTAAGAAGATAGGAGAAGTTCTAGAAGGAATTTAAATATAATAAAGAATTATATTCTTTAAAGATACTTAATTCCAACTTAACTTCCTCCTAAAAAAAAGACTTTGATCTAGCCCTATAAATTGAGGACAAGCCGTCAACTCCAAAGGGAGAGAGGAGAGAAATTTCGACAGGGAGAGGAGAGAAATTTTGACAGGGAGATGAGAGAAATTTCGACAGAGAGAGGAGAGAAATTTCGACAGAGAGAAGGGGAGAGATTTAGACAAGAGCAAGGAGGGAGAGATTTCGATGAAGGCTTCAACCATTCTTCATCTTTTTCTTTCTTGTTCAATTAGGCTTATGTTAGGAATTCTTTGTCTTGTGTTTCTTTGGAACCTAGCCATGAACAAAATCTATTTGGCTAAGGTTATTGTGTTTTGTGGTTGTGAGAAATAATTGGATTTTGTTTAGGTAATAAGAGTTTGCACTTTCAATTCAAGGTTTACTCATTCTTGGTTCTTATTCTTGTTTGCGAGTGAATTGGGAGAGGATCTCGTAACTTCATCTACTTATCTAATATCGGGAGAGTTAGATTCAAGAAACGAATGAGTATGGTCTTTATTCAATCTATTGATGGTGAAGATTAATCCGGCTTAGGAATAAGTTGAGGATTTCAATGGCTAAAAGGAGCGCAAGATTGGTTGTTGTTCACCCTTGATTCACGTAGGGATGTATTATCAAGGAATGCACAAATAGATAGAGTTTTGACTTAGGGATAAGAAGAAATCATTGAAGAACGCTCCGCCAAACCTTGAAGTTGCTGCCTAGCCACCCAAACAGTTGCCTAGCTAGTTGCCTAGGCAACCGTCGATTAGTTGCCAAGGCAACCCCGCTGCGCAAGTTGCCACGACAACTGAGTTGCCATTTCACTCTTTTACCAAGATGATCCAATCGGCTATCACACCTCAACTCACGATAACCTAGTCTATTCTCTCTCATTTGGTTACATCTTCTTTTACTTATTTGCTTTCTAGTCTAGTTGTTAGCTAAACTCCTACAATCACCTACTTGTGTTTTTACTTTTTACAGTGCAAGAGATTAGATTCTTGAAGTGGCACCAATCCCTGTGGAGACGATATCTTTTATACTATAACTTGCGACGTGTACACTTGCACAATTGTGGAGCACTTATTACGCGCAACAAGTTTTTGGCGTCACTGCCGGGGATTGGCAATAGCAACTTTGTTTTTATTTTCTTGCACTTTTTATTTTTCTTGTTTAAGATTCAAAGGGTTAACAAACTTTGGTTTTGCATTGGTATATGACCAGGGCGAGACCGATTACACCAGAATATCCCTTTGATCCAGAAATCGAACGAACCTTGCAAAGACTCAGACGAAGGTTAAGAGTAGCAATGGCTAATCAAGACGGCAATATGAATCAGGATGTTCTAGCAGAAGGAGTGATTCTTGCACAAAACATAACTATTCGAGACTATCTTGAAGAAGATCTTGAAGGACTTAATCCAGGAGTTGTCACACCTGAAATTGAAGCTGACCACTTTGAGTTGAAATCGGTGATGTTCAATATGATCAACACAATTGGTCAATTTGGCAGCTCAACAACTGAAGATGCAAAAAAACATCTTAAATCTTTCCTCGAGATTTACAATTCATTCAAAATACAAGGAGTCACCCCCGATGTTTTACGATTAAGATTATTCCCCTATTCACTGAGGGATAGGGCGAAAGCATGGTTAAATAGCATTCCTACCGGATCAATAGGATCTTGGACAGATCTTTGTCATGATTTCCTTGCTCGATTTAATCCTACAAATTTGACTGATAAGCCTCGTAACGAAATTGCTTCTTTTCGGCATGTAGATGATGAATCCATGTACGAGGCTTGGGAGCGATATAGAGAACTTATACACAAATGCCCCCTACACGGATTCCAGTGTGGACACAAGTAACAATGTTTTACAACGCTGTGAATACACCAACAAGGATGATGCTAGATGCCTCGGCAACCGGCATACTCCTAGATAAGTCGCCGGAGGAAGCAATGCAAATTCTAAATAGGCTTGCCAAGAATGATTATTAATTCCCATTTGCTAGAAGAGGAGGAGTTAGACGCCAAGCCACAATACATGAACTGGGATCATCAGACTCAATTTTGGCACAATTGGCCACTCTAACCAAGATGGTCCAGAACATGTAGAAACCAAACAACACACAAGAAGTCAAGGTAATGGATTCCTTTTGTGAGTTATGTGGTGGTAACCATGATTCTTCTGAATGTATGCAGAATCCATAATCCAGCATTTATGTGGGGAATTACAACAGGAACAACAATATGATGTCCAATACATACAATCCATCTTGGAATAAGCACCCAAATTTTTCATGGAGTAATCCCAACAATGCTCTAAACCAGAACAATCAGAATGCACAAGCATCGGTATTCCAGCAGAATATGCCACGGCAACAGTTGCCGCAACAACAACCGACAACATCTAGTTCTTTGGAAAATTCTCTCAATGCTTTTATGTTGAAAACTGAATCTTATATGGCTGAGAATAGTAACTTCATAAAACAACTGATGCTTTTATTAACAGGACCGAGATGAGATTGCAAAACTAAGAGGCGGCAATGAAATCATTGGAAAATCAAGTCGGACAATTTGCTCAAAACCTGAATACTAGACTGCAATGAGGTTTACCTAGCGATACTGAAGCCGCAAGAGGAATTGGCCATGAGAATGTAAGGCGATAACCACTAGAATTGGCCAACAACTTAAAAAAGGCTCAAGCTCGCTCATCAAACAAAACTCCACAAAAAGAACAAGACGAACTCGGCGGCAAAGCCTCAGATGCTGAACCAGGAATTACCGCGGCAACTAGCGATAAGCATGCCTCGGCAACCAGCGATAAGGATGTCGCGACAACCAATGATAGGATCGAAGATATCCGACTTCCACCACCATTCCCACAAAGGTTGAAGAGACAAAAGAAAGAATATCAATTCAAGAAGTTTCTTGATATCCTAAAGCAAGTCCATATCAACTTGCCATTGGTTGAAGCAATTGAACAAATGCCAAACTATGCCAAGTTTCTTAAAGACATTGTGTCCAAGAGAAAAAGGCTAGGAGAGTTTGAAACAGTTGCTGCAACAGAGGGATGCATGGCCATGTTGCACAATCGCATGCCACCCAAGTTGAAGGATCCTGGAAGTTTCACAATACCTTGTTCCATCAGAAACCACTATGTCGGGAAAGCATTATGTGACCTTGGAGAAAGCATAAACTTGATGCCTAAATCCGTTTTCCAGAAACTAGGAATCGGGAAGGCAAGACCTACAATAGTTATGCTACAACTAGCCGACAGATCCTATGTGCATCCAGAGGGAAAAATTGAAGACATACTGGTAAAAGTTGATAAATTTATTTTCCCGCTAACTTTATTGTTTTGGATTGTGAAGCAGATGAACATGCACCTATCATTCTCGGGAGACCCTTCCTAGAAACAGGGAGAACCTTGATCGATGTTGAAAAGGGAGAACTCATAATGAGGGTGAATAACCAGAAAGTTAAACTAAATGTGTTCCAAACACTAAGGCATGCCGATGATCCGGAAGAATGCCAACTTCTTCATGCCACGGCAGAGTTTAACTTTGACGAGGAATTTAGTTGTCTCGGTAACTACATTGTCGATCAAGAGAAACCTGAGGAGTATGAAGAATCGATCGATGAGGAACAACAAGAAGAGGCAAATTGGTTAGTCAATCAACCAGGTACATACTTTGAACCACTGGATTACTCAAGTAAGGAAGGTAAACTCAAAAAGCCCTCCATTGAACAACCACCGATTCTTGAGTTGAAATAGTTGCCAGGGCAACTAAAATATGCTTACTTGGGAACCGATAATACATTGCCTGTAATTATTTCCTCTAAGTCAGAGCCTGAGCATGAAAAGAAGCTGATCAAAATGTTGATGCTACACAAGAAGACAATAGGGTGGACAATTGCCGACTTGAAAGGAATTAGTCCGGCGTTGTGCATGCACAAGATTTTATTGGAAGATGATCACAAACCTTTGATTGAGGCCCAGAGGAGACTGAATCATGCCATGAAAGGGGTTGTAATGAATGAAATCATCAAGTGGCTTGATGCCGACATCATATTCCCTATCTTTGATAGTACATGGGTAAGTCCGGTACAATGTGTACCGAAAAAGGGAGGTATAACGGTGGTAAGTAATGAAAACAATAAACTCATTCCACCCAGGACTGTGACCGGTTGGAGGGTTTTTATGGATTATCGAAAGCTAAACAAAGCCACTAGGAATGATCACTTCCCATTACCCTTTATTGATCAAATGCTTGACCGTCTCGCAGATAAACCCTTTTATTATTTTCTTGATGGTTATTCAGGTTACAATCAAATTGCCATAGCACCAGAAGATCAAGAAAAGAAAACCTTCACATGCCCATATGGTACTTATGCTTTCCGAAGGATGCCGTTCGGATTGTGTAATGGCCCGGTGACCTTCCAAAGATGCATGGTGGCACTCTTTTTAGACATGGTCGAAGACTTCCTTGAGATCTTCATGGATGATTTTTCTATTTTTGGTAATGACTTCGATAGTTGCCTCGGCAATTTAGAGAAGGTGTTGGCAAGATGTGAAGAAACTGATTTAGTCCTTAATTGGGAGAAGTGCCATTTTATGGTAGATGAAGGAATAGTGCTCGGCCACAAGATTTCATCCAAGGGAATCGAAGTAGACAAAGCCAAGGTGGACGTGATCGAGAGATTACCCCCACCAAGTTCGGTTAAAGGAATCCGAAGCTTTCTTGGACATGCAGGTTTTTACAGGAGGTCCATTCATAATTTTTCTAAAATTACTAAACCCTGGTGCAATTTGCTTGAACAGGATAAAGTCTTCAATTTTGATGATTCTTGCACCCAAGCATTTGAAACCCTAATGGAAAAGCTTACCTCGGTACCCATTGTCATTCCACCAGATTGGATGCTACGTTTTGAGCTCATATGTGATGCAAGTGATTTCACGGTAGGAGCAGTCCTAGGCCAACGCACAGGTAAGACCTTTCATGTGATATACTACGCTAGTAAAACTTTTAATAGTGCTCAAGTGAATTACACAACAACGGAGAAAGAGTTACTAGCCGTAGTTTTCGCATTTGACAAGTTCTGATCCTATTTGATTGGTACAAAGGTAATTGTTCATACGGACCATTCGGAAATTAAGTATCTATTTGCTAAAAAGGATGCCAAACCTCATTTGATTCGTTGGATATTGCGTTTACAAGAGTTTGATATTGAAATTAAGGACAGAAAGGGAACAGAAAATCAAGTGGCCGATCACTTATCACGCTTAGAATACAATAAGGAGGAGGACACGGATTTAGAGATATGCGATGCATTCTCGGATGAGCAACTGTTAGTTGCCTCAGAAACCATAGACGCGTATGCCTCGGCAACCCCTGATGCCTCGGCAACCATGGATGCGCATGCCTCGGTAACCCTCGACGCCTCAGCAACCCTTGACGCGCATGCCTCGGCAACCACTGATGTGCACGCCTTGGCAACCCCAGACGCGTATGCCTCGACAACCCTTGACGTGTATGCCTCGACAACCCTTGATGCGCATGCCGTGGCAACTCTAGACGCGCATGCCTCGGCAACCATAGAAGCAGTTGCCACGACAACACATGCCTCGGCAATACCCTGGTATGCGGATTTAGTTAATTTCCTTGTTTGTGGTATTTTACCTTATGGCCTTACTCACCAAGGGAAGAAGCAGTTCCGCCATGATGCTAAGCATTACTTTTGGGACGAGCCTCTTTGGTTTAAACAATGTGCAGATCAGGTTATACACTGATGTGTCCCTGAAGAGGAGCAGCAAAATATACTCCGACAATGCCATTCTTCACCCTATTGAGGACATTTTGGAGGAACTCGTACCGCGGCCAAAGTTTTGCAATCCGGTTTCTATTGGCCAACACTGTACAAAGATGCCTAAGAGTTTTACAAGCAATGTGATCGTTGCCAGAGGACGGGCAATATCTTTAGACGACATGAGATGCCGCTCCAAAACATCATCGAGGTGGAATTATTCGATGTATGGGGGATTGATTTTATGGGACCTTTCCCATCTTCATTCGGCAACCTCTACATTCTACTTGCCGTTGACTACGTGTCTAAATGGGTTGAGGCAGCTGTAGTTCCCAAAACAATTCTAAGACCGTGCAACAATTCTTGTAGAAAAACATATTGACACGGTTTGGGATGCTGAGAGCAATTATCAGTGATGAAGGCAAGCACTTCGACAACAAGCTCATCGCCAAGATGTTGCAACGCTTTGGTGTATCTCACAAGATTGCCACGGCATATCATCCACAAACCAATAGGCAAGTAGAAATTTCCAACCGGGAATTGAAGGGTATACTCGAGAAAGTTGTAAATCCCTCTAGGAAGGATTGGCCAGTAAGACTAGATGACGCACTTTGGGCATATCACACTGCTTTCAAAACACCCTCAGGTATGTCCCCCTTCCGACTTGTCTATGGAAAAACATGCCATCTTCCGGTGGAAATCGAACACAAGGCATAATGGGCAATCAAGACCGTGAATATGGATTGGGAAAGTGCCGGGAAAAAGCGTTTGTTAGACCTCAACGAGATAGAGGAATTTCATGCACTCGCCTATAACAATGCATGAATCTAGAAGGAGAAAACAAAGCAATGGCATGACAAGAAACTATTGCCGCGACAATTCATGCCAGGGCAACTAGTTTTCTTATTCAATTCTTGGCTAAAACTTTTCCCGGGAAAACTGAAATCAAGATGGTCGGGACCATTCGAAGTTGTCAAACCATTCTCTCATGGTGCTGTGATAATCAAGTCCATCATTGACGAACATGAATTCAAAGTTAACGGACAAAGATTAAAGTACTACAACGGTGCCCATGTAGAACGTAACAAAGAAGTGGTCACATTAGGAGATGCATGAGCATGCTCTCCTTTCGATATTTTATTTTTATTTTTATTTTTTGAACTATTTTTTATTATTTTCAATTATTTTTCTTTTTAGGATAGATTTATTTATTTTCTTTAAGATTAAAACTACATCTTTCTTTCATATTTATCTAATTGTTTTAAAATTTTAAGTTTAAGAATTTCTTTGCACATCTTTCTTTATTTTTTTATTAGTTTATCTTTAATTTTAATCCTTATTTTATTTGTTTTTGAATTGTAGGAAAAGAGTTCAAGAAAAAGAGGAATTTTGATTCAAGAAGGAAACCTCTTCAACAAGGAAATTAATGGGCCGAATCTAAGGCTTATATTAAGCCTCCAATTTACCCTAAATAAACCCTACATAACCGGCCAAAACCTTCCCCTTCCCTAAACCCCCTAGCCGTCACCTTTCCCTAATCTAAACCCTTATTTTCTTTCTTCCAAAAGTACTCCCACCCACCATATTTACTACCTATCTTTTCTATTTAACCCACCACCCTTAACTTCCAAGAAACCTATTCTTACTTTTCACCTTGCAACTCTTTAGTTTCTTTTGCTTTCTGTTCTTTGTTTCTACCAAACTCACAACCAAGATCACCCATGGCATCTAAAATTGAATTTTTGGTTTATCCAAGTTCCTCCAAAGAACCAAGATACAAGAAGTTTGCTACACCGGTGGTTCAAGAAAGATTTCACTCAAAGTTTGAAAGTTGGAAGATTTGCGAAGAACAAGGCTTTGAATACTCCAACTCTCATCAAGATTTCAGCCTTGAACCATTCATCTTTGAAATGATTACACATCAAAAGTTGCAAATCTTTTGCCATCAATTAGAACCGGGTAACATATCATGGGTAAGAGAATTCTATGCTCACTCGCCTAACCCGGATAATCCTTATGTTTTTGTTCATGACAAGGCTATACTCATAAGCCCCGAAAACATCAACATCTTTTACAGGCTCTACATTGAGAAAGACGAGCATCAAGCCTTTGTTGATCAACTCACGCCCAAGCAACTCGACAAAGGTGCTTTAAGAACTCACTCTACCGGGAACTCATTGGAACGACGGTAAATACAAGGGCATGATAAATCGCCTTCAGCTTAAACCCAAGGCAAAATTATGGAATAAGTTTGTTAAAACTTCTTTAATGCCCAAGCAACCGATGCTCGGGCAACTCAAACATCAGCCCTGGGACAACTTGAAGCACTCTTACAACCATTGGCGAACCGCCTTAGGCAAATTGAAGACCGACAACTAATGTTCATGCGGTACATGAAGGATCACAACAATGCCATCACCCAAGTCATCCTGGAAAAGTACCTGGACAGCCACGTGCCGTTCCCCATCTTTCCTGCCAAAATCCTTGCCACGGAAACCAATAAAGCAGTTGCCACGACAACCGCAACAGATGATGCCGCGGCAACCTACACTGCGCCTGCCTATACAGTTGCCACGACAACCAACACTGAAGATGTTGCAGCAACCAAAGCTAAAAACGCCTCGACAAACACTGTAAAAGCCAAAGATAAAGCACCTATGCCCAAATCAACTCGTACTGAATCATTGTCTAATTTTTCAGATTCGGACGAGTCCTCTAGTACACCAACAAAGACCGCACCAATCGAATCCTCCAAGCCCAAGAGAAAAGCCAATTACATTGATGAAGAGGACGATGAGGACAACCCCGTATGAGGATCGATTCTACTATCGGCAACAAGGAAGCAACCACTGCATTCAAGCAAAAGAATCAAGACACCGACCAAAAGGAAACTAATCATCCACGACGATGAACTCTTAGAGTAAGTCCTCGTTTGCATTCTACTTTTCTTTATTTTATTTTTTTCTTTGTTGCATGCATTGAGGAAAATGCCTCACTCGAGTTTGAGGGGATTGTTATTAGTTAGTTACCATGTTTAGTTGCATTCATCTTAAGTATTGCACTTAGGATACATAAATTGCTTGCCATGCCTTTAGTTGGAACAAGAATTGCACAGATTTGATGAATATCCGATGATGACTTTTCCAATGCACTTAATTGATAGAATTTTTTTCATTATAGGATAACCGTGGGAACACTTAGAATCTTACTATGATGCTAAACTTGATGAAACACTGTTGTGGCTTGATTGATTCAAGGAATTCCAGCGAACTTAGGTTGATAATTAAAAAATTAGGGGATTAGAATAAAAATTGGATGAATGCTAGAGGTGCCCGAAATTGTCTCTAGTATGTGCTAAAAATTGATCGCTAGAGGTGCCCGAAATTAGCTCTAGTATGTGCTAAAAAATTATCGCTAGAGGTGCCCGAAACCGGCTCTAGTCGAATAAATTAATTAACTTAAGAAAACTAAAAACAAAACGCTAGAGGTGCCCGAAACCGGCTCTAGTTAAAACATGTTAAAAGAACCCAATGAAGTAATTTGAAAACCTTTTGTTTGCATAGAATCTGAAAAATCAACTTGCACACAACTCCACACACACTCACAAGCATTATAGTTTGATTCCGAATAACTCCTAAGTTTTTCAAAAAATGAAAAGCCAATCATACTTTGTGCCCCAGTTCTGAGAATTGAAATCAAGTTCAAATCTAAGTTTGTGAAAATTGAAGTCTTGGCGGGTAATTATTAGTTTGTATTACTTGAGGACAAGCAATAGTTCAAGTTTGGGTGTGTGTTAAGTGTTCAAAAGTACTATTTTTATTACCTTTTTATTCATATTATTGCTAGACTTAGGCTCATATTAGTTGCATTATTAGCCATTCATGCATGTTTGCATTATTTCCTTGGTGGACAAGCTTGATTTCATATTTTGCTTAATTTTGTGGAAAAAAGATACTGCTTTGGTGTGTTTTGTGTGTGTGTGCAGAATCACTTGCCAAAGCAAGGCTGGAACCAGTTGCCAGGGCAATGCATGAAGGAGATGCCGAGCTAGTTGCCAGGGTAATTTTCGATAAGGGATAAGATGATATGGTAGTCGAAATTGATGACTAGATAAGCCCAAGATGACGTGGAGCAAAGTTAAATCCCAAAGGAGTTTGATTTCCGTGAAGAGGTTAAATAGAAATTAAATCCCAAGAAGATATGAGAAGTTCTAGAAGGAATTTAAATATAATAAAGAATTATATTCTTTAAAGATATTTAATTCTAACTTAACTTCCTTCTCAAAAAAAGGACTTTGACCTAGCCCTATAAATTGAAGACCAAGCCGTCAACTCCAAAGGGAGAGAGAAGAGAAATTTTGACAGAGAGAGGAGAGAAATTTTGACAGAGAGAGGAGAGAAATTTTGAGAGAGAGAAAAGGGGAGAGATTTCGACAAGAGCAAGGGAGAGATTTCGACAAAGGCTTCAACCATTCCTCATCTTTTTCTTTCATGTTCAATTAGGTTTATGTTAGAAATTCTTTGTCTTGTGTTTCTTTGGAACCTAGCCATGAACTAAATCTATTTGGCTAAGGTTATTGTGTTTTGTGGTTGTGAGAAACAATTGGATTTATTTAAGGTATTAAGAGTTTGCACTTTCAATTCAAGGTTTACTCATTCTTGGTTCTTATTCTTGTTTGTGAGTGAATTGGGAGAGGATCTCGTAACTTCACCTATTTATCTAATATCGAGAGAGTTAGATTTAAGAAACGAATGAGTATGTTCTTTATTCAATCTATTGATGGTGAAGATTAATCTGGCTTAGGAATAAGTTAAGGATTTCAATGGCTAAGAGGAGCGCAAGATTGGTTGTTGTTCACCCTTGATTCACGCATGGATGTATTATCAAGACATGCACAAATAGCTAGAGTTTCGACTTAGGGATAAGAAAAAACCATTGAAGAACGCTTCGCCGAACCTTGAAGTTGCTGCCTAGCCACCCAAACAGTTGCCCAGCCAGTTGCCCAGACAACCGTTGATTAGTTGCCAAGGCAACCCCACTGCGCAAGTTGCCACGACAACTGAGTTGCCCTTGCACTCTTTTACTAAGATGATCCAATCGGCTATCACACCTCAACTCACGATAACCTGGCCTATTCTCTCTCATTTGATTACATCTTCTTTTACTTATTTGCTTTTTAGTCTAGTTGTTAGTTAAACTCCTATCATCACCTACTTGTGTTTTTACTTTTTACAGTGCAAGAGATTAGATTCTTGAAGTGGCACCAATCCCTGTGGAGATGATATCTTTTATACTATAACTTACAACGTGTACACTTGCACAATTACGGAGCACTTATTACGCGCAACGGATGTCATCATTCTTCATTCTCTTGCCATCTGAGCTTGGCAATTCTCATCCTACTTTTACCAACGGCACTCGACATTTCTCTTTTGGTCCTCTTACTTTCTGCCAACTGCTCTTGTCTTGCTCTGTCAAACCTATCCTGCTCTTAACTTGCCTACCACAACAAGGAAATACCCCTTTACTCTGGCAAAGAAAATATTCCTTAACTCCCGTGTTGGGCATTTGTTCGAGAGCTTCCACTAATGGTATGTTAATTTGCAATTGTTTAAGGACATCCAAGAATCGCTTAAACTGTTGATCTTGCTTGTGTTTTTGGAGGCTCTGTGGTAAAGGTTGTGGTGGGTAGGCAAATGCTAGCTCTGCTGGTTTTGCTGAAGTTGTGTTGGCATCAGATTGTGGTTTGGCATTGCTAGTGCTTGCCTCCCCATTCTCAACTTTCTTGGTTTCCTCCCCTAGCGCTGATTTGTTCTCATGGCAGACAATTGGCTATTTTGCTAGTGTTGAATTCTCAACTTGTTTGCCACTTCAGGGAGTGACAGCTTTGCTTTGTTCTCTCTCTTTTGCCGTGCATCCTATTGGCAGAGTCTCTAGAGGTCTGGCATTAAGTGCCCTGGAAATCTGTCCTATCTGAACTTCCAAGTTCCTCATGGATGCAGATAGACTCTGGAAAGTTGCATCATTATGCTCTATATAATCATTCAGGGTGTTCTCATTGAAAGATCTTTTCGCTGAAGGTAGATTATTTTGCGCTCTCTCTAGCATCACATTCTGGTTGAAACCTGGTGATGCATTGGTGCTCTATAATTGGGCATTAAATTGGTTAACTCCATAGTTCGACCATGAAAAGTTTGGATGCTGCTTCTTCCCTACATTATATGTATTAGAGTATGGGTTGTTATTGCAATTGTAAGTGCCAACAAAATACATCGACTCTAGGTTTGTCGGGTATTCCTCTATTATATGGTCATCACCGTAAATAATGCAAAATGGCTCAAATACCTTTACCTCTCGAACTTCAGTAGGCTTTTGCATTGTCTTCACTATATTAGTAAGGTTGGCAATTTGAGCATTGATTGATGAAAGTGCATCAAGTTTCAACTTTCCAGTTGCTCTTGTCTCGTCACCTAATATGGTGGTAGGGTATTGAATATCATTAGTGGCAATTCTTTGAAGGATGTCATATGCCTTTGTGTAATTCTTGTCTAGCAATGAACCGTTTGTCGAAGCATCAACAACAGTTCTGGCATGAGCATTAAGTCCGTTATAATATCTTGGTCCAAGTAGGAAATCCATGCATATGCCATCTTCTCAACAAGTCTTTGAATCACTCCCAAACATCATACATAGTCTCGTCACCAGCCTGCCTAAAAAAGATGATTTCACTTCACAGCTTGGCATTAAATTTAGGTGGCTAGAATCGTAGTAAGAACTTCTTGCATAAATCTCCCATGTAGTGACTGAACCTGGTGGCAAGGAATTTAGCCTCAATTTTGCCCTATCTCGCAAGTAAAATGAAAAGAGCTTAAACTTTACTATTTCTTCAGTCACACCAGGCTGTTAAAATAGTTGGCAAACCTCCATTAATTGCTTCAAATGCTGCCTTGGGTCTCTATTAGGTATTCCATCAAATTTTCCTACATTCAATAACATTTGAATCATTATCGGTTTAAGCTCAAAGTTAGCCATATTTAACTCTGGACTGATCAGTCCTATCATGAAATCATCTATGGTACATGCTAGGCATTCTCTGAGGCGTTGGTTATCTCCTAACTCCAGATTCCCATTTTGCGCCATCTCTTGACGTTCTCTCCTTAGTCTGCGTAGGATTCTCTCAATTTCAGGATCGTGCTTCAAGTTCTTCCCTTACAGTGTTGCTCATGTTCATAAACTAAATAAAATTAAAAAAATAACAAAAAAAATAAAAACAAGTAAAAATCAAAATAATCAATTCCATTGTAATCCCTAGCAACGGCGCTAAAAACTTGTTAACTGACAAATGCTTGGCAAATAAATGATGAATTAATGTAAATATGCTAGAAAATAATGCAAAGTTTAGGTCTTTTTTGCGTGCAAGTATACACAAACAATAAGTAATACATCAGTCAACTGAGTATCGTATCCACAGGAATTGTCCAGGAATTAAATGCCACAATCTTTACTTGTAAGTTGGAACGAATGAGTTTGAATTGGATTTAAGAAAAATGACTAAGGAAAAGAAAATAAAAGTTTAGGCAGATTAGCAAACAAATGTATTCAAATGGATGGTGGGCATTGGCAAAGGATGTATGGATTTCACGCTAGCAAAGACAGCATTTAATAACTTCCAGCCTTGGTTTTATTGCCGATCAGATTTTAAGGTTAGTATTGCCTCTGTCAATAGAAATACCCTAAGTTAATTCGATTAACTCCTATATGTCTATAGCGATGTTTTTCAATAATTAACTTGGCAAAGTTCTAATCTTTACTCCTAAGGGGTAGACTCACTTCCGAAGTAAGCTTATCTACTTGAACATCTTCTGTCGAAGTTTCTCACCTTAGTACCTGGCAATTAATCGTTATCTTCTAAATCTGTTACGATATTAAGGGATATTATGCATACAATGTCAACTGTAATATGGCAAAGAATTTAGGAAAATAAAGCACTAGAAGATACACAAATATAGCCAAGGTATTCAATTATTAAACACTGAAAACTAACTGGGCGTTTATCGCAAAAACATCCCCAACCAACTTACAAGAAATTAATTCATGCTGGGGGGTCCATCCATAAAATATTGTATCTTAACATCACCATTTAAAATAAATTTAAACTAAGAGAATGGGCAAAGAAGGAGTTCCATCGATGCATCCCTTTAATGCCTCCAAAGCTCTCAGTCTAAGCTTGGTCAAACCACAATTTTCCCTCTAGCTTCCTCTTTTCACCACGGTGCAACCTCCCTCCATTGATCTACGATATGCTTTCTTTATATAGGCACTCGTGGAATCCCTAGAGTGGGTTTGATTCTTAAAAGATTGTTACGCACCAAGATATGCGTGTTATCTTCTTATCCTTTTTTAGAATTTGAATTTGGGCTGATCTAGTTCTAACTAGGGCTGATGCCATCGTCCTTCATTATTTTGCCAACTTGGCAATTCTCGTCCTACTTTTGCCAACGACACATTGCATTTCTCTTCTGGTCCTCTTGCTTTCTACTAACTGCTCATGTCCTACTCTACCAAACCCGTCATTCTCCTAAGTTGCCTACCACAACAAGGAAATACACCTTTACTCTGATAAAGAAAACATTCCTTATCTCCTAGATGCAAATGCATGATTCTACTAACTACATGCACGAATATGTACTCAAAGTCAAGCAAAAACACGAAAATATATACGTGAAAGGTAGTACTTTCGAGGAGTTAACACTTATCAAGGTCAGGGATCCTGAACCCATGGTCAACATAAATTGCCCTAATTGACGTCATAACCCATTTATCAAGCAAGATCTAGGGCTCACGACTAGAGTCATAATAATGAACTACGTTATAGTCCCTATGTTTTTAAAACCATTTTTTGAGTAATGCACAAAAATCTTGTGTTTTTAATGATGTTAACCAATTGGTTCTTATTTTAATATAAGATGTTTATATGGGCGTGGAAGGTGAAAATGAGAAAGAAGTCTTTGAAAGAAATATTTCATTGATATTGTGGCAAAATGAAAAAGGTTACAAGGTTAGGGAAAAGAAAGACGAGAATCCAGATATCAAGAGCCAAAACTTCCCAAGTTGAAACGTCGAAAGCCACCCTGAATACAACTTTTGTCATGAAGATTTTGACAACTATGACTATGTGTGAAGATATGAAATTCCTTCCAAAATGTCAAGTTTCGGAGAGAATCATCTACTGCCCGCCTAATTACAAAACTCTGAGTCGCCCTTTGCGGGTTTTCAACTCGAATCCACCTTTGGTTTCATGACGCCCTTTGCGGGTTGTCATCTTGAACCCTCATTTTCTTTCTTTTTCTTTACCTAAAGCACCCTTTGCTGGTTTTCACTTTTAGACAATTTTATTTTACTCAAAGCGTCATCTCGAGTTTTTGCTTTGGTTTTTTTTCTTCAAGCATAATATTTCATGACTGAATCTAAATTCACCAGATTCTGGAGTTTATCCCCGTCTATCTCAGCCAAAATTAATACTCCTTTGGAGAAGGCTTTCGTTATGACATAACGTCTATCCCAGTTAGGCGCTCATTTTCCCCGAGAATCCTTCTGGATTAGCAATATCTTCTTTAGTACTAAATCTCCGTTTCAAAATTCTCTCGGAAGAACGTTCTTGTCGTGAGCCTGTATCATTCTCTTTTGATACATTTGACAATGATAGTTCATTAATTAGGTTCAACTAGTCATATCTCGCTTGGACCCATTCTACTTCTTCTAGCTTTGGTTTCATCAAGATGCAAAGAGACAAAATATCAACCTCAATCAGTAACAAAGATTCAATCTCATAAACTAACAAAAATGGTGTTGCCCTGGTGGAAGTTCGTACAACGGTTCTATAGGCATACAAGGCAAAAGGTAACTTTTCATGCCAGTCTTTGTAAGTGTTGGCATCTTTGCGACTATTTCGTTGATATTATTATTAGCAGCCTCTACAACCCTATTCATCTTCGGGTGATAAGTTACTGAGTTGTGATGCTTGATCTTGAGCTGCTCACAAACCCCAGCTATCATTTTGTTATTTAGATTGGAGGCATTGTCAGTGATAATCCTCTCAGATGGGCTGTAATGACAAATAATCTCTTTCTTCAAGAATTTATAGACTGCCGACCTAGTGAAATTCGCGTATGAGGCTGCTTCCACCCACTTGGTGAAGTAATCAATTGACACCAAGATGAACCTATGCCCGTTTGATGCCTTAGGGTGAATTTGCTCAATTACATCCATGCCCCACATTGAGAAAGGCTAGAGAGCCATCATAACATGTAGGGGTTGTAGAAGTGTATGGATTTTGTCAGCATAAACCTGACACTTATGACATTTCTGAGCGTAATTGATGTAGTTCTCCTCCATAGGGGACTAGTAGTACCCGAAGTGCATAAATCATCTAGACATGGTGAAACCACTAGGGTGGGTTCCACAAACCTCATTGTGAACCTCTTCTAAGATCATTTGAGCTTATCTAGCACCCACACATCTTAACAACACTTGATCTTAACTCTTTTTGTACAAGATTTCTCTATCGAGGACATATCCTAAGGCCATTTTCCTAATTGTTTTCGTATCATTCTAAGTTGGATGCGGCGGATACTCTTGAGATTTTATATACTACAAGATGTCATGATACCATGGAAGACCATCTGCCTCCTCTTCCACGTCATAACCGTAATCCCTTTTTATCAAACTTTTGCATCTTGATTGTCATTATTTTTGAACCTTCACTTGCCTTGAACATAGCGGCTAAAGTGGTGAGGGTGTCAGCCATTTGGTTATCTTTTCTCGAGAAATACATGAAGGTAACTTCATCGAACTCTTTGATTAATTCAAGGACCAACTTGTGATACCCAATTAGCTTTATATCTTTTGTTTCCCATTCTCCCCGAATTTGATAAATGACCAGCGCAGAATCCCCAAATACTCATAGGGTTTTAATTTTCCTTTCAATGGCCAATCGTACACCTAGTATGCAAGCCTCGTATTCTGCCATGTTGTTAGTGCAAAAGAATTTCAACCTAGTAGTGAAGGGATAATAGTTTCCTTCTGGTGAAACCAAGACTGCTCTGATGCCCCGCCCCTAAGCATTTGCAGCACCATTGAAGTTCATTACCTATGATTCCATCAGGGCATCATTCTCCTCAGTTGAGATACACATCAAATCCACATCCGGAAAATCAAAATTCAATGCCTCATATTCGTCGTAAGCGTGACTTGCCAAAAAGTTCGCTAAGGCACTCTCTTTTTTGTAACACCCTAAACCCGGTGCCACATTGGGCCTCAAGCCCAAACCCATTAATAGAAATCTGCAAGCGAGTTTAGCCCAAATCCAAAGTTTTATAAACCATAATAAATTAAAAAGTGTTGTACAAATATTCAAACGTTACTTTGAAGCTCCAATTTAAAACATAATAATTTAAAATATTCGTTATGGAAAATAAATCAATAGGAGTTACAGATACAAAACATAAGGTTCCTATGAATACATTGCCCCTACAAATCTAAGTATTGTACTCTTCACATATCAATAGGAGTAGGACTTTAGTACATTGATATGTGAAGAGTACAATACTCAGTGGATACACCTCTATTCTACTATGCTTCGTGTATATCATAAACATAACATGCAGTCAAACAAAAATTAAACAGGCAAGAACATCATGTGGCGCTACTTTGATCGCCTAAACACATGGGATCAACATAATCAATCATCAAATCAATTAAGGGCTCACAAGGCCCCACATACCATTCCATGCCATACCATACCATACTATACAGGAGTGAGGCCGGGTAATATAACATCGGTACATACACTCCGGGTGAGGCTGGGTCATGCAGCATCGGAACATACACCCTGGGTGAGGCCGGGTCACATAGCATCAGATCATACACCTTGCTCGAAATCATCCCTCGAGTGCATACGAATAAGGCCCGAGTCATATAGCATCGGTAACCTCCATCCCCTCAACATACCATGGTGTTGCAAGACATTCTTCTACATTCGGATTTCATCAACCAAGTGCTCACACGGCACGACTCAACATTACAATACCATTACATGAATTACACAAGTCTAAGACCCATTTTATGCTTATTTATCCATATATGGGGTTAGACATCTGATTTTTTAGTTTTACAATTCATTTCATACCTCTAGGGACCCATTGGGGCCCTTAACTCAAATTATGAAACCCCCTAACTAAACCGCAAATTTCTTGGGCATATTGCTTACCAATACTCCTATATGGGTATCGGTACACCGGTCTAGGTATCGGTACCTCTCTACGAGTACCAATACTCAAATTAGGTTTGAAAGAAATAAATCCCCAAGTCATACTGATACGCTATCCTCTGTATTAGTACTCGATATCAGTACGTGAATCATCCTGTACCGATCCCTACCAGTACCGGTACCCTCACCTACCCGTACTGGAACACAAAAACCTTTCTCAGGCAATCGAATAGTAGTACTGATATGGGCCCTAGTGTACCGATACGTAAAAATGCTACTGGAATTCTATTTAAGCTAAGGGTATCAATACACGGGAAGTCGTACTGGTACGCCATTCATAACTTGACTCATTCTTTAAAGAGGGGTACCGGTACTAAAACACTAGTACTGGTATGCGAAACCAGGTTTCTAGGTCTGGGGTTTGAATTTTTTATCTTAACTCCCAAACCATATTGATAACCCCTAAAACTCAACCAACAACTTATGGAAGGTGTTTATAGTCAGTTTCTACCAGTTTTACAAATTATTAATATCAATTTTAGATTTTGGCATTAACATCCATCAAGATCATTCAAGCATACTTAAATCACCAAAATGACGTACAAAGCAATCATCTTTATGATATGCAGGAAAAAAGGAATTAGAAGTGTACTAACCTTCCTTGAATCAACAAAAAACCTTGATTCCACCAGCTTCAAGCCTTCCCTTTTCCTTGAGCCTTAGAGTGCTCACCAAGCTCTTTGACTACAAAAGATGGGTGGTAAACATGTTGCAACACTAGTGGGGAGATTAGGAAGCTAAAAACATAATTTATACCAAGAATAGAGCCACCAACACCCCATTCCCGTTCTTCCCAAGGACCCTCACCTAAAACCCTTTCTTCTACCACAACCAGCTATTTTTTTACCTTGATTTGGGGATCTCTAAATGCTGAATAAACTTCCCTTCTTGATTATAACGAGCTTCAAACTCAAAAACTTAAAGATCCTACCTTTAGCACTCAAATTTGGGTAGGTGGTGTGGATGGGTGGAAAATAGAGCAAAAGGAGCAATGGTGACTTCACTCACCTTACAATCTGCAAAAAAATTAAATAACCACCAGCCCCCTTTCTTCCAATATGTTTTTACCATAATGACCCTTCCAACAACATCCTAACTCAAGCCCACCAACACAAAGCAGGCTCAAAAGGCACCTAAGGCCTTATTTTTTGGCCCAAACTCGAGGCCCAACTCTCGGATTAACCCGACCTTAGATTCCAAAATTTGGGTCATTATAGCTCTTCCCTCTTTTAAGAAAATTTCGTCCTCAAAATTTACCTTTGGGAAACAGGTGCGGGTAAAGTTGCTCCATGTCCTTCTCAACTTCCCACGCGGCTTCCTCGACCTCGTGGTTCTTCCATAACATTTTCACTAAGGGTATACATTTGTTGTGAAGCTCCTTAACCCATCTGTCAAGCACTCTTATCGGTTCCTCTTCATAAGTCAGATTGGGACTAATCTTGATTTCTTCAAAAAAATCACATGTGAAAGATTCGAACGGTAACGTCTCAATATCGATACATGGAACACATTATGGATACGCGCCATCTCTGGTGGTAGAGCTAACTGATTTGCTACAGGTCTGACTCTCTCAATAATCTCGTATGGTCCAATGAATCTCTTACTCAACTTGCCTTTTCGCTAAAAGCGGATGATTCTCTTCCACGGTGATACCTTGAGGAAAACCTTGTCACTAATCCAATATTCAATATGCTTGCACTTTCAATCCGCATAATCCTTTTGATGATCAAATGTCACTTACAACCTCTCTTTAATAATATGAACCTTTTTTCTTGGTTTGCTTAATCAATTTTGACCCCACAATCTTCCCCTTGTTAAACTCCATCCAACAAAAAAGAGTTCTACACTTATGCCCATACAAGGCCTCGAAGGGATCCATTTTGATACTTGATTGGAAACTATTGTTGTAGGCAAACTCAACCAGCGGTAGCTGCTCCTCCCAACTCTTGTCAAAATCTATAACAAAACACCAGAGCATATCTTCCGGGATCTGGATGACTCGTTCAGGTTGACCATCGGTCTAAGGATGAAAAACTGTACTAAAATGCAACTTGGTATCCAGCACCTCATAAATCTTCTTCTAAAGCCTAACAGTGAAACAAAGGTCCCTATCAGATATAATCGATGACGGCTTTCCATGCAATCTTACAATCTCCTTGTTGTACAATCTAGCCAATCGTTCAAGGGTTAAATCCATGCATACAGGTAAGAAGTGAGTGGACTTAGTCAAACGATCCATGACTAGCCAAATAGCATCATGGTTTTTCTAGGTCAACGACAGTCCCTTAACAAAGTCCATTGTCACTCTATCCCACTTTCATTGGGGAATCTGAATGGGCTGAAGCAAACCCGAAAGAACCTGATGCTTCGCCTTTACTTGTTGACATACAAGACACATGGTTAAAAATTCAGATATATCTCTTTTCATGCTTGTCCACCAATAGAAAGAACGAAGATCCTGATACATTTTGTTACTCACAGGATGCACAATATACGGGCTACAGTGTGCCTCTCTAAAAATACAATCCTAAAGATCCTCCAATGCGGGAACACATAATCGACCCTTAAAGTACAAGAATACACCATCTTATACCTTAAAGTTAGGTTCTTCACCTCTTTGATCTGATTCAATCTTGGCCACAAGGTCCTCATCCATAACCTGCATCATCTTTATCTCTTGTATCAAGGTAGGTTCCACTCGAAGCTCGGCTAGCAACCCTCTATCCTCGGTCATCCTTAACTGAGCGAACATCGCTCTAAAATCTAACATAGACATCTAGCTTAAAGTATCAGCTACCACACTGGCTTTACCGGGATGATACTCTATGATGCAGTCATAATCCTTCAACAAATTAATCCATCTCCTTTGCCTCATATTCAACTCTTTTTGAGTGAAAAGGTACTTCAAGCTTTTATGATCCGTATAGAGTTAACACTTCTCTCTGTAGAGGTAGTGTCTCTAGATTTTTAAGGTGAAGATAACTGCCGCCAATTCTAAATTGTGTGTGGGGTAATTCTTTTCATGGGGCTTATGTTGTCTCGAGCAAAATCCAAAACGTTACCCTCATGCATTGGAACACAACCTAACCCACAAAACGAGGCATCACTGAAAACTATATAATCCTTCCCTGATTTGGGTTGCGTCAACATCGAGGGCTCCGTAAGATATGCCTTCAACTACTTGAAACTTTGTTGTCTCTTATCATTCCACTTGAAAAGGACTCTCTTTTGTATGAGCTTGGTCATAGGTGCCACTATGATCGAGAAGCCTTTGACAAACTGCCTATAGTACCCGGCAAGTCCAAGAAAACTACGAACCTCTGAGATGTTTCTAGGGGGTTTCCACTCAACTACCACTTGGATTTTTTGAGGGTCAAGACGGATCCCATCCGCAGAGATAATGTTATCCAAAAATACCACATCAAAAATCCAAAACTTACACTTACTGAACTTGGCGTAAAGCTTCCTTTCTCTCAAGGTCCAAAGGATAACTCGCAGATGGTAATCGTGCTCCTCCTCCGAGCGCGAGTATACCAAGATGTTGTCTATGAAAACCACCTCAAACTGGTCTAGATAAGGCTATAAAATTCAGTTCATTAGGTCCATAAAAGTTGCAGGCGCATTGGCAAGACCAAATGGCATTACCAAAAACTCGTAATGTCCATACCGTGTCCCAAAAGTGGTCTTATGGACATCCCCTTCTACCACCTTCAACTGGTAGTAGCCCGATCTTAAATCAATCTTTGAAAACATGCAAGCACCTCTTAACTAGTCAAATAGATCGTCGATCCTTGAGAGGGGGTAATGACTCTTCACTTTTACCTTATTAAGCTACCGATAGTCAATGCACATCCTCATTGACCCATCCTATTTCTTAACAAACAGGACGGTGCACCCCAAGGTGAGATGCCTGGTCGGATAAAACCTCTTTAGCAATTCTTGGATCTGACTCTTTAACTCTCTCAACTCATGGGTGCCATACGATATGGTGCTATTGATACTGGTATTGTTTCAGGCATCACCTTAATTCTAAACTCTAACTCTTGATCAGGGGGTAATCTGGGTAGCTTTTCAGGAAACACGTCAACAAACTCCCTAACCATCCGTAAATTCTCTAACATCGAGCTCTCAACTTTGGTATCCACCACATGAGCTAAAAAGACTTCACAACCCTATTGAATCAACTTTTAAGCTGTCAAAGCTGACACCACATTTGAAAGACAAGGATTTCTTTCACTTCTAACCATCAGCTGAGACCCATCCAAAGCACGGAGTTTCAAACTCTTAGTCCTACAACCCAAACTTGCATCATGTTCGAAAAGCCAATCCATCACCAAGATGGCATCAAACTCTTGAAATGGTATCACCATCAAATCCACAAGAAACACTGAACCTTAAACCTCAATAGGACACCTCCTAAAATCCTTATCAACTAGCACATCATACCCCAATGGGCAAGTCACACAAACTCCCACCTCAAGATCTTCGATAGGTATACCCCACTGCTCTAATATCCCATTACGGATGTAGGAATGGGTAGACCCCAAATCCACAAGGGTAACAATAGGAACAAAAAACAAGGTGAACATACTTGAGATAACATCAATAGCCTCGTAGTCCTTCTGTGCCTTTACTGCATACTGTTTCGTGGGAGCTCTTGCTATTGACTAGAAGGTACCAGTACTTTGGTGTCCAATCACATGTCTTGCCCCTCCTCTAGCAAAATTGCCACCTCTCTGTACTGCGAAATAGTTCCCCTAATTTTGAACTGAGATGGCATCCAAAGTCTCTGGACAGTTTCTCAAGAAGTGGCCCGGTGATCCACACTCATTGCATACCTTGGCATTGTTGTAACACTCCTTATGGTGCTTACACCCACACTAGGAACATACTTGTGCATAAGATCCTCTAGACGAGCCTCCTAAACTTATAGTCAAAGAGGAGTTAGGCCTCCTACACCCCGCAGAGGCAAACCTATGATAGGACCTTCATGGCCGATTTGATGCTCTAGCTCTTTGATTCTAATTTCCTTGATTCCTACTTGAAGAGGGTTGAGACTGATTAGAGTGGGAATAACTCTTTGTATTGATGGCCCCCCCAACCCGACTATACATCAATCCTTGCACTTGCTCAAGGGACTTGGCACTAGGGACCAAATTGGAGAACACCTTTGGTGGATCCCTGTTAAAAATGTATGTATTTCTCTTTGCAATCATTTCTTGAAATGCTTGTATTTCATCTTCTCCGTGGAAACAAGTTCTGGAGCATACCTACTCAGCTGTAGGAACTCTTGTTCATACTCATAAATCGGTCGATTTCCTTGTACCAGATGGGTAAACTGGTCTCTCAAACTATCAATGTGAGCTTCTCCAACATACTACTTCTCGAAGTCATCAAGAAAACCATCCCAAGTGGGCCAGTTAGGATACCGACCTAACTCCACTATCTCCTACCACTCACGAGCATTCCCCAGAAGAGAAAGAACACACTTTAACTTGTCGCTTGGCTCCAAACCCATTTGACACAAGATCCAACGCGTATCCCTCAACCATTGATCCAATTTGATTGGGTTATCTTGTCCCGACCCCAAGAAATCAGTTGCACTATATCTACGAAGCCTCTCGATTGGGGCTTCCCGATGGGTATCATGATTTCTTAACATAGCCCTCACTATCTGATCAATCACCCTATGTATATGGGAGAAGTAATTGGCTCCTTGATGTCCTTCACCCCTCGACCTTTCATCGGTCTCCAAGATAAAATCCTCATCAAAGCTCTAATCTCAAGAGCTGCAACTCTCCTCTGGATCATAATCTCTTCTAGGCATATTCAAACTGCACAGATAACGAACAAGGTTACTCCATCGAATATTCAACCTTAATATGAGTATGACTTCGATTTGTGGGCATGTATTCACTAGACAACCTTTTTATGACTCTCTACTACCTCAGGGTTCCTAAAATCGGCTAAACCTAAGCTCTAATACCACTAAATGTAACACCCTAAACTCGGTTCTACATTAGGCCTCAAGCCCAAACCCATTAATAAAAATCTGCGAGCGAGTTTAGCCTAAATCTAAACTTTTATAAACGATAATAAATTAAAGAGTGTTGTACAAATATTCAAACGTTACTTTGGAGCTCCAATTTAAAAAATAAAAATTTAAAACATTCAATATGGAAAATAAATCAATAGGAGTTACAGACAGAAAACATATGGGTCCTATAAACACACTACCCCTACAAATCTAAGTATTGTACTCTTCACATATCGATGTACTAAAGTCCTACTCTATTGTCTCCTTGCAAAGTACTCAGTACATAAAGAAATAACAATTCCAAACACTGAGCTCCCAAGCTCAGTAGATACGCCTCTATTCTACTATGCTTCATGCAGATCATAAACAAAAGCATGTAGTCAAACAATGATTAAGCAAGTAAGAACATCATGTTGCGCTACTCTGATCGCCTAAACACATGGGATCAACATAATCAATCATCAAATCAATTAAGGGCTCATAAGGCCCCACATACCATACCATACAAGAGTGAGGTCGGGTCACATAGCATCAGTAAATACACTCTGGGTGAGGTCGAGTCATGCAGCATCAAAACATACAACCTGGGTGAGGCAGGTCACATAGCATCAGCTCATACACCCTGCTCAGAATTATCCATCGAGCATATACGGATGAGGCATGGGTCACATAGCATCGGTAAGCTTCATCCGCTCAACTTACCATGGTGTTGCAACACATTCTTGGGCATCCGGATCCATCAACCAAGTGCTCACATGGCACGACTCAACATTATGATACCATTACATGAATTACACAAGTCTAAGACCCATTTTACTCTTATTTATTCATATATGGGGTTGGACATCTGGTTTCTCAATTTTACAATTCATTTCATACCTTTAGAGAACTATTGGGGCCCTTACCTCAGATTTTGAAACCCCCAAACTAAACCTCAAATTTCTTAGGCAGATTTCCCAGTGAGTACCGATACTCCTATATGGGTACCGGTACGCCTCTCTAGGTATCGGTACTTCTCCAAGAGTACCGATACTCAAATTAAGTTTAAAAGAAATAAATCCCCAAGCCATACCGATACTCCCACCTCTATATTTGTACTCAATATCGGTACATGAATCATCATGTACCAATCCTTATCTATACTGGTACCCTTACCTACCTGTACCGATACGTGAAAGCCTTCCTTAGGCAATGGAAGAATAGTACAAATACGCGCCCTAGCGTACTGATACGTGAAAATGCTAATTGAATTCTATTTAAGCTAGGGGTACCGATATTCGAGAAACCGTACCGGTACGCCATTCATAGCTCGACTCCTTCCTTAAAGAGAGGTACAGATACTGAAACACCAGTACTAGTATGCAAACCCAAATTTTGAGGTATGGGGTTCGAATTTCTCATCTTAAACTCCCAAACCAGCTTGATAATCCCTAAAACTCAACCTACAACTTATGGAAGGTGTTTAGAGTCAATTTCTACCAGTTTTACAAATTATTAACATCAATTTTAGATTTTTCCATTAACACCCATCAAGATCATTCAAGCATATGTGCAGGAAACAAGGAATTGGAAGTGTACTAACCTTTCTTGAATCACCAAAAAACCTTGATTCCACCAGTTTCAAGCCTTCCCTTTTCCTTGAGCCTTAGAGTGCTCACCAAGCTCTTTGACTATAAAAGATGGGTGGTAAATGTGTTACAATACTAGTGGGAAGATTAATAAGCTAAAAACAAAATTTATACCAAGAATGAAGCCTCTAACACCCCATTCCTGTTCTTCCTAAGGACCCCTACCTAAAACCCTTTCTTCTACCACAACCAGCCACTTTTACTTTGATTTTGAGATCTCTAGATGCTGAATAAACTTCCCTTCTTGAGCACAACGAGATTCAAACTCAAAACCTTAAAGATCCTACCGTTAACACTAAACTTTGGGTAGGATGTGTGGATGGGTGGAAAAAAGAGCAAAAGGTGCAATGGCGACTTTACTCACCTTACAATCTATAGAAAAAAATTAAATAACCACTAGCCCCCTTTTCTTCCAATATGTTTTTACCATATTGACCCTTCCAACAACATCCTAACTCAATCCCACCAACACAAAGCAGGCCCAAAAGGCACCCAAGGCCTTATTTTTCAACCTAAACTCGAGGCCCAACTCTCAGGTTAACCCGACCCTCTGATTTCAAAATCTAGGTCGTTACACTTTCACTACTTTTTCGCTTACATACCGGATGTCAAATTCTGAGAGTAACATCTGCCAACGGGCCAATTTTTCTAACAAGTTCGGTACTTTCATCATGATTTTTAAGGGATCTAGCTTTGATATCAACCACGTGGTGTGGTATAACATATATTGCTTAAGTCTTTTAGCTGCCCATACCAAAGCATAACACTAAATTTTAATCAAGGAATACCTGGTTTCATTATGTTTCCCCAATACGCAGCCCATTGAGTTTTTATACACTGTCATATATAGGATTAGGGGTTTTCTAGAAGTGAGCTACACTAGTATGGGAGGGTTTGTCAACTGCTTTTTGATATTTTCTAAGGCTGCTTGAAATTCTTCATTCCATGTCCCCGAATTATTCTTTTGAAGTAACCTGAATACGGGGTCACATTTATCTGTCAACTGAGAGATGAAGCGGGCAATATAATTCAGTCTTCCTGGGAAGCCACATACCCCATTTTTTGTTTGAGGGGGAGGGAGTTCTCGTATGGCTTTTACTTTATCTGGGTCAATCTCAATTCCTTTTTTGCTCATGACGAAGCCCATCAGTTTTCCCAATGTAACCCCGAAGGTGCACTTGGCAGGATTGAGCTTTAATTGAAACTTTCTCAACCTTTGTAAGAGTTATTCTAAGTTTACAATATGCTCTTCTTCTAACCGAGATTTAGAAATCATTTTATCTACGTATACTTCTATCTCTTTGTGCATCATACCATGGAACAAAGTTACCATGGTCCTTTGATAAGTTGCCTCTGCGTTCTTCAGACCAAAAGGCATCACCTTATAGCAGAATGTTCCCACAATGTTACAAATATGGTCTTTTCCATGTCCTCTGGGCACATTTTGATCTGATTATACCTAGAGAAACCATCCATAAAGGAGAAAATAGAATGACTCGCTGTGTTGTCTACTAGGGTGTCGATGTGTGACAGTGGGAAATTATTTTTTTGGCGTGCCCTATCAAGATCCTTGTAATTAATGCACATAAGCACTTTCCCATCTTACTTTGTGAGTGGGACAATATTAGCTACCCATTCTGGATATTTCACCACTTCGAGAAATCCGACGTCATACTACTTTTTCACCTCATCTCTGATCTTTAGAAGCATTTTGAGTTTCATCCCTCTAAGTTTCTGTTGTACAAGCTTGCATCATGTCTTTATGGAAAGTCGACGCACTACAATGATGGTATCCAAGCCAATCATATATTGATAGGACCAAGCGAATATATCTTTATACTCTTGCAAAAGCTTGATCAAAATTTGTCGGGTTTTAGTAGTGATGGTGGTTCCAATCTCCACCTCACATTTCTCTTCCTCATTTTCGAGATTCAAAACTTCTAATTTTTACTTGTGGAGTAGAATTTGTTTCTCTTCATTTTCCCTTAACTTGAGCAGATTGTTAGGAAAATAATATTCGTCCTCACTATCGTAGTTTTCAACCTCTTCTAAACACATGGGCAGTTCAAAGTCAACTTCTGGGTTGGACTCAAGGTCATTTATACCATTGATATCCAGAAACCTAAAAGAAAAGAATCAAAAATATATACAATGGTACTAGAGAAACAAATGAATGAATTGAATTATTTATTTTTGTCTTTTGTTTATTTCAGTGTCTTTTATTTATTTATGAAAGTATGTTTGCCACACAAGGTTTATTGGAAATGCATCTTTTATTGAAATAAAAACAAAAATGGTTTAACATAGGCCCTTTACAAAAGATTCTTTATTGCCTTCGGCCCTAAGGCAAAATGATTGGTTTTGAGAATTACTCTATAAACGATTTAAAGAGTACATGAATTTCTTCAGCAATCCAGTTGTTAAGCTTAGAGCAGTGTTGAATCATGGACAAGTACTTGTTTTCTTCATCATTGTCCATCACAATATTGATGTTCAGGTCCCCAAAAATCTTATCCAGATTATTCTTTCCTTTCTCCTCCTCAACCTTCAGAGTATTAGGGTTTACGAAGCCTTCTGATCTAAAGTTGTGACTCAGGGGTGTTATGTAACCCCCTCGACCAGGCCTAGACGCTCGACCGAACCGAGAGGACTACATTAGGTTTGCCGAAGTAAACCGGTGAAAGATTTCAAAAATCGGTCCATTTTTTTTCTTGTACCTTGTCTAAATGCATATTAGTAATCCTAAGTGAACATACTTGCAACGGGTGAATGTTCAAAGGAAACAGACCATAGAAAGGCATCCAATTGCATAACATACATTTTAGGGACTAAAATGAAAATCAAATAAATTTAAGGACAAAAAATGAAAGTAAGGTTACCAATCCTCAATTAGTCCAATTACATGCTTACATGCCAAATTTCAGGTCAAAACGATAATCCAAACTCATACAATTGCATTCACAAAGCTTAGGGACTAAAATAAAAGAAAAAGAAACTTCCAAATATTCCAAAATAACCGAATTAACTACAGTTGTAACGGTATGCTTGGAGGTGTTTCGGAACGCCTTAATAATTTCCAAAACTCAGATTCTAGTAGCTAAAACTCGTTCCGATATGCCTACACATATTGAAACGCCCTTCATAAAATCCCTATGTCGTATCGAAACACCCTATCAAGTACCGAAACGCTGGCCAAATTTGCCTAGGCTTGTACCAAAACGCTTGCCCGCGTACCGGTACGCTAGGCCTAAAATGGCTTACTCGTAATGAAATAGGGTCACCCGTACCTGTACGCTTGGACCTGTAATGTCCCAAATTGCTGTCTAAACACACTTTAATGATAACCAAAACTCTTTAGCATGATTCAAACACTTATACAACATTACTAGGATACATTCCTAACTAAAACTACACAGAACCATCAACATTACATGGCATTCATACACCCCAAGATATTCTATAGGCATGCTTCCTAACATCATTCTACCAAACAACCAAAACTCACATTAGGCAACTTTTAAGGCATACTCACCATGCTTACACATCTAAAGCATCAGAACAAACTTGCTTGAATCACCAAAACATGGCAACCATTCCAAATTAACTAGATGCATTCCTAAGCACTCATCTAACATCATTATAAGCAAGGACCCACACAAGCTTAACAACATCAAACCAACTATAAAACCCAGCACCTTACATGCTTAAAAACCATGGGAAAACAGAATAACAAATCCCTAAAATATGGCGAACACATTGCCTTATTAACCGGAAACATTAACTGAGTTCCTACTCAAAGTAATCCTTGTCTTGGATCGCTTTAAACCTTGCCTTTGTTGTAATACCCCAAAGATCGGTCTAGTAGAATGTTACCAATTAAAGGCAAATTAAGTTGTCTTTCTTCTTGAAACTAAAATTTATTTGAGAGTCTTGGACCAAATCGAAAACAAAAAGATGAAGGGGATGACCAATGTCATAGTACCAAAATGGAATCATTTAAGAAGTGTAAGGTTGCATGGTAAGTAAATTGTTGTGAGTGGTATTTACACATGTCAACTTACAAGTTGAACATGTGAGGAGTAGGATTCGGCTAGGAGAAGAAAATAAAACATAGAATCCTTTTCATGTTTAGGAAGCAGTCGAATTATCAAATAGAGAGAGGTTAGAGAAAGCTTGGAAGGAGTTGGAATTGAAGCTTGTTTTAATCCATTGCGTTGATCCATTCATTGTGTATCTTGAGGAAGAAGGTAAAAAATACTCTTTCTTCCTTCTTATTTGAGATTTAATTTGAGTAATTGTTTGTATATCTTCATGAAACTTGCCGTTTGATTTGAAAAAGAATTAGACTCATGCTATGCATTTCTTGAATCAATTAAGTGGTATACATAATGATTTTGCTATGCTTTTAAGTAAATGGTAATATGATTCTAATGCTTAGTTGTTTGATGGTTTGAAGTGTTGTCTTAGGTTGGTTCGGCATTTAGGTTTAAGACCTTAATAAATTCAAGTATGCAATTGAATGTATATGGGTTGAAATGCTTCCTTATTGTGTAGTGTCTATGAAATCATGAACGGAGTGTTAAGGTCATTCAAATGATGTATTGTTAAAAACATGCTTAAATATGAATTGGGGTCATAACATATAGTATAGTGCAAAAAACTAAAACAATCTAATGTTCCAAATGTATGCCCTATTTTGGACAGCCTCAAATGCTAATTGAAATGTATCTAATGTGATAACAATTTTGGATTTCGAGTCATATTGGTTGCTAATCATTGAATCTATGGATTTTGGATCAAATAAGAATGAATAAGGATGCATTTAGACCGTCTTATTATGGAACCTGGAATTTTGGTACTGTTTTACAAAGTTTAGAGGCTATTTTATAAAATCAATCAACGGACTGATTTACAACTTGAATAAGGGTTGTTTTGATGAAATATTGGACTGTTTTGTTAAGTAAATTCAGGGGCTGTTTTGCAAATGTTTAGGGACTAATTTACAATGTAAATCGAGACTGTTTTGCCATTAAAGAGGGACTGTTCTAGCAACCAAAATTGGACTATTTTATAAAGTTTTATTAAGAGGTCTGTTTGTAAATGAATTAAAGTCACCAAATGGTACAAGTCTGAATAAAGAAACTGATCTCTATGTTGGTCCCTAATTGGTTTATTGATAATTGATTAAAAACAGTCTAGGAAATGTTATATGAAATGTAAATACCTGAACTTTGGAGCTATCTTAGACATGTATGAGAGTGAAAATAAGTTATATTAACATGTTAGAACTACCATCTACTTGAATAATGAAGCTAAAATCAAGCCTAGTGAAATCTACCTAGAAAACTCTATTCTAGACAGCAACTTTGAAAATTCACTATAAATTGTATGAATGGAATTAAGGGCTGAAATTTATATGAATGGAACCTTAATATGTCTATTTTCATTAGAAAAAAACAAAATGGAATTATGGATCGTAAAATGGATTTTAGAGATGAAATACTAGGGACAGTGCAAACTGTCCAGTGTTGTAAATTGCCCTGTCTTTAAGTTAAAAATTGTATTAATTGGTAAGAATAAAAATGTAAGGCCTATATGGTTAGAAATATAGTTAAATTATATTTCTAACGGTGTAAACGAATTGAACTTCCGACGTACAGAATGAAAGTTATGCATGCTTAAGTAAATAGTGCACAAGCTGCCTAGCAGCGGCCATCTAGGTATTTTGGACAGTTTTGTAAACTGTTTTATGAATAGTTTGGACAGTTTAGTTACTGCCCTGTTTCTACCCAAATTGGAATGTAAACAATGTTGGCAATGAGCAGTAATATATGTATATGAATGTGCTGTCTATTTTATGCATGTAATGTATTAACATTGTTGCAATAATAAGTAATTGTGAAAATATATTGGACTGCTTGAGATAGATAATTATCATACTCAATGTACCTTGTTTAACATGTGTCCACTTGTATGGATTGTTAGAGCAAGGAGTTAACCTTGTGGAGGAAGAAAGGAGTGGCCAAACTTGTGGCAAACACAAAGGAAATTGGATCCAAGACAAATAAGCTAGCTTGGAGTATTGTGAGTGTTGTTATTGTGGGATTAGGACTTAGGTCCTAACCATATATATATATATATATATATATTCTTGCTACTGATATGACATGATAATGAGTTTAAATTAAATTGAATATGAATAGCAAGGGAAGATTGGACTAAACTGAAATTGTGTTTAAGTGATAGCATGAAAATTGATAAATTAAGTAGAAAGAAAAGTGAAAACAAATGTACGAATCCATGCCTTGAATTGACCTAATCGAATGCTTACTACTTGAAATGGTTGCTATTTGAAAAGCTTGTCACTTGAAGTGCTTGAAGTGTGATCTAATTGAAATGCTTGAATCCTTGTACTTGAAACTTGACCTATTCAAAATGCTTGATTCCATGTCTTGGATGTATTCATTCGAATTTCTTGCTTAGAATTGCTCTTATGATATAAATACTTGTAAAAGTGATATAAACAAAGAATCTAAAGACGTGACTAGATGCCTAAAAATGGCATATAATTCGAATTGCTTACTTGAATAACAAGTTAAATTGCAAAATGGTGAGCTAAGGCTCAATTGGCCTAAGGGCTAAGCTTAACTTTGATATAACTTGCTTGAATATAATCCTTGAACAGAATTGTCTTGCCTTGAACATGAAAGCATGGAACATAAGAAACAACAACAAGCTTTAAAGTATAAAATACACTCCAACTTTTAATAGGAGCTAAGATACTTAAGTTGCCTAAAATGGAAGTCCTTGGATAAAATGGTATGATGCACGATATACTTGGGACTACGATCCATGAGCCACGGCTCAGGGGGACGCCCCATTACATGAAATAGGTTATTGTGACAGCTGGAGGTAACGAGAGAGTTGTACGGAGATTGGCGACAGTTGGTTGGATAGTGAGAAGTATAGGATTACATGTTTCTGATATTAGCCATTGCTATGTGCTTTGAGCTAAGTATCTCTTGGACCTTTGTGGTCAAACACGAACCAATGTTATTCATAATCAATTGTGATCCAAGGCAAACATGTTAAAAGATATGAACCTTATTGAGAAATTGAATAAGAAATTCAAAAAAAGAAAATCTTGAATATGTTGTATAATGTTTAAAGAAAGCTCTTGGTGGGCATAATGTTTAAAGAAGCTCTTGTTGAGCATGATGTTTGAAGAAAACAAATGAGAAATAAATGAATCATAAAGTTTACTTGAATACTTGAATTTCTTGACATACAAACTCGTTACTTGAAATACTTGTTACTTGACTTGTATACTTGTACTTCTTGCTACATGATTGATACTTGAAATAGATCTTGATCTCACTTGAATTCTTGAGTGTTGCTACCACGTACACCTTGTACATGAAAATATGGATTGTTTTAATTGTAATTATGTGTAAACATGAATAATGCTCGAATTGGACTGTTTTTTGTATGTTAATTATGTATACATGAGTTGCTACTCGGAATAACATGAATAATGCTCGAATTGGACTGTTTTGTGTATGTTAATTATGTATACATGAGTTGCTGCTCGAAATAACATGAATAATGCTCGAATTGGACTGTTTTGTAAATGTTAATTATGTATACATGAGTTGCTGCTCGGAAAAACATGAATAATGCTCGAATTGGACTATTTTGTGTATGTTAATTATGTATACATGAGTTGCTGCTCGGAATAACCTGAATAATGCTCAAATTGGACTGTTTTATGTATGCTAATTATGTATACTTGAGTGTTGCTGCCATGTTAAACCGCAAGATCTCCATCAATTTGGGTTGCCTTGTAAAATCGCATGTCCCAAATGATGTCCCAACAGTCTGAGTGGCCTTGTTAAACCGCCATACCTCAAGGATCCATGGCCACGATCGATTTTGTTCACATTTTATAGTGCACTTAATCCTATGGCATGCCAACTATATCCGATTGTTTTCTCATCTTGTCACATAGCCAATAATCATTTATAAAACCATTTACTTACTATTTTACAATGCATTATACAAAAATCACCACATATGCAAATCACATTGCCAAAGCAATAACACCATTCCCGATCGGAATGAAAACCAATGCTCTCTAGCATTTCTTCTACTTTTAAACCTCTGCATATGTACTTAATCATGCATTTCCAGTAAGTAAAACAAACTATGTTTAACACCAAAATATGAAATCAACATGCTCATATCCAAACCGATATTCAAGAGCAAAATAAGGGAAACTTACTTCAGAGCTTTTACCCTAAACTCCCAACAACCTTTACTAAACCTTTGAAAGGCATTTAAACTAGTTTTCACTCACCGATACACCTCGCCTTGCTCGCCAACGCGAATTGAGCTCCCGGCAAGCAACAAACAACGTCAAGGTTTGTCGCCTTGATTATTCCCTATTTTAATCACATAAAACTAGAGGGAAAATGCATCATTATGCATTCAAACTATTGCCAACAATCAATTACACGCAACTCTTAAGTTGTCAACTCAAAAACCATCCCAAACATTTCAAAATCATCCTCAAACACTTCCAAAACTCAACCCATCCATAATATAACGATTCAACCCAAGAAATGTCATCAATTAACATCTAAAAACCCTTTCCCAACATCCTTTTACTTCTAGCAACTACACAACCACCACGACTCCACAAAAACACAAATCTAACAACCTAATAATTAATGATTCAAGGAGTTTAAGGATTCCAATGTTAAAAATGACTTATCAACATTATAAATCATCCAATATAAGTTTAAAATCAATCCTCAATATTGGAAAAATAGATCCAATACGAATTTTCCACAATTTCATCAATTAAACCCAATTAAATCAATTAATCATTGTAAATACATAAAATTAGATTATAAATCATAAATCAAGGATCAAATACTTGAGAATATCAGTAAAGAACCATCAATAGCGGAGAAAAATGAACCTGATATCTATTGCGTGATTTCTCCCTCAATTGATTGATTAAAGCTAGATAAATGCAAGATTTCAATGAGGTTTTGTAAATCAAAGGTAAAAAAGAAATTACAAATCAGATATCCAAGTAAAAAGATCTCTTACCTCTGAAATTTGATGAAAACAAGAGTGTTTGGCATAAAAGAAGTAGAGAGAAAAGTTTACGTCAAATTTCTTTAAAACTAGTAACTAACTTTTATTAACAAAATCCCTTTTAATTACCTTTAAAAACACATGTTAAAAGGTCTTAATTGAAGGGAGAAACCACCAGAAAAAACTTGGTAAAATAGATCCTTAAGGATTCTAAGAATTTGATCCTTTACAATTTAGTCACCTAAAAAATAGTTTTCAAAAATCACATTTTAGTCACTAACCAAAATGTCACCCTTCTAAATCACTTTTTTCCAAAATTGATTTCACCAATATTTTTCATATATTAAAATATGATTTTTAACCATTTTTCCATATTTTTATCTTCCACAAAAAATATTTACTCCCGAATCCTACTCGAATTACTAACCCGGTCTACTGAACCGTCTAACAAGCCTCAAAATTGCTAGGCCCAAAACTGGGGCGTTACATATTAACTCCTCAAAAGTTATACTTTTCTCATATTTATTGACATGCTATTGCTTGAAGTTGGATACATATTTGTTCATTTTGCTAGTAGATCCATGCATTTGCATCCAGGAGTTAAGGAATGTACAGTTTTCACTGCTAGAGAGAAGGGGTGTTTTCTGGCTGTGGTGGGCAGGTTTGGTAGGTCAGGAGTAGTTAGAGAAGAAGAGAAATGCCGAGTGTAGTTGGTAAAGGCTGAAAGGAAGAATGCCATGCTCAATTGGCAAAAGGAGGAAGTCCGATGCCCGGTCAGTTAGTCATGAGTAAAAGCCAAGTCAGCCCTAATTTAAAAAGAAGATAACGCGCCTACAATGGTACATAACAAACTTTCAAAAACCAAACCCTAATTAGGGTTTTCGTGAGCACCTATATAAAGAAGCCCATCGATTGAGCAAATGAGGTTGTCCGTGAGAAGGATGAGAGGATAGAGGGGAAAATGTGGTTCTAACCAAGTAGTGACCGAGAGCTCTGGATCTATTGAAGGGCTACATCGACGAATCTTCTTCTCTAGCCCATTTCTCTTAGTTTTATTTTCTATTATGATGGTGATGTTTAAAAACAATATGGTTTTATTTGTTTCCCCAGCCGTGAACTAATCTTTTAAGTTGGCTTGGGGTGTTTGTGATGAATGCTTGGTTTTAGGTTTTCAATAATTGAATGTCTTGGCATTTTTGTCCATTTTGCTAGCACTTACTTTCTTCATATTTTATGTCATATGACATTTGGCATTGAATCTCATTATCCCCTAATGTCTTAAGAGACGTAGGAGATAATGATTAATTGTCAAATACTAAGGAGAGAAGCTTTGATAAAATATGTTTAAGTAGATGAGTTACTTCAGAAGTCAATCTCCCCCTTACGAGTAAAGATTAAAAATTTTCTAGGTTAATTATTTGAAAACATCACTATAGACATACTGGTGTTAAAAGAAATTAAATTATAGTATTGTAACCCCCTTGACACGGTCTAGATGCCAGGCTGAACCTAGTTAGTTACATTAGGTTTACCGAGACAAACACGTAGGATTTACTTAAAACAAAGTTTTTTTCTTTTATCTTGTCTAAATGCATAATTAACCCCTAAGGTGAATATACTAGCAACAGATAAATTATCGAGCGAAACAGATGTTGACTAAACATCTAATTAAGCGCAATTGCCATTTAGGGACCAAAATGTAATTATGTAGAACTGAGGGGACTTACTAAATCCAAGTTTACCAAACCTTAATTAATCAGGTTACGTACGTGTCAATTAAATTTCAACATAAAACAATTATCCAAGCTTATTTAATTGTATGTACAAGAAATAGGGACTAAAAGGAAAAGATTCAAACTTCAACAAAGTAACTACCAAAAATAATAGACTTGGTACTTGTACACTATATGCCAATATCAATAAGGGTTTCATTTGCAAAGGGTATCGATACGATCAGTAACACCCCTTTTCCCATATTTGTTACCAAATACGAGTCAGAGATGTTACTAAAAATTAAAACAATTTTTTTCTAACCAAGTTAAATCGGTTGTCTGCGCTGTCCTTACTCAAAATTTATATAAAATTTTATAAACATTGAAATTTCATTCCGTAAATTTATAATTAAACTAGATTCATTCAGAATTTTAATCATATAAATCAATGGCTCAAATTCATTATACAAAAATTCAAAGAAATTCCTAGATTCACGTCACAGTGAAATTTTTCTGGAATTCTGCTGCCCTATTTTTCTGACCCTTCCTCGATCAAAAATTCATAACTTTTAATATACAAATCGAATTCAGTTACCATTTGTCTTAAAAGAAACTAGACTCAATTTCCAGTTTACACATATAAGATTGAATCTCAAATTCAACTTATGGAATTTATGATGATTTTTCAAACCCACTGCATTTGTATGATTCATGAACAGAATTATGTCCTTCTCCACCATAAGCATATTATTCACTAATGATTTAGTCCTCCATAATATTGGAGATGTATCAAGGCTCACCATGATCATTATCCACATCATATGAGTTATTAAGCCAATCATTCTTTAGTCACAAATTATTACAAGCCATAATTAATTTATACATGCCATCTAGTATATCCAATTAAAAATGATAGATGTCATAACTGTGATTAGAGTGATACACCTTCAAATTTAGCATATGATGCTCAGCTACTCTCTCCTTGGTACTCCTTTAAAACCTACACGTGAACATCATCACACGCTAAGTATATACTTAGTGAGGGAATAATCTTTAATCATGTGCAATTAACATAATATCAATATACATAAATAACAATGCATATGATCACCTTACCATTTCATATTCATTAACATAAATAGATATGTAACAACATGTATGAATATCAAAGTGATAAGATTAGATCTTACCAATACCTTTGCCATTTCCACCCGGAAACTTTCAATGCTTACCAATACCTTTTTCCATTTCTATCTGCAAGCTTTCAAGCTTATCTTCTTGTTTCTTTTCATTTTTTATTTTTTTCAATTTATTTAGCCCAAGGTATCAAATTAAGAGATTCTATGTACACGAGTCATCCCCCTATACATACTTGAGTATAGTGTATTATTTGCACCGTAGTGTTTAGCACGCTAAGTGCTTTCATATACCCAAACCTTGCATGAGTATACCCTCATTGAGTATTAATAAAATTGCACCATAGTGCTTAACACCCTAAGCGTTTTCGTATACCCAAACCTTGCATGAGTATACCCTCAATGAGTATTTATAAAATTTGCACTTTACCTGAAGTGTATAGAATCTTTATACAGTTGTTTATGACTCTATGGCTACTCAACTATACTATCGAACCTCTATATCATACATTGAGCTTTATTTCATCATTTAAGTCATCAATGGCAACATATATCAATATATATATCAACAATTGGCAGTTTATACCGAGAATAATATTTCAATTTCATCATGTAAGAAATCATATGGTTAATGCATTTTATATTTAAATTCTTGACATATTAAGATATGTAAATTATATGCCTAATGACATAAATATCATAGCAACAATAATTTAGGGTAGGCTCATCGCAAGTCATCCTAATCATGTATAAAATATCAATGTAGTATGACATGTATGCAATTGCACTCACCCGGGCCATTTATTTTTTTCCTCACTAAGTCCCATTGATCCTTTCCTTCATAGTACCTCGAACCTCCCTTAATTTGAACTTAACTTCATAAATCACATAAATAAAATATTTGTTAGATCCCAATCTAACAATATCTTAGACATATTGTCCAATATATTCATTCAAATACAAAATTTCCAAACGTCTTCCTTTATTCCTTGTATTGTTCAAAACTCATTATGGTCCTTAGTGACCAATTTGAACTTCCATTAACCACTTTCAAACTTACTAATTAACCTTAGATACAAAGTGTATCAATTCTCATTTTCTGGAAGTTTGCACTACCTTCAAAGAAATATTTCTATAAACTATTCTACAACTCGGAATTCAACTCCGTTTGTTCTGACAGAAACTAGATACGATAAGCTTTTCACCCATATAAATTAATAATCCAAATTCAACTTATACGATTTATGGCGAATTTTCAAAGTCAATTACAGTGCTGAAATTCGGAACAGACTGGTGTTTTGTTTTCTGACCTTTCGTCGCTTAAAAATTCATATCTTTTGACTTGGAACTCGAAATTAGTTTCTGTTTGTTGGAAACGAAACTAGACGAACAAATATTTACATCAGTATAAAATTCACCATCTAACCATTTTTTTAGAATTTATGGTGAATTTTCAAAGTTTCTGCTATAAACCAGTTTTCTGCACAGCTTCCCTAATTAAACATCAAATTTTTATACTAACTTATCCTTACTTCTCTACTTTTCAATTTAGTCCAATTGCTTGCTTTAAACCACCAACTCATCACCCTCTTCACCAAATAATTATTCAAAGTAATTCTCCCTTATTTTTCATTCTTTGACTAAATAGTCACTAAAATGCAAAGATAAGGATTCAAGCTAGTCCTCAATTCAACATTACTACCTTAACTCCATCATTACAACTAAAAATCAGATTTAGCTCCCATACAAAACTTCATTTTTGATTTGGTCACTTAACTTTGAAAATTTGTCAAAATAGTCACTAATTCGATTCAGCATCAATTTAACATTCTAACTTCAATTTCATGTCTCTAACATCATTAATAACATAAATACACACCAAAAACATAAAAATCAAATTTGGTCCTCTAACTTTTAAACTTGCCGAATTGGTCCCTATTCTTTTCTTCCTTGAATTTCATCATTTCAAGCATAGAAATAACACTACAATATCATTTCTAACATGATTGAACCTTAAAACATGAAAACTCAACATGTTCTTCAACCGCCGTAATCACCAATCTCAACATAGAAGCACGGAAACCATATGAAAATTATACCAAATAAAAGAGAATTCAAAGGAGAACAAATCTTTGTTTCATGACTCAACTCAAAAACAAACTAAATCAAGCCAAAAAATGAATTTAAAATTTTCTTACCTAGCTTGAAGGAGACTCACGACAGACTTGGAGAAGTTGAGAGAATTCTACAACTTTTTCTCTCTTTAATTCTATGCCAAATGGCATTAAATAATCCTTATTTTGATAAAAAAATCCTTCACAGTAAAATGATCATTCTACCCTTGGGTTATGACCAATTAGGTGTTGACACCTATGCTTCTCTTTAATATTTAGTCAAAGATATTTAAAAAGGATGAGTAAAATGATCATTTTGCCATTAATGAATTCTTGTATCTTCAAAAAAGCCATTTATGCACTATTTCAAATACCATATTTCAATCCAATCTAAATTGATCAGAAACGATTTAGAATGACAATATCATGTTACTCGGGTCTTCTAAAGACTCCCTTCAAATTTTTATAATATTTCGAGATCAAATGATCATCTGAATTCTATTTAAACTTTAACTGTAATTTCCCAATAATAGAAGCATCGGATCAAACCAAAATTTTTATATTCGATTCACACTCTTAAGTGATCTGTATATTTATGACATAAAAATAATTATTGGAAAAATTACCATGCTTGTCCCTAAAGTTTTCTCTTCTTTTCACTTTAGCCACCAAACTTTCAAAGTTTATATTTTAGTCACTGAACTAAAACCACCAACTTTTAATTCTTTTCATTTTGGTCACTAACTAATTAGTGGGGTATTACAATTCTTCCCCCCTAAAAAAATTCATCCTCAAATTTTAGCACAGACTTGATTCCTTTCTTACCTCAATCTCCCATGTAGTTCACTTAAGAATATGGTTCTTTCATTCTCTTTTCAGTTCCCAGATAGCTTCTTCCACTTTACAATTCTTCCAGAGAATTTTAATATGATGGAATTGATTTGTTCCTCAATTGGTTCATGTAAAACATTCCAAAATCTTAAAATAAACCTGGAATCTTTGTCAAACACAATGGAAAATAGGAATCCCATGTGATCTAACAATTTTCCAAATATTCAATTCTGCATATTTGCTCAGAGAGTAATCCGTTCTGACTGGTAGGAAATGTTCTGATTTGGTCAGTCGATCCAAAACTACCCAGATTTAGTCTTTCCTAATCGGTGTCAATGGTAACACGATTACAAAATCTATAATCATTTTTTCCATTTTTGTTCTGGAATAGCAATTGACTAAAGTAGACCTGATGGCACTTGATGCTCTGCTTCAACTTGCTGACAAATTAAGCATTTGGATACAAATTTCGTTATATCTTTTTTTTGGCCGCTAAAAACCAATTCGTTACTTCATAATACATTTTATTTCCTCTCGGAGCATATTTAAAGGACTATAATGTTTCCGAAAGAATTTCCTTTTTCACTTCTTCATCATTGAGAATATAAGCACGTCATTTATAGTATAAATATCTATTAGACTTCAACTCCAAATCTGAATATTCTCCGCTATCAACTTTCTTCTTTTTCTCTAAACATTTTTCATCTTTTGCCTGTGATTCTTTTATTTTGTCTACCAAAGTAGACTTGATGTTCCATTCAACAAGAAAAGAACCAACATTCATTATTGATAATTGAGCATCTGACATCCATAGGACTGAAAACATTTTTCGACTAAGTGCTTCTATAATCACTTTAGTATTTTTTGGTTGATAATCTATAATCACATCATAATCTTTAATTAGCTCTATTCATCACCTTTGCCTCAAACTCAACTCCTTCTATGTTAGAAGGTACTTTAGACTTTTATTGTCTCTACATATATAACATTTCTCACTATATAAGTAGTGGCGCCAAATTTTTAAAGCAAAAATAATCATAAGTAGAATAATTTCTCTCATGAGTTTTAAGCTATCTGGATGCATAAGCTACCATTTTCCCGTCTTGCATAAGTACACAGCCCAAGCCATTATGCGATGCATTGCTATACACCACAAAATTCTTCCTCAATTCCGGTTGAATCTGTCAATATTTTCTTTAACTTTTTAAAGATTTCTTGACATTCTTTAATCCATACAAATTATACATTTTTTCCTGAGCAGCTTCGTAACAGAAGCAGCAATCATCGAGAAATCTTTCATGAATTGGCGATAATATCCTACCAATCCGAGAAAACTTCTAACCTCAACAATATTTTTAGGAGATTTCCACTCAATGATAGCTTGAATTTTCTAAGGATCAACCCGAATTCCCTCAGCCAATACTACATGTTCAAGATATGTCACTACAAAAAGACAAAACCCACATTTAGATAGTTTGACACATAAATTCCTTTATCCTTAGAATCTATAAAATTGTTCTGAGATAAGTATCGTCATCCTCTTGGTTTTAAAATAAATCAAGATATCATGTATGAATACCACCACAACTAGTCCAAGTATGACTGAAAAATTTAGTTCATTAAAGCCATAAATGTTGTTGGGGCATTAGTTAATCAAAATGACATTACTACGAACTCGAAATGTCCATATCGAGTCCAAAAAGTCATTTTTAGAATATTCTACTCTTTAATCTTCAATTGATGATAGCCTGATCGAAGATCAATTTTAGAGAGCACCGCTGCTCCCTTTAATTGGTCAAAAAGATCATCAATTCTTAATAATGACTATTTATTCTTTATCGTCACTTTATTAAGTTGACGATAGTTAATATACAATCTCATCGATCCATCCTTCTTTTTTTCAAATAATATTGTTCCTTCCCAGGGTGATATATTCAGCCGTATAAAACCCCGACCAATAATTCTTGTTGCTGTGACTTGAGTTCTCTGAGTTCATTAGGTGTCCTACGATACGGTGTCATCGATATAGGTGTTGTACCAGGTAGTACATCAATTTCAATTTCCACCTCTCTATTTGGGGGAAATCCTGGAAATTCATCAAGAGACATATCTGGAAATTCTAGCACCGTAAGTATATCTTGTATCTTCACTTTCTGACTCATGGTGTCAATATCAGAAGTCGATTATGTTTTCATAACTATTAATTAACAATTTCTTTGTAGATGCAACCGATATAACATCACTATGATAATTTGGCTTCTCACCTACAATTGAAATCGTAGATCTGTCTGGTGTCTTTAAAGTTAATCTTTTTAATTGACATTTGTTGCGCGTAATAAGTGCTACGCAAATGTGCAAGTATACACGTCGCAAGTTATAGTATAAAAGATATCGTCTCCACAGGGATTGGTGCTACTTCAAGAATCTAGTCTCTTGCACTGTAAAAGTAAAAACACAAATAAAGCATTATAAAAGTTTAACTAATCTAGAAAGCAAATAAGTAAAAGAAAAGATGAATTCAATTGAGAGAGATAGGCCAGGTTATCGTGAGTTGAGGTGTGATAGCCGATTGGATCGTCTTGGTAAAAGAGTGCACGGGCAACTCAGTTGCCGTGGCAACTTGCACAACGGGGTTGCCTTGTCAACTAATCGATGGTTGCCTGGGCAACTACTTGGGCGTCTGGGAAGCAACTTCAAGGTTCGGCGGAGCGTTCTTCAATGGTTTCTTCTTATCCCTGAGTCAAAACTCTAGCTACTTGTGCATGCCTTGATAATACATCCCTGCGTGAATCAACGGTGAACAACAACCAATCTTGCGCTCCTCTTAGCCGTTGAAATCCTTAACTTATTCCTAAGCCGGATCAATCTTCACCATCATTGGATTGAATAAAGATCATATTTATTCGTTTCTTGAATCTAACTCTCCCGATATTAGATAAATGGATGAAATCACGAGATCCTCTCCCAATTCACTCGCAAACAATAATAAGAACCAAGAATGAATAAACCTTGAAATAGAAAAGTGCAAACTCTTATTACCTAAACAAAAACCAATAGTTTCTCACAACCAAAAAACACAATAACCATAGCCAAGTAGATTTAGTTCATGGCTAGGTTCCAAAGAAACACAAGATAAACAATCCCTAGCATGAACCCAATCGAACAAGGAAGAAAAGATGAAGCTTGTCGAAAATCCCTTGCCCTAGATGCTTGCCGAAAATTCCCCTTGCTTCCTCTCTTGGACTTGTCGAAATTTGCCCTCATGCTCTCCTCTCCTGTAGTCGAAATCTCCTTGCTATTTATAGGGCTAGGCCAAAGTCCTTCTTTGAGGAGGAGTTTGAGTTGGAATTAAATTATCTTTAAAGAATATAATTTTTATTATAATTTATTTCCTATTAGAACTTCTCCTATCTTCTTGGAATTTAATTCTTCTTTAATCTCTGCATGGCAATCAAATTCCTTTGGGCTTGGGCCTTGCTCCATGTCATCTTGGGCTTGTAAAGTCATTAATTTCGACATCCCTATTGCATTTTCTCTTTGTCGACAATTGCCATGGCAACTGGCTCGGCGTCTCCTTCATACATTGCCCTGGCAACTAGCTCAGCATATCCTTCATGCATTGCCCTGGCAACTAGCTCGGCATTGCTTTGGCAAGTGATCCTGCACATACACACACAAAGCACACCAAAGCAGCATCTTTTCCACAAAACTACCAAGTTATGTAATCAAGCTCAACGATGGAAGGAAACATGGATTAATGCATGAATGGCTAACTATGCAACTAATATGAGCCTAAGTCTAACAATAATATGAGTAAAAAAAGGTAAGAAAAATAGTACTTTTGAACACTTATCACACCCCCAAACTCAAACTATTGCTTGTCCGCAAGCAATGCAAACTCATAATTACCTGCCAGGACTTCAATTTTCACAAACTCAGCTTTGAACTTGATTTCAATTCTCTGAACCGGGGCACAAAGTATGATTGGCTTTTTATTTTTCAGAAAACTGAGGAATTACTCGGAATCAAACTATAATGCTTGTGAGTGTGTGCGGAGTTGTGTGCAAGTTGATTTTTCGGATCCTATGCAAACAATAGGTTTTCAAATTACTTTGTTGGGTTCTTTTTAACATGTTTTAGCTAGAGCCAGTTTTGGGCACCTCTAGTGTTTTGTTTTTTTAGTTTTCTTAAGTTAATTTAATCGACTAGAGCCGGTTTCGGGCACCTCTAGTTAAATTTTTTTTAACACTTCCTAGAGCCAGTTTCGGGCACCTCTAGTGATCAATTTTTTTAGCATATGCTAGAGCCAATTTCGGGCACCTCTAGCATTCATCCAATTTTTATTCTAATCCCCCAATTTGTTAATTATCAACCTAAGTTTACTAGAACTCCTTAAATCAATCAAACTACAACTGTGTTTCATCAAATTTAGCATCATAGTAAAACTCTAAGTTTTTCCATGGTTATCCTAGAATAAAAATTCTATCAATTAAGTGCATTGGCAAAGTCATCATCGAATATTCATCAAATCTAAGCAATTCTTGTTCCAATTAAAGGCATGGCAAGCAATTTATGTATCCTAAATGTAATACTTAAGTGAATGTAACTAAACATGGTAACTACTAATAACAATCCCCCCCAAACTCGAGTTAGGCATTGTCCTCAATGCATGCATAAAATAACGAGAAATTAAAAATAAAAAATGCATACGAGGACTTACTCCGAGAGTTCGTCATCGTAGATGATTAGTTTCCTTCTAGTCGGTGTCTTGATGCTAGAACGCGATGGTTGTTTTCTTGTTGCCAGGATGTCTTTAGCTTTGGTTGCCGTGGCATCTTCAGGGTTGGTTGCCGTGGCATCTTCAGGGTTGGTTGTCGTGGCATCAGCTTGTGCAGGCACGATGTAGGTTGTCGCGGCATCTTTTTCATTGGTTGTCGGGGCAAGGATCTTGGCAGTAAATTTCCTTAGCATAGTAGTTGTGAGTCTTGTTGTGAAAAAGAAAATAAAGAAAACCTGAAAACTAAAGATAATGAAGAAAAATAAAATATCTCCTAAAAATAAAAAGAAAAAGAAAATATTGAAAGGAGAGCATGCTCATGCATCTCCTAAGTTGACCACTTCCTTGTTACGTTCCACATGGGCACCATTGTAGTGCTTCAATCTTTGTCCATTAACTTTGAATTCATGGTTGTCAGAGATGGACTTAATTATCACGGCACCATGGGAGAATGGTTTGACGACTTTAAATGGTCCCGACCATCTTGATTTCAGCTTTCCCGGGAAAAGTTTTAGCTGAGAATTGAATAGGAGAACTAGTTGCCCTGGCGTGAATTGCCGTGGCAATAGTTTCTTGTCGTGCCATCGCTTTGTTTTCTCCTTGTAGATTCGTGCATTGTTATAGGCGAGTGCACGAAATTCTTCTATCTCGTTGAGATCCATCAAACGCTTTTGTCCGGCACTTTCCCAATCCATATTCACAGTCTTGATTGCCCAGTACGCCTTGTGCTCGATTTCCACCGGTAGATGACATGTTTTACCATAGACAAGTCGGAAGGGGGACATACCTAAGGGTGTTTTGAATGCAGTGCGATATGCCCAAAGTGCGTCATCTAGTCTTAATGACCAATCCTTCCTTGAGGGATTTACAACTTTCTCGAGTATTCCCTTCAACTCCCGGTTGGAAATTTCTGTTTGCCCGTTGGTTTGTGGGTGATATGCCGTGGCTATCTTGTGTGATATGCCGAAGCGTTGCAACATCTTGGAAATTAGTCTGTTGTCAAAATGCTTGCCTTCGTCGCTGATAATTGCTCTCGGCATCCCAAACCGTGTAAATATGTTTTTCTGCAAGAATCTTTGCACGGTCATGGAATCGTTGTTGGGAACTGCAGCTGCCTCTACCCATTTAGACACGTAGTCGACGACAAGTAGGATGTAGAGGTTGCCAAATGAAGATGGGAAAGGTCCCATAAAGTCGATCCCCCATACATCGAACAGTTCCACCTCGATGATGTTCTAGAGTGGCATCTCATGTCGTCTAGAGATATTGCCCGTCCTCTGGCACCGATCACATTGCTTGTAAAAGTCTTGGGCATCTTTGTACAATGTTGGCCAATACAAACCGGATTGCAAGACTTTGGCCGCGGTACGAGTTCCTCCAAAATGTCCTCCATAGGGTGAAGAATGGCATTGCCGGAGTACATTCTGTTGCTCTTCTTCAGGGACACATCGGCGTATAACCTGATCTGCACATTGTTTAAACAGAAGAGGCTCGTCCCAAAAGTAATGCTTAGCATCATGGCGGAACCGCTTCTTCCCTTGGTGAGTAATGCCATAAGGAAAAATACCACAAACAAGGAAGTTAACTAAATCCGCGTACCAGGGTATTGCCGAGGCATGTGCTGCTGTGGCGACTGCTCCCAAGATTGCTGAGGCGTGCGCGTCAAAGACTGCTGTGGCGTTGAGAGTTGTCGAGGCATGTGCATCCATGGTTGTCGAGGCGTCAAGGGTTGCCGAGGCGTCGAGGGTTGCCAAGGCGTCGAGGGTTGCCGAGGTAACTAAAATTTGTTCATCCGGGAATGCATCACATATCTCAAGATTCGCGTCCTCCTCCTTATTGCGTTCCAAACGTGATAAGTGATCGGCCACTTGATTTTCTGTTCCTTTCCTGTCCTTAATTTCAATATCAAATTCTTGTAAAAGTAATATCCAACGAATCAAACGAGGTTTAGCATCCTTTTTAGCATATAAGTATTTGATTGCCGAATGGTCCATATGAACAATTACCTTTGTACCAATTAAATAGGATCGGAACTAGTCAAATGCGAAAACTACAGCTAGTAACTCTTTCTCTGTTGTTGTGTAATTCACTTGAGCACCATTAAGAGTTTTACTAGCGTAGTATATCACATGGAAGGTCTTACCTGTGCGTTGGCCTAGGACTGCTCCTACCATGAAATCACTTGCATCACACATGAGCTCAAAAGGTAGTGTCCAATCTGGTGGAACGACAATGGGTGTCGAGGCAAGCTTTTTCTTTAGGGTTTCGAATGCTTGGGTGCAAGAATCATCAAAATCGAAGACTTTATCCTGTTCAAGCAGATTACACAAGGGTTTAGTGATTTTAGAAAAATTATGAATGAACCTCCTGTAAAAACCTGCATGTCCGAGAAAACTTCGAATTCCTTTAACCGAACTTGGTGGGGGTAATCTCTCGATCACGTCCACCTTGGCTTTGTCAACTTCAATTCCCTTGGATGAAATCTTGTGGCCGAGCACTATTCCTTCATCTACCATAAAGTGGCATTTCTCCCAATTGAGGACTAAATTCGTTTCTTCGCATCTTGCTAACACCCTTTCTAAATTGCTGAGGCAGCCGTCGAAGTCATTACCAAAAATCGAAAAATCATCCAAGAAGATCTCAAGGAAGTCTTCGACCATGTCTGAAAAGAGTGCCATCATGCATCTTTGGAAGGTTGTCGGGGCTTTACACAATCCGAACGACATCTTTCAGAAGGCATAAGTACCGTATGGGCATGTGAAGGTTGTCTTTTCTTGATCTTCTGGTGCTATGGCAATCTGATTGTAACCTGAATAACCATCAAGAAAACAATAAAAGGGTTTACCTGCAAGACGGTCAAGCATTTGATCAATAAAGGGTAATGGGAAGTGATCTTTCCTAGTGGCTTTGTTTAGCTTTCGATAGTCCATACAAACCCTCCAACCGGTCACAGTCCTGGTTGGGATAAGTTCATTATTTTCATTGCTTACCACTGTTATACCTCCTTTTTTTGGTACACATTGTACCGGGCTTACCCACGTACTATCAGAGATAGGGTATATAATGCCGGCGTCAAGCCACTTGATGATTTCTTTCATTACAACCCCTTTCATGGCATGATTCAGTCTCCTCTGGGCCTCAATTGAAGGTTTGTGATCATCTTCCAACAAGATCTTGTGCATGTACACCGCCGGGCTAATTCCCTTCAAGTCGGCAATTGTCCACCCTATTGCCTTTTTGTGTAGCTTCAACATCTTGATCAGCTTCTTTTCCTGCTCAGGCTGTAACTTAGAAGAAATAATTACAGGCAATGTATTATCGGTCCCTAAGTATACATATTTTAGTTGCTTTGGCAATTGTTTCAACTCAAGAATTGGTGGTTGTTCAATAGAGGGTTTTTCGAGCTTACCTTCCTTACCTGAGTAGTCCAGTGGTTCAAAGTATGTACCTGGTCGGTTGACTAGCCAATTTACCTCTTCTGGTTGTTCCTCATCGACCGGTTCTTCATACTCCTCATGTTCCTCTTGGTCAGCAATGTAGTTGTCGAGGCAACTAAATTCCTCATAAAAGTTAAACTCTGCCGTGGCATGAAGTAGTTGGCATTCTTCTGGATCATCGGCATGCCTTAGTGTTTGGAACACATTTAGTTTGACCTGCTGGTCATTCACCCTCATTGTGAGTTCTCCCTTTTCAACATCAATCAAGGTTCTCCCTGTTGCTAGGAATGGTCTCCCGAGAATGATGGGTGCATGCTCATCTGCTTCACAATCCAAAACAATAAAGTCAGTGGGAAAAATAAATTTATCAACTTTTACCAGTATGTCCTCGATTTTTCCCTCTGGATGCACATAGGATCTGTCGGCTAGCTGCAGCATAACTGTTGTAGGTCTTGCTTTCCCGATTCCTAGTTTTTGGAAAACCGATTTAGGCATCAAGTTTATGCTAGCCCCAAGATCGCATAATGCTTTCCCGACATAGTGATTTCCAATGGAATAGGGTATTGTGAAACTTCCGGGATCCTTCAACTTAGGTGGCATACGATTGTGCAACATTGCCATGCATCCCTCTGTTGCGGCAACTGTTTCAAACTCTCCTAGCCTTGTTCTTTTGGACACAATGTCTTTAAGGAACTTGGCATAGTTTGGCATTTGTCCAATTGCTTCCACCAGTGGCAAGTTGATGTGGACTTGCTTTAGGATATCAAGAAACTTCTTGAAATGGTATTCTTGCTTTTGTCACTTCAACCTTTGTGGGAATGGTGGTGGAAGTCGGATATCTTCGATCCTTTCATTGGTTTGAAATCTGATTGACGGCATTGCCGGGACATCTGGAGTTGCCGATGCGTTATCAACTGGGGTTGCCGAGGCGTGCTTATCACAAGATGCTGAGGCGTCATCGGTTGCTGAGGCATGATTATTGTCGGTTTCCGCGGCAATTCCTGGTTCAGCATCTGAGGCTTTGCCGCTAGGTTCGTCTTGATCTTTTTGTGGAGTTTTGTTTGACGAGCGGGTTTGAACCTCTCTAAGTTGTTGGCCACTTCTGGTGGTGATTGCCTTACATTGCTCATGGCCAGTTCCTCTTGCGACTTCAGTATCGCTAGGTAAACCTCCTTGTGGTCTAGTGTTCAGATTTTGAGCAAACTGTCCGACTTGATTTTCCACTGATTTGATTGCCGCCTCTTGGTTTTGCAATCTCATCTCGGTCCTGTTAATAAAAGCATCAGTTCTTTTTATGAAATTACTATTCTCAGCCATATAAGATTCAGTTTTCATCATAAAAGTATTTAGAGAATTTTCCAAAGAACTAGATGTCGTCGGTTGTTCTTTGCGCATCATACATTCGCGTGGCATATTCTCTTTGGAATCCCGATGCTTGTGCATTCGATTGTTACGGTTTAGAGCATTGTTGGGATTACTCTATGAAAAATTCGGGTGCTTCTTCCAAGATGGATTGTATGTATTGGACATCATGTTGTTGCTCGATTGTAATTCCCCACATAGAAATTTGGATTCGGATTCTCGCATACATTCGGAAGAATTATGGTTATCACCACATAACTCACAAAAAGAATCCATTACCTTGACTTCATGTGTGTTGTTTTTGTTTTTGCATGTTCTGGACCATCTTGGTTAAGCGGCCAATTGTGCGAAATTGAATCGATGATCCTAGTTCATGTATTGTGGCTTAGCGTCTAACTCCTCCTCTTCTAGTAGATGGGAATTGATAATCATTCTTGGCCAGCCTGTTTAAAATTTGCATTGCTTCTTGGCGACTTATCTAGGAGTATGCCGTTTGCCGAGGCATCTAGCATCATCCTTGTTGGTGTATTCACGGCGTTGTAAAACATTGTTACTTGAGTCCACACCGGGAATCCGTGTAGGGGGCATTTGTGTAGAAGTTCTCTATATCGCTCCCAAGCCTCGTACATGGATGGATTCATCATCCGCTGCGAAAAAAAAGTAATGTCGTTCTGAAGCTTATCAGTCAAATTTGTAGGATTAAATCTAGCAAGGAAATCACGACAAAGATCAGTCCAAGATGCTATGGATCCGCAGAATGCTATTCAACCATGCTTTCGCCCTATCCTCGGTGAATAGGGGAATAATCTTAATCGTAAGACATCGGGGTGACTCGTGTATCTTGAACGAGTTGCAAATCTCGAGGAAAGATTTCAGATGTTGCCGTGCATCTTGATTCTTTGAGCCGCCAAATTGACCTATTGTGTTGATCATATTAAACATTACGGTTTCAACTCAAAGTGGTCGGCTTCAATTTCAGGTGCGACAACTCACGGGTTAAGTCCATCAAGATCTTCTTCAAGATAGTCTCGAATAGTTCTGTTTCGTGCAAGAATCACTCCTCCTCCTGCTCGAACATCTTGATTCATATTGCCGTCTTGATTTGCCATTGCTTCTCTTATCCTTCGTCTAAGTCTTTGTGTTCGATTTCTGGATCAAAGGGATATTCTGGTGAAGTCGGTCTCGCCCTGGTCATATACCAATGCAAAACCAAAGTTTGTTAGCCCTTTGAATTTTAAAAAAGAAAAATAAAAAGAAAGTGCAAGAAAATAAAAACAAAGTCACTATTGCCAATCCCCGGCAACGGCGCCAAAAACTTGTTGCGCGTAATAAGTGCTACACAAATGTGCAAGTATACACGTCGCAAGTTATAGTATAAAAGATATCGTCTCCACAGGGATTGGTGCTACTTCAAGAATCTAGTCTCTTGCACTGTAAAAGTAAAAACACAAATAAAGGATTATAAAAGTTTAACTAATCTAGAAAGCAAATAAGTAAAAGAAAAGATTAATTCAATTGAGAGAGATAGGCCAAGTTATCGTGAGTTGAGGTGTGATAGCCGATTAGATCGTCTTGGTAAAAGAGTGCACGGGAACTCAGTTGCCGTGGCAACTTGCACAACGGGGTTGCCTTGGCAACTAATCGATGGTTGCCTGGGCAACTAGTTGGGCAACTACTTGGGCGTCTGGGCAGCAACTTCAAGGTTCGGCGGAGCGTTCTTCAATGGTTTCTTCTTATCCCTAAGTCAAAACTCTAGCTACTTGTGCATGCCTTGATAATACATCCCTGCGTGAATCAAGGGTGAACAACAACCAATCTTGCGCTCCTCTTAGCCGTTGAAATCCTTAACTTATTCCTAAGCCGGATTAATCTTCACCATCATTGGATTGAATAAAGATCATATTCATTCGTTTCTTGAATCTAACTCTCCCGATATTAGATAAATGGATGAAATCACGAGATCCTCTCCCAATTCACTCGCAAACAATAATAAGAACCAAGAATGAATAAACCTTGAAATAGAAAAGTGCAAACTCTTATTACCTAAACAAAAACCAATAGTTTCTCACAACCACAAAGCACAATAACCATAGCCAAGTAGATTTAGTTCATGGCTAGGTTCCAAAGAAACACAAGATAAACAATCCCTAGCATGAACCCAATCGAACAAGGAAGAAAAGATGAAGCTTGTCGAAAATCCCTTGCCCTAGATGCTGGCCGAAAATTCCCCTTGCTTCCTCTCTTGGACTTGTCGAAATTTGCCCTCATGCTCTCCTCTCTTGTAGTCGAAATCTCCTTGCTATTTATAGGGCTAGGCCAAAGTTCTTCTTTGAGGAGGAGTTTGAGTTTGAATTAAATTATCTTTAAAGAATATAATTCTTTATTATAATTTTATTCCTATTAGAACTTCTCCTATCTTCTTGGAATTTAATTCTTCTTTAATCTCTGCATGGCAATCAAATTCCTTTGGGCTTGGGCCTTGCTCCATGTCATCTTGGGCTTGTAAAGTCATTAATTTTGACATCCCTATTGTATTTTCTCTTTGTCGACAATTGCCATGGCAACTGGCTCGGCGTCTCCTTCATGCATTGCCCTGGCAACTAGCTCAGCATATCCTTCATGCATTGCCCTGGAAACTAGCTCGGCATTGCTTTGGCAAGTGATCCTGCACATACACACACAAAGCACACCAAAGCGGCATCTTTTCCACAAAAACTACCAAGTTATGTAATCAAGCTCAACGATGGAAGGAAACATGGATTAATGCATGAATGGCTAACTATGCAACTAATATGAGCCTAAGTCTAACAATAATATGAGTAAAAAAAGATAAGAAAAATAGTACTTTTGAACACTTATCAACATTCTACCACAGCATTTTATGCAGACATCCATTCCATCCCCAATATTATTTCAAACTCACAGAACGATAATTCAATGAGATCAGTAGGGGAAATCCATATTCTGAATTATCATTGGACAATTTTGACTTTTTTATCTGGCACTCTAGCCTATTGGATTGGTTACTATCACGTCACTCATAATTAATTCTACCATAATGTTTATTTTCGCAATCCTTGCATTCTGGATTAATCCAAACTTCTTCACCTTTATATTCACTTGTTTTAGTATGTACTTATTTAGGTCTATTAGCAGGAAAAAACCTTCATTACTAATAACATTGATTCCTCATATCCTCGATGAATACATCACCGATATATTTACCCCAAATTCCTTTAAGAAGAATTCCCATGTAATTTGTTCTTGAGGAATCTAAAAAGAAATGGTAATCTACCAAACTTAAGCAGGTTCCATCAATAGTAATACTACTCCTTCCATCTTCCCTTGATCATTATACCGAATATTATCCAGCATGATTGTAATATTGTTCAACCAAAAGTCTACAGTCATCGGATCAACATCCGTACCACCATAATATTTTAGTGCCTCATCCTGAGGTATATTTTGGTTTACTTCATCACCCTCACTTTGCACAGAAACATCCTGCTCAAAAATATATCTAGAACTCCGATGTTTCGATATCTTAACAGAACACCCATATTCAAAAAAAAAATTAATGCAGAGTAGCATTACTAATTATAGAGCATCAAGGTATATACATATATTCATCAGCAATTACGACATCCTAGTGGCATGTATATATTTCCAACTTATTTCAAACTCAATTTCTATCCAGAATTGAATAAACATGTAGATCTGATACCAATAAATGTAACACCCCTTTTCCCATATTTGTTACCAAATACGAGTCAGAGATGTTACTAAAAAAATTTAAAACAAATTTTTTTCTAACCAAGTTAAATCGGTTGTCTACGCGGTCCTTACTCAAAATTTATATAAAATTTTATAAACATTGAAATTTCATTCCGTAAATTTCTAATTAAACTAGATTCATTCAGCTTTTTAATCATATAAATTAATGACTCAAATTAATTATACAAAATTCAAAGAAATTCCTAGATTTACGTCACAGTGAAATTTTTCTGGAATTCTGCTGCCCTATCTTTCTGACCCTTCCTCAATTAAAAATTCATAACTTTTAATATACAAATCGAAATCAGTCACCGTTTGTCTTAAAAGAAACTAGACTCAATTTCCAGTTTACACATATACGATTCACTCTCAAATTCAACTTATGGAATTTATGCTGATTTTTCAAACACGCTGCATTTGTATGATTCATGAACAGAATTATGTCTTTCTCCACCATAAGCATATTATTCACTAATGACTTAGTCCTCCATACTATTAGAAATGTATCAAGGCTCACCATGATCATTATCTACATCATATGAATTATTAAGCCAATCATTCTTTAGTCACAAATTATTACAAGCCATAATTAATTTATACATGCCATCTAGTATATCCAATTAAAAAGGATAGATGTCATAACTGTGATAGAGTGATATACCTTCAAATTTAGCATATGATGCTCAGCTACTCTCTCCTTAGTACTCCTTTAAAACCTACGCGTGAACATCATCACACGCTAAGTATATACTTAGTGAGACAATAATCTTTAATCAAGTGCAATTAACATAATATCAATATACATAAATAACAATGCATAGGATCACCTTACCATTTCATATTCATTAACATAAATAGATATGTAACAACATGTATGAATATCAAAGTGATAAGATTAGATCTTACCAATATCGTTTCCATTTCCACCCGTAAACTTTCAATGCTTACCAATACATTTTTCCATTTCTATCTGCAAGCTTTCAAGCTTATCTTCCCGTTTCTTTTCATTTTTGATTCATTTCAATTTATTTAGCACCCAAGATATCGAATTAAGAGATTCTATGTACACGAGTCATCCCCCCTATACTTACTTGAGTATAGCGTATTATTTGCACCGTAGTGCCTAGCACCCTAAGTGCTTCCGTATACCCAAACCTTGCATGAGTATACCCTCATTGGGTATTAATAAAATTGCACCGTAGTGCTTAACACCCTAAGTGTTTCCGTATACCCAAACCTTGCATGAGTATACCCTAAATGAGTATTTATAAAATTTGCACTTTACCTGAAGTGCATAGAATCTTTGTACAGCTGTTTATGACTCTATGGCTAGCCAACTATACTATCGAATCTCTATATCATACATTGGGCTTTATTTCATCATTTGAGTCATCAATGGCAACATATATCAATATATATATATATATATATATATATATATATATATATATATATATATATATATATATATATCAATAGTTGCGATTTATACCAGGAATAATATTTCAATTTCATCAATGTAAGAAATCATATGGTCAATGCATTTTATATTTAAATTCTTGACATATTACGATATGTCAATCATATGCCTAATGACATAAATATCATAGCAACAATAATTTAGGGTAGGCTCATCGCAAGCCATCCCAATCATGTATAAAATATCAATGTAGTATGACATGTATGCAATTGCACTCACCTGGACCATTTATTTGTTGCCTCACTAAGTCCCATTGATCCTTTCCTTCATAGTACCTCGAACCTCCCTTGATTCGAACTTAACTTCATAAATCACATAAATATTCGTTAGATCCCAATCTAACAATATCTTAGACATATTGTCCAATATATTCATTCGAATACAAAATTGGCAAATGTCTTCCTTTCTTCCGTGTATTGTTCAAAACTCATTATGGTCCTTAGTGACCAATTTGAACTTCCATTAACCCCTTTCAAGCTTACGAATTAACCTTAGATACAAAGTGTATCAATTCTCATTTTCTGGCAGTTTGCACTACCTTCAAAGAAATATTTCTATAAAATAATCTACAACTCAGAATTCGACTCAGTTTGTTCTGAAAGAAACTAGTTTCGATAATATTTTCACCCATATAAATTAATAATCCAAATTCAACTTATACGATTTATGGCGAATTTTCAAATTCAATTACAGTGATGAAATTCGGAACAGATTGGTGTTTTGTTTTCTGACCTTTCGTCGCTTAAAAATTCATATCTTTTGACTCGGAACTCGAAATCAATTTCCGTTTGTTGGACACTAAACTAGACAAACAAATCTTTACATCGGTATAAAATTCACCATCTAACCATTTTTTTAGAATTTATGGTGAATTTTCAAAGTTGCTGCCATAAACCAGTTTTCTACACAGCTTCCCTAATTAAACTTCAAATTTTTATACTAACTTCTCCTTACTTCTATACTTTTCAATTTAGTCCAAATGCTTGCTTTAAACCACCAACTCATCACCTTCTTCACCAAATAATTATTCAAAATAATTCTCCCTTATTTTTCATTCTTTGACTAAATAGTCACTAAAATGCAAAGATAAGGATTCAAGCTAGTCCTCAATTCAACATTACTACCTTAACTCCATCATTACAACTAAAAATCAGATTTAGCCCCCATGCAAAACTTCATTTTCGATTTGGTCACTTAACTTTGACAATTTGTCAAAATAGTCACTAATTCGATTCAACGTTAATTTAACATTCTAACTTCAATTTCATCTCTCTAACATCATTAATAACATAAATACACACCAAAAACATAAAAATCAGATTTGGTCCTCTAACTTTTAAAATTTCCGAATTGGTCCCTATTATTTTCTTCCTTGAATTTCATCATTTCAAGCATAGAAATAACACTACAACATCATTTCTAACATGATTGAACCTTAAAACATGAAAACTCAACATTTTCTTCAACCACCGTAATCACCAATCTCAACTTAGAAGCATGGAAACCATATGAAAATTATACCAAATAAAAGAGAATTCAAAGGAGATCAAATCTTTGTTTCATGACTCAACTCAAAAACAAACTAAATCAAGCCAAAAATTGAATTGAAAATTTTCTTACCTAGCTTGAAGGAGACTCACGGCAGACTTGGAGAAGTTGAGAGAATTCTACAACTTTTTCTTTCTTTAATTCTATGCCAAATGGCATTAAATAATCCTTATTTTGATAAAAAAATCCTTCATAGTAAAATGATCATTCTACCCTTGGATAATGACCAATTAGGTGTTGACACCTATGCTTCTCTTTAATATTTAGTCAAAGATATTTAAAAAGGATGGGTAAAATGATCATTTTGCCATTAATGAATTCTTGTATCTTCAAAAATGCCATTTCTGGACTATTTCAAATACCGCATTTCAATCGAATCTAAATCGATCAGAAACGATTTAGAACCACAATATCATGTTACTCGGGTCTTCTAAAGACTCCCTTCAAATTTTTATAATATTCCAAGATCAAATGATCATCCGAATTCTATTTAAACTTTAACTGTAATTTCCCAATAATAGAAGCATCAGATCAAACCAAAATTTTTATATTCGATTCACACTCTTACGTGATATGTATATTTATGACATAAAATAATTATTGAAAAAATTACCATGCTTTTCCCTAAAGTTTTCTCTTCTTTTCACTTTAGCCACCAAACTTTCAAAGTTTATATTTTAGTCACTGAACTAAAACCACCAACTTTTAATTCTTTTCATTTTGGTCACTAACTAATTAGTGGGGTATTACACGATCCCCGTGTGTACCGATACTTGTGATTCAATTTCAAAATAAGGGATTCCAATAGCTAAATCACAGACAGATACGGTGGCCCGTGTACCGACACCTAGTGTAATTATCAGAGGAGCGTACCGATACAGTTACTAGGCGAACCGTACCCCTGTGCAATATTTCCCACTTTGGAGCTATAACAGACCCCGTGTATCGATCCCTAAGGGCCCGTAACGGTACGACTTGGCCTGTAATTACCTTTTTTTTAATATATGACACTTAGGCTCAATCAAACATGCTTCAATCAACATGAAAACATCATACCAACTAATGAACTACAAAACACCATAGAAACATTGAAAATGGGCATCATAGAAGCAAAAGCAATCATCAAGGTAGACCTATAGGCATGATTTCTACCCCACATGCTTAAATCTCCCCAAAGCCCCCAATTCAAACATATACCAACTTACAAGTCCAAAACACCAAACACAACATATACAAAACAGGGAGTAATCCAAAACAACCCTCCCAATTACATCCTGGTTACATTGCCATTTATCACTATGTAGTATTTATAAAATCGTACTTAAATTAGCTCAACCCTTGGATTCTTTCTTGCCTGCTCTATGTCCGAATGCTTACTTTTCTGCATTGATGAGAATGGATAATAAGCTTAGTGAGGGATACCCCAAAGCACTCAGAAATGCATTTAAAATCATTTGTTTTTAAAACAAGTATTTTATTTCATGCCAAAACCTCTCATGCTTATTTTGTCTTTCCAAAACATGCACATTGAATCTAATGCCACACATGTATCATGGATCTCTAGAATAAACATTAAGCAAACCTCAGTTAAGCCTTTACATGCTAATTCATCCAATAGCAAAGCTTAAAAAGCACAACATGTATAAGCCATATTATACAAAGCATAATCCCCTTATCATTTTAAAATATTTTAATGAATTTGTCAAAGGAAGAAATTGAACTTGGGCAATTTTAAATATGTTGATTTGACATTAATTTAAATAGTGACTATATTACAAGAATTGCAAAATTTTACTAATGGAAATTTTGTAAAATGGGATTAAAATAATAATTAAAGGGAATTATCAAATCAAATAAAACAAATATATTTTCCCTATTATTTTTAGCAAAAGAAAGTTGACGGTTAGATTTTTCTAAAAGATGAGAAAGGCATTCCTAAGTTTTCTCTCAACTTTTTCACATTTTCTTCCAAACAAAACTTAGAGATTTCTTGATTCCTTAATTATTTCTATTCCAACCTCTTTTCCATTTATTTCTAAACAATTATGGATTAAGGATTTTGATTTCTACACCATCTCCACTATTTTTCTTGTTGGAAATCAAGAGGGGAGTTCATCTTCAAGTTGGTTTTTCATCAAGCAAGGTGAGAAAATGTTCTTTAATAATTTTCTACATGATTTCGATTCTTAATATGATTTCTCATGCTTTGGGATAATTAAAAAATTTCTAATGGGATTATTAGAGTTTAATGGATTTCTCATGAATCTTGATTAGATTAAAGTAATCTAATGATTTTTATAGAGTTCTAATGTTTCGTGTATCTTTAATAATAATCTAAAGTTGATTTTGTAATTTAATTAACGGAATTAATCAAATTGGTTGAATTTAGATTTAGATTCTTGAATGGTTTAATAAGTAGAATAATTGATTTAATTGTTGGATCAAATATGAGGATGTACCATAGGTGTTTGATTAAACTCTTGTAAGAATTGTTAGAGCCGAAAAAAGGTTTAGGTGGCGCAACGCAGAGTAGGGGCTGCTGCTGCCCTGCGTGGGTTGTAACCCCCTTAGCCCGACATACCTGAAAGACCGAACCGAGCGAGCTACATTAGGGTTTATCGAAATAAACCCTGAAAAGATTTAACTATAATGGTCCATTTTTTCCTTTTATCTTGTCTAAAGTTGTTATTAGGTCTTAAGATGTTCATACGAGTCATGGTTCAATTTGCATCTCAATTGGGCATAATTTCAACATCCAATTGCTCGCAAACACATTACAGGGACTAAAGCATAATTTCCAATATTTTTAGGGCTTTCATAATTTTAAAGTTACCAATCCTCAATTAGTTATGTTACATGCGTTCATGTTAAACCTCAGTCCAAAATCATCATTCATATACATTTAATTGCACATTCAAGAAACAGGGACCAAATTGCAAGGATTTCAACTACAGATGCCTTAACAACTAAAATAACGGCCTGCGTACCAGTACACTGATCCGTGTACCGATACGTTGTGTTAACCACCCCCGTACCGACACGGCTTTGACCCGTACTGATCCCCTTCCTATTATCTCAAAACTTTGGATTCCAGTAGCTAAAATGCATATCGATACGGTACCCCGTATATCTGTACGGGTAGCTTAATTCAAAGAGGCGTACTGAACCTCAAACCAGTGTACCAGAACTAATATGCAGAATACTTAAAGGTGTACCGATATGGTGGTTAGGCGTACTAGTACCCGTTGCTTAAATTCAACACTTTAAGCCTCGTATAGACCCCGCGTACCGATCCTGAGGAACCTATACTAGTACGCAGAGGCTTGTAATGACCTCTAGGTCCAACATATGACACTTTGGCTCAGTTCAAACAAGCTTAACACTTAGCTAATCATCAGATAACATCAAAAAACTTGCTCGAGCATCACCATAACATTCACATAAGCCAACCTAGCTCAAATAGCATACTCAAACACCAAAGCTAGAAGCATGCTTCCTAAACCACATTCAAATCATCAAACCATCCATGTCTTAAACACTTAAACCATAATACAAGTCCAAAACAGAGATTAAAACTTGCAACATTAGGGAGTTCTTCAAAAACCCTCTCAAAACCTCAAACGACACATTACCATTATTACTACTCTTTAATAACCAAACCATACTTTGAGTTCAAGTCTTGGGATTTCCTTCCTCACTTCTTTGCTATCTCAAACCTTAGTTTTTTGCATCGATGGAAAAAGTGAGCGTAAGCACACAAGGCTTTCTAACACCCCTTACCTGGTTTAGGAGAAAACCAGTTTAAGAAGTGATGCGGAACAAAATCCAAACAAACATAAGTCGTTTCTACAAAACTCAACTAAACTTGTAACCATAAATCGGGGTGATTTAAAACTTTTTATCTATTGGTTAGGCCTACTCTCAACTTTAAATCAGGTACAAACAAATATTCATACATTAAGTAAAGTACTACATCTACTAGCTCGTAGCATACCTTATCTTTTAGGTACTTCATATCACAAGGTTTATTACAAACAAACATATAATCATGATAACAAGCATTTGAATTTCATATCTAATACAACATAACCATCAAACAATCATGGAACATTGATATTTAACTATCTACTTATTCTAATTATTAAACTATACATTTAACTACACTACTTTTATTTGGAATTTAACTCATGATAATATACATATTTGAACTCGCGACTCACATGCCATCAGGATGATCTATCAACTTAAGACTCTTACAGATAATTAATCAACATATCATATACAATACATATCAAACACTAGTTCTTAGCGTAACAAACATTTTTATAACCTTTAATATCATTCAAATTTTAAGGTGTCCTACCAATCATTCACGATCTTAATTCACTTAAGCATCATAACTCGTATAACTTATTCGACAGGTAAACAATTAATTGTCTCTCTATCATAACTCAGCTATCAAGAAACTACTCAATATTGCTAACTATTTAATTATATAAAGGAAGAAACCACCGAAAATAATAATTAGAGGCCCATTACAAAACTTTGAAAACTCAACAATCTTATATACATATATAGGCAAATGGAAACTAAATGCCTTATGTAACTAAACAACTATGTGCCACCATCTAGGAGTTCTAAAGACAAAATTTCAAACATATATATGGACCCTTGTGATCACATCCAAGCTCAAGAGTAACCGATATCATGTTTACCCTGAAATATAACGAATGAAAAGAGTAAGAAAACTGATAAGTGTTCAAAAGTACTATTTTTCTTACCCTTTTTACTCATATTATTGTTAGACTTAGGCTCATATTAGTTGTATAATTAGCCATTCATGCATTAATCTATGTTTCCTTCCATCGTTGAGCTTGATTACATAACTTGGTAGTTTTTGTGGGAAAAGATGCTGCTTTGGTGTGTTTTGTGTGTATGTGCAGGATCACTTGCCAAAGCAAGGCTAGAGCTAGTTGCCAGGGCAATGCATGAAGGAGACGCCGAGCTAGTTGCCAGGGCAATGCATGAAGGAGACGCTGAGCCAGTTGCCATGGCAATTGTCGACAAGAGCAAAGGTGATATGGTAGTCGAAATTGATGACTAAACAAGCCCAAGATGACGTGGAGCAAAGCTCAAACCCAAAGGAATTTGATTTCCATGCAGAGATTAAAGAAGAATTAAATTCCAAGAAGATAGGAGAAGTTCTAGTAGGAATACAATTATAATAAAGAATTATATTCTTTAAAGATAATTTAATTCCAACTTAAACTCCTCCTCAAAGAAGGACTTTGGCCTAGACCTATAAATAAGATGGAGATTTCAACAAGTGTGAGAGAGCAAAGGGAGGGGAATTTCGACAAGTCCAAGGAGGGCAAGAGGAGAGAATTTTCGACAAGCATCTAGGGCAAGGAGGATTTCGACAAGCCTTCTCCTTCATCCTTTTCTTTCTTGTTCGATTGGGTTCATGCTAGGGATTGTTTATCTTGTGTTTCTTTGGAACCTAGCCATGAACTAAATCTATTTGGCTATGGTTATTGTGTTTTGTGGTTGTGAGAAACTATTGGTTTTTGTTTAGGTAATAAGAGTTTGCACCTTTCTATTTCAAGGTTTATTCATTCTTGGTTCTTATTCTTGTTTGCGAGTGAATTGGGAGAGGATCTCGTGATTTCATCTATTTATCTAATATCGGGAGAGTTAGATTCAAGAAACGAATGAATATGATCTTTATTCAATCTATTGATGGTGAAGATTAATCCGGCTTAGGAATAAGTTAAGGATTTCAACGGCTAAGAGGAGCGCAAGATTGGTTGTTGTTCACCCTTGATTCACGCAGGGATGTATTATCAAGGCATGCACAAGTAGCTAGAGTTTCAACTTAGGGATAAGAAGAAACCATTGAAGAACGCTCTACCGAACCTTGAAGGTTGCTGCCCAGACGCCCAAGTAGTTGCCCAACTAGTTGCCCAGGCAACCAACGATTAGTTGCCAAGCCCGTTGTGCAAGTTGCCACGACAGCTGAGTTGCCCGTGCACTCTTTTACCAAAATGATCCAATCGGCTATCACACCTCAACTCACGATAACCTGGCTTATCTCTCTCTCAATTGATCTCATCTATTCATTTACTTTTTTGCTTTCTAGATTAGTTATTAGCTAAACTCCTATAATCCTTTACTTTTGTTTTTACTTTTTACAGTGCAAGAGACTAGATTCTTGAAGTGGCACCAATCCCTGTGGAGACGATATCTTTTATACTATAACTTGCGACGTCTATACTTGCACAATTGTGTAGCACTTATTACGCGCAACAAGTTTTTGGCACCGTTGCCGGGGATTGGCAATAGCAACTTTGTTTTTATTTTCTTGCACTTTCTTTTTATTTTTCTTGTTTAAAATTCAAAGGGCTAACAAACTTTGGTTTTGCATTGGTATATGACCAGGGCGAGACCGACTTCACCAGAATATCCCTTTGATCCAGAAATCGAACGAACCTTACAAAGACTTAGACGAAGGATAAGAGAAGCAATGGCAAATCAAGACGGCAATATGAATCAAGATGTTCGAGCAGGAGGAGGAGTGATTCTTGCAAGAAACAGAACTATTCGAGACTATCTTGAAGAAGATCTTGATGGACTTAACCCAGGAGTTGTCGCACCTGAAATTGAAGCCGACCACTTTGAGTTGAAACCGATAATGTTTAATATGATCAACACAATTGGTAAATTTGGCGGCTCAGCAACTGAAGATGCACGGCATCATCTGAAATCTTTCCTCGAGATTTGCAACTCGTTCAAAAAACACGGAGTTACCCCCGATGTCTTACGATTAAGATTATTCCCCTATTCACTGAGGGATAGGGCGAAAGCATGGTTGAATAGCATTCCTGCCGGATCAATAGCATCTTGGACTGATCTTTGTCGTGATTTCCTTGCTATATTTAATCCTACAAATTTGACTGATAAGCTTCGTAACGACATTACTTCTTTTCAGCATGCAGATGATGAATCCATGTACGAGGCTTGAGAGCGATATAGAGAACTTCTACAGAAATGCCCCCTACACGGATTCCCGGTGTGGACTCAAGTAACAATGTTTTACAACGCCGTGAATACACCAACAAGGATGATGCTAGATGCCTCGGCAAACGGCATACTCTTAGATAAGTCACCGGAGGAAGCAATGCAAATTTTAAACAGGCTAGCCAAGAATGATTATCAATTCCCATCCACTAGAAGAGGAGGAGTTAGACGCCAAGCCACAATACATGAACTAGGATCATCAGATTCAATTTCGGCACAATTGGCCACTTTAACCAAGATGGTCCAGAACATGCAAAAACCAAACAACACACATGAAGTCAAGAATCCGGAATCCAGCTTCTATGTGGGGAATTACAATCGGAACAACAATGTGATGTCCAATACATACAATCTAGCTTGGAAGAAGCACCCAAATTTTTCATGGAGTAATCCCAACAATGCTCTAAACCAGAACAATCAGAATGCACAAGCATCGGGATTCCAGCAGAATATGCCACAGCAATAGATGCCGCAACAACAACCGACAACATCTAGTTCTTTGGAAAATTCTCTAAATGCTTTTATGATGAAAACTGAATCTTATATGGCTGAGAATAGTAATTTCATAAAAAGAACTGATGCTTTTATTAATAGGACCGAGATGAGATTGTAAAACCAAGAGGCGGCAATCAAATCATTGGAAAATCAAGTCGGACAGTTTGCTCAAAATCTGAACACTAGACTGCAAGGAGGTTTGCCTAGCGATACTGAAGTCGCAAGAGGAACTGGCCATGAGCAATGTAAGGCAATCACCACTAGAAGTGGCCAACGACTTAGAGAGGTTCAAACCCGCTCATCAAACAAAACTCCACAAAAAGATCAAGATAAACCTAGCGGCAAAGCTTCAGATGCTGAACCAGGAATTACCACAGCAACCGGCAATAAGCATGCCTCGGCAACCGACGATAAAGACGTCTCGGCAACTGGTGATGAGCATGCCTCAGCAACCCCAGTTGATAATGCCTCGGCAACTCCAGTTGTCCCTGCAATACCGTCAACCAGGTTTCAAACCAATGAAAGGATCGAAGATATCCGACTTCCACCACCATTCCCACAAAGGTTGAAGCGACAAAAGCAAGAATACCAATTCAAGAAGTTTCTTGATATCCTAAAGCAAGTCCACATCAACTTGCCATTGGTGGAAGCAATTGAACAAATGCCAAACTATGCCAAGTTTCTTAAAGACATTGTGTCCAAGAGAACAAGGCTAGGAGAGTTTGAAACAGTTGCCGCAAAAGAGGGATGCATGGCAATGTTGCACAATCGTATGCCACCCAAGTTGAAGGATCCCGAAAGTTTCACAATACCCTGTTCCATTGGAAACAACTATGTCGGGAAAGCATTATGCGACCTTGGGGCTAGCATAAACTTGATGCCTAAATCGGTTTTCCAGAAACTAGGAATCGGGAAGGCAAGACCTACAACAGTTATGCTATAGCTTGCCGATAGATCCTATGTGCATCCAGAGGGAAAAATTAAGGACATACTGGTAAAAGTTGATAAATTTATTTTTCCCGCTGACTTTATTGTTTTGGATTGTGAAGCAGATGAGCATGCACCTATCATTCTTGGGAGACCATTCCTAGCAACAGGGAGGACCTTGATCGATGTTGAAAAGGGATAACTCACAATGAGGGTGAATGACCAGCAAGTTAAACTAAATGTGTTATGCCAACTTCTTCATGCCACGACAGAGTTTAACCTCAACGAGGAATTTAGTTGCCTCGGCAACTACATTGCCGATCAAGAGGAACGTGAGGAGTATGAAGAACCGGTCATTGGGGAACAACAAAAGGCAAATTGGCTAGTCAATCGACCAAGAAAAGAAGCTGATCAAAATGTTGATGCTACACAAGAAGGCAATAGGGAGGAGGACGCGGATCTAGAGATATGCGATGCATTCCCGGATGAACAAAGTTTAGTTGCCTCGGCAACCATGGATGCGCAGGCCTCGGAAACCATGGATGCACACGCCTCGGCAACTCTCGACACCGCAGCAGCCTTTGACGCGCACGCCTCGGCAATTCTGGGAGCAGCCACCACGGCAGCACATGCCTCGGCAATACCCTGGTACGCAGATTAAGTTAATTTCCTTGTTTGTGGTATTTTACCTTATGGCATTACTCACCAAGGGAAGAAGCGGTTCCGCCATGATGCTAAGCATTACTTTTGGGACGAGCCTCTTTTATTTAAACAATGTGCAGATCAGGTTATACGCCAATGTGTCCCTGAAGAAGAGCAACAGAATGTACTCCGGCAATGCCATTCTTCACCCTATGGAGGACATTTTGGAGGAACTCGTACCGCAGCCAAAGTTTTGCAATCCAGTTTGTATTGGCCAACATTGTACAAAGATGCCCAAGACTTTTACAAGCAATGTGATCATTGCCAGAGGACGGGCAATATCTCTAGACGACATGAGATGTCGATCCAGAACATCATCGAGGTGAAACTGTTCGATGTGTGGGGGATCGCTTTTATGGGACCTTTCACATCTTCATTCGGCAACCTCTACATCTTACTTGCCGTCGACTACGTGTCTAAATGGGTTGAGGCAGCTGCAGTTCCCAACAACGATTCCAAGACCGTGCAACGATTCTTGCAGAAAAACATATTTACACGGTTTGGGATGCCAAGAGCAATTATCAGTGACGAAGGCAAGCATTTTGACAACATACTAATTGCCAAGATGTTGCAACACTTTGGCATATCACACAAGATCGCCACGGCATATCACCCACAAACCAACGGGCAAGCAGAAATTTCCAACCGGGAGTTGAAGGGAATACTCGAGAAAGTTGTAAATCCCTCAAGGAAGGATTGGTCATTAAGACTAGATGACACACTTTGGGCATATCGCACTGCATTCAAAACACCCTTAGGTATGTCCCCTTCCGACTTGTTTATGGAAAAACATGCCATCTACCGGTGGAAATCGAGCACAAGGCATATTGGGCAATCAAGACCGTGAATATGGATTGGGAAAGTACCGGACAAAAGTGTTTGATGGATCTCAACGAGATAGAAGAATTCCGTGCACTCGCCTATAACAATGCACGAATCTACAAGGAGAAAACAAAGCGATGGCACGACAAGAAACTATTGCCACGACAATTCACGCCAGGGCAACTAGTTCTCCTATTCAAATCTCGGCTAAAACTTTTCCTGGGAAAGCTGAAATCAAGATGGTCGGGACCATTCGAAGTCGTCAAACTATTCTCCCATGGTGCTGTGATAATCAAGTCCATCTCTGACAACCATGAATTCAAAGTTAATGGGCAAAGATTGAAGCACTATAATGGTGCCCATGTGGAACGTAACAAAGAAGTGGTCACTTTAGGAGATGCATGAGCATGCTCTCCTTTCAATATTTTCTTTTCTTTTTATTTTCATTTTTATTTTTAGGAGATATTTTATTTTTCTTCATTATCTTTAGTTTCCAGGTTTTCTTTATTTTCTTTTTCACAACAAGACTCACAACCACCATGCTAAGGAAATTTACTGCCGACTACTTGCCACGGCAACCACAAAAGATGATGCTGCGGCAACCTACATTGTGCCTGCACAAGCTGATGCCACGGAAACCAACCCTGAAGATGCCACAGCAACCAAAACTAAAGACATCCCGGAAATCACTGCAAAAGCCAAAGGTAAAGCACCTATGCCTGAATCAACTCCTACGAAATCATTTTCTAATTTTTCAGATTCGGACGAGTCCTCCATTGAACCAACAAAGACCGCACAAAATGAATCCTCCAAGCGAAAAGCCAATGACATTGATGAAGAGGACGATGAGGACAACCTCGTACGAGGATCGATTCCACCACCGACAACAAGAAAACAACCATCGCGTTCAAGCAAGAGAATCAAGACACCGACCAAAAGGAAACTAATCATCTCGATGATGAACTCTCGGAGTAAGTCTTCGTATGCATTTTTTTTTCGTTATTTTTATTTTTCTTTAATGCACGCATTGAGGATAATGCCTCACTCGAGTTTGGGGGATTGTTATTAGTAGTTACCATGTTTAGTTACATTCATCTTAAATATTACATTTAGGATACATAAATTGCTTGCCATGCCTTTAATTGGAACAAGAATTGCTTAGATTTGATGAATATCCGATGATGACTTTGCTAATGCACTTAATTGATAGAATTTTTATTCTAGGATAACCATGGAAAAACTTAGAATTTTACTATGATGCTAATTTTGATGAAACACTGTTGTGGTTTGATTGATTTAAGGAATTCTAGTGAACTTAGGTTGATAATTAACAAATTGGGGGATTAGAATAAAAATTGGATGAATGCTAGAGGTGCCCGAAATTGGCTCTAGTATGTGCTAAAAATTGATCGCTAGAGGTGCCTAAAACTGGCTCTAATATGTGTTAAAAATAATTGATCACTAGAGGTGCCCGAAACCGGCTCTAGTCGAATAAATTAACTTAATAAAACTAAAAACAAAACACTAGAGGTGCCCAAAACTGGCTCTAGTTAAAACATGTTAAAAAGAACCCAATGAAGTAATTTGAAAACCTCTTGTTTGCATAGAATCCGAAAAATCAACTTGCACACAACTCCGCACACACTCACAAGCATTATAGTTTGATTCTGAGTAACTCCTAAGTTTTCCGAAAAATAAAAAGCCAATCATACTTTGTGCCCCGATTCAGAGAATTGAAATCAAGTTCAAAGCTAAGTTTGTGAAAATTGAAGTCTTGGCAGGTAATTATGAGTTTGCATTGCTTGAGGACAAGCAATAGTTTGAGTTTGGGGGTGTGGTAAGTGTTCAAAAGTACTATTTTTCTTACCCTTTTTACTCATATTATTGTTAGACTTAGGCTCATATTAGTTGTATAATTAGCCATTCATGCATTAATCCATGTTTCCTTCCATCATTGAGCTTGATTACATAACTTGGTAGTTTTTGTGGGAAAAGATGCTGCTTTGGTGTGTTTTGTGTGTATGTGCAGGATCACTTGCCAAAGCAAGGCTAGAGCTAGTTGCCAGGGCAATGCATGAAGGAGACGCCAAGCTAGTTGCCAGGGCAATGCATGAAGGAGACACCGAGCCAGTTGCCATGGCAATTGTCGACAAGAGCAAAGTTGATATGGTAGTCGAAATTGATGACTAAACAAGCCCAAACCCAAAGGAATTTGATTTCCATGCAGAGATTAAAGAAGAATTAAATTCCAAGAAGATAGGAGAAGTTCTAGTAGGAATACAATTATAATAAAGAATTATATTCTTTAAAGATAATTTAATTCCAACTTAAACTCCTCCTCAAAGAAGAACTTTGGCCTAGCCCTATAAATAAGATGGAGATTTCGACAAGTGTGAGAGAGCAAAGGGAGGAGAATTTCGACAAGTCCAAGGAGGGCAAGAGGAGAGAATTTTCGACAAGCATCTAGGGCAAGGAGGATTTCGACAAACCTCCTCCTTCATCCTTTTCTTTCTTGTTCGATTGGGTTCATGCTAGGGATTGTTTATCTTGTGTTTCTTTGGAACCTAGCCATGAACTAAATCTATTTGGCTATGGTTATTGTGTTTTGTGGTTGTGAGAAACTATTGGTTTTTGTTTAGGTAATAAGAGTTTGCACCTTTCTATTTCAAGGTTTATTCATTCTTGGTTCTTATTCTTGTTTGCGAGTGAGTTGGGAGAGGATCTCGTGATTTCACCTATTTATCTAATATCGGGAGAGTTAGATTCAAGAAACGAATGAATATGATATTTATTCAATCTATTGATGGTGAAGATTAATCCGGCTTAGGAATAAGTTAAGGATTTCAACGGCTAAGAGGAGCGCAATATTGGTTGTTGTTCACCCTTGATTCACGCAGGGATGTATTATCAAGTCATGCACAAGTAGCTAGAGTTTCGACTTAGGGATAAGAAGAAACCATTGAAGAACGCTCTGCCGAACCTTGAAGGTTGCTGCCTAGACGCCCAAGTAGTTGCCCAACTAGTTGCCCAGGCAACCATCGATTAGTTGCCACGGCAACCCCGTTGTGCAAGTTGCCACGACAACTGAGTTGCCCGTGCACTCTTTTACCAAAATGATCCAATCGGCTATCACACCTCAACTCACGATAACCTGGCTTATCTCTCTCAATTGATCTTATCTATTCATTTACTTTATTGCTTTCTAGATTAGTTATTAGTTAAACTCCTATAATCCTTTACTTGTGTTTTTACTTTTTACAGTGCAAGAGACTAGATTCTTGAAGTGGCACCAATCCCTGTGGAGACAATATCTTTTATACTATAACTTGCGACGTGTATACTTGCACAATTGCGTAGCACTTATTACGCGCAACACAAACGCTTAGTGAGATAGTTTAAAATGTCTAAAGGTATGAATCAAAAGTTCTATGGTATAACTATATTCTTCCTTCGAACCTATCGGAATGAGGTAAGTCACAGGTTTAATCAAATGCAACATTACTTAATCACAAGGCTCAACATGGTATTAATTCTAAATTTACCGAATCCCCACAAATGATCAACTTGACCACACATAGGTTATAATACTATATGGTTTCAAACATGGTAGTATTCCTTATTCTAATATGAACATAAAATTTCCTTGCTAACAACTTTTACACGTTGTACAAGTTACGAAAGTGATACATTGAATTAGGTTATGAATTTTCATTAATCTCGTATACATAGTTTTCCCATAAACATCTATTTCTTTTCTTATAAGTTAACATATTAGCATTTCAACCCACGAGTTACTTTGCACATGAGACATCAACAAATCAGGTCATACTTAAGAGATACTTATATGTATTCAAATTGCTCCAATACATTCTTATCTATAAGCAAAACAATCCTCAAATTTTGTACATACATGTGTATGTTACAAACAGTCCATTATTTACTTATCTATATGCAAAACAGTCCTCAAATTATGTACATACATGTATATGTTACAAGCAGTCCAATAATTTCTTTGTTTATATGCAAAACAGTCCTCAAATTATGTACATACATGTGTATGTTACAAACACTCCAATAATTTCTTGTTTATATGCTAAACAGTCCTCAAATTATGTACATACATGTGTATGGTACAAACAGTCCAATAATTTCTTGTTTATATGCTAAACAATCCTCAAATTATGTACATACATGTGTATGTTACAAACAGTCCAATAATTTCTTGTTTATATGCTAAACAATCCTCAAATTATGTACATACATGTGTATGTTACAAACAATCCAATAATTTTTTGTTTATATGCAAAACAATCCTCAAATTGTGTACATATATGTGTATGTTACAAATAGTCCAATAATTTCTTGTTTATATGCAAAACAGTCCTCAAATTATGTACATACATGTATATGTTACAAACAACCCTCAAATTATGTACATACATGTGTATGTTACAAACAGTCCAATAATTTCTTGGTTTCTCTTTGACTTATTCTATCAATACATAAGTTACTAAAAACTTATGTCATGAAACATAATATACTACGTTATGAGTTGCTTAACACTTAAAATATCAAACATAGCATATCAAAGTCATGAAATTACTATCATTTAAGATATCATGCATTGCTTCTCAAAGTCATAGCATGTCTTAGTCAAGGTTTGTCAAGGACAGGGCATACCATAGACAAAAAGATCATAAATATAACATATCATAAATATGGTTTTTTTCTTATCATATAATCTATCAAACTTAGTATGACATTTACTTAAGATTATAAGTTACATATTATATCAAAAATAGCATTCCATAAACATGGTTTTACGTTACCTAATTTAATAAACATAGTATCTCAAGAACATGTATACTTATCACATAAATTGTTAAGCATAGTATCTTACAACATAGTTACTTGTTACGTAATTATTAAACGTAGTATCTCATAAACATGAATACTATTCACATGATTCATCCAACATAGTTCATTTGTTTAACTTGTAAATTTCATTTTTTGACTTTATCATAGCCTTGAGAGTCAAGTGACAGTCTAGGTACTCGAATCCCCAACCAACTGTCGCCAACAAAAAAGTACTCGTAGTACCGGTCAATCCTTCCTACTGTCGCCAAATAAGGACCATAGTCCGGGACCATAGTCCACCCTAAACATTAGCTCTATGGCATGCCAACTATATATAAGACTGACTTGAGACCAAGGCTTTCCATATATTCTTATCTTACCAAAACAAAAGTTGAGCTTAGCTCTAATTTCACATAATCATGTACATTTTATAATCTTCTCATAGCAGAAGCGGGCGAGCAATGCTCCTTATCAGAATAACAGATCACATTTCATATTACTTAGCTAATAAAGCACATGATTACACTTATAAATTCTAACATACTCATAGTTTTAAGGTCATTTAACCAATGGTCATATCTTGATTTTCTTCTAGTTTTGACTTGCGTATAAATAAAACCACAAATTCAATCCTCAAATCAAACATACTATTTTATCAACCATTTGCATATCTCATATTCGAATAATAACAAATTAAAGGTTTCTATCAAGCATGGTCACGTGCATACTTTTTATTATGAGCAAGTCATCAAATTTAAGTAAAACATATCACAATACCTTGATAACCAAGGACTTACCTCAATCCAAGCTTTTTCAAGCATCTTTAACTCAAGTATAAAATAGCACGATCTAAAAAGAAACAATAACAGGTGCTCGGGAAGGTTTTTATGCCAATCGCGAGACTTTAAGCTACACTCATTGTATCTCCGAGCTAGGTTTGTTCCCGAATTACTACTCCAATTTGTTCCTCTACAGCTTAACCCGCTTTGGACCTTGCTTCCTCTACTATTTCTTGGTCTAACCATAAAACAACACACGTGTATTAAAATTTTACTTATATATCTATGAGGGTGCAAAAACACACCAATAAATGCTCATGTAGGCACCAAACAATTCAAGTTTCATACACACATATAAGTACATATATAAAACAATTCAAGATACATGTTTATACTTATATATATATATATAGAACCGTCCAAGGCATGTAAAATCGGTTCAAGACACACTCACACGTATATATATATGCATCAAAGATAGTCCAATCTCACATGTTTACAAATATGTGCACCCAAAACAGCCTACCATATATTCATACATACCTATCACAGTCCAACAATATTTACATACATGTTTATACTCACCAAAACAATCCACAGTCCTAATAAAATAGTTTCAGGACAGTCCCAATTAAATATTTAACAAGTATTGTGATCCAATTCAAGTTCAAGCACCACCCGTTTTATTCAATTTCAGCTATTAACACTAATATACATCAAATTCTTAAGATGTCATCACAATTCGATACATGTAAGCAAGCTTTCAAGGCCATCCAACTTATCAAAAACAGAATAGGACAATAACAACCAATTATTGGTTTCCAAATCATATGAAACAACCCCTAGATGAAATGTCTTGGTTCACAAAAATCTGGATTTCACTACCATCATGTAGAAGAGACCGATTCAAGTTCAAATGAAGTTGTTTAGATAAATTTAAGATCTAATCAATTGCTCAACTATCCCTAATTTCATAGAATTCAAAAATCAGAATTCTAACAACACCAGTTATACTTACAAACTCAGAAGATCCTTGGCAAACATCAAGCATACCATTCAGCAATTAAGGTTAATTATCCATATCAAATTATTCTATCAACAATTTACTACCAGACATATATATATAGGAAGAATATAGTTCAATCTAGGATACTTATCTCAGATTAAAAGAAAGGTAAAGAGCTTTTACCGTAAACTCTATTCATTTGAATGGTGGTCTGACCGATTGAAGTAAGAAGCTCTAAAGAATTTGATAAACTCTCACACTCTCTCACTACAAAGGCTCGGTTCAAAAAATGAAGAAGATGAAAAGGATATCATCCTTTGGCTCTCTTCACCGAAAACTCCCCCCCTCATAACTTAATTCTTTGACACTTGTCAAAGACACAAGATAATTCTTTATTACATGCAATCTTCTATAAATCCAAAGTTTCGGTTTGGTCCACTTAGGAATGAACACTCAATTTTTCACTCCTTTCAGTACAGTCCTTGACACAAATTTAATCTAGGTCTACAAAATTCAATGGTAACATTTTACTAAGCCAGTTTTTTTGGGTATTACAGGCTTAGTGAGGAATGCTCAAACAACAACCATCATCAAAGCATTTCGAAACCATCTCTCAAATCAATTGTAAAATACTTTCAAAGCCCTTTTAAAACCTTCATCACATTATCATGCCTTGTTAAAACCATGCACTTAACATTTCAAAACAGCATATTAAACCATATGCAACATGTATCATGGATCCCACAGAAAAATCACATTTGCTACCCTCAATTTAAGCTTTCCCATGCATACTACAAATGCAAGGCTTAAAGACTAAAACATGTTTAATCACAATAAACAACATAATTCATCTCATGATACATAAACAATTATATTGGCTTCCAAGTGATCATTTACCAAGTTCTATTTACCAAAACGTAACATCGGATACACGAATTCAACAAGTGTTCCCACAACACTTAACAAACAATCTATCGGTAACCCAAGGCTCACACACGGGAGTATTCGGTACATATAAACCCCTCCACCATTATGACACACGTGGTGGAGTATTCGGTACCCTTAAACCCCTCAACAAAACTCATCGGTATGATGTTTAACCCACAAACAGGAGTCTACGGTACCGTACAACCCCTAAACCATTAGGGTACTTGGATGGAATATTCGGTATACAAAACCCCTCAACATCCAAGGCGCTTTTTTATAGTTCACTATCAATCCTATTGCTGGCCAACTATATCTGATTTCATTTTCAAACCATTTCATACCATCACTTGAAAATATAATTCATTTCAACACCATCGGCTCACTGTTTTCTTATGCATCTACCAAAACCATTAAACCAATGCATCAACCTTTGCATTAAACAATGTTCGTAAACATTAACAATCCGTGCATTACTCTCAAATGCAATAAAATCATTTCGAATCAGTTTCCAGCATTAAACCATGCTCAAAATATGCATAAACAGTGAGTAATCAAAACATGTAAAACAAGTGCATCAAACTATTGCCAAAACCGAGTTCGAGAGAGAATTCATCCTTTACTTACTTTCGAGCTTAGATCAGTGTTTCAAGCTCAATCTAAAATCCCAAACAAAACTTTCAAACCTTTGCAAAGTTGAAAACACGTTTCCACTCACCGACTCGCAAGCCTCGCTTATCGATGCGACAAACACACCTCCAAAGCTTTCAAAACTCACGTTCAAGCTTGAGGTTCAGACTCCCCTAATTTTAATCACACAAAAAATAGAGGTACTTTGCATCAAAGTGCAATTAACATCACAACAACTCAAAACCCCAACATCATTAACCCAATACTACTCAAGAACTTCCAAAAATTAAAAACAAACCTCTTCCAAACTTAACCCAGCCATAATCAAGTGTTTCAACACTTCAATTATCATCAATTAACATCCAAAAACACTTCCCAAACATCCTTATATCTCCTGCATTCAATTAACCATCACAACTCCCCAAAAACACATAACTAGCAACCTAGAAAATTAAATATTCTTATAGCTTTGGGGTTCTAATATTAAAACCAACTTATCAACATTATAAAACATCAAAATTATGATTATAACTCATCAAGAACCCAGCAAAACAGATCCAAAATGGAAATCTCTTGTTTTCATTAATTAAACCTTGATTTACTAAATTTCCACAATTAACTCATCAAAACTAATTAGAAAACATTAAACAAGGATCAAATACTTTGTAATTTCAGTAAAGAACCAATCATTAAAGGAGAATAACGAACCTTACCTCTAATGGATGAATTTCCTCTCAATTGGATGTTTTACTCTTGAAAACAAAGGAAAATCAATGAGATTTTTGGAAAACAAAATTGAAGAATCTATTAAAAATCAATAGTTAATTAAATCAAGAACATTACCTTCAATCTTTGATGAAAAAGTAAGTGTTTGGCTGAAAAAGATTTGAGAGAAAGTTGAGAGAAAGAAAGTTACGTCAAAAGTAGTTTTAGAAAAATAACCATCATTTTATTAATTAAATCCCTTTTATCCTTAATTAAAACTCCTTAAAATAAACCAAATTGAGAGAAAATTCTGATAAAAACATTTAGGCCAAATAGCTCCTTAAAGATTCTAAGTTTTGATCCTTTTTCAAACCAGTCACTAAAAACAATTTTCAATATTTACATTTTGGTCACTAGCCAAAATGTCAAATTTCCAAAATCCATTTTCCAAAATTGACTTTACCAAAAATATCCATATATTAAATAATGATTAATAGATATTTTTCCTGTATTTTTCTCACACAAACTTATTTGTTCCGGTTTTAATCCCGAATCTAACTCGAATATCTAATCCCGGTCCATAGGACCTTCTAAACCACTAGGAAAACTCCTAGGCCCAAACTCGGGGTGTTAGAACTCTTCCCCTACTCTCCCATGTGGTCTCCTCAACACCGTGATGTCGCTACAACACCTTAACAAGTTCAATCGTCTTTCTACGAAGAACTTTACTGTTGGAGTCAAGGATCTCCACTGGTTCCTCGTCAAAAGATAAATATGGTCGTAATTCAACATCCTCAACTGGCATAACACATCAGGAATCACCTTTTTAACATGGACACATGAAACACATCAGGAATCTTCTCCTGTTTAGGAGGTAAATTGAACCGATAAGCCACAAGACCAATGCGTTCCAGCACATCATACGGTCCAATAAACCTTGGGCTCAACTTTCCTTTACGCCCAAAATGAATCACCTTTTTCCAAGGCAAAACTTTTAAGAACAGTTTTTACCAACAACGTACTCAACCTCTTTACACTTCAAACCCGCATGGGACTTCTGCCTATCTGAGGCCTCTTTTAAATGGTCACAAATCATCTTCACTTTCTCATCCATGTTTCAACACATCAGGCATGGAAACATACTTTTCCCCAGCCTCAGCCCAGCATAAGGGCGTACGACACCTCCTACCATACAAGGCTTCATACGGTGCCATCTTTATACTTTCCTAATAACTGTTATTATACGCGAATTCCACCAAAGGTAACTACCTTTCCCATGTTCCTTGGAACTCAATGATACAATATCTCAACATATCCTCCAAGATCTGAATCACACTTTCAGACTGGCTATCAGTCTGAGGATGATACGATGTACTGAAATTCAAGCGAGTACCCAAAGCTCAGTGCAAACACTTCCAAAACATGGCCATAAACCGCGGATCTCTATTCAAAACAATTAACTTGGGAACCCCGTGCAACCTCACAATTTTAGCAACATACAAATCTGCCAACTTGTCTAGCAAGTACGTCATATGCACGGGCAGAAAACATGCACACTTCATAAACCGATCAACAATCACCCAAATGGAATCTTTTTTAGACGGTGTCAAAGGCAATCCTGACACAAAATCCATGGTGATCCTTTCCCACTTCCACTCCAGAATTTTCAATGGTTGCAACAACCCGGAAGAAAACTGATGTTTAGCTTTCACTCGCTGACACACCATACATCTAGCAACAAAATCAGCCACGCCCTTTTTCAACCCCACCTAATAGTACTCTTTCCTCAATCCCTGATACATTTTAGTACTACCAGGATGCATAGCAAAAGGACTAGCATATGCCTCGGTCAAAACCATCCGCCTCAACTCCTCGTCACTCGGCACCACAGTCCGATCTTTAAAGTGAAAATCCGTAGGATTTCTATCCATGATATCCTTAACATGAGGTACCAACGGCTCATCATATGACTATTTTTCTTTAATCAACTGTGCCAAGAATGGTTTCACTTGCAATTCTGCCAACAACCTTCCATCACGGGTCACACTCAACCTGGCAAACATGTCTCTCAACTCCACAACGGCCTTCCTACTCAAAGCATCTGCCACCACATTGTCTTTACTCGGATGGTACTCAATGGCCAGATCGTTATCCTTCAGCAACTCTAACCACCTACGCTAACAAAGATTCAACTCCTTATGGGTTAGCAAATACTTTAAACTCTTATGGTCGGTGTATACAACACACTTTTCACCATAACGTAATGTCTCCAAATTTTCAATGCAAACACTGCCGTCGTGAGCTCCAGATCATGCGTAGGGTAGTTGCGTTCATGCACTTTCCACTGCCTCGATGCATAAGCCACGACCTTCCTATCCTGCATCAACACACACCCTAACCCAACATAGGATGAGTCACTATACACCACAAACTCCTTCCCTAACTCAGGCTAAATCAAGATTGGAGCTTGCGTCAGAGCTTCCTTCAACTTCTGAAAAGCTTGTTGTCTAGCTTTTGTCCATATAAACCGCTCATCCTTTTGCAAGAATTTGATCAACGGGGCAGCAACTCTCAAAAAACCATCCATAAAATGACGATAATAACCTGCCAAGCCCAGAAAACTAAGAATTTCTGTTACTGACTTCGGCTGCTTCCAACTCACAACTGCCTCGACCTTTTTAGGATTTACCCGAATACCCTCAGCTGAAACCATATGACCAAGAAAACCATATCCCTAATCCAAAACTCGCACTTACTCAACTTAGCATAGAGTTAATTTTCCAACAAGGTCTTCAACACAATCTTCAAGTGTCGATCACGATCCTCCTCGGTGCGAGAGTACACAAGGGTATCATCAATGAATACTACTACAAATTGATCCAAAAATTCATGGAATACACGATTCATCGTATCCATTGTAACACCCTTAACGTATACTCGTAAGTCGAATATACATTAAAGATGTTACAGAGTTATTGAAAGAAATCTTGACTTGTAAAAAAAATTTATACCAAAATTTATCTTGTAGTTTAACCCTTTCTCGGTTTTAAATTTAAAACTATGTTAGTCTATTGCAGCTATTTTTGACCTTGAATTGATTTATAAAATTCATAATTGAGTTGTTGAAATAAAAATATAATTCAGGGTGAAAACTATGTACACTGCCTAGACATTTTATTGATTTTCAAATTTTTATGCGATCAGGGTTAAACAACATTTAACTATGTCAAAATTCATAGTTATTAATAGCAAACCATTTCTTTAAGTCCATACTTCCATGACAATGTATAAATACATTATAAACTTAGACTTACAAAATAGTTTTCCAACTTAAAATATTACATGCCCACTAGTCTATCAAATTACATTAAAGATGTACGTATTGTACTTACAGATAGAAACTTGATCTTCCCAATTAACAGATCCACCTTGCTAGTCTATTTTCGGAGAACCTACGTGTGAAATAAAACACACGCTAAGTACGAACTTAGTGAGGCAATGATCTTCTTTATCAAAACATATAATAAAGCAATACATGTTATACATTAACCTGACATAGTTTTTGTCTAAGGTAGTATCGTACTAACAAGGTTTCCATAGTCAGTCAATATTCATGTGCAATTCATAAGTTTTCTAACTTAGTCTAGTTTTCAATACTCCACATTACCAAGTAAATCATATACATGTCATAGTTCACATACATGGCATAATTCACATGCATGACATGATTTATATGTGTATATATATATATATATATATGACACAATTCATATACATGACATACTTCATATACATGGCATAATTCGTATATATATATACCATGAATTATATACATGACAGAATCCATATACGTGTCGTAATTCATATACATGGCATGATTCATATACGTGACATCATTCATATACATGACTTAATTCATATGCATAACATGGTACGTGTACATGGCATAATTCACGTGCATGGCATAAATCATATACGTAACATAATTTGCACACATATCATGATTCATAAATGTGACATAATTCATATACATAATTTGATTTATTTACATGACATGATTCTTTTACCTGACATGGTTCATATACGTGATTTAATTTATATACATGGCATGTTCCGTATTCATGGCATGGTTCATATACATGACATATTTCATATACATGGCATGGGTCATATTCATGACATGGTTCATATACATAACATGATTCGTTTACATGACATGATTCATTTACGTGACATGATTCTCTTATCATTGCCCAAAGTATGCTATATGAAATCGAGGTACGCGAGTCGTCTTGAAATGACACCGTAGTGTCTAACGTGAACGTGAAGATGAGTACATACTCAGGGATGCTCTTTGCTCCCCATAAACATGAAGCACCTCGACAGTGCACTCGGGCACAGTGGGCGTGGATCCCCAGGGTGCATGTGACACAATCATTTTTTCACAATATTTGTTTGATAACATGAACATGAGGGTGCGGCTGCTAAAGACTCTATAGCATGCCAACTATACCATGGACTCCCATACACAATACTTGGGCATTTATTTCATCATCAACTCAACATCATAATCAATCATACATATAGACATTTCATATTTCATGCTTCATCATAAATATTCATGGTAAACATAGATCATCATCATTTTTCAGATGGGCTATTCATACTTCATATTCTATTTAATTTACCTTTATTGCAACATACATTAACTCAACATATATAGATAATGCAATACTATTTTAAATGAAGGTTGACTATTCACAAGTCTTCCTAATTGCATTTAAAACATATAAATGCACTCACCTTAGCCATCTATTATTATGCCTCACTAAGCTTTATTGATCCTTTCCTTTATAGTACCTCGAACCTTCTTTTTATTCAAATCCAACTTCATTTATCTCATAAATACAGATAAACATTTGTTAGATTCACTTCTAACAATATTTCAATTAAGCTATTTAATCATTCAACATAAAAATTTTCCATAAATTTCTTTCCTTCCTTGTACTGTTCACAAACTCATTTTTGGTCGCCTAATGACCATTTTGATATTCAAATAATTCCTCCAAGCTTGCTAACCAATTTTAGACACAAATTGTCTCAATTTCCATTTTCTGTCAACTTGCACTGCCATCAAAGATTTACTTTTACATGGAAGAATACATACTGAATCTTAATATTCTTTATACCGTAGAAACTAGATTCGATAACGGTTCTAACGGTATAAGCCACATATTTTAATAGAATCTACAAAATTATGAAAATTCATCAAACTCCCGTTTACAGGGCTATCCTGACAGAAACTGTTCTGTAATTTCTTTTTGACCTTCATTCTATTAAAAATTAATGTCTTTTAACTCGGAACGCAAAATCAGTTTCTGTTTGTTGGAAACGAAACTAGATTCGATCAGCTTTTCAACCATATAAACTAATAACCCATATTCAATTTGTACGATTTATGGAAAATTTTCAAAGTCGAATTCCAATATTGAATTTCGGAACAAACTGATATTCTGTTTCCTGACCTTTCATCACTTAAAATTCATATCTTTTGATATATGAATCGAAATCAATCATCGTTAGTTATAAAAAAACTAGACGAATAAGTCTTTACATCGATAGAAAATTCACCATCTAACCATTTTTGTAGAATTTATGGTGAATTTACAAACTTACTGCCAAATCCAATTTTCCTACACAACTTCCATAAATAACATCAAACTTTATACTAATTTCTCCTTACTTTGCTATTTGTCAATTTGGTCCCCTTACTTGATTCAAACCACTAATGTATCACTTTCTTCATTAAATAATTCTTCAAAAATAATTCCCTCTAATTTTTCGTTCTTTTTGACATAGTCACTAAAAATGCAAAGATAAGGATTCAAGCTTCTGAACTTTACAATTTAGTCCTCAAATCAACATTACAACTTGAATTCTATTATTTCAACTAAAATCAGATTTAGTCCTTCTCTAAAACCTTATTTCCGAATTGGTCACTTAACTTTGACAATTTTTCAAAATGGTCACTAAATCGATTTAACATCGGTTTTGCATTCTAACTTCAATTTCACATCTCCAACTTTAATAATAACATAAATACACTTCAAATCATAAAAAATCAGATTAGTCCTCTAACTTTTAAAATTTCCGAAATGGTCCTTATACCTTAAATTTAGGGTTTTGCTTCCAAATAACAAATTCAAGCTTACTAGATCATTTATCCAACATCACAAACTCTAAATCAAACTTGAATCCATAAACCCTAATTTCTTCTCATGAAAAACTCTCATCAATCAAACATGTTTTCCATGAATTATTTACACAAAAAGATAGAACTTGAAGAGTAGAACAACTTTGCAGTTGAAAATATTACCTGAAAATCGAGTTTTAGGGCTCGAATCAAACTTGGAAAATTTCTCTCCCTTTCCCCTTTATTTTCGAAACGGAGAAGACGAAGAGTAGTCTTCATCTTTTGGTTCTTTAACCTTCAATCACTACAATTATGCCACTTGTAAATATAAATGAATTTTAAATTCATTTAGATAGTGAAATTACTAAAATACCCTTTTAATGCAACGGTTGAGATTGATCTTATCATTAATCAAGGGCAAAGATTTAATCTTCCATTTCCTTCTTCCAAAATTGTTCTTGTAACTATTTAAATATTTCAAAAATGCCATTCCATTACAATCCAACTAAAATAGTTCATTCCCAACCGATCACTATTCCTTAAATATTATTTTATAACTTTTCCATGGCTTATGGAATAGCCTCTGAAATTTCGATTCAATTCGATATCCCGATATTCGTAAAATACTTCTACTGCGATTTTAACTTTTCTGAACTATAGGATTTATTCCAAAAATTCCATATTTCAATATTCGGGAAATAAACTCTATTATCTCATAAAAACTTCCTTTCCCATAACTTAGACTAAATTTCCTAACTCAGTCTATTATTCCGATAATTATCGTAAATGTCCATAAAATAAAATTTCTCTTAGAAATCCTTTAGCGATAATCCATTCGAATATTCATTAATTTTACCGAGTCCAAATTATCGATCAGAAACACTTTTATGGGACCTTCCCGAAAGTCACCCATCCTTGTATTTCTCTGGCCTGAGCACACTTAACTATTTCATTCGATCTAAATTCAGCACCTTTTTCTGCATCTTAATTCTTAAAACCGATATCAAGGTACCTGTTTCGATCGGATTCACTCTTATACTGAATAAAATTACTTGTTGGGAAAATTTACACTTTAGTCCCTAATCTTTTCCAAAGTTTATGCTTTAACCCCCTAAACTTTCAAAAATTACATTCTAGTCACTAATCAAAAATTGGGATATTACAATTCCTCCCCCTTAAGAAAATTTGTCCTTGAATTTTCAATGCGTATCTGTTCCAAACATTTATGGATATTACTTCCTTATTTTCTTCCCAACCTCCCAAGTGGCTTCTTCGACCTTGTGATTTTTCTTCAAAACTTTAGTCAATGAAATTTCTTATTCCTTAATTCTTTAATTCCATAAACTACTATTTCTACTAACTCCTCTTCATGTATCAAATCTAATTGCATCTCAATTTATTCAGGAGTGTTGACCCATTAATATACTCTTGGTCCAACTCTTTCACGATTCCTTGAGGTATAACAGTTCTGAAACTAAGTATTCCCTTTTTGACCTATACAAATCATCCTTTATTTTCAAATAAACAATCATAACTTATCTTTTGCTCTGACATTTAAGGCTCTCAATAGCTTAAACATTTAAACAACCAATGCTTTATTATATACAGTTGTTGAAGGTTATAATCTCTTAAATACTTCTTGTTCTTGTACTTGAGCCCCCTACTGCACCAATAGCTCAATCTAGGTAAAAAATCAGGAAAAAAAAGTTCATACTTGATTTCATTGTTACTACTACGAGTATCTTTATAACCCTTGCGATTCGAGACTCTTGGTCTTGTCTAGAAACATTTCTATGGAAATTTCAATTAGCCAGAACAATCCTCAACTAAGCACTCTTCTTTTGACTTCATTAAGGAACTAATTCCTTTTTAAAAATTTAAACGTTTCTTCTTATAATCACTTTTACCTTGGGCACAGATAACCAACTTATCTTAATTACACTTCAGATTCTCGAAATGGTATCTTCATAATATCTTCTAATACTTGATCACTTAGACCATTAGAAAACCTTTTTCTATCAATTCACATCATTTTAATCTTTTCATACTCATCATCTTATTATTACTGATTGTCTTTATCAAACCTTTTTGAAAAGATATCTTAGCTTATCCATTACACTTCAGCCTTATCTTTATAAGGCTCTACTGTCAACTATTCAGGTAGAATTAACCTCTTAGTTGACTTCTCTGAATACTCTTTGGTTACAAGTTCAATACACTTTATCGATAATAGACTTCCAATCTTGTTCAGCATGTACTCAAATATCACTTTCATCATACTTTTATTCCAGATTCTTTGTCTTCCTGATCTATCAGGCTTCACAGTTGACATCTTATAATACTAATGTCTCCTTAAAGAAATAATCCTTCTTACTTAGGTTGTGTCTGATTTAAAGACTTTTCAAATTTTTCTAACATTTGAGGAGTCTACACTGTAACTCTTTCCATGTTTGCTTTGATTATCCGTGCAATATAGTTTTCTACTTTTAGTACTCTGACTGATTCATGCCTAACATCTTTTTTCTAGCTTCAAATATAATCTCTTTACAGATCAATATCTTTCTTAGTTTCTTTTCTAATCATCTCAGTAGTATCATTACTTAACTTTACAATTATCCCTTGTATGTACTGACAGTACAAACATCTTATAATAAGATACTACTAAGTTATTTCCATCATAACTTCAATCCTTAACTTATCTTGAGTAAATCGCCAGATTACATCTGCAGCAACTACTCTCATTGTTATCTTCAAACATATATATTTCTAAAGTAACTATACTTATTCTTCTTACTCATTCGTATCCGAGTATCTTATAATTATTGTATCATCTCTTTACTATGCAGGTAACTTATTCTAAACAAGAACTAACTTACAAGCTTATTTTGCTTTATCATATCCACTATGGGTCCTTTCTTGACCTCTAAGATTAATCAACTGACGAAATCCATTATCATTTTACTTTGCTTATTCTAGTATCATTTCACCTCTGCATCATATGCATACAACCAGTTCATTCCAAAAACAATCTCAAGTTTGCGAAATAAAAGCTCCAATAAGCTTGCCAGGAACTCAATTCCTTAAAGCACTAACAGACATTTCTTATATATTCTAGTCACCCATGCACTATGTCCAAGTGGGTTACTAGGAATCATATTACTAAAAATATAGTTTTCCTTAAGAATATTTCTTTGTACTACTATCTTAGTACCAATATACGAGTGAGTTGAACCCGGATCAATTAAAGTAATTACAAGCTTTCTCCATAGCTTTGCTCTCATTATAGCATCCTAGTAAATCGACAAACTCATACCTGAGAATTACTCTTTAGGCCTCGGGTTAAGACCCTCGATAAATTATTCTCATAGCGACTTCTCAGTCGATATCAAATCAGTTGTATACCGGCTTAATCCATTAAAATTCAACTCATACTCGTAGACAGTACGAGTACTTTGTTTCGAACTTTGAAAATACTATAACATCTCTTTCTTAAACTGGTCGCCAACATACTTGACTCTAAACACTTTTTAGAATGTCCAAGTCACTTTCTCAACAGGTATAATTCTATGGCTTCGAACCATCAAACGCAAGCATGTTCCCTTAATAAGGATACAGCTTTTCTAACTTTTCTGCATCTGTACAATTTAATTCCTCTAGCATGACTTAAACACCGTAGAGCCATAAATTGGCAGCCATCGGACTACCTTCTCCATGAAATTCAGGAGCTCATAACTTCTTAAGCTCCTTAACAGTCGATGCCTTTACTGGTGTAGGTGCCAAATTGATACAGGTATTAGGGTTTGAATTTTTTTTAACCATAGCTTTTTAGGGCTCGTACTAAGGTTCCATATTCTTATGCTGGAGCTCCCTACTGCGTAGGTGGCTCAGCTGGGGTAGGAGCTAGAGGTGGAACATTCTATATCTCTTTACTTCCACTTTAAACCTTCTTTTGATCCCCATAATTAAACATTTAAAGCAGCCCATCAGTACTTAACATCATCTATTTCCACTAAAACTATTTTATGTAAATGAGGAGCATAATCAAGTTACACAGATAGTACATCAGTAACATGACATCCTAGGGGCATGTACTTAACATCAAATCATATTATACTCGGTTTAACCTCCAGAATCGGCTAAACCTGTAGCTCCGATACCAATAAATGTAACACCCTTAATGTATACTCGTAAGCTGAATATACATTAAAGATGTTACTGAGTCATTGAAAGAAATCTTGACTTGTAATTTTTTTATACTAAAATTTATCTTGCAGTTTAACCCTTTTCTCGATTTTAAATTTAAAACTATGTCATTCTATTGCAGCTAGTTTTGACCCTGAATTGATTTATAAAATTCATAATTGATTTGTTGAAATAAAAATATAATTCAGGGTGAAAACTATGTACACTGCCTAGAACTTTTCTTGATTTTCAAATTTTTACGCGATCAGGGTTAAACAACATTTAAATATGTCAAAATTCATAGTTATTAATAGCAAACCATTTCTTTAAGTCCATACTTATATGACAATGTATAAATACGTTATAAACTTAGACTTAAAAAACAGTTTTACCACTTAAAATATTACATGCCCACTAGTCTATCAAATTACGATAAAGATGTACGTAATGTACTTATAGATAGTAACTTGATCTTCCCAATTAACAGCTCCTCCTTGCTAGTCTATTTTCGGAGAACCTACGTGTGAAATAAAACACACGCTAAGTACGGACTTAGTGAGGCAATGATCTTATTTACCAAAACGTATAATAAAGCAATACATGTTATACATTAACCTAGCATAGTTTCTGTCTAAGGTAGTATACGTGGCAGAATCCATATACGTGTCATAATTCATATACGTGGCATGATTCATATACATGACATCATTCATATACATGATTTAATTCATATACATAACATGATACGTGTACAAGTCATAATTCATGTGCATGGCATAATTCATATACATAACATAATTTGCACATATATCATGATCCATATACGTGACATGATTCATATACATAGTTTGATTTATTTACATGACATAATTCTTTTACCTGACATGGTTCATATACATGATTTAATTCATATACATGGCATGTTCTGTATTCATGGCATGATTCATATACATGACATATTTCAGATACATGGCATGGTTCATATTCATGACATGGTTCATATACGTAACATGATTCGTTTACATGACATGATTCATTTACGTGACATGATTCTTTTATCATTGCCCAAAGTATGCTATATAAGATCGAGGTACGCAAGTCATCTTAAAATGACATCGTAGTGTCTACCGTGAACGTGAAGATGAGTACGTACTCGGGGATGCTCTTTGCTCCCCATAAACATGAAGCACCACGATAGTGCACTCGGGCTCAGTGGGCGTGGATCCTCAAGGTGCATGTGACACAATCAGTTTGTCACAATATCTGTTTGATAACATGAACATGAGGGTGCGGGTGCTAAAGACTCTATGGCATGACAACTATACCATGGACTCTCATACACAATACTTGGGCATTTCTTTCATCATCAACTCAACATCATAATCAATCATACATATAGACATTTCATATTTCATGCTTCATCATAAATATTCATGGTAAATATAGATCATCATCATTTTTCATATTAGTTATTCATACTTCATATTCTATTTAATTTACCTTTATTGCAACATACATTAACTCAACATATATAGATAATGCAATACTATTTTAAACGAAGGTCGATTATTCGCAAGTGTTCCTAATTGCATTTTAAAACATATAAATGCACTCACCTTAGCCATTTATTATTATGACTCAATAAGCTCTATCGATCATTTCCTTTATAGTACATCGAACATTCTTTTGATTCAGATCCAACTTCATTTATCACATGAATACAAATAAACATTTGTTAGATTCACTTCTAACAATATTTCAATTAAGCTATTTAATCATTCAACATAAAATTTTTCCATAAATTTCTTTCCTTCCTTATGTTGTTCACAAACTCATTTTTGGTCCCTAATGACCATTTTGATCTTCAAATAATTCCTCCAAGCTTGCTAACCAACTTTAGACACAAATTGTCTCAATTTCTATTTTCTATCAACTTGCACTACCATCAAAGATTTACTTCTACAGGGCAGAATATATACTGAACCTTAATCTCCTTTATACCGTAGAAACTAGATTTGATAATGGCTCTAACTGTATAAGCCACATAATTTAATAAAATCTACAAAAAGTATGAAAATTCATCAAACTCCCGTTTATAGGGCTGTCCTGACAGAAAATGTTCTATAATTTTTTTCTGACCTTCATTCGATTAAAAAATTAATATCTTTTTAACTCAGAACTCGAAATCAGTTTCTGTTTTTTGGAAACGAAACTAGATTCGATAAGCTTTTCAACCATATAAACTAATAACCCAGATACAATTTGTACGATTTATGGCAAATTTTCAAAGTCAAATTCCAATATTGAATTTCGAAACAGACTGCTATTCTGTTTTCTGACCTTTCATCACTTAAAAATTTCGAAACTAGACGAATAAATCTTTACATCGATAAAAATTTCACCATCTAACCATTTTTGTAGCATTTATGGTAAATTTTCAAACTTATTGCCAAATCTTGTTTTCCTACACAACTTCCATAAATAACTTCAAACTTTATACTAATTTCTCCTTACTTTTCTATTTGTCAATTTGGTCCCCTTACTTGATTCAAACCACTAATGTATCACTTTCTTCATTAAATAATTCTTCAAAAATATTTCCCTCTAATTTTTCGTTCTTTCCGAAATAGTCACTAAAAATGCAAACACAAGGATTCAAGCTTCTTAACTTTGTAATTTAGTCCTCAAATCAACATTACTACTTGAATTCTATTATTTCAACTAAAATCAGATTTAGCCCTTCTCTACAACCTCATTTCCGAATTGGTCACTTAACTTTGATAATTTGTCAAAATGGTCACTAAATCGATTTAACATCGGTTTGCATTCTAACTTCAATTTCATATCTCCAACATTAATAATAACATAAATACACTTCAAATCATAAAAAATCAGATTAATCCTCTAACTTTCAGAATTTTTGAAATGGTCCTTATACCTTAAATTTAGGGTTTTGCTTCCAAATAACAAATTCAAGCTTTACTAGATCATTTATCCAACATCACAAACCATAAATCAAACTTGAATCCATAAACCCTAATTTCTTTTCATGCAAAATTCTCATCAATCAAGCATGTTTTCCATGAATTGTTTACACTAAAAGATAGAGCTTGAAGAGTAGAACAACTTTGTAGTTGAAAATATTACCTAAAAATCGAGTTTCGGGGCTCGAATCGAACTTGGAAAATTTCTCTCCCTTTCCCCTTTATTTTCGAAATGAAGAAGATGAAGAGTATCTTCATCTTTTGGTTCTTTAACTTTCAATCTCTACAATTATGCCACTTGTAAATATAAATGAATTTTAAATTCATTTAGATAGTGAAATTACTAAAATACCCTTTGAATCCAGCAGTTGAGATTGATCTTATCATTAATCAAGGGCAAAGATTTAATCTTCCATTTCCTTCTTCCAAAGTTTTCCTTGTAACTTTTAAATATTTCAAAAATGCCATTGGTCAAAATGACCAATTTACCCTCTAACTAGTTTTTATTTACTAGTTTACTTCAAAAATGCCATTCCATTACAATCCGACTAAAATAGTTCATTCACAACCGGTCACTATTCCTTAAATTTTATTTTATAACTTTTCCATGGCTTATGGAACAGCCTCTAAAATTTCGATTCGATCCGATCTCCCAATATTCATAAAATACTTCTACCGCGATTTTACCTTTTCTGAACTATCGGATTTTTTCCAAAAATTCCATATTTCCATATTCGGGAAATAAAATCTATTATCTCATAAAAACTTCATTTCCCGGAACTTAGACTGGATTTTTCTAACTCAGTCTACTATTCTGATAATTATCAAAAATCTTCATAGAATAAAATTTCTCTGAGAAATCCTTTATTGATAATCCATTCGAATATTCTTTACTTTTACTGAGTCCAAATTATCGATCAGAAACACTTTTATGGGACATTCCCGAAGGTCGCCTATCCTTGTATTTCTCTAGCCTGAGCACGTTTAACTATTTCATTCAATCCAAATTCGGTACCTTTTTCTGCATCTTAATTCTTAAAACCGATATCAAGGTACCTGTTTCGATCCAATTCACTCTTATATTGAATAAAATTACTTGTTAGGGAAATTTACACTTTAATCCCTAAATTTTTCCAAAGTTTATACTTTAACCCCATAAACTTTCAAAAATTACATTTTAGTCACTAATCAAAAATTGGGATATTACATCCTTGAATAATGCAGGCACATTCGTTACTTCAAATGGCATTAACAAGAACTCATAATGGCCATACCTCGTACGAAAAGCAGTCTTCAACACTCTTTATCCTTCACCTTCAAAAGATAATATTTAGATCTCAAATCAATCTTGGAGAACACTGTAGCTCCCCAAAATTGATCGAACAGATCATCAATCCGTGGCAAGGGATACTTATTCTTAATCGTCAACTTATTCAATTGTCGATAGTCTATACACATCCTCAACGTGCCATCCTTTTTTTTCACAAACAACATCGGGGCTCCCCACAGTGATACACTAGGTCGAATAAAACCCCAATCCAGCAACTCCTTGAGTTACATCTTCAATTTTTTCAACTTCTTTGGTGCCATATGATATGGTACAATCGACACTGGAGCTAAATCAGCATATGTCTCGATGCAAAACTCCACCTCCTTGTCCGGTGGTAAACTAGGTAACTCTTCCGAAAATACACCTAGAAAGTCACAAATAATACGAATATCCTTCATCATTACTTCCTCTACATTCGGGTTCATCGCATAGCTAGATACGTCCAACATCCATTTCCCAGCCACTTATGCGCTTTCATGGCCGAAACCACATTAGACAGGAACTTTACATTCTCACCCAAAACCACCACCTCATAATCATCAACAAGTCTCAAAGAAACCCGTTTGGTCTCAAAATCAACCACAACTCAATGCTCAGACAACCAGTCCATACCCAAAATCATGTCAAAACCATAGAATGGCAATTTCATCAAGTCAGCCGCAAACACGTGACCCTGAACCATCAGAGGACACTTCCGATACAACTTCTTTGTAAATACCTTTTCCCAAAAGAACTTGTCACTTGCATACCAACATCAAGCATTTCTACCGGTACACTAAGCAAATGTGCATGCTCATGCAATACATATGAATGTGTGGAACCAGAATCTATCAAAGATAACAATGACATAGACTGTAAGGTAAAGTTACCTACTATCAAGTTCGTGTCATTTCTCCCTTCGCGATGAGCATAGATCATCACTGGCTCACCATCCTCCGGTCGAACCGCCACTGTGTGCGCCACAGTCCTCTGTCCCTCCTCCCTTCGCTGAAAGGTACCACGGCCGCGCCCACGACCCCTAGGTTGTGCAGCAATAGGTACAGGTGCCTGCCTACCTCTAGCAAGCAAATAACACTCTCTTTTGATATGTCCTGTCGACCCACAACTCCAGCAAGAGTTCGCAGCCACAACTGCAGGAGCATGCCCTTCTCTAGCCAAACGGGGGCAATCTCGCCTCAAATGTTCCCTAGAACCACAACCCCAACAACTATTATACGCTGCTCAAACCTGAGCACCTTGTCCCTGATAACCCAATCCTAAACCATCTCCACCACATCTCACATCTGGTCGAAACCTTCGGTCATAGCTCATTTCCCCAAGCTAAAACCTCTCGAATGACGAGACAACTCCAAGCTCTGCTCTATGTCTTTTTCTCGGGAAACCAAAACATCAAACTCAGTATACTCAGTGGCCAACATAAACGTTCTAAAATCTTGCACCAAACCATAACGAAAATGATCACAACGGTGCCTATCATCTGGTACCAACTCAGGTGCGTACTGACTTAGCCGTACAAATTGTACCTCATACTTATATACGGTCATATTGACCTGAACCAAGGCCATAAACACTCGTTTCTTGTCGTCCAAATATCTAACACCCAAATATTTCTTTTTAAAGGCAGCCTAGAAAAACTCTTGCGTCACATCACCAGGTTCTATGCCCGTGATTACAGTGGTCCACCAGCTATACGCATCCCCTTGCAATAGGGAAACAACACATCCCAACTTGAGGTTATCATTACAACCCAGCTAAACCAAGATACGCTCTGTATTGGCCATCCACTCATCAGATGCCTCGGGTGAAAACCCTCTATACTCAACCCCTCTCAGGTTACGCAAACGCTCCAATAGAAAACCTAGATTAACAACAGCAGGTACGTGAGCCCCAGCCATCACAGCCTAGAATGCTCCTATCATGGCCTGAACCAGAGGCGTTATATCCTCAAACACAGGACCAGGTGGTGCATGGGGTACTTGTTCTACTCTCTCAGGAGGATAAGGCTGAAGAGGCAGCAAATCCTCAAGGTGTAGCAGCTTGCCCTCAACTCCCTTCCCTCTGTAAGCAACGCTTTTGCTAGATCGCATCTCTCTCCTTGGTGGCATATTCTAAAATTTATATAAGGCATGATAATTACACAAAACCAAAAACAATCAGGCCAGCTTCAAGCAAGGATCCAAGACTTGAATTTAAAACAAAAATCATTTCTTAAATATAGTAATATGGCAATGTGTCCCCAAGGTACCCAAATATAACATAACTCATACGCCGTACATAAAAATAATCACCGTGAATAGCAAACTTCATATTATAAACACCAACAGCATCCCAACTTTCACAAACCTGACTCTGATACCACCAAATGTAACCTCTTTAGCCTAGCCTAGCCGAAAGACTGAACCAAGTGAGCTACATTAGGGTTTACCGAAATAAACCCTAAAAAAATTTAACTAAACGGTCTATTTTTTCTTTTATCTTGTCTAAAGGCGTTATTAGGTACTAAGGTGTTCATATGATTCATGGTTCAATTTACATCCCAATCGGGCATCATTTCGACATCCAATTGCTCGCAAACCCATTACAGGAACTAAAGCATAATTTCCAGTATTTTTAGGGCTTTCATGATTTTAAAGTTACCAATCCTCAATTAGAAATGTTACATGCCTTCATGTTAAACCTCAGTCCAAAATCATCATTCATATACATTTAATTGCATATTTAAGAAACATGGACCAAATTGTAAGGATTTCAACTACAGATGCCTTAACAGCTGAAATAACGGCCTGCGTACCGGTACACTAATCCGCATACCGATACGGTGTGTTGACCACCCCTGTACTGGTATAGATTTAACCTGTATCGACCCCTTTCCTATTATCTCAAAACTTTGGATTCCATTAGCTAAAATGCGTACTGATACGGTACCCTACGTATCGGTATGGGTAGCTTAATTCAAAGGGGCATACTGAACCTCAAACCCATGTACCAGAACTAACATGCCAAATCCTTAAAGGCGTACCGATGCGGTGGTTAGGAGTACCGATACCCGTTGCTTAAATTCAACACTTTGAGCCTCGTACAGACCTCGCGTACCAAACCTGAGGTAGTATAGGTATGTAGAGGCCTGTAATGACCTCTAGATCCAACATATGACACTTTGGCTCACTTCAAACAAGTTTAACACTTAGCTAATCATCAGGTAACATCAAAAACATGCTTGAGCATCACCATAACATTCATATAAGATAACCTAGCTCAACTAGCATACTCAAACACCAAAGCTAGAGGCATGGTTCCTAAACCACATTCAAATCATCAAACCATCCATGTCTCAAACACTTAAACCACAATACAAGTCCAAAACAGAGATTAAAACTTGCAACAACAGGGAGTTCTTCAAAAACCCTCACAAAACCTCAAACGAAACATTGCCATTATTACTACTCTTTAATAACCAAACCATACTTTGAGTACAAGTCCTGGGATTTCCTTCCTCACTTATTTCCTGCCTCAAACCTTAGTTTTCTACATTGATGGAAAAAAGAGAGCGTAAGCACATAAGGCTTAGTGAGGAATGCTCAAACAACAACCATCATCAATGCATTTTGAAAACCATCTCTCAAATCAATTGTAAAATACTTTTCAAAGCCCTTTTAAAATCTTCATCACATTATCATGCCTTGTCAAAACCATGCACTTAACATTTCAAAACAGCGTATTAAACCATATGCAACATGTATAATGGATCCCATATCAAAATCCCATTTGCTACCCTCAATTTAAGCTTTCCCATGCATACTACCAATGTAAGGCTTAAAGAGTAAAACATGTTTAATCACAATAAACATCATAATCCATCTCATGATACATAAACAATTATATTGTCTTCCAAGTGATCATTTACCAAAACGTAAAATCGGATACACAGATTCAACAAGTGTTCCATCAACACTTAACAAACAATCTATTGGTAACCCAAGGCTCACACACGGGAGTATTCGATACATATAAACCCCTCCACCATTGTGACACCCGTGGTGGAGTATTCAGTACTCTTAAACCCCTCAACACCATTCATTGGTACAATGTTTAACCCACTAACGGGAGTCTACGATATCGTACAACCCCTCAATCGTTAGGGTACTTGGATGGAGTAGTTGGTACACCATACAAAACCCCTCAACATCAAATGTGCCTTTTATAGTGCACTATCAGTCCTATGGTCGGTCAACTATATCCGATTTCATTTTCAAACCATTTCATAACATTACTTGCCAATATAATTCATTTCAACACCATCAACTCATTGTTTTCTTATGCATCTACCAAAACCATTAAACCAATACATCAACCTTTGCATTAAACAATGTTCATAAACATTAACAATTCGTGCATTACTCTCAAATGCAATAACATCATTTTGAATCAGTTTTTAGCATTAAACCATGCTTAAAATACGCATAAACAAGGAGTAATCAAAACATATAAAACAAGTGCATCAAACTATCGCCAAAATTGAGTTCGAGAGAGAATTCATCCTTTACTTACTTCCAAGCCTATATTAGCACTCCAAGCTCAATCTAAACTCCCAAACACAACTTTCAAACCTTTGCAAAGTTGAAAACACGTTTCCACTCACCGACTCACAATGCCTCACTTGACGATGCGACAAACACACCTCCAAAGCTTCTGAAACTCATGTTCAAGCTTGAGGTTCAGACTCCCCTGCGTTTAATCAAACAAAAATAGAGGTACTTTGCATCAAAATGTAATTAACATCACAGCAACTCAAAACCCCAACATCCTTAACCTAAAACTACTCTACAACTTCCAAAAATTAACAACAAACCTCTTCCAAACTTAACCCAGCCTTAATCAAACATTTCAACACTTCAATTACCATCAATTAACATCCAAAAACACTTCCCAAATGCCCTTATATCTCCAGCATTTAATTATCCATCACAACTCCCCAAACACATATAACTAGCAACCTAGAAAATTAAAGTTTCTTATAGCTTCAGGATTCCAATATTAAAACCAACTTATTAACATTATAAAACATCAAAATTATGATTATAACTCATCAATAACCCAACAAAACAGATCCAAAACGAAAATCTCTTATTTTCGTCAATTAAACCTTGATTTACTAAATTTCCACAATTAACTCATCAAAACTCATTAGAAAACATTAAACAAGGATCAAATACTTGGGAATTTTAGTAAAGAACCAATCATTAGAGGAAAAGAACAAACCTTACCTCTAAGGGATGAATTTTCTCTCAAATGGATGTTTTACTCTTGAAAACAAAGGAAAATCAATAAGATTTTTAGAAAACAAGATTGAAGAATCTATTAGAAATAATAGTTAATTAAATCAGGAGCATTACCTTCAATCTCTGATGAAAAAGTGAGTGTTTGGCTGAAAAAGATTTGAGAGAAATTTGAGAGAAAGAAAGTTACGTCAAAAGTGGTTTTAGAAAAATAACCACCCATTTATTAATAAAATCTCTTTTATCCTTAATTAAAACTCTTTAAAATAAACCAAATTGAGATAAAATTCTGATAAAAACATTTAGGTCAAGTAGCTCCTTAAAGATTCTAAGTGTTGATCCTTTTTCAAAATAGTCACTAAAAACAGTTTTGAATCTTTACATTTTGGTCACTAGCCAAAATGTCAAATTTCCAAAATCCATTTTTCAAAATTGACTTTATCAAAAATATCCATATATTAAATAATGATTTTTAGATATTTTTCCTGTATTTTTCTCGCACCAAAATTATTTGTTCTGATTTTAATCCCAAATCTGACTCGAATCTCTAATCCCGGTCCACTGGACCTTCTAAACCACTAGGAAAACTCCTAGGCCCAAACCTATATGTGGTTGTAGGCTAATCGAATAAAAAAGAAATTAAACGGGCAGGGAATGCAAAGCAGGGCAGTGCACAAATAAAAAAGAACGAATCTGATGGTACAATTGGAGCAGTTGACTGTTGCTGTTGTTTTCTTATGGAAAAGAAAAGAATGGAATTGAAAACAAAAAGTGGCCTTTTTCAAGCCATTTGTTGGCAGTAGGATATTAGTTAATTAACGTGGGAATGTTTTTGAGTAGTAGTGAATTGTGGGGATTTAATTGTGGTATGGTGGTGCTATAATAAATTGGTTACTTTGGTGTGGTCTAATTTTTATTAATCCTTGCATTTTCTTGTGGAAGATGGCAAGTGTTCGGACGTTTTTAGTTAGGCGTCGAGGCGTTGGCGTCGAGACATCGACATCGAGGCAATATCAAGTTAGTGAGTGAAAATGTGTTTTGGTACTATAAAAAGGTTTGAATTATGGCTTTGGGGGTTTAGTTAAAGCCTAGAAAGCTTAGCTAAGCTCGGAAGTAGGTTTTTCCTATTTCACCTTTTGAATATCAATTTGATATGAGACTTGATTTATATGTTTTAGTTTAAAAGCATGGATTGATTTACTTATTGTTTTATGCATGTTTTAAATGATATACAATGATTTATTAAGAATATGGATGCCTACGAGCATTGAGAAATGGTTCCTAAATGGAATGTGATTGTTGCCTTTGGCAATGTGGTTTTGCATATGGTAATGTTTGTTAAATGCATATAAAAAACATTGAGTAAATGTGTTTAAAAATATATATATTGGCTAAGTGACAACAAAATAAATGTTATCGAATATAGTTGGCATGTCATAGGGTTTAAAATGCACTATAATAAGTAACCTCATGTGTATCGAGGGGTCAAGAGTGTGCCAAATTCTCCCGTTGGTGGATTTATACATCATAACCATCGAGGGGTAGTAGTACCATTTTATATGGTTCGAGGATGTATGTGAAGTGGTCGAAGAAGCCACTTGGGAAATCCGTGTATCCGATGTGTTTTACAAATGGAAAGCTTTGGTTTTGGGTCACTTTATTGCCAATATATGAGCTAAGGTATCATGATGGATGAATTATGTTCTGTATAATATGATTTATACATGTTATGCTCTTTAAGCTTTATTATTGGAAGAATAAGCATGTGAAGACTTAAATTAAGGTTTGCATATGGGATTGTGCGTGAGATCCATGATACATGTTTTGCATATGGTTTGATATGCTTGGTATTTGAAAGCTACGTTTGCATATGGTTATTATGCATGTTTCAAAAAGAGCTTTTGTGCATATGGTTTAGTATGCAAGGCATGTTTTATAAACCTATTGGAAAATTGCTTTGGATTAATTAAGCATGTTTTATTTAAATGTTTTGGAATGATGAGTTTGACTTGCTTTAATACGAATTTCTTATAAGGGTTTTGATTTCAAAAATACATTGATATTTTATCCATTTTGAGCGCACTCACTAGGCATTATACACTTAAGCTCTCTTTTCTTCCGTCATTGCAGTGAATTAAGTGTGGGGTTGCAGTTCGAGGCAATAAGTGATTCCAAGACAAGTGCATTGATGAGTATGTTTATGGTGTTTTTAATATTTGTAATAAATAAGGTAATGCGGGTTAATCATTGGGATGTTATTTTTTATAATGTATTATTATTTGGTTGAAGATTATATTATATTGGATGATGGAAACAATTATTGTGTATATTGTTGGTTACGTTTTAGTGTCAAGTACAATTGATGATTATGTTCTAATGTTTTGAAATGGTTTAAATAATGATTGGATGATAGCTTGTGCGCTAAGTGTACACATGGTCATGTACTTCTATTTCTTAGATGATCTACAACCTATGTTTGAGGTTTTGACCTTTTGGTATACTTTGGATAATGCTTTATATTGTTAGGAAGCATGCCTCTAGGGTGCTAGTATAAATATAATTTGTATTGGTCTATGGCATGTAATTAATTGAGGCCATTTGTTTAATGAGGGTATATTATTAGTAGTTTGTCAATATTGTTTGTTAATGTTTTGGTTATGTTTGGTTGGGATTCGAATCCCTAAGATGCATTTTGGTGCAGCCCGTATCGATACACTTAGAGCTAGTATCGGTAGCGGGGCCAATCAAGTGTTCAGTTTTGATTGTGAGTACCGATACGCATGACTAGGTTTCGGTACGCATAGCGGAGTATCAGTATGCCCTATATCATATCGATACCAGTTTTTGCTTTGATGTTTGCCTGTACCGGTACGGTATCCCATGTACCGGTACGGTTAGTAGTTTATTCAAATAATGGGTTTACCATGTTTAGATTCTTTGCATTTTAGTCACATTATGTTATTGCATCAATTGAATAAGTAAATGACATCTGTTTGACCTGAGATTTTGTTAGCAAGTGTTAGATGTATCTAATTGCTGTAATAAGCTTTTACAAATATGTTAGCCCTATAGTTTGGCAGTTTTACATTTTTTTACTTAATTTCAAATTATGCTAAATTGGATGCTTAACCGTTATCTGTAGAAGTTAAAGTTTGGCATGCTGGTATGAAATATGATTAATTAATAATTGGTAACCTGAAATCTATGTAAATCCCTATAATTATTTAGATTTACATTTTGGTCCCTTAAATTCTTGTAAATGCAATTGAGTGCCTTATCATTGTTCGAATCGAATGAAAATTAAACCGCTACTTGTATGAACACTTTAGGTCTTAATAATGCATCTAGACAAGTTAAAATAAAAAATAGACTGTAATTTAAGTAAGTCAGTTCAGTTTGCTTCGACAAACCTAATATGATCTTCTTGGTTCGGGTCTAACGACTAGACAGAGTCAAAGGGTTACATTTGGTGGTATCAGAGCCAGGTTGGTGATTGTTGGGTGTTTTTTTAATTATTTGATTGATGGGCTGTTTATATATATGATTGGAGCTTGAGTTTTACAACCTCGAACGAATAAAGTTTAATCTGATTATTTTGAGAAATTGCGCATGTTGCTAATTGCTTATGTTGGGGTTAATCGAGAACACGTTGCCTGTTACAAATGTTATTAAAAAGGTTTTTGCAGGTTTTTCTTGGATCACTTGCCAAGTCTACGCCCCGATTGTCAGGTTTAAACACCGGTAATAAATTTGATTTTAAATGAGAAATGATTTATTTAGTAATTACTTCTAAGCTTAGTAAGCATTGTCTGGGTCATTAATAGCATAAGGAAAGTGGTTTTCGATCTTGAGTTAACTTGGTCCTCGATCGAGAATAGTTATAAATGGTCTCCAAACTTGAGTGATGTTATCCTCGTTTGTGAGTTTATAGGTAGCATTGGTCCACTGTTTCAAATATAAAAGTGGTTATTACCATCGAATGGGTTTTGAAGACAACATGTTAGTGTAGTGATGTAAATGAAAGTGGGTACACCATAGGGTGTCATAAGCTTGATGGTAAAATCAAGATCCGTAAGGTATGCTTGACTTTTGCTCGATAAGCTTTGACCGAGATTTTAATAAGAATTTTGAAGTGTTTAAGTTGATAAGGTTATGATGTATGCGTCAGGCAAGAAAGTTGATGTTTAGGATAGAAACTGGACCTGTGATGTTGATTGTTAAGGAGAACTTGATAGTGTCCCTAGCATCATTTCCACGACGCTGGTCAAGGTATGAAATGTGCATAAGGCATTGGATTAAATTTCATCTATGGAAATTAGAGTGCACAACAGAAGTGTGGAATCTGTATTTTACTTATAGAAAGGTTGTGTAATTAGTTTTTTGTTCTCTATTGTGCCATCTAAAGGATTCGGGCTTTATTTGGTTATGCTTATTAATCGACAGTAAATATGCTTTGGATAATTGTGACTAGATTTCCATTTTGGGAATTATGGTTAGGAGTGCTCTTGGTATGACCATGGCAATTAGTCGAATGGTGTTGAAAGTGTTCTTGGGAGAATTTGGGTTTTGACACTATTTTTGAACATGATTGGTGTTGGAACACCGAGCGATGGTTAATTTTGAACGTTATGAAGTTTTAAAGATTAAAGTTGATCTCTTGGTAGAGATTGCTGTGGTATGGACCGAATTATGGTTGATGTGGTTCTAGCTAATGAGGCTGAAAGGATACTGAGATTTATATTTTGAAGTTGTCCTGGCTTATATGAATAAATTTAGGGTTAAGGATGTTCAGATTTTGAATGTCTGTGTTGTTCGAGAATTTTTTTCTAAAGTGCCTTTGGGGGAGTTTTAGTGTTATTCTATGTTACGAGGTTGAGTTCAATATTGAGACGTACCTTGGTATGGCTCCCAAATCCTTTTTGTGTCGTGTTAACAGGTATTAAAGAAATGCATGAGTTGAGAACGTATTTAGGGTAATGGTTGGTTTGTGGATATATCTGACCGAAAGTTTTGTTTCCTAAAGCATCAACGTGGTTGTTAACGATAATGGTGTTTAAGAGCATTTGGTTGGTATAGGTTTTTAGTTTTGCCGTGTAGACGGTGTATGCAATAGTGGCATTCATGGTTGCAATGAGATAAGTATTCTGTGAATACTTAGTTTTGTGAATAGGAAAGGTGGTGGTATTTTCGTGTACAGTGGTGCCGAGATGAATCTTGACTTACAATCAAGATTTGCTAATAGGATTTTGTAGTGAAGCATTTGTTTCATAATTGGAGTAGGTGCGTGTTTTGGAAATGCTGAATAAGGTGTTCCGGGGACGTGATTAGGTTGTGTAAGTTTGGTCCAGAAATGTTGTTAGTAAGTATGGATTGTTAATCATGCACAGTATAAAAACACTTATATGCATATATGTAAATACATGTTTGTACATGCATACATTTGAGAATGACATTAGAGGTTTTGCATACATATGCATAGACATCTATGAGGGCATATAAGTAATCATGTATACATATGTTCACTCTTATGGATGACTTTTTGGAGATTGATGAGGATATGATGTAAGTAGCTTTAGGTATGAGGTTCTTTGCAGTTCGTAAGGTTGGTAGAAGGTGTTAAAGATTGGTTCTTGGAAGTTTGAGTTGTACTAGTTGCTGTTAGAAGTACATGGTTTTTCTAGATCTAGTTGATTATTATCGAGGTTCGTTGAGGAATCTTCTGAGATTGCTGCACCGCCAGCGAAGTTGTGGCAAGAGATGTTCTGCTGAATTGGATGATTTGCTAGGTTCTATTTTGGATAGTAGCTTGAGCTTCAGTTTAGTTTGTTAACTAATTCCGGGTTAATAATCAGATATGTTTTAAAGTGAATTTGGAAAATTGGACATGACTAATGTTTTGGAAGGTTATTTAATTGGTTTATCAAATATCAAGAATTATGTTTTTGATAACTTTAAAAAATAGAAGGACAATTTGGTTTTAAGAGTGTTTTTTGTGAATTAAATAGAAAGACGACACAGGCTAAAAAACTTTAGGGAGCAATTGCACCCTTTGTATTTTTAACAACTCAAATTTCTTTTGTTTTAAAAAAAAGCTACTGTCGATTGTTAATATTTTCTCTAAAGCAGAATTTTTCTAAATTTGTTTTACAACTAAAAACCATTGTTTTCGTATTTTCAACTTTCCTAAAATATTTTTTATGATTAATTGATATTCCGATCTTATATCTAATCTATTTTTTTCATCCAAATGATTTTTAAACTTGAGCAAATCGGTGGATTTTTGGTTAACAATGATTTTTATGTTAGAATACAAGGGGAGCTCATTTTGGTTGTACTCCTATCAAGCAAGGTGAGCTATGGTTTCTTGTTGACATTACACACGCTTTGTGTCTTTAATCTATTATTTCTATTAACATTTGAAATTAAAAGGAATTTAGTTGAGTTAGATTGTTTTATAATGGTTTCAAGAGCAAATTATGGTTGTATTGGTCAAACCTAAGGTACCAATGATTTCTTAATGGTTGATAATAATCTAAAAATTAGTTTTACAAGTTTGATCACGAAATTAATTTAATTGACTAATCGAGATAGTGGTGCTCCGTGATTTTTGGTTTACGTATGGTTAGGAGGAATTTTTGTTGTTAGATTCTTTTGTTGGGAGTTATGGGATGATTGTTACTATGGTTTAAGTTGGGATTTAGTCAAGAATATCTTATTTGAATTATAAAGGATTGGTTTCTGCTAAAAGTTGTTTACAATATGTTGGTGTTGGTTTGGGAGTAAAAATCATATAAGATTTGTACGAATTGAGACGATGAGAAACCCGATATCATATGGGTGGTTGAGTGTTTCTCGGAGTTTCTCTGTGGATGAAGATTGTAGAGAAGGGATCGTAATGGGTGCTGAATCAAGTCTTAATAGACGATATGTAGTTAAATGGGAAGATCGGTTTTGTGACATGTTGTGTTAAGATGGTTTTATGCTCAAATGTTTGATTAATGATTTGCCTGCCTTTATGTGGGGAGGTTTGATTGACCATTTGCTTATTGTTTCCGTAGAGAGAAAGTTGAGAATTGTTGGTTTTATCATTGTTAAGGGATGTTTCTGTTTAAGTCTCTAGCAACTAGATGTTGTTCATCGAGAAGATTGAATTTGTGAAGTTATGCGGCGTAAGTGTGATCGAGGAAGTGGTTTGGATAAAGAAATTTCAGTATTTGTTTTGTTTCCCTTAGGTGAATTTTGAGGACGAAATTTCTTTAGAGGGGGAGAGTTGTAACACCCCGGAAAATGGGTTAGGAGTTTTAGTGTTTTGGCTCCAGTGGATTAGTGAACCGGTAGGTTGGTTATCTAATTAATTAATTCCAGAAAAAAATAAATTGGGTCTATTAAATTTATTTTTGATAAATTTATTGTGGCTAATATCTGTTAAAATATTTTAATTAATTTTTCAAAGGACAAAATTGAACTTGGGTAATTTTAAATGTTTTGATTTGTCATTAATTTAAATAGTGACTATATTATAAGAATTGCAAAATTTTATTAATGGTAATTTTACACATGATTTTGATTCTTGGTCTATGAATTCTCATGGTTTGGGATAATTAAAACAAATTTCTAATGAGATTATTGGATTTTAATGGATTTCTCATGAATCTTGATTAGATTGAAGTAATCTAATGATTTCTATGAAGTTCTAATGTTTTATGCATGGGTAATAATAATCTAAAGTTGTTTTTGTAATTTAATTCACGAAATTAATCTAATTGGTTGAATTTAGATTTAGATTCTTAAATTAATCTAATGAAGTAATCTTAAATGATTAATCTGATGGTGCAATTGGAGCAGTGGACTGCTGCCGTTGTTTTCATATATAAAAGAAAAGAATGGAATTGAAAACAAGCAGTGGCCTTTTGCAAGCCGTTTGTTGGCAGTAGGATATTAGTTAATTAACGTGGGAATGGTTTCGAGCAGTAGCGAATTGTGGGGATTTAATTGTGGTACGGTGGTGCTATAATAAATTGGTTATTTTGGTGTGGTCCAATGTATATTGATCATTGTATTTTTTTGTGGAAGACGGCAAGTGTTCGGACTTTTTCGGCGTTGGCGTCGAGACATTGGCATCGAGGCGATATCAAGTTGGTGAGTGAAAATATGTTTTGGCACTATAAAAAGGTTTGAATTATGGCTTTGGGGGTTCAGTTAAAGCCTAGAAAGCTTAGCTAAGCTCGAAAGTAAGTTTTCCCTATTTTGCCTTTTGAATATCGGTTTGATATGAGACTTGATTTATATGTTTTGGTTTAAAAACATGGACATATTTACTTGCTGTTTTATGCATCTTTTAAATGATATGCAATGATTTATTAAGAATATGGATGCCTAAGAGCATTGAGAAATGGTTCCTAAATGGAATGTGGTTGTTGCCTTTGGCAATGTGGTTTTGCATATGGTAATGTTATGTTAAATGCATATGAAAAATAGTGAGTAAATGTGTTCAAAAATATATATTGGCTAAGTGATAGCGAAATAAATGTTATCGTATATAGTTGGCATGTCATAGGGTTTAAATTGCATTATAATAAGTCGTTTCATGTGTGTCGAGGGGACAAGAGTCTGCCATATCTCCACCATGAGAACCACAGCGGTCGAGGGGTCAAGAGTGTGCCAAATTCTCCCGTTGGTGGATTTATACATCATAACCATTGAGGGGTAGTAGTACCATTTGCTCCGGTTTGAGGGTGTATGTGAAGTGGTCGAAGGAGCCACTTGGGAAATCCATGTATCTGATGTGTTTTACAAATGGAAAGTTTTGGTTTTGGGTCACTTTATTGCCAATATATGAACCAAGGTATCATGATGGATGAACTATGTTTTGTATAATGTGATTTATACATGTTATGCTCTTTAAGCTTTACTATTGGAAGAATAAGCATGTGAAGGCTTAAATTGAGGTTTGCATATGAGATTATTCATGAGATCCATGATACATGTTTTGCATATGATTTAATATGCTTGGTATTGGAAAGCTATGTTTGCATATGATTATTATGCATGTTTCAAAAGGAGATTTTGAGCATATGGTTTAGTATGCAAGGCATGTTTCATAAAATTATTGAAAATTACTTTGGCTTAATTAAGCGTGTTTCATTTAAATGTTTTGGTATTGTGAGTTTGACTTGCTTCAATACGAGTTTCTAATAAAGGTTTTGATTTCAAAAATACATTTACAATTTACCGTTTTGAGCACATTCACTAGGCATTATATCCTTACACTCTCGTTTCTTCCGTCAATACAATGAATTAGCAAGTGCGGGGTTGCAGTTCGAGGCAATGAGTGATTCCGAGACAAGCGTATTAAAGAGTTGGTTTATGGTGATTTTAATATTTGTAATAAGGCAATGCGGGTTAATATTTGGGATGTTATTTTGTATAATGTATTATTATTTGGTTGAAGATTATATTATGTTGGATTATGGCATCAATTAATGTGTATGATGTTGGTGATGTTTTAGTGTCAAGTACATTTGAAGACTATGTTATAATGTTTTAAAATGGTTTAAATAATGATTGGGTGATAACTTGTGTGCTAAGTGTACACATGGTCACGTGCTTCTATTTCTTAGATGATCTACAACTATGTTTGAGGTCTTGACCTTTTGGTGTATTTTGAATAATGCATTATATTGTTAGGAAACATGTCTCTAGAGTGCTAGTATAAATATAATTTGTATTGGTCTATGGCATGTAATTAATTAAGGCCATTTATTTAATGAGGGTATATCATTAGTAGTTTGTCAATATTGTTTGTCAATATTTTGGTTATGATCGGTTGGGATTCGAATCCCTAAGATGCATTTTGGTGCAGCCCATATCAATACACTTAGAGCTAATATAGGTACGCGAGGCCAATCCAGTGTTCAGTTTTGATTGTGAGTACTGGTACGCATGACTGGGTTTCAGTACGCGTAGCTGAGTATCGGTACTCCCTATATCGTATCGATACCATTTTTGCTTCGATGTTTGCTTGTATCGGTACGGTATCCCGTGTACCGGTACGGTTAGTAGTTTATTCAAATAATGGGTTTGCCAGGTTTAGATTCTTTGCATTTTGTTCATCGCATGTTATTGCATCAATTGAATAAGTAAATGATATCTGTTTGACCTGAGATTTTGTAAGCATGTATTTGATGTATCTAATTGCTGTAAGAAGCTGTTACAAATGTGTTAGCCCTATATTTTGGCAGTTTTACATTTTAATCCTTAATTTTGTATTGCGCTAAATTGGATGCTTATTCGTTATCCATAGAAGCTAAAGTTTGAGATGTTGGTATAAAATATGATTAATTAATAATTGGTAACCTGAAATCTATGTAAGTCCCTCTAAATATTCAGATTTACATTTTGGTCTCTAGAATGCTTGTAATTGCAATTGTGTGCCTTATCGATGTTCGAATCGAATGAAAATTAAATTGATGCTTGTATGAACACCTTAGGTCTTAATAATTCATCTAGGCAAGTTAAAAGAAAAAAATGGACCGTAATTCGAGTAAGTCGGTTCTGTTTTATTTGGAAAACCTAATGTGAACTTCTTGGTTTGGGTCTAACGACTAGGCCGGGTCAAGGGGGTTGCAATATAATCCATTAAAACATGTTACCTCATTGTTTTACATATGCATCAATCCAACCAATTTCCAATACAATAATTCATGTATTTTAGCATTCTCAAAATCCTTTCGCAAACCATTTTTCAAACTTACGTATCATTAACATAAGATCATTTGTAACATCTTTCATTGCTAAATCATGCATATAACAGCAGGTAATCAAAATCATAAACAATTGCATGAGAGTGCATTTTACAAAACCGAAAACGAGAGCGAGAACGTCCAATACTTACTTTCAAGCTTAGACAAGCGTTTTAAGCTTAATCTAAACTCCCAAAATCACTTTCAAACCTTTATAAAGTAGTAAACCTCGTTTCCATTCACCAACAACACCAATCTTCACTTACCGATGCAAAATTAAGAGTATAAAACTACCGAAACTTCACCACTCGCTGTTGGATCAATCTCCCATGTTTTATCCACACAATAACATAGGAATAATGCATCATTATGCATCCATAATCCCAGCAACATCAATTCCCAACATAACCTCACCAAAAACCATAAAGCGCCTCCTTAAACTAACCAAAACATCACCGAACACAACCTAAACAAGGCCCAGCCATAAGACAACGATTTAAACATCCAATCAACATCAATTAACATCGAAAAAAACTTTCAATTCCATGTTATACCTTCAGCAAACTTCTAACACCCTAATCACCTCAAAATCTAACTATTCACAACCTAGAAAATTAGTAATTCAATTAGTTTCGGATTTCGTTTGTAAATCTCTTCTCAAAACATTAAAACATATCTTAGATGTGATCAAAATCAATCAAAACCACCACAAAATCAGATTTATAACAAAGATCTACTATCTTCTTATTAAAACTCACTTTAAACCTGTTAATCTTGATTTAATCATCAACATATATTAAAAATCGATTGTCAAAGATCAAGAACTTGGGAATTTCAGCAAAGAACCTTTGATTAGAGGAGAGAAATGAAAGTCTCCTCTAATGGTTGGCTTCTCCCTTAATTGCCATGACTTGAGTGAAATCTCCAAGAAAACAAGTAAGGTTTGATGTAGAAATCAAAGGAAACAATTAAGGAATCAAAAAGAAATAAAGAAGAGTTGATTACTGGTCATTTTAGAGTAAGGTAGGTAGTTTGGCTGCTAGGAAACTTGATAAAAAAAGTTCAGAGCAAAAGTGGCTACGTGAGAAAATGAATTAGCTATTAAAAATCATTTTAATTAAATCTATTTTATTTTTATTTAATAACCATTTTAAAACCATTTAAGAATAGCCTAAATTAAGGGAAAAAGTCTGATTAAAAACATTGGTAGATTAGATTCTTAAAGATTCTAAGTTTTGACCCTTTTGCGATTTAGTCACCAAACAGTTTTGAAAACTTTACATTTTAGTCACCAAACCAAAATGTCATTTAATTCGAACTAATTTCATTAAATTGAGTTTAAAAAAACCCTCAACATATTAATTTAACATTTTCCAACATTTTTCCATGTTTTATCTCACACTAAAACATTTGTTGTGAATTAATTCCCGAAACTAGTTCGAACTGTCTAATCTGGTTCACCTGAACCGTCTAATCTATCTAGCTAAATTCGGGGCGTTACAACTCTCCCCCACTTAAGAAATTTAGTCCTCAAAATTTACCTAACAGAAAGAGGTAAGAGAGCTGCTTCTTCATATCCTCCTTACTTTCCCACGCCACTTCTTCTACACCCTGATGTCGCCACAACACCATTACCAACTCAATGGTCTTTACCCGAAGAACCTTGCTACAAAAATCCAAGATTTTTACCGGTTCCTCATCGTAGGTCAAATTCGAATTCAACTCAATCTTCTCAATAGGCATCATATGCGATGGGTCCGATCTGTACCTCCGAAGCTTCGATGCATGGAAAACATCATGTATCTTTTCCAACTCTGAAGGGTAACCTTAATTTATAAGCAGCTGGACCAATAAGCTCTAGAACCTTGTAAGGCCCAATGAACCTTGGACTCAACTTGCCCTTACATCCAAACCTCATCACGTTCTTCCTAGGCGAAACTTTTAGAAACACTTTATCACCTACTGCAAACTCAGCTTAACTACGCTTCAAATCTACGTAAGATTTCTGTCTATCCAAAGCCAATTTCAACCGATCACTTATAAGCTTCACTTTCTCATTGGTTCTTTTCAACACATCAGGCAAAGAAACATACTTTTCACTTGTTTCGGCCCAACAAAGTGACATCCGACACCTCCTGCCATACAAAGCTTCATACGGAGCCATTTGAATACATACTTGATAACTGTTGTTATAAGCAAACTCTACCAACGGTAGTTGCTTCTCCCACCTTCCTTTAAAATCAATGATGCAAACATATCCTCTAACACTTGGATAACACGTTTAGACTGACCATTCGTTTGAGGATGATACAAAGTACTGAAATTTAACTGTGTACCCAAGGCCCTATGTAAACACTCTCAAAACCTCGCTGTAAAACGCAGATCCCTATCCGATACTATAGTCTTAGACACCCTATCTAACTTCACAATCTTCACTATATACACATCTTCCAACTTATCAAAAGTATACGTCGTATGCACAGCAGAGAAATATGTGCACTTCGTAAACCGATCCACAATTACCCAAACAAAATTTTTCTTCAACGGCGTCAATGGAAATCCAGTCACAAAATCCATGGTGATTCCCTCCCACTTCCATTTCAGAATCCTCAACGGTTGCAACAATCTAGAAGGAAACTGGTGCTCAGCCTTAACACGCTGACATACCATACATCGAGCAACAAAATCCGCTACATCCTTCTTTAAACCAACCCAACAATATTTCTTCTTCAAATCCTGATACATCTTTGTACTTCTATGGATGCATAGCAAAAGGACTATAATGGGCCTTAGTCAAAATAGTGCGCCTTAACCCATCATCTTCCGGCACAACCATTTCACTCTTGAAGCACAAAACACCCTTATCATTAAAACAAAAATCTGTCGGATTACCGTCGATAATATCCTTAACATGTGGTACCAACGAATCATTATACGGTTGCTTCTCTTTGATCAATTGTAACAATGATGGTTTCACTTGCAACTCAGCCAATAACCCACCGTCTTGCGTCACACTTAACCGAGCAAACATTGCCCTTAATTCCACTACAACCTTCCTACTCAGAGCATTGGCTACCATATTAGCCTTACCCGGATGATACTCAATCGTTAAATCATAATCCTTGAGCAACTCTAACCACCTACGTTGCCTAAGATTCAAATCCTTTTGCAACATAAATACTTTAAACTCTTGTGATCCTTATACACGATACACTTCTCACCGTACAAATAATGCCTCTAAATCTTCAACGCAAACACCACTGTGGCAAGCTCTATATCATGTGTAGGATAATTGCGCTCGTGCACCTTCAACTGCCTAGATGCATAAGCCACAACTTTCCCCTCTTGCATCAACACGCACCCCAAACCAACGTAGGATGGATCACTATAGACTACAAACTCTTTTCCTGACTCAGGTTGAATCAAGATCGGAGCTTGTGCCAAAGCTTCCTTCAACTTCTCAAAAGCTTGTTGTCTACCTCCTGTCCACTCAAAACGTACATTTTTTGTAATAACTTAGTCAAAGGAGCAGCAACCTTCGAGAAACCATTTACAAGATGACGATAATACCCTGCCAGCCCCAAGAAACTATGAACCTCTATCGCCAACTTAGGTTGCTTCCAATTCATAACCGCCTCAATTTTCTGCAAATCCACACGTATACCTTCTGCCGAAACAACATGACCAAAAAAGACCACTTCTTTAATCCAAAACTCACACTTGCTCAACTTAGCATATAATTGATCACTCAATAAGGCTTGCAACACAATTCGCAAACATCGATCATGATCCTCCTCGGTGCGAGAGTACACAAGAATGTCATCAATGAACATTACCACAAATTGATACAAAATTTCATGGAATACCCAATTCATCATGTCCATTAAAGCTGTGAGTGGATTAGTTAACCCAAACGACATCACCAAGAACTTATAATGCCCATAACATGTGCGAAAAGCTATCTTCGGCACGTCTTTATCCTTTACCTTCAATTGATAATATCCAAACCTCAGATCGATCTTGGAAAACACTCTAGCACCCCAAAATTGATTGAATAAATCCTCAATTCGTGGAAAAGGATACTTATTCTTAATCGTCAACATGTTTAGTTACCGATTATCAATACACATTCTCATATTGATATCCTTCTTTTTCACGAACAACACGGGTGCTCCCATGGCGACACAGTAGGTCAGATAAAACCATGATCCAACAACTCCTGAAGTTGCGTCTTTAACTCCTTCAACGCTTTCGGTGCCATACGATATGGAGCAATTGACATCGAATTTGTATCTGCATACGTCTCGATACAAAACTCTATTCCCTATCTGATGGTAACCCAGACAACTCCTCCGAAAATACACTTGAAAAATCACAAACGGTACAAATATCCTAAATACGCACCTCTTTCATATTTGGGTTCATAACATAAGCCAGATATGTTTCACACCTAAACTCTAACAACTTCTACGTTTCTAAAGTCGAGACTACATTGGACAAGAATTTAACATTTTCACCCACAACCACTACTTCATAACTATCAGCAAGTTTCAGCGAAACTCGCTTGGTTTCAAAATCAACCACAACCCTATGCTCGATCAACCAATCTATACCCAAGATTACATCAAAACCATGAAATGGAAACTCCATCAAGTCAACGGCAAACACATGACCTTGAACCATCAAAGGACATCTCCTAAAAAACCTCCTAGCAACTATTATTTCTCCAAAAGAACTAGTTACTCGCATACCCACATCTAACACTTCTACATGTATGTTAAGCGAATGTGCATGTTCGCGCAAGATATATGAATCTGTAGAACTATAATCTATCAAAGAAAGTAATGACATGGACCGCAAAGTAAAAGTACCTACAATCACATATGTGTCATTCCTTCCCTCGTGATGCATATAAATACCTATAGGTCTACCACCTTCAGGTTGAAATGCCACTATATGAGCAACAATTCTTTGGCCTTCCTCCCTACACTAAAAATTACCTCGACTGTGCCTACAGCCTCTCTACGACACAATAGTAGTGCAGCAGCCTATCCATCCTTAGCCAACTGCAGACAATCACGCCTTATGTGATCTCGTGAACCACAACTCAAGCATGTACCAAGAGTTCCCTAACACTCTCATGAATGTCTCCTACTACACCGCCTATACTCAGGTGTTCGAACATAGGTATTTTGACTGAGCTGTCCACGCCTAACACTACCTCTACCACGTCTCTGATCAGGGCAATACTTCATATCTTGGTACTTTTTTTACTGATTTCTACCAACATTCAACTTAGCGATCCTCTTTTCAGAACTAGAACTCCCTGAACGAGAGGATAATCCAGATTTTGCTCTATATCCTTAGCTCAAGTAACCAAGAAGTCAAAATCAGTGTAATCTGAAGCCAGCATATAAGTCTTCACCTCTTTGACCAGCCCATATCAAAAACTATCACATCGCTGATGATCATCGAGAACTAGTTCAGGTGCATACTGGCTCAGCCAAACAAACTGACCTCGTATTCTAATAAGGTCATGTTACCCTAAAACAATACCATGAACTCCCACTTCTTTTTATCCTGATATCGGGAACCCATATATTTCTTCTAAAATGTAGCACAAAAGAACTCTCATGTCACATCTACAGACGCCATACATGTGATAGTAGTCGACCACCAACTATAGGCATCTCCCTAAAGCAAGGACACCGTGAAACCCAACTTACGAGCATTCGTAAATTCCATTTGACCAATAATCCTCTACGTACTTGAAAACCACTCTTCAACTACCTCAGGAGCTAAACCCCTAAACTTGATACCTCCCAAGCTACGCAAATGCTCCAACAAAAGTCCTATATTAACAATTGTTGTTGGTGCTAGTACAGGTGCATGCACTTCAGTCATAGTCGCCTGAAACACTTCAGTCATAGCTTGGATCAACGGTTTCATATCTCTAAAAACCAGTCCTTACAGTGCCTCAAGCATACCACCCTCTACTCCAACACCAACAGGAGGAATCAGGGAAGTAGGCAACTCATTGTTATGCCCATCCGCAACACTATCCATGTTAGCCCGCGTCTCTTACCGCGGTTCTATTCTTAAAAATATGAATCTAAAGCATGATAATGCAACAACAAAACACTTAGGCCAACTTGAAGCAAGAATCCAAGATGCTCATGTTTCAAAACAAAAATCATTTCGTACTCGTAGTAATAAGGTAAAGTGTACCCAAGCTTTTTACCCGAACATAACACATTTCAATCGTAGAAACATACAATCAAACACCATGCATGTCATTCCATAATATCATTCAACAACAATACCTCAAACTACCATAACCTACTTCCCAACAATCATAACCTGGCTCTGATACCAACAATGTAACCCCCCTCAACTTGGACTAGATGACAGACCGAACCAAGCGAGCTACATTGGGTTTACCAAGACAAACCCATAGGATTTACTTAAAACAAAGTCTTTTTATCTTTTCTAAATGCATAATTAATCCCTAAGGTGAACATGTTAGTAGCGGATAAATTATCGAGCAAAACGGACGTCGACTAGACATCTAATTAAGCATAATTGCAATTCAGAGACCAAAATGCAATTCTGGAGAACTGAGTGGACTTACTTAAATCCAAAGTTACCAAACCTTAATTAATTAGGTTATATGCATGTCAATTAAATTTCAACTTAAAATAATCATCCAAGCTCATTTAATTGCATGTACAAGAAATAGGGACTAATCCGCAAAGATTCAAACTTCAGCAAAGCAACTACTAGAAATAGCATACTTGGTACCGATACACTATATGCCAGTATCGATACGGGTTCCATTTTGCAAAGGGTATCAGTACGGTCTCCACGCGTACCGATACCAGTGGTTCAATTTCAAAACAGGGGATTCTAGTAGCTAAATCGCGTACCGATGCGATTGCCCATGAACCGACACTTAGTGTATTTATCAGAGGAGCGTACTGATACGGTTTCTAAGCAACGATACACCTATGTAATTTTGCCCACTTTGGAGCTGTAGCAGACACTGCATACTGATCCCTGAGGGACAGTATCGGTGCGACTGGGCCTGTAATAACCTATTGGTCAAACATATGACACTTAGGCTCAATGAAACATGTTTCAATCAACATGTAAACATCATACCAACTAATGAACTAAAAAACACCACAGAAACATTGAAACATAGGCATCATAGAAGCAAAAGCAATCAAGGTAGACCTATAAGCATGACTTCTTCCCTGCAAGCTTAAATCTCCCCAATGCCCCCAATTCAAACATATACTAGCTTACAAGTCTAAAAAACCAAATAGAGCATATCCAAAATAGGGAGTAATCCAAAACAACCCTCCTAATTACATTTTGGTCACATTGTCATTTATTACTACATAGTATTTATAAAACCGTACTTGAATTAGCTCAACCCTTGGATTCCTTCTTGCTTGCTCGTTGTCCGAATGCTTATTTTTCTGCATTAATGAGAATGGAGAGTGTAAGCACAATAAGCTTAGTGATGGATACCCAAAAACAATCATCAACGCGTTTAAAACCATTTGCTTTTAAAACAAGTATTGTATTTCATGCCAAAACATTTCATGCTTCTTTTGTCTTTCCAAAACATGCACATTGAATCTAATGCCACACATGTATCATGGATCTCTAGCGTAAACATTATGCAAAACTCAATTTAAGTCTTTACATGCTAATTCATCCAATAGCAAAGCTTAGGGATCACAACATGTATAAGCCACATTATACAAAGCATAATCCACTTATTATGATACATTAATTCATATTAAAATGGCCAAAAACAAAATCTTTCTATTTGTAAAACACATCGGATACACAGATTTCCCAAGTGGTTCCTTCAACCACTTCACATACATCCTCGAATCGGAGCAAATGGTACTACTACCCCTCAATGGTTATGATGTATAAATCCACCAGTAGGAGAATTTGGCACACTTTGACCCTTCGACCGTTGCGGTTCACATGGTGGAGATATGGCACACTCTTGACCCCTCGACACACATGAGAAGACTTATTAAAGTTCACTTTAAACCTTATGGCATGCCAACTATATCCGATAACATTTATTTCATTGTCACTTAGCCAATATACTCCATTAAAACATGTTACCTCACAGTTTTACGTATGGATCAATCCAACCAATTTCCAATACAATAATCCATGTATTTTAGCATTCTCAAAATCCTTTTGCAATCCATTTTTCAAACTTATGTATCGTCAACATAAGATCTTTTGTAACATCTTTCATTGCTAAATCATGCATACAACGGTAGATAATCAAAATCATAAACATATGTATGGGAATATATTTTGTAAAACTGAAAACGAGAGCGAGAATGTCCAATACTTACTTTTGAGCTTAGACAATTGTTTCAAGCATAATCTAAACTCCCAAAATCACTTTCAAACCTTTATAAAGTAGTAAACCTCGTTTCCACTCACCAACAACACCAAGCTCCACTTGCCGATACGAAATCAAGCATCGAAAACTGCCAAAACTTCACCACTCGATGTAGGATCAATCTCTCATGTTTGTTCCACACAATAACAGAGGATTAATACATCATTAAGCATCCATAATCCAACAACATCAATTCCCAACATCGCATCACCAAAAACCATAAAATGCCTCCTTAAACCAACCAAAAACATCACCAAACACAACCTAAACAAAGCCCAGCCATAAGCCAATGATTTAAACATCCAACCAACATCAATTAACATCTAAAAACACTTTAAATTCCATCTTATACCTCCAGCAAACTTCTAACACCCTAATCACCTCAAAATCTAACTATTCACAACCTAAAAAATTAGCAATTCAATTAGTTTAGGGATTTCTTTTGTAAATATCTTCTCAAAACATTAAAACATATCTTAAATGTGATCAAAATCAATCTTAACCACCACAAATTCAGATTTATAACAAAGATCTACTACCTTCTTATTAAAACTCAATTTAAACCTTTTAATCTTGATTTAATCATTAACACATTAAAAATCGATTGTAAAGGATCAAGAACTTGGGAATTTTAGTAAAAAACCTTTGATTAGAGGAGAGAAACAAAAATCACCTCGAATGGTTGGCGTCACCATTAATTGGCATGATTTGAGTGAAATCTCCAAGAAAACAAGTAAAGTTTGATTAGAAATCAAAGAAATCAATTGAGGAATCAAAATGAAATCAAAAAAGTTCATTCCTGATCATTTTAGTGTAAGGTAGGTAGTTTGGCTGCTGGGAAAGTTGAGAAAAAAAGTGGTTACGAGAGAAAATGAATAAGCTATTAAAAATGATTTTAATTAAATCTATTTTATTCTTATTTAATAACCATTTTAAACCATTTAAAAATTGCCTAAATTAAGGGAAACACCTGATTAAAACAGTGGTAGATTAGCTCCTTAAAGATTCTAAGTTTTGACCATTTTACGATTTAGTCACCAAAACAATTTTGAAAACTTTACATTTTAGTCACTAAACCAAAATATCATTTAATTCGAACTTATTTCATTAAATTGAGTTTACCAAAACCCTTGATATATTAACTAAATATTTTTCAACATTTTTCCATATTTTATCTCACACAAAAACATTTGTTGTGAATTAATTCCCCGAAACTAGTTTGCACCGCCTAATCCGGTTCACCTGAACTGTCTAATCTTCATATCCTCCTTACTTTCCCACGTGGCTTCCTTTACACCCCAATTTTTCCTAACACCTTTACCAACTCAATGGTCTTCCCCCGAAGAACCTTGCTACTAGAATCTAAGAATTTTATCGATTCCTCATCGTAGGTCAAATTCGAATTCAACTCAATCTCCTCAACAAGCATCACATGCGATGGGTCCGATATGTACCTTCGAAGCATCGATACATGGAAAACATCATGTATTTTTTAAACTCTGTGGGTAACCTTAATTTATAAGCAACTGGACCAATACGCTCTAATAACTCGTAAGGCTCAATGAACCTTAGAATTAACTTGTCGTTACGTCCAAACCTTATCACCTTCTTCCAAGGCGAAACTTTTAGAAACACTTTATCACCTACCACAACCACAACTTCCTTACGCTTCAAATTTGCGTAAAATTTCTGCCTATCTGAAGTCGTTTTCAACCGATTAATGATAAGTTTCACTTTCTCACTAGTATTTTTCAACACATCAGGCAAAGAAACATACTTATCACCAACCTCAACCCAACAAAGTAACGTGCGGCACCTCCTACCATACAAAGCTTTATACATAGCCATTTGAATGCTCGCCTGATGACTATTGTTATAAGCAAACTCTACCAACGATATTTGCTTATCCCACATTCCTTGAAAATTAATGATGCAACATCACAACATATCCTCTAACACTTGGATAACACGTTCAAACTGACCATCCGTTTGCGGATGATACGAAGTACTGAAATTCAATCGTGTACCCAAAGCCTTATGTAAACACTCCCAAACTTTCATGTAAAGCATGGATCCTATTCGATACTATACACTTAGGCACCACATATAGCCTCACAATCTCGACTAAATACACATCTGCCAACTTATCCAACGTATACGCTGTATGCACAGCCAGGAAATGTGCACACTTTGTAAATTGATCCACAATTACTCAAACATAATTCTTCTTCAACAGCAATATAGTCACAAAATCCATCGTAATTCTCTCCTACTTCTATTTCGAAATCCTCAATGGTTGCCACAGTCTGGAAGGAAACTAATGCTCAGCCTTAACACACTGACATACCATACATCGAGCAACAAAATATACTATATCCTTCTTCAAACTAACCTAATAATATTCCTTCTTCAAGTCCCGATACATCTTTGTACTTCCTGAATGCATAGCAAAAGGAATAGAATGAGCCTTAGTCAAAATAGTGCGCCTCAACCCTTCATCTTCCGACACAACCATTCGACTCTTGAAACACAAAACACCCTCATCATTAAAACAAAAATCCGTCAGATTACCATTCATAATATCCTTAACATCTGGTACTCAAAAATCATGTAATATCCCAAAAATTTTAGTTAGTGACCAAAATGAAAATTTTGAAAGTTTGGTGGTCAAAGTGTAAAATTTGGAAAAGTTCAGGGACTAAATTGTAATTTTCAAAAGTTATGTATTTTAGTCCCGTGAATGAATAGTTCACCCCCAAGAATCACGTTTTTGTGTTACTCGGATTTTTTGTACGGAGCTTGTATTTTTGTCTATAAAGCGATAAAGTTTGGAAAAATATTCGGATAATCAGATTGAATCAAATATTCAAGATATTTTAAAAGATAGTAAGGCAAGGTTAAAAATGTCATTTACATGTCTTAAAATGGTAGGATTTAACATGGACCATTGGATAAAAGTAAGTTTTCCATGTTAAATGTGAACCGTTGGATGAAAAAATGGCAAAATGGTAATTTTAGGAAATTTCAAGGGCAAAGTTGGTAATCACTAACTCCTTGGATTATTATTGACCTTTGGATTGGTAGGTAGACATGTGGTTTGATATAGAGCTTTGGATTTCAAGGGTAAAAAGGTCATTAGACATTAAAATGAATTTTTAATTCATTTTAATTATATTAGGGATAAATGGCTAAATTAAAAAGAAAATAAATTTCAAGACTTTTCTCCCCATTTCCAAGCTTGTTCGAACTCCATCAAAGGTAAGGGAAAAAATTTCAATTTGATTTTCAAGCTTATTCGATTGGATTTTGGATGAAAGCACGAAATAAGAAATTGATCTCCAAAAAATTCTTTATCTTTTGGTATCATTTGTTCATGCTTTCCTTGCTTAGAACCTTGGTTTTGTGATTTGGTTGGATGAAAGGGATGTTTATATATGATGTTTTAAGATGAGATTTTGATGTAGTTGTTGTTGTAGAATTATATTCAAGCTTGTATGATGATTGAAACTAGTTGAAAGCATCTAAATCCTAAATTGTATGAAGTTAGGATTTTGATAAGAAGTTGAGATTGGATTGATTTTTGCATGGAAATGATTTTGGAAGCTTGGAAATGAGTTGTAGAATTTCAATTCATGCTTGAATCAAGTTGAAAAAATTGGATATAGTGACCTTTTATATTCGGCATGTTGGAAGAAATTAGGGAAAAATTTTGGAAAATTTCCATAATGCTATAAATCATGTGAGAATGATGTTACAAGGCTTAGAAAGTTGTTTGAACCAATTTGGAACTTTGCTAAGTTCTAGGGACCTTTTTGTATATTTTGGGAAATTTAAGAATTTAGGTGCAAATGTTGAAAAGTTGATGTGTTATGCTGAAAATTGATGTTAGAAGGTTCAATTGGATCATTTTGGAAGTTTTCAAAGTGTTGAGGACCAAATAGCAAATTTTGGAAAATATGGGACTGAATTGGAAATTGGTTAGAAAGCTATGTATTAAGCTTGAAAGAATTTTAGAATACTTGGTTATGTTGCTTAATGGTTGAATTTAAAGTTTAATGGCAAGGGACCATTTTGAATACTTTGGAAAGTTGAAGTGAATTCTAAAAGAATTCATTTTATGGTTATATTATGGAAAATTTGATTTTCTTGTGAATTTATGATGGTTATGAATAATGAAGGAATTTTTAGGAATTTTATTCCTAATATATATGCTTATGTTAGAATGATACTAACATACGCTTTGAAATGTATGTGTTCGGTAAATGGTTATTTTATAGACCATGACCATGATTAAGATCATTCTACGAGCAATTCTAAAGACAAGGAAAAGTTTGGGAATAAGGTTAAATCGACAGTAGAATTTCTAGTGAGGCACCAAGTGAGTGCAATGCATACATAACATCATACATGGATGTTTTATACATCACTGGTAGGACTTGGGACGAGTCTACCTAGTATATATATATTGGCATGATATTTATGTCATTAATCATATATTTGACATATTTTAAATATGTCAAAGATTGAAAACAAATGCATTAATCACTAGATATTGATGATGGTATGCTATGGATGTTATTTTGGGTATGAACTACCCAATGTGATTTAAATTGATATACATTGCCATGGATGGATTAAATACGGAAATTATGCCCAAATAAGTCAATTGAGGAACAGGATATAGTTGGCATGCCATAGAGTCCAACAACACGCTGCATAACCGGGATAACACTATAGTGTATATAGAGGACACTTAGTGTATGGTAAGCACAGCCTTAAAAATGCGCGGAAAGAACTACGGTGCATATTAGACTTGTGTATCTAGGGTCCTCATAGGTCTATATTTGGGCTGGAAACCGGGCTAAGAAATCAGGTTATAAATCAGGTTATAAAAGTAGTAAATATTTGATAAACATGTTAAAGAGTTTATACACTCTTGAAAAAAAATTATGGCAAGTATATTAGTAAGAAAATAATTACCCGGCTTATATTATATTTATGTATGATTATCATGATAGTAAGTTATATCTAGTGATCTAAATGCATGGAAACGGTTATATATTATTGTATTTGTTATGTCATTTGCATTGAATATTATTATTGCCTCACTAAGTATATGCTTAGCATGTGATGGTTTTCATGCGTAGGTAAAAGGGAAGAATCGGAGTAAGGAGCGGGCATCTACCTATTCAGAATATTAATACGGTATCAGTACTAACATCATCTGATGTATTTTGATGTTTCTAGATGGCATGTATAGGTTAAATTAACCTGGACACATACTAGTTTATATATGGTTTGTATTAATATATATAGACTAGTTTATGTTTATAGTAAATAATGGGTAATTATATTTTATTAAAAATCGAGTAATAATAAAATAGAGACAAACCGAGCAATCGGGTAGATTTTTATTTTAGGCAGTTAAATTCTTTTTACATTATAAAACAGAATTATTATATTACTGCCTGAAATCGGACCTAATTCGATAAGGTAACAATTCGATAAACTGATTTTCGTAAAAAATTGTGATACTCTAATTAGTATTTATTATTATAAAATACTTGTTAGGGTGTTACATTTATTGGTATCAGAGCTACATATTTAGCCGGTTCTGGATATAAATTGGGAATATAGATAGTCAGAATTATATACATGCCACTAGGATGTCAAGATTACTGATATTTGTATGAGTATAACTAGATGCCTAGTAATTAGTATTGTTACTCCTTACTTATAAATGATGATTGTGACATTAACAAATGTCAGATCATCGGGGATCTCGTCAGGCATTTGGGCGAGATATGCCTGCTCAAAGCGGAAGTAATGAGGTGAATCAGAATCCACCTCAATGGTAGCATAATGTGGAACCAGTAGTTCAGGAACCGAGAAATATGCATGTTCAAGACCAAGGCTTGTTTCTTCAAGCATTAGATGCTATTATCAATCAGAGGGCCACAGTATCAGTTCCAAAGGAGTTAAGAAAGATGAAAGCACCAAAATTTAAAGGTGATACTGATGATGATCCCATGGCTGCTGACTACTGGTTAAATGATATCAAGATTATGTTGAGTAGAATTCCTTGTGATGATCAAGGAAAGCTAGAAGGTGTAGTATCCCTTCTAATAGAGCAAGCAAGCGTGTGGTGGAATGTAGTTACTGCGCGAGTTTCGCCAGAACAAATTACCTGGGAGTTCTTCCTGAATGAGTTCAAAGAGAAGTATATTGGAGACATTTTCATTGAAGAAATGAGGCGACGGTTCCTGGATTTGAAGCAATCAGGAAAGACGGCTTATGAATATGAATGTGAATTTAATAGACTGAGCATGTTCGCGGAAGAGTTCCTTCCAACTAAAAAATCCAGGATCGATAAATTTATAGCTGTGTTGGATTCTCAGTATAAAAGGGTATTGGTTTCTCGCAACTTCACTACTTTCCAAAAAGATGTGAATCGAGCAAAGGCTATAGAGAAAGTGGATCTGGAGGAAAAAGTGGAAAAATAGATCCAGTCAGGAAAAAGACCGGGAAGTTCTTTTGCTGCATCGTCATTCAAACGCAGTAAAGGTTTTACACAACAGAGCCAAGCATCATCAGCTTCTTCTGCTAAAAAGGGTTTTCAGGAGGGATATTTAAACAAGCTCAAACTATTTCTGCGAGTACCCAGGGTTCCAGATTTCGTCCTCCTCCAGAATGTAAACATTGTGGAAAGAGACCTTCTAGTCAATGTTGGTTTGCTGGTAAAGAATGTTATTATTGTGGTCAAGCCGGTCATTTCAAAACGGAGTGTCCATAGCTTTATTCTAATCGGTCAGTTTCAGCGCCTCGGAAAAATAGAAGAAACCAAGGTGGCAAACTAGGAGGATCTATATCCACATCTGGTCGAGAAGAAAAGGGTGCTGCTCGAGTATACAATATCAAGACTGCTCATGATCGAGATGATTTAGAGATCATAGCAGGTATGATCGAACTCTTTGGCAAGTCTATATTTTCATTAATTGATCCAAGCTCTACCCATTCGTATATTAGTTCTAAAGTAGTGTTTGAAAGAAATATACCATTAGAACCAATTTCGAGTGAGGTGGTTGCTATTAATCCTCTAGGACAGAGCGCCAAAGGAGTTCGAATATGCAAAAAGTGTCTTATAATGATTCAAGGAATAGAGTTTCCAGCCAATCTTATGGAATTGCCTTTCCAAGAGTTTGAAGTTATTATTGGAATGGATTGGCTATCGGCATATGGCGCTATGGTTGAATGCCGATTAAAAAGGGTAGTCTTAAAAGGACCAGATGGTTCAGAAATAGTATTTGAAGGAGAAAGGCGGAATTATTTGAGCCATGAGATTACAGCCGTATCTGCTGAAAAGTTATTATCATGTGAGTATGAAGCTTATTTAGCTCATGTGATAAATGCTCCAGAGACAAAAATAGATCTGGAAAATATACCCACGATGCGGGAATTTCTAGACGTTTTTCCGAATGAATTACCATGGTTACCCCCTAATCGAGAGGTGGAATTTGGTATTGATGTGCTTCCTAGAACAGCACCAATATCAATAGCACCTTATATGAATGGCTCATGCAGAGCTCAAAGATTTGAAAAATCAATTGCAAGAATTATTGAATAAAGGCTTCATTCGACCAAGCATATCACCTTGGGGAGCTCCGGTCTTATTTGTGAAAAAGAATGATGGATCAATGAGGATATGTGTGGATTACCGTCAACTTAATAAAGTGAAGGTGAAAAATAAATATCCTTTACCAAGGATTGATGACCTCTTTGATCATCTTAAAGGAGCGTCAGTGTTTTCTAAAATTGATCTTCGATCGAGATATCATCAACTGAAGATCAAAGAAGTTGATATGCCGAAGACAGCTTTCAGAACTAGATATGGGCATTATGAGTTTGTAGTAATGCCTTTTGGACTTACCAATGCACTAGCAGCTTTTATGGATTTGATGAATCAGATATTCCAGCCATATTTGGATCAGTTTGTGGTGGTATTTATAGATGATATATTAGTTTATTCAAAAACCAAAAAGGATCACGATACTCATCTGCGAGTAGTTCTTCAGATCCTCTGAGAAAAGAAGTTATATGCAAAGCTGTCCAAGTGTGAATTCTGGCTGTCTGAAGTAGCTTTTCTTGGACACATAGTCTCTGAGGAAGGAATTCGAGTTGATCCTAAGAAGGTTCAAGCAATACTCGAATGGAAGGTTTCGCGAAATATCTTTGAAGTAAGAAGTTTCTCGGGATTAGCTGGTTACTACCGGCGGTTTGTGAAAGATTTTTCTATGATTTCCGCTCCAATAACTAAGCTATTAAGGAAGGATGTGCCATTCGTTTGGACAGAAAAGTGTCAGGAAAGCTTTGACAAATTAGAGAAGATATTAACAGAAGCTCCAGTCTTAGTAAAGCCAGAATCCAGGAAGGATTTCACTATATATAGTGATGCATCCCATAATAGTTTGGGGTGTGTATTGATGCAAGAGGGAAAAGTTGTAGCGTATGCTTCTCGACAACTCAAAACTCATAAGAGGAATTATCCTACACGTGATTTAGAGTTTGATGCGGTGGTGTTCGCTTTGAAAATTTGGCGTCACTATTTATATGGTGAAAAGTGCTACATCTTTACAGGTCATAAAAGTTTGAAATATTTGTTGTCTCAAAAAGGAGCTTAACTTGAGGCTAAGAAGATGGATAGAATTGATTAAAGACTATGATGTAATCATTTATTACCATCCGGGAAGGGCTAGTATGGTAGCAGATGAACTGAGACGAAAGATATTTTCTGCTTTAAGAATATTAAATGCTCAACTAAGATTGCAGGAAAATAGAGCAATAATGGTTGAGCTTCAAATCAAATCTACCTTGATAGAAAGGATTAAAGAGTTGCAAGCAAAGGATAAAGAATGTTTGGAAATGAAGAAACAAGTGGAACAAGGTGAATCTAATGAGTTTGAAATACGGTCAAATGGGTGCCTATACTACAGGGGGCGTGCTTACATTCCTGAATATGAAGATTTAAAGAGGGAAAACTTTTAGAGGCTCATTTCAGTCCTTTAACTATGCATCCAGGAGGCAACAAAATGTATCAAGATGTAAAGAGTCATTTTTGGTGGCCTGGCATGAAATGAGCTATCTCAGAGTTTGTTTCTAAATGTTTAAAATGTCAGCAAGTAAAGGCAGAGCATTAAGTTCCATCAGGGTTGCTCCAACTGATCTCAATTCCGCAATGGAAATGGGAAAAAGGTTACAATGGATTTTGTAACGGGTTTACCTTTGACACAGAGTAGGAAGGATTCAATTTGGGTGATTGTGGACCGTTTGACAAAGACGGCTCATTTCAAACCAGTTCGAACAGACTACTCTTTGAACAAGTTGGCGGAATTATATATTAAGGAGATTGTTAGATTACATGGAGTTCCTATGTCTATCATTTCTCATAGAGATCCAAGATTCACCTCAAGGTTTTGGAATGCTTTGCATGAGGCATTGGGAACTCGGTTACACTTCAGCACTGCTTTTCATCCCCAAACTGATGGACAGTTGGAAATGACTATTCAGATTCTTGAAGATATGCTCAGAGCATAGGTTCATGGGAAAAATATCTTCTGTTATCTAAATTTGCTTATAACAATAGTTATCAATCAAGTATAAGGATGGCACCTTATGAGGCATTATATGGTAGAAAATGTCGAAGACCCTTGAATTGGTTCGAGTTGGAGGATCGAAAGATCATCATACCAGATCTTGTTCAAGAAACAAAGAATAAGGTAAGAATAATTTGAGATAATCTCAAGGCAGCTGCAGACAGAAAAAAGTCGTATTTAGATCTTAAAAGAAAGGATATTGAGTTCGAGATTGGAGATAAAGTATTCTTAAGGGTTTCACCTTGGAAAAAATATTACGCTTTGGACGTAAGGGAAAGCTAGTCCAAGATATATAAGCCCTTATGAAATCTTAAAGAGGGTTGGTCCAATGGCATATCAATTAGCTTTACCACCGGAGTTAAGTAAGGTTCGTGATGTATTTCATGTGTCCATGCTTCGAAGATATCGATCGGACCCTTCACATGTTATTACACCAGAAGAAGTCAAAATTCAATCGGATTTGACCTATGATGAAGAACCTGTGAGAATTTTAGCTCGAGGAGAAAAGCAATTAAGGAACAAGAAGATTCCTCTAGTTAAAGTCATGTGGAGAAACCACAAGGTAGAGGAAGCTACTTGGGAGACAGAGGAAATAATGAAAAAGTAGTATCCGTACCTTTTTGAACCAAGTAAGGAAAATTTGAGGACGAATTTTCTTAAGGGGGAGAATTGTAATATCCCTAAACTTTTAGTTAGTGACCAAAATGAAAATTTTGAAAGTTTGGTGGTCAAAGTGCAAAATTTGGAAAAGTTTAGGGATTAAATTGTAATTTTTAAAAGTTATGTATTTTTGTCCCGTAAATCAATAGATCACCCCCAAGAATGACGTTTTCGTGTTAATCAGATTTTTCATACGGAGCTTGTATTTTTGTCTATAAAGCGATAAAGTTTGGAAAAATATTTAGATAATCAGATCGAATCGGATATTCAAGATATTTTAAAAGATAATAAGGCAAGGTTAAAAATGTCATTTCCATGTCTTAAACTGGTAGGATTTAACATGGACCATTGGATTAAAGTAAGTTTTCCATGTTAAATGTGAACCGTTGGATGAAAAAATGGCAAGATGGTAATTTTGGGAAATTTTAAGGGCAAAGTTGGTAATCACTAACTCCTTGGATTATTATTGACCTTTGGATTGGTAGGTTGACATGTGGTTTGATATGGAGCTTTGGATTTCAAGGGTAAAAAGGTCATTAGACATTAAAATGAACTTTTAATTCATTTTAATTATATTAGGGACGAATGGCTAAATTAAAAAGAAAAGAAATTTCAAGACTTTTCTCCCCATTTCCAGCCTTTTCGAACTCTATCAAAGGTAAGGGAAAAAATTTCGATTTGATTTTCAAGCTTATTCGATTGGATTTTGGATGAAAGCATGAAATAAGAAATTGATCTCCATGAAATTCTCTATCTTTTGGTATCATTTGTTCATGATTTCCTTGCTTAGAACCTTGGTTTTATGATTTGGTTGGATGAAGAGGATGTTTATATATGTTGTTTTAAGATGAGATTTTGATAGTTTTTGTTGTAGAATTATATTCAAGCTTGTATGATGATTGAAACTACTTGAAAGCATCTAAATCCTAAATTGTTTGAAGTTAGGGTTTTGATAAGAAGTTGAGATTGGATTGATTTTTGCATGGAAATGATTTTGGAAGCTTGGAAATGAGTTTTAGAAGTTGAATTCATGCTTGAATCAAGTTGAAATTTTTGGATATAGTGACCTTTTATATTCGGCATGTTGGAGGAAATTAAGGAAAATTTTGGAAAATTTCCATAATGCTAGAAATCATGTGAGAATGATGTTACAAGGCTTAGAAAGTTGTTTGGACCAATTTGTAACTTTGCTAAGTTCTAGGGACATATTTGTATATTTTGGGAAATTTAAGAATTTAGGTGCAAATGTTGAAAAGTTGATGTGTTATGCTGAAAATTGATGTTAGAAGGTTCAATTGGATCATTTTGGAAGTTTTCAAAGTGTTGAGGACCAAATAGAAAATTTTGGAAAATATGGGACTGAATTGGAAATTGGTTAGAAAGCTACGTATTAATATTGAAATTATTTTAGAATACTTGGTTATGTTGCTTAATGATTGAATTTAAAGTTTAACGGAAAGGGACCATTTTGAATAATTTGGAAAGTTGAAGTGAATTATAAAAGAATTCATTTTATGGTTATATTATGGAAAATTTGATTTTCTTGTGAATTTATGATGGTTATGAATAATGAAGGAATTTTTAGGAATTTTATTCCTAATATATATGCTTATGTTAGAATGATACTAACATACGCTTTGAAATGTATGTGTTTGGTAAATGGTGATTTTATAGACCGTGACGTGATCAAGATAGGGAATAAGGTTAAATCGATAGTAGAATTTCTAGTGAGGCATCAGGTGAGTGTAATGCATACATAACATCATACATGGATATTTTATACATCACTGGTAGGACTTGCGATGAGTCTACCTGGTATATATATATATATATATATTGGCATGATATTTATGTCATTAATCATATATTTGACATATTTTAAATATGTCAACGATTGAAAACAAATGCATTAATCACTAGATATTGATGATGGTATGCTATGGATGTTATTTTGGGTATGAACTGCCCAATATAATATAAATTGATATACATTGCCATGGATGGATTAAATACGGAAATTATGCCCAAATAAGTCAATTGAGGAACAGGATATAGTTGGCATGTCATAGATTCCAGTAACACACTGCATAACCGGGATAGCACTATAGTGTACATAGAGGACACTTAGTGTATGGTAAGCACAACCTTATAAATGTACGGTATTATGGTAAGCACAACCTTAAAAATATGCGAAAAGCACTATGATGCATATTAGACTCGTGTATCCAGGGTCCTCATAGGTCTATATTTGGGCTGTAAAACCGGGCTATGAAATTAGGTTATAAATCAGGTTATAAAAGTTGTAAATATTTGATAAACAGGTTAAAGAGTTTATACACTCTTAAAAAAATTATGGCAAGTATATTAGTAAGAAAATAATTACCCGGCTAATATTATATTTATATATAATTATCATGATAGTAAGTTATATCTAGTGATCTAAATGCATGGAAACGGTTATATATTTTTGTATTTGTTATGTCATTTGCATTGAATATTATTGTTTCCACACTAAGTATATTCTTAGCGTGTGATGGTTTTCACGCGTAGGTAAAAGGGAAGAATCGGAGTAAGGAGCGGGCATCTACCTCTTCGGAATATTAATATGGTATCAGTACTAACTTCATCTGATGTGTTTTGATGTTTCTAGATGGCATGTATAGATTAAATTAGCTCGGACACATGCTAGTTTATATATGGTTTGTATTAATATATATAGACTAGTTTATGTTTATAGTAAATAATGGGTAATTATATTTTATTAAAAATCGAGTAATAATGAAATAGAGAGAAACCGAGCAATCAGGTAGATTTTTGTTTTGGGTAGCTTTTAGGCAGCTAAATTCTTTATACATTATAGAATAGAATTATTATATTACTGCCTGAAATCGGACCTAATTCGATAAGGTAACAATTCGATAAACTGATTTTCGTAAAAAAATTGTGATACTCTAATTAGTAATTATTATTATAAAATACTTGTTAGGGTGTTACAAATCATCTTACGGTTGCTTCTCTTTGATCAATTGTAACAATGACGGTTTCACTTGCAACTCAGCTAATATACCACCGTCTCACATCACACTTAACCACGCAAACATTGCCCTCAACTCTACTGCAACCGTCTTACTTAAGGCATCGGCTACAACATTAGCCTTACCCGGATGATACTCAATCGCCAAATCATAATCCTTGAGAAACTCCAACCATCTATGTTGCCTAATATTCAACTCATTTTGTGATATCAAATGCTTCAAACTCTTATGATCCGTATACACGGTACACTTCTCACTGTACAAATAATGCTTCTAAATCTTCAACGCAAGCACCACCGCAGCAAGCTCTATATCATGTGTAGCATAATTGCGCTTGTGCACCTTCAACTGCCTAGATGCATAAGCAACAACTTTCCCGTCTTGCATCAACTCGCACCCCAAACCAACGTAAGATGCATCACTATAGATTACAAACTTTTTTCCTGACTCAAGTTGAATCAAGATCAGAGCTTGCGTCAAAGTTTCCTTCAACTTCTCAAAAGCTTGGTGTCTACCTTCCGTCCACTCAAAACGTACATCCTTTTGTAACAACTTAGTCAAAGGAGCAGCAACCTTCAAGAAACCATCTACAAAATGACGATAATAACCTGACAACCCCAAAAAAGCTATAGACCTCTATCATCGACTTGGGTAGCTTCTAATTCATAATCACCTCAATCTTCTGCGGATCCACACAGATACCTTACGCCAAAACAACGTGACCAAGGAAAACCACTTCTTTAATCTAAAACTCACACTTGCTCAACTTAACATATAACTGATTATTCAACAAGGCTTGCAATACAGTTCGCAAGTGTCAATCATGATCTGCCTCAGTACGAGAGTACACGAGAATGTCATCCATGAACACTACCACGAATTGATCCAAAAATTCACGGAATACCCAATTCATCATGTACATGAAAGCTTTGGGTGCATTAGTCAACCCAAACGGCATCACCAAGAACTCATAATGCTCATAACGTGTGAAAAAAGCTGTCTTCGGCACGTCTTTATCCTTTACTTTCAATTGATAATATCCAGACCTTAGATCAATCTTGGAAAACACTACATAACCCCAAAATTGATCAAAAAAATCCTCAATTCATGGTAAAGGATACTTATTCTTAATTGTCAACTTGTTCAATAGCTAATAATCAATGCATATTCTTATAGTGTCATCCTTCTTTTTCATGACCAACATTGGTGCTCCTCACAGCGACACTAGGTCGAATGAAACCATGATCCAGCAACTCCTAAAGTTGCGTCTTCAAATCCTTTAACTCTTTTGGTGCCATGTGATATGGAGCAATCGACACCAAAGTCATATCTGCATATGTCTCGATACAAAACCCTACTTTTTTATCCAGTGGTAACCCAGGCAACTCCTCTGAAAACACTCCTAGAAAATCACAAACGGTACGGATATCCTGAACATACACCTCCTTCATATTTGGGTTCATAACATAAGCCATATATGCTTGACACCTAAGCTCCAACAACTTCTATTTTTCTAAAGCTGAAACAGCATTAGACAAGAATTTATCATTCTCGCCCACAACCACCACTTCATAATCGTCAGCAAGTTTCAATGTAACTCGCTTTGTTTCAAATCGACCACGACCTATGCTCGGTCAATTAATCCATACCCAAGATTACTTCAAAACCATAAAATAGCAACTCTATCAAGTCAACCGCAAACACATGACCTTGAACCATTAAAGGAATCTCCTAAACAACCTTCTAGCATCTACTGTTTGTCCAAAAAAATGAGTTACTTGCATACCCACATCTAACACTTCTACATGTATATTAAGCAAATGTGCATGTTTGCGCAAGATATAGGAATGTGTAGAACCAAAATCTATCAAAGAAAGTAATGATACAGACTGTAAAGTACAAGTACCTGCAATCATACCTGTGTCATTCATTCCCTCGCAATGGGCATAGATCCTTGTAGGTCCACCACCTTTAAGTTTAACTGCCACTATATGCGCAACAGTCCTCTAGCCTTCCTCCCTATGCCAAAAATTACCTCGACCGTGCCTACGGCCTCTCTACGACACAACAACAGGCGCAAGAACATATCAATCCTTAGCCAATACGGACAATCATACCTTATGTGATCCCACGAACCACAATTCCAGCATGTACTAAGAGTTCCCCAACACCATTCTAAATGTCACCTACCACACCACCCACACTCGGGTGGTCGAACATAGGTGTTTTGATTAAGCTGTCCACGCCCAACACTACCTCCACCACGTCTCTAATCAGAGTGAAACTTCCTATCTCAGTGTTTCTTATACCGATCTCTACCAACATCTGACTCAGCAATCCTCTTCCTAGAGCTAGAATTCCTCAAATGAATAGATAATCCCAAATTCTGCTCTATATCCTTAGCTTGAGTAACCAAGACATCAAAATTAGTGTAATCTGAAGCCAGCATATAGGTCTTCACTTTCTTGACAAGCCCATATCAAAAACAATCTCATCGCTGACAATCATTGTGAACCAATTTAGGTGTATACTGGCTCAACCGAACAAATTAGACCTCGTATTCTGATACAATCATGTTATCCTAAACCAACGCCATGAACTCCCGCTTCTTTTCATCTTGATATCGGAAACCCAAATACTTTTTTGAAATACAATGCAAAAGAACTCCCATGTCACATCTGTAGGCGTCATACCCGTGACAGTAGCCGACCACCAACTGTAGGCATCTCCCTGAAGCTAAGACACCAAGCAACCCAACTTACGAGTATTTGTACATTCCACTTGACCAAGAATCCTCTATGTACTTGTGAACCACTCCTCAGCTGCCTCAAGAGCTAAACCCCTAAACTCGATACTGCCCAAGCTATGCAAATGCTCTGACAAAATTCACGTATTAATAGTTGTTGCCAGTGCTGGTGCAGTTGCATGCACTCTAGCCATAGCCGCATGAAATGCTCCAGTCATAGCCTGGATCAATGGTATCATGTCTCCAAAAATAGTCCCTTACAGTGCCTAAGGCATACTACCCTCTACTCCAACACCATCAGGAGGAATCAGTGGAGGAGAAGGTAACTCATTGTTATGCCTAACACTACCGGTGTTAGCTCGCGGCTCTCGTCTCGGTCCATTCTCAAAAATATGAATATAAAGCATGATAATGCAACAACAAAACACTTAGGCCAGCTTGAAGCAAGAATCCAAGATGCTCATGTTTCAAAACAAAAATCATTTCTAACTGGTAGTAACAAGGCAATGTGTCCCCAAGCTATTTACCCCAACATAACACATTTCAATCATAGAAACATAAAATCAAAAATTGTTTATGTCATTCCACAGTATCATTCAATTACAATACCTCAAACTACCATAACCTACCTCCCAACAATTATAACCTAGCTCTGATACCACCAAATGTAACCCTCTTGACCCGGCCTAGATGTCAGACCGAACCGAGTGAGCTATATTGGGTTTGTCGAGACAAACCTGAAGGATTTACTTAAAACAAAGCCTTTTTTTTCTTTTGTCTTTTCTAAATGCATAATTGATCCCCTAAGGTGAACATGTTAGCAGCGGATAAATTATTGAGCGAAACGGACGTCGACTAGACATCTAATTAAGCGCAATTGCCATTTAGGGACCAAAATGCAATTTTGGAGAATTGAAGGGACTTACTTAAATCCAAGGTTACCACACCTTAATTAATCAGGTTACATACGTGTTATTTAAATTTCAACGTAAAATAATCATCCAAGCTTATTTAATTGCATGTAAAAGAAATAGGGACTAATTCGCAAAGATTCAAATTTCAGTAAAGCAACTACCAGAAATAACAAACTTGGTACCGATACACTATATGCCAGTATCGGTGCTGGTTTCATTTTGAAAAGGGTGTCGGTACGGTCCCCAGGCGTACCAATACTAGTGGTTCAATTTCAAAACAGGGGATTCTAGTAGCTAAATCGCGTACCTATACGGTTGCCCGTGTACCAACACCTAGTGTATTTATCAGAGGAGCGTACCGATACGGTTTTTAGGCATACCAGTACCTCTGTGACTTTGAAGCTATAGCAGACCCCATGTATCAATCCTTGAGAGCCCGTACCAGTACGACTAGGCATGTATGACCTCTTGGTCGAACATATAACACTTAGGCTCAATCAAACATGCTTCAATCAACATGTAAACATCATACCAATTAATAAACTACAAAAGACCACAAAAACATTAAAACATTGGCATCATAGAAGCAAAAGCAATCATCAAGGTAGACCTATAGGCATGACTTCTACCCCATATGCTTAAATCTCCCCAAAGCCCCCAATTCAAACATATACCAGCTTACAAGTCCAAAACACCAAATAGAGCATATCCAAAATAGGGAGTAATCCAAAACAACCCTCCCAATTACATTTTGGTTACATTGTCATTTATTACTATGTAGTATTTAAAAACCCGTACTTGAATTAGCTTAACCCTTGGATTCCTTCTTGCTTGTTCGTTGTCTGAATGCTTACTTTTCTGCATTGATGAGAATGGAGAGCATAAGCACAATAAGCTTAGTGAGGGATACCCAAAATCAATCATCAATGCATTTAAAACCATTTGCTTTTAAAACAGGTATTGTATTTCATGCCAAAACCTCTCATGCTTCTTTTGTCTTTCCAAAACATGCACATTGAATCTAATGCCACACATGTATCATGGATCTTTAGCATAAACATTATGCAAACCTCAATTTAAGCCTTTACATGCTAGTTCATCCAATAGCAAAGCTTAAAGAGCACAACATGTATAATCTACATTATACAAAGCATATTCCACGTATCATGCTAAATTAATTCATATATTGGCATTAAAGTGACCCCAAACCAAATCTTTCTATTTGTAAAACACATCGGATACACAAATTTCCCAAGTGGTTCCTTCAACCACTTCACAAACATCCTCGAACTGCAGCAATTGATACTACTACCCCTCAATGGTTATGATGTATAAATCCACCTGCGTGAGAATTTGGCACACTCTTGACCTCTCGACCGTTGCGGTTCTCATGGTGGAGATATGGCACACTCTTGACCCTTGACACACATGAGGTGACTTATTATAGTGCATTTTAAACCCTATGGCATGTCAACTATATCTGATAACATTTATTTCATTGTCACTTAACCAATATACTATATTAAAACATGTTACCTCATTGTTTTACACATGCATTAACCCAACCAATTTCCAATACAATAATCCATGTTTTTTAGCATTCTAAAAATCCTTTAACAAACAATTTTTCAAACTTATGTATCATCAACATAAGATTATTTGTAACATATTCCATTGTTGAATCATGTATATAACAGTAGTTAATCAAAATCATAAACATGTGCATGAAAATGTATTTTGCAAAATTGAAAAAGAGAGCGAGAATATCCAATACTTACTTCCGAGCTTAGACAAGCATTTCAAACTTAATCTAACCTTCCAAAATCACTTTCAAACCTTTATAAAGCAGTAAACCTCATTTCCACTCACCAACAACACCAAGCTCCACTTGCCAATGCGAAATCAAGAGTACGAAACTACCGAAACTTCACCACTCGCCGTTGGACCAATCTCCCTATTTTATCCACACAATAACAGAAGATTAATGCATCATTATGCATCCATAATCCTAGCAACACCAATTCCCAACATCGCCTAACCAAAAACCATAAAATTCCTCCTTAAACCAACCAAAATCTTATACCTCCAGCAAACTTCTAACACCCTAATCACCTCAAAATCTAACTATTCACAACCTAGAAAATTAGCAATTCAATTAGTTTCGGGATTTCTTTTGTAAATCTCTTCTCAAATATTAAAACATATCTTAGATGTGATCCAAATCAATTAAAACCACCATATATTCAGATTTATAACAAAGATTTACTATCTTCTTGTTAAAACTCACTTTAAACCTTTTAATCTTGATTTAATCATCAACACATATTAAAAATCATTGAAAAAGATCAAGAACTTGGGAATTTTCGTAAAGAACCTTTGATTAGAGGAGAGAAATGAAAATCACCTCTAATGGTTGGCTTCACCCTTAATTGGCATGATTTGAGTGAAATCTCCAAGAAAACAAGTAAGGTTTGATGTAGAAATCAAAGAAATCAATTGAGGAATCAAAATGAAATAAAAAATTGTTGATTCTTGATCATTTTAAAGTAAGGTTGGTGGTTTGGCTACTGGAAAAGTTGAGAGAAAAGTTGAGAGCAAAAGTGGTTACGTGAGAAAATGAAATAGCTATTAAAAATCATTTTAGTTAAATCTATTTTACTTTTATTTAATAACCATTTTAAAACCATTTAAAAATAGCCTAAATTAAGGGAAAAGTCTGATTAAAAACATTGGTAGATTAGCTTCTTAAAGATTCTAAGTTCTGACCCTTTTACAATTTAGTCACCAAAACAGTTTTGAAAACTTTACATTTTAGTCATGAAACCAAAATGTCATTTAATTCGAACTTATTTCATTAAATTGAGTTTACCAAAACCCTCAATATATTAATTAAAAATTTTCCAACATTTTTTCCATATTTTATCTTACACTAAAACATTTGTTGTGAATTAATTTCCGAAACTAGTTTGAATCGCCTAACTCAGTTCACCTGAACCGTCTAATCTATCTAGCTAACTTCTAGGCGCAAATTTGGCACGTTACACATACACTCAATAATCAAAATCCTCCCTCGAGTATCTTCAAATAAGATCCAGTGTCACACAACATAAAAATGTGCATTCGATGAAACAAGCCTAAATGAGATCCGGTGTCACACAACCTTATAAATGTACATTTGATGAAACATGCGTGGATGAGATCTGGTGTCACGCTACCTCAAAAACGTAAATCTAGCAATAGTTTACCATGGTGTTACGAGATCCTCTCCCAATTCACTCGCAAACAAGAATAAGAACCAAGAATGAGTAAACCTTGAATTGAAAGTGCAAACTTTTATTACCTAAACAAAATCCAATTGTTTCTCACAACCACAAGACACTATACCCTTGGCCAAGTAGATTTAGTTCATGTCTAGGCTTCAAAGAAACACATGATAAAGAATTCCTAGCATAAACCTAATGGAACAAGAAAGAAAAAGATGAAGAATGGTTGAAGCCTTGTCGAAATCTCCCTTGCTCTTTGTCAAAAATTCTCTCCTCTCTCCCCCTTGGAGTTGATGGCATAGTCTTTAATTTATAGGGCTAGGTCAAAGTCTTTTTTTTTGAGGAGGAAGTTAAGTTGGAATTAAATTATCTTTAAAGAATATAATTCTTTATTATATTTAAATTCCTTCTAGAACTTCTCCTATCTTCTTGGGATTTAATTTCTCTTTAATCTCTTCATGGAAATCAAACTCCTTTGGGATTTAGCTTTGCTCCACGTCATCTTGGGCTTATCTAGTCATCAATTTCGACTACCATATCATCTTATTCCTTGTCAAAAATTGCCTTACAACTAGCTCGGCATCTCCTTCATGCATTGCCCTGGCAACTAGCTTGGCATCTCCTTCATGAATTGCCCAGGAAACTGGTTCCAGCCTTGCTTTGGCAAGTGATTCTGCACACTCACACAAAACACACCAAAGCAGTATCTTTTTCCACAAAATTGAGCAAAATATGAAATCAAGCTTGTCCACCAAGGAAATGATGCGAACATGCATGAATGACTAATAATGAAACTAATATGAGCCTAAGTCTAGCAATAATATGAATAAAGATGGTAATAAAAATAGTACTTTTGAACACTTAACACACCCCCAAACTCGAACTATTGCTTGTCCTCACACTAATAATTACCCGCCAAGACTTCAATTTTCACAAACTTAGCTTTGAACTTGATTTCAATTCTTAGAACCAGGGCACAAAGTATGATTGGCTTTTCATTTTTCGGACAACTTAGGAGTTACTTGGAATCAAACTATAATTCTTGTGAGTGTGTGCAGAGTTGTGTGCAAGTTGATTTTTCGGATTCTATGCAAACAAGAGGTTTTCAAATTACTTCATTGGGTTCTTTTAACATGTTTTAACTAGATCCGGTTTCGGGAACCTCTAGTGTTTTGTTTTTAATTTTCTTAAGTTAATTAATTTATTCGACTAGAGCCGGTTTCGGGCACCTCTAGCGATCAATTTCTAGCACATACTAGAGCCAATTTCGGGCACCTCTAGTAATCAATTTTTAGTGCATACTAGAGCCAATTTCGGGCACCTGTAGTAGTCATCCAATTTTTATTCTAATCCCCCAACTTTTTAACTATCAACCTAAGTTCGCTAGAATTCCTTAAATCAATCAAGCCACACAGTGTTTCATCAAGTTTAGCGTCATAGTACGATTCTAAATGTTTCCATGTTTATCCTAGAATAAAAGGTTCTATCAATTAAGTACATTGGCAAAGTCATCATCAGATATTCATCAAATCTAGGCAATTTTTGTTCCAACTAAAGGCATGGCAAGCAATTTATGTATCCTAAATGCAATACTTAAGATCAATGCAACTAAACATGGTAACTAACTAATAACAATCCCCCCCAAACTCGAGTGAGGCATTGTCCTCAATGCATGTAATAAAGAAAAAATAAAAATAATGAAAAGTAAAATGCAAACGATGACTTACTCCGAGAGTTCATCATCATGGATGATTAGTTTCCTTTTGGTCGGTGTCTTGATTCTTTTGCTTGAACACGGTGGTTGCTTCCTTGTTGCCGATGGTGGAATCGATCCTCGTACGGGGTTGTCCTTATCATCCTCTTCGTCAATGTTATTGGCTTTTTGCTTGGGCTTGGAGGATTCGATTGGTACGGTCTTTGTTGGTGCAATGGAGGACTCGTCTGAATCTGAAAAATCAGACAATGATTCAGTACGAGTTGATTCGGGTATAGGTGCTTTATCTTTGGCTTTTGCAGTGGTTGCTAGGGCATATTTAGCTTTGGTTGCCGTGACATCTTCAGTGTTGGTTGCCATGGCAACTGCTTGGGCAGGCGCAATGTAGGTTGTCGCGACATCATCTGTGGCGATTGCCATGGCAACTGCTTCATTGGTTGTCGTGGCAAGGATTTTGACAGGAAAGCTAAGGAATGGCACGCGGTTGTCTGGGTACTTTTCCATGATGACTTGGGTTATGGCGTTGTTGTGATCCTTCATGTACCGCATGAACATTAGTTACCAGTCTTCAATTTGCCTATGGCGGTTTGCCAACGGTTGTAAGAGTGCTTCAAGTTGTCCCGGGGCTGCTGTCCGAGATGTCCGAGTATCGGTTGCTTGGGCATTAGAAGTTGTCGAGGCGGCAGGAGTTGCCGCGGTAATTGAAGGCGTTGGGGATTTTATCGGTGCCTCTCCCATTAGCTTTTGGATTTGTGCTCAATTCCAAAAGGACTTTGGTAGGGCCTTTTCATCAGTGGACTCACTTGGGACATGCATCTCCTTGCAAAGATTGGAAATTAAGCAAGGGAAGAAAAGAGAACCCTTGTCTTTTGTGCTACATGCAAAAAATCTCATCACAAATAATTTTTCCAATGTTAATGATGCGATTATGCAAGATAAAATGTATGGGCAAAAGACGAGGTGTATCAACGGTGGTATTGTGTGTGGTGGCCATTAAAGAAGTTTTAACAAATTTATTCCATAATTTTGCCTCGGGTTTAAGCCAAAGGCGATTTACCATGCCCTTGTCTTTACCGTCATTCCAATGAATTCCAGTAGAGTGAGTTCTTGAAGCACCTTGTCGAGTTGCTTGGGCGTGAGTTGATCAACAAAGGCTTGATGCTCGTCCTTCTTAATGTAGAGCCCGTAAAAGGTGTTGATGTTTTCGGAGCTTATGAGTATAGCCTTGTCACGAATAAAAACATAAGGATTATCCGGGTTAGGTGAGTGAGCATAGAATTCTCTTACCCATGAGATGTTACCCAGTTCCGATTGATGGCAAAAGATTTGCCACTTTTGATGTGCAATCCTTTCGAAGATGAATGGTTCAAGGCCAAAATCTTGATGAGAGTTGGAGTATTCAAAGCCTTGTTCTTCACAAATCTTCCGGCTTTCAAACTTGGAGTAAAATCTTTCTTGAACCACCGGTGTAGCAAACTTCTTGTATCTTGGTTCTTTGGAGGAACTTGGATGAACCAAAAATTCAATTTTTGATGCCATGGATGATCTTGGTTGTGAGTTTGGTAAAAACAAAGAAAAGAAAACAAAAGAAAAGAAACTAAAGAGTTGCAAGATGAAAAGTAGGAATAGGTTTCTTGGAAGTTCAGGGTGATGGGTTATATAGAAAAGATAGGTAGTAAATATGGTGGGTGGGATTAATTTTGGAATAAAGAAGAAAGGGGTTTCGATTTAGGGGAAGGGTCATAGGGGGTTTATTTAGGGTAAGTTGGAGGCTTCATATAAGCCTTAGATTCAGCCTATTAATTTCCTTGTTGAAGAAGTTTCCTTCTTGAATCAAAATTCCTCTTTTATCTTTAACTCTTTTTCCTACAATTCAAAAACAAATAAATTAAGGATTAAAATTAAAGATAAACTAATAAAAGAAAATAAATAAAGATGTGCAAAGAAATTCTTAAACTTAAAAAGATAAATATGAAAGAAAGATGTAGTTTTAATCTTAAAGAAAATAAATAAATCTATCCTAAAAAGAAAAATAACTGAAAATAATAAATAAAAATAAAGAATTAAATAGTTCGAAAAAAAATAAAAATAAAAATAAAAATAAAAATAAAAATAAAATATTGAAAGGAGAGCATGCTCATGCATCTCCTAAGGTGCCCACCAAAACTTGTTGCGCATAATAAGTGCTCCGCAATTGTGCAAGTGTACACGTCGCAAGTAATAGTATAAAAGATATCGTCACCACATGAGCACCGTTATAGTGCTTCAATCTTTTTCCATTAACTTTGAATTCATGTTCATCAATGATGGACTTGATTATCACGGCACCATGGGAGAATGGTTTGACAACTTCGAATGGTCCCGACCATCTTGATTTCAGTTTTCCCGGGAAAAGTTTTAGCCGAGAATTGAATAAGAGAACGAGTTGCCCTGGCATGAATTGCCGCGGCAATAGTTTCTTGTCATGCCATTGCTTTGTTTTCTCCTTGTAGATTCGTGCCTTGTTATAGGCGAGTGCACGGAATTCTTCTATCTCGTTGAGGTCCAACAAACGCTTTTGCCCGATACTTTCCCAATCCATATTCATGGTCTTGATTGCCCAATATGCCTTGTGTTCGATTTCCACCGGTAGATGGCATGTTTTGCCATAGTCAAGTCGGAAGGGAGACATACCTAAGGGTGTTTTGAATGCAGTGTGATATGCCCAAAGTGCTTCATCTAGTCTTTCTGACCAATCCTTCCTAGAGGGATTTACAACTTTCTTGAGTATACCCTTCAATTCCCGGTTGGAAATTTCTGCTTGCCCATTGGTTTATGGGTGATATGCCGTGGCAATCTTGTGAGATACACCAAAGCGTTGTAACATCTTGGCGATGAGTTTGTTGTCGAAGTGCTTGCCTTCATCGCTGATAATTGCTCTCGGTATCCCAAACCGTGTAAATATATTTTTTTGTAAGAATTATTGCACAGTCTTAGAGTCGTTGGTGGGAACTGCAGCTGCAAGTAGAATGTAGAGGTTGCCGAATGAAGATAGGAAAGGTCCTATAAAATTAATCCCCCATACATCAAACAATTCCACCTCAATGATGTTTTGGAACGGCATCTCATGTCGTCTAGAGATATTGCCCGTCCTCTGGCAACGATCACATTGCTTGTAAAACTCTTGGGCATCTTTGTACAGTGTTAGCCAATACAACCCGGATTGCAAAACTTTGGCCGCGGTACATGTTCCTCCAAAATGTCCTCCATAGGGTGAAGAATGGCATTGTCGGAGTACATTCTACTACTCTTCTTCATAGACACATCGGCGTATAACCTGATCTGCACATTGTTTAAACAAAAGAGGCTCGTCCCAAAAGTAATGCTTAGCATCATAGCAGAACCGCTTCTTCCCATGGTGAGTAAGGTCATAAGGTAAAATACCACAAACAAGGAAATTAACTAAATCTGCGTACCAGGGTATTGGCGAGGCATGTGCTGCCGTGGTGACTACTTCCAAGATTGCCGAGGCGTGTGTGTCTAAAGTTGCTGAGGCATACGTGCCCATGGTTGTCGAGGTGTGCGCGTCCATGGTTGCTGAGGAATGTGTATCGGTGGTTACCGCGGTGTGCGTATCGAGAGTTGCTGAAACATCGAGGGTTGCCGAGGCATGCGCATTCTTGGTTGCCGAGGTGTCAGGGGTTACCGCGGCGTGCGCATCCATGGTTTCCAAGGCAACTAACAGTTGCTCATCTGGTAATGCATTACATATCTCTAAATTCGCGTCCTCTTCCCTATTGCGTTCTAAGCGTAATAAGTGATCAGCCACTTGATTTTCTGTTCCTTTCATGTCCTTAATTTCAATGTCAAACTCTTGTAAAAGCAATATCCAACGAATCAAACGAGGTTTGGCATCCTTTTTAGCAAATAGATACTTAATTGCCGAATGGTTCGTATGAACAATTACCTTTGTACCAATCAAATAGGATCGAAACTTGTCAAATGCGAAAACTACGGCTAGTAACTCTTTCTTCGTTGTTGTGTAATTCACTTGAGCACTATTAAGAGTTTTACTAGCGTAGTATATCACATGAAAGGTCTTACATGTGTGTTGGCCTAGGACTGCTCCTACCGCGAAATCACTTGCATCACACATAAGCTCAAAAGGTAGCGTCCAATCTGGTGGAACGACAATGGGTGTCGTGGCAAGCTTTTCCTTTAGGGTTTAGAATGCTTGGGTGCAAGAATCGTCAAAATTGAAGACTTTATCCTGTTCAAGAAAATTGCACAAGGCTTTAGTAATTTTAGAAAAATTATGAATGAACCTCCTGTAAAAACCTGTATGTCCAAGAAAGCTTCGGATTCCTTTAACCTAACTTGGTAGAGGTAATCTCTCGATCGCGTCCACCTTGGCTTTATCTACTTCAATTCCCTTAGATGAAATCTTGTGGCCGAGCACTATTCCTTCATCTACCATACAATGCCACTTCCCCTAATTAAAGACTAAATCAATTTCTTCACATCTTGCCAACACCTTCTTTAAATTGCCGAGGCAGCTGTCGAAGTCATTACCAAAAATGAAAAAATCATCCATGAAGATCTCAAGGAAGTCTTCGACCATGTCTGAAAAGAGTTCCATCTGCATCTTTGGAAGGTTGTCGAGGCGTTACACAATCCAAATGGCATTCTTCGGAAAGTATAAGTACCGCATGGGCATGTGAAGGTTGTATTTTCTTGATCTTCTGGTGCTATGGCAATTTGATTGTAACCTGAATAACCATCAAGAAAAAAATAAAAAGGTTTACCTGCAAGACGGTCAAGCATTTGATTAATAAAGGGTAATGGGAAGTGATCTTTCCTAGTGGCTTTGTTTAGCTTTCGATAATCCATACAAACCCTTCAACCGGTCACAGTCCTGGTTAGAATGAGTTCATTATTTTCATTACTTACCACCGTTATACCTCCGTTTTTTGGTACACATTGTACCGGACTTACCGATGCACTATCAGAGATAGGGTATATGATGTCGGCGTCAAGCCACTTGATGATTTTTTCATTACAACCCCTTTCATGGCATGATTCAGTCTCCTCTGGGCCTCAATCAAAGGTTTGTTATCATCTTCCAACAAAATCTTGTACATGCACACTACCGGGCTAATTCCCTTCAAGTCGGCAATTGTCCACCCTATTGCCTTCTTGTGTAGCATCAACATATTGATCAGCTTCTTTTCCTGCTCAGGCTGTAACTTAGAAGAAATAATTATAGGCAATGTATTATCGGTTCCCAAGTAAGCATATTTTAGTTGCTCTGGCAACTGTTTCAACTCAAGAATCGGTGGTTTTTCTATAGAGGGCTTTTCGAGCTTACCTTCCTTACCTGAGTAATCCAGTGGTTCAAAGTATGTACCTGGTCAATTGACTAACCAATTTGCCTATTCTTGTTGTTCCTCATTGATCGGTTCTTCATACTCCTCAGGTTCCTCTTGATCGGCAATGTAGTTGTCGAGTCAACTAAATTCCTCATTGTGAGTTCTTCCTTTTCAACATCGATCAAGGTTCTCCCTGTTGCTAGGAAGGGTCTCCCAAGAATGATAGGTGCATGTTCATCTGCTTCACAATCCAAAACAATAAAGTCAGTGGGAAAAGTAAATTTATCAACTTTTACCAGTATGTCTTCGATTTTTCCCTCTGGGTGCACATAGGATCTGTCGGCTAACTGTAGCATAACTGTTGTGGTCTTGCCTTCCAAATTCCTAGTTTCTGGAAAACTGATTTAGGCATCAAGTTTATGCTTGCTCTAAGGTCGCATAATGCTTTCCCGACATAGTGGTTTCCAATGGAACAGGGTATTGTGAAACTTTCGGGATCCTTCAACTTGGGTGGCATGCAATTATGCAACATGGCCATGTATCTCTCTGTTGCGGCAACTATTTCAAACTCTCATAGCCTTGTTCTCTTGGACACAATGTCTTTAAGAAACTTGGCATAGTTCGGCATATGTTCAATTGCTTCAACCAATGGAAAGTTGATGTGGACTTGCTTTAGGATATCAAGGAACTTCTTGAATTGATATTCTTGCTTTTGTCGCTTCAACCTTTGTGGGAATGGTGGTGGAACTCGGATATCTTTGATCCTTTCATTGGTCTAGAACCTGATTGATGGCATTGTCGGGGCAACTAGAGTTGCCGAGGTATTGTCAACTGGGGTTGCCGTGACGTGTCTATCGTTGGTTGTCAAGGCATCCTTATTGCCGGTTGCCGAGGCATGCTTATCGCTAGATGCCGCGGCAAATCTTGGTTCAGCATCTGAGGCTTTGCCGCTGAGTTCGTCTTGATCTTTTTGTGGAGTTTTGTTTGATGAGCGAGCTTGAGCCTCTTTAAGTTGTTGGCCACTTCTAGTGGTGATCGCCTTACATTGCTCATGGCCAGTTCCTCTTGCGACTTCAGTATCGCTAGGTAAACCTCCTTGTGGTCTAGTATTCAGGTTTTGAGAAAATTGCCTGACTTGATTTTCCAATGATTTGATTGCCGCCTCTTGGTTTTGCAATCTCATCTCGGTCCTGTTAATAAAAGCATCAATTCTTTTTTATGAAGTTACTATTCTCAGCCATATAAGATTCAGTTTTCAACATAAAAGCATTGAGAGAATTTTCCAAAGAACTAGATGTTGTCGGTTATTGCTGCGGTAACTGTTGTCGTGGCATATTCTGCTGGAATCCCGATGCTTGTGCATTCTGATTGTTCTGGTTTAGAGCATTGTTGGGATTACTCCATGAAAAATTCGGGTGCTTCTTCCAAGCTGGATTGTATGTATTGGACATCACATTGTGTTCCGGTTGTAATTCCCCACATAAAAGCTGGATTCTGGATTCTGTATACATTCAGAAGAATCATGGTTACCACCGCATAACTCACAAAAGGAACCATTACCTTGACCTCCTCTGTGTTGTTTGGTTTCTGCATGTTCTAGACCATCTTAGTTAGAGTGGCCAATTGTGCCGAAATTGAGTTTGATGATTCCAGTTCATGTATTGTGGCTTGGCGTCTAACTCCTCCTCCTCTAGCAGAGGGGAATTGATAATCATTCTTGCCAAGCCTGTTTAGAATTTGCATTGCTTCCTCCGGTGACTTATCTAGGAGTATGTCGTTTGCCGAGGCATCTAGCATCATCATTGTTGGTGCATTCATAGCGTTGTAAAACATTGTTACTTGTGTCCACACCGGGAATCCGTGTAGGGGCATTTGTGTATAAGTTCTCTATATCGCTCCCAAGCCTCGTACATGGATTCATCATCTGCCTGCCGAAAAGAAGTAATTTCGTTATGAAGCTTATCAGTCAAATTTGTAGGATTAAATCGAGCAAGGAAATCACGATAAAGATCGGTCCAAGATCCTATTGATCTGGCAGGAATACTATTCAACATGCTTTTGCCCTATCCCTCAGTGAATATGGGAAAAAGCTTAGTCGTAAAACATCGGGGTGACTCCTTGTATTTTGAATGAATTGCAAATCTCGAGGAAATATTTAAGATGTTATCGTGCATCTTCAGTTGCTGAGCCGCCATATTGACCAATTGTGTTGATCATATTAAACAACACCGGTTTCAACTCAAAGTGGTCGGCTGCAATTTCAGGTGTGACAACTCCTGGATTAAGTCCTTAAAGATCTTCTTCAAGATAGTCTCGAATAGTTCTGTTTCGTGCAAGAATCACTCCTCCTCCTGCTGGAACATCTTGATTCATATTGCCGTCTTGATTAGCCATTGCTACTCTTAACCTTCGTCTGAGTCTTTGCAAGGTTCGTTCAATTTCTGGATCAAAGGGATATTCTGGTGTAATTGGTCTCGCCCTGGTCATATACCAATGCAAAACCAAAGTTTGTTAACCCTTTGAATCTTAAACAAGAAAAATAAAAAAGTGCAAGAAAATAAAAACAAAGTCTTTGTTTCCAATCCCTGGCAACGGCGCCAAAAACTTGTTGCGCGTAATAAGTGCTCCGCAATTGTGCAAGTGTACACGTCGCAAGTTATAGTATAAAAGATATCGTCTCCACAGGGATTGGTACCACTTCAAGAATCTAATCTCTTGCACTGTAAAAAGTAAAAGAACACTAGTAGAAGATTGTAGGAGTTTTAACTAACAACTAAACTAGAAAGCAATAAAGTAAAATAAGATGTAATTAAATGAGAAAGAATAGGCCAGGTTATCGTGAGCTGAGGTGTGATAGCCAATTGGATCATCTTGGTAGAAGAGTGCAAGGGCAACTCAATTACCGTGGCAACTTGCACAGCGGGGTTACCTTGGCAACTAGTCGATGGTTGCCTGGGCGACTAGCTGGGCAACTACTTGGGCGGCTGGGCAGTAACTTCAAGGTTCGGCGGAGCGTTCTTCAATGGTTTTTTCTTATCCTTAAGTCGAAACTCTATCTATTTGTGCATGCCTTGATAATACATCCCTACGTGAATCAAGGGTGAACAACAACCAATCTTGCGCTCTTCTTAGCCATTGAATCCTTAACTTATCCCTAAGCCGGATTAATCTTCACCATCAATAGATTTAATAAAGACCATACTCATTCGTTTCTTGAATCTAACTCTCCCGATATTAGATAAATAGATGAAATTACGAGATCCTCTCCCAATTCACTCGCAAACAAGAATAAGAACCAAGAATGAGTAAACCTTGAATTGAAAGTGCAAACTCTTATTACCTAAACAAAATCCAATTGTTTCTCACAACCACAAGACACAATAGCCTTAGCCAAGTAGATTCAGTTCATGACTAGGCTCCAAAGAAACACAAGATAAAGAATTCCTAGCATAAACCTAATGGAACAAGAAAGAAAAAGATGAAGAATGGTTGAAGCCTTGTCGAAATCTCCCTTGCTCTTTGTCAAAAATTCTCTCCTCTCTCCCCCTTGGAGTTGACGGCATGTATTTAATTTATAGGGCTAGGTCAAAGTCTTTTTTTTAGGAGGAAGTTAAGTTGGAATTAAATTATCTTTAAAGAATATAATTCTTTATTATATTTAAATTCCTTCTAGAACTTCTCCTATCTTCTTGGGATTTAATTTCTCTTTAACCTCTTCATGGAAATCAAACTCCTTTGGGATTTAGCTTTGCTCCACGTCATCTTGGGCTTATCTAGTCATCAATTTCGACTACCATATCATCTTATTCCTTGTCGAAAATTGCCTTGGCAACTAGCTCGGCAACTCCTTCATGCATTGCCCTGGCAACTAGCTCGGCATCTCCTTCATGCATTGCCCTGACAACTGGTTCCAGCCTTGATTTGGTAAGTGATTCTGCACACACACACAAAACACACCAAAGCAGTATCTTTTTCCACAAATTTGAGCAAAATATGAAATCAAACTTGTCCACCAAGGAAACGATGCAAACATGCATGAATGACTAATAATGCAACTAATATGAGCCTAAGTCTAGCAATAATATGAATAAATATGGTAATAAAAATAGTACTTTTGAACACTTAACAGTACGAAATCCATTTCATGAACTTACCTAGAAATTTAATGGGTACCGAAACCATCTTCTATTGTTTCAATACCACTAACCCATAATTTTATTTTAAGCCATGAATCTCAACTTAATCTATCCTAAACCATTGTCTTGATGTTCTAATTAGTCTCTAAAGCTCATGAGATTCATTACAAGTTGTTTACTACTCTCTATGTCATTTAAAAGTTGTCCTTATATGTCAAAAGGGAAGAAAGAAAAGAAATAATAGAAAAAAGAAGAGATGAATATTACTCTTAAATCCTCCAAAAGCCGACAAGAAGATTCAAGTGGAGAGGATAGTGAAGATTAATAGAAAGCCAAGTTCTTCAAAAAGCTTAAGAGATTCATGAAGCAGGAAAATGAAGAATTAAGACATGTATCGAGAATTAAAAGGGATCCCATTAGATGCTTTGAATGCAAGAAGCTAGGGCACGTGAAGTACGATTACCCTCGATTAAAGAAGAAGCAATCAAGCCATAAGAAAAAGGCATTTATGGCTATATTGAGTGATGAAGAAGACTCCACCGACGATGATGAAGACTCCACCGACAAAGAAGTAGCCAACCTATGTCTCATGGCAATTCAAGAAGATTCAATGGTAACTTCTAATTCACCACCTTCAATTTCATATACTTTTGATGAATTGCAAGATGGTTATGGTGAATTGGTTTTAGAATTTGAAAAACCATGTTTTAAAAACAAGAAAATGGTTTCAAAATTGAAAGTTGAAAACGAGTTGCTTTCTAAAACCAATTTAGAACTTGAAGTAAGGTTTAACTTTTTTGAGCAAAAGTATTTAGATTTACAAAACTTGCTTCTAAAAGTTCAAGAGGATCATCAAAAGGAAATTGATGATCTTAAAAGAGAAAAATATTTGATTTACAAAAATTTTGAAAAGAAAAATGGAGAATGCTCTAAAACTAATTTTGTAAAACCAAATTTTTACATTAGACAATCTAGTTTCTCTATATTTTTAAATGGTAAAATCGTGAAAAAATGTTTTGGTCCCTAAGGGACTAATTTCTTCAAACAAAAAAGAAGACATTGAAAAATGGATTTCTAAGGAAACTAAAGTTTTTGAGACTAACGTCAATGGATCCAAAGCAATTTGGATACCAGAATGTAAATGATTGTCTTTTGTAGGTGTACTTGAGCATTAATGGGCAAAGTCAAATTTTGGGAGATCTTGACACGCAAGGGAGAAGGACACTTGAAGAGGATGAGGCTTAACATCCTACCTTGGTTCAAACGGTAAACTTTGTTTTCATGCAATTTGCTTGATCGTGCCTCTAATGTTTGACATTTATGATGATCTAAGCATGTTTTGATCGACTCTTTAATGCATTACTTGCATATAGTTAGGGGAGTCTAAATTGCATGAGTTACATGTTTTTGGCCTTTTGTGCTCATTTCTATGTCTATAGCCATTAACTTGTAATATTTGGTTGAATCTTTGGTGAAATTCATGCTTCTTTTAATTTAAATGTGTTAGCTTGAGAAGCATGCTATTATTTTGTAGCAAAAATGACCAAAATGTATATCTAGGGCTTAATAGAGCCTTTGTATGAACTTTAAAATGAGTTAGAAGGCCTCTGAGTTGATTTTGCTACATATTTTCACCAGTTCGAGCAGTCGGTACCGGTATAGCTAGGGGTGTTAAAATAAACGAACCGATGTACCATACCGACAAATCGGATTAAATGGTAGGTAATTGTACTGCTAAAAATTGGTTTAAATGGTATGGTAACCATACCGGTAAAATTAGCGGTTAAACAAGGCATGAACGGTTACGGTTTTTGGCTAAATGGTTAACCAAAAATATCGATAAGAAATTTAAATTAATTTTATATTTATACTTAATTTATTGATTATTACTAATATTTCATTATATTTGTGCAATTAGTTTTGCTTTGGTCATATATGTGCAATTAATTTCATAATTTTGGCTAACAATAACGTATTTACACTAGTGTAATTACAGCTAACTAAACTAATATCTAACTGTAACGCATTTACATCGATGTAATTACAACTAACTAAACACAACCCACGTGTGAATTAAAGTATACATTCTATTTTGTTGTTTCCATGCAACTGTGTGAAAATATTAGTTTGTTCAAGTAATTGTATTAATAATTTGTTAAATAAATATATTATATTTCTATATAAATAAATATAATACTTATTAAAATTATTTATAACTTGATAATTCAAATTATTTAATTGAGTACCCGAGACCATAATATTATTTTTTGTCATATTATATTATATTTTTATATAAATATAATACTTATAAAAATTATTTAAAAAGTACGTCTAATATTTAATTATATTAATAACATGCTGCCTTTTTTGTAAAATTTAGATAATGTAACGTAAATAGTTCTATGAATGGAAATTATTTTATTAGAATTTATGGTCATGATATTCTATGTAAGGATTCTACCATGAGAATGATTTTAGTATGTTATTAGTATGCCTTTAATACTTTATGCCATAATATTTTTAGTTTGTTGTTTCTACCATAATACTTTATGGCCTTAATATTGCACTATATTTTTATTAAAGACTTTATTTTAATTTATTTAGTAGATATTTTTAAAATTAGTAGTAATAAATATATATTAATTATTTAAAATAATAAATGTAAAATAATCTATGGTTAACTGAGTAACCGTACTGAATAAAGCGGTTAACCGTTTAGACGGTAACCGGTTTAAATGGGACGGTAACAGTTCACAAAATATCAAAATTTTTGCTCCAATAACCGTACCGATAAGTTGTTCTGGTATGGTTAACCGCACGTGAACACACCTAGTTACAACCCATACCGTACCGATACGGACGTCTCCAGACCAGTACGCACAATCAAAAGGGGACAGTTTTGTCTCCTTTTTGCCATGCCTTGTACGCTTATAGGATTATTTGTTATATATATGGCATGTTTGATTGAATTTCTTGATTTATTTGACTTATTTATTTGAAATTCAATTTTATTTCTCTTGAATTGTTGGACTAACAATTTTCTTGACAATTTTCTTGATGCTTGACTAAGGGGGAGCCATTTTTTTAATTCTTTCATGTTAAATTTTTTTTGGTCTTTTCTCCATTGTTATTTTGTACCAACATGTGATTTCAAACTTTGTTTTGAATTATTTTTATATAACAAAAATGGGGAGAGATGTGTTTGAAAACTTCAATTTCAAAGAGAAAAAACGGAAGCTTAAAATATTTTTCTTAAATATTCACTTGTTTTAAAATTAATTTCCTAACGGGGAGCATTTTCAGAAACAATTTTTCAAAGAGTTTCGCTATATCAAAAAAGGGAGATTGTTGAGATAATGATTTTGATATAACAAAATAAAAAATGTTTTTGGACTCACATGTAAATTGCAAAAACAATTCTAAGTCTAAATATGTTTGAAAATGTTTTTAAAGTGCTTTTCACTCGAAGAAATCCTTTCAAAATAGCCTAAGTATTAAAAATAGTATGCCCGTACTGGTACCCAAGTTTTCTTTTTCCAGTGAGCAAGTGCTCGTAATGGTACAAGCTTGGTCGTATCGATACACTAGGCAATGTACCAATACGCAAGTATCGTGTATCAATTCGCTCTTTCATAAATGCACAATGGCTCTTTCTATTTTAGGATAGGTACCGATACCGAAGGTCGCGTACCGATACCCATTGCACCAGAAGTACATTTAATGTTGCAAATTAAGTCTCCAACAGCTCTTAACAACCCCCAAGGCTAGCAACGATCATGAAGCCATTATAGGGTTTAAAAGGCCTCTTCAAGTAGCTATGTAAGTTAAAGAAACAACTACCAACATTCAATTGTATAGAGAAATCGTATTAGTGCTTAATTTATCATATTCTTTGTAAAAAAACACTAGTAAGCCTAATTGTTATATTTGCTCAAGTGCTTAGGATATGAGTGAGTGCTTAAGAGTGCAAACACATTGCCTAGTGAGGTTTTCTCTTGTTTGACAATTTGTATTTTTTCTCTTTGGAAGAGAGTGTCTTACATCTTTGGGGTATAAGCTTTTAGGGATTTGTAAGGTTATCTCTTTTAACCTAAAAAGAAAGACAAATTGAGTGAATTTATGGAAAATCATTAGTGGGGAAGCTAAGGTAGTAGAGGTAGACTTAGTTGATAAGTCGAACCACTACAAATCTTTGTCCAAATTTTTAAATTTTCATTGCTTCCATCAAAGGCCAATTCACCCCTTCTTTGCGATTCAGTTGAAGGTATTTCGAGCCCAACATTTTCAAAACCTAAACAACTACTTGTATCATGGTTTCAAAACCTAAACAACACATAGTAGTCCATTTACTATACACGCAGATAGCAACAAGATGTATCAGGAGTTTCGTCCTTTTCATTGGTGACCAAGGGTGAAGAGAGATGTGCTAGAGTTTGTGACTCAAAGTTTAGCTTGTCAATGGGTGAAGGCAAAGCATCAGGTTCCTTCATGTCTTCTTCAGCCTATCCAGATTCCGCAGTGGAAATTGGATAGATTCACTATGGATTTTGTGACATGGTTACCCATGTCTCGGCATAAACACGATGTGATTTGGTGATCATGGATAGATTGACGAAGACCGCACATTTTTTGCCAGTGCGCATAAACTTAACTCTCGAGAAGTTGACCATATTATATATTGGTTAGATAGTGTAGCACCATAGGGTGCCAAATTCTATCATTTCAGACAAAGAACCATGATTCACTTCAAAATTTTAGAGAGCCTTTCATAAGGCGTTGGGTACTTGTTTGCACCTTAGTACAACTTTTCATTCGTAGACTGATGGTTAGATGGAGCAAGTCATTCAACTTCTCGGGGGTATGCTTCGCTATTGTATCATTGAGTTTGATGGAGGTTGGGAAGAACACCTTCTTTGGTCGAGTTCATATACAAGAACAGCTACTAGTCTAGCATTTAGATTGCTCCTTTTGAGGCTTTATGTGGTTACAAGTGCAGGACTCTATTGTGTTGGACAGAGCTCAATAAAAGGAATATTGTTGGTCTAGAATTGATCAAAGAGGCTGAGGATAAGGTTCGGATGATCCAAGATAATCTGAGAGCAGTTTTCGATCATCAGAAGTAATATGCAGATTTGAAGCGCAAGGAGAAATAGTTTGCAATGGGTGACAAAGTCTTCCTTAAGGTTTCACCTTGGAAGAAAGTTTTGCTCTTCGTTCGTAAAGGCAAATTGAGTCCTAGGTTCATTGGACCTTATGAGGTTCTACACAGAGTTAGGCTAGTGGCATATCGGTTAGCATTGCTGCCCGAGTTGGAGTGTATTCATAATGTGTTCCCCGTGTCTATGCTTAGGAAATATCGTTCTGATCCTTCTCATGTCCTACCATTCGAGTAGATTGAGGTGAGTCAAGTTTTTTCATATAAAGAATAGCCAATTCAAATTTTGGCTTGGGAGATCCAAGAGCTTTGGAATAAGAAGATTCCGTTAGTGAAGGTACTATGGACAAATAATGGAGCTGAGTAAGCGTCATAAAAGCTAGAGGAGTCCATGAAATTACATTATAGTATTCGTACTTTTTTTATTCGGGTAAATTTTGAGGATAAAATTTCTTTTAACGTGGGGAGAGTTGTAATGACCCAAATTCTTGAGTCAACGTTCGAGTGTTGACCCTAGTTAATGATGGATAAATTTATTTAGTGATCGAATTTTATTGAAACTAATTTAGGTGAATTTTGGACTTTGTATAAGTAATTGAGGATAATGGAAGTTTGTGTGATGTGGTGAGAAAATGAATGGCTTGTTAGGTAATTAACCCATTGTTGCAAAAAACATACTCTCCAATTAATTGGGAGAGTATGGAGGGTGGATTTAGAAGCATGGCCAAAGGGATTTTATCCCCCATTTCCCAATTTAAAAATGTTTTTATTTCTTTCCATCTTTTCTCCATTTTTTCTATATTTTCTCTCATAATTTCTACCCCTATAATATATCACCTTCTTCATTTTACTTCTCCCTATATTTCAACCCTCTTCCATACGCGAGTGTAGAAAAAATATTAAGGGTCTTCAATTTCATTTCCTCTTACAAGCTTGAAGAAGTTCAAGAAAGTGGTGAATATTTTAAAGCTAAAGGAAAGGAGAAAGTGGTGGAGAGCTAACCAGGAAGCTTTGTTAGTGTTCATCCATCAAGGTGGTACCCTCTAACTCTGGTATGCTTCTCGTTAAGTCAAAAATATAATGCTTATGAGATAATGTATGCATCTTGTATGGCTTTGGGTGGAAATCATGTTTGGATGATCAAATGAGGCTAAAAGTTCAAGTTGTAAAATCTGTCCAGAAACGAATCTATGTATGAGCAGTAAGTTTAAAAATCCGCCATAAGTTCCAAAAATAATTAGTTCAAAAATAAATTCTTGCAGCAGAATTTTTACAAAACTACTTAGGCAGTAACTTTGAAAAATCGCCAAAAATCCACAAACTAAATTAGAAAGTGAACCATATTTTTATATAATCGTGTAGAAGTCTAGATTCGTTTAAAACAAACAATGTTGATTCGGAGTTATATATTAGGAGATATAAATTTTCTTAGTGAGCAATGGTCATAATTCAAGGTAGTAGTCTGTCTCCAAAAACATCATTGACTGTGACTTCAAAAATTTGCCATAAACCGTACGAGTTAAATTAGAAGGTGAATCTATATGGTTGGAACGTTTATCGAGTCTAGTTTCTTCTAGAACAAACATGGCATGATTTGGATATGTATATTATTAGTTATGTATTTTTATTTAAAGGTTGCGCGAGATGCCATATTTCGATAATTAATATTTTAGTCATGTTTTAAGGTTAATTAGTGGTTAAACATTCCTTTAATAATATTAGAAGTTGTTAAAGCTTAAAAAGAGCTTTATAGAGTCTAAATGACCAAGATATATGTTCAAGCATAATACACTCTCTAATAACTAATTTGACATGAGCATGAGACTTGAATGAAGTTGTGTTATATTTGACATTATCTGTTTGATGTTATGTTTGTGCACAGCCTTCGGGCTCTAATCTAACTAGCAGCCATGTGTGGCGCTCGGGATAACACTTCGAACACCTGAGATTACTAATTAGTGGCCCGTGTGGCATTTGGGGAAATACTTCGGATACCCGAGATTATTTGACTAGTGGCCATGAGTGGCACGAGACTATCCGGATACCCGATATTTGAGCACATGTGCAATTTGATAAATTTTATAAGTTTGACAAGTTTGATATGCAAGTGATTTGATTATGTTAATTGTGATGATTCATAATTTGATTATTCGATACTCATGTCATGCTTCTATGTATACATTTGATTTGCATGCTTATAGTTATTAGTTACTTGAAGTATAGTACATTAGTTGTGTACCACTAAGCCCGTAAAGGTCATTCTTTCAAATTATCTTCATTTTCAAATTATTGAATTTTTGTTCATGTCCGAGGAGCATCATCAAAGATGGACTTCTAGCATCTCGTGTATAGAGTACAACACCTTATGTGTATTGGGCATTGTATTCCTAGAGTCTTACTTGTGTTTTGAGGGTCTATAACTCAGTTATCATTTTAATTATTTTGATTATTTTAATATGCAATGGTATTGGAGCTCCACATATTTTGTATAACTACTTTTATTACTATTTCAGAATAACTATTTAATGGTATTTTTCATATTTAAAATGTATTTTAATATTTTAAAATTATTTAAAAATTTGTTAGGTTGCTCTGGTGACCCGATATGGCACCTTGATTTTCGGGTCTTTCATATTCGAGATTAGGGTGTTACGAGTATTATCTCTGCCCCAAATTACAAAGAATGGTATCACACTAAGCTTGTCGAAGTTTTCCTTTACCTTTGACCTTGGAAGATCCACCAACCTCAATATGAGCTTAAAAGAAATAGATATTGCATTAAAAATATAATCTTTACAAGTCATAATGTATAAACCAATAGAAAACTACATAAGGAAAAGAGAATGATTAACAAATCTCATCACTTTTCTTAAACCCCACTAAACTTGGATTGGTCCAAAACACCATTCGTAGAAAATTTGAATTCAAAACAATCGCCACGAGATGATAAGGATGAAACTTATCATGTTGCACTTGATTGCGGGCCACAATTTAAGAAAGTCTTCGTCTTGGATTATAATTTTCAAGCTTGAACATAAAGGAAAAAGAAAAATATAAAGAAGAAAGAGTAAGAATGCACAAGGAAGGGCATGAGGACAATGGGCAGCTGGCCATTTGTCTCAAATTCTCTTGTATAAAAAATGAGTTCAACCACAAATTAAGAAAATGGTAAAATTGAACACATCGACCCTTAAAATGTCATGGTTTAAAAAACTTAATATGCATCATATGGGCCAAGCCCAAACCAAGTCCAACAAGTTTCAAAGATCTCTATTTCAGGGTGCATAAAGCTCGAATCTAAGACATGAATACTAACCTGAAACTCACATCATTAAAAAGCAAAAGATTATTTATTTTATGAAAATTATGAAATACTATTAAAAATATTAAAAATTCTAAAATTTTACAAAATTATTTAAAAACTATGAAATATTACAGAATTATCCTAAAATTTTAAAGAATTATTAATAATGCAAAAAAAAATTAAAATTGTAAAATATTAAAAAGTATAAAAAAAATCTAAAAATTATGATGGGATAATACAATTAGAGTGTGAGTTGTCTATAGTTGGGTCAATTACAAATATTTTGTCAATGGATTCTTTTAAAATTTTAGAATTTTTAGAATAGAATTGTAATATTTTAGAATTTATAAATAAATACGTAAAATTTTAAAAAAATAGAATAAATCTAAAATATTTTTAAATTTATGATGAGATAATATAGTTAGAGTGTGAGATTTCTATGACAATATAGTTATATATTTTTTTCAAAATATTTTAGAATTTTCAGTATTTTACAAATTTGTCATAATATTTTATATTTGGAGTCAGCAAATTTTAAATTTTATATTTTAAAATAAATAAATAATTAAGGAGTCGGCAAATTTTAATAATAATATAAAGATTTTGAAATGGTTATACTTGGAAACGAAATTCTGTGTATGAATATAGTGATAGCAGCTAACACATTGCCTATAAATGAATCGAGTTTAAAAAATATTTATTTATCTTAAAATATTTGGTTCGTGTAAGTTAAGAATTTTAAAATTATATTTATGTTTATTTATATATAATTATGTTTGTTTAATGTTAACAAATATGTTTGTTTAGTGTTCGCGTACAAATTCATTTAACATGTTCATGTTCTTAAACAATTAAAAATTTGTTCATAAATATTGGAAAAATAAATTATAAACGAAAGCATTTATGATATTTTAGAAAAAAAATAACTAAACATAAATATTGTTAAGTATCTCATATAAAAAAGTAAAAACTTTGAATAAACAAACTAATAACTTGTAAAATGAACTTTACGTGAACACAGACGAAGTAAATATATTTTTATTTAAAATCGTTTTATTGATTTGCAGTGGCACGCAAGTACTAAAATGGGGCCGGTCCGGTGGCATGTTCAAGGTGTAATTAAAAGACGATAAATTTTAAAATTTGTCTAAAAATTTAAAATGTTACGACTTTTTAATAACATTTTAGGTTGACTTTTTTCTATTTTATGACAAATTTTGATACTTATAAAATAAGTTTTGATACTTCAATTTTTTTATAACATTTTAAGTTTATGAACAAGTATCGATACTTACAAAATAAGTTTTGATACTTATCAAAAAACACAAAAAAACAAACCTAAAATGTTATCAAAAAGTCTAATATTTTAAATTTTAAAACAAATATAAAAATTTGTCGTCTTTTAACCGCACCCTAAACCTATTGTACGTTAGACTCGCCCACTAAAATGCGTAATTAGAGCTGGAAAATGCGTCAGCTGTTAGGTGAGTGGAAAGAAAAAAGGTGTTGTATCATTTCATGTCATCCATAGTGCGGGCAATTCAAACGCGAGGCACGCTAAAATGAGGCAATACGCAAATGCTTATAAAAATGGTAAGAATTTGTGTAGCGACTGGTAAGGATTTTGTAGGTATATAAATTCTTAGAAAAATAGGTAAGTATTTGTGTATATACCGAAATAAAAAAGGGTAAAAGCTAAACCGGCTAACCAGTAGCCTTAAAAATAGGATAAGAAATTGTGTATTTGCATTTTCTTTATATTTTCTGTAACAAATTATGTATATCATGTAATATTTTATGTAGCTACGCAAATTCTCATTATTTTTGTAAGAAAAAAAAACTAATTGTGTGGCTACAAAATACTTACCATAAGTTGAGGTAGTTTTGGATTGGGTGATCTCGGGTAAGAAAAAATGTAGTTACACTTTTTCTTACATTTCCTATAATCATGTAACATTTTATGCAGCTACGCAAATTATTATTATTTTTGTAAAAAAAGGTTATCTTGTAGCCCTTTGTGTGGGTACACAAATGCTTATCATAAGTGGAGCTCGTTTTGGACTGGGTGATCTCGAGTAAGAATTTGTGTAGTTACACTTTTTCTTACATTTTTTTGTAAAAAATTATGTATATTCTGTAATAATTTATGTAGCTCCTCAAATTCTCATTATTTTTTTAAGAAAAAAGGTATCTTGTAGCCCTTTGTGTGGCTACACAAATGTTTACCATAAGTTGAGCTCGTTTTGGATTGGGTGATCTCGAGTAAGAATTTGTGTACTTACACCTTTCCTTACATTTTCTGTAACCAATTATGTATATCTTTTAATATTTTATGTAGCTACTCAAATTCTCATAACTTTTATAAGAAAAAAGTTTATCTTGTAGCCCTTTGTGTGGCTGCACAAATGCTTACCATAAGTTGAGCTCGTTTTGGATTGGATGATCTCAGGTAAGAATTTGTGTAGTTACACTTTTCCTTACATTTTCTGTAACAAATTATATATATTCTGTAATAATTTATGTAGCTCTTCAAATTCTCATAATTTTTGTAAGAAAAAAGTTATCTTGTAGCCATTTGTGTGGCTACACAAATGCTTACCATAAGTTAAGCTCGTTTTGAATTGGGTTATCTAGGGTAAGAATTTGTGTACTTACACTTTTCCTTACATTGTCTGTAACAAATTATGTATTTTCTGTAATAATTTATATAGCTACGCTGATACTTATGAGTAAGTGTTAATGTTATCGGGTTAGCATTTATGTATATACCATTTTCTTACGTTATAAAACTTTGTGTATATACCGTTTTCTTTACAGCTACAGTAAACATTTATATAACCGCCGCGTAAGAATTTTTATACAAACCTGCTATCTATAGATTCGGTCCCTAAACTTATCGCCTCAATTTAGCCTTAAATTTACCGCCTCACCGTAGAACCTCCCCATAGTACACGACATGATATTACACTTTATATGATGGATGACCGTTATAATAAAATCAGTTTCAAGTTAAAATTGTAATAAACTATATAGTTTTTTTTAATTTAGTACTAAAAATGTTTATTTAATTTCGATTTCTTTTTATTTTTTTATTTAATCATATATTTTAAATACGATGTTACTTTTGTTCAATTTGATCTTAAAATTTTTTATTTAACATGAAATTGGCCCTAATTTCTTTTAATTTTTTTAAATTTACTCTAAATATTTTTAATATGATGATATTTTTGTTTATTTTAGTCCTAAAAATATATATTTAACACGAAATAGATCCTTATTTCCTTATAATTTTTATAATTTATTCTAACATTTTAAATATGATTATATTTTTGTTTAATTTAGTCCAATATTTTTAATATAATTATATTCTTATTCAATTTAGTCCAAAATATTTAACCCAAAATTGATCCCAATTGGACTAAATTATAAAAAGTATAAAGAAACAGGGGTCTATTTTGGGTTAAATATAGATTTTTAGGATTAAAACAAACAAAAATATCATCATATTAAAAATATTGGACTAAATTATAAAAATTAAAAAGAAATTGGAGTCATTTTTGGGTTAAATAAAGATTTTTAGGACTAATTTGAACAAAAATATCATCATATTTAAAATATTGGACTAAATTAAAAATAGAAAGAAATCGTACTCCAAATATTTTTAATATGATGACATTTTTGTTTATTTTTGTCCTAAAAATCTATATTTAACCCGAAATAGACCCTTATTTCCTTATAATTTATTCCAACATTTTAAATATGATTATATGTTTGTTTAATTTAGTACTAAAAATCTTTATTTAACCCAAAATTAACCCCAATTTCTTTATAATTTTTATAATTTAGTCAAATATTTTAAATATAATTATATTCTTATTCAATTTAGCCCTAAATATTTAAGCCGAAATTGATCTCAATTGGACTAAATTATAAAAATTATAAAAAATACGGGTATATTTTGGGTTAAATATAGATTTTTAGGACTAAAATAAATAAAAATATCATCATGTTAAAAATATTGGACTAAATTATAAAAATTATAAAGAAATTGTTGTCAATTTTGGTTAAATATAGATTTTTAGTACTAAAATAAACAAAAATATCATCATATTAAAAATATTGGACTAAATTATAAAAATTAGAAAGAAATTGGGATCAATTTTGGGTTAAATAAAGATTTTTAGGCTTAATTTGAACAATAATATCATCATATTTAAAATATTGGACAAAATTAAAAAAATAGAAAGAAATCGATGTTAATTTTGGGTTAAATAAAGATTTTTATGACCAAATTGAACAAAAATATAATTATATTTAAAATATTGGACTAAATTATAAAAAATTAGAAAGAAATTGGGGTTATTTTGGGTTAAATATTGATTTTAGGACTAAACTGAACAAAAATATGATTATATTTAAATTATTAGACTAAATTATAAAAAATAAAAGAAATAGGGGTCAATTTTGGGTTAAATATAGACTTTTATGACTAAATTGAACAAAAATATAATTATATTTAAAATATTTGAAAAAATAAAAATTAGAATGTAATAGGGTCAATTTTGGGTTAAATAAAGTTTTTAAGACTAAATTGAATAAAAATATCATCATATTAAAAATATTAGATTAATTTATAAAAATTAAAAACAAATTAGGATCAATTTTGTGTTAAATAAATATTTTTAATACTAATTTAAACAAAAATAAAATTTTGACAGGCTTAACCTGAAATATACCCCTTTTATTAAATTCAACCGCTTTTTTATAAAAAATTAAGAGAATGGATCAATTTATATTTGCAATCAAGATTGATGGATTTCGTTTGATTCTTATGTACAAAATTCCAATCTTGATAAGATTTAAATAATTAAAACGAAACTCTGAAATCAATAAAAAAATATTTAATAACGGGAAAAAATGTCAATAAACAAAAAAAATTAAAAAGAATGAGAAAGAAGAAGATGGGGAAGAAGAAATCTTCAACAAACCACATAATTATGCCTCTAATCTACACTCCCAAAAAAATAATTTTTGAAAAGAAAAAATGTGTAGAACTATCACTCAAATCCTAATTTAGAATTTGGTAGGAAATTTCTTCTAAGTTTCAAAAAAAAAATCAAAAAGCAAACCATCTCTTATGTAGGGGAAGGGGGTGGCTAGGTTAGGGTTTCTTCTATTCTACGTAAAATACTTAATACCTAAATAAAACATAAAAAATAGATAAGATAATTAAATATCATGGTCATATTTGGTAAACAGCAGTTTGAGCCAAAATTAGAGGTTTGAGCAAAATTTTGAGGTTTGACCAGTCAAATCTCCTAATTGGATGTTTGGTGAATAGTAGATTGGAATAACGGATTGGGGTGAAACCTCTAATTTTAAAAAAGCTACTAATACTTTTTGTATTTTTCTTTTTTTCTCATATATTTATATTTGTATTTAAATTTAATAATTAATTAAATTATAATAAAAATAATTATATAAATAATAAATTAATATAGACATCCTTCAAATATGCTTAGTAATGTTATATTAAAAAATTATATTTCTTAATCTAATTAATATACAAAATATTGATAACTAATAAACTATTCAAACAAGTATCAAATATAATCATGTCCTTATATGTCATTTTGCTTGTTTAAATAATCAATTAGCTATTAGTTAATTTTACCAAACACTTTTATACAATCAGCTAATTCAATCTGCTAGTCAAACCAGCTAATGCAATCAACTATCAGTTATCAGTTAATGTAATCCACTATTAGCTATCAGTTATCTGCTAATTGCCAAACATGGCCATGGACTATTTTACTTGGAATCACATGTAAGTGGGATAAAACTAAATTTAAAATAAAAATTAAGTAATAAAATTATTATACTCGCATACCTCCAAAATCACCTGAGGATTCCGCCCACAAATCACCAATCCCCAGGCCCATTAATAGATACGACCGATGTTCAATCAGTCGAATATCTCTGCCAAATCCACTAACGGATACAATCGACGTCCAATCAGCTGAATGTAACCCTAACAACTAACTTATAACCATCACACTTCTCGCCATTAGGGACCTTGAAAATCTCGCTCCCACATAAAAGAAAGACCCACAAAAAGGAAGTAGGACAAGACGAACAGCTCTTAGCCCATCGTAAATAGGGGCTAACTGTCGTAGACCGCTGCCGACGACCATCTCACCCATACCATTCAACTTTATTCTCGTTGTCTTGTTTGGTGTCTAACATTTTAGGCATCAACAATTGGTGCGATGAGTGTGGACGTCTTACCAACAGAAGGAATTAGCCAAAATGCACCCCCCACGAGCAATGACACTCAATCAGGCAACCACCCCTTTTCACCCAAAATTAGACTTACATGCTTGAATCCTCGAACCGAAAACCTCAAAATACCTTAACTCGACGTATCACGGACCTTACCAGGGCTACCCAAATCTCAACAACTAGCAAACTTCATACCCGGTGAACCAGGGCCCTTGGTAGACCCTAGCTTTATAAAATGAGCTGAGAAACTTGCAAGCACAATTCTAGGCGTCCCAGACAGATCAGGCGCAGCTCCAACAACACAATCAACAATAGCAATAGCAATAGCTAATACAAAAACCCCTACAGGAATTGTTGATCTCCCAACAGCAAAGAAATAGGCGTAGAAGGGAAGAAGAAGAATGAGCCTCTAATACGGATGATTGTTGTTTGCACGAGAAAATGCCAACCTGTGCGGACACCGCGAGTGTTGGAGGTATGCATCCGGGGGTGAGGCCAAGAAGGGACAACGCCGAATGTCCAACTCCACCTGCAGACCCTAGAGAAGAGTTATGGAAAAGACAGTTACAAATGATACAACGACAAATTGACAACCTTCGTCCAACCAATGATCTCAATAGCGAATGGATAACGGAGGAAGAGAGACCCCTCACTCTGCAAGTATCTGATGCCTCTTACCCTCCCTATTTCAAGCTTTCCAAAGAAACCTATGACGAAACTCGCGACCCCTAGGATCAATTATCTTAATACAAAAATTACATGGATATCATGGGGGCGACTAATGAGCTGAAATGCATCATGGGGGTGACTAATGAGCTGAAATGCAAAGTTCTCCCTACAACCCTCTGAAGGGGAACCAAAAATTCGTGTGGATCCTTACCGCCCAAATCTATTGCTAACTTCAAGCAGCTGTCACAACTATTTGTAGGACACTTTTTAGCCAACAAAGTGATCCTCAGGTCCAAAACTAGCCTGCTTAACATCATCCAGAAACCCGACCAATTCTTGAGAGAATACAGCAAAATATTCTCTAGAGCTACCTATTATATTGAAGACCACTCGGACGATTGAGCCATCTCGGCATATATCTTCAAACTAAGACACGACCCCACAAAGTACGCCTTAATGGATAACAAACCCACCAAGATTATTCAGGTGTACAAAGTCGCTATTCGAGAGGCGAAGGCTGAAGAAATAGGATTAGCTGCTAGCACAAACCAAAGCTCTTCTCTAAGGCAATACTCTCCAAGAGCCAGCGAACCCAAAGAAACAATAGGCCGTAGCCAAGATTCCAAGAATCTTTAAAAGTAAACCGCTGGTCCGGAGGATCCTCATCATCAAGTAGCAGAGACAAAAATAGAAACAGATCGAGTTTTGCCAAACGAGTTCACATAATAGAGCAGTCCAGAGGAGTCCCCCTCAAACATGCACTTACCAGAAATCTTACGTCAAGACTAAGGATTGGGAACACTGAAACCTCCCCCACCAATGAAGCTAGGATCCTATCGAGATATCCGTTTCTTCTGCGTGTTTCATGGCCAAAACGGACACAGCATTGCCAGATGCATTCATCTTAAGGATGCGGTAGAGCAGGCTATCAAAAAAGGCTTATTAAATCGATACGTCTAGTACCCCTGGCAACGAAATGAGGGGAAAGTGGAGGAGAATAACGTGATTAATGTAATAATTAATGTAATAATTAGAGGATATCAATCCCCTGTCCCTCATTGCCAAGTCTCTGGTAGACCTAATCCCAATAGCATATTGTCCATGGGAATAACGATAAATAGATCTTGACCCGCGGAGGATTGGAAAGTCAACTTCAGGGACGTAGACTCACCCCAGGTCATAGACAAAACTTCAGATGACCCTTTGGTAGCATCAGCACAAATCAACGACTACACTGTCTGGAGAATACTAGTAGACAATAGAAGTGCTATAAAGGTATTACAGTGGAGCGCCTTTCGACAGATGGGAAGGTCCAGCAACAAACTAAAACCTTATGGACCGATATACATATTCTCAAACTGCCCTATCAATGTCAAAGGGTTAACTACCCTATCCGTCACCATGGGAGATGGAATGAACACTGCCAAAGTGGAAATAGAGATTGTTGTCGTGGACCAACCCTCCGCATACAATGGCATCTTTGGTAGACCACTCATTAGAAAATCCAAATGGATTCTCGCCACTTTCAACCTCATGGTCAAGTTCCCCACTCCTGAAGATGAGGGATACATAAAATTAGACCAACAAATAGCTAAAGAATGTCACCTCAAGTCTCTACAAATTTTGCAGCATTCTCTCACGGAAGCTCGTGCGACTACCCCAACACCAGAATAAGCTGGCCGTAGAGTCAATTTGCTGGGGAAAATAGAGCTTGGCCTAGAAATCCTGGATATGGATGAAGACCTCGACTACAAGAGGGCCAAATCCATCGATCGTACAAAAAGCTTCTCATTTTTCGAAGAAGATGGCGACAAAACCACTCTCCCTAAACTAGAATATCGCTCACTAATGAAAGTACTAAGATCCCACTCGGATGTCTTCGTCTGGTCAGTAACAGACATGCCAAGAATAGACACCTCCGTTATAATGCATTCACTGAGCGTCAGGTGCCCATCCAAGCTTGTACATCAAAAGAAACGCAAATTGGCTATGGACAAGATCCTGGAAGCGAGACAGGAAATAAATAAGCTACTCGTTGCTGGTTTCATCAGGGAATTGACCTATCTAGAATGGGTCTCCAATGTGGTAATGGTGAAAAAAGCAAATGGCAGTTGAAGAATGTGCATAGACTTCACGGATCTAAACAATGCGTGCCCAAAAGACAGTTTTCTGCTCTCGTTTATTGATCGATTGGTAGATTCCACTGTTGGGCAAAAGTACATGAGTTTTATGGATGGCTTCTCTAGGTACAACCAAATCCAAATGAATTCGCGTGACCAAAAAATAACATCTTTCATAATGGAGGACAACTTTTTTTCTATAAGATAATGCCTTTCAGATTGAAAAAAATGCTAGAGAAACCTTTCAACGCTTTGTCAATAAAATCTTCAATGATCAAATAGGGAAAAGTATGGAAGCATATGTAGACAACATGATCGTACGAAGCTCCTCCATGGAAAAACATGTTAAGGACCTAGCACAGGTATTCTAGGTCATCAGACAAAAGAACATGCGCCTAAATCTGACCAAATGCACCTTTAAGGTCAGCGCTAAAAAATTCTTGGGCTTTTTGGTCTCACATCGGGGAATAGAGGCCAACCAGAAGATGATCACAGCCATCTTGGAAATGAAACCCCCTACAAAAGTTAAGGAGGTCCAAAGGTTAACAGGAAGGGTGGTGGCCCTTAACCATTTCTTCTCTAAAATGGCAAAGAAGTGCCTACCCTTCTTCAAAACTCTCTGTTCAGCCCCTTTCTAGTGGACCCCCAGGTGCCAGAACGCTTTCAACGAATTCGAGAAATACTTAAGCGCCCCACTCATTCTTACATCTCTGAAGGAGGGAGATGAGTTGTTGGTCTATCTGGCAGTATCTGATGAAACTACGCTATAGTAATGGTCAAAGAAATAGAACAATGACAACTTTCCGTCTATTACACAAGCAAAGTACTATAGAACGGAGAAATCAACTATTTGATGATGGAAAAAAATAGTTTTTGCACTAATAGTTGTAGCTATAAAGCTCTGCCTGTACTTCTAAGCTTTCCCAACCACTATCCGGACAGACTTGCCACTAAAAGAAATGCTCTGTAAATTGATTCCTCAAGTAGAACGATCGAGTAGAGTATCGAGCTAATCAAATTCACCCCTAAAAAAGTCATCAAAGCACAAACCTTAGCCAATTTCATAGCAGAATGCTCTTTCACACCCTCCACCTACGTCGCCCCTACCCATACCCCAACGGATGCCCCTACTATAGAAAATACAAACCTAAAAGGAATAACAAAACACCCTATACACCAACCCTAGAAGAATAGTGGACATTGTTCGTAGATGGATCCTCTAGCAAAGATGGTGACGGAACTGGTATTCTACTAAAAGATCCCTCAGGACATGAATGGCTGTACACTATATCTTTTAAATTTTATTCTTCTAAAAACGTCGCAGAATATGAAGCACTTATAGCTGGGCTAGAATTAGCACTTAAGCTAGGAGTTTGAAAAATGATACTCTACAATGATTCACAGCTAGTGGCAAAATAATTCGTAGGGGAGTACGAAGTTAAAGACCCCGCCTTACTTCAATACCATCAAACGGTAACCTCTTCAATGAACAAGTTTCAAGCGGCTGACCTTTAACAAATATCCAGATCTGAGAACTCTCGTGCTGACGCCCTATCCAGATTGGTAGCCTCCGTCGAGATTAGAGACAAGAGAAAAGGTCCTACTTGAGTACAAGACTTGCACTATCATGTGCATAGTCAAAGAGACCAACTGGGTGACTCCCATCATAAAATTCATCTCCAACAATGAAGGGCTACAGAACCTAAAGAGAGAGCCAAACATAGACACAAGGCGGAGTGATACATGTGGTGCATCGGTTGCTCATAAAGCCAGAGTATGGCCCATACAATAAAAACTTTAGATGATGAAGGCTGAGATGTTGTTGAAAATAAGAGACAAAGTGAAAAAGTAATACGGCATCGAATTTCTGCATGAAGCCAGGTATTTCGAATAGGTGGCTAATATTTTATTTGTTCCAAAAAAGGACGAAAAAGTTTACATGTGCGTCGATTACATAGACCTTAAATGGGATAGCCCTAAAGACAATTTTCCTTTGCCTCGTATTGATACAACCAAATCAAGATGTGTCTTGAAGATATGGAGAACACCATATTGTAACACTATAGGGTACCTTTTGCTACAAGGTAACACCTTTCGGCGTGAAAAATTCTGGGCAACTTATCAAAGAACTATGGTGACCTTATTCCATGACATAATGCACAAAGAAATCGAAGTATACATAAAAGACATGATTGCCAAGTCCCAGACAGAATATGAGCACATCGTGAAATAAGATAAGCTTTTCCAAGGATTAAAAAAATTCCAGTTGAAGATCAACCCCGCTAAATGTACCTTTGGGGTAACGTCGGAAAAAATTTTAGGCTTCATCGTGAATAAGAGAGGAATTGAAGTAGACCTGGATAAAGTGAGGGTGATCCAACAGCTTCTTTCCCCTCAAACGCAAAATGAGGTTTGTGGTTTCTTGGGGAGACTTAACTATATTGTCATGTTTATCGCCCAGTTAACAGAAAAATATAGCCCAGTGTTCAGATTACATAGAAAGAACAGCCATGGTGAATGGAACGAAAAGTGTCAAATAGTCTTCAAGCAAATTAAGAAGTAGTTGTCAAATCTACCAATGTTAGTGTTGCCTGTCTCAGGAAAACCTCTAATCTTATACCTGACTGTATACCAAAATTCAATAGGTTGTGTGTTAGGACAACATGATGAGACCGGGAGAAAAAAGAGATCCATCTATTATCTGAGCAAAAAGTTCACAGATTTTGAGTCGAGGTACCCACCAATTAAAAAAATGTGTTATGCTCAGGTTTGGGAATCTAAGAGGCTCATGCAATATTTATTATACCATACTACATGGTTGATATCCAAGCCCGACCCCTTGAAATTCATGATGAAAGCACTAGCCTTGTCTGGAAGAGTGGCCCGTTGGCAAATGTTATTAACAGAATTTGACATTCAATATGTCATCAAGAAAATGGTAAAAAAAAAGTGTTATAACAGACTTTTTGGCAAGCTATGCCTCCAAAAATTATGAAGCCTTGAATTTTGACTTTCCTAATGAAGACTTGATGTGCATCACAACTGAAGAAGGTAGCCTAGTTGATTCGTAGGTCCTCAATTTTGATGGCGCTTCTAACACCTTGGGTCACAGCATTGGGGCAGTTTTGGTCTCACCAGAAGGTAGTCATTATCCATTTACTAGATGATTAAAGTTTTCTGCACCAACAATATGGCAGAATATAAGGCTTGTATTATGGGATTGCGAGCGGCAATATAAAGAAAGATCAAGACTCTGAAGGTCTTCTGAGATTCTTCCTTAATCATCTATCAAATTCGAGGAGAGTGGGAAATAAAGGATACAAAGCAGATCGAGTATAGAAAATTGGTCTTTGAACTAATTAAAGAATTCGAGGAAATCGCTTTCAAACACCTCTTAAGGGAATAAAATCAAATGGCAGGTGCTTTTGCCACATTATCTATCACATTCAAGGCGACTAAAGATGTCAGAATGATATCAGTCCAAATACAGATTTCTAACTTGTTTGCATGTTGATATGATGTTGAAGTGGAAGTAGATGGCCTCCCAAGGTACCATGATATATTGTAATACATAAAACTTCAAGAATACCCACCTCAAGAAACCGAGAATAAAAAGATAATGATCTGGAGAATGGCTGCAGAATATGTCCTTGATGGAGAAATTTTGTACAAAAAGAGTCGGGACCAAGTCTTACTAAGATGCGTGAATGCAAAGAGGCCCAGTTGATATTAGAAGAAGTTTATGAGGGAGTTTGTGCGACCCACCCTAGCGGGTTTACCATGTCCAGATGAATCATGCGCCTTGGTTACTATTGGTCTACCATAGAAGGGGACTGAATCAATAATGCTCGAAAGTGTCACAAGTGTCAAATCTACGCTGACAAAATACATGTGACGCCGCAGCCTCTCCATGTGATGACAATTTCTTGGCCTTTCTCGATGTGGGGCATGGATGTAATTGGGCAGATTCACCCTAAAGCTTCAAATGAGCATAGGTTCATCCTGGTAGCCATTGACTATTTCACCAAGTGGGTCGAAGTAGTTTTTAACGCAAATGTCACCAAGTCGAGAGTTTGTAAGTTCCTCAAAAAGGAGATTATCTATCGTTATGGACTCCACGAAAGGATCATCACCGAAAATGCCTCAAATTTGAACAACAATATGATAACTGCATTTTGTGAGTAATTCTAGATCAAGCATCAAAACTCAGTAATTTATCGCCTGAAGATGAATGTGGCAGAGGAAGCTGCGAATATGAATATTAAGAAGATAGTCTCCAAGATGACTGAAACTTACAAAGATTGGCATGAGAAGTTGTCATTTGCCTTATATGCCTAACGAACAATTGTAAGAACATCTATTGGGGCAACGTAGTTTTCTTTGGTCTATGGTATAGAGGTCGTGCTACCCATTGAAGTTGAAATCCTATCTCTTAGCATTTCATTGGAGGCAGAAATGGATTAAGCTAAATGGATTCAGGCACGTTATGACCAGCTGAATCTAATTGAAAAAAAAAGATTAAAAGTGATATGCCATTGTCAGATGTACCAAAAGAGAATGATACAATCCCATGACAATAAGGTTTGCCTGAGAGAATTCCAAAAAAACTTGGTGTTGAAAAAGATATTGCCAATCCAAAGAGATTCCCGTGGAAAATGGACACCCAATTGGAAAGAACCATATATGGTAGCAAAAGCTTCCTTTGGAGGAGCTCTGATCTTAGCTAAAATGGATGGGATGAATTACAAAACCCCGTGAATTTAGATTAGGTCAAACGGTATTACGCTTGAAAAAAAGACAAAAAGATAAAAAAAAAAGCCAGAGTGAAAACCCGAAAGGGCTCTTCGAGAGAAAATGAAAATGGTCTAAAAGTGAAAAACCTCAAGGGTATTTCAGACTCAAAAAAGAAAATAAAAATAAAATAGGGGTTCAAGATGAAAACCCACAAATGGCATCTTAAAACCGAAGGTAGATTCAAGTTGAGAACCCGTAAAGGGCGACTTGAGTATTTGAAGTTTAGGCGTATGACATATGACTTTCTCAAAAGATGGACGATTTGTTCCACATCATCATCATCATCCTGATATTTGAAATCTTTTCAACAAGGGCTGCATTGGGGAGAACTCTTGAAGGATCGACTCGGAGCTCTTTGGCCCTTGATATCTAGGCACTTTATTACATTTCTTTTTAATTACCCTCACCTACATCCTAGAGTTTTCCTCTTACACCCTTTTTACCACATTTGCATATTAAAATGGTAACCAATGGATTTGCATTCATTCAACGTAAAAAAAATTTAAGCATTACTCTGAATGTGGTTTAAAGTATATGGACTATGGTATAATTTATTATTCTGACTCTAATCGTATCACTTGCATAAGCATAAAATTTTGTGCATATTGCAACACCAGATTGGGGCAATTACTCAAACTAAAGAGACTAGATTCTATAAGCATTAAATAACATTCAAAGACATTTAATGTGGAAATAAGCTTTGTTGTGAAGATTCCCAAGCAAGTAAACCAAAAGTGATCTCAAGAAGCTTTGAAGAATCTAAAAGACCGTGTTACTAGCTAGAAATACAAGATTACTAGATTGAGCGAGCAAATAGGCAAAGATCAAATGTCTTCTATGAAGCAAAGAAACAAGGATCAAATGTTTTCTATGAAGCAAAGAATCAAGGATCAAATATTTTATATGAAGCAAAGGGATGCAGAGACATGGTCAATTTTAACTCAGTGTTTTGCACCATTTGAAGAAACGCTACTCAATTTGTTCTTCTCAGGTTCGAAGGAGCATATTACCCTATCAACTTGGTGTTATCGGGTTCGAATGACGAGAGTCATACTTCTGCCTATCTTCAGTTTTGAAGGAGCATCATTCGATTTGTTCTCCTCGGGTTCAAAAAAGTAGATAACCCAACCGATTTAGTATTTATGGGTTCAAACGAAGAGATTCATATTTCTTTTTATCTTCAATTTTGAATGAGCGTTATTCGATTTGTTCTCCTCGGGTTCAAAGGAGCAGATCACCTTACTAACTTGGTAACCTCGGGTTCGAAGAATGAGAGTCACACTTTCGTATCACCTCAAGTTAGAAAAAGTGGCATTCAACATGCAGCTCAGCCGGATAAAACCAGTGCTTTTCATTATTTACCCTATTCATGTTTCACTAGAATGAGTAAAGAGGGTCAGTTGTAGTCACCTATTTTATCCGCCCACGTATTTTATTCAATTTTATGTGTATACGTTATAAAACCCCACAAAAAATATATAAAATATAAAACCCAGAAGAATTCATGTATAGTAGGAATAATTAGGCCTTATACGCAAAAAAACCCTATTTTTTCTTCTACCACACCCTTAACATTCAAATCACCACCGGCGTGTGGTGATCACGCGCTCAACCCTTCATCTGGCCAGCGACCAAAGCCGCTGTCATGACCATCATCGGCCACTATAAACGTCACAGTCGATCACTACAACTACCACTGCATGCATCATCTCCCTTAGTCGGTCATGCCTTGCAAGCAAAGAAAAAGGGATTAAATACCGAATAAATTTTAAAAAAAGAACCAAATCGTATCAAGCAAATCGGGCAATAGAAACATGTGATACTAGGGTTTTTATTTTTGTAATTCGGGAAAGAATCCTTGAATTTATTCTCTCATTTATACCCTTATAGTTGGGTATAAAAGGTCAAGCATTGTTTCTTTATGTTTTCATTTTTTCCTTTGTTACTTGGTTTCGAATAAAGAGGAATATGGGTATAGGTTCTTATTAAGTGAAGCTCATAGAGGATCCATCATCATCAAGGGATGGAACCAGCGCTACCACTAGAGAAGGGGCGACAATAGTGGCGCACCGCTGGTGAATGGTGATTGGCATCCAGGAACTAATAGTGTCACTTGAGGGAAAAGTTTTCAACGACGACTGCCTAGATTCAACTTATTTCTTTTGGGCGGGTTCAGGTGTTACATTTAGGGGAATCAAAGCTAAGTTCAAACCTCAGACTTAGAGGCTTACAATAGTTATTTTTAAAATGTTTTTTACTTTTGTATACATCTATGGTATTTTAGGATAAATAGGATTTTTTTGAAAATATATTATGGTGTTAAATCATTTTGACTTTGTTGTTTTAAAAGTGTTTTAAATTCGAGACTCTAGTATCGAATCTAAATCTAGGTTATTATATTTTGTAGAGAGTCTATTATGCCACCGCGTAGGAGTTGTAGCTTTATGATTCGTCGAGGTCTTGGCCGAGGCCGTATCATCGCTTTTGCTAGTGATCATGCATTTTGTTGATCAGACAGAAAATCAAAATGAGATATCAGATAATGAGAATGAGTTGTTGAGAAAACATCGATCTAGAAGTGATGACTCATTTGACGTGAAGGACATTGAGACAGTTTAGCCGGACTGTGCCGTAGAGAACCGTGAGTTACTGTATTATCTTCCCCAGTTAGAGGGTTTGAGGAAACCCATATCTACAGAATTTATAGATACATGGATGAAATTGTTTGAGGGTAAAACTGGTACACATCCAGCTGATGCAGAGTATTGGCTGACGAAATTGCAATGGTTGTTTGTTGAGATGAGTTATCATGCCCATCAAAAATTGAGGGTCGTTGTATCACTGCTAGAGGGTGAAGCACAAAATTGGTGGGAGTCTATGTTAGATATTGTTCCATCTAGTCAGGTTATGTGGGAGTATTTTCGATAGGCATTTTAAAATCAGTATATGGGAGTCGAGTTCTTAGCGAAGTGTCAAGATAATTTTATGAATCTGTAGCAGAACAATATATTAGTAAATGACTATGAGATTGAGTTTTGTTGGTTGGCCAAATATGCTCCTGAGTTAGTTACGACAGAGAAAGATAAGTGTGATTGGTTTTGAATGGACTTCGTATCCCGCTTCAAAGATAAGTTGCTACACATCATGATAAGATGTTCAGCAAGCTGGTTGGTCGAGCTAAGACTGCAATCGGACATATTTGTTTAGCAAAGTTTTGTCAACCAGTATAGAAAGTGTCATAGAGATGAGTTTGCTTCTTAAAGTTATCCAAATGTGAGACTTGCAGTATCAATAGTTCCGAATGGCAATGTGGGTGGTTCAAAAGTTTATCGGCCTATTTCTGTGTGTGGTTATTGTAACAAGAAGCATAATAGAAAGTTTAGATGGAGAGAATGAACGTGTTTTAGATGTAGTTCCCAGGATCATTACTTAAAGAATTGTCCATGTTCACCTACCGATTCATTCGTACAGAGAAAATCATAGGCATTAGTTCGGGCACCTCATGGACGTAGAGGGTAGATCAGGTCAGCCGCTTATGGGACTGTTAGTAGAGGAAGACCCACTCAGAGTGTTAGATCAGCTAGATCTGAGATTAGATAACCAAGTTTAGTAAATGCCATCGGAGTTCGTGATGGTTATGAAGATGCATCTAATGACATAGCAGGTACATTTTTTATTTGTTTAGTTCTTATTTTTGGTTTTGATGAATTCAGAATGAGACAATAAGTATGTGTCGGTTAGTTTTGGGATCTGTTGTCAAGCCTAAAAATTTTGAGGATGAAATTTCTTTTAAGGGGGGATTGTAAAACCCTAATTTTCCCCCAATTTCTAAAACCTAATTTATGAAATCTCTAAACATGAAACCCTAGAATTTAGGGAATTTCAATTCCTATAAATTAATTCATTTGAGGGACTACTTTGAGCAAAATCAGGAAATTGTGGGCTTAATTCGGAATTTTAGTGATCATTTTGAATTCAAGGCAAACTCTGTGAACGTTTTGTGAACCCTAAAAAGTGCAAGGTTGCTTTTTGCTTTTTACCCATTCTTTTGAGTATTTAAAGTCTCTTTTTAGAGTTAAACACCCCTTTAGTTCTCATTTGATCTGTAGCCACCCATAGCTCTCGCTTATCTCTCTTGAATAACCACACGTTCCCTCACCTATTCTCCGATCGAACTCTGAACAAGCCTGTGCCACCATCCAAGTCTCTACAAGTAGCTAAAGAATGTCACCTCAAGTCTCTACAAATTTTGCAGTATTCCCCCATGGAAGCTCATGCGACTACCCCAACACCAGAACAAGCTAGTCGAAGAGTCAATTTGCTAGGGAAAATAGAGCTTGGCCTAGAAATCCTGGATATAGATAAAGACCTCGACTACAAAAGGGTCAAATCCATCCAGCGTATAAAAAGCTTCTCCTTCTTCGAAGAAGATGGCGACAAAACCACTCAAATAGCAACCACTCTCCGTAAACTAGAACATCGCTCACCAATGAAAGTACTATAATCCTACTTGGATGTCTTCGTCTGGTCAGCAACAGACATGCCAAGAATAGACACCTCCGTTATAATGCATTCACTGAGCGTCAGCTGCTCATCCAAGCATGTACATCAAAAGAAGCGTAAATTGGCTATGGACAAGATCCTGGAAGCGAGACACGAAACAAATACGCTACTCGTTGCTAGTTTCATCAGGGAATTGACCTATCTAGAATGGGTCTCTAATGTGGTAATGGTGAAAAAATCAAATGGCAGTTGAAGAATGTGCATAGACTTCACGGGTCTAAACAATGCGTTCCCAAAAGACAGTTTCTGCTCCCGTTTATTGATCGATCGGCAGATTCCACCGTTGGGAAAAAGTACATGAGTTTTATGGATGCCTTCTCTAGGTACAACCAAATCCAAATGAATTCACGTGACCATGAAATAACATTTTTCATAACAGAGGACAACCTTTTTCTATAAGGTAATGCCTTTCAGATTGAAAAAATGCTAGAGAAACCTTTCAGCGCTTTGTCAATAAAATCTTCAATGATCAAATAGGGAAAAGCATGGAAGCGTATGTAGACAACATGATCGTACGAAGCTCCTCCATGGAAAAACATGCTAAGGACCTAGCAGAGGTATTCTAGGTCATCAGACAACACAACATGCGCCTAAATCTGACCAAATGCACATTTAAGGTCAGTGCCAAAAAATTCTTGGGCTTTTTGGTCTCACATCGGGGAATAGAGGCCAACCCGAAGAAGATCACAGCCATCTTGGAAATGAAACCCCTACAAAATTTAAGGAGGTCCAAAGGTTAACAGGAAGGGTGGTGGCCCTTAACCATTTCTTCTCTAAAATGGCAAAGAAGTGCCTACCCGTCTTCAAAACCCTCTGTTCAATCCCTTTCTAGTGGACCCCCAGGTGCCAGAACGCTTTCGACGAATTCGAAAAATACTTAAGCGCCCCACTCATTCTTACATCTCTAAAGGAGGGAGATGAGCTGTTTGTCTATCTGGAAGTATCTGATGAAACTACGCTACAGTAATGGTCAAAGAAATAGAACAATGACAACTTTTCGTCTATTGCACAAGAAAAATACTGTAGAACGGAGAAATCAACTATTTGATGATGGAAGAAATAGTTTTTGCACTAATATTTGTAGCTATAAAGCTCTGCCAATACTTCTAAGCTTTCCCAACCACTATCCTGACAGACTTGCCACTAAAAGAAATACTCAGTAAATTGATTCCTCAAGTAGAAAGATCAAGTAGAGTATCGAGCTAATCGAATTCGCCCCTAAAAAAGTTATCAAAGCACAAACCTTAGCCAATTTTATAGCAGAATGCTCTTTCACACCCTCCACCTACGTCGCCCCTGCCCATACCCCAACGGATGCCCCTACTATAGAAAATACAAACCCAAAAAGAATAACAAAACACCATATTCACCCCCACCCTAGAAGAATAGTGGACATTGTTCGTAGATGGATCCTCTAGCAAAGATGGTGATGGAACTGGTATTCTACTGAGAGATCCCTTGGGACATGAATGGCTGTACAATATATCCTTTAAATTTTGTTCCTATAACAACGTCGCAGAATATGAAGCACTTATAGTTGGGCTAGAATTAGCACTTAAGCTAGGAGTTTGAAAAATGATACTCTACAATGATTCATAGCTAGTGGCAAAACAATTCCTAGGGGAGTACGAAGTTAAAGACCCCGCCTTACTTCGATACCATCAAATGGTAACCTCTTCAATGAACAAGTTTCAAGCGGCTGACCTTCAACAAATCGCCAGATCTGAGAACTCTCGTGCTAACGCCCTATCCAAACTGGTAGCCTATGTCGAGATTAGAGACAAGAGAAAGGCCCTACTTGAGTACAAGACTTACACTATAATGTGCATAAACAAAAAGACCAACTGGATGACTTACATCATAAAATTCATCTCCAACAATGAAGGGCTACAGAACCTAAAGAGAGAGCCAAACATAGACACAAGGCGGTATGATACATATGGTGCATCAGTTGCCTATAAAGCCAGAGTATGGCCCGTACAATAAAAACTTTGGAGGATGAAGGTCGAGATGTTGATGAAAATAAAGTGAAAAAGTAATACGACATCGAATTTTTGCAAGAAGCCAGGTATCTCGAATGGGTGGCTAATATTTTCTTTGTTCTAAAAAATGACGAAAAAGTTTACATGTGCGTCGATTACATAGACCTTAAATGGGATAGCCCTAAAGACAATTTTCCTTTGTCTCATATTGATACAACCAAATCAAGATGTGTCCTGAAGATATGGAGAACACCATATTTGTAACACTATAGGGTACCTTTTGCTACAAGGTAACGCCTTTCAGCGTGAAAAATGTTGGGGCAACTTATCAAAGAACTATGGTGCTCTTATTCTATGACATAGTGCACAAAGAAATCAAAGTATACGTAGAGGACATGATTGCCAAGTCCCAGACAGAAGAGGAGCACATCGTGAATTTAGATAAGCTTTTCCAAAGAGTGAAAAAATTCCAGTTGAAGCTCAACCCCGCTAAATGTACCTTTGGGGTAACGTCGGGAAAACTTTTAGGCTTCATCGTGAATAAGAGAGTAATTGAAGTAGACCTGGATAAAGTGAGGATGATCCAACAGCTTCTTTCCCCTCAAACGCAAAAGGAGGTTTGTGGTTTCTTGGGGAGGCTTAACTATATTGTCAGGTTTATCGCCCAGTTAACAAAAAAATATAGCCCGGTGTTCAGATTACACAGAAAGAACAGCCCTGGTGAATGGAACGAAAAGTGTCAGATAGTCTTCAAGCAAATTAAGAAGTAGTTGTCAAATCTACCGTTGTTAGGGTTGCCCGTCTCAGGAAGACCTCTAATATTATACCTGACTGTATACAAATATTCAGTAGGTTGTGTGTTAGGACAACATGATGACCGGGAGAAAAAGTAGAGCCATCTATTATCTGAGCAAGAAGTTCGCGGATTGTGAGTCGAGGTACCCACCAATTAAAAAATGTGTTGTGCTCTGGTTTGGGAATCCAAGAGGCTCGGGCAATACTTATTATACCATACCGCATGGTCGATACCAAGCCTAACCCCTTAAAATTCATGATGGAAGCACCAGCCCTGTCCAGAAGAGTGGCCCGTTGGCAATTGTTATTAACAGAATTTGACATTCAATATGTCATCCAGAAAATAGTAAAAGGAAATGCTATAGCAGACTTTTTAGCAAGTCATGCCTTCAAAAATTATGAAGCCTTGAATTTTGACTTTCCTAATGAAGACTTGATGTGTATCACAACTGAAGAAGGTAGCCTAGCTGATTCGTGGGTCATCAATTTTGATGGCATCTCTAACACCTTGGCTCACAGCACTGGGGCAGTTTTGGTCTCGCCAGAAGGTAATCATTATCCCTTTACTAGTCGGTTAAAATTTTCTGCACCAACAATATGGCAGAATACGAGGCTTGTATTATGGGATTGCGAGCGGTAATAGAAAGAAAGATCAAGACTCTAAAGGTCTTTGGAGATTCTTCCATAATCATCTATCAAATCTAAAGAGAGTGGGAAATGAAGGATACAAAGTTGATCGAGTATAGAAAATTGGTCCTTGAACTAATTAAAGAATTTGAGGAAATTACTTTCAAACACCTCTCAAGGGATGACAATCAAATGGAAGCTGATTTTGCCACATTATCTGTGGCATTAAAGGTGAGTGAAGATGCCAGAATGATGTCGATCCAAATACAAATTTCTAACTTTCCTGCACAATGATATGATGTGAAAGTGGAAGTAGATGGCCTCCCAAGGTACCATGATATATTGCAATTCATAAAACTTTAGAAATACCCACCTTAAGAAACCGAGAATAAAAAGAGAATGATCTGGAGAATGGCTGTAGGATATGTCCTTGACAGAGAAATTTTGTACAAAAAGAGTCGGGGCCAAGTCTTACTAAGATGCGTGAATGCCAAAGAGACCCAGTTAATATTAGAAGAAGTTTATGAGGGAGTTTTTGCAACCCACCATAGCGGGTTTACCATGGCCAGATGAATCATGCGCCTTGGTTACTACTGGTCCACCATAGAAGGGGACTGCATCAACTATGCTCGAAAGTGTCACAAGTGTCAGATTTACGCTGACAAAATACATATGACACCCCAACCTCTCCATATGATGATAGCTTCTTGGCCTTTCTCGATGTGGGGCATGGATGTAATTGGGCAGATTCACCCTAAAGCTTCAAACTGGCATAGGTTTATCCTGGTAACCATTGATTATATACCTACCGAACTACCGTAAGAACATCTATTGAGGCAACACAGTTTTCATTGGTCTATGGTATGGGGCCGTGCTACCCATTGAAGTTGAAATCCTATCTCTTTGCATTTTAATGGAGGTAGAAATGGATTAAGCTAAATGGATTCAGGCACGTTATGACCAGCTGAATATAATTGAAAAAAAGATTAAAGGCGATATGTCATGGTCAGATGTACCAAAAGAGAATGATACAATACCATGACAAGAAGGTTTACCTGAGAGAATTCCAAAAAGACTTGGTGTTGAAAAAGATATTGCCAATCCAAAGAGATTCTCGTGGGAAATGGACACCCAATTGGAAAGAACGTTATGTGGCAGCAAAAGCTTCCTTTGGAGGAGCTCTGATCTTAGCTGAAATGGATGGGGATGAATTACAAAACCCCATGAATTCAGATTCGGTCAAACGGTATTACGCTTGAAAAAAAGACAAAAAAGATTTAAAAAAAAGGCAGAGTGAAAACCCGAAAAGGCTCTTCGAGAGAAAATGAAAAGGGTCTAAAAGTGAAAACTCGCAAGGGCATTTTAGACTCAAAAAAAGAAAATAAAAAAAATAGGAGTTCAAGATGAAAACCCGCAAATGGCATCTTAAAATCGAAGGTTGATTCAAGTTGAAAACCCGTGAAGGGCAACTTGAGTATTTTGATGTTTAGGCATATGGCAGATGACCTTCTTAAAAGACGGATGATTTGTTCCACATCATTATCATCATCCTGATATTTGAAATCTTTGCAACAAGGGCTGCATTGGGGAGAACCCTTGAAGGATTGACTCATGGCTCTTTGGCCCTTGATATCTAGGCACTTTATTACATTTCTTTGTAATTACCCTCACCTACATCCTAGAGTTTTCCTCTTACATCATTTTCACCTACATTTGCATACTAAAATGGGAACCAATGGATTTGCATTCATTCAACGTAAAAGATTTTTAAGCATTACTCTGAATGTGGTCTAAAGTACAGAGACTATGGTACATTTCATTATTCTGACTCTAATCATATCACTTGCATAAGCATAAATTTTTGTGCAGTTTGCAACACCAGATTGGGGCAATTACTCAAACCAATGAGACTAGATTCCCTAAGCATTAAATACCATTCAAAGACATTTAAAATGGAAATAAGCTTTGTTGTGAAGATTCCCATGCAAGTAAACCAAAAGTGGTCTCAAAAAGCTTTGAAGAATCTAAAAGACCGCGTTACTAGCCATAAATACAAGATTACTGGATTGAGCGAGCAAATAGGCAAAGATCAAATGTCTTCTATGAAGCAAAGAAGCAATGATCAAATGGTTTCTATGAAGCAAAGAATCAAGGATCAAATGTTTTCTATGAAGCAAAGGAGTGCAGAGACATGGTCAGTTTTAATTCAATGTTTCGCACCATTTGAAGAAACGCTACTCGATTTGTTCTTCTCCGGTTCGAAAGAACATATTACCCTATCAACTTGGTGTTATCGGGTTCGAAGGACGAGAGTCATACTTTCGTCTATCTTCAGTTTTGAATGACCATCATCCGATTTGTTTTTCTCGAGTTCAAAAAAGTAGATCACCCTACCAACTTGGTATCTATTGAAGGAGCGTTATTCGATTTGTTCTCCTTGAGTTCAAATGAGTAGATCACCTTACCGATTTTGTAACCTCGGGTTCGAAGGATGAGCATCATACTTTCGTATCACCTCAATTTAGAAGAAATGGTGTTCGACATGCAGCTCGGTCGGATAAAACAGTTGTTGTCACCTATTTTATTCGCCCACGTATTTTATTCAATTTCATGTGTATACGTTATAAAATCCCACAAAAATATATAAAATATAAAACCCAAAAAAATCCATGTATAGTAGTCCTAATTAGGCCTTATACGCGAAGAAGCCCTAATTTTTTCTTCTACCACACCTTTAATCTTCGAATCACCATCGGCGTATGGTGATCACACGCTCTACCCTTCATCCGGCCAGCGACCAAAGCTGTCGTCGTGACCACCATCAGCCACTATAAACATCACCGTCGACCACTATAGTTACCGCCGCATGCATCATCTCCATTGGTCAGTCATACCTTGCAAGCAAAGAAAATGGGATTAAATACGAATAAATTAAAAAAAAGGAAGAACCAAATCGTATCAAGCAAATCGGGCAAGGGAATAATGTGATTCTAGGGTTTTTATTTTTTGTAATTCGGGAAAGAATCCTTGAATTTCTTCTCCCATTTATACCCTTGTAGTTGGGTATAAAAGGCCAATCATTCATCCATTGTAACACACACTGAATTTGAGAGCAATACAAGTGATAGTGATTTTCAGAGGTATTTTTACCCAAACGTTGTTTCATTATATTTTCATTTTTTCCTTTGTTACTTGGTTTCGAATAAGGAGGAAGAGGGGTATAGGTTCTCATTAAGTGAAGCTCGTGGAGGATCCATCATCACCAAGGGATGGAACCAACTCTACCACCGGAGTAGGGGCGACGATAGTGATGCACCGCTGGTGAATGGTGATCGGCGTCCGGGCGCAACGGTAACGGCGGTGATGAAGAACGGTTCATGGTTCGACCTGTACCCCACCTTTGACAAGCTCACGCTTTGGTCCCACTATTTGCAATCTCTCCAATCTAGTCCCTCTTTATTTTAAATTTAGTTCTTTAATTCTTGCTACATGCACTTTAACCTTTTGTTTGTTTTGTTCATGTTTATTGTGTTGTCTAATTTATCCATCTTTATGCAATTTGACATGGTAAAATATTAGGGTAAATAGGCTTTATAATAATTAATATTGTTTTTTTCTTGTAATAAAAGCTTATAGAATAATTTAAAATAAACACTTTAGGGTTAGTTTCCTTAATAGACTATTTAAATATTTTTGTCATGTATAATTGGTTCACCATCAATAAAATTTAATTATAAATTCTTAGGGTTAGATTCCCAAAATAATATGCCTTTTAATAATTATCTTAGTAAGTAATTTAAAGTATGTTATTCCCTTAATTAAATAAAATCCTTTAGGTAACCTTTTAGAAATGTAACTAATCTATTTCCCTTAATTGTAAATGATGGTAAATAAAACTAACTTGGTAATTCTTTTTCAAAAAAGGGTAAGTAATCATTCCTCCTTAATTGTAAATAAAACTCTCTTAGGTAATTTTTAGAAAAGTGAATAAATAATTTCCTTAATTGTAAGCAATTAATTAAAGCCTTTAGGATTGGTTTCCTTAAATACATGCTTCTAAAAGTAATAATTAACTTTAAAAAATAAATCACCTATAAAAAATTAAAAAACATAAAATTCCATTTTAAAAAATTATTGCATCAGGAAAAACATATTTTTTTTCTCAAGTAAGGTTAATTCGCTCTTCCCCTAGCAGTTGGAAAACGGTCAAAACTCCTATGCGATACTACATTTTTGAATTTTAGGGATTAATCCCCTTGCGCCTAAAATTGACCGGGGTTTCCTCAGCCGTGAGCAAATTCGGGTCACTTTTAGAACTAGGTGGATTTTTATATTAATCTTTGCACGCATTCATCCGGGTTATAAAGAAAAATATTAGTGATCAAGAAAGCGTCGATTTTACGGGCGTTGTGGGTGTGCTAATCCTTCCCACACGTAATCGTGCCCCTGAACCCTCTAAATTTTGTAAGCTCTGGTTTGTTTTTAGGTTTTCGGTCCGCCTAATCTAATAAAAGGGACCGATGTCAACTTTGTTATCATAATCACCGAAAATATGTATGATTTACATGATTTATAAGTAGCTTATATATATATATATGGAAAATTTTCGATACACAAACTTGTTAGACTTAGAGTTTAGAGTTAGATTTAGGGTTTAGAGTTTAAGTGTTTAGGGTTTAGGGTTTAGAATTTAGGATCTAGGGTTAAAGTTTTGGGTTTAGGGTTACAGTTTAGATTTTAGGTTTTAAAATTTTATGTTTAATAATTTAAAATTTAAATTTTAAAGAAGAGTTGTGTAATATTTTATTTACGCAATTTGTATATTAAAATATAACCATATATAAATATATATCTCATCCCGGCCCGCGATTCTAGTCTATGACAATATATATTAATAATTAATATATTGAAAATAACAGAATAATATAGACTGTATCTCAATCAAGAGTCAAAATGTATATTACACTTGATGATAAAGCAATATATTAGAATAAAAAATGTATATTACACTTGGTACATAACAGTCAATATATATTTATACGCTTTCTGTGTCATGCAGAGTGCAAAGACAAATCTAAATGCGGAGGAAGTTTTCTTTTCAAATTTCAATAGCCGAGGACATAAAGCAAATACTCGCAGAAAACCATAAACCTATAAATCATAAACCATAAATTCCTAACCAAATTAATATGGACAAAACTTATTAAAAAAATTCTAAAACAAGATTAATTAGTAGAATATACTTTTCAAGTAATTTTACAATATGTCAACTAACAAATAAAACCGTACATGGTAATTTAACATATCTCGTAATGCTAAGTAATAGTAATATTCGGTGAACCATACGTCCCTTAGAGTATGATTTAAGAGAAAAACAAATTTCTTTAACAAGTAAATAACATAAGTTGAAGGAAAGAATCTCTAGATGAACCATAATCGGTTTCTCACACATTATCTTGATTAATAACCATAAGAACTATAAAAATTCTTCGATTGTAATTCATTGTTAAGGCGATTACAAAAGCTTCATACTAATGATCAAAATGTGAAGAAGTAAGTACATCTTAAAACTTTTGAGCTATCAACAATTTTCTCACAACCACATTTTCATAATTAGGTGAAACTTTAAGTTCAATTAGAAAGCTTGATTCACATTAAGCTTTATACTTATCATATGGAGTTAAATAAAACAAATTATGGTTTATGGGTTTAGGAGATTAGGGTTTAGGGTTTTGGGTCAAGTTATTTTTAATTAAAATAGGGTGAAATTGAAATAATGAGTGTTAAATTTATTATTTTTCGGATTAGGAAAAAATTATTTTAATATACAAACGTGGAGCACTAAATTTGTTATTATAAAAAATATTTTAACTGCCACATCACCTTTTTAACGGTTGTTAACGGGTCAGTGACCAATTTGGAGCAAAACTAAAAGTTTAATGATAACATTGAAGCAATTAAAAATTTGGTTACCAAATTGAATAATTTATAAAAGTTTAGTTACCATTTGTGTATTTTACCCTAAGAGAAAAATATCTGAAAAAATAATATAAACTTTTTTCAGATTTTGTTTTAAAAAGAGATAATAATTCTTTCGCTTTCCATGGTTTTAAAATTAATTAAAATAATTAATGATACATGTGCACGATTAGTGATACATAGAGGTACATGAAGTTTATTGTAGAATCACCTTTAAACCATTATTATGAAAATTACGAGGAAAATGGGAAATTCGCGAATCAAATTATTATTATTATTATTATTATTATTATTATTATTTTGGATAAGTGAAAATATACTAGGAAATTAATGAACCTTCTTCATCGGGGAGCCGATGGTCACATTAGCCGAATCTGGTCTGCTATTTCCACACCTTCCCTATTCCTCTTTCAACTCAATCTTTGGAAACTCTTTTGAAATGGAAATGGATGCTAATTACACCCAACACTGAAACTTAATTAGAAAATTACAAATAAATCATTGCTGCACCATCCTTAAAAACAGAGTAATTTGGACTCAAAACATCAAATTACCAAAAAAACTTGTTTACATGTATTAATCATTATTCTATTAAAATTATATTCATGGCTTCGGAGGAGTAGTATTTTCTTTATTTATAAATTGTACCAGTATTAAGAATTGGACTTGAATTTTTAAATCTGAAAAAGTATATGGACTGAATTCATGAAAACAAAAGGAGCATTAAGTTTCAAATGTACAAAGAGTGAAGGAACTTGTAAAATATTTTAACCAACTAAATTTTATCAAAAAGGAAAGCATATGGACTAAATCTCCAAATTGAGTATAGTATAAGGATTAAAAGCAAATTTCACCAAATTTTAATAAAGAAATGGGAACTCTACCATCTGTTGAATGGAACACGCTAAGGCCAAAATCAATGCACTCTATGAAGGAATGGGGTTAGAGACCTTAAAGTTACAGTGTGTGTGGGAGATTTGATATTCGGTAGGTTTTGATCTAAAACTGCTAAAAGATTTGCTTTAGATATTCAAAAAAAATAAATGCAAATATCATATACTTACAACAACTAACTACTAGCGAACCCTTCCATATCTGCTTTAAATGAGGGCCCCATGGCCCCAATCCCCATTTGGCAGCCCCACTGCAAATCACTAGACAGTAGCTGCTTGCTTGCTGCCTGCTGCCACTGTTGCTTCCACCGTTCCCCCCGTTTTTCTTACTTTTTTGCTCTCTTTTTCAATGTCATTTCATTGATCATTGGTCACTTTTCTTTCTAACCCTTTGTTCTTCATAAATCTCCTGACATCCTCAACGACTGCTTCAGCTAACAGGGATAAAGAACATGGTGAAATTCCTTTATACCTCCAAGTTTTTATGTCATGGAATCCTCTGATTTGATTCAACTCATATTGGGTTTTGCTTTTTCTTTTGAAATTTGTTGCAGCTTGGTCCAAGACCAATTCCTCACTGGCTTGGAATTCTCCTGGGAGAAAAATTCTTTGATCCTTGTATTGTTCATGACTCTGCCAAGAAAAACGAGAAGAACATTTTTTGCTTGAATTGTTGCATTACTATCTGCCCCCATTGCGTGCCCCTTCACCGTCCCCATCGTCGCTTACAGGTTCTTCATCTATGATTGATTGCCAAAATAATCTTTACTTTCCTTAACATTTGATGTTACAGGTAAGGAGATACGTTTATCAAGATGTTATAAGACTGAGTGATGCTCAAAAGCTGATCAATTGTTCCCTCGTTCAAGTAAGTAAAACGGATTGGTGAAGTAAGACTGTAAAAAAAAAAATCTATCTTTGGAGCTCAATTGTTTTTTATTGTTTTTCAACTCTACAGCCCTACACAACAAACAGTGCCAAAGTAGTGTTTTTGAATGAAAGGCCAATGTCTCGCCCGTTTAGAGGCTCTGGTAATTTCTGCATACGATGTGATCGCAGCCTTCAAGACCCATTTCTCTTCTGCTCCATCTCTTGCAAGGTTTTCATCAGCAAAAACCACTGTTTTTCTATTTGTTCTAATGGTTTAAACTTTGAAATTCCCTTACCCCACATGCATGCAGGTCAATTACATAGAGACTGCAAAGTCTGGAGGAAAAAGGCTAGACCCGAGCCATGAACTGCTTCCATTTTTCTACAAAACTAGAACTGATGTTAGCTTCCTAGAGCTTGAAGAGGATCCCACCAATGAGTTAATGAAGAAGAAGAATAAGGCCAAGAAACGAAGCTGCATTTTAATGCCCCAAGCTGAGAGTATGAGCCGCAGGAAAGCTGTGCCTCATAGATCACCTTTGAATTGAATGCCATAGGAAAGAAAACAAATAGTAATGATGCCTTTAGAAGCTCAGTGTGTTGTGTGCTTTTAGGAGGAATATGAAAATGATTTGTGGTGGGAAGTTTTGACAGGGCTGGAAATTAATTGCTTCCCCATTTTTGTAGAGTTTAGTATTATTAAATTCAGACATTAGAGGTATATGCATATATATTTATATAACCTAATGTTATTAGAATTTCCTCTTCTCTTTATGAGTTGCAACCTACAATTGATTTCATAGGTTTGATTTAATCTTTAAGCAGAAGAATTAGTTATGTAGGATCAGATAGTTACAGTGAATAAAGTTTTGGACATAACTGTTATGTCCAAAATACACAAACACAAGTATAGGCTCTAGTTATGTCAATCTTATATGTGTGCTTTTCCTGCAAATAGTGGCATTTTACATCTAAAGATGAATGATGCATGAAGTTGACCATTCCAAAGGGATGTTGGTTTGATTGCAACAAAGGAAAAATGGGTTTCTCTCATTTGCTTGGAGGGAAAAGGGGTTTCATTAAAGAAATCATAACAAGGTTGTCCAGGAAGAAAAGGTTTGTCACTTGTCATTTGTCATTTGTCATTTGTCATTTGTCACTACATTTGCAAAGAGGTAATTTTATTTTATGTTCAAGATTCTTGGTTCTTTAGATAAAAAGCTAAAAAGGGTGCTATCATCTGCCTTTTTGAAGGGTTGACCATAGGCCATGAGGGGTATTTGAATTTTAGGTGGCATTCATTGCCACATATCAATTCAATTTCAACCACCATCTTATGGCAAATTGGAAAACGGAAATAGCAAAATGCCAAATCAGAAACCAAGGCATTAATACTGAGGTTTGGTTGGAAGATAGCTCACACACCTGACAGTAGCACCATGGCCGTGGGAATTGCAAAGCTAAAATCTAATATGAATTTCCATTTTTAATTTAGTTTCCTAATTCCTTCCAATGCATGAACACATGACAATGAGGGGGAAATTGTAACTTTTTAGCTTTTTGTTGCAAATTGACACCCTTAATATTTGTCTGCATCTTCTTGTTCCCTAGCCCTGCCTTTAACCTATTAATTTTGCTTACTTTCATTGCAAATGAGAAGGGGACAACACCACTATAGAATATGGACAATAGTATTTCTGCACATGGTTAAATATGTGAAACTGAGACACAGAGTTATTAAAAGAAATTAGCATAGTATCTTTTCTTTGCAACTTCTGATATGTTTAAATTGAAGTGCAGCTTAGTTGATATGTTGATTGTAACACCTTAAAAAATTAATGGAAAAAATGAAAATGAGGGTGTGGCTGTGGGATTTCGAACCCACAACCTCACCAATTCCCCTATCCCTTAAGTGTTAACCATTGGGATAAGTACCAATTTCTATCATGGTTTAGCATTTAATTAGTTTTGAATAGTACTTAGGGTGGAAATTAAATTCGAATTTAATAACTCATCTGACTCCTCATCTACCATTTTATATTTTCTCCCCAAAATATCTGGATAATCTCTCTCTCCAGTTCATCTTCTCCGACCATTTTTCGCCCGATCTTTTTTTATTCCGGCCGTCGTGGTTACACCGCCGACACCAAAAAGTTCCTCACGGCCGTTCGATCAAACCCTTACCAACCACTCGTCGAACGGCCTCCGTATCACCGTCTATAAATTCGATCTAAGCCTCGTCAAAACTTTCTTAGATCCACCTCTGTTTTTCTCTGTTTTTGGTCGTTCGCTTTGCCAGTTGGGTGCGTCGACGTTCCAGGCGAACTCAGCACGAGGGGATGAGCAAAACCCAATCGGTCAGCCTCTTATCCGATGCCGAGAAGGCTCTCGTCGGAGCTTCGTGCATTCCGATCCGATTTTGCATTTAAGGTATTTTTCAGCCTGATTCTGACCTATTTCGAGTTGTTTTAAAACGGGTTGAGTTAATGGTTTGACGATCTTGAATTTTTCAACAGTTTGGCGACTTTTGGAGTCATCGGTGACCTTTTTCGGTGCCTGACCAGCAGTTATGTATTAAGGGTATATGCAATTCCACGTGTCCAAGTTTTATAAGGAGAGTCGAATTAAAGCCCATGTGTGAAGGACTGAAGCATCATGGGTCGCGGATGTAGCTCAGAATGAAGATAATACATTTCTACCTCCTGCATCTTTTTGTAATATATTGGTATTTGGTTACAACATAACACAATGAATGCGTGTACCGATTAACCTGCTTAAGTCAATTTGATTTCGAAACAAAAGAATGGTAAATCAGGTAAGACTTGAAATACTCGAATAAGAAGTTTAACGACTTAGAAGGATTTATAATGTCCAGAAAGCAGTTAGTAAGACTGTCAGCTTTCAGATCGAATTATGATTAATAAAAGATAATTTTTGAATATTTGGATTCAATTTAACTTAATGGCAAAAATACCCTTAAGGTAAATGACAAAAATACCCTTGATAACGGAAATAACCTAGAACTTAATTTTTGACTTAATAATACAACGGATTTATCTAAAATTCTTGGCCTACCTGGAAAATTTCTGGGTTTAAGCTTCAAACATTTAAGAACGTAAAACTTGTAGACTCTTTTAAATCATGAATAAGATTCTTAAGATAATCATCAAAAGTTTTGTATTTATCTAAATTGATCGATGTGACGAAAAAGACTAAATTGCATGGAATAATTGTAAGGGTTGTGTGTACTAAAATATCCTTAGACACCAGATTATTAAATTAATCAAAATTACAAATATACCCTCAAGTTTTGAAATAAACGAATTTTTGTGGAAGGATAAAAAGGACCTGAAATATTGAAACACCGGTAATCAATTAATCGATTAAACATCCTTATGATCAAAGATTAGCGAAAACTCTGAAAGGCTTGGAATTTATTGATAATGCTATAATGACTTTAACGCCCTGTGGGCTTGAAGTCGACTTAGGTACACAATTACCCTTAATAATGTTGCAATAACGTAATAGACTGCATATATCCCTGTTCAACCAATCGGAGCCTGTTCAACAATAATTTGGGGTAGTAATTTATTTAGAAATATAATGCAGTTCAGTGCTAAGTATTTAACATGTGCACGGTGTACCTATTCGAATATTTGGAAAGTAATACGGTGATGAGATATATTTGAGTTGAATGGGCTTAGAAGCCTGGCATGCCGTCAGTAATCTTCAGCACACCAAATCACCGATTCACCTTATCGGGATCAAACTACTTAGTTTCCCTAAGAATTAAAATAACCAAAATTCCCTTATAAGAAAAATTGACTGAAAACCTCCTGATATATCTAAAGCCTGTTGACACCAAGCTCATCAAGTCAGCTTATGTATAGCCTTATGTGAGTTGTTCTTATAGCATTTGTTGGTAGTTCTGTATTATTGAGCTTTTCAAAGCTCATGTTGTTTTTACCATTGCAGGATATAAGAGCTTGATCATGTTTCTACATCGACTTTAGTTGTGGGTGTTTCTCGGTGTTACTTGCTGAGTACAGTATCGGCGTGTTCAGTGGGCATGTATGTTGTGTCTTATTTTGTGTCAGAGCCTGTAATATGTTTTTTATTTTATTTTATGTATAACTGATTTTCTAAAATGATGATTTAAGCAAATTTCTACTTTATGGTCTTAAATGCATTAAAAAGAAAAAAAATATGAGGGCTTTTTGTGGGTCACTTTTGTGACCCGAATATGACACCTTATATTGGATCGGGCTTCCCGTATCGATCTATGAGTGTTATATTTAGTGGTATTAGAGCTTAGAGTTGTTATTCTTGGTAGAATGGCCGATCGTTTGTCATAGGGTGTCTGGTGTGTGCATGCCCTTGGGTCATAACCGTACTTCTCTGAGTCGGAACTTCGATGTTGATTTTTTTCCTGAAATAAGTAAATTTAAGTATTCTGTCCATTATAGCTCGATCTGTACTGTCAATGAATGATTATAATGTTTGTCTGTGATATGGATTGGCTTGATGGATTTGAATCTGGATAAAGAACCTAAGATAGTTCATGTATGTGAAGTTGAAGAGTTGTTCATGATTGAGAATAAATGTTTGATTATGTGAGGTAACCGATACAAGATTACATATAAGGTTATTTAGAGATAATGATTATGTTTGAGAATATTCTGATAAAAATTGATAAAAGTAGTATGAATTTAACGGAAGGGTGTCTGTGAATGTAGAAAAAAAGTAAATTCTATTGTGACTCCGCTATATGTGATGGAAACCCTTGTCTGAATATTGCGTTGAAGGTAAATGATGTTTGTTTAAGACCTTGGTTATGTTTGATCGGCTCGAAGAAAGACTTTTTCCTTGAAAATTTTGGCATGGTGTACAGTTATACATTAATTCTGACTGAAATTCGATGCATACATCATAGATTTGGAAGGTCCTGTTAGAGGTCTTGAATACTCGTTTAAGCTGCAGCTGTAGTTTTTTTTCATCCATAAATTGATGAACAACCTAGTAGAGTAATTCAAATTCTAGAGGATATACTTTTGGGTCGTATGATTGACTTCTGTGATAGTTGGGAAGGTTTCGTATCTCTGACTAAGTCTGCTCATAATACCAGTTATGACATAAGTGTTCGCGTGGCACGTATGAAGTTCTGTATAGATTTACATACTGTATTCTGATCAGTTGGGTTGAGATGTATGATGGGATGAATTTAGGTCTAAAGTTAGTCAGAGTGACTGAGGACACCTTCAGATTAATCTGTGACGTCTTAGTGTCTCGAGATATAAGCATATTCTGACGAAAAAGTTCAATAGAAGAATGGACGGAAGAGTAATACCTATATTTCTCAGGCTCTGGTAAATTTCGAGGACGAAATTTTTTTGGGGGGGGAGTGTTGTAACACCTAAAAAATTAATGAAAAAAATGAAATGAAAATGAGGGTGTGGCTGTAGGGTTTCAAACCCACGACCTCACCCTTTTCCCTTTCCCTTTAGTGTTAACTGTTGGGCTAAGTACCCATTTCTGTCATGGTTTAACATTTAATTAATTTTGAATAGTAGTTAAAGCGGGAATTAAATTCGAATTTAATAACTTATCTGACTCCTCATCTACCCATTTTTATTTCCCCCCAAAATATCCAGATAATCTCTCTAGTTCATCTTCTATGATTATTTTTACCCCAATTTTTTTTATTTCGGCCGTCGTGGTGTACACCGCCAGCACCAGAAAGTTCCTCACGACCATCTAATCAAAACCATACCAACCACTCATCGAATGGCCTCCGTATCACCGTCCAAAAATTTGATCTAAGCCTCGTTAAAACTTCCTCAAATCCACCTTTGTTTTTCTCCGTTTATGGTCGTTTGCTTTGCCGATTGGGCGAGTCGACGCTCTAGACAAATTTAGCGCGAGGGAACGAGCAAAACCCAACCGGCCGGCCTCTTGTCTGACGCCAGGAAGGCTCTCATCAGAGCTTCGTGCTTCAAGCTTGATTTTGTATTTAAGGTATTTTCTGGCGTGATTCTGACCTATTTCGAGTTATTTTAAAACGGGTTGAGTTAATGGTTTAATGATATTGAATTTTTCAGCAGTTTGGTGACTTTTGGAGTCATCGACGACCTTTTTCAGTGACAGACCGGTAGTTATGTATTAAGGGTATATGCGGTTCCACGTGTCCAAGTTATGAGGAGAGTCGAATTAGAGCCCATGTACGATAGATCGAAGCATAATGGGTCGCCGATGTAGCTCAGAAAGAAGGTAATATATTTCTACCTCCTGCATGCTTTTAGTAACATATTGGTAATTGGTTACATCATAAGACAATAAATGCGTGTGCCGATTAACCTGCTTAAGTAAATTTGGTTTCGAAACAAAAGAATGATAAACTGGATAAGACTTGAAATACTCGAATAAGAAGTTTAACAACTTAGAAGGATTTTTGATGTTTGAAAAGCAGTTAGTAAGACTGCCAGCTTTCAGATCGAATTATGATTAATAAAAGGTAATTTTTGAATATTTGGATTCAATTTAATTTAATGGCGAAAATACCCTTAAGGTAAATGACAAAAATACCCTTAATAACGGAAATGACCTAGAACTTAATTTTTGACTTAATCATGAATAAGACTTTTAAGATAATCATCAAAAGTTTTGTATTTATCTAAATTGATCGATGTGACGGAAACTACTAAATTGTATGGAATAATTGTAAGGGTTGTATGGACTGACATATCCTTGGGCAGCAGATTATTAAACTAATCAAAATGACAAATATACCCTCAAGTTCTAAAATAAAAAAAAATTGTGGAAGGATAAAAAGGACCTGAAATACTGAAACGCCAGTAATCAATTAATCGATTAAATATCCTTATGATTAAAGATTGGAGAAAACTCTGGAAGGCCTGTAATTTATTGATAAAGCTCTAATGACTGTAACGCCTTGTGGGCTTGAAGCCGACATAGGTATATAGTTACCCTTAATACTATTGCAATAATGTAAGAAGACTACATACATCCCTGTTCAACCAATCGAAGCTTGTTCAACAATAATTTGGGATGGTAATTTATTTAGAAATATAATGCAGTTCAGTGCTAAGTATTTAACACATGCACAATGTACATGTTCGAATATTTGGAAAATAATACGGTGATGAGATATGTTTGGGTCGAATGGACTTGGAAGCTTGGCATGTCGTCAACAATCTTCAGCACAGAAAATCATCGATTTACCCTATCATGATCAAAATGCGTAATTGCCCTAAAAATTAAAATAACCAAAATGACCTTATAAGCAAAATTGACTAAAAACCTCCTGATGTATCTGAAATCTTGATTAATCCTGATTTACCCAACTTCCCAAAATCTATCCTGATATATCTGAATTCTAGTATAATCATGACTTCTATCCATTTGAAATACACCTATGTATCTGATTTGAAAAACATGCTCTCTAATTACTATTTCACTGAAAATAATTATCTATTTTATGTCTACTATTACAACTGCTTACTGCTTATTACTGTTATTATTACCTAAACTATTTTATTGGGGTACTTGGGATATGATATGAAGTCTCTGCAGGTTCAGCCTTGGTCCGATTGGTAATAGCTTCTGTATCAGGTTCCTACACTTCAACAGAGATAATTCCTTCTATATCAGGTTCCTACGCTTTTTAGCGGGGATAATTCCTTGTGTATCAGGTTCCTACGCTTCAGCGGGGATAATTCCTTCTATAGCAGGTTCCTACGCTTCGGCGGTGATAATTCCTTCTATATCAGGTTCCTACGCTTCAGCGGGGATAAGTCATTATGTATCAGGTTTCTACACTTCGACGAGGATAAGTCCTTCTGTATCAGGTTCCTACGCTTCGACGGAGATAATTCCTTCTATACCAGGTTTTTACTCTTCTGTTATGGTGATTATTTCTGTTTTTGTACATAAGATATTCACTTAGTTCGACACCTATGCCCAACTGGCCTAGGTTAAGCCTTTATCAAAGTCTGAAACTTTCTGTATGTTTTTTTATCTGCACTTATTGGAACACTAAACTTCCCATCTCAAATTCTGAAATCTAGCCCTCTTCTGATTATCTTGGTTATCGACCTCATGTCTGATAATTTGGAAATTAAATCAAGAATAGCTCTGTTACCCTCAAGTATAACATTAAAATAAATTTCCATATTATATCTGAAGCCTGTTGACACCAAGCTCATCAAGTCAGTTTATGTATAGCCTTATGCCAGTTGTTCTCATAGTATTTGTTTGTAGTTCTGTATTACTAAGCTTTTCCAAGCTCATGTTGTTTTTACCATTACAGGATATAAGAGCTTGATCATGTTTCAACACCGACTTCAGTTATGGGAGTTTCTTGGCGTTACTCGCGGAGTACAGTATCGGCGTCTTCAATAGGCATGTATTTTGTGTCAGAGCTAGTAATATGTTTTTCTAATTTTTATTTTATGTATAAGTGATTTTCTGAAATGATGATTTAAGCAAATTTCTACTTTATGGTCTTAAATGTATTAAAAAGAAGAAAAAAAATTATGAGAATTTTTTTTTGTGGGTCGCTCTTGTGACCTGAATGTGACACCTCAGATTAGATCGAGCTTCTCGTATCGATATGTGGGTATTACAATGATGCTAGAAAGATTGCGTGTTTGAAATGATTTATATCATTTTTCGGAAGTATAACCAAGTAGGGCGAGAGATGCGTCAAGAAACTGGTAGTTAAAATAATTTATGCTAATCTAAACAGCGAAGCACCAGTGTTCTAGTGGTACAATAGTACCCTTTCACAGTATTGACCCAGGTTCATTTCCTTGGTGCAGAATTTGTTTTTTTTTTTCTTCTAGTTTTTCATTTTAGTAGAGTTTCCATGTTCTATCATTTACATACAGTGTACAAACAATATCCAAACAAATCATTTTGTAAAGCTGGTTGCAAAGTATAGCCCCCCTCGCCATTCTCATTTCTCATCCACATTCACTAACCCATTGGCTTCAAGGAAAAGGAAACTGAACCTTGTATTATACCTGAACATACCAGTCTTGCCTTTGAAAAACTACAGCCTGAATTCGCCTCCTGGTACAGTCCTAGCTACTCCAGCACCGATGGCTATGTGTCCGCATACTACCAAGTACCAATGATGCCAATCTGTTAGTAAAAATACACTTTTTACTTCTGATCCTCACTTGGTCACCTATAGGCTATACGTATAAAAAGATAACTAAAAAAGTTTCATATATAAATTGATATCTGAATTTGAAAATTTGGGAACTTTTGATCCTCTATTTTATTAGTGAATATGATACACTCCAACTCTCCAATTGTTGTTGTTGAGAGAAGGTTGATAAGTCGATAAAGTTCTTAAAAAGAACAAAGTTTGAGAGATAAACTCACAAAGTAATATATATTTCAAAAAATGAGAGTTGTGTACAAGATAAAATGCAAGGCCCTATTTATAGGTTACAAAGAGGTATGCCCGAATTGGTGTGTGTCTATTCGGCTAAAGGCAAAAATCCCTTCACAAAGTCATGTTCACTCACTCTAGGCTGAATGGTTATACTGCATCCCTCCAAGGATGAATTGTTTCCCTTTCTTTTCCCTCCAATGCTGGTTTTGGGCGCCATTTGATTTTCCCTCCAATGCTAAGGGGTGTGTCTCTTGGGAGGGAACATGTCCCTTGGTGTTGAACTACCATAGTGAGCTTAAGCTGAGTTGAGCTGGCTGAGCTAGCTTCCTAGCTAAGTGAGCTGAGCTGAGCTGAGCTAGTGTTTGAGCTGACCAATCTTCACTTTGTCATTGAGCTCCTTTGAGCTGATTTCTTTGTCCACGATGAGCCCTCGAGCTAATAGAACTCTTCTCTTAAGTCCTTGAGCTGAATGGAGCTGATTGGAGTTGTTTGAGCTAATTTGAGCTTGTCCTGAAATGCTTGAGCTAAAGGTGAGCTGCCCTTCAATAGTCCCATTGAGTATGTGAGTTGGATATAATCTGAAAAACAAACAAACATAAGTGAATACTTATAATATAGACTAATCTAAAAGTAAAGATGTGGATCAAAGGTTATGCATTAATATCATATATTATGCCAATGAATGATAACATATGATAATTCAAATATATCCCAATATGCAAGCATGCTTATAACAATATATAATGCATAGATAAGGTAATAAAAGATGAAGTAAGGTAGAACTCCCTCAAAATTGATCTTTCATAGTGTGTTCAATTAATGGAGAAAGTTGGTGCTGATTAGGATCGTATCAGAATATCTTATAAAATCGAGTTAATTAAACTGATTAAAAAACTTATGATTAAACTTTGTGTGGGACAAAGACTTAAAAATATCTAAAATGTCATTGTACCAAAAAGAAAAACGGAAGGGGCCACAATCCTTCCCACTCCAAAGAATGGCTTTGTTCCTACATACCTCTTCAAACTATGACCCTCATTTAAAATTGATCTCAAAATTTGAATGTTCCAATTTCATCCCTAAATTATAACTAACATTTTAAATTGTCTCCAAACTTTTGAATATTCCAATTTCATCCTCAAACTATCGATATGTGTTAATCATTTCCATTGTCAATAAAATCTTTACAAAATTGTTAATTGTCATGTAAACATTGATATGCATTATATAATAACATGATGCAACATAAACGAAAAGTAACATTGTATCATGTATTTGAAAGCATTAGTTAGAATGAATTTGAAAGGTTCTTTGGTTTTTAGTTCTCTCAATTTGTTTGTAATTCGTGTACGTTTAAAAGTTAAACCTAACATTAATTATTTTTTATGTCATATAATATATATCAGTGTTCAAATGACAATTAATGATTTTTATAACACAAGATATGATTAGCTTATATTGATAATTTGATGATGAAATTAGAATGTTTAAAAGTTTAGGGTTCGATTTAGAATGAGTATCATAGTTTGACGATAAAATTAAAATGTTCAAAAGTTTAGGTAGTAGCTTAGAATGAGAGTCATAGTTTGAGGATAAAATTAAAATATTTAAAAATTTAGGGGCTAATCTAGAATGAGGGTCAATTTAAAAACATGTGATATAATTAGCTCTACATATTATTAAATATATATTTTTTATTTTTCATACATTTTCATCATCATCATCCAAACCCTTTAAAAATAAATGACGATACTATGAGAACTAAAATAAACTTGTCTCATAGGGTATTTAAAGTTTTAATTTTATTGCAATTAAAATTAGTTAGCATTTTTTATTAATGCTAACCTTTTGAATTAATAACCATAAAAAATTATAAGTATTTAAATTTGATGATAAAAAATTATGTACGTTTAAAATTCAATATATCTTTCTATCAAAAAAATTAATATATCTTTGAACCCAACGGATAGTTGTTGTAAAAAAAAATGATAATATTCATCTTAGAAGATTCAAATTCGAGCAGCTTTGCCTGCAAGATGTGTGTCTTATTAAAATATTAAGAAAGAAATATAGACATATACTATCTTGTAATCACCTTAAGACTATTAAAATAATCTACATATCTTTCACAAAAATAAATGAATATGATTAATAGTCTAATTTGGGCTAAAAATATTATTTTTAATTGACAACAAAAATATTATTATATTTGAATGTTACGATTGTTGCGCATATTATATCATTTTGATAATAATGCATATTTATATCCAGTAAGGGACGGAGTCACATGTATGTTGGGAGGGACAATTGACCCTAATTTGATGAGTTAATTACATTTTAAGTCCTAATAGTTTTAAAACCATTACAACTAAACTATCGTCCCTCTTAAATTTTTCTGATTTATTATTCTTTTAGGACCCTATCATTTAAAATTAATAAAATTAAACCTAAACTCCCTTAATTTTTATTGTTTAATTACTTTTTAAGACTATTTGTTTTAAAATTAATCGGTTGACCCCTCGTAGTTCAATCATAATTCTGTCCCTACATCTATTAATTAAAGTTCTAAAATTAATGATAAAAAATTTACTTACAAATAAAATTATATATTTTGCACAAATGAAATGGATAAGATAATAGTCTAAAGCAAATTTGGAGAAGATTATTATATTCAAATGGTTTCAATTTTTTAGTTAAAAAAGGTTTGTATCATTTTGATAATTTTATGTAAAAAGATGATTTTCTGATCTATTGTAAAAAATATTGTTTTTAATGTCATTTGACATTTTTAGGTTGATATTCTGGCTCATCACGTCATTCATGGTTCATCCAATAATATTTACCCATTTCAATATAACTTTCAAGTAATTACCTACTCTTTAATTACATGTAAGAAAGAGATAAAGATTTACCTTGAAAATTTACCCACTCATTTTGATAATTTTATGTAAAAAGATGATTTTCCGATCTATTGTAAAAAATATTGTGTTTTAATGTCATTTGACATTCTTAGGTTGATATTTCGGCTCACCACGTCATCATGTTCCATCCAATAATATTCACCCATTTCAATATAACTTTCAAGTAACTACTCACTCTTTAATTACATGTAGGAAAGATGTAAAGATTTACCTTGAAAAAAATGACATGAAAAAATATTATTAGATAAGACCATAATGACATGGTAATCCAAACCTATCTAATAATTTTTTCACGTTTAGATATGAGATGCCTTCCAATTAGACCTGTAAATTGGGTGGGGAAGTACAGGGTGGGTTGGAATCGGATCAAGTTTACATTGGGCCAATTTTAGGATTGGATATGCTTTGGGTTTGGATTATAGTCGTTTCATATTTTATGATTCGAGTTTAATTTAATATATGAATTATTTTGAGTTGGTATTATTAAATTTAAAGTTATTTATAATTTTTAGATATATTTTTGATTAGATCAATAAAATTGTTGTAATCGAATCATATTTTTGCACATAAATTTTATGATTTAACATAATGAATTTAAGTGAACAACTTGGATTGAATCAAACAAAATACATATAGCACAAACAAAGAATATAAAAAATTAAAAAATCGACTCGACTCATAAACAACGTACCATCCTACTCTACCCTAAAAATATGGCCGAGTTGAAATTGCACGTTTCATATCATAATTTACAAGTTTTAAATTAAATTATATTTTAAAAGTCAATTAGGTTCTAATCATTTTGGACTACTTATTCGTGTCACTTTACATTCGGATAAATTTCAAGTTCAGAAACTTTTTAGATACTCATTTTTTTTATGATCAAACCGGGTCTTGCTTTCGGTTCAAAGTTGTCGTGTTTAGACAATAGACTTTAGATAGTTAATTCAGACGACATATTAAAAATATATTCTTGTATCAATGAAATGCAGCAGCACCAGTGGTCTAGTTGTAGAATAGTGCCCTGCAATGGTACAGACACTGTTCCTGTAGTTTGCTGCCAAAAACTTTCTAAGAAGAATTGCAATGAGAATTAAAAGGATTGTTTTTATTTTTACTATTAAATCATCGAGGTTTAAGATGAATACAACATGGTGAATGGGTGTAAATCATTTTGACTTTACCTTTGTAAATGTATTTCTTTATTTTACATTTGTTGTCTTTTAAAGGTTTGATGTTGAAGCGTGCTTAACGAAGTCCTCGTAGGCTTCCAAAACCAGATCACGATCTTCCCATTCATCACGGTACGTCTCTGGTAGAAGACGCTTATTTGCAGAAGCCGCAGTGTACATTGGCTCTCTCCATTTTTCAACACCTTGGCAACCACACTGTGCAGCAAGCCAGTTGTACTCAAACTGAAACAATGTATGGAAAATAAGGCTAATCATATTGATGGTATGGATGATGAACTCCAAGTGACAAATGAGAACTATCTCAGCTCCTAATACAAGACCAGAAATAGCACAACAGATTTACTGCACGAAACAAGGTCCCTAACGAGATAAATGTTACCTGAGAATCACCAATGCAATGAGTATACCGCTTTGGTATGCCAGCAGCCTCAAGTGTCGAGTAATATGAGTTAATATCTTCCATCATCTCTTTCTGCTATGGAAGTGCAATTCAACCGGACAAAACACCAGCAACCCATTTGCTTTGCAACTCAAACAAGGGAAACGGAACAATCTGGTAAATTAATGAGAAACAAAATAATTATTTTCTGCTATGAAGAAGTATAATGGAAATCAGATAATAAAAGAATAGAAACACACCTTCCATGGTATCCCAATAAATGAAAGGTGCAGGGCCAATGCTGGGGGAAAGACATGCTTATACAGTGGTCCGAGACGATTGTCGTCAACAGTCACAATGCTTTTTGTGTCTAGGAAAGGGAAGTGGTACTTGTACCTTTTAAAAGGAGCAAACAAAGTTCAGAATGCATTTTTTACATCAACACAGTATTTGCTGCATTTGTTAATCACGTAGTTGACTGCAAGAGAAGCCACTCCCAAACCAAAAGACGGACAAAATCAAATAAATATTAATAGTTACCCAGTGCAGTGCATAATGACATCAGCAAGCACCACTTTCCCATTACGGAAAACCACTGCACCATCGTCATGGGCATTATCTATCTGCACCATCGCCAAATATTAGTATTTCAAATCCATCCGTCTTTCATCAAATATACACACTGATAATCTCATGACAGCCATGCCATACCATAGAATGAAGCCACAAATTATCATATCCAAGCTGTTTTGTATATGTTTCATCTGCCACTGATCTAGATGCAACATGTACTTCTTTGGCAACTGCAGCTAAGTCCCTACATATTTCAACAGCACTCGAAGAACTCCCTATTATAATTACAACCTGTCAAAGACAAAGATCGGAGTTCATCAAGAGAAGTAGTCCCTCAGTGGAGTCAGATAGGGTCACTCCCCAAATTGATAGGGAGAAGTATGACTGAAAAAGTTTCTGCTAATATTGCAAATCCTAGGAGTTAATAATAATACGCAGGCAACATATAGCAATGGATTATATCTAAAAACTTAGTGATATTCAAGAAATCCTACAATACAATCAACAATGCACTACAACTACAATTTAAGGCAAACAAAAGTAAAAATCTGATACATACTTGATCTCTAAAGGACTCGGGAGTGCGATAATTGTGGCTATGCACTTGCTTTCCTGGCCATGAATTGATGCCTGAAAGAAATAAGAAACATATAAACATCTATTCTTGCACAAACGTGAACCATGAAACCATTTTGAAATCAATCAATGAAAATGGTTAAAGGACATCTGTATAATACTTCAACACCATATCATTACATCTGAATGAATGGTGGAACTAATATTGATATAATCATCTTCTAATTGAATTCAAATGTTTAATTAACTATCCTTCAAATAAATCTAAACTTCATAAGTTTAACAAAGTTAAATTGATGATTTGCATAAATAAAAACGAGCAGCTCTAAGTGTCGTTGATACCAAATTCCAATGACTTGCATCTTAATCCTAACAATAACCCATCCATTCACCATCCAAAGCGCATTTCCCTTTAAGAAAAGATTCCTTCTTTTTTCAAGTTTTAACCCCAAAAATATATGAAAATAACAAGCACAAAACTTTACCTGGAATTTGGGCAATACGCGGCTCAGTGTAATGTCCATTACAGACTACGACAGCATCGTAAATCTCATTATCAAATTCAACTTTACTTTCATCGTTATAATTATAATTATCTTCATTTTCATTCTCCTTACTGAAACAACTCCTCTTCTTGGACTGGACATTCCATTTCCCGCTCTCCAAAATTCGGATTTTAACCACTTCCGTCTCGTACCTCACCATTTCCTCAACTGCAAACTCTCTTGCAAAATCCTTCAGATACATCAACACTTCCCTATGACCCGGGTACCTCCTTGGATCCCTACTCTCACCGGGTCGGGTCACGAAGAGAAAGTCCATGTACCCCATAACCTCCCTGGGAAGATTAGTCCGGAGAGAGCTGTAGAGGCTAGAGTGAACGATGGGTCGTTTTGGGTCGAGTCCCAAAGGGTCGGGGTCCACGACACATAATTTATAGCCTCTGTTTCTTTTTCTTTCTTTTTTTTTATTGATATCGACTTTGTTACGCAACGTTCAATACAAGTCAAAGAATCACATATTTTCAAATGGATTATTGTTGTTTCAAAAAACATATATTGTGGATATAATATATATGAAAATTTTAGAAAAGATAGCGCACATTGCTATACATCATTAATGTTATACACTATTAATTTTTTAATGATTTTAAATAATTATTAAAAATCTTAAAAGTTGGACATGCAATTAATCATATTTTAAAATAAAATTAGAATAAATAATTTCATGAATCATTCTCACCACCTATTCATGGTCCTACTAATTAAATAAAACCACATCGTCTTTATTTTTCGCATAATATTTTCTATAAGACTTAAATGAAAAATAGGTGCCCAAAGTATACATTTTTGAACTTTAGGTGCCTAAAGTATTTTTTTATAAAAATAGGTGCCTAAAGTTTTAAAAGTTATAATTTTAGGTGTCTAAAGTATTTTTTTGTAAAAATAGGTGCCTAAAATTTCAAAAGTTAAAATTTTAGGTACCCCAAATTGCCACGTGTCAAAGCATTGATTGGTTAAATTTTTTTTAACACCCATTAACGGTCAGACACCTAAAATTATAACTTTTGAAACTTTTGGCACCTATTTTTACAAAAAAAATACTTTAGACACTTAAAGTTAAAAAAAACATACTTTGGGCACCTATTTTTGATTTAAGCCTTCCTATAAATTAAAATTTACAAATCAGCATCTTCTTCCTCCTACTTCATATATTAGGACTTTATTTTATTTTTAATTTTAATATACTCATGAATAAAACCGTTAAAATAAAAAAAAATACCTAAAAAATTTAACCCACGAATTAAAAGAGACGAAAATAAAATAATTTAAACCTTTGACCCTTAATCTTAAAAAGTTAGTCTTTATATCAGTAAAAACATCTACAATTAATAAAAAATAAATCTCAAAAATTAATTAGGATACAATGTGAAAATTTTAAAATTAATTAGGGATTTCTGCATCCAACATTCATATAAAACAAAGGCTTAAATGAAAAATAAGTGTTCAAATTATACCATTTTTGAATTTTAGGTGTCTAAATATTTTTTTTTAAAAATATGTGCCTAAAGTATCAACCGTTATAATTTTAAGTGCCGACCGTTAGTAGTTGTTTAATCCCCAATCAGAATGAGACACGTGATAGGAATATTAATTTTTATTTTTTAAAAAAATTAAAAAATAACATTTTAACCTAAATCTAATATTATCCGAAAGTAAAACTTACCCGTTAACTTATACCGTAACCCTCTCCATCTTTTCTCTCGCTCTTCTCCTTCTCACTCTCGATGAACAAAGGTTTGTTCTGATGAAATTTTTTTGACTTGTTCTTGTTAGATTAAGGTTTAAACGGTTCCGATCTTCACTATCTTTCGCCAGATTACCAGATGTATCTGGCATCAATATCCCACAAATAATTTGCAGCATTTATGCTCGAGCTGTATACATAAGTTCTTGCCGAGTAGATATTTTTGTTACAATGAATTCACTCTACAACCATCTAATTTTCACACGTAGACCTTTCGTATCTGCCTGAGAAGGGATTTTTCTGAGGTACTGATTGCAAAAAGCTAATACATTATATGTATTTGCTCCAACCAACGTATTCCCATTTATTGGGACACTAAGATGTATAGCTACATCTTTCAGAACTATCTTACATTCGTCGAATGGAAAATGAAAAGTGTGTCTCTGGTCTCCTCTGTTCAATCAATCAACCCCGAGACAATATTAAATCCACGAAGAAGTAAAGCATTATAAAATCTGGCGATCTTTAAGTAATAAACTATGAGGTCGATAGGTTCCTTGATCTTCGTTCCTTGATGGCGGAAGGTATGCTCATGACTCTATAATTAATTTATTATAATAAATTATTTCGTGTTACACATGATATAATAAATTTCATATTACTTACATTTTCCTCACAAATATGAGAGGAAATGTGCTCATGGTCATGGTACAACAAAGCTTCTCCAGATGTTGTTTTCAAATAAATCTATAAAACAATTATTTTGAATATATTTATAAAAATTTGACGATTATATATTAAATCTATTTTGAATATAATTATAATTTTTTGAATCTAAACAACATTAACTATTAAAAAATTAACTAACTAAAATTAAATAAATACAAAAAACTTACATGGTAGATGAAAACCGAGAAAATATGCTCTAAATCCTTCAACAAAAAATAATTAAACATATATATTAATAATAATTTATAAATAAACAATTTACAATACAAACAAGTTAAATTTCCATACCCGATGTGAAAAAAATTAGAATATTTCGCCAAACAACTGTTCAATCACACACAAAAATTCTACAAAGCCTCTCGTATTTAAAAAATAAATTAATTTAGAAAAAAAAATTACTTACTTCTGAAAAACCGAGAAGATCTACAACCAAATATTCTTCAAAATTTTTCACCTCTTCAAATATATCTTCAAAAAATATCACTAAAATTTTCACCTCAAACTCTCTCAATATTTTTTTCTCAAACCCTATACACTCTTCTTCTTTATATCCCCATATATATAGACTTCACTATTGTAAATATATATATATATTATCATTCATGTGCCTGTTGCTATATCTGCCCACTGACGAGGACAACACCATGTTGAGGTGGCGTCCTACTCCGCAGAATTTCTTACAGCGCCAACTGCAACTGGCGTCGTCACGAGAAAGCTGAGCCATCCAGGATTCCATCACCTGCCAGCTGCTCCATGCAACATTAATCAGCTGCACCAGCTGAGCCAAAATAATATTCACGGGTATGACGCCGTGTGCATGTGGCGTATTTCCACATGCCTAAAAAAATTAAAAAAATGCAAAACGCCATGTGGAAGTGGCGTCCTCCCCTTGGCACAGTAAAATTTTCTATATATTTCCAAATATCCTCACACTCACATTTTCCAAATATTTTTCCCCATTTAGATTATCCCCAAAATTTGCCCCCGTTGGTATGTGTACCCATTCTTTATGTCGTGACAAACTATTATAAAACTAATGTAATGATAAGCTTTTTTTCTCTATTTTAAATAGTATTTGTTCATATTTTTTCTAAATTTTTTTACTATTATTTTGAATAGTGTTCAAACTAGGCTTAAGCTTTTTTAGATCCAGTTTAGATGTGTGCTCATTATTTATGTCATAACAAACTATTTTAAAACAAATGTAATGATTAGTTTTTTTCTCTATTTTAAATAATATATGTTCATATTTTTTCTTAACTCTTTGACCACTATTCCGTTTGACTGGATTACCCTCTCCTCTCAGCCTTCTCATCCACAAATTATTTATGAACAAAGCATGGCTTCTTATTAATTTAAGCTAGACTCTATTTTCTTATGTCTATTTTATAGATGATATTCAGAGTTTTTTATTTTTACTTCCAACAATATCGCTTAGGCCAGTAAAGGAACCGAACAAACACGAACAACTAAATGAAAATAATTTCTTGTTTGTGTCCGTTCGTTAAAGAATGTAGCTTGTTCGTATTTGTTCACATTCGTTCGTTAAAATGATAAACGAACGTAAACGAACATATGTGAATGAATTTAAAGTTTTTTTAAATATAATACTTTTGTTATGAAAATAATAAATATAAATGGACATATGTGAATAAATTTAAATGAACATAAACAAACGGATTACTGAACGTTCACAAACGTAAATAAATGAATGAGCTCTTTGTTCGCATTCGTTCATTTAACTAAACGAACTTTGTTCATGTTTGTTCGTTTAATAAATAAACGAACATAAACTAACTTCCCGTTAAACAATTCACGTACGGTTCGCTGAACGTTCAGTTCGTTGACAACCCTAATATCGTTCCTAAAATTCGAACTTGAATTTCTCATTAAAAATGTAATGCAGCCCACCATTGGACCTAACATTTATTGATTCTAAACTAAACTTTATACATGTGCATGTTATCAAATATTATTTGCCACATGAAGGGTTTGGATTCAAGAAGTATTTTTGTTTTAGTATTACTTACTCCAAAACCTTTGCCTGACAAGGCAAATATGATTTCATTTAATAATTGGCATAATGTCAACAAATGCCCATGACATTTAACTAGATAGTTATTTTGGTCTCTATTATTTTTGAAGCATTTTAACTCCAACGTTTTATTTTGGATCAAAATGTCACCTTTGTGGATGAAAACTATTAGTTAACTAACAATAAACAACTTGAATAACTTGACAGAATGACACATTAGCAGAAAAAATAATTTTATATTTTATATAATTTTATAAATGATTTTTTGTTTGATGTGTCATTCTGTCTTGTTAACACTTTTGTTTATATGACACTGCTATGTCAGCGTGTACTGTCATATAGATTTGTCACGTCATTTTAAGTCATTTACCGTTAGTTAACTAACAATTTTTCATCCTTGCAGGGGCCATTTTGGACTAAAACGAAACATTGAGAGTTAAATTGCTTTAAAAAAATATGGGCCAAAGTGACTATCCAGTCATATATTAGGGACATTTTTTTGGGCATTATTCCTTAATAATTTGTTAATGTTATTACTTATTTGGTAAATTGGGATTTAAGGAGTTCCACATGATTTATTGTCTCTCAAAATGATCATAGCATAATTTGCAAATGAGATACGCATGCTATTAATTCCAGTTGATCTAGAGAGATAAGACGTAGGTCACTTAAATAGGGTTAGAGGTTGAATCTTGATGTTGTGAATGAAGTAAATTGAGTTAGGAGGGTCAGCCATATGATAGGTCTTTATAATATCTGATCTGAATTAATCGGCCAATAAATTGAATATCAATGGTTATGAAAAAAAAGACACATGTTGGAAAGGTGCGTTTGATCTTATATTTCAGTTGCCTCATTGCTATGGCCTAATGTAGTGCATCTTTTGCATACGTTGGATGACCATAATTTCAGCAATATAGTGGAAGTTAACGTCTCCTTTTGTATGGTTTGAAACAATTATTTGAAGTTAAATTTCTTCATTTAATGATGCCATGAAAGATGCCAATTTCAAGTTATTTTATCTTTGTATTTAGTTTGGTCCCTCTTTTTTGAATCATGCAAACAACTATCATAAATATAGCCATGGGCCTGAGGAGCTTGGTAAAAATGTTCTATTGAAGGAATTTGGTGTCATTGCTTTGCAAAGAATCACTTATATGTTTGGGCTATCATTGGACCTATGCTAATGTAGATGATAGTCAATTTAAGGGAACATTGTAAAGGTTCTATCTGAAGTTCAATTAGGCCTAATACTCCAATTCATCAGCTTCAGATCAAGCAGTAGGCTTTGTTCTTGATCAAGCAGTAGCCTTCAGATCAACTAGGTCTTTTGCGTTCATGAGTGACAAAGTGATGGACATTGCTCCAAGTTTTTGCCTACATATGGTCCAACTTTATGGCATTTTCAATCAGCACAATGCTAAAAAATGTCTTTAATGTTGGACTGAATAGTTATTTTGGTCTCTATTCTTTTTTGAAGTAATTTAACTCTCAACGTTTCATTTTTGGTCAAAATAGCCCATATGTAGACGCAAATTGTTAGTCAACTAACAGTGAATGTCTTGAAATGACGTGACAAACCTATATGGCAATGCACGCTGACATGGAAGTGTCATATAGACAAAGGTGTTGACTTGAAAGATTGTCACGCCAGTCAAAAAATAATTTTATAAACTTATATAAAATATAATTTTATTTTTATGCTAACGTGTCATTCTGTAAAGTCATATCAAGTTGTTTACCGTTAGTTTACTAACAATTTTCGTCTGTAGAGGGTTCATTTTAACCCAAAATAAGATGTTGGGGGTTAAATTGATTTAAAGGACAGAATATGGGCCAAAGTAAAAATTCAGTCGCATGTTAGGTGCATTTTTTTGACTTTATGCCTTTTCAATATGTATGGATTACCTTTCTAATGGTAATTCTGCTTACAAATAAGGGTTACTAATGCCAAATGGAGACAGTCTCCTTAGAGTTCTTACCCTCTTGTTCCAATCATAGGATGGTTTGTGGTTGAACAACCCAAAGACTTTTGGGCTTAAATATTTGACTTTACTAGTTCTATGCATTTCATTTGCTTTTTATGGCACTGTTGTGAAGGCAACGCAGCAATTATTAGGGCATGCATGTATGATTGATTAGCCAAAAAGGAAAGAGCAAAAGTAAAAAAGGGGAAGATAAAAAAAAGGATTTGGTCAATCAAAGAAAAGCGTTTGCTGCACTGTTGTTTGTTCATGCTCTCATTGATTTCCCACTGCCTTTTTATCCATTACCATATCTTGTTTGATGCTTACATTTGTAAAGTGGGGATATTAAATCAATCATTCACCTAAGATTTGCATTGCTTGTGAATAAGCTGAGCATATCCTAAAGGGTGGTGTACTGTTTGTTGACTGGCTGACTGATTGTAACATCATACACTTTGTGGGCTGTTGCTGACTTTCGCCATGCAAAGTTGTGAATTGCATCATTGGTGTTGTGTCTGTAGATGAATTTATACAACATGCCTTGATAGAAACAGCTCTATTTCTTTGATTTATGGAGCTCCGTGTGGGACAGATGGATGATTGATTGCGGGCAAGACAGGGCAGGGCAGGGCAGGCTCAAAGTAAAACAACATTGGATAGGTGAAGCCTTAAAGTGGCTCTTGTCATTATTGTTTCCATCTTCTTAATATGCTTTTCACTATGCAATCACATTGCTAAATACTTTAATCGATCAAATGATCAAAACTGCTCATTACATTTTATATGGGTTTAAATTTTAATATTTGTATTGAGAATTTAAATATTGTTTTATTGTAACAAAAATTTGGCAATCACATTGCTCTTTTATGCTTCTACCCTTAAGGAACGTTTGGTTCGCGAAATATACCATTACTTATAGGAATAAGACTCCTGAAATATAACATTACCAGACACATTGCTGAGAATGTTATATTATCTTATTTAGTTTGTTTGGTAGGAATATAAGATGTCAGTGTTTGGTTAAGGGAATATAAAATTATCAGGATGCATATTTTACCAAATTGTCGTCATGATATATTTTCTTTGTAACAAGTTAAAATTTTCATATTAAATTGAGCAAGTAACAACACATTTATCCTAGTGTAAGTTCTACTTAACTATATCTAACTATAACACATTTTTTATGTTAGTCTCAAATGCTTGATCTAGACCCCGCAACGAATACTAACAATTTAACCCGATCAATTTAAATCCAAACTTGATAAAATTTGAATAATCATAAAATGTCTATAATCCAATTGATCTACAAAGAATTGAAGTAAAATAAAATCATATTAGTAATTCAATATTGAATTATAAATTTTTAGAATAATTCAAATATAAAATCATTATATTTTGGCGTATTCAAATATTTGAAGTGGCTAAGAGGACAAAGCAAATATTTTATTTTAAATAGGTCATACTATTTTTATTAATTTTAGGGTTAAAATTCAATTTTACTTATTCTTATATTTCTAATGTAGGAAGAGACATTAGCTTTTAAAATAATTTTGATAAAATAAAAATATATTCATATAATTTCGATAAAAAAATAAAACATTGTTAAAATAATAGGCATATTCAAATTTTTCGTTGCCCTCCCGGTTCTCTAGGATTTTGTCATGATTAATTCGGACAGAACCACGCCGTACACCTGGTTTTGGTGGGTAAGTCTCCCAGCACGAATTTTCTACGTACACAAGACCTCGAACTTGAGAATTACTTAAGCAATACTAAACTGCTTACCACTTAAACAAACCTCGTTGGTCGGCAGATTCAGACTTTAATTTTTGAGACTTGAGCTTGATCTGACACGTTTTCTATGTTTGTAAAATATTATACTATAGTATTTTTATATATTACAATTTATAGCACATAAAAGAATAAATATATTAAGTTGATCATGTTTAAGAGTAAAAAATAAATATAATAAAAGAAATATATATAAAAACAATATTAAATTAAAACTAACATAAATATTTTCAAATTTGTAGAAATAATATGAGCAAGTTGAAAAACAAGCTTGAGTGAATCATTTACGAATATGAATTGATTAATTTAGACAATATTTAAGTTTCATATTTTGAGTCGAGCCGAATTTATATAAATTGCCATACATAAGCTAACCCAATCTCTTAACACCTCTACTATTATTATGAAGAAACCTAGAGGCCAAGCCCTTTGGCTATCTCTAGAGATGTCAATTTAGGTATTTACCGATATTCGATCAGTTTTTATGAATTTGGACAAGCATATTCAAATAACTTACGGATTCGAATATTAAAATTACTATTCACCAAGTATTTAGACATATATGAATAGATACCTTCAAATATTCATTATTTGAATCCACGTTACTTTTGTATATACAAATTGAAGATTCATATATCTAGATCCATCCTCATATTACAAAATGGAGGATATCTTTGCTTCTAAGGGGATTCAAACCTTGATCATCCAACTTTTAGCATATTTAGATTTGTATTCTTATATTAGATATATGATTTAAAACTTTAAATTCAATTTTTTGTGGATTCATATATCTAACAAATCACAATATTTAACTTAGATTCAGATTCAAATAGTAATACTCAGATAAGTTGCATATAAAAGAATTTATTCAAATTTTTAACTAGATTTGCAAATTCATATTCTGATATAAAAAAGTATGAATATCTATAATTCATTATATTTTTAGCTACCCATGTATCTGAACACAAAATAATAGAAACTTGAAATGATCCAAACCCAAAACGATTCAAACTCAATAAAAATATAGCCTAAAATAAGCTTGAACTAAAATAATCTAAAATTTTAGAATTTGATTCAGTCATCCAAACGTGACCAAAGCGAACAACACCTGCACAAGTGACAGGTCTAGCTCAAACCCACATCCTTGAGAGGGACCACCATGGAAATTAAGCTGGTCGAATTCATGGACTGTGTTGTTACAACGTCGGCTTTTCGACTTGAACTGACGGCCGGTCTGAAGATGTGTGGTCGACTGGAGATTGGAGGTTGCTGACCTGTTGAATATGAATATGATAGTCTGCCTTTTTCTTCGCTTTAAAACTATCCTTGTTATTGCGGTTTGTCCGGTTGCGGGACATCTGCATATGTGCTTTTTACTTCCTTTATTCACTTAGCTTTCAATGATCTGAGTTTGATCCCTTAAAAGCCGTCTTTCGTGGAAAACAAGACTTGAAGCTTTTTTAGGTCAAGCACCACAATCTCAATCATTTATATACCCTATCATGTATAAAAAAAAAAAAAACCAAAACAAAACAAACAGTAAAAAGAAAAAAGAAAGTGACCCAGAGTCAAAGTTCGAATTCGAAAGGATCGAAATCCAGAATGAGTAGAAGAAGATTAAACTTGGTACGTTTTCATCAAATTTCTACCCAATACTATCATGGTAAATGTTGAATAGAAAAAAAAATCCCCTTGAAAGACATGCACGTCCTCCACAGATGTTTAAGGAAGTGGTCTCGACTCCATCACTTGATGTTGCTTCTGCTCCATTCTCAGAGCTCCTGACAAAAGCGACCAACACTCGAGCCCTTACCACTGTGACCCAACTTATGAGCTAACGAGCTTAATCCTCGTATCATTCCCTCAAATATTATTGTGTGATTATATGATACTATTTATTCTTTACTTTAATCTTTTTGTGACAACGCACACACACCTTGCAAATTACGTTGTTTGAACCCGAGTCACCTTTAGGAACAACGACATCCTTTATAACCAGGACCACTCAATGAGTTTATAATTTAAGATTTTAAATGATAAGGAATTTCGAATCTTAAATTTTATAAAAAAATCACATCAGCTGACAAATGAAATCTGTTTACGATGGTGGTAATGATATGCGAAATAAATCATGAGAAATTAAAATATATAGATTGATTTTTTTAGTTGAATATGAGAAATCTAAACCTTTTATTTTTTTAAATACTTGTACGTTTTGCGGTTCATATTTAAAATTTATGTTTTTTTCTGTAACAATGTCATCTCCCATATTTAAAATTAGTTTCTTTAATTAGGAATATAATGTACTTTATCACTGCACCAATCGTAGACAAAGTATACATATTTAGTCTTATATATAGATAGGAAAATTGCTCCATACATTGTTAGTTAAAAAACTGCGCAAGCATAGTTGGATGGATGACATGTGATATTTAGGCTTTAAAAATTAGTAGTTAGAATTTAGAGTTTAAAACCTATGACAATATTAGTAGAATTAAAATACTAAACACATATATATTCGAGTATGATTTTTTAAAAAGATATTAAATATATTCCGGTAGCTGCTAATTAGGGTAACACAAACTATATACTTTCTCTAGCAGCTTGTAAGTCCGGGTCTAGAAAAGTTAATGCAACACGTGTGATGGCATAACTTGTTATTGTAATTTGAACCCAATATTTATCTTGGTTTCAGCCTTGGCATTTGCTACATTACCATTAAAAAGAAACAGAGTTTTGGACGCAGTGTGATGAGTGAGGAGATTTGGGTAATCTGTGTTTGCACCTTTTCTCGAGGACTAGGACCACTGAGCCGAATTGGATTTGGAAGATCTAACCTGTGTGTTGGATTTTACTCAATCCTTCATCATCACCATCACTGCCACCTTTGGGAGAAAAAAATAAACATTGACAAACCAGTTTGCAGAGATTAAAGGCACTGAACTGCATCATCTGGAAACCCCACCACTCATCATGAACTTAGCAGTTTGCACTATCTTTTTATTCACAACAATTCAACCATACCCTTTTTCTTTTTTCTCCCCCCAATTTGATCTACCAAAGTTACTGTCTGTCTCTGTTTCAACTTTTCTAGACCCATCTGGTTCAAACTTAAAAATTTAATCTAGCGGATAAGGCGCTAGGTCCTCTAAGCAAGGCCAGATGTTGAAAACTTGGTGTTGTGAACGAAAAAAACTGAGTTGGGAGAGTTGCTATAGATTCGGCCTCTATAAAGCCCGATTCGAACTAGTAAGCCAATGAGTCAGATATCGATGGTTAAACAAAAAAAAACGATTTGATTCTAAATCTGATCCAATTAATTATAAAGATTCAGTAACTCAAAACTATTACAAAATAGTAATAGGTATCTTGGGAGAGAAGTAATTAACCAAAAGAAGAAAAGGCATTCTAAAGTAAAAGGCATAATGCCAAAAACTGTCGCGAACGTTTGACTGAATAGTCGTTTTAGCTCTTATTTTTTTTAACCAATTTAACCCCTAACATTTTATTTTTGGGTCAAAATGACCCCTATACGAATGAAAACTATAAGTCAACTAACCATAAACAGCTTAAAATTACTTTACAGAATGATACGTTAGTAGAAAAAAATAATTTTATATTTTATATAATTTTATGATAGATGTGACATTCTTTTAAGTCAACACCTTTGTCTATATAACATTGTCATGTCGGCGTGCACTGTCATGTAAGTTTGTCATGTCATTTCAAGCCATTTACATTAATTAACTAACAGTTTTCTTCTGCAGAAGGATTATTTTGACCTAAAATAAAATTTTGGGGGTTAAATTGGTTAAAAAATATGGACCAAAATGACTATTCTATCAAACGTTAAAGACATATTTTGACATTATACCAAAGTAAAATCAAACACCTTGCATACATGTTTGATTTGGATACTGTTGTTGGATTTACTACAAAGCTAAGCTTTCATCGGGAACCATGTTGAACAGTTGCTTCACGGTGATGGAATTCTTTTTTGGGTTTTCAATACGCCTTCTTCTTTTAAGCACATGCAATGTCTTTTGAGCACAGGCCTAATCTGATCATCATATCTCTAAATTGCAATTTTGGTTTTCTACTTATATTTGATTATATACAGTTTGTGTATGAATTCAATAAAAAGGATAAAGCTTTATTTTGTTTACGAGTTAGGTTATTTTTTCACTTTAGTTATTTTGGCATAATGTCAAAAATTGCCTTAGCGTTTGATTGAATAGTTATTTTGGCCTATATTTTTTTGAAGCGATTTAACCCTCAACGTTTTATTTTGAGTAAAATGACCCATATGCGGATGAAAACTGTTAGTCAACTGATGGTAAACAACTTAAAATGACTTGACAGAATGACACGTTTGTCTATATGTCATTGTTATGTCAGTGTGCACGGTCATGTAGGTTTGTCACGTAATTTCAAGTCATTTACCGTTAGTTCGCTAATAGTTTTCATCCGCAGAGGAGCCATTTTGACTCAAAATGAAACTTGAGGGTTAAGTTGCTTAAAAAAAGAATAGGGGCCCAAAGTGACTATTCGGTCAAACGTTAAATTAAATACTTATAAAGGAAAAATAAGAGTCGTCAAATGATTAAGTTAAATACTTGTAAAGGAAAAATAAAGGCTTAAGGATGTTTGAAGCACTTTAACTTAAAAAAAATCAATTAAGCCTCTAGACTCTTTTACACCCAATTAAGCCTTTGAACCAATAAATTTAATCAATTAAGCCCTTTGACTAATTTTGACCATCAATTTTTCACGATTTTTCCCTTGAGATATTACTGTCACGTGACAGACTATAATTCTGTCATGTGACATTTATAGATTTTTTTAGGAAACTATTTTTATAAGTTTTATAAGTTTTTTTAGAACTTTTAGATCTTTTAAAGATTTTTTTAAAATAAAATAAAAAATTCTGGATATCAAGTGAAAATACTGCAACACGGTATGTTGCACCAACTGGTCCAAAAAACTGTTAGATTTAGCGGTCAACATTGGTCAAAGGGGTGAATTGATGAAATTTTTTATTATAAAGGCTTAATTAGGCGCAAGAAGAGTTCAAGGTCTTAATTTTTTTAACGTTCAAGGGCTTATGATACCCTTAAGCCAAAAATAAATAATTGATTATGTACTAGTGGTAAAACATACGAGAAAAGTAAAATATTGTTGTACTTCATGAGTTTCAGTCCTATAAGATTCATTTTTTATTTATAAGAAAAGTAGAATGTTGTTAACTGTTAAAAAGTACTAAATTTTATACCCTTATTACTTAGATTATTGTTTAGACTTAAGCCCATTTAGTTGCATTTGTAGTATTTCATGCATAAATTCGCAGTCCTTCTGTTTATTGGGCTTGACCTTGCATTTAGCTATTTTGTGGAGAAATCAATGTTGTTTTGCTTTTTTTGCAAGGACAAATTGCCTAGCCATTGCTGAGCAGTTGCCAGGTCAAGTTGAGGATAAATGCATAATTTTCAAGAATTATCCATTATCCTTATCACATGGGATAAAGCTCAAATTGAAATTAAAAGCTGCTGGAGATAAAGATAAAGAGATTATCCCCTATAATTCAAAATTCAAATAGAGATTTTTACCTCTATATAAACGCGTCACATCTTTATCATCAACAACACAAAGAGAGAGATGAGGATCAAAGCACAAGTGAGATTAAATCAAGAGGGGGATCAGATCTTGGAAGAGCTCGTCTTCTTCAGTTTTATTTCTTTTATTTTATCTTTTGAAATACTCGATATTTGGGTTTTTATCATTTTTTGATTTTTTTCAATCCAGCCGTGAACTAAATTAATTAGCTTGGGTTATTGGGTTATGGTGTTGTGAACGAATGATCTTATTTTGGTTTTTAATTCAATAAATTGATGTTTATCTATTTATTGATTCGTTATTTAATTCCAAGTGAACTCGGGAGAGGGACTTGGATGAATCTATTTATCTAGGCTTGGGAGAGTTAGATTCACGAAATTATTAGATGTGATTTCCATTTAAACAATGGTTGGTGGAAGCTAATTCACCTTAGGGATAAGGAGTGATTTCAGCGAATAACAAGAGTTTATTGATCGACGATGTCCACCCAAGGTTAATGCAGAGATGTATTACCGAGGCTTGCACAATCATCAGTTCTTTGGTTAGGGATAATTCGAAGGCATTGAAGAACACTCTGTCGAACATCGAAGGGTAATTAATTGCCACGAAAATTCACCTGGCAACTACATCATTACACTCAATAACCCAGCCTACTCTCTCAAATAGGTTTTCTCTTTCATTTATTTAAATTTCCTTAGACTTAGTTTATTTTACTTGTTATTTGTCACCATCTATCACCATCAATTTATTTTCTTTTCAATGCGAGAAGCTAAAAGTCAAAGTTTCACCAATTCCCGTGGAGATAATCTTAATCTATACTATTCTTGCGACGTGTATACTTGTACTGCTTGCGTTGCACTAAAATTACGCAACAAGTTTTTGGTGCCGTTGTCGGGGATTGGCAATAACGACTTTATTTTTAATTTCTTGCACATTTTTCTTTTTATTTATTTTCTTATTTGTTTCAAGGGGTTAACATTTTTGGTTTTGCGTCTATGTATGACTAGAGCGAGATCAACACCACAAGACTACCCACTTGAATATAAGATTGAACGAGTTTTTCATAAAAGAATAAGAGAGCTAAGAGCAGCTATGTCAGATCCACCTGTTGATCCAGTCGGCAATCAGAATGCCACGGTAGGAAACAGTGCAGCTCTAGTGGAGCAACATGTTCTTGTACGGAATAGACCCATCCGAGATCATCTACTTCTAGATATTGATGATCTCAATCCAGAAATTGTCACTCCTAAGATTCAAGCCGTGCACTTTGAACTGAAGCTGGTTATTTTTAGGATTCTCAATTTAATTGGCCAACTCAGTGATTCAAAACACGAAGATGCCAGGCAACATCTAAGATGTTTCTTAGAAGTTTGCGATTCTTTCAGACAATAGGGAGTCCATGAAGATGTCATGAGGCTCAAATTATTTCCCTATTCACTGAGGGATAAGGCGAGAGCATGGCTGAACAATATACAATCTGAATATTTAGAATCTTGGACAGGTTTATACTAGAGTTTCCTTGTCAAATTTATTTTACAAATATGACTGATAAATTTCGTAATGACATTGCTTCTTTTCATCAAACAAATGACGAATCCATGTACGAGGCTTGGGATTGGTATAAGGAGCTTCTACATAAATGTCGCATGCATGGATTCAAAGATTGGACACAAGTAGTGATGTTTTACAATGGAGTCAACGCACCAACAAAGATGATGCTAGATGCCTCGGCAAATAGTAAACTCCTAGAAAATTACCTGAGAAAGCCTTAGAGATTTTGGACAGACTTGCCAATAATGATTACTGGTTCCCAGCCACCAGAAAATGACTGACAAGATGAATTGTCATGGCAATTGAGCTTGATTCATCAGATGCTATTTCAGCACAACTGGCTGCATTAAGCAACATGGTTAAAAATTTGCAGCGACCTAGTAACACACGGGAGGTTAAGGTAGTGGATTCATTTTGTGATTCTTATAATGATAACCATGATTCTTCTAAATTTTCGCAGAATCTAGAGTCTAGTTTTTACGTTGAAAATTACAACCGGAACAATAATCCATATTCTAACACATACAATATATCATGACGGAAGCACCCCAATTTTTCATGGAGTAACCAGAACAACTCAAACAATCAGACCCCTTAGAACAAAAAAACATCAAGATTCCGATAGAACATGTCACGATAATAGTTACCACAGCAGCAATCATCACCAACTAGTTCTTTGGAAACCACTTTAAATTATTTTATACTTAGGACCAGATCTTATATGGCTAAGACTAGTAATTTCATGAAAAAGATTGACTCTTTTATAAATAGGACTAAGATGACGATGCAGAGCCAAAGAGCAATGTTGAAATCATTGGAGACGCAGGTTGGGAAATTTGGCCAGATCTTAAGCTCGAGGCCACAAGGAAGTTTTCCCAGTAACACTGAAGTTGTACGAAAAATGGGCCATAAACAGTGTAAAGTGATTACCCACCAAAGTGGATTGAAGACGAGCAATGATCCTATCAAACTTGAGGATAGTAGTCAGCCAGCAAAGTAGACCTTTGTTGTGAAAGACGTACCTAGTGATAAATCTATGATAATTGTAAATGATGAACTTCAAATATTGCCACGGTAATGCCACATACTGCGGCAAGTCCATCAAACACTGCCAAGCCAAATAAGACGAGTAAAGGCAAAGAGATCAGGTTGCCACCGCCATTCCCACAGAGGCTAAGGAAGCAGAAGCACGAGTACCAGTTTAAGAAGTTCTTTAACATCATTAAGTAAGTTCATATCAACTTGCCATTGGTTGAGACAATCGAGCATATACCTAATTATGCTAAGTTTCTTAAAGAGTTTATCTCTAAGCAAGAAAGGCTGAGCGAGTTTGAGATAGTTACCTTGATAGAAGGGTGTATGGCAATGTTGCATAACCAATTTTCGCCTAAATTGAAGGATCCCGATAGTTTCATGATACCATGTGCCATCGAAAATCATTATGTCAAGAAAGCACTGTGCGACCTTGGAGCGAGCATAAATCTTATGCCAAAATCTGTTTTCCAACGATTAGGCATAGGAAATGTGAGACCTACCACAGTCATGCTACAACTTGCAGACAGATCTTACGTTCATCCTAAGGGAAAAATTAAAGATATTTTGGTAAGAGTGGATAAATTTATTTTTCCTGCTGATTTTATTGTTTTTGATTGTGTAGTAGATTGGTTTGCTCCCATTTTTCTTGGAAGATTGTTCTTAGCAATGTGAATGACCTTGATCGATGTTGAGAGATGAGCGCTTACTATGCAAGTGAATGAGCAGAAAGTCACGTTCAATGTTTTTAATACCCTCAAGTATATTAACGATCTAGGGAAATGCCATGTTATTAGAGACATCGCAGAGTTCAACTTCAATGTGGAGGAATATTGTCATGGAAATTTTGCCAAGGCTGAAGAAATTGAGGAGCAAAAGTTGAACAACGAGGCACAACAAGAAGCGAATTAGATTGTATGTCGACCGGGTAAAAGTTTTGAATCTCTTAACTATTCAAGTAAGGAACTTAAACATGACGAACCTTCTATTGAGAAACCCTCTATTTTTGAATTAAAACCATTGCCAGCACAACTAAAATATGTTTATTTGGGATAGGATAACACATTGCCCATGATAATTTCTTCTAAGTTGTAGCATAAACAGGAAAAGAGATTGATTGACATATTGGCGCTACATAAGTGGGCAATAGATTGGACAATCACAGATCTAAAAAAAATTAGCCCTGTAATGTGCACGCACAAGATACTGCTGGAGAAAGGCCACAACAATTCAATCGAAGCTCAAAGGAGACGTAACCCTGCTATGAAGTAAGTCATGATGAAGGAGATCATCAAATGGCTTAACGCTGGTATCATATACCCTATCTCCGATAGCTCATTGGTAAGTTTGATACAATGTGTACCGAAAAAGGGAGGTATGCTTGTGGTAAGTAACGAAAACAATAAACTCATTCCAACTAGAACTATCACCGATTGGAGAGTATGCATGGACTACCAAAAATTGAATAAGGCTACTAGGAAAGATCATTTTCCTTTACCATTTATTGATCAAATGCTTGATCGTCTTGTAGGAAAATCATTTTAGTGTTTTATTGATGAATACTCAAGTTATAACCAGATTGCCATAGCACCAAAGGACTAAGAAAAGACCACTTTTACATGCCCTTTTGGTACATATGCTTTTATAAGGATGTAGTTCAGACTGTATAATGCTCTGGAAACCTTCTAGAGGTGAATGATGGCAATTTTCTTAGACATGGTGGATGATTTCTTGGAAATCTTCATGGATGAATTCTCAATATTCGGAGATAGCTTTGACAATTACCACGACAATTTGGAAAAGGTGATAGGATATTGTGAAGAATCTGACCTAGTTTCAAACTAGGAAAAGTTCCACTTAATGGTGGATAAAGGCATCATTCTAGGACACAAGTTTTCATCCAAATGGATCAAAGTAGATAAGGTCAAGTGGACGTGATTGAGAACATGCCACCACCAAACTTAATCAAAGGGATTCAAAGTTTCCTTGGACTGCAGGTTTTTACAAAATGATTATTAAAAAATTTTCCTAAGATTTCTAAACCTTTATTTAATTTTCTTAAACATGACAAAGACTTCAATTTTGACGATTAATGTATATTATAATTTAAAGATCTAAAGAAGCAACTTGCCATGACACTTATTTTCGTTCCCCTTGATTGGTCCTCAACCTTTCAAGCTCATGTGCGACACGAGCGATCTTACTGTATGAGCAGTCTTAGGCTAGCAAAACACTTAATGGTGCCTAATTAAATTACACCACTATTGAAAAGGAGTTGCTAGTAGTAGTGTTCTCATTTGACAAAATTTGACCTTACTTGATTTGTACTAAGGTAATTGTTCACATTGGCCATTCAATAATTAAATACTTGATAGCTAAATAGGATGTCAAAGCTCGTTTAATTAGATAGATCTTACTGAATTTGACTTCAAAATTAAATATAGGAAAAGAACAGAGAACAAGGTTGTTGATCACCTGTCGAGACTTAAAGGGGGCGATAAAGATGATGATTACCTAAAGATCCATGATACATTCCCGGACGAGAAGTTGCTAGTTGCAGCAACAACTCTCTGGTACGCTGATGTAGTGAATTTTCTTGTGAGTTGTATTGTACCTTATGACCTTACTTATCAGGGAAAGAAGTGGTTCTTATATGATGCTAAGCATTTTTGTTGGGATGAGCCTCTTTTGTTTAAACAATGTGCAAATCAGGTTATACGAAAGTGACTTCCAGATGAAGAACAACAAAATGTGTGTCTAGAATGTCATTCATCACCTTATGGAGGCCATTTTAGAGGAACCCACACAGCGGCCAAAGTCTTACAGCCAGGGTTTTTCTGGCCCACTCTTTATAAAGACACCCATGAATTCTACAAGAGATGTGATCGATGATATCGAACTAGGAATATCTCAAGGCAGCATGAGATGCCACTACAGAACATCCTTGAGGTAGAGCTATTCAATGTATGGGGCATCGATTTCATAGAGCCCTTCCCATCATTATTCGACAATCTATATATCTTACTCGCCGTAAACTACATGCCTAAATAGGTTGAGGCAACTGCAGTTCCCAAAAATGATTCAAAGACTTTGCAACGATTCCTACAAAAAATATATTCATACGGTTCAGAATACTGAGAGCAATTATCAGCAATGAAGGAAAACATTTTGATAATAAGCTTATTGCCAAGATGCTGCTGCATTTTGGAGCGAGTCACAAAATTTCCACGGCATATCACCCGCAGACTAACGGGCAAGCTGAGATCTGTAACCGTGAGTTGAAGATTATCCTCAAGAAGGTTGTTAATCCTTCACGGAAGGATTGGTCTGTGAGACCTGATGGCACATTTTGGGCCTATCGAACAACATTTAAGATGCCCCTCGACATGTCTTCTTATAGACTTGTTTACGGCAAAACTTGACACCTTCTAGTAGAGATCGAGCACAAGGCCTATTGGACGATCAAAACGATGAACATGAAAAAGCAAGCCAAAGTGCTTGTAGGACTTGAAAGAGATGGAAGAATTCAGTTCAGCAGCTTACGACAGTGCCAAGCTATACAAAGAGAACACTACACGATGGCATGACAAGAAGCTATTGCCACGACAATTTTTCCCAGGGCAACTAGGGCTTCTTTACAATTTTACACTTAATTTTTTTTTGGACAAACTGAATTCAAGATGGCCAAGAAATCCAGGCCCAAAGTCAGATTGTCTAAGGCTGCCACCATACTGTCCGTCTACAATTTTGCCACATCGACTTCCGAGAATAAACAATCATTAAAGTTCGCCAAGCGCAAGGTTTAGGAGTAACAAGGATTTGCATATGACATAGAGAAATTCGATTTTGATCTTGAGAAGATCGTGTTTGAGATAATTGACAGCCACTAATGGTCTATCTTTTGCAAATAGCCGAAAGAAATCAATTATTCCTAGGTAAAAGAGTTTTATACTCATGTTTCTGACCCTAACAATCTTTTGGTTTCTGTATGTTGCAGGGTGGTCTTTCTTGATGCAAACGCCATTAACGCTCACTATGTGGTGTTTGTGGAAAATGATAAACATGAAGAGTTTGCCAACAATATCATATCGAACGAGTTGGAAAAGGTTTTCCAAGACTTCACTGTCAAATGAGCTACGTAGAATGATGGAATATAAAGGGAACGGTGAATCGAGTTTTGCTAAAACCTGAGGCAAAGTTGTGGAACAACATATTTGAAACCCAATTGATGCCGACTACGCATAACACCACAGTTTCCTCTTCCTATTTACTTTTGATAATTCTATTTTGCATAAGTGCACTATTAATATTGGTCATGTGGGCTCACTATATTTCCTTATTTTGATCACGGCTCTTTGTAAGATAGTGAGGGTGCCATCAGATGCAACGAACTTGAAGTTGCAGTTGAAGGAAGGTTGGTCCAGATCCATTATATAAAGATGATACAAGAATGACTGGCATGATTACCTACGACAACAAAAGGAAAACAAGTTACCAAACTTGCCACGACAGGTGCAAATACCGTGATAATGCCCTAGGTGCCAACTAACCTTCTTCGTCTATTGTTGAAGGAATTCTAGCAATAGAAAGCCATGTAACATCTACTATGGCGTTATAGCAAGGATCAAGATATTGCTCTTGAAAATGCTATTCTAAAGATTAATCTGATGACTATTATGTCATTTTTTATTTTGAATACTGAGTTACTTACCCCGGCAACTGATGTTAGGCCAATAGTAAGTGATATTATCGAGGCAATAATTGCACTGCATAAAGGTAAAAAACCAGTTCAAGAACCAAAATGTATTGAATCTTGTCATGATTTTTCATATTTTGAAGGCACCAACTCTACACCGTTGTAGTCCGCACCTCCGAATGTGCCATCAAAGAAAACTTTGCCATAAGAGGAAGTCGATAAAGAGGGTAGGCTGGTTGAGCAGGTAAAGAAAATTGAGGTTCATGACCCTTTACCAGCTCTATGATAGTAACTAAGGTGAGGCAGCAAATGACCTTTCTGATTAACTCATTTGTATTTCATTTGTTTTATTTTTCTTTTGTTTTGTCTTGTATGCATTGGGGACAATACTTCTCTCGAGTTTCGGGGGATTTGTTTTATTTTTATTTTGTCTGCCTCATGTTAGTTTGCATATATTACTTGCCATGATAATTATAACAACCCGAATTTCAGAATCCATGGGTCAGCTTAGCTCGAGATGTGGACTTGGTTTATAGAATAAAGCCTGGGCTTTTGGATTGCCCATGAGAGTCCTTGTGGGCTTGTATTTTGATGCTTGGGCTTGAGCTTATGTTTGGAGATAGGTTGAGAGGATGAAGGGAGGGTAGAGAGGTAATTATCTTGTTTTTGAATAGGAAAAGGATTAGCCCTTTTAATTTCTTCTGCAAAAACAAGAGGGGTGATCTCACCCTTTGTCCCCTTGACTTTCTTCCTATCATTCTCATCTCCTAGCTTTTACCCACAAGAAAAGGTTGGATCTTTATCTTTTTTAGTGTGACTTTTGGATTAGTTATTGAGAGTTTTGTGGTATTCATTCAATGATCTACGAGTCAAGTTAAAGCAGTTGGAGAGGACTCCAAGAACCAAGGGAAGAGAAAGGCTTGAGCTATTGAGAAAGAGGTTGTTCTTCAGCTTTAAAGGAATGTTAGTACACTTTCAACTCCTTTTGTTTCGTGTATATCATAAGGATGACTCCTTGTATGCTTTTTTGATGATTTGAGTGTTTAAATGCTTGGACAAAGGTGTTAATGGTGAAACTAAAATTTGGTGTTAATATGGCTAAAAAATGGTAGAAAATCACTTAAACCCCTTCCCATAACTTGTAAGTTCATTTTGGTGTCTTAACATTGCGTTTTAGGGGCATGAGAGATAATTTATGAACTCTAAAAAATAAATCATGGGATCGAGTACCGATATAGGTTGAACGCGTATCTGTACCCCGTGTTAAAACTAATAAAATCAAGCATTTCTTAAAGGGCGTATTAGTACGCCTAAAAGGGTATCGATGCCCCTTATTCCATCAAATTCCTATGGCAAAAATGTGTACTGGTATGTGTTCATGCATATCAGTATCTTAAAGGTATAGGTACACAGCCTTGTGTATCGATACGGGGTTGTTGGTTAAACCCTCTTCGAGTGTTAACTTAGTATCGGTACGCTTGAGATGTGTATTAGTACCCAGAGATATGTATCAGTACACACAAGTGGGTATTGATACCCGCTGGGCAATTTACTCAAAAAATGTGTTTAGAGTTCGATGGACCTATAATTTGAGGACTAAGGCCCAGTGGGCTTCTAAAATGGTAAAATGAATATTAAAATTGAGAAATTGAGATTTAAGCCTCATATACGAGCTTAAGAAGTAATAACGTATTAAAAACCTTGGGTGACTTGTTTGGGTTGAGACTATAAGGATCCTTGCTAGATCGAATGATTATTAAGTGCCACGTAAGGGCATTCATATGGTTGAGTACCTTGATTTATGGGATTCAAATACCCAAGATGTGTTGCAATACCATGGTGAGAGAATTATCGAATGAAGGTTACTGATACTATGTGACCCGGGCCTCATTCGAAGGTACTCGAGGAGGATTCTGAGTACGAGTGTATGTTCTGATATTGTATGACCTGACCTCACCCATTGAGTGTATATTCTCGATGTTATGTGGCCTGAGCCTCACTACTACGTTGATGTGGTATGGTATATTGGGGCCTTGTGTGCCCTATTATTTTTGTGACGTTTTAGCATGTGTTTAGGCGATTAATGGTAGTGTCACATATCATTTTAACTGCCTTATCATCTTTCTTAGCTGCATGCTTATGTTTATAATCTGTATGAAACATGGTAGAGTAGAGGTGTATCCGCTGAGCTTTATGAGCTTAGCGTTCAGAATTGTTGTTTTCATGCGCAGGTCTTTAGGTTGTTGAGTATCTTTTAGAGGAGCTCATCGGAGCAAGATTTCAGCTCATCGATGTGATCAAGAGTATAATACTTAGGCTTGCCAGGCAATGTATTCATAGGACTCTTGATTTATGTCTGTAACTCTATTTGGATTTATTAATCATGTTGAATAATTTTAATTACTTTGGTTTAAATTGGAGCTCCCATACAAATGATTTAACTTTTTTTATTGACCCCTTTCCAAAACGTTGCTGGATTTATAGAAATGCTTATGATTTGGGTTAAATCTAGTTACAAAATTTTATGAACGGTTTGGGCGGAAGGGTGAGTTGAGCCTAAGGTTTATTGGGCCTTATGAGATTCTTGAGAGGGTTGGATCTATGGCGTACTGGCTAGCCTTACCTCCGAAGATGGCATGCATCCACAATGTGTTTTATGTGTCCATGTTAAGGCCTTATAGTTCTGACCCTTCGCATGTTAATCTACTAGAGGAGATTAGGATCAACACCGACTTAACCTATGAGGAAAATCAAATAAGATTTCTTGATAAATGAGTCTAGGAACTTCGTAACAAGTTTATATCCTTGGTGGATGTGTTATGAAGGAACCATAGGGTCGGGGAAGGAACTATAGGGTCGAGGAAGCCACGTGGAAGATGGAGAAAGACATGAAGTTGCTTTACCCGTATTTGTTTCCACAAGGTAAATTTTGAGGACACAATTTCTTTAAAGAATAGAGTGTTGTAATAACCTAGATTTTGGAATCTATGGGCTGGCTTAGCCTGAGATTTGGACTTAGTTTTTGGGCCGAAGCTTGGGCTTTTGGATTGCCCATGAGAGCCCTTGTGGGCATGTATTTTGATGTTTGGGCTTGAGCTTATATTTAGAGATACGTTGGGAGGATGAAGAGAGGATAGAGAGGTAATCATCTTGCTTTTTAAAGGAAAAAGAGCAGCCCCTTTAATTTCTTTTTGCAAAAACAAGAGGGATAATCTCACCCCTTTTCCCCTTGTCTTCCTTTCTTCAATTCTCATCTTCTAGCTTCCACCCACAAGGAAAGGTTGGATCTTTATCTTTTTAGTGTGATTTTCAAATTAGTTGCTGAGAGTTTTGTGGTCTTAATCCAATGATTTACGAGTCAAGTTAAAGAGGTTGGAGAGCACTCTAAGGACAAAAGGAAAAGGAAGGCTTGAGCTGTAGAGAAATGGGTTGTTCTTCAGCTTTGAAGAAATGTTAGTACACTTCCAACTCCCATTGTTTTGTGCGTATCCTAAGGATGATGCTTGTATGCTTATTTGATGATTTGAGTGCTTAAATGCTTGGATATGAATGTTAATGGTGAAACTTAAATTTGGTGTTAATATGGCTTAAAAATTGTAGGAAACCACCTAAACCCCTTCTCAGAACTTCTAGGCTAGTTTTATGGTCTTAACTTTGGGTTTTAGGGGCATGAGAGGTGATTTACGAACTCCAAAAAATGAATTCTGGGTTCGAGTATCGATACAGGTTGAACGGGTATCGGTACCCTATGTTAAAATTGATGAAATCAAGCATTTCTTAAAGGGTATATTGGTATGCCTAAGAGGGGTATCAGTACCCCCTATTCCATCAAATTATTGTGGCAAAAATGTGTATTGGTACGTGTTCAAGCGTATCGGTACCATAAGGGTATCAGTACACGGCCCCATGTACCGGTACGAGGTTACTGGTTAAACCCACTTCGAGTGTTAACTTAGTATTGGTACACTTGAGGTGAGTATCGGTACCTAGAGAGGCGTATCGATACACACAAGTGGGTATCGGTACTTACTGGAGAATTTGCCCAAAAAATGCATTTAGAGTTCGTAGGACCCATAATTCGAGGACTAATGCCCAATGTGCTTCTAAAGTGGTAAAATAAATAGTAAATTTGAGAAACTAAGATTTAAACCTCATATACAAGCTTAATGAGTAATAATTTATTAAAACCTTGGGTGACTTGTTTGGGTTGAGGCTATAAGGATCCTTGGTTGAGTACCTTGATTTTGGGATCCGGATACCCAAGATGTATTGCAACACCATGGTGAAAGAATTATCAAATGAAGGTTACCGATGCTATATGACTGAGCCTCATTCGAAGGTACTCGAGAGGGGATTTCGAGTACGAGTGTATGTTCTGATGCTACGTGACTTGGCTTCACCCATTGAGTGTACGTTCCTGATACTATGTGACCCAAGCCTCACTCCTATGTTGATGTGGTATGGTATGTTGGGGCCTTGTATGCCCCATTGTTGTTGTGATGTTTTAGCATGTGTTTAGGCGATTAATGGTAGAACCACGTATCATTTTAACTACCTTATCATCTTGCTTAGCTATATGCTTATGTTTATGATCTGTGTGAAGCATGGTAGAGTAGAGGTGTATCCACTGAGCTTTATGAGCCCAGCGTTCAAAATCATTATTTTCGTGTGAAAGTCTTTAGGTTGTTGTGTTCATGTTGGAGGAGCTCATCGGAGTAGGACTTCAGCTCATCGATGTAATCAAGAGTACAATACTTAGGTTTGTCGAGCAATGTATTCATAGGACCCTTAATTTATGTCTATAACTCTATTTGGATTTATTAATCATGTCAAATGCTTTAAATTACTTTGTTTAAAATTGGAGCTCTAATGCAAACAATTGAACTATTTTGTATTGACTCTTTTCCAAAATGTTGTTGGATTTATGGAAATGCTTATGATTTGGGCTAAATCTAGTTGCAAAATTTTATGAACGATTTCGGCTTGAAGCCTAAATATGATGACGGGTGTAGGACGTTACAACAATTGCATGTTAAATTGCCAAAAACTTATTGTGATAACTTATGATGAGTTAATTGCCACGACATTTAGATGAGATAACCTTATACTTTAGGATTAGCATGGAATTAACTTGGAAATTTGCTATGATGATGTTAATATTCACACTGTTGTGACTTGTCGATCTAAGGAGGCCTAGTAAACGTTAGGTTATTAAAATACAAAAAAAAAAAATTGTGCTAGAGGTTCCCATATTGCTCTAGCCCGAAAAAAAATGAAGGATGATAATTAATTGCTAGAGGTGCCCATCCAACTCTAGATTTGAAATATTGAAAATTGCTAAAGGTGCCCATCTAGCTCTAGCCAAAAAAAAAAAGAATTCACTAGAGTTGCCTAACTGGCTCTAGCTGAATAAATTGCCTCGGCAATATAGTAATAATAAAACAATAAAACTAAGGTTTGCTTGGAATCTTGTTGATTGACTTGTATAGAACTCTGCACACACTTGGACTAGCATTATAGCTTATTTTTAGTAACTTTTCGTGCTTTTCGAAGGTCGAAAGGTAGTTAACTCTTTGTGCCACAGTTCTGAGGATTGAATTCATGTTTGAAGCATGTTTTTATGGTAATGCCTTGGCAGGTAATTGTTAGTTTTTGCATTCCTTGAGGACAAGCAATAGTTCAAGTTTGGGGTGTGTTAAGTGTGAAAAACTACTATATTTTGTACCCTTTTACTTAGATAATTACTTGGACTTAGGCCCATTTAGTTGTATTTATAGTATTTCATGCATAAATTCGTAGTCCTTCTGTTTATTAGGCTTGGCGTTGTATTTAGCTATTTTTGTAGAGAAATCGTTGTTGTTTTGCTTTTTTTGTGCAGAGACAAATTGTGAGCCATTGCCGAGCAGTTTGCTAGGGCAAGTTGAGGATAAAAGCAATAGTTTGAGTTTGGGGTGTGTTAAGTGTGAAAAAGTACTATATTTTATACCCTTTTTACTTAGATTATTACTTAAACATAGGCCTATTTAGTTGTATTTGTAGTATTTCATGCATATATTCATAGTCATTCTGTTTATGGCATTGCATTTACCTATTTTGTAGAGAAATCGTTGTTTTGCTTTCTTTTGTGCAAGGACGAATTGCGAGCCATTGCCGAGCGGTTGCCAGGGCAAGTTGAGGATAAATGCAGAATTTTCAAGAATTGTCCATTATTTTCATCCTTATCCTTATCACATGGGATAAAGCTCAAATTCAAATTAAAAGCTGTTGGAGATAAAGATAAAGAGATTATCCCTTATAATTTGAAATTCAAATAGAGATTTCTACCTCTATATAAACATATCACATCTTCAATATCAACAACGAAAAGAGAGAAGAGGATCGACACACGATTGAGATTAAATCAAGAGAAGGATCGGATCTTGGAGGAGCTCATCTTCTCCAGATTTTATTTCTTTTCTTTTATCTTTTGAAATACCCATTGTTTGGATGTTATCCTTTGTTGATTTCTTTCAACCCAACCATGACCTAAATTAATTGGCTTGGGTTATTGGGTTATGGTGTTGTGAATGAATGATCTTGTTTTGGTTTTTAATTTAATAAATCAGTGTTTATCCATTTCTTGGTTCATTATTTAATACCAAGTGAACTCAAGAGAGGGACTTGGACGAATCTATTTATATAGGCTCGGGAGAGCTAGATTCACGAAATGATTGGATACGATTTCCATTTAAACAGACGTTGGTGGAAGCTAATTCACCTAGGGATAAAGAGTGAATTTCAGCGACTAACAAGAGTTCATTGATCGATTATGTCCACCCAAGGTTAATGCATGGATGTATTATCGAGGCTTGCATAATCATCAGTTTTTCGGTTAGGGATAATTCGAAGGCATTGAAGAAAACTTTGTCGAACATCGAAGGGCAATTAATTTCCAAGACAATTCATCTGACAACTACATCATTACTCTCAATAACCCAGCTTACTCTCTAAAACCTTGTTTCTCTTTCATTTATTTAAATTTCCTTAGACTTTGTTTATTTTACTTGTTATTTATCACCATCTATCACCATCAATTTAATTCATTTTCAGTGCAAGAAGCAAAAAGTCAAAGTTTCACCAATCCCTGTGGAGACGATTTTAATCTATACTATTACTTGCGACGTTATACTTGCACTGTTTGCGTTACACTAAAATCACGCAACAAATGTTATTGTATCCAAATTTCTCACGTTTTCACTCTCAATTCAAGGACTCTTAAATCTCTTTCGAATTATAAATTAAAGGTCTAATTTTAATAAATTATACTCGGCCTCCTAAATCTATGAGCGTACCTAAATTGAACTATTTTTTCTCTTAAAAATTATTTAAACATGGCTTTATAATTGAATATAATTTGTAATTACTAAAAAATTATTTGGTTTATAATTTAGTTAAAAGTTTGAATACCACTAATTATAAATAAAGTTTTAAAAAATGATTTGATCATTTTTACTAGATTTTTATGGGTTAAATTGGTTAAATATTTCCTAAAAGTATTATATTACACCAATCAAATTTTTTATTAATTTTTAATTCAATATAGCAACTTTGATTTTTATTAAGCCTTTTAAAAATAGTGATTAATTTTTTTATGTATTTGAAAAGTCACATATTGATTAGATTCAAATTATTTGAAAAGTCACACATTTGGCCGATTGGTCAAGCTGCTCATCTTTGTTCTCTCATTTCTCGTAGGTCATGAGTTATAGACCCACCAGGAGCACCCCATTCCTTCTCTTAAAGTCTCTCCCTTCCCCTTCCCTCTAAGTAGGATTAGGATTAGAAATAGGCTTTGTAAAAAAATGACACGTAAATTGTAAATTTATGTTATATTGTTATCCTTAATTTCAACTCTGTTAAATTTAATATTTCGTTTTCATCTTACTAACAAATGTGTTTATGCTTTTTCATCTCCAGTTTTCTTTAAAAAGTTTTATTGTCAACCAATAAAATATATAAAAAAATCACAGGGACTAATGTGGAATTAATAAATTTTTGTGACTAATGTGTACCATAAACTATAAACCAACAACACTAGATTGAAGGAGTAATTAGAATCAAGGAAGCCGAATGCATAGATTACTGTAGACAAAGAAAACCAAGGGCTAATATTGGGGAAAAAAACAAACTTATGGATCTGCAAAGCATATTATCCCTTTAACTAACTGACGTTAATTTGTTTTTGACAAATCTTAAATCTAATCTTAATCTTACCTAGAGGGGAGGGGAAGGGGGACTCTAGAGGAAGTGGAGTGTTCCTAGTAGGTATAGAACTCATGACCTAAGGAAATACGAGGGAACAAAGATGAGCAACTTGACTTAAAATTATAAGTATGAACCAATCTGAATTGAACTTGTGTAACTAAAAACTGTTAGGTACCTAGTTGAACCAATACTTTGTTTGGTTGGTTGGAAAAAAAAAGAAGGATGAGAACATGAGGTGGAAAAGTCAAAAGAAAATAAATTTGCAGTGTTTTTAGTAGGAAAGAAAAATAGATGGATGATAATTTTTTTTATCCTTGTTTGTAAAAATAAATCATTCAAAATTAGAATGGAAAGAGAAGAGAGGATGTAAGTTAGTTCAAAACATGTATTTTTAAATTTTAATTTTAATTTTTCTCGTTTTTTAACTATATAAAGCAATGGATGAAAAGAAAATGACATTTTCTTTCAATTTTTCATCAATCCTATCAAGCACGTCAGTGGAAAGAAAAAAAAAGTTTTCATCAATCTAGGCTTTCACTTCCTTATTTTTTCACCCTTTCAATTATTAAATTTACTATATTAAATTTTTTTATATTTTAAGAAGCAAAGTAAAAACTCTTTTACCTGAATCAAATATTTCGATTAACTGGTGTAACCCCCTAGACCCGGCTATGCAATACACCTATATCTAGGAGGTCACATTCGGGTCACCGAAGCGACCCACAGAAAAACTGGAGAAACTCTTTAAATACATTTAAATCTGTAAAACAAAAATTCTGTTTAAAACATCATTGTCAAAACTTTTGCTTAAACATAAAACTGATACCCATAAAATATTTTACGGACTCGATTATAAAATATGATGCAACATACATGCCCATTAATGCATGGGTACCGAACTCCACGTATGACGCAAAAAGGGAACTTTCGAACTGATATTGGTCATAGATCCTTGACCAGATTCCTTTAATCTATCTACCCTCCAACCGAACACCAAAAGTAATTTACTATAAATGGAGGCTAGTCCTAGGCCCAAAGGCATAGGAGGCCTATCTGGAGGTTGGTCCTAGGCCCGAAGGCATAGGAGGCCTATCTGGAAGCAAAAAGCCTATCTGGAGGTACAAGCCTATTTGGAGGCATGAAGCCTAACTGGAGACACAAAGCCTATCTGGAGGCACGAAGCCTAACTGGAGGCACAAAGCCTAACAGAAGGTCAGCTTGATCAAGGCTGCCTACAAGACTTCAAATCATATTTGCAGTAGTGCTCCAAAAAAATATAAATTTAGCCTGTGGACAGGAAATCATCAGAAATCATATGTCAAACTTTCATTTTATAAAATAGTCATACTTTTGAATCAGAATAGATAGTCACAGTATCATATCAGAAAGTATACTTTACCGATTCTGAACAGTTTTCAGAAAGGATTATCATACAAGGGATACGGTGAATAATGACGCCAATACGACATTGAGAACTTAATTCATCTGAACTATTCAGAATTTCAGAATATAACAATCATGTAGTATTTTTCCATTATTGTTACAGTGTCAAGAATGACTGATTTACTTAAATCACGCCTCAAACCTACAAGGGCATTACGGTCATTTGTAGTCTATCAAAATTTTCATGATTATCTAATCTTCCGCTTATTTTTAGTCAGAAGGGTATTTCAATCATTAACGCACTTGACATTAATTTAGTCATCTTGGTCCTTTTGGTTATTCTAAACCATCCATTTATTTTAAGACTCGATGGCATATTTGTCATTTCAGTTAATCTAGAAATTTAAAAACCTGAGGACATTTTGGTCATTTTTTAATTCGACCCAATTCGTATTATTAGTTCTCTCACTCATTTTTAGTCATTATAATCAATCCTTATTCACAATTCACTTTAACTAAATAATTAAATCCAAACTCAAGTTCGGGTTCACAGTCCAATTTGGAGGCTTTCGGGTTTGAATTTCATAAAACCAAATTCAAAAAAGAATTCAGAAGGTCGAAAAACATAAAACAAGGCTTCTCATAAAAAGTTGACTTTTTGGTAATAGTCAACGCTGACGTCAATGGTCAACAGTTTGACTCGAACGAGTTGACTCACTAAGTTAACTCGGTTGAGTTGACTTACTGAGTTGACTCGGTTGAGTTGACTACTGTGTCAACTCGGACAACGGGTCGGGTCGGTCGGGTTGGACGGGTCGATCAGGTCGAATCGAACGGGTCAAGTTGAGTTGTTTACCGATTCAGTTTAAAGATCAAATTGGGTTTTCCAGGGTAGTTCATTATTGAACCAGTCCGGTTCATGGGCTACCGTCTAGGGGACCGAAAATCGCCCCAGACGGCGCGTGTACTCTGTGCGCGGCCAAAATGGTTGGAAAAGGGCCCAAAATGCAAGTTTTTGGCCGGATTTGTTACTTTCCATAATCCATAATCCCAAAAACATTTTATATAAGCCAAAAATGAGAAGAATCTTACCTAACTTACCCAAAATGGTCAAACTCCATTGAAGGCCCTACACTGCCAGTTGGATGATCGGCGGCCAAAGCTCGGTTTGCCTTGACGCGAAGGAAACAATGGTGGTCACCAATTCGACAACAGACGGGTGTGGCGGCCGGAAATGAAGACGAAAATGAGGGATTCGAACCCTAGGTTCGACAAACCTTTGAACCCAGATTGTCGGCGAACGGGCGCGGCTGATTGGTGCGAGAGTTACGGGGTTTTGCTCAGGTTGGTTCGGCGATCACATGTGTGCCGACGGTGACGTACACGGCCTGGCAGTGAGCTAGATCGGAGAGGATGACCGAAATGGGGGTAAGTGAAATTTTGGGAGAATTTTTCTAAAATTTTGGTTCGAATGAGAAAAACAATGGAAACTGAAAAGCCAAATTTGGTTTTAATTAGCTTCAGATAACAAGTCAATTTATCACTCAAAATAAATTTTTGGAAACCCCTCTCACTAAGAGCTTTTAGCTCAGATGGCTAGGTGATTGGCTAAAGGGGCTCAGGTTGTGGGATCAAACCCCACAACCTGTATTCCCATTCAATTCCCATTTTTTTAGTGTTACAACTGGTCAATTGATTATCTGATTTAATTGGTACAATATAAGATCAAGAATTGAATAATCTGAATTTTCCAATTAACCACAATATTTTTAAGGATTAATCGGATTTTTCAATTTGTATAACCTTTTCATTCGACAGTAACCCAAATAGGAACAATTCGTAAGTTGAGTTATTAAATTAAAAAATTTAAACTCTAGTGACCAAAATAGGAGTTAGAAGAAAGTTGAGTGATGAATGATGTAGTTTACCCATTATTTTATTAATGAAAACTGAAATCTAACGTCAGCTTCTAACGGGAGGGACCATGCTAAAAATGAACTAAAGTTTAGTGACTATAACGCTAGTTTTAAAAGTTCGGTAACTATAGAATCTCATTTCATTAGTTTTTTTTATACAATAAGTTTTTTTAGAAATTATTGCCGACAAAAAAAAAACATTAAGATTTTTTGAGAATTTGTTGTATACAATAAAATTGAAACGACTGGGGCAAATATGAAATCTATATGTAAAGTGATAGAATTCACGCGTTTATTACAGTTCTCAAGGTACAATCAATAATCATGCAAGATCATTATTTTTTTCAACATGTCTGGACATTTGTGTTATTTAAGACAAGCAAATTCGTAATCCAAGTACTGATTCCTTAATAGTAAATATATACGATACATCCTATTATTATACCTCGACAAGGGAAAAAGAATAGTTGCACAGATCACTTTCTCGGATAAGAAAAAAGATAACAAGCGTACTCCTTTAATTTTATTGTAATATTCAGACTTTATTTTTATTGTGTTTTCTCCATAAAAAAAGAAAACTTGGTAGTGGATGGCACATCTTTGTTTTCAATGTAGTTTTTCTTTGTTTTTTTTTTTAATTTAATTTCTAGTCAAAGATAGATTAAAGCTCGATTCTTTGGGTTGTGTGATTTGAAATTGTTCTTGATAACCATGAGCAGGAATCAAATTGGAAGTATTATATTATTGAAATCTAAGGCATCTCAAAGAGGGAAATAAGATGAGCTCTAGCTCAGGGACCCACATTTTACTTTGATAGTTTTAATAATTTTTCAAATGACAATCTTATAAGTTAGTTGTTGTTCTTTATTATTTTTGTTGTATTTAAAGTATTTTCTAAACAAAACAATTAAACATGCTCATCTCGGATATTTTCGAAACACTGAGATAAAAAGATAAAAAATAAGCCTATATAAAACGAAAATATATTACATCTATTTGAACTATTAATTTAAAATTTCATTAATAAATCACAGAAATACTATTAAACTCTTTTAACACATCATTTCATTGTTTTATTAAAAAATCACCTTAAATACAATTAAAACAATAAATGGCAACCACCAACTTACTAGATTGTCACTTGAAATTCAAAAAATTTGCAGAATGAGAAGTTTTGGAATTTTTAAAAAAAATGATCAAATAGATAGATAGGTAATCCCTTTTTCTATTTTTCTCAATTTAACATAAAAAATTCAAAAGTTACATTCTGTCCCCACTAAATTTTTACATATTCGAAACTCTTTTGAACTTTTATGGGCCCCATGAAAGTTGGGGCCCGAGCTGTTGAGCAAGCGCTCAGGGTGCTCTTGCTGTTGAGCCGGACCTGCTATGAAATAATGATTTGTTAATGAAATATTAAATTAATTGTTTAAAGTAATGAGATATATTTTTATTCTATAAGAGTTATTTTTGAATTTTCGCTGAAAGTCCTTAAAATGTGTGACTTCTACGTTGAAATCCCTATAAAATGAAGCATAGGATCATCACATGTGGAGTGAGATTCAAAAGAAAATTTGAGGATATGGCATGGGCAGGCACATGTTGTGCTGGGGAGAGGCACGTATGAATTGTATGATTTGAATAATGAAGTGATGGAGAAAGCATGGGAATAGTTGGTCCATGCATGAGGGGCCGCTTGCTAGTGCCCCCATGAGTTGTTTCCCATCTGGAGGTTTGCTTATTTCTCCATTTTCAAACCATATTTGTTCAGTGTTTAGTGCTTGAGAAACATGGATTTGACTGAAACGTTGTTGCTTTCTTTCTCACCCCCAACCTCTTCATATATTATTCATTTCAATTATCCTCCTCCTTTTTTATACATAAACATGTGCCCATTATTTTTCTGAACTTCATCCATTTCATCATGCACATCTCCCTAATTTGCTTCACATGCACATACATATATTGGTCTAATTGTGTTTTAGTCCCTATACTTTTAACACTATTTTTTGTTGTGTTAACGCGATGGCATGTAAATTTACATACGAGTGAAATGCTTAAGTAAGATTATGGTTTTAGTATTTTGTACCTTCTAATAACTATAAAAGATGATCAAAGTAAACCCAATTAAAATAAAGGGATTAAATATCAAATTTCAGCATAGTAGAGAGACAAACAATAATTAGACCATGCATATCCATTAGCATTGTTACCTTTACCCTACTTTGCAGAACGGTACAAATTTCAGGGCTTCAAAGGTATTGGGTTGAAATCAGCATTTTTGAACTTTTTGGGTTGTCTGCTATGGTTGGGATGACGTTTCCTTTTATTCCCCGGCCGAAGTGAACAACTCAGAGTCCATTCAAATTGCTTTATATGTACAATGATGTGCACAATGTCACATGATTTTCTATTTATAATCAGCACCAATACGAACGGTGACAAAATGCACCAATATTTTATTGAAAATAAAAAAGAAGATCACATGACTTTGTTATTGATATAAGCAATTCTTCTTGATTTCCTTGCAGAAGTTTTGAAGCACCTGGTCGCATCATTAGGCTGGGCAAGCCATCAACGCAAAAACAGACGCACGACTTTATGTTAGGGGACGTGCTTATAAAATTTTAAGAGATGAAAATAAATTTTTAATAGAAAAATATAGCAAATTTTAAAAAAAAAATTCTGAATCATATACGAATTTCAATTTTTCTGGGAGCGACTGCCCCTCCAGTCCCCTTCAATTCATATCTACATCAACAAATATAATTAGAATACAGCTTTCCATGTAACTTGTAAATGGTGATCCTCGCTAGCAGCCGCTGAAAGATGAACGAACAAATAAATCAATACACTAAGAGTTTTGAGTACTTATTGTTAAATTTTGTTTTTGGAACCCTAAATTATGTAGTCTGTGGGTAGAATGGCTGAACTCATTCAAAAGATCCTAATAACATTAAAAGGCAAAGTATGAGTTCGGGTGATTTCGTTTGTTGGGAAGGATATGATCTCTTTGCCTTGAATGTTTTTATGGCGTGTTGGCTTTGTTTGGATTGTTTTCTTTTTAATTGTGTTGCACTCTTTTCCTCCAATTAAGTTTAGGAATGTTTTTAATGAGACACACAATATAAGATTTGGGATCGTATGTTTCCCCTCTCTAATAAAATTTTATTTGCCAAGTAAAAAAATAAATGAAAAAACTGATTTTTACAATGATAGTCACTGAACTTTTAGAGCACTTTCACTTTGGTAACTAAAATCGAGAGATTTTCATTTCAATCATTAAACTTATAATCCACTTTCATTACAATCACTAAACTTTTAATTCTTCATTACAGTCTCTGCCATTAAAAAATTCTGACGTGACACGTTAAAGTCTTCTTTTTAAAAACAACCCTAATTTCCCAAAACAACATACACCAAGGTTAAAATTCTGATGAACGGAGACGTCGTCGATCAATCCCAATGACGGAAAAGATTCTTTTGGCCAAAAGGTTACTATAGTTTGGTTTCAAGCTAATTTGACAGTTAACAATGGCAGATGAAAAGTTTTAGGAGTAGTTTTTACTTTCAATTGAGATTTTTAGTTCTGATTTATCATTATTAGCCATCAGATCAACTTGAAACTAAACTATGTCAAATTTCTTACAAAATGAATCTTTCTCAGCGTTGGGATTGATGGCAATCGCTACGTTCATCAAAATTTTGACCTTGGCAACAACTATAAATATGAAAAATAGGGTTCTTTTTCGGGGAAGAAACTTTAACGTTCCATGTCAACATTTCTTAACAGAGTTAATGACAGTGACAATAATGAAAAATAAAATTAAAGTTTAATGACTGTAATGAAAGTTTTAAAATTTTCGAGACCAAAGTGAAAGCAGCCTAAAAGTTCAATAACTACCAATGTAGTTACCCTAATTATACCATTTAAGAAGATGCATATATCGGTCTTTGAGATTTTTTTAACAATTTCTACTAGGGGAGGGGAGGAGAAATTTTGTTCGTAATGGGTCTAAAACCCACAACCTAGAGGAGGAGAATGTATCAACTGAGAGCTTTTAACCACTTGTTGTAGAGATTGTTGACATCTTTGAGCAATTGAATCAATACAACTAGTAACATGTGACCTTGTCGATTAAACCTTTGATCCAATTCTTAAAAATATTTCTTTAATTTAATCCTAATAACCCATGACTTTTTTTTTTTTACTTTCTTACAAAGTTTATAAAAATTGATTTCCAAAAATATATTTCTATTTTATTTTTGATTTTTTTTAAAATTAAAAAATATTTATTAAATAAAAGAAAATTTTATTTTCAATAGAAAAATAATAAACACGTTTGCTTTCTATTTTCTTATAATAAAACATTAGAAATAAGTAAAAAAATTCCTAAATTTATATAGATTCAAAACAGGGTAAGAGAATTGATATTTAATAATTATTGAAAAACAATGTTTTGTGATTATATGGGTTTGAACTTGAATCAATTCATTTAGTTAAAATTTGATTATTTTCTACATTTTTACATTAACAATTAACCGGTCTAGAGGTATGATGCGCTAGATTTCTTAAACAACGTCAATGGCTTGAATTTTGGTGTTGCTAATGGAGTAAGTTGGGTTGAGATGATTGCTCTTCAATTCCCTTAATGAACCTCTTCAATATCCCATCTAGATAAGACAGTAGATCAGATATAAGTGCTTGAGCAAAAGAATATTATTAATTTTACAAAACATTTTTATGAAAAACAATGAAAACAACTTTTATTGGTTCTTATTTTTCACAAATTTTCATTATTAAAAAACATTTTTAAAAAAATCAACAAAACACATTTTCTTTATTATTATTTTTAAATGAAAATAACCTATATTCTTTGAAACCTAAATTTCTAATTTGTAATAGTCGAGATTGACTATTATATCACAAGTTAAACACAAACCTTAAGATAAAAATAGTTTCCAAACAGGGCCATGAGTTTGTATCTATGAAATTTCATTTGTTATGCTTTTAAAACTTGTACGCCTCGTTTGGTTGGATTGTAACTAGCGTGTTGTAATGTTTAATATGTCTTTACTATGAAACTTACTTTTATACGTGCGTTTGATAGATTTAAAATTTAACACGGCGTATTATTTTATACGCAAGTTGGGCGATATTTATCACGAGGTGGAGGTAATGTTTATTTAACATGCAAGTTTAACGCAAGTTTTGTCAATTATACCCTTATACTATTTTCACATATTTACACCATTGCAAATATACTAACCCTAAACCCTAAACAATGATCCCAACCCTAAACCCTAAATCAAATTCAAAATCCTAAACCTTAAACTCCAAAACTTAAACCTTAGGCCCTAAATCATAAACCCTAAACCCATACCCATAAACCGTAGACCTCCAACCTAAACCATAAAGTCCTAAAACCATAAAACCTCAATCACTAAACCATAAACCCTAACATCCAAAACATAAACCCTAAACACTAAAGACTAAAAACTAATCCATAAACCTCAAACCCTAAACCACAAACTCTAAACCTTAGACAAAAACTCTCAATCCTAATCCATAGACCATAAACCCCTAAATAACAACCTTAAACCCTAAACTCTAAACTCTAAACACTAACCCTAAAACTCCAAACCTCAAACTCTTAACCCTAAATCATGAACCATAAACCCTAAACTCAAAACTCCAAATTATAAACCCTAGACCTTAAATATGTAAACCCTTAAACCCTAAACCTTAAACACTAACCTTTAAACCATAAACCTTAAACCTTAAACTCTAAACCATAACCCCAAACCCCAAACCCCAAACCATAAACTCTAAATCATGAACCTCAAACATTAATCCTTAAACCATAAACTCCAAACCTTGAAGCATATGCCCTAAAACCTAAATCCCAAACCCTAAACCATAAACTCTAAACCATAAACCTCAAACATTAAGCCCTAAACCACAAACTCCAAACCCTAAATCATAAGCCTTAAATCATGAACCCTAAACCCTAAATCCAAACCCCAAACCATGAACCCTAAACATAAACCCCCAAACCCTAAACATAAACCATAAACTCCAAACCATAAACTATAGGCCTTAAATCATAAACACTAAACCATGAACCTAAACCCTAAACCATATACCATAAACTCCAAACTCCAAACTCCAAACCCTAAATTATAAAGCCTAAACCCTTAAACCCTAAACTATAAACCCTACAATGTAAACCCTAAACCCTAAAAATTATATAACAATCGATGTCAAAACAAGTGGAAAATATAAAGCTATCCTAAACTATAAACCCTAAAATGTAAACCCTAAACCCTAAAAATTATCTTTTAACTTTATCACAAATTTCACGACCAAACACCTTGATATAATAACAACCATCTTTTATCTATTTGTTTAATACGCAAGTGTTATTTAATGCAATACACCTCATTTACATCCGTTGTACCAAACGAGGCGTTATAGTATATCCAAAATAAATTTGGTTCATATATTAATAATTTGCAAAACATAATATATAATAATTTTGAAATTCAAATTTCAGTATCTAAATATTAAATTCATTTTACGTTTTGTAATTTAGAATGTGAATGAGGAAGATAATATATAGTTAATTATCATTTGACATCATTACATGCATCATATCATAAAACCCTAGCGTCATCTCTCATGCCCATGCACGTGGGATCCCCACCAACAAGCAAAGCCCTCTTTATTATTTTGAAATCTCTCTAGATATGCATAAAACAACCACACTTTGCCCATTTCGATCACTGCCAAAGTTGCCTCCTTCAAAAATAAATATTTTTTTTATAAAAAAACCTAAATTTCATATATTTTAAAAGTGCATATATATAAAGGTTATACACTTGTAATAATTCAATTGAAATATGTTATAAGTGGGGTTAAGATTTTATGGTGTTCCCTTAATAATATGACATATCTAAAGGCTTAGAACTAAGCACGTTTTGCCCTATATGTTATGATTATGATGAAGAAGTGACTTGTGATTGGGACATTGTTAAGCTCGGTTAAGTGGGGTCAAAACAATTGGGGTATTAACACATTAATAAAGACACATGGGTTGGATATAACGTAGATAATTTTGGTCTCGCAAAGAGTTGACACCATTATTTTTGGGATTGAGTGTTCCTGATTTGATTTCTCGCTCTGCCCCATCTTTCGTAACGTTATTTTTTGATTAAGTAGGAAGGTATTGTATTTTTAACGTAAATATTAATATTCGAATTTATACAAAATAAAATAGATAAATATTTTTGGTCACTCAATGAATTAGTAAATCTCTTCATAACACTGTTTTTACTTGTTTAATAATGTCTTCAGGATTTGATTTTTTTATATAATATAATTTTAATAAATGCTTATATTATTTCATCTTATAAATGCTATGAAGAAATCAATCATTCAGTCTGGAAAAAGAGAGAGAAAAAGAAAAAAACTAAAGATGATGAAATATATGGTCTTTGGAAATGAAAATAACAAGAGTGATTAATCTAATTGGCAAAAGATTTGAAAAATTACATCCATCAAATAAAAATTTTGAATTCCTTTCTTTTATTTTTTATGTGATATCTTTATCAGATTTAATAAATCTAATTGCTGATAATTCCACTATTTCGATTATTAAATGACCTCTTTGTTTAAGTTTCGAGCCCTACATCCTCCCCAATTATATATATATATATAAAGTTGAATTTGAATTTCAAGTTTGAAAATAGAATTATCAAAACTAATGATAACAAATTCCTCCATTATTTATATATATAATTTATAGTTATTAAAAACGAAACTACTTACTCTAATATAAAATTAAAATAATTTTATATATCTTTGTAATTAACTTATGATATGACTAATAAGTAATATCTAAGTAACCCATCTATCACATTTTAACAAATATTTTTATTGGCCACTTTTTTATTGAATTGTATGTACATACATTGATATTTAAACAAATATACATATTTTAACCAATATTTTTATCAAATATTTGTTTATTGGACTTTCATTGTGGGAGGAAATTAAGATGAAAATGGTAGTATGTGGAATAAACTGAGAAAAAAGGAATTTAAAGCCTAAAGTGAAAGAAATATATACTTTATAGGTAAAATTGTGAATTAGTGTAACTTGTAATTGAGGGGAAAGAAACAAAGGTGGGGAATAATGGACCACAAAGCTTGATAGTTGGTAAAGTTTGTGGTAGGGTCCATTTTGTGATTGGTTGGGCATGTTAGTTGAAATAAAGTGTTTGAATTTTGATACAATAACAAGACACATTATATTTTTGAAGAAAAAAATTATATTTGAATCTTGAAAATAACATTGTACGAGAACCACAAATCTAGAATACTAACTACACCCCCAAAAAATTAAGTAAGCGTGGGGACTCATAAGCTTCCCCATTTTTTGCAGAGTTCCTATGATTTTGGCCTTCACTCTTCCATGGGCTATTTATGGCATATCAGATGCAGCTAAAATGTTACAGAAAATAAGGCATCACTACTGAGGCAGGTCTGACAAATCAAGGATTACAATATTAAATAGCCAACTGATTACAAAGTGATTGGATCTATACCAACAAAAAATATAGGAATAGAGTTGAGTGATTTCAGTGAAAAAAATACTTTTCATTACAGTAGTTTTTTCAAGATTATTCAAATATATATATGGGTTATAATCTATTTATACTGTATAAAATTCAATTATTTTTACATCTTTTTTGGACTGTTGGATGAGGGTAATAAATAGCTAAAATTATTTTCCTATTTTTTTGTGTGATAATCTTGACGTCTTCTAATGTAATCTCAATCATCTATTTACAATCATCCAACGGTGCAAAAATATGTAAAACTTTTAAGTTTTACATAGTGTAAGAGGATCATATCCATATCTATGTCTATATATATGTGTGTGTGTGTTAGTGTAAGAGGATCATATCTATATCTATGTCTATATATATATACATATATATATATATATATGTGTGTATATATATATATATATGTGTGTGTGTGTGTATAAATATATATGTGTATGTGTTAGGATCCACTTACACAGTGTAAAAGTTTTTAAGTGTTACAAGTTTTTTGGATCGTTGGATAGGGGAAATGGATGACTAAGATTAATTTCTTAATTTTTTCCCAAGTGATAATCTTCACAATATTCTATTGTTAATCTCAGTCATCTGTTTTACCCATCCAACGATCCAAAAAAAGTGTAAAACTTAAAATTTTTTACACTGTGTAACCGGATCCTATCCATATATATTTATATGGGATATGATCCGTTTACAGAGTGTAAGAGTTTTTAAGTTTGACACATATTTTAGATCGTTGGATAAGTGAAATGAATTATTGAGATTAATAGTAGGATATGTGAAGATTATTGCTTAAAAAAGTAATGAATTAATCTCAGTTATCCATTTTACCTATTCAGCTATTAAAAAAAATGTATAGGCAAAAATCTCCTAGGATTATCAATATTTTACATTGTTAGTACTTGGACCCTAACCCTATATATGTGGGTGTGTGGTGGGGGGATAGGTGCAGTGTTCGGCCAAACCTCTAAATCGGAGCATCAGGGTAACATTTATGAAGAAGAAACAAGTTCGGAAAATTAGAAAAAGATATTACATAGTATACATCTGGTGTTGGAAAGATTTCATAGTATCATCGGAATTTAGACTCTAACTTGATGTATAATTATTGGCTAAATTTATTAGTTTTGATTATGTTGGTTAATATGTGTAAAATTCAAATTTATATTTTTAAGCTTATTTTAAAATTTTATCATTTGTATTAAATTTAAGTATTATTGTTTGAACTTAATATACATACATATATATATTTTAACAATTTTTACTTATGGGAGGGAAAGGGAATTTTGCTCTTAATAAGTCTGAACTTACAACTTAGGGAAAGAAGAGGGTGTCAATTGAGAGTTTTAACCACCCGCTTTAGAGATTATTGACACACATATATATTAGTATGACGACTTGTATCCAATTCATTGGATTACTAATATATATTAAAGTGTTGTTAATAAATTAAAAGCTAAGTGTTAAAATTGAAAAATTAACATCAAATTTAAATTATAAACTTGTTTGTATTTTTCTTTGAAATAAATATCAAATATAATTGGATTGATTGATAAATGTAAACTCTAAAAAAAATAGAGTTGAAAAAATAAAGAAGTCATGAAAATATTCATATTTTAAGAAGGTCATTATCTATTTAATATTTTTCATTAAAAAATACTAACGGATAATTTCAATTTTAGATTATTAAACATGTTTAAAATATTAAATTAGTTAAAAGTTTAGGTTTTAATGGATTATCAAAGATGTCCTAAATAAATGATGGGTAAAACTTTGATACACAGGCCGTGCAAAATTAATTCTACATAAGCTTGTATATTTATACTATAAAACTCAAATCCTAAATTCCTAACCCTAACCCTAAAAAACTAAACCCTAAACTTTAAACTCTATACACTAAATTTTAAACACTAACCTTAAATTCTAAACTCTACAACCTAAACCCCTAAACCTTAAACCCTAAACTAAAATCTAACCCTTAAAACTAAAAAACACGTGTAAACTAAAATTTACACGGCTTGTGTATCAAAGTTTTTTCCATAAATGATTAATCCGTATTAGAATCCGAAAAAACACCAAGATATAACATTTTTGAAATTAAGGCTTAAGGGTGCTTCAAGCCCTTGAGCTTTTGAAAATAATCAATTAAGTCCTTAAATTTTATTTACACCCAATTAAGCCCCAAACTAATAAAGTGAACCAATCAAGCCCTTTGATCAGTTTTGACCATCAAATTTTGACAATTTTTTCTTGAAATATTACTGTCACGTGACACACTATAGTTCAATCAGGTGACATTTACATATTTTTGAGAAAGCTATTTTCTATAATTTTTTTAATATTTTTTAGAACTTTTAAATAATTTTTGAAATAAAATAAATTTTTTTTTAAAATGTCAAGTGAGATCACTGTAACACGACTTGTTGCATCAATTGGTGTAAAAAGAACTATTAAAATTAATTGTCAACGTTGGTTTTTTTTTTTGCTCAACAAAAGATAATTTATCAGTGGTTAATAAAACCATATCCTACGTAGTGTGACTAGTTAAAAACCTCTATAAACTTAATTTGGAGGAAAAAAGTACACACTACGAGGAAATATAACAATCGAAACATCACCACTAAAAAATTACAAACATCACCTAGTCTAGCTACGGATTAAAGGGGTGAACTGATAAAATTTTGGGGGTATAAGGACTTAATTGGGTGCAAAAAATGTTCACGGGCTTAATTAATTTTTTTCAAAAGTTCAAGGGCTTATGATACCCTTAAGCCAAAAATAAAATAAATAATGAATTCGAATATCTAAATTTAAATCCATTAAGTATAAACGTAAATTGAACCCAACAAGTAGTCTCAATGAAAAAGCGGATAATGTTCATCCTAGGAAACCCAAGTTCAATTGCTCTGTCTACAAGGTATTTGTGCATTGTTAAAGGATTAAAAATATGTATGAGCACTTTAGACTATTAAAAAAAGTATTAACGTAAGTTAGATTTAGTTAAAAGAACCTTCGAATTCACTATTGCAAAAGTAAAATGGATTTGAATAATTGATACCGGTAAGGTGTGAGTGAATTATCAAAGAGTTAAGAAAAAATATAAATAAATATTATCTTGTAATCACATTAAGAGCATTCAAAAGAATATTTTAAACCTTTTAACAATGCACATTTTGCAGACAAAGTGATTTGAATTCAAATCTCATATAATGAACATCATTCACTTTTTTATTGGGACCACTCGTTTAAATTCGAAAAAAATAGGGAGATGGTTGGATAACATGTGTCGAGAGGTGGAATGAACCACAATGTACCAGATCCGGCCCCGCACTAGCTGAGCCAGGTGAAGGTGATCCACTCTTTCCCATGATCCGGACCTGCTCGGTTCCGTGCTAGTCTCTGGTTCTGCCTTTAGCTTTGCAGGCTCACCGTCTTTTTCTTCTTCCTTTATTACTACTCATTTATCATGGCGGATAGAAATAATTTTTGCTTTGTTGCATCACTTTCAATCCTTGGAAAACCAATCCCACAAAAAAATCAAAGAAATATTATTTTCAAGTTTTTCTAACTTCGAGGGAAAAATGCTAAATTAGAAGCATTTAATTTAGAGTGGAGTTAATTGCATCATAATCTCCCAATTATTACTTCAATTGAAATTTATTTAAAACTTCATAACGTTTTGATTGAATGTTTAACGTATCAATAGTGCGAAAGAAATTGATGTTTTAATAAAAATATTGGTTAAAGTATTTTGTAAAGGCGACAAAGTTCCTTCGTGACAGTGGCAGATCTAAATATTTAAAAACAGAAGTCTAAATAATTTTTTTTCTAAAATGGGTATGCAAAAATATTTTTTTATTTTACATATTGAATTAAAAATTTGTTAAGGAAAAATTTACACCAGCTTAAGCATTTTCAAATATAAATAAGGATGCAACTGCTTCCCTAAGAGGCTGCATGGATCTACCTCTGCTTAATGATTTGCTGAAAGTAAAAAAAAATACTCAAGATTTAGGGCTTGCATATATGAAAATAGATGCATGTGTAAATGATTTCATCTTTTATAGGAAGAAATATAAGAACGCTCTATCTTGCCCTCCTTATGGTAAATCAAGATGAAAGAATGATGTCAAATTTAAAAATATGACTAATCAACAAGATCCTTAAAAAATAGTTGTCAATTTTTTTTACGATATTCTCCTGTAACTCTATGCTTGCAAAGATAATACATGTTATCAAAGATTACAAAAGAGATTAGCTAACATAAACATAATCTTTGACATCAGACAGATTCTCTAATTTGGAAAATTTCGATTTATTGCGTCCTTTTTAAACTAGATTCGCATAATGTTCGAATTGGTATAGCAAGTGATGATTTTAACCCATTTGACAATATGAGTCTCACATAGTGTATGGCCAATGGTATTAATTCCTTATAACTTACCACTATGGATGTGCATGAAAGATCTTTATTTCATGATGTTGCTTATCATTTTTGGTCCTAAAGCTCATGAAAACAGAGACGGAGCCGAAATTTGAGGTTGGAGGGTAAAATATAAATATTTAAAAGTGGGAGAAAAATCATAAATAAACCAAAATTTTAAAAAAATTATATAAGAAGGCAAAGGTGAAAAATAAAATTTTTTGGGGGTTGGGGGCAATTGCCTCTCTCCACCACCATTTAACTCTGTCCCTGCATGAAAAAAAATATTAATATGATTTTAGGACTCTTGATTTGATGAGTTGAAAGAATTGTGGGAAAAATAAGTGGAGATGTATGATGCACCTTCAAAGAATAACTTTCAGTTGCATACGGCTCTTTTATGGACCATAAATGATTTTCATGAGTATGCTAGTATATCAGGATGGAGCATAAAAGAAAAATTAGTGTGCTTTACTTGTAATTTAGAGACATCATCTCATAGACTTTGACATGAACGTGAAACATGTTATTTAGTTCATCGCCGTTTCTTGCCTGTAGTTATGGAAAAACAATAATAAATCCGTTGATGGTACAAAAGAAAGGTCGAGTGCACCTAAGCAGTTGTCTAGGAATGATGTGATTGAGAAATATAAACAATTTCAACATGTGAATATTTATTTATTTATGTTCTAATTCATTATTATTTTAATATAATATTTTATTTTTATTTCTAATGAATAATTAACAATTAATCATATACAAGCAACCTTAGTTAAAACTTTAAAAAAATGTGATGAAATTATATTACTTCGTAATTAGAAGAAGAAAAACATTTTTTTCAATTATCTTATTGACGAACGCTAAAATTATGACACAATTTAGATGTTATGCACATTGAAAAAAATATTTGTGACAATGTACTTGGGACATTATTACATATTGAGGGAAAAATAAAAGATAACATCAATGTCCATTTTGATTTGGAGTTCATAGGTATACGTCCTAAGCTTCATGCTACTTCTACTGGAGATAGTAGGTACATATTTGACCAACATGTTATATAATGTTAAAAGATGAAAATGCAAATTTTTGTCAATGTTTGAAAGATCTTAAAGTTTCAAAGAGCTATTCTTCTATTGTCTCTCGTTGTTTGAATTTGAATGACTACAAGATATCTGGAATGAAGTATCATTATTACCATGTATTTGCACTAATATCTTCCTTTAGCTCTATGTTGTTTATTGTCTAAAGAGGTATTCGAAGTACTTATTGATTTAAGTGTTTATTTAAGAGAGTTATGTGTTAAAACATTATATGTCAAGGACTTGAAAAAATTTGAACAATCAATTTCGTTAATCTTGTGTAAGTTATAGAAGATAATTACTGATAAGTGTTGGAAAGTAGTATATTTGTACCTCTTTTACTTCAATTATTGTTTTTAGGCCTATTTAGTTGCATTTTTAGTTATTCATGCATAAATTTGTAGTTCTTATGTTTATTGGGCTTGGCTTTGCGTTTTACTATTTTTGTGGAGAAATCGTTGTTGTTTCTGTTCTTTTTGTGCAAGATGAATTGCCGAACCAATTGTCGAGTGATTTTTAGGGCAAGTCAGAGATAAGATCAGATTTTCCAGGCCTTATCCTCATCATTATTACTTTGGATAAAGACAAGATTTTGAACCAACGAGGATGCTACATATAAACATAAGAGATAAATCCCTCCATTTCAAAAATTCAAATGAAGCTTCACTAAGCCTATAAAGAGTGATCGCATCATCAAACAAAAGGATGAGGATCGAAGAGAGGGGGGTTGAATCAATTTTCTATATTTGTTTCCTCTTTTTATCTTTTGATTAAATCAATGTCTGGGTCTTTATTTATGTTGATTTCTTCCAACCTAGCCATGAACTAATTAACTTGGCTCGAGTTATTGGATATTTGATGTTTGTGAACGCATGAATTACTTTGATTTTTAATTCAATTTCGGTGTTTATCCAATTACTTGCTTATTATTATAACTTCAAGTGTTCTTCAAAAATGTGATTGAATGAATCAATTTATCTAGGCTTGAGAGAACTAGATTCACGAAACTAATTGGATACGGTTTCCATTGAAACAATCGTTGGTGGTAACTAGTTCGCCTTAGGGATAAGGAGAGAATTCCAGTGACTAAGAAGAGTTTACTGATTGATGTTGTTCACCCAAGGTTAACGCAGAGAAGTATTATCGAGGTTTGTACAATCAACAATTCTTCAGTTAGAGATAATTAGAAGGCATTGAAGACCACTCTGGCGAACATTGAATGGCAATTAATTCTCATAGCAACTTTGTTGTCAACTACATCATAACGGTCAATAACCCATCCTACTCTCTCAACTTGGTTCCTTCTTTCATTTATTTAGATTTAGTTTACTTTAGTTTAATTTATTTATTTATTATCACCCTCTATCACCATCACTTTTATTCCTTTTTAGTGCAAGAAGCTAAAACAAAAGTTTCACTAATCCCTATAGAGACGATCTTAATCTATAATATTAAATGCCACATGTATACTTCCATTGTTTTCATAGCACTTAAATCACGCAACATGTTTTTGGTGTCGTTTTCGGAAATTGGAAATTGTGACTTTTTTTTAATTTCTTGCACATTTTTATATTTTGTTATTTGTTTCAAGGGGTTAACACTTTTGGTTTTGTGTCTGGGTATGACTATAGCGAGACCTATAGCATAAGACTATTCACTAGAACCAGAAATTGAACGAGTTCTTCATAGAGAAGAAGAGAGCTAAGAGCTATGGATAACCAACGAAACAACCCATGCAGCAATCAAAATACCCCAATAGAAGACAATGTAGCTCTAGCAACGCAACTTGTTCGTGTACATAATAGACCAATTCGAGATCATTTGATACCAGTCTTTGGTGATCTTAATCCAAGAATTGTCACTCCTAAGATTCAAGCCGCACAATTTGAGTTGAAGCTTGTTATGTTTAACATGCTCAATTCAATTGGACAATTTATTTTTCCCGTTGACTTTATTTTTTTGGATTGTGAAGCAAATGAGTTTGCACCTATCATCCTTAGAAGACCGTTCTTAGCAATGAAAAGAAAGTTGATTAATGTTGAGAGAGGAGAGCTCATTATGCGGGTGAATGAGAAGCAAGACACATTCAATGTCTTCAAAATACTCAATTATACAAATGGTCCAGAAGAATGCCAGGCTATTAGAGCCATCGCAAAGTTTAATTTTGATGTGGAGGAGTTTTGCCATGACAATTTTGTGATTGCGGAGTCTGAAATTGAAGAAATCAAGGAACCAAAAGTCAAATAGCAAGACACAACAAAGAACGAATATGATTATAAGTTAACTAGGTAAAAGTTTTGAATCCCTTGATTATTCGAATAAGGAACTTAAACCTGACAAGCCTTCCATTGAGCAACCCCCTATTTTAGAATTAAAACCATTGCTAGAGCAATTGAATTATGTTTATTTGGGAAAATAACACCTTTCCCGTGATAATTTCTTCTAAGTTGCAACCTAAACAGGAAAAGAGGTTAATCGATATGTTAGTGCTGCATAAGAAGATAATAGGTTGGGTAATTGCATATCTAAATGAATTCGGCCCAACAATGTGCACGTACAAGATTCTATTGGAGGAAGGCCACAACAATTCAATTTATGCTCAAAGAAGACTTAACCATGCCATAAAACAAGTCGTGATGAAGAGATCATTAAGTGGCTCAACGTTGATATCATATACCCGATCTTCGATAGCTCATGGGTAAGTTCGGTACAATGTGTACCAAAGAAAGGAGGTATAAATATGGTAATTAATAAAAACAATGAAAGTTCTATTACTATTTTCCTTTACCTTTTGTTGATCAAATACTTGATCATCTTGCAAGAAAGTTCTATTACTATTTTCTTGATGGTTACTCAGGTTATAACCAGATTTCCATAGCACTAGAGGACCAAGAGAAGACTACGTTCACAAGCCCTTTTGGCATGTACGCTTTTAGGAGAATGTCGTTCGGACTTTGCAATGCTCCAACAACTCTTTAGAGGTGTATGATGGCAATTTTCTCAGACATGGTAGAATATTTCCTAGAAATCTTTATAAACGACTTCGTAGTATTTGGAGATAGCTTTGACAATCGCCTCGGCAATTTGGAAAAGGTGTTAGCACGCTGTGAAGACGCTGGTCTAGTTTTAAACTAGAAGAAATGCCACTTTATGGTAGATGAAGGCATTATACTAGGTCACAAGATCTCATCCAAGGGAATTGAAGCAGATAAAGCTAAGGTGAAGGTGATTGAAAATTTTCTACCATCAAACTCAGTCCAAGGAATTCGGAGTTTCCTCAAACATGCAGGTTTTTATAGAAGGTTTATTAAAGATTTTCTCAAATTTCAAAACCTCTTTGTAACATGATTGAACAGGACAAAGCCTTTGATTTTGACAATTCATGTGTCTCCACATTTGAAGATCTGAAGAAATAACTTGCCACAACACCTATTGTGGTTCCCCCTGATTGGTCTATACCTTTTGAGCTCATGCGCGACGCAAGTAATTTTTCCGTAAGAGCAGTCTTGGGCCAGCAGAAAAGTAACATTTTTATGTGATTTACTATGCTAGCAAAACACTCAATGATGCCTAATTGAATTGCACCACTACTGAAAAAACATTGCTTACTTGATTGATACTAAGGTAATTGTTCACACTGACCATTCGGCAATTAAATATTTGATAGCTAAAAAGGATGTCAAACCACGATTAATTCGATAGATTTTATTTTTACAAGAATTTGACATTGAAATTAAGGACATGAAAGGCACGAAGAACCAAGTAGCTGATCATCTATCCAGACTTGAAGGGAGTAATGAAGATGGCAATTCTCTAGAGATCCATGACGAGTATCTAGACAAAAAAGTTGATACTTCCCATGACAATAACATGGTACGCTGACGTTGTAAATTATCTTGTGAGTGGTATTTTGCCTTACGACCTTACTTATCAGGGAAAGAAGTGGTTCCTACATGATGCTAAGCATTATTGTTGGGACTACCCTCTTTTGTTTAAACAATGTACAGATCATGTTATAAGAAGATGTGTTATCGATGAAAAACAATGAAATATGCTCTTTCATTGTCATTCATCACCATATGGAGGCCATTTTAGAGGTACATGCACCGCGACCAAAGTCCTACAGTCAGGCTTTATTGCCCTACTCTTTTTAAAGACATTTATAAATTCTACAAGAGATGTGATTGAGGCCAACGAACGTGGAATATCTCAAGGTGAAATGAGATGCCATTATAGAACATCCTTGTGGTATAGCTATTTGACGTATGGGGCATTAATTTCATAGGGCCTTTTCTATCTTCATTCGGTAATTTATACATTTTGCTTGTCGTGGACTACGTGTCTAAATGGGTTAAGGCATCTGCAGTCTCTAGGAATGATTTTAAGACCATACAATGATTCCTACAAAAAATATATTCACATGGTTCAAAATGCTGAAGGCAATTATTAGCGATGATGGCACTTATTTCAATAATAAACTCATTGCTAAGATATTATCGCGTTATGGAGTGACACATAAAATTGTCACGACATATTATCCATATATTAATGGACAAGATGAGATCTCTAACCCTGAGCTAAATATTATCCTCGATAAAGTTATAAATCCTTCACGAAAAAATTGGTCTGCGAGACTTGATGACACATTTTGGGCCTACTGAACATCATTCAAAACGCCCTAGGCATGTCTCCTTATAGGCGTGTTTGAAAAACTTGCCACCTTTTAGTGGATATCGAGCGCAAGGCTTATTGGGCAATCACAACAATGAATATAGACTGGTAAAAAGTAGGACAAAAGCGCTTGTTAGATTTAAACGAGATGGAAGAATTTCATGCAGCAACCTATGACAACCCCAAGATTTACAAAAGAAAAGACTAAACGATGGCATGACAAAAGGCTATTGCCGTGGCAATTCTTGCTAGGGAAAATGGTGTTTCTCTATAATTCAAGACTTAAACTCTTTCTGGGCAAATTGAAGTCCAGATGGTCTGGGTCATTTGAAATGGTCAAAATTTACCCTCATGGTGATTTCATGATCAAATCAACCACGGATGGAAAATAATTTAAAGTCAATGGACAAAGAATGAAACACTATGTTAGCATGCATGTTGAGCGCGATAAAAAAGAATTGTATTTGGAAGATGCATGACAATGCAATTTCTAGACATTTTTTATTTTATTTATTGTTTTGATTTATTTATTGTATTTATTTTCTTTTTATTAATTTTTCTTTTTTGTGTGATTTCTTTTTATCTTTATCTTTATCCTCTTATTTATTTTATATATTTATTAATATTTATCTCTTTATTTTTGATTTTTTTAGGATAATAGTTTAAGAAGATTTGAAGATTGAAGATAAAGTTTCATTTAAATGAAATTTTTATCACAAGAATGATATAGGGGCCAACAGGCTATAAGGGTTTTTATCCCAACCCGCTTGAAAATTATCATTGCAAATTTTACTTTCCCCTCAAATTTAACCTAGCCGCACCAAATTTTCCCTCCCATTTACCTCCATCATTGTTTTTGTTTGATTAGCCACCCATTTTCTACCTTGTCACTTTATTTACCCATCTTTACTCCACCATTAAAGAAACCACTTAAACCCACATTCTTTTTATTTTTCTTCTCTCACAACCTTTCATTATCTTTCTGATCTTTCTTAAAATTATCTTGCTTTCTTTATTTTCATTCTTGTTCGACATATTCATATCATGACCAAGAAATTAATACCCGGAGCAAGATCGCGCAAGGCAGCCACTGCTACATCTTTTTGCCATTTTGCCACACCTACCACCGAGAAGAAATTCGAAATGAAGTTTGCTATGCTAAGGTTTGGGAAGAACAAGGATTTGAGTATGACATGGAGAAATAGGATTTTGTTATTGAGAAGGTTGTGCATGATATAATCGATAGCCATGATTGGTCTATCTTTTGCAACCAACTCGGAGAAATTAATTGTTCGTAGGTAAGAGAGTTTTATACCCATGTTTCAGATCCTGACAATCCTTGTGTTTTTGTACATAAAAATCCTATCTTTCTTGATGCAAACACAATTAACACCCACTATGGAGTGTTCTTGGAGAGTGATGAACATGAGGAGTTTGCCAAGCATATCACCTCGGAAGAAATAGACAAGGTTTTTAAAGATCTCACAGTTGAAGGAGTCGCGTGAAACAAAGGAAACATGAAGGGAACGATAAATCAGGTTTTGTTAAAACCCAAAGTGAAGTTGTGGAACAACATCGTTAAAACTCGTTTGATGACAACTACGTATAACACTACCGTTTCCTCTTCTCTTTTACTTTAAATTCACTCTATCTTGCATAAACGCTCTATTAATATTAGTCATATAATTGTTAATGAAATTTATGCATACAACAAGAAAGATGTGGACTCGTTGTACTTCCCCAATTTGATCACGACCCTTTGTAAAAACGTGAAGGTACCATCGGATGCAAAGGATAAGAAGTTACAGTTGAAAGAAGGTTGGTCTAAGAACCATGACATGAAGATGATGCAAGAAGGACTAGAAAATTGCCTACTGCAGCAAAGGGAGCAAAGACTACCAAACCTACCCCAACAAGTGAACATGTCGACATAACTCTTCAAGTTCCGACTGCCCTTGTTCGTCCACTGTTAAAACGATTGGATTAAGTTCATTTACATTTCTTTTCATTTTCTAATATTTGTCTTGCATGCATTGAGGATAATGCTTCTCTCGAGTTTGGGGTTGTCTTGTCTTTGTCTTTCGGTCTCATCATAGTTTGCATATATTACTTGACATGACAAAACTGCCTGTTTAATTGCTAGAACCTGCTGTGATATCCTATGATGATTTAATTGCCACGACAGAACCTTAGACTTTAGGATTGTCATAGAATTAACTTGAAAATTTGCTATGATGCCTTTAGTCCTTACACTGTTGTGACTTGTCAATCTTAGAAAACTCAGTAAACGTTAGGTAAATTTGCTAGAGGTGCCCATCAGGCTCTAGCCAAAAAAATATTCGCTAGAGGTGTCTATCTGGCTCTAGCCGAATAATATTTATTTGTTAGAGGTGCTCATCTGGCTCTAGTCGAAAAATATTCGCTAGAGGTGCCCATCTGGCTCTAGCCGAATAATATTTATTTGTTAGAGGTGCCCATCTGGCTCTAGCAGAAAAAATATTTATTTGCTAGAGGTGCCCCGACTCTAGCTGAAAAAAAGAAGAAAATTTGCTAGAGGTGCCTAACTGGCTCTAGCTAAATAAAATTACCTCGATAATATGTTTGTTATAATAAAAAGTGAGGTTTTCTTGAGATCCTTTTGATTGACTTGTATACAGCTCTGCACACACTTGCACCAGCATTGCAGTTTATTTTTGAGTGACTTTCTTTGCTTTCCGAGAGTCGAAAGGTAATTGATTCTTATTTGCTACGGTTCTGAGGATTGAAGTTAGGTTCGAAGCATGTTATGTGGCAAACGCCTTGGCAGGTAATTGTCGTTAGTTATTGCATTGCTTGAGGACAAGCAATAGTTTGAGTTTGGGGTGTGATAAGTGTTGAAAAGTAGTATATTTTGTATCCTTTTACTTCAATTATTGTCGAGAGAGATAGATTCAGAAAACCAATTGAATATGGTTTTCATTAAAATAATCGTTGGTGGAAACTAGTTCGCCATAGGGATAAGGAGAGAATTTCAGTGACTAAGAAGAATTTACTAATTGATGATGTTCACCCAAGGTTAACATAGAGATGTATTACCGATGCCTGTAAAATTATCAGTTCTTCAGTTAGTGATAAAAAGAATGCATTGAAGGGCACTTTATCGAACATTGAAGGCAAATTAATTTCCACAACAACTATGCCGACAACTATATCATAACGCTCAATAACTCAGCCTACTCTCTCAACTTGGTTCCTTCTTTCAGTTCTCCAGATTTAGTTTACTTTAGTTTAATTTACTTGTTTATTATCACTCTCTATCACCATCACTTTTATTCATTTTCAGTGCGAGAAGCTAAAAGGCAAGTTTCACCAGTCCTTGTGGAGAAGATCTTAATCTATACTATTACTTGCAACGTGTATACTTACACCGTTTGCGTAGCATTTAAATCACGCAACAATTACTATTCTTTTTTATATAATGATACATTTAATAATTCATTTAGAAAGTGATGCAAAACTTGTGTGATGTGATCCCGGTTGTAGAAAATCTGAGATTACTTATTGTCCGACCATAAATTGAGTAAATATTTAAGGAAGGTAATTGGAAGGTGCAAATAGTGTGTCTCAAGGGATTTTGAGGGACATATAGAAGTGGTTAAATTTTGAAGATATGAAATGATGTTTAAGGTAGGGTATTTTGGTAGAAAGGGTAAAAGGATAATAAAAATAATAGTATTGAGAAAAGAACCGACACTATTAGAGAATGTCGACACGAATCATATTGGATGTTTAGAGGAACAATAAATGAACCAACACTATGATATAATGTAGACCTATTTCCTATAATGTTCATAAATGAATGACCATGACCCATTAATTAGCAAACTAGGAACCAACAGTATATGGAATAAAAAGGAATGATGCCACAAGATGAAATCTTTATAAGTCGATAGAATTCAAGTAAGAAATTGAGATGTGAACACTCACAAAATTATATTATGAAAAAGTTGAGTTTTCAATAGTAAATATGATGGCCTATTTATAGTATTTACAAGATAAAAGCCGAAAGGTTCAACAAAGAAACTAGACACTTCATCATAATAGCAATGATGACAATACATTAATGCTTGTGTTCTTCCATCTCTTTTGGTAGAATGGTTGTGTAAAGCCTTTAGGATAAATATAGACACTTCTAGAATGAATGTAAGCATCTATTCATCTATAAGGAAGAAACCTTTTAGCTTCTAAAGCGTTTAAGGTTGTCATTCATCTTCTTTAATGGTTGAATTAGATGCACCCTTGGTGAATTTGAATAGCTATTGTATTCACTCTTTTACAAAATTGAATGGTCCCTCTTGAATGGATTATTATGAAACCTTTGAATGCTATCTTGAATGTTCTTTAAAACCCTTTTGTTAACTTAGTTGAACATTCATGCTTGGGATTTGAAACATGTGTGAGACTTTTGGTGCTTCCATGTTGTTATCAACCCTTTTAATGCATACATGCATGCTGCCATGTAACTTGAGAGCCCCTTGAACGTTCATGGACACTTCTCATGCCCTTTGAGTCTTTAATGCTTGTCTTGGACGTCCATGCATGCATGAATGAAGCCTTTTGAGTACTTTCAAGCTCATTGAATGATGGTACATGCATGAATATGTAAAGATATGAATCTGCCCATGCATTATTTGTCTTCCATGCATCTCATGAATGCATATTCCTGTTTTAATAGCCATTCACCTCCTTAGGAATACCACTTGGTGTATCATGCTTTCGGCATCCCACTAGTCTCCCTAATGCACATGTAATACATGTTTAATCAATAGACAATTAAGGCACATAAATCACATGTTTAAAACACCATAATGAATAATCATAAAATTCAGTGATAGAAAATTAAACACTAATTAAATATGTAGTAAAACTAACATGCAACTAACTTTGCTACTAAATTAACTTATTTAACTACCATGCAACACATGCAACTACTATGTATACGTGCAATTAAATTAATTTCATACAAATGCAAACTTTTATGCAACGTGCCTAAACTAGAAGATCCATGCAAATACCACGTTGCATGCATTCAACCTAAACTAACAGATGCATGCAAATAACATGTTGCATGCATTCAAAGAAACTTAGGGTATTCTAGAGAAGAAGATGACTTTAACATGCCACATCACCATTTCTTAACGACAGTTGACGACAGTGATCGTAATGAAAACAATTAAAAGTTCAATGATTGTGTTGCAAGTTTTAAAAAGTCAATGATCAAAATACAAGCACCCTAAAAATTTGCGATCATTTATATAATTTACTCTAAAATTTATTATTGCCCCAAATAATTTAGTTTTTTTTTTATAAATAATGAATTGTTTTGTTTTGTTGAGCTAAAAATCAACTTTGATCATGGGTAGAGCAATAATAAAAGAAGAATACAATCAATTGTCTACTAAGTATTAAAGAGTCTTATCAATAATCCTGTGATGTATCGATAAGGAATATAATTTTAGTTTGGAATGGTGTAAGAAGTCCTTGAACTTTTAAAAAAATCAATTAAGTCCCTAGTTTTTTTTCACCTGATTAAGCTCTTGAACCAAGAAATTGAATCAATTAAGTCATTTGACCAATTTTCATTATTAAATCTTGACAATTTTTTTTTTGGATTTCTTGATACAGTTTGTCGCGTCACAATGTTTCAACTCAAATGTTTTACATTTTTTATTTTAAAATTTTTTAAAGTTCAATTTTAAAAACTTGTACAATTTATAAAAAAATATATTTTAAAAAACTTTAAATACAACATGATAGAACTGTAATGTATCATGTGTTAGTAATATCTAAAAAAGCTTTCAAGATTTAATAGTCAAAATTGCTCAAAGGGTTTAATTGATTCAATTTGTTGGTTCAAAGGCTTAATTGATTCAATTTCAGGGACTTAATTTATTTTTTCAAAAGTACAAGGGTTTCTTAGACCCATTATTCCCTTCAGAAATAGAATGCTTTGAGTGACCTTAAGCCTTTTAGTTGTGATAGACATTAGATCATAAGTTCAAATTTAGATAATTTATATCATCTTCTTATAGTGTTGTGAGTTGCAAGGCTTTCTTTCTCAATGTGCAACAGTATTTCCTTGTCCACCAATATGGTAAAGGCCTTTGAATCCCATAATCCAACCATATTTTCCCTCCAACCCAAGCTTCAAAGCCCCTAAAGCACAGAACGCACCAGCTACCATATAAAAGCTCTTGCCTAACTTTCAACCCCGCCCCGTTGTGTCTTGGATGCCATCTGAAACCAAACCTCACCAAATCAGCAACCAACCACTCGCAGTCCTCGCCGGCAGATCCATGGCCTCGACATCTTGTCCCAGGTAAAAATCTCATCTGAACTACCCATTATAAACAATGAAATCAATACATTTGTTGTCTTTGTAATAATATAATTTAAAATCTTATATTTAATTCCATACATATACCCACCGTAGTCCAATTACTCTATCTAAATCCAACTCTATCAAACCAAAATAATCGAGCAAGCACATTTGGCCGGTTGACCAAGTTAGTCATTTTTATTCCTTTTATATTTTCTTAGGTTATAAGTTCTAAGCCCACTAGAAATACCGCTTTTCTTTCCTTAAAGTCCCTCTCTCCTCTAGGTAGTATTAAAATTAGAATTAAGATTTGTAAAAAAAACCAAAATAATCGTACCAATTTAATGTGCATTTTCAAGTTCTTTTCTGCATTGACCATTATTAACTATTAATCAACGTAATCACAAAGTCCTATACTTATATAAAAAATAAGATTAATGAACACATTGAATGATCCCGGTAATAAAGAAGGAATTCAAATTGTAATAATCCATTTTATCCAGGTTGCCCATTTTCATATCCAGACCCCTAACCCGACCCAAAACCATAACCTAACCCGACCCGACCCGAAAAACCAAAAACCCTAAAAATCTAAACCCTAATTAATCAAACCGCCGCCACCAGTCTCCACGGCCTCCACCGGCCGCCAAAATCCCAAATTAACCCATATACCCCGAAACCAAATTAAACGAAACCCTAAATTCTAGTTTACAAAGCCTAAAAATCTTAATCTCAAAACCTCGAATTTAACCTTAAAAATAAAATAATCCTAAACCTAAACCTAATCATCCATTCCCTACCCTTATTCAACTACCCAATCTGTCAAACCATGCCCTGCCACCCTCAAATCCTAGCCATCTACTCTCCATCAAATCTGCAGCAGCAAATAAAAAGGGAAAATATTTAGTGTGTGGAGATCGGCTATAAAAGAAAACCAAAATCAGAAATGTAAGGGGGGTATTTTGTTCAAAAACACAGAGAATTTAGGAGGCTTTTGAGATCAAAAACCTTGTAATCTGGGAAAAATTGTAAGTTTTTAATTCGAAATAAAAAATCTTTTTAGTTTCAAAATCAAAGTTTTTTCGGTTTTTATTTTTTTTTTCAAATAAAAAAAATGGGGCCGAGGACTTACCGGTCTCCGCCGCCGAAGCTGCCGCGAGGCCTCACGGTTGATGACCGACAAGCATGGCAGCCCTTTCAATGCCATCGTTGGTTGAGATGTTTGAGAAGAAAAGATAAAGTCTCTTTAGGGTTTTTTTGGTTTTATAAAATCTGGTTCAAAAAATTAAACAACCTTTTTAAATCGGTAAGCCAAAAACAGTGTCATTTCGCTAGACCCGGTTCACGCGGTTACCCGACCCGGGGAGGATAAGCATTTTTGTTTAATGGTCTAATTGCGCTATTGGTCCCTCCCCTTCTTTCCCGTTTTCATTTCTGTCATGGTATAATCATGCTTTTGGTCCCTGAACTTTTATTTTCGTCTTTTTTCACGTTTATTAATCTTTTTCCCCTCTTAATTCCGTCCTTTTCAATTTAGTCCTTTTTCCAGATTTTAGCCATTTTATAGTTATTTAATTTCATGCCTTTTATTTATGTTTCTTTTTGTTTTTAACATCTTTGTCTTTGTTTCATACATTTTAGTCCATTCATTATGTTTGCTATATATACGTAAATAACATTTATATTGTATATTACATATAGCATTTGTGTGTTTTGCTATTATGTATTTTTTTTATAATATGTATATATATAAAAAAAAATGTATCATGTTTATATCATATGTAGAGATAGTGTGTATGGATATTTTTTGTATTATTTAGTATAATATATTGTGCTAAATTATATGATTTATTATATCATATGTTATTTAATATATATATAGTGTTATAATATGTATTTTTTATGTTTATTATATATATGAATTTTTGGTATGTAAAATATGTCTTATATCATTATGTATATTATTATATGTTATATTTAAAAAAAGATGATGTAGCATTATATATTGTTTGTACATTATCACATATTATCATATTATATTAATTAATATTATGAATATATATATTTGTATTTAATATGTATATTTATATCCATGCCATATTTATTTCATTATCATTTGTCATTGTATTTAATTGTTCATGCATTTTAATTTATTCACATATTATATGTTATTTTTTACATTATTAAAAAATATATTTTAAAGAAATAAATTTTGAATTTTAAATCAATGTTTTTTAAAGTTTCGATAAATCGTATCCCGGACGTAAAGGGATGTGATTGTTTTTAAATTTCTCCAAGAAAGCGAGAAGTCGTGTCTCGGGCGCAAAGGGATGCAGTTCTCTCAATATTTTTGGCATTTCAGAATCATATTTTAAATTTTAATCGAATTCATAATTTCCAATACCAAGACATTAAATAATCGACTAAGTACAAATTTTGGGCGGTGTGGGGGTGCTAATCCTTCCCCATTCGTAACCGACTCTCGGACCCTAATTGTTTGAATCTCTGGTTTTATTTTGGTGTCTGGTGTGCCTTTTTAAAATGATCGGTGGCGACTCCACATTTTTTAACTCAAAACCGGGCGGGGTTTTTCAAAAAAGAAAAAAAATAAATTTTAAAAATTCAAAAAGAGAGCGACGGACGGATTCAGGTGCTTACAGCTGGCGACTCCGCTGGGGACATTTTTGAAAAGGAGATTCAAGCCACGAGTCGATTATCTTTTATTCTTGGTTGTTGGAAATTACGAGTTCAATTGTAATTTAAAATATGATTCTATCTTATTTTACCATGAGTCATGCATTTTATTTTCTGTAAATATAACTGATTTACTTTTACTGCATTCCATGAGCTTTCTACCCGAGTTTCGTCCTTTTAAGTGAAAGTGTGATACTGCCTTCGTGTGGGTTACCACCGTATAGGTTAGTGAATCACTTTCAGGATATATTTCTTATACTTTCGTGTGGGTTACCTCCGTATAGGCATAAGGGATGTATCCCCCTGAATTGAACTTGGTCCGTTTGAAGCCTATAATAGGTGAGGATCAGGGGCCTTGCTACCTTTAGTAAGGGACAACGAGGACAATTCGGGTACCCTTTCATAGAACCAAAACCCGCATATAGTGAGCCGTAGGAGCCAACCCTGTAGAACCATGCGACACTCTGCCCGTTTAATGGCTACCATTTTAGGCTTTGATGCATTTTTATATGTACAATTTGTTATTTGTTTTATTTTTACCTTATTTACCATTTAATTTATTCATTTGATTATTTTAATCCTGATCTAACCCATTTTTTTCTGATCACACTATATTAAGTCCATTCACTTTGCATTAACTACATGACATAACACTTTAATTTTTGCATTTTACCAGCATGAAATGCTGATTCACGACTGGTTCTCAAATTGAAAAATGATCATCGGGAGAAAATCTAGTACTCTAGATATCGAGGAAATATTCAAAGTTGCTGAATCCCGTGAGTTCGAAAGTTGAGCTACGCGAACCATTTTTGAATCAGTACTTTCGCATCTAGGGCATGCACCCAGCATTTACATGCATACATTTCGAAATTTTAAAATCGATTCTCGGGATGCCCCGTGACACCAATACCAGATAAATAAAAAATTGGCCGATCTAGTTCGGTCCAGGGGCATTTTTGAGAATGGCTTCCGCGTTCATACAGATGCCACGCTTTTACAAGTCCCTAGTCTGGGGCATCTTCCGCCTGATCTGAAAGCAATAAGCTGCCATGAACCAACACACAACTTATGAACCCAACTTAGGGGGCAACAGAATCCACACTCAAAGCTTCAAATTTGCTACAAGAGCAGTTTCAACGATGGCATAGAACGAGCAAAATTTTGGGGCATCCACCCAGATGAAAGCCAACTTAAAAAAAGATGATCGCCACATCCACATGCAAAAGACCAAGATCCTGACATGACCAATGAGGAGTGAGGGGAATTCCTCTAAGGACCAGAGAAATCATATCACATTCATGCATTTAGTTGCATTCATCTTGCATTGAATCATTTTTGCATATGTCATACATTTATATTAAGTGCATACACCAAAGTCACCATGCATTTAGGATAGGCCCAGGCATTTAGGCATAAAATTTATGAATGCATTTTTGCTTACAAACAGGTTCCAAGAAGAGACCAAACATCCTCAACATGGGGGTAAACACGATGGCAAACCTTAGTCTTTGAGGAGGCTAAGTACACAAAAGATGCTGAAACATATAAATAAAAGGTATCAACAACAAAACTTTTGAACATTTACTGATTAATGTTTTTTTTCCATTTTCAGGTCATACCTCTCCGCCAGTAAAGCAGTAGGAGTAACTTTTTCGGATCTTGCCTTCGTCATTGGTGATAGACCAACATTTCCAAATTTTGCTTTAGACTTGCCGGTGTATCAGTTTAGACATTTTGAAGATCTCGTTTTGCCGTTGATGGTGCAACAGATCGAAACTTCTTCCTAATCTCGCTTTACCATTGATGGTGTAGCATATCAATTTTTTTAAGATCTCTCTTCTCCGTTGATGGTGCAGCAGATCAAATTTTTGTCAAGGTCTCATTTCTCCGTTGATGGTACAACTAGACCAAATTTCTTCCTCAGATCTTGTCTCTTCTTTATAGTTGCAGGTCAAAAAATAAAAAAAATAAAAAAAGTCAAGAAAAAAGAAAAAAAATAAATTAATAAAAAAGAATCAAAAAATGAAAAAATGAAAAAGAAAAATAAAAAATGAAAAAATCAAAAGAAAATTAATCAACTTTCATCATTCTATCTTTTCTCTCCGTTGATGGGATAGATGAGTCCAAGTTGCTATCATTTGCCGATCTTGATCCTCCGTTGATGGTGTAGTAAGATTCAAGTTCCTGTTATTCAATCTAGCCCATCCGTTGATGGTAAGGCTGGTTTCAAGTTGTCAAATTATTCGATCCTGTCCCCCCGTTGATGGTGTGGCTGGGGTCCAAGTTGCTGAAATCCACTCATGCTCCTCTGTTGATGGCGTAGTAGGATTCACATTGCTGTCATCCGATTCTGCTTCTCCGTTGATGGTCTAGTGGAGTCCAAGTGCTGAAATTCGATCTTATCCCTTTGTTGATGGTGTGGATAAGTCCAACTTGATTAAATTTCGGTTCTGCCTCTTCGTCGGTGTTGTAGCTGAACCAAATTCTTCAAATTCCGATCATGCCTCTTCGTCAGAGTCGTAGCTTGATCGCAAAGAAAAACCCTCCGATCCTGCCTCTTTGTTAGAGTCGTAGCAGGATCAAATCTTCAGACCTTGCCTCTTCGTCGGTGTTGTAGCTTGGTCAAATCTAACTTTCAGTTTTGCCTCTTCGTCGATGTTGTAGCTGAACCAAATTTATTAACTTTCGGTCTTGCCTCTTCGTCGGTGTTGTAGTTAGACCAAACTCACTAACTCTTGATCTTGCCTCTTTGTCGGTGTCGTAGCTAGATCAACATTACTAACTTTAGACATTGCCTCTTCGTCGGTGTTGTAGCTTGGTCAAAATTTACTAACTTTCTAGTTGTATCAATGTTGTATCTTTAAAAAAGAGAAAAAGAAAAAAATGAAAAAAAAATGAAAAAAAATAAAAAAGAAAAAGAGAGAGAGAGAGAAAAGGAAAATCAAAATGAGCTTTCAATCTTTCGGTTCTGCCTCTTTGTCGGTGTTGTAGCTGAACCAAATTTGCCAAATTCTGATCCTGCCTCTTCGTTAGATTTATAGCTGGATCAATTCTTCAAACCTAGCCTCTTCGTCGGTGTTGTAGCTTGGTCAAATCTAACTTTCAGTTCTGCCTCTTCGTCGGTGTTGTAGCTGAACCTAATTCACTAACTTCCGGTCTTGCCTCTTCGTCGGTGTTGTAGCTAGACCAAATTTACTACTCTTGATCCTACCACTTCGTCAGTGTCACAACTGGATCAACATTACTAACTTTAGACCTTGCCTCTTCGTCGGTGTTGTAGCTTGGTCAAAATTTATTGACTTTCAAGTTTTATCAATGTTAAAAAAAGAAAAAAAAGAAAAGTGAAAAGAAAAAAAGAGGAAAAAAACATAAAATGTGGACAAAAACAAAAAAAAACTGAAAAGAAAAAAAAGAAAAAAAAGGAAAAAAAGAAGAAGTTTTCAATCTTTTGATCTTGTCTCTTCGTCAGAGTTGTAGTTGGATCAGACATCAGACTTTTCATCCATTGGTCTTGCCGCTTCGTCAGTATTGCAGCTGGATCAAATTTTGAAGACCCTGCCTCTTCGTCGGTGTTGCAGCTGAGTCAAGTTTTCCTTAGGAATTAGCTCGTCATCAATAATGTAGCAAGTTGCACTCATTTTGCTTCTCCAATAGGCAACCCCTTATTTTGAAGATTTTGCTTCCCCAAGAGTGACAAGGTGGATTAACCAAGACAAGAAAAAAGACATGCATTGAAGAGAAAGAAGATCTACTAAAGAAATAAGACATGTATCAAGAGGGGATGACCAGCCAGACCGGATGAAATGAGTTATTTTTAGTCTTTGCTTCGTTGTCGTTACACAACAACGAGCAAAGATGGGCAGTTGTAATAGCCCATTTCATCCGGGTTGCCCATTTTCATATCCAGACCCCTAACCCGACCCAGAACCATAACCTAACCCAACCCGACCTGGAAAACCAAAGACCCTAAATAACCAAACCGCCGCCACCAGCCTCCACGGCCACCGTTGCCCCCAAGCAGCCGTCGGCCGCCAAAATCCCAAATTAACCCATATACCCCAAAACCAAATTAAACCAAAACCCTAAATTTTATTTTATAAACCCTAAAAATCCTAAAACCCCAAATTTAACCCTAAAAATAAAATAATCCTAAACCTAAACCTAATCATCCATTCCCTACCCCTATTCAACTACCCAATCTGTCAAACCATGCTATGCCACCCTCAAATCCCGGCCATCTACCCTCCATCAAATCTACAGCAGCAAATAAAAAGGGAAGGATATTTAGTGTGTGGAGATCGGCTATAAAAGAAAACTAAAACCAGAAATGTAAGGGGGGGTTTTTGTTCAAAAACACAGAGAATTTAGGAGGCTTTTAAGATCAAAAACCTTGTAATCTGGGAAAAATTGTAAGTTTTTAAATAGAAATAAAAAATCTTTTTAGTTTCAAAATCAAAGTTTTTTTTTCTGTTTTTTTTGTTTCAAATAAAAAAAGGGGGTCGAGGACTTACCGATCGCCGCCGCCGAAGCCGCCACGAGGCCTCACGGCTGATGACCGACGAGCGTGGCAGCCCTTTGAATGCCGCGCGTCGGTTAAGATGTTTGAGAGGAAAAGATAGAGTCTCTTTAGGGTTTTTTTTTGGTTTTATAAAATCTGGTTCAAAAAATTAAACAACCCTTGTAAACCAGTAAGCCAAGAACGACGTCGTTTCGCCAGACCCGGTTCACGCGGTGACCCGACCCATGGAGGATCCACGTTTTTGTTTAATGGTCTAATTGCGCTATTGGTCCCTCCCCTTCTTTCCCATTTTCATTTCTGTCCTGGTATAATCATGCTTTTGGTCCCTGAACTTTTATTTCCGTTTTTTTCACTTTTATTTATCTTTTTTCCCTCTTATTTTCCGTCTTTTTCAATTTAGTCCTTTTCCAAATTTTAGCCATTTTATAGTTATTTAATTTCATGCCTTTTATTTCCGTTTCTTTTTGTTTTTAACATCTTTGTCTTTGTTTCATACATTTTAGTCCATTAATTATGTTTGCTATATATACGTAAATAACATTTATATTGTATATTACATATATCATTTGTGTATTTTGCTATTATGTATTTTTATATAATATGTATATATATAAAAAAACCGTATCACGTTTATATCATATGTAGAGATAGTATGTATGTATATTTTTTGTATTATTTAGTATAATATATTTTGCTAAATTATATGATTTATTATATCATGTGTTATTTAATACATATATATATTTTTATAATATGTATTTATTGTGTTTATTATATATATGAACTTTTGGTATGTAAAATATGTCTTATATCATTATGTATATTATTATATGTTATATTTAAAAAAAGATGATGTAGCATTATATATTGTTTGTACATTATCACATATTATCGTATTATATTAATTAATATTACGAATATATATATATGTATTTTATATGTATATTTATATCCGTGCCATGTTTATTTCATTTATCATTTATCATTGTATTTAATTGTTCATACATTTTAATTTATTCGCATATTATATGTTATTTTTTAATCATCAAAAAATATACTTTAAAGAAATAAATTTTAAATTTTAAATCAATGTTTTTTAAAACTTCGATAAATCATATCCTGGGCGTAAGTGGATGTGATTGTTTTTAAATTTTTCCAAGAAAGCGAGAAGTCGTGTCCCGGGAGTAAAAGGATGCAGTTCTCTCGATATTTTCGGCATTTCAAAATCATATTTTAAATTTTAATCGAATTCGTAATTTCCAATACCAAGACATTAAATAATCGACTAGGTACCAATTTTGGGCGGTGTGGGGGTGCTAATCCTTCCTCATCCGTAACCGACTCACGAACCCTAATTTTTTGAATCTCTGGTTTTATTTTGGTGTCCGGTCTACCTTTTTAAAATAATTGGTGGCGACTCCACATTTTTAACTCAAAATCGGGCGGGGTTTTTCAAAAAAGAAAAAATAAATTTTAAAAATTCAAAAAGCGAGCGCCGAGCGGATTCGGGTGCTTACACAAATTAATTATTTGTCCAATGTGTTCTTCAAAGGACTAAGAATAAAAAACAAAGTCTATTATATAATTATATTAGAATATTTAAAAAATATACTTATCGAACTAATAAATTCATTTTACGAAATAAGAATTTTGACAAATAAATTGTAAAAAATATTCATAAAGAAATTTAAATCATAAATGTGGCAGTGGTATAAATTGAAATTTACTTTCATAGTTTTTGGTGTTGGGTGAAAATTACTTTAGGAGAAGTTAATTGTATTATATGTTTTTAAACTATAATTATTATTTTAGATTTATCTCTAAATTTTTGAATATTTTAATTTTCATCTTTAAACTATTGTTCTCATTCTAAATTGATTCTAAAATTTTTGAATGTTTCAATTTTAACACAAACAATAACCCTCATTTTAAATCGGTCTCTAAACTTTTAAACATACCAATTTTCATCCTTAAATTATTTTTTAGGCCACACAATATTATTACACCATACGCATAAATGTTTACATGAAAGTTAATATTCTTATAACAATTTTATTAACACGAGATATGATTAACATGTACTAATAATTTGGTACTGAAATTAAAATGTTCAAAACTTTATGGACCAATTTAGAATAAGAGCCGTAGATTAAAGATGAAATTGAAACATTTAAAAGTTTGATGACCAATTTAAAATAAGAGGCATAATTTGGAAAAAATAAAATATATAAAAATTTAGGGACTCATCTAAAATGAATGTTATAGTTTAGGACGTGTAATATAATGTTTTTGAACAATCCCTTCTTAAGGGTAAGGAAGAAAAAAATTGTTTTTAATAAATATTAAACCCACAAACTATAAAAAAATATTAATTGATAACTTTTGAACATCGCTCTAGAAATTATTGACCATACATGACGTGAAATTAACTCTCAAGAGTGTCGAGAAATTATATCATAGGCCCGGCTCGCCACATCATTTATAGTCCCAACCAATAAAAGCATTTATTTCATTAATTTTTTTCATGTCATATTTTTACTAAGTGAATCTTTACTCAGATTTACTGTAAATTAAATTAAAAACCACTTTTTACCAATTATAGATTCACTTAGTAAAAAGATGACATAATTTTTTTAATGAAATATATATTTTTTATTAGTTGAGACCATAAATAACGTGGCGAGCCGATGTTCTGATATAATTTTTCCGTGGTCTCAATGTTGAGTGCTGACCCTAGTACATAACTGTTGGCAAAATTATTGATGATGCAATAAATACTAATTTTATTATGCAAAAAAAGACATTTTTGAATAATAAAAAAATCATGGACCAATTCAAATATTAAGAAAATTTCTATAAAGATCTCTATGATCCAGAAAGAGGAAACACGTGTATTTACGTTGATTGGACACATGTGAACATAAAACACTAAGATTCATAATAACTTGTTTTTACTTTAAATTTTAAAATTTAATTAACAATTTTATTTTTATCTTTACTCATTTCCATCCTTCGTATACTAATTAAGCCTTCATTTTGCAATTTGATACCGTTGCCAATAAAAAAAACTAATGTTAATCACAAAAGTGCCACAATCTTAATTACACTAAACAAAGACTAATTGATTAAGATTAGTTTGATGGTTAACTAACAAAAGAGGGCCCTTATTTTATTAAACTTGATCTTCTCTTTCCTTTACGAATCTCTCAGTTTCAGAGATTTAAAAACAAAAGCTCACTTCCCTTGACACCAACAATGTCTCTTTTTCTAAACCCTAAATCAATTTCTCTACATTCTGCTCCCTATTTTCAAGTGTAACAACTCGTATTTTGATTTTATGTTACATTTGTTTTTTCCCTTTTATTGATTCGATTTTTGTGAATAGTTGAATGGATATTTATATAGTTTGAGGGATTTTGGTGGTGATTGAGATCGGAGAAAAAAAAACTGCGAGTGAAGGAAATGCATCCACTATGTTGTATATCGTTGGAGAGTCCCGGTGTCAGTAACCAGTCGCCGGAAGTTTTGTTGACTCGAGCTAGGAGCATGCCGGCCTGTAGACTATCCGGATATGAGATCGGCAATGCGACGGGGGGAGGATCCGAAGGCACTGTCGCCGGGATTCTTTACAAGTGGACTAATTACGGAAAAGGATGGAGATCCAGGTGGTTTTTGCTTCGGAATGGAGTGATATCTTACTCAAAGGTTCGTCGGTCGGAGACTCTCAACCTCCTCTCTCCGACTGATGAGGTCAGATTGATTGGTGATGTCTCCAGCAATCGGCTTTCCAGGATGGACAGTTGTAGCGGTAGATGGAAACACCAGAAAACCGTTGGCATTGTTCATTTAAAGGTATGTATATCTCAAAGTGAAAAATTAAATTCTAATAGATAGATGATCAAACTGATCCATTTTGGTGGTAATACAAAATTGTTCCTAGAAAGCGTTCAGTTTCCTACAGAACTAATATTTTGATACAATAAATTGAACTGATCTGTTACCGTCTAGCAATTATGTCATTTTTTACTAATTTTGGTTTTTGCATCTGAAGAGATAAAATTATCAGGCACTGATACCTGAGCTAAACAATAACCAATAAAGAAAAAAAAGGTACATTGAAGAGAAAGAACCGTTGGATGCTTGCGTTGTTTGGCATGCAGTACTGTATAATTTGTTTGAAGAACCCGTCCATTTTTCTTCCGTGGGCCTTCTATTTCTCTTTCTATTTTGTTTCGTTTTTGTGATTTTCAATTCTCTTGTTTAACTGATTGGAAATAAAGTTACAAGAATTGTTTTTTAATAAGATATTTTTACAGTTTTAACTTGTTGTTTATGTAGAGTGGGTCACATCAGCAGGTGGGCTTGGAAGGCTGTGATAGGGTATGGTTTAGGTCTAGGTATTAAGTTGTGGTCACATAATCGATCAATCGGTGTTGGATAGTTGATCGAAATTTTCCTTTTTCTGTTTTTTTTTTTCTTTCACTTCTCACATTTTATCATATTCTCTCTTTTCTCGTTAGCTGCCTTCTCTTTGCTCCGCAGCCGTTAGTTTTGCTTATCAAGAATCAAAAGTTTCTTTCTTCAAGGTGGTGACTGAGGAGTGTTTCTTTCGGTTTTATTCTTTGTTTTAAAAGGGAAATAAATGACGCAATGTTGTAGAGTTCAAACGGTGATGAGGATGGAGTATTTCTCTGAAATGCCGAGGTGGGTTTTTATGGGTTGGCGTCAGTTTTGCATTTTCTGTCTCGCAATAGCGTGGTACTGGTAACGTGTTGTTTATTTTTAACATTTTATATGGTCACGTTTTCTGGTTTTAAAGGCATGATTTTGATTTATTTTAGTGAAATAAACGATGGGAAAAAGAGGAAAAGAGAAATCTCGGGGACTTTAGAATATTAGGTGAGCTTGACTATTTAATTTTATACTATATGTTTGAACAGACCACGGTTTTGAAACGGGAAAACTCAAAGGTATAATATAATAGGAGTAATATTTATTTTAGACTTGTTTTAAGTATATTCTCCCTTGGTCGAGTAGATCCAAGTGGTGAATCTTCGTCTTTGATTTATCCGTAGACAGTTGTAATCCTCATAAAGTAGGATGGGCTTTGGTGATGAATTTTAGGTTTTTGTTTCCTGCAGCTAAGGTTGTGTTGTTTGTTTCTAAAAAAAATTCTCTTGCAAAATCTGGTTATATTTTGTGTGCATCTTGCGTTTGACGGTAAATGGGTTCGGCTCTTGCTGAAGTTACAACTTGATAGCCTAAAAGGCTCGTTGTCTAAGCTGCCTATATTAGTTTTTCTCTGCTGATTCTAGAAAATTTTCAGCAGTAATACTAACTTGGTGAGGGACGCAGTGATATAATTGAGGCTTTCAACTTGCATTATCTTGAACTGATTGGACCTTTTTTCGTTTTTATTTCTCGAAATGGACTTTTTTTAGACATATATTGACCCGTGCATTTATTTTGTGAATTTATATTCAAGAACATATACATTCATGGTGATCAATTTGATCATACATCTGAATTGGGACTCTTGCATGACACATGAAGTTGTTAATTGAATTTTTGTAGCAGATCTCGTCATTCCGGGAGAGCAAATCTGATGACCGACGGTTTTACATTTTCACTGCTACAAAGGCCCTTCATTTGAGAACCAATTCTAAGAGAGATCGGGTTGCTTGGATACAAGCTTTGGTTTCAACCAGGAGCCTTTTCTTGCTGAGACCAATAAATGATAATCTTCCTCTTGTCCCCTGTGATTTGTCTAAATCAACTGATAGGCTCAAGAAACGGTTGCTTGAAGAGGGAATTGGTGATAACCTTGTGAAGGATTGTGAGCAGATTATGCGCTCGGAGTTTTCAGAGATACAAGGACAACTTAAAGTTCTTTGTGAAGAAAGATCTACTTTGCTTGACACATTAAGGCAGTTGGAGGTAATGTGATATTACAATAATAACAATTTTTTCTGTTGCAGTTTTAATCTTCCTCCAAGTAGATAGGATAGTAGCAGGGGCGGAGCCAGGAATTTATCGAAGGGGTGTCATTTTCTTGAACGATATTTAAGAGGGGTTAATTATTTATAAACGGGTGTCGATATATATATAAAGGGGTGTCAATTATATATATTTATAAATTTTTTATATGCAAATTATATAAAAAAAATACAATTTTCTAAAAATTTTGGGGTGTTTGTATGCATGTGGCTCCGCCCATGGATAGTAGGAACTTCCCTTAAATCCCAACTATAAATGGAAGACCAAGTTGGTAAAAAAATCCTAATAAATATAATGAGGGTAAATTTCTAAAGAGTGTTTTTAGTTATCTCATCTCTTTAAATGGTGTCTTAATTTTTGTTGGTTTTGGGTATCTCATCTTTTAAATTGTTGATTCTTTTATGACATTGCATAGTAATGTCATTTCTTTGTTATTCATTGTATGCATAATTTTGCTAAGCTTTATTGTTTAAAATTAACAGTGAACTGATATTTTTTTATTTGGCATTTGCAGGCTGCTAATATCGAAGCTGAAACCTTTGGAATTCATGATGGAGACTACCAGTTGTCAAAGCATGAATTTTCTGGTATAGGGTGTGGAAAATATAGTGGTACATATCTATAGTTATTTTATAACTTTGGCTGCATTTATAAATGTCTGACACCTAGTTTAAATTGTGTTTATCAAGGAAGGTAATCTTATTCATTTTGTAGATACATGTAGTCATATGCATGGTAGCACTTCATGGATAGACTAATGTCCTATACTTTCATATGCTTTCTTGAGTAACAAATACCTTCAAATTATCCCATGTTTCAATGGCAGTTTCCTGCCTTTTGCCCTTATTCATTATCATCAACATCAATCTCATTATTCTCATTTTATATAACTTAAATTCGAGGTTTAGAAATGTTGCAATTAATGTCTAAAGGGCACCAGTCGCACTCTATGCCATAGAACAGTTACATTTGTCTTAGATGTAACACATAAAAAGCCATGTCTGAGTAAAATAAGATGCAATATATGTATTTTTTTTATGTATATGTGTGTGTCTATATATATACATGTATATATATGTATATGTATAAGCTCAAGATATACAAATTTGATAAATTCTAAAGATTGATCGAACTTATCATACAAAAAATGCAAAATTTTCATTTTTTCTTTTGTTGGTTCATGTGCAGGATTTCCTTATAACCCCACGTCGTTAAATACTCAAATAGTGAGAAGTAGAGTAATTTGATAGTCTTTTTCGTTACTATGTAAAGTAATATTAATAAAAAAATTAAATAAGTTAAAGTGAACTTCAATCAGACTTGCTTTTTTTGCACTTACCATGTAAAAAAGGTGTGCTTAGATGCAACAGATGTGTGCCTTATCAAATGTGCTTCGCCAGAAACAGTGTGCAGTGGTTTTGCTGTTTAATGCTAAGTTCCATTCGCCTTAACATCACTGGTTTTATTGAGTAATTATCTTAGCATTAATATCTGTTTCCTTTTAATATTTTCTTGCTATGCTCTCTTATAGTTCGATATCTTGTTTGGGTTTTCAGAAGGCAGTACAACTGAATCTTCTGGTGATATTGAGAAACAAGAGCTTGAGGATGTGTCTGATGAAGATAAAACCTGTTACTACGACACAAAAGAGTATTTTACTGAACCTACTATCAGCTGTGGAGCCATAACAGAGGCAGCTGATCATGCAGATATTCAGAAAGAAAATGCAAATCAATTAGATAACGTGGATGAGATGCATGCTGATAAAGAAGATTTTTATTACAGATATCCTAAAATTGAAAGGCGAAAAAAGCTTCCTGATCCAGTTGAAAAAGAGAAAGGGGTTAGCCTTTGGTCTATGATCAAAGACAATGTGGGAAAGGATCTCACACGAGTTTGTCTCCCTGTCTACTTTAATGAACCAATATCGTCCCTTCAAAAATGTTTTGAGGATCTAGAATATTCTTATCTTTTAGATAGAGCATTCGAGTATGGAAAAGAAGTAAGTAATTCACACATTTCATCTTTGATATTCCATGTCTCTCTTAATATATGCACTGTTTTTCTTAGGGTGTACCAAATTTATATCATCTTTTTAGAACAAATTTCAACATGGTGGACTCTTAGAATTTTAGAAATTGTTGTTTGCTCTTAATTGATATTGTCTAGAGTGAATCTGAATAACAGTCAAATTTATATAATATTTTTAAACAGTTGATTGTAACTCTCTCTTTCTACTCCTCTCTTTTTGGAGTGGATAGGAGTGTTAGGAAGATGATTATCAAGTACAGAAATATGTAACTAAGTTAATTCAGTACGAAAAGGTTGATCAATCTGTATCTTTTTTCCATATGTTTGGCTGACTTTGGAAGTGGTCTTTGGATCTTTACTTAGAAGTATACAGTTTTATACTTTATGCATGTGTATTTTTCTGGCCAGGACATAATATTTGGAGTTAAATAATTGCGTCATTTATGAATTGACTAAGTTTTTTATTTTTTTATTTTGTCTAAACAAACATTGTCACCTTGTATAAACAACACAATGGAAATTATGTATTAACCTTTGTAGCAAGTTGCCCCTTACCCCCTTTCTGAGGGAGATGTTAGTTCAATTTCTTGGTGTACCCTTGGGCTTGTGTGCTTTGTGATTATTCTCGAAATATCAACATATTCTGTCATCGATTTTTTTATTTTGTTGCAATGCTTACTAAAGTTGCGAGAACAACAGATGGTGCTCTTGCTTTTATGTCTGCAATCTGATTGTAAGCTCTGTTTGGATTTTCTGTTATATTTTCAGGGGAACAGTCTCCAACGTATTCTTAATGTTGCAGCATTTGCCATTTCTGCGTACGCTTCTTCTGAAGGTCGACACTGTAAGCCCTTCAATCCTTTGCTAGGAGAAACTTATGAAGCAGACTTTCCTGACAAAGGAGTTCGTTTTTTCTCTGAGAAGGTTAGTCTTCAAGATCTCAGTACAGTTGATTTCATATTACAAAGGTGCAACCTTAATAATGAACTTAGTTTGGACAAAATGGCAAACTTCTTTTTGTATTTTTGTCTTTATTAAATTTTGGTTTTTGAATTCTCAGTAGTTAGGCTTTGCAACTCATTGCTTCACTTTTGCATACCTTCTGATAAACGAAATAACACAGCCATTAGAGTAAATGATAAATCTTGAAATGCTTTTGAACTAAATGAAAAAGGATTTATTTAAAAATGAATAAAGAGGAAAGCACGTCATCTTCCATATCTTTAGGGAATGTTTCAGGTTTGAACAATTATTAATTTGAGGTTCCCAAACAGTGAATAGAAACACTGCAAAATTGTTTTTGAGAACTTAAGAAACAAATGTGACTTTTACTATTTCTCTAGGCCTTTGCAGTACTTACCCTTCCAAGTAGTTGCTTCTGTTTATCTTGAAGCAGATCTGCAAATGTTTGTATTAAAGTTCCATAGCATAGATGACTTACCTTTCATGTTAAACAGGTTAGTCACCACCCAACCCTTATTGCCTGTCATTGTGAAGGTAAAGGTTGGAAATTCTGGGCTGAAAGTAACCTCCGGACAAAATTTTGGGGGAGGTCAATTCAGCTTGATCCTGTTGGAGTTTTGACACTGGAGTTTGATGATGGTGAAATATTTCAGTGGAGCAAGGTGTGTACTACTGAACTGTATATTTACAGGATGTTCTATGCTTCCATTTCTATATATGTGCTATGAATTAATTTGAACTTCATTCTTTGCAGGTAACTACTAATATTTATAATCTTATCCTTGGTAAAGTGTATTGTGATCACCATGGATTGATGCACATTCACGGGAATCGCCAATATTCATGCAAACTTAAATTCAAAGGGCAATCTATTATTGAGCGGAACCCTCACCAGGTTAATTGTCAATCAGAATCTTTCTTAGGTTTCCTTTTAGTTGCACAATTCAGTTATCTTTCTACCAATATGGAAAAGGATACTATCCCATGCTAGTTTTTTATCCTGGCTTTATTAATCTACCTTGTGTCTTCAAATAGTTATTTTCTCCAATATTTGTTTATCATGTCGTACATTTACTTAGGTCCACGGTTTCGTTGAAGACCTTTCGGGTAAAAAGGTTGCTACATTACTTGGCAAATGGGATGACAGCATGTATTATATCAATGGTTACGAGAGTGACAAGCCAAAGGACTTCAGTCCTTCAAATGCCTCCTTGCTATGGAAAAAGAATGAGCCACCTCCTAATCCTACTCGCTACAACTTAACATCATTTGCGATCACACTAAATGAGCTAACACCTGAACTGCAGGTAGAGATGATGTATTGAATCACTTTCTCATAAGCAATTTATTTTCCTCGTATGCATATCTAATTGTTTTCAATAGCTTTGTCTGATCCCGAGTATTTGATCATGGATTAAGGAGAAGCTCCCACCTACGGATTCTAGGCTTAGACCAGACCAACGTGGTTTGGAGAATGGGGAATTTGATAAAGCAAATGCAGAAAAACAACGGTTGGAAAAGAGGCAGAGAATGGTCCATGGATTGATGCACATCTTATTTAACCAGTGCAATGGATATTTAATTATTGATTTTTGGTGCTGATTTTTATACCGCATCTGATCTTTCGCACAGTCGAGAAAACTGCAAGAAGATGGGTGGAAGCCTAGATGGTTCCGTAGAGATGGTGAAAATGGACCCTTCATCTACACGGGTGGTTATTGGGAAGCAAGGGAACAAGGGAAATGGGAAGGATGTCCGAATATATTTGGTGAATTCAATGAGGAATTTATTGATGCCTCGAATTGATCAATTTTAGGTAAGTCATTACTTCTAAATACTTCTTTTGGGTTGCGTGGGATGTGATTAAGGTGGAAGCAGTGTTGTCAAAGGCAACAAAAGTGGCTTTAAGACCAGTCTTTATGGTTTATTATAGAATATAAATACATACTGCACTTTTTCACCTCTTTGATTTCGAAGAAATTGTCTGGTTTTTCATTTTGTCCCTACTATTATACATTAAATTGTTGATGATGTAGAATTGAGCGAATGAATATGGTTGGTTGATTGGTGTAGATTGGAAAGAGAATTGAGCACATGAATGTGGGCAGTGTATAGGTTTAATATTTTAGCGGGTAGATAGATGGATAATGGAAAGGCCAAAGTTATACATGTAAACATGTAGTTGTAGTGTGGGGATTGTTTGTGTAATGTCTCCATACTTGGTCATCTGTTCTATTGCTCTTCCAACTGAATCCAGCTGAAATTTTCATTTCCGAGTTATCCAGTGAAGTAATTACTGAGAGAAAGAAAGAAAGAAAGAAACATAGGTGGTGCATTTCTGCCAAACTAGTGGCGGATCCAAAAGCTCAAAAATAAGATCCAAATTTGAACTCTTTTTATTTCCCTCTAAATGAGTACGATGATTTCCTTATGTTTTTCCTCACACTAAATTAAACTTGGTAGCTTTCCCCCCAAAAAGTTTTGCAGTTACCAATAGGGGTGTGCATTTTCGGATACTGGTAGTATCCAATTTGAAAAAAAATTGGATACTCGATTTTTCGGATCGGTAAAATAGTGAACCGTATTCGATCGAAAAAAATCGGATATCCGTATCTGAACATAAATCTTTTTTAATACAAAATTCAAAATTTATATTTTTAAGTAAATAATGCATTAATTAATAGATGTGTTTGAAATCATTTGTGGGCAAAATTTATTTTTATAAGCGTAGGATACGAAATCTAATGGATGAGATTATACAAGATTCAATGTTAAATGATTTTTTTAAGATCCAAGTTCTTTTAACTTCTTATTAAATGAAAATTTGTTAAGAGTATTTTTTATCTAAAAAAATATAATTTAATTTAATCCCTATCAACCGTCTAATACAATTTCTCTAACTTCGACATTGGCCAAAACTCAAACGAATTTTGGAGGATACTGACTGATGGTGTAGAGCTACGGCTTACTAATTGTTGGATGCATGAACTTTGTTAGCACTCTTATTAGACGAATCACTGTTAGTAGTTTTGGTGAAAAATTGCTATTACTATATAGTAATTTGTGTGTTTAGAACCTTAAAATTGAATATAAAAAATAATTGAATCGAATCGAATTATATTATTAAGTTGAAAAATAATTGAATTGAATCGAATTATATTAATAAGTTAAAAAGTAAATTGAATATATTATATTTAATAATAATTAAAAATTTATATGATAATTATCGTCAAATATTAGTAGAATTTATGTGGAGGAGCAGTATTTATTTTTGTTCAAATATATTGATTTTCCAGAAATCTGCAAAGTAGAAGGCAACTTTCGGAATTTGAATCTGGGAGAGGCCGAAGGGTGAGAGGCAAACAAAAAAGGGCTAAAAGTAAACTAAACGCCTAATGGGTTAAAGGCTTAATTATTTTTCGGATAATCCGAAATCAAGTTTTAGGCGATTTGTATCCGATTTGATTATTCGATTTTTTTGGATATTCGATCCGAAATATAAAAAAATAAAAAAATAAGTCAGATATTTACATTTTCGGATCGAATCATCAGATAAACGGATCGAATCTCTCGGATCAGATTTTTTTTAGACTCCCCTATTTACCAAGGGCCTTTGCACATCGGCCCGAGCAAAATGTAGGATTGTGTTTTGCTGGGTAGACCGAGACAAAAATTCTCCGTCCTTTTTCGGTGTCCTTTTATGTTCTAACACTAAAAAATTAAATTTTAATCTCTAACCCTAAATTCTAACTCCTAAACCATAAACCCCAAACCCTAAAAAAGTACATCACATCCTAATTCCCTAAATCCTAACTCTAAACTCTAAACTCTAACCTCAAACTTATTTTTTAATATGAGAACATAAATAAGAGCACTAGAAATAGACAGAGAATTTCTATTCGGTAGACCATTATATAGTATTATAGTCCTTCGTGTTCCAATACTCTAATGCTAAATTATTATTTTTATTTATTAAATTAAATTTCTATTACTTTTGTACGACGAACATTTATAGGTAAGGAAACATTTTAGAATTTTGCCAGCGATTGTGTTTTTATAAATAGAATAATGATTTCTTATTTCCATTAACTTTTAAAAATGACGTAATATTGAACTCAAGAAGTGGTTATAACGGTAAAGAGTAACATATTTCATCTAGATAATCTGAATTCAAACTACATAAGGTACATGTGTGTAAGCTTATTCAGATTTAAAACCGAATACATATACTACATTATACTATAAAACAATTATAACAAATTAATACAATATTATTAATTTTATAGTTTAACTAACTCGTACTTATTTATTCATTTATTTTTATCAAGGTGAGTATGAAGCACTCCCGACTAGCAAGTGTGTCATGATCTACATATAAGAAATGGGATTGAATTTGATATTTTTGGGAGTATTTAGTTATTCAAATATTGTAAATTCAAATGACATTTGAATTAAATTATTTTAATTACTACCCGTAACATATTTAGAGTAGATGCTGATATTACTTTTACATATTTAATATATTTTTTGTTTTTTAAATATCTATTTTAATATTCTTTTTTCGACTAACAAAAATTCAATAATATCCAGTTATAGTGGATTTACTTTGAAATTGGATTTAAATAAAACTTTACGTTTGGATTATAATATTTAAATTTAAAATGTATAATAAATATATATTTTATATAATACTTGAATTACTTGTAATCCTTTAATCCTAATTCGAAAGTTATTACACCCAATTTCTTCGCCTCTGCATATTTTCGGAGATATCACTTGGCATTTTCGTACTTGGCGAACTTCGAAGGTAGCCCGTAACCGCAACTCTTCCAAATGAGACTATCATCATAGTCCCCATGTTACCTTGGGAACGTGTATCGTCAAGCGCAACTGCATAGCATATACGTGACCAACAAGCAAAGCCTAATTCTTGAAAATTTGTCCTAGCTCTGTCGACCTATTCATAGGTTGTCACAGGACCTGACACTATCCAATCACTTATAATATTGAGGGGCTATAAATACTCATGCCCTCAATGAAAGAGAGGCAGACGAGAGATACACCATGTATATGGGCAAAACTAAACTGGGAGGGCTATACTCCTCTCCTTCTCTTCTCACTTATCTACTCCGATCACCATCGACTCTCCACCCCAAATCTACAGGAAATGTGTAGTAAATGATGAGAACTATAAGTATCTCTCTTCTTTTTATTGATAAACTATATGGGAATATATACACAACCAATCTGTCTATACTAGGTAACTAAATATCTTACAATAAATACAATATATTTAGTCCTAAAACAGAGCCCTAAAAATTAGCCAACAAATCTATAAAAAGTTATAATTAACATATACTAACTTCAAGACACAACCTACATTTACTACGATTACAACTCATAATATATTCCTAAATAACACGATATTATCCACACACCCCTCAAGCTAGGAGTAGATGTTGTAAAGTCATAACTTGGTTGTAATTTCATCAAAGGTAGCTCTTGGAAGTGCTTTGGTGAGTACATCTACAAGTTGCACTTTGGTAGGAACAAAATTCAGATTAACTACTCCACTGTTGACCTTCTCCGAGATGAAGTGTCTGTCTATTTCAATATGCTTTGTTCTATCATGTTGAATTGGATTTTTTGCAATCCCCATGGAAAATAAACTATCAATCTGCAGTTCGAAATGTGTGGATTCTTTGAGTCCCAATTCTACTAGGAGTATTTATAGCCATATCCCTTCACAAATCCCAAGTGCTAAGGCTCGGTATTCTACCTCAGCACTACTTCTAGACACCACATACTGTTTTTTACTCCTCCAGGTTACTAAACTACCCATACAAAGGAGCAATAGCCACTAGTTGATTTTTTGTCTGTTAGCTTCCTAGCCCAGCTCGAATCAGTAAAAACTTTTACTGTTCTGTCTCAATTTTTCTTGAAAAATAGACCATGTTCAGGTGTGAATTTCAAGTATCTTAGAATTCTATTTACTACTTCAAGATGCTTCTCCCTTGGATCGCACAAATGCTGGCTTACAATACTCACTGGAAAGGCTATGTCAGGTCTTGTAAGGGACAAGAAGATGAGTTTACCCACCAATCTCTGGTACTGTTCTTTGTTAACAAGACCACTCACTTCATTTTTGTTCCATTTTAAATTGGAGTCTATAGGAGTTTCTGCAGATTTACATCCTAGCATGCCAGTTTCAGTGAGTAAATCAAGGATATATTTCCTTTGATTTATCACCATACCATCCTTTGTCTAAGCTACCTCATTCCTAAAAAATACCTGAGGTTGCCTAGATCCTTTGTTTCAAATTCAAGGGCCATCCGTTTCTTTATTTATGTAATAGCTGTCGACCGACTACTGCTTGGAAAATGACTGAAGATTCAGGGTAAATATGCAAGTAAATGATGCCAAGAATACATCTTTTTTGCGTGAAAGTATACACAGTCAACAGGTAATATAGTAGTAAGTTGAGTATCGTATCCACAAGGATTGTCCATGAATTAAATGCCACGATAATTATTTGTGAGTCGGAACAAATGACTTGACAATTGATATCGATTTTTAATTAAGAAAATGATTAAAGGAAAATGAGGCAAGAATCCAAGAAGATTGGCAAACACACGAGTCAGGATAATTGATTGTCGTTGGCAAGTGATGTTTGGATTTCACACAAGCGAAAACAACATTTACTAATGTTCAACATTGGTTTTATTATCGAGTAGATTTTAAGTTAGCGTTGCCCCGTCGATGACAATACTCTAAGTCAATCACTTTTAATACCTATGTGTCTATAGCAATGTTTTCAAATAATTAACTTTGCAAAATTTTAACCTTTACTCCTAAGGGGTAGATTCACTTTAAAAGTAAGTTCATCTACTTGAACATCTTCTGTCAAAGTTTCACTCCTTAGTCTGTTAAGATATTAGGGGATAATGAGCATTCAATGCTAACTGTCGTATGGCATAAAATATGATAAAAAATTAAGCGCAAGTAAAATAGACAATAATGCCATGGCATTCAATTATTAAGAACCTAAAACCAAGTTTTCATCGCAAACACCCCTAGCCAACTTAAAAGATTAGTTCATAGCTAGGGAAACCAACAAAACCATATCATTTTTAAACATCACCATCAAAATAGGAAAAAGATTTAAGAGAAATGGACTAAAAAAGATATCCTTCGATTCAGCCCTTCAATGGATCCAGAGCTCTCGGTCACTACCTGGTTCAAACCATAGTTTGCCCTTTTCTCTCTCTTTCTTCCTTACGGTATAGCTTTCTTTGCTCAATCAATGGACTTCTTTGTATAAGTGCTCATAGAAACCCTAATTAGGGTTTAGTTTTTGAAAGATTATTACGTACCATTATAGGCGCGTTATCTTCTTTTTGAATTAGTGCTGACCTGGCTCTGACTTACGGCTAACTGACTGGGCATCGAACTTCATACTTTTGCCAATCGAGCTTGGCATTCTTCTTTCCTGCTTTTTCCAACTATGCTCGACATTTCTCTTATGCTCCACCTGCTCCAGTCCTGCCAAACTAGCCCACCACAACAAGAAAATACCCCTTTCACTCTGGCAATAAAAACTGTACATTCCTTAACTCCTAGATGCAAATGCATGAATCTATTGGCAAAATGCACAAATATGTAACCGTAGTCAAGCAATAACATGGAAATATATGCGAAAAAAGTAGATCTTTTGGAGAGTTGACACCCCCCAAACCTAGCTCACTGCTTGTCCTCAAGTAATAAAACTAAAGACTATAAAATAAATTATAGTAAAGTAAAGTATGTCGGAAAAATTGTTTTGATTAGCAAAAAAAGCTAGCAATCAAAATCTGGCCTTAGTTCTGTCCTCAAATATCTCAGAGCAATAATGCCAATAGATCAGCAAATTCAGGTGCAACAATATAACTCTAACCTAGGGTCATGAAGTGTGTATGAAGTGCAGATGGTTTGCATCAAGTATCTTTTAACTCTCTTAATGAAACTTTACTATCCAAACTTAAAAAACATTTATTTATTTATTCACCCAGTGCTTCTTTTACTGGCATTAAATTTGGGTTCACGTCATAATGCTGTTTGGCGTGAGAAGTAAGAGAAAGCATACCGCGAACCCCTATGTTAATCTAGACTACATCACTAAGCTAACCTATTACACTCATACCCTAAATTTTTGTTGGCTTGAGAACTAAGAGGAAGCAAACCACGAAGCCCCAAGTTACTTATTGCCTCTAAGGCAGATGAGTGTTCTAAAACTTTTAGCCTTTGGCAAAACATTGTTGCCTTATTCTTTACTTTGACCCTAGCATATATAATTTTTTGATTTTTTTATTTTTTCGAGTTTAGTTTCAAGAATCCTAAGTTTGTCTTGGGAACTAGATGCATACCATGAGTTTAAGTGAAAACTAAATTTCTCTATGCTAGAGATCAATTGTCAAGCAACCTGACATTTCTAAATATATTAGCTCATGCTAAACCAGATATTCTACTTTCATCATCAAATAGGGCATACTAGTGTAAAATCTAACTATGCTAGCAATGCGTTGGCAAAATTATCAGTTCAAAATCAAGTTGTGGCAAATTTTTTTACTGGTTTGGTATGCATAGTTCTATCTAATCTACATGGCAATAACAAAATACAAACAAAAACTAAAAATGAATGTCATAGCAGTAAATGTGAGGCAACACCCCCCAAACCAAAGGTATGCATTGTCCTCAACGCATGAGAACACATATATACAAATAAAATAAATGCGAAAAATGAAAAATATAAAACTGAGTTAAGGGGATGAAGAATCCTCTTCTGAATATTCTGGATGAGAGACGCGGGTCATCCTTTTGATGAAGCCACCTCAATTTGGTGCCACTAACTTCTTCCTTTTTGGTTGTGGCTTTGGGCCAGCATTAGAGGCCTTCACTTCTTGCAGGATCTATTCAATTACCCGTGCCATCTCAGATGTAGCAGGAGTAATAAGGGCGACTTAAGAGGCAAGGGCCACTGATGACAAATCAATGTTGGCAGACACGTCATAATTAGACTCCTGATGAGTCTTAGTTCTGGTAGAATCTACATAGGCAGGTGATACTAGTGCCGTGGCATCAGATTGTTTGACTGGAGTATGGGTAGAATGAGGGCTGACTGTATTCTTTTCGGTGCATGAAGCTCACTTGGAAACTTCAGGTACGGTGGCAAAGGATTGTTGGAGATACCCGTAAGAGTTATCCTCAAGGCATGGTCTCTGGCCCCAATATATTGCCAAAACGTCAAGTTTTAAGCTTTCTCTAACATTTGCAGAATGAGTTCCCGTCATTGATAAATCTTGGAAAGCAATACCATCGTATCGGTTGGCATTTGTATGGAAGGTTCTACTTTGGGTGTCTTGGGAGCATATACAGGTTGGGCCTCTTTTTCTTTTCCATTATCTTGTGCCTCTCTGTTAATCAATTTCCCCCAAAGAGCTAAAGTGATAACTCTCTTGCATTGCTGGACGTTGTCGGTGTTAAGCGTGGACACCTTATACTGGATGCAGATGGTGGAAATAATGGAAGAGAGGATCAAACTACCACAATTGCGTCTGGTACACTTATAAGTCTCTTCAATGATAAGTCAACGAATATTAATCTTTCTTCCAGTCATGATGGAATGAAGTAATGCCATCTTGTCCTCTGAGACTGTCTCATTATGGTTGGTTGGCATTAAATGGGTTTTTAGGAAATGATTCCACCTCCGTGGCTATGGTATTAAGGCCAACCTCTTCACAGTATTGGAGGACACATTTTACTTCGTGCCCGGCTCACACAAATCTTTTAAAAGAAGCTAGCCCTTGGTATCATCAATAGATTTAGCGAATGCCAAGTGCTCCTCCCTTGCACCATCCAAACTGATAATATGATTAACATATCCCTCATCAAACTAAACACGCATACCCCGTACGAACATAAAAGGCGAGGCCTTGGTGGTGAAGTGGGCATAAAATTTTGGATGATGGTTGAGTGGATCTCTCTGGGATGAAGACAAAAGACCTCTCAATTGTGTTTCTTGATAATGGCAGCCACCTCCGGTGAATAGCCCAGGTTGGGCTCGTCATTAAATTTGAACCCCCTTTTTATAGCAAAAGGTTTGGGCTGTGTAGTTCTCCTCATACTTCTTATTCGTCTCATCGTTGAATAAAATTTAGGGCGAGATTGATGAATATGCCATTAAAAAAATTAGAAAAAGGGTTGATAGATTTGGAAGATGAAAAAAGATTTTTTTTTTCTTTTTTGGTTCTTGATTTCTCTTGCCAGCTTGAAAGAAAAATGGAAAAATTCTTGATTAAGGGAGAGATGGGAATTAAATAAGGATAAAAGGAGACGGTTGGGATGGCTTAAGGTGGAGTTAGTGGGGATAATGATGGTTGGCAGTTAAGGCGAACATGGGGGAGTGAGATAATGATGAGTTTGGGCGAGTGGGAGAGTGATGGCGCGATAAATAGGGCACGACTAGAAATAGGGTTAAAATTTCAAACTTTGAAATTTTAATCTGGGTGGGGGCTAGGGTTTTGCCGCTCAGGAAGAGTTAATCTCCCTTGGGCCTGATCTGACTAGAGTCCACATGGTACCTTGACTTGTTATGATGAATGTTTGAATGCCAGCTTGTCCTGACATACTGCCTTCGCAAAATTACCTGCGTTAACACTAACAAAATCCTTTCAAAACCAAAAAAGAAAAACTAAAATAATTAAACTAAAATGCAAAAAAGAAATGTCTATCATAACTATTTACAATGATCATACTATGATGGCAAAATTTACTTAATCTTTACCAGGAAATAATCTCCTTGGAATTTTTCTAACTTCCTTCCCAATAATGCTTCAACCTCTGGCCATTCATTTTGAATGTTGTCCCCGTTTTTAAGTTCTTGATGTTTACTACTCCATGAGCATAAGGTTTGACAACTTCAAAGGGTCTTGGCCATCTAGATTTGAGTTTACCTAGAAACAACTTGAGCCTTGAATTGAACAACGTCACTTTTTACCCAACTTCAAATTGTCTTGGCAATATTCTGTTGTCATGCCACCTCTTTGTTTTTTCTTTTTAAAGCTTGGCATTTTCATAGGCTTGTGTTCTAAACTCCTCCAGCTCATTCAAATCTAACAAATGCTTCTCACCTGCAACCTTCCATTCTATATTCAACTGCTTGGTTGCCCAATAAGCTCGGTGCTCTAACTCCACCTGAAGATGGCATGACTTCCAAACACAAGCTTGTATGGGGAAGTCCTTTATGGTGTTTTGAAAGCTATTTTGTATGCCCAAAGGGATCATCTAGCCTCAATGACCAGTCCTTCCGGGTTAGATTCACAGTATTTTCTAGAATGTTCTTAATCTCCTTGTTTGAAATCGCTACCTGGCTATTTTTTTCGGGATAGTAGGCAGTGGCAATTCTTTTTTGGATTCCTTACCTATACAAAGCTTTAGTGATTAAATGGAATTTAAAATATGTACCTTCATCATGTATGATAACTCTGAGGCATCGAATCTGGTAAAGATATGCTTGTGTAGGAACTTGGAAAACTGCCTTGGCATATTTGTTGGGAGAGCAATGGCTTCAACCCACTTCGAGACATAATCTACAGCCATATGTATGTATAAATTGCCAAACGATGAGGGAAATGACCCATGAAGTCTATTCCCTACACATCAAACAACTTATTAGGCATGCTATTTTGAAGTGGCAATTGATGTCTTCTAGAAATGTTTCAAGTTTGTTGGCACCTGTCACATGATTTGGCAAAATAATGGGAATCCTTGAATAACGTTGGCAAAAAAAAAATCTGGATTGTAACACTTTGGCTGCTATCTTTATTCCAGCAATGTGTCCTCCATATGGTGCTACATGGCAAAGTTGAAGAATGTTTTGTTATTCATTCTCTGGCACACAACGACAAATGACTTGATCGACACACTGTTTGAACAAAAATGGATAATCCTAATAGTATTACCGATTATCTTTTAAAAATCGCTTTCTGGCATTACTTGACAAATCCAGTGGCATTATATTGCTGACCAAATAATTGACTATGTTAGCATACTTGTAACCCCCTTAACCCATCCTAGGCTTTAAACCTGAACCAAGAAGATTACATTCGGCAAACTCGATTTGACTTACTTGAATTACGGTCCTTTTTTCTTTTATCTTATCTAGATACATCATTAAGACCTATGTCATTCATACGAGCAGCGGTTCAATTTTCGTTCTATTTGAACATCAATAAGGCACTCAATTGCAAATACAAACATTCAAGGGACTAAATGTAAATCTAGATAGTTACAAGAACTTATATGAGTTTCAGGTTACCAATATTTAGTTAATTGTATTTTATGTTGTCATGTCAATTTTCAACTCAAACGGATCACAATTAGGCATCCAAATTAACAAAATACGAGATTAAGGACTAAATCATAAAACTGCCAAAATATAGGGACTAACACATTACCAAAAGTATCATACTACATTTAGATATATTATAAGCATGCTTGCAAAATCGCAGGTCAATCAGACATCATTTACTTATTCAATAGATGTGATAACATACGATGACCAAAATGCAAATAATCTAAACTTGGTAAAACCAATTAACTAAACATACTCAAATTGCATGCAAACAACCTTGACATGCTGCTAATATTCATACAAGCAATCTAGATGCATGCTTCCTAACAATATAAAGCTTTATCTAATAAGCACCAAATGGTCGAGACTTCAAACATAGGCTATAGATCAATTAAGAAATAGAAGTACATGACCACTAGTACACTTAGAATATAAGCGATTCACCCAATCAATATTTTTAAGTCATTTTAAAACATTAAGTCATAACCATCAAATGTAATTGGCACTAAAACATAATCAACATCATTCACATCAATTAACGCCATCGTCCAACATAATATATCTCCAACCAAATAGTAATACATTGTACAAAAATAACATCCTAATTATTAACCCACATTGCCTTATTACAAATATTTAAAACACCATAAACATACTCTTTAAGATGCTTGTCTTGGAGTCACTCTTTGCCTCGAACCACAACCTCGCACTTGCTTAATTCACTGCATTGATGGAAGAAAAGAGAGCGTAATCATATAATGCTTAGTGAGTGTGCTTAAAAAGATAAAATGTCACATAGCCAATATATCATTTCAAATACATTTACTTACTGTTTTACGAGCATTTCTCAAAATCGATTCATATGCAAAACCACATTTCCAAAGGCAACAACACATTCCTTCCAGGAACAAATCTCAATGCTCATAAGCATCCATATACTTTTGTAACCCTCTTAACCCGGTCTAGCCGAAACTAGGCTAAAAGAGCCATATTAGGCTTGCCGAAGCAAACCCGAACTAATAACCGAAATTGGTCTTTTTTATCTTATCTAAATGCATCAAGTAAAACCCTATGGTGAACATGCATCAGCGGATACTTTACATCACAATCATATTGCAAAACATGATTCAATTGCTCAAACATGTACCTCAGGGACCAAAATATAATTTCCACAAATTTTAGGGACTTAATTAAAATTTAGGTTACCTATCCTTCATTAGTCCAATTTCATGCTCATAGGTTAAATTTCCAACTCAAAACAGCAATCCAAACTCATTTAATTACATACATATCATTCAAGGACCAATCTGCATCATTTATAAACCTCAGCAGACAAAAGCATAAAATTGTACACTGCTTATCGATATGAGCTAGCCCTGTATCAATACGGTTCAACCAACTTAACGGCCCTACGTACCAAAACACCAAGCTCCGTATCGATATAGTATGTCGAGCAACCCTGTACCGATACGTTTTATACCTGTACCGATCCATTATGATTTGGTTTCGAGAATCGAATTCTAGTAGCTAGAAGGTGTACCAGTACGAGAGCTCATGTATCGACGCCAGTGTAAATTTTCCCCGAGGCGTACCGATACAGTGGCTAGGTGTACCGATACCCTTTGTTAATTTTTGTTGAATTAAGCCTTTCTAAACCCTGCGTACTGACACCTGGGAGCCCGTACCAGTACACTGAGGCCTATAATGACCTCTAGGTCCAACATATGACACTTTGGCTCATTCAAAACACATTCAACACTTACCTAAACATCATACAACATCAAGAGCATGCTTAACATCAACATACAAGCATTATAAGCATAACACAATCAACCACAACATCTATAGGCATGCTCCCTATTCAACATCCAAAACATAAATCCTAAGCAAAAGTCAACACTTAAAACCTTATACAAGTCCAAACCAACATTTAAAACTTGCACAAATAGGGAGTTTATCAAACAACCCTCCCAAACGACAAATGACCATATTGCCTTTATTAGTACAACTCTAAACCGAAATTATACTTTCGTAAACACAAGTACTTGGATTTCCCTTCGCTTGCTTGTCGCCTCTAACCCTTAATTCTCTGCATTGATAGAAAAAGAGAGTGTAAGCACACTAGGATTAGTTAGGAATGCTCTAAAACAAGCCACCATCAATGCATTTAAAACCACTAAACAATACTTTTGTAAAACCACTTTCCAAAACATCTTTTTAATCATCTTCAAAACATTATCAACATTAACATCGTTATCATTCCTTTTAAACCATGCACTTAACATTTCCAAAACATGCATATTAAACCATATGCAACATGTATCATGGATTAATAGCAAAGTCCCATTTGCTACCCTCAATTTAATCTTTCCCGTGCATACTACCAATGCAAGGCTTAAAGAGTAAAACATGTTTAAACCAACATTATACAACATAATCCACCCCATGATACATCATCAATTATATTGGCGTACAAGTGATCATTAGCCAGGTTCCACTTTGCAAACTATAACATCGGATACACGGATTCAACAAGTGTCATCTCAATACTTCATACAATCTCAACTATTATCAACCAAGGTCCACCAACAGGAGTTTTCGGTACACATAAACCCCCTCCCACCATTGTGATACTCGTGGTGAAGTCTTCGGTATACATAAACCCCTCAACACCACTCATCGGCTAGATGTATAATCCACTAACGGGAGTTTTTGGTACCATATAACCACTTGTCTGTTAGGGTAATTGGATGGAGTATTCGGTACGCATAAACTCCTCAACATCCAAGGCGATTTTTTTATAGTGTACTATCAATCCTATGGCCGACCAAATATATCCGATAATATTTTAAACCGTAATATTTTAAACCATATCACTTGCCAATATAATTCATTTCATAACATTAACTCACTGTTTTCATATGCATCAATCAAAACCATTTACTCAATGCATTTTACCTTGCATTACCAATGTTCAAAAACATTATTAAAACATCCATTACCTCCAAATTCATCATCATCACTATATAACTCGTTTCCAGCATTAAATCATGCTCAAATCATGCATATAACAATGAGTAATCAAGTTATCAAAACAAGTGCATAAAACTATTTGCCAAATCGAGTTCGAGAGAGAATTCATCCTTTAATTACTTTTGACCTTAAATCAGCGTTTCAAGCTTAGTATAAACTCCCAAACACAACTTTCAAACCTTCGAAAAGTAGTAAATCACGTTCCCACTCACTGACTACGCAAAGCTTAAATCGCCTATACGAATCCAAGCCTCCACGGCTTTTGGTACCTCACCTCAAGCTTGAGAATTCACTTCCCATGCTTTAACCACACAAAAATAGAGGATTCAATGCATCAAAATGCATTCAACAACCTAAAAACATCAATTCACACAAATCCTCAACAAACCCTACTCATTTTCAGTCCACAACAAACGAAAACAACATTAAACACCTTCCAAACTTAACCCAGCCAAAATAAAACATTTTAATCCATCAATTAACATCCATCAATATCAAAAAACACGTTAACATCATCCTTATACCTCCAACATTTATTAAACCTCCACACTCCTCAAAAAACTCATAACTAACAACCTAGAAAATTAGAGATTCACTTAGTTTCGGAATTCCAATGTTAAAATCAACTTATTAACAATATAAAGCATCAAAATCATGTTCAAACCAAATCATGAACCCAACAAAATAGATCCAAAACAAAGGTCAATCAAATACTTCAATTAAACCTTGATCTAACCATTTTCCCATAATTAAATCACTAAAACTCATTAGAAAACATATGTAAAGGATCAAAAACTTGGGAATTTTAGTAAAGAACTCTAAAATAGAGGATAATAACGAAGCTCACCTATAACCTTGCTTTTCCCTTAATTGGATGAGTTTTCTTGAGAAAACAATATCAAATCAAATAGGTTTTGTTAAGAAATCATTAAGATTCTATTTGGAAATAAAAGAATGTTGAAATCGAGTAATTACCTGAGAAAATTGAAGTAGAAAAGAGTGTTTTGCTGGAGAGAATTTGAGAGAAAATCTTTTTGGAGAAAAGTTAGTTACGTAAAGTTTTCTTTTAAGTACTAATTATAAAATTAATTTCCCAAGCCTATTTATTTATTTTAAAACCTTTTAAAATGTCTGATTAAAAGAGAAAAGTATTATATTAGACTTTGGCCAAATAGCTCCTTAAAGATTCTTGGTTTTGACACTTTTACAAAATAGTCACTAAAAATAGTTTCAAAACATTACATTTTGGTCACTGACCCAAAATGTCACTTTTTGAAATTTCATTTTGTAAAATTTATTTTACCAAAATCATCTACATATTAAATAATGATTTTAGAATATTTTTCCATATTTTTATTTCACTCCAAAAATATTCACTCCAAATTAAATCCCGAAATCGACTCGAATCCCCTAATCCGGTCCACCGAACTGTCTAATCAACCTAGAAAACTCCTAGGCCCAAAACTGGGGCATTAAAACTTTGATAAAAATTGCATATTAATCTCAAAATGATGCATTAACAGTAAGTAAACCAACCATGCTTAAAACCAAAACATGTAAAACAAAAGCTCATATCAAACCGATATTCAAAAGGCAAAAAAATAGAGATAACTTACTTCCGAGCTTAGCTGAGCTTTAACTAAACTCCCAAATCCAGAATTCAACCTCTTAAAAGTACCGAAACACATGTGCACTCATCAACTTGCTACTGTCTCGACACCAACACCTTGAAGCCAACGCCTCGAAGCCTAACCGAAAATCGTCCTAACACTTGCCATCTTTCACAAGAAAATACAAGGGCCAATATAAATTGGATCACAACAAAGTAACCACTTTATTAAAATACCCTAAGCACAATTAAATTCCCCTAACACTTGCTGCTGATCAACTATTCAACTAATTTCCCCTAAACTTATATCTTTTTTTACGCAATGCGTGTTGGCAGGGAACAACGGCAACAAACCTCACCCCTTTGGTTCCCCTTCTGCCTTCGTACTGCACCCAAGGAAAAACAACAGCAGCAATATGCCCCAACGCCCGTACACACGCACATAGGCGCCCAAGGGTACGCTATAATTCTCGTGCAAGATGTCACGTGGCTAGAGTTCCAACCAGCCCACCGTGCGGCCTTAGGCGATGTGACTCAAGACAAACGCCTAAGTAAGCCTTTCAACCCTCTCGGAAGATCAAACTTCCCAAGCACCGACAAACGCAAAGCGTTCTACGCGGAAACAGATCAAAAGAGATGAGCGAAGAAGAACTTCGAAAGAACGCTCAAGAACAAAGAAAGAACACAAGAACACTCAGAGGATTTAGAGTAAATGCCTTTATTCCTTGGAAACTTGGATACATCAAATGAGGAGGGGAAGGCCTCTATTTATAGTTGAGTTCCCCCTAATCCGACGGTCTATACAAATTTACATCGATGGTCGAGATTGATCTTATCTAATCAAATCTCAATTTCAAATCTCTAATTATCACAAACATTATCTACAAATTATATTTCAAATAAATAGATGATGCTTTGACCGAATTACCCCCTGAATCCTCCACGGATCGGCCTAGGTCTGGTGGTCTCTTTGGGCCCAAGATCTCTATCTGAACCTCTTGGGAACCCTGGTGTGCACCCCGTGGTGCCTATGACTCGGGCCTCGGCTGACGGCCCGTGACAAAGAGCAGGGCAATAGCCCATGCTTCGACCGCCCCCTTATTATATTTTTTCACGATTCAACTCTTACTAAACATTTCATCGAATATAAATGGTGCATCCCAACATAAAATCCAATAATTTAATCAACCATTCTACCAATTACCCCATTCCAAGAACTCAAATCTAAATTTAACCAATAAGATTAATTTTGGGAATTAAATTACAAAATCAACTTTAGATTATTATTACCCATGAACAAAATATTAGAACTCCATAGAAATCATTAGATTACTATAATCTAATAAAGAGTTATGAGAAAATCCATTAAAATCTAATAATTCCATTAGAAATTCATTTTAATTATCCCAAAGCACGAGAAACCATAGATTAAGAATCAAAACTATGTAAAAAATCATTAAAGAACATTTTCTCACCTTGCTTGATGAAAAACCAACTTGAAGATGAACTCCCTTCTTGATTTCCAACAAGAAAAATAATGGAGATGATGCAAAAATCAAAATCCTTAATCCATAATTGTTTAAAAATAAATGGAGAAGAAACTGAAGTAGAAATAATTAAGGAATCAAGAAATCTCTATGTTTTGTTTGGAAGAAATGAGAGAAAATTAAAAATGTCTTTCCTCATCTTTTAAAAAATTATAACCGTTAACTTCTTTTTGCTAAAAACAAAAGGGAAAAGATATTTTTATTTGATTTAATAAGTCTATTTAAAATGTCACTTTAATCACTTTTTACAAAATTGCCATTATTAATATTTTACAACCTTTTGCAAAATAGTTGTTATTTAATTTAACATTAAATCCACCCATTTAAAATTACCCAAATTCAATTTCGTCCTTCTACAAACCCATTAAAATATTTTCAAAAATATTAGCCACAATAAATCATCAAAGATCAATTTAATCAACCCAAATTATTTTCCAGAATTAATGAATCAGCTAAGCCTAACCAAAAATTCTAACCCGATTATGATAAATTACCCAAATCTTTTAACCCATTTTTGAGGTGTTACCATACCATGGAATGGTAATGGTCGCAAGCAACTGTCCGTCAGGGAAATCATCTCTAATGGTAAAGCATTGTCATCCTCATGGTGGTGCTCTAAACGAGACAAGTGATCAGTCACCAGGTTCTCACTCCCCTTTTTATCTCGTACCCCGAGATCAAACTCCTATAACAAGAGTGTCCATCGGATCAGACTGGGCTTGACATCCTTCTTGGCCGGGAGGTATTAGATAGCCGAGTGATCTGTGTACACCACAACTCTACTACCCGCTAGGTAAGATCTAAATTTGTCAAACGCAAAGACAACTGCAAGGAACTCCTTCTCAGTTGTTGTGTAGTTAAGTTGGGCTTCATTCACTGGCTGGCATAATAGATGGTATGGAAAATTTTCCACGCTTTTATCCTAACACCGCTTGAACGGCGTAGTCGTTGACATCGCACATGAGCTCGAATGACTCATTCCAATCTAGTGCCACGACTATGGGGGCATTAACTAACATGTCTTTCAATTCCTGAAAAGCTTTACAAGAATCATCAAACGCAAAAGTGGTATTCTATTCCAAAAGTAAGCATAAAGGTTTAGAAATTTTTAAAAAATCCTTAGTAAAACGACGATAAAAACCTGCATGTCCCATGAAACTTGTAATACCTTTGACACTTGTGGGTGTTGGCAATTGTTTGATTACCTCTACCTTTACCTTATCTACTTCCAGTCCCTTCTAGGTCACTTTATGCCAAAGAATTACGCCCTTCTTCACCATGAAGTGGCATTTTTTCCAATTTAGGACCAGGTTGGTTTCAATGCATCTTCGTAAAACAAGTTCAAAACTTTAAAGGCAATCCTTAAAACTTTTGCCAAACACAGAGAAGTCGTTCATGAAGACTTCTAAATTATTCTCAATCATATCCGAGAAAATCGACATCATGCAATGCTAAAATATTGCTGAGGCGTTACACAATCCAAAGGGCATCGTTTTGAAGGCGAATGCCCCATATGGATAGGTGAACATAGTCTTCTCCTGATCTTCTAGAGTAATGGCTATTTGATTATTGCCTGAGTAGCCGTCTAGAAAGCAATAAAACGCCTTCCCTGCCAGTTTGTCCAACATCTGAACGATGAAGGGCAGTGAAAAGTGACCCATTCGGGTGGCCTTATTTAGCTTTCTGTAATCCATGCACACCCTCCAGCCCATCACAGTCTTTGAAAGGATCAATTTATTCTTGTTTTTCTGAACCATAATTATTCGACCTTTTTTTGGCGCACACTGCATCGGGCTGACCCACAAGCTATTAGAAATAGGAGAAATTATCCTGGCATCCAGCCATTTTATGACTTTTTCTTGACTACCTCCTTCATGTTGGGATTCAGTTTCCTCTAGGTCTTGATTGTTTTGCCATGGTAATCCTCTAGAATAATTTTATGCATGAAAATAATTGGGCTTAACCCTTGGTTATCAGCTAAGGTCCACCCCAAGGCTTGGTTATAATTGCCAGTGTCTCCAACAATCTTTCCTCCTGATCTTCAGTCAAATCAACAACAATGATCACTGGCAAAGTGGACTCGTCTCTATGTACGCATATTTAAGGTGACTTGCCAATGGTTTTAGTTCCAATTTCGGGGCTCCTCAACGGATGGCCTTAGTACTTTGATCTTTCTGCTAGCCAACTCAAGTGGCTCAGGTTTCCCGTAATAACTCATGACTTCACTTTGCATTGTTGGTTCCTTCGGTTCTTCACTCATCACATCATTATCATCTTGTTTTATGGCATCAACATCTATGCCTTGGCAGAACTGTGCTATGTCCACATTGAAAATTAACTCCATCAGCTCAATAGCTTGGCATTCTTCAGGTTCATCTGCACACTTAAGAGCTAGAAATACATTAAACATAAGTACTGGTCATTCATACGCATAGTAAGCTCACATTTTTTTAACATCAATTAAAGCCTACCCATGGCAAGAAATGGTCTTCCCAATATTATTGGGACCTTCGCATCAGCCTCATATTCTAAAATAATGAAATCAGTTGGGAATATAAATTTATCTACCTTTACCAACACATCCTCAATCTCACCCTTAGGATATGCATAAGATCGATCTTCTAGCTGGAGTGTTACTGCAGTAGGCCTTGCTTCAATACCAAGTTTCCTGAAAATTGACTTTGGCATCAAATTAATGCTGGCTCCCAAGTCACATAGTGTTTTACCCATGAATTTATTACCAACCGTGCAGGGAATAGTGAAACTCCCTAAATCTTTCAATTTTGATGGTAATCTGTTGGTTATCATTGCGTTGTATCCTTTAGTAAGTACGACAATCTGAAAATCACCCAGCTTCCTCTTTTAGGATAAGATGTCATTCATAAATTTGACGTAGTTGGGCATTTGTTTAAGAGCTTCCACCAATGGTACGTTGATCTGTAGTTGTTTTAGGACTTCTAAGAAACGCTTAAACTGCTTATCATGCTTGTGTTTCTAGAGCCCCTGTGGAAAAGGTGATGGTGGGTAGGTAATTGTAGGCTCCACTAGTTTTATCGAAGCGGTGTTGGCATCAGATTGAGGTCTGGCATTGTTAGTGCTTGCATCATTTTTTCTCAGCTTCCTTGGGTTCATCTGCTGGAACTGACTTCTCTTCTTGGAAAGTAGTCGGCTGCTTAGCAAGTGTTTCATTCTTGATTTGTTTACCACTCTATAGGGTGACTACCTTGCATTGTTCATTTATTTTTTATCGAGCATCATCTGTATCAATTGGAAAAGTTCTTTGAGGTCTGTTACTGAGTGCATTGGCAATCTGTCCTAGTTGGACCTCTAAGTTTCTCATCAATGCTATTAAACTCTAGATAGTTACATCATTTCACTCCATATACTCCATTAGAGTGTTCTCATGGGTAGATCTCTGCCCTGGATGGAAATTGTTTTGTGCTCTTTGAGGCATTGCATTCTAGTTGAAACCTGGCGGTGCATTGTTGTTCTGCCGCTGGGCATTGTATTGGTTACCTCACTGATTCGCCCATGAAAAGTTCAGATGTTGCTTCTATCCTACATTATAAGTATTGGAATGTGGGTTAATATTATAATTGTAATTGCCAACAAAATATACCAATTCTGGGTTTGCTGGGCTTTCTTCCACATTATGATCCTTTCCACAAATAGTGCAGAATGGTTCCAATGCCTTCACTTCTTGGACTTCAGTAGGCTTTTGCATTGTCTTCACTATATTAGTGAGGTTTGAAATCTGAGCATTGATATATGATAATGCATCAAGCTCTAATTTTCTAGCTATTTTCGTCCCGATTACCGATCTAGTAGTAGGGTATTGGAGATCATTCATGGCAATCCTTTCAAGGACATCAAATGCCTTTGTGTAATTATTGTCTAGCAATAAACTATTTGCTGAAGCATTAACAACAGTCTTGGCATGATCATTGAGTCCGTTATAAAAAGTCTCCATTTGGGTCCATATAGGAAATCCATGCATGTGGCATCTCCTCAACATGTCCTTGAATCGCTCACATGCATCATATAGAGTCTTTTCATCAGCTTGCCTAAAAGTAATGATTTCACTTTGCAGCTTAGCATTAAGTTTAGGTGGCTGAAATCTCAGAAGAAACTTCTGTCATAATTCTACCCATGAAGTAACTAAACCCGGTGGCAAAGAACATAGCCACATTTTTGCTCTGTCTCTTAAAGAGAATGAGAATAGCCTCAGCTTTATTGTTTCCTCAGGCACACCAGGTTGTTGAAATAATTGGCAAACCTCCATGAATTGCTTCAAGTGCTACCTTGGGTCTCCAGTAGGTGATCCATCAAATTAACCAACATTCAATATTGTCTTAATCATTATCGGTTTAAGTTCAAAATTAGCTATATTTACCTCTAGAACAATCAGTCATGGAATCAAATTATCCATGTTTGGTGCCAAGTGTTCTCTGATAGGTCTTTCCTTAGGTATCTTTGCAACAACAGCAGGAGCGGGTGGTATCTCATCATGTATTGCCAGATTTTCTTGATTGTTTAAGATACCATCTACTCCACCATTCTCGTTATGATCCATTTTTTTGACGTTCTCTTTTTATCCTGCGTAGGGTTCTTTCAATCTCTAGATCGTATAATAAATCTTTCTTCGCAGTACGACTCTTGGTCATACACCAAACAAAACAAAATAAGTAAAATAGACAAAAACAAGTAAAAATCAAAACAATTAATCTCGTTGCAATCCCTGAAAATGGAACCAAAAAATTGTTGACCGACTACTGCTTGGCAAATGACTAAGGATTCAGTGTAAAATGCATGTAAATGATGCTAAGAATACATATTTTTTACGTGCAAGTATACACGGTCAGCAAGTAATATAGTAGTGAGTTGAGTATCGTATCCATAGGGATTGTCTAAGATTTAAATACCACGATAATTACTTGTGAGTTGGAACAAATGAGTTGACAATTGATTTCGGTTTTTAATTCAGAAAATGATTAAAGGAAATGAGGCAAAAATCCAAGAGGATTGGCAAACACTTGTGTCATGATGATTGATTGGCGGTGGCAAGGGATGTTTGGATTTCACATAAGTGAAAATAACATTTAATAATGTTCAACCTCGGTTTTATTACCAAGCAGATTTTAAGTTAGCATTGCCTCCGTCGATGGCAATACTCTAAGTCAATTACTTTTAACACCTATATGTATATAGCAATGTTTTCAAATAATTAACCTGACAAAGTTTTAACCTTTACTCTTAAGGGGTAGATTCACTTGAAAAGTAAGTTCATCTACTTGAACATCTTCTGTGGAAGTTTCTCTCCTTGGTATTTGGCAATTAATCCTTATCTCCTAAGCCTGTTAAGATATTAGAGGATAATGAACATTCAATGCTAACTGTCGTATGGTATAAGTTATGATAAAAATATAAGCGCAAGCAAAATAGACAATAATGCCAAGGCATTCAATCATTAAGAACCTAAAACCAAGTGTACCTAGCAAAACACCCCTAGCCAACATAAAAGATTAGTTCATGTTTAGTGAAACCAACAAAACCATTTCGTTTTTAAACATCACCATCAAAACAGGAAAAAGATTTAATAGAAATGGACTAAAGAAGGAAATCCATCGATGCAACCCTTTAATAGATCCAAAGCTCTCGGTCACTGTTTGGTTTGAACCACGGTTTACCCTCTGCTATCTCTTTCTTCCTCACAATATAGCTTTCTTTGATCAATCGATGTACTTCTTTATATAGACACCTATAGGAACCCTAATTAAGGTTTGGTTTTTGAAAGTTTGTTACGCACTATTGTAGGCGCGTTATCTTTTTTTTAATTAGGGTTGACCTGGCTCTGACTTACAGGTAACTGATTAGGCATTGGACTTCATTGTTTTGCCAATCAAGATTGGCATTCTTCCTTCCTACTTTTACCAACTGCTCTCGACATTTCTCTTCTTCTCCACCTGCTCTAGTCTTGCCAAACCTGCCCACCACAACAAAAAAACACCCATTCACTTTGGCAATGAAAACTGTACATTCCTTAACTCCTAGATACAAATGCATGAATATACTGGCAAAATGCACAAATATGTACCCATAGTCAAGCAATAGCATGGTAATATATGCGTAAAAAGTAGATCTTTTGGAGAGTTAACAATAACATCTCATGTAACAATTATGTCATCCACATAAACAATCAAAATATCCCATTTTCCTATGAGAGTTGCTTTAACGAAGAAACTGTGACCAGCTTGGCATTATTTAAAGCCATATTTGATGTGACCTTTGTAAATCTATTGAACCAGGCCCTTGTTGACTGTTTTAAACCATATAAAGACCTTTCCAACTTACAAACTTTCTGACTTACCCCTTTTTCCAGACTAAGAGGAATTTTCATGTACATTTCTTCTTCGAGAGTTCCATTCAGGATGGTATTCTTGATGTCTAATTGGTGAAAAATCCAATCTTTGTTAACAGCTAGGGAAAATAATACACTAACTGTATTTAACTTTGCAACTAGGGAAAATGTTTCTTGGTAGTCTATCCCATAGGATTGGGAGAAGCCTTTAGTTATGAGCCTTGCTTTAAGCCTCTCTATAGAACCGTTTGAGTTATACTTCATAGAAAAAACCACTTGTAGCCTACTGGTTTCTTCGTTCGTGGAAAATCAACCAGCTTCCAGGTCTTATTTCTTTCTAGTGCACTTAATTCATCCTCAACAACTTTTTTCCATTTTAGAACCTTCAAAGCATGTTCCACAATTTTAAGAATTATAGTGCTGTCAAGACTGGCAATTAAGGCTTTAAAAGAGGGCTTCAAATTTCCATATGCCACAAACCTTTGAATGTGATGGTTTGTGCATTTCCTAACACCCTTTCTCTAAGCAATAGATAAGTCAGAATCATCAATAATAGGAATTTCATCTTGTAATAATTCCTTACCTTGCAAGGTTTCTGAGGCACTTGAACTAAGGTATAGTTCTTGGTTGTCTCCAAGCTGTGTGACACTCTCCTTAGTAGACTTGTTCCTCATTTTGTAGACATTAAGCTGTTTGCTTTCAAGTTGCATATGCTGGTCTTTATGAGGAGAAAAGGGTTAGGAAGGAGTAAGAGGTAAAACCTGGTCCTGATTATCAGTGGAAGTTTCAAGGACTGGCTCAATATGCATGTTCTGAAAATTTTTAAGAATTGGTTCTGAGGTAGGAGATGTAGTCGAAGGTGCTGGAACATCTTGAAAATTCTAAAAAACATCAAAAAACAAGATCAATGGTAAAGGGTGAATTTCCAGTTGGTAAAAACTGAGATTCAATAATGTGCTCCCCCTAAATTTCAGTTTTGTGATAAAATGGTTTATTTTCAAAGAAAGTCACATTCATAGAAGTGTATGTTCGCTTTGTGGAGGGTAACATTTGTAGCCCTTCTTAGTTGGTGAATACCCGAGGAAAATACAACTAATGGCTCTAGGATCTAATTTAGTCCTAGAAGGAGAATTGTTATAGAAAAAATTGTGCTTTCAAATACCTGAGCAGGAATACTAGATGCAAGAGGTTGAAAGTTGGGAAAAACTTCAAGAAACAAATTCCTAGGAGACTTGAGTTTGATGGATCTACTTGGCAACATGTTATTGAGAAAAGTTGCAGTTAACATAGCTCCCCCAATAAAAAATAGGAACATATGTAGAAAATAAAAATGACTGAGAAATTTCAAGTAAATGCCCATTCCCTCTCACCAATCCCATTTTTTTGGGGAGAGTTAACACAAGAAGTTATATGAATTACCCCTTTTTCTTTTAGGTAGTGCCTGGTGGTTTTGGTAAAATTATTCATTTCCATTATCTCTATGGAGGACTTGAATTTTTCTCTAAAATTGAGTTTCCAATAGGCTTAGAATTTTTTAAACAACCCTTTTGTTTTTGACTTTTCCTGCATTAGAAATGTCCATGTAAGTCTAGTATAGTCATCTATAAAAGTTATAAAACATCTCAAACCATCAATGTTTTTTACCCTAGAAGGTCCCAAATATCAATGTGTATAGTTACTAAGGGTTTTGAGGTTCGAGCATGGGATGAAAGATAACTAGTTTTGTTTGTTTTGGAAGATGAAAATATCACAGTTAAAAGAATTAGACTTTTTATTAGAAAATAACTGAGGAAATATTCTTGACAAATATTGAAAGTTTGGGTGAACTGATCTATGATGCCACAATAAAGCATATTTTGAGGAATCGAAAACTAGGAAACATGGAAAACAACTTGAAATAGCTTGTCTATTTGGAGAAGTCTGCCCTTGGAGAATATAGAGACCGCCATACAGCCTAGCACTGCCAATCACCTCCCCCAAGTCTAAATCCTGAAATTCACAAACATGTGAAGAGAACTGAGTATTGCATTTCATATCACTCAATAATTTACTAACTAAAATGAGATTGTAGCCGGCTTTTGAACATTTAAGACATTATGTAGTACGGTATTTTCAAATATTTGAATAGAACCACTTCTTGAGAAAGGGGATTGATATAGGCTGGAATGCATAGAATAGAGTAGCATTTCCTTTCATGTGGTCTGATGCACCTAAGTCAATAATCCAGTCCAAATCATTAGTCTTATTAGCTATTTCCACAAAAATTGAACTACCTTCAATTACTTTCGAAAAAAGGTTGAGTTCAGGAGAAGGAGTCATCTGGCTAAGCAATCGATGTAAGTCCTCTATTTGTTGTTTGCTAAAGCTAGGTCCAACAACCTATGTAGAGGTCATATTGGTAGACTTATCAAATTGTTTTCCGAGTCATTGAGGCTCCCAATTTTTGCTGGTTTGCCATGCAATTGCCAGTAGTTTTTCTTTGTATGACTAGTTCTTCTGCAATGATCACACCACGACTTTTCTCTCTTTGGCTTGGTTGTGGAATGAGTTAGAAGTGCTACTCTGTTAGACTGGACATTTTGGGGAAGCATCACACACCTCCTACTCTATTCTCTTTGAGCCTCAACAAAGTCCTCTCTTAGGGAAGGTAGAGGTTTAAAAGCGATGATTCTCTCTTTCACATCATTAAGATTGCTGTTGAGACCGTATAAGAATTGAAACACTCTCATTGGATTATAATCTAATTGTATAATATTGCATCTACAGAAGTTGACTAGTTATGATTCTCAACAAGATCTAACTGGTGCCAATATCTCACAATAGTATTATGTATTGTGTGGCAGTTATCTCTTCTTAGCGAAGACCATTGATTTTGTTGCCTATTTCAAATAGTTCAGCAACATTATCAGAACTAGAATATGTTTCCTTAACAACATCCCATATTTCTCTTATTGTTTCATAAAAACGATAATCAACTTCCATATTCGGGGTCATGGAGTTGATAAGCCATGACATAATCATGCTATTTTTGCGAGCCTATTGAGGATAGAGTGTATCAGTAGTTTCTGGAATCTTCTGTGGCCCTGAGATGTAATTTGTCTTGCCTCTTCCATCAATGTATAGTTTCACAGTTTGGGACCATAGAAGGTTGTTATGGCCATTGAACATCTAAGAAGTCATTTGGGAGGAGACATTCGCAATACCTTCAATATTATGACCGCTATCGGACCCAGAGTTCACTATTGTAGAAGAGTTTGTATTGCCTATTTGGATTGAAATAAGGGATAAAAAACCTAAACTGATACCTTGTAGTAACTGATGAAAACTGTAAGTATTTCTCTTCTTTTTCATTGATAAACTATACAAGAATATATGTACAACTAATCTGTCTGTACTAGGTAACTAAATATCTTACAATAAATACAATATATTTAGTCATAAAATAGAATCCTAAAAATTAGCCTACATATCTGTAACAAGCTATAATTATTATATACAAACTTCAAGACACAATCTACTTTTACTACGATAACAACTCACATAATATATTCCCAAATAACACAATATTATCCACTAGGTGAACTGCCTGAAATCGACACAACCTTCTTAGTCCACCGTCTCTATATCCCTTATTTGGTGCCTCCTCATTTTGACATAAACAATTAGTGCGATGAGCGTGGGGTTCCTCCTGACCAAGATAACCAGTCAAGGTGGATCTCCTGGTGTCACTCCCTCCGCACCGAACTTTCACAGCCGATGATGTTAATAGCCAAATCGATGGTAATAATGGACCCTGAAAGCGCCATAGTCACCAAGCAAAGCTTTATTCCTGAATTGCAGCCAAAAAGAAGTAAAGAAGATGGAATAAAAACTTCTTGCCACATATATCTGAGGGTTACATCGAGGTGTCAATGGGATGACAAATTTTTCCATATCCACTAGCGAAGGTCTACCATCCAGTGAAGTTTCACAACTGTCTAAAATAAGCTATGCCTCACCACGGAGTCTGCTAACCCATATCGCCATCATGGGATGTCAGAATGATGGTGATGGAACATCTTTGATATATTTGTCAACGATATGCATCAAGAGTATAAGAGGTGTGTCCCCGAAAAAGCTCTAATCATACGATATCATGCGAAAGCTTCTGAACCAAATTGCTAGGATGACGATAGTTGAAAGTTAACAAAAGTGAATTATCGCATCAATGATGCACTCTGTGAAGCGGAGAAGCTGAGAAAATTAGCCAGAAGAGAAAGCTCCACCAATGAACAAGCCTCGCATGGATGAGGAACGCCACCAATTATAGCCTTTCCCTTTTCCTTTTCGTTGTATAATTCTACATGTATCATTAGTGCTTATCATGTTAGGTGGTTCAAGAATTAGATATATCCAAAAGGAATATCACCCAATGTAAATGTAATTTATATGATAAAGAGTAACCATCTTTGTCCAGCTACTACTGTGTACAGATTATAAAGGATATATTAAGGCTTTCCAATGCCCAAACAGGTGAAAGCGTGGTCGCTACCAGGACTTTCATAACACTTCTCCTGCAAGCGTTTTCTCTGAAAAAACTCTAGGTATTTGAGAAAATTATATGATTTAAAGAACCCTAGGACGTTAGCATGCTCCCTAAGAAGTTGATATATGCTATATGAAGCTTTACTAATCGCTCAAAGTATCCTAAAAAATTAGCACAAACTCTAGGAAGATGTATACGCTACTGCAAGCACCTTAGGAAAATCATGCACATCCTAGGAAGATCTACTTGAACTGCTATAGTTGAACACATGTATATCTTTGAGTGATGGATCTTCTTGAAATGCTATAGCTAAAAATATATATCTTTGAGTGATGAATGTTTGAATGGTGTAATTGTTTTATAAATGTATGAATACATCATTTTGGTGAATGACTATTTGAATAAGTATTTGGATGAGTATATGGATATATGAAATCGCTGATGATTTATACCTCTCTGAATACTCTTGTATGTTTCTGCATTTTTATTTTATGACTCCATCCAAGTTCGACAAATAAGTAATTCGATGCCTCTGCCCATCCAACACATTTGGCATTGTGTTATTCTCTAAGGGCGTCGAGATGCACAGACTTCTGTGTCTGGAACTACACCTGACCTACAAAAGTGCATATGCTCATATACTATTTATGTGCTAAGTGACATCGGCTTTAAAAAGTATATATGAACTAAATATCTTCGCCCATTCAATGCCTCATGAATTTTGTCTTTCTCCAAGGGAGTCGAGATGCTCGCACTTCTGTGTCTCGAATGACACTTGATCTAAAAAAATATGGATAATCATGTAACATTTATGTCCTAAAGTGACATCAGCTTTGTAAAGTACAAATGTATTAACACTCTCCTCCCATCCGATGCTATTATATTGTGTCTTAACCAAGGGTGTTGAAATGCTCACTTGACACCTAATTTGAAAAAGTATTTATATATGCTCTGGCAGAGATAGACCTCCGCCCATTCAATGTTATGGCATCATGTTTTACCTAAAAGCGTAGAGAGGCTCACACGAAGCTTGATATGCAAAAGTATAGATATTACTTCAGCATAGATATAGCTTCGACTATCTGATTCTATGACATGGTGTTATACCCAAGGGCGTTGAGAGGCTTACATGAAATCTAATCTGCAAAAATATAGATATCTACTCTGATAGAGATAGAAATCCACCCATCTGATTTTATGACATCGTGTTTTACCCAAGGGAGTTGAGATGCTCACATGACACCTGATTTGCAAAAGTATGTATTTGCTCCGGCAGAGATAGACCTCCGCCTATATGATGCTATAACATCGTGTTTTACCCAAGGTGTCGAGCGGCTCACATGACACTTGATCTGTAAAAGTATAAATATCTGCTCAGGTAGAGATAGACCTTTGCACATTCGATGCTATAAAATCGTGTTTTACCCAAAGGAGTTGAAAGGCTCACATGACACTTGATCTATAAAATTACGGATGTCTGCTCCAGTAGATGTAACCTTTATTGATCGATGTTGAATGTCTCGTTGATCAAATAAGTGGAGATATTTTTTTCAAAGCTATAGACAAAATTGAGATAAGCAAAGGGGATTAACGCCCTCCGCCTGATCTACAAAAGTGTAAATACCTACTCCGACAAAAGATGCATTCGTTGATCCATGTTGAATGCCTCATTGATCATATAAATAGAGATTCCTACTCCAAATAACATACGATAGTGAAATAAGAATAAAAAATTAACCGCCTCTTCCCATCTAATACATTTAGCCTTGTATTTTTCAAGGTTGTAGATATGCCTACACCTCTGTATCTCGAAGGACACTTGATCTATAAAAGTGAAAATGCTTGCTCAAGCAGATATCACCTTAGTTAATCCAATGTAAAATGCATCGTCAATCGTGAAAAACCAACATTACTCGAACAGAGTTACAGATAATATTGCACAATATACCTCCACCGGTCCAATACTAAATGTACTATTGGTCCAAGACAAAATGGAGATGTCTACACCAATATGTGCCCCAGTAAAACACCAAAAATACATAGGGAATTCCTTGAGACATGACCTATCAATAGTATTAAAAGCATTTCTACATTTAGTACTACCAGCATTTGTTGATTAAAATGAAACAAAGATATATACATCTATTCATACTGTAAAAAATATTAGTCCTACGAGGGAATAGACAATATTGTCTAGATATCTTCAAAATCCTACAGGGCCAGATATGCTGGCGACTTGAAACAAATCTGAGATGACTGTATGGATAACCTTGTTAATGACATATATGCTAAATCCAATTGTAACGACCATGATTCCAAAATTTAAGGGTTAGTTAAAACCCAAACCACGGGCCATGAGTTTAGGGTCAAGATTTTGGGCTTTTAGATGCCTTTGTGAGCCTTGGTAGACTCCCTCTTAGTTGTTGGGTGTGGGCCTTGGGTTGGTAGATGTGTTAAGCTGATGTGGAAAAGGTAAGGAGGTAAATTGCTCCAAGTTTGAAGAGGGGAAATGGGTGTTTAATTTCTCTGCAAAAAAGTTGTGCATAGTGAGATCACCATTATCCCTTTGTGTTCTTCTTTCTCCCATCATCTCATTTCCTAACCCCCACACCGAAGAGAAAGGTTGAATCTTTGTGTGGTGAAGTTTGAATATCAGATTTTGGGTTTGAGACAAGTTGTTCATCGTTCAAGGATCTATATTTGGAGGCAAGTTTCATCAAGTTTGGTGGTATATGAGAAAATGGGTTTAGTAGGGTTTTTTGAAGAAATGGTTAGAGGGAGAGTCAATCCCGTTTTTCCAATTTAAGAGTAAGTTTTGGTTTGTTTTCTCATTCTGCAAGTTTTAATTCATTTTACAACTCCCTTGTGTAGTAAAAATGGGTGTGAATTCTTATAAGGAGCTTGGAAAAAAGAAGGCTTGAAGAGTTTGGCTTAGGAGCTTCATTTTCAGCTTTTGAATCAAGGTTAGTACACTACTAACTTCTTGGTTTCATGAACATCCTAAGGATGATGCTTTGTGTGATTAAATTTGATATGTTTGGTTGTTTTTTGGTGTTGAGATGATATGTATGGTTGTTTTTGGGTGTTGAGTGCTTGAGACTCTCTTTAATGGCATAATTTGGATTTGGTGTTAATGAATTGTAAAAGTGGTAGTAAACCACTCTAAACATTCCCAAAAGATGTAGGATTGAGTTATGAGGATAATGGTTGAGTTTTGAGGGCTTGTGAAGTGGTTTCTCGAGCCCAGAAAGCCATTTCTATGCTTTGGTATCGGTATACGGGGAGGCAGTACTGATACCCTAGTGTTCTAGGTTTTAAGAATATTGTTTCATTGGATGAACTAAGAAAGGGGTATCAATAAGGTGTTCAACATATACTGGTACATTTCAAGGGATTATTGGTACGGGTTGACCAGTACCGGTACAGAAAGGCTGGATGAAATTTTAGTAAGCTATTTTAGTATCGGTACATGGGTAAGTATCAATACCCAAGGCCTGAGTACCAGTACGGTCAACCTAGTATCGGTACCAATAGCCTTTATGAATTCCAGTGAGATCAATTCGTATCAGTACGCATGTGAGTACCAGTACCCAAGGGGTACCGTACTAGTACGCGAGGGCTTGTATCGGTACCCACTAGCATTCTACCTAAGAAATATGTTTTGAGTTTGAGGGACCTATAATTTGAGATATATGGCCCAATGAGCTGCTAGTGTGGTATAATAATTGGTAAAACTGAGAAATCGAGATTCAAACTCATGTTTGAGCATAATGAGTAACAAATTGGTAAATGTTGGATGACTTGTTTGTAATAACAACCATAAGGATCGTTGGTGGATTGTGTGACATTACGTGCCAAGTAAGGGCACTTGTGTGTTGATTCACCTTTGTTTGTTGGGATCCGTATACCAAAAAGCGTGTTGTAACACCATGAGATGAGATGCCAGATGTATATTCCCGAGACTGTGTGACACCAAGCCTCATCTAATGAAACTCGATGAGAGATTTCAAGTATGATTGTACGTTCTTGAGGCTAGGTGACTCCGAACCTTACTCTAGGTTTGTGTGGCATGATGCATATGTGCTTTGTGAGATTTATACATCCTTTGTTGTTTTCTATATGTTTAGGTGGCTAGAGGTAGCGCCAAATATTATTGTATTGCTATGATGTCATCTTTAGCTATATGCTCATATTTATGATTTGTATGAAGCATGGTTGAGTGAAAATGGATCCACTGAGCTTCGTTAGCTCAGCATTCAAAATTGTTGTTTCCATTAAAAGGTTGGTGGGTTGACTTGCATCGTTGGAGCACTATCGGAGTAGGAATTCAGCATTAACTTATTCCAAGTAAAGTACTTAGATTATTTGGGCCATGTATTTTTAAGGCCCTATGCTGTATTGTAACTCGTATTTTTAGATTTTAAATCATGAGTCGAATGCTTTTAATCATGTATTTTAAATGGATCTCCCATGTAACGTTTTAACTATTTATCTATATTAAAATGTTTAACATTAATGGATTTTATGAAATGGATGTGGTTTGGGCTAAAATAGGTGGGAAATTTTATGGTAATGGTTTGGGCTTGAGGACCAAATGTGACATCCGATTTGATGGTTTTACATTTAGTGGTATTAGAGTCTAGGTTTAGCTGGTTCTAGGAAAGCCCTAGGGGTTCTCTATAGTGATGTATAGTTGTATAGCGAATACGTTGCCCATAAGTCAAAGTTGTATTCGTTTAAACTGAATATTCGATGGTGTAACCTTATTTGTTTGCTTGTGCAAAAAGTAATCATGCTTAGGAGGGCACAAGATCATGAGGAGTGTTGAAGCTTCCGTGTAGGGAGCTATGATGAGGATTATGTTCCCGACATTTAAGAGATGTCGAAAGACAAGAGAGATCAAGATGCTAATTATTTCTCTCATTTGCATCAGGCCTTTCACCGAATTTTGAGGGCTATACATAGGCCTTTGGCTACCCCTCATAAGGCATCAGTTGGGAGGGTATGTTACCATGGTGCAAAGGATTTCCTTGGAACAGGACAAGATAACCTGGTTAAGGCGGATCAGTGGTTGAGGGATACCCGCTGAATCATACAATAGATGTGTTTGGAACTCGAGGACATGTGTCATTTCCATATTGAAAGAGAATGCTCAAGAACAATGGGAGACCGTATAGTTGGAAGGGTATCCTAACCAACCTTCATGGGACGACTTCATGGATGAGTTTGAGAAGAAGTATGTGGGTGAAGCCCACATTGATAGTTTGAGATACCGGTTCACTCATTTAGTCCAAGGGAATTGGTTAGTCTATGAATATGAGCAAGAGTTCCTGCAGTTGAGTAGGTATTCCCTTGAGTTGGTCGCTACCGAGAAGATGAGGTACAAAAGATTTTGAAAAGGTTTGAGTAAGGAAATTCAAACATACTTGACTATTGACCCACCAATAGTATTTTTAGAATTAACCGTTGGTGCCAAATTACTTGAGCAAGTGCAAGGTTTGACCTATAGTCGGGTTGCTGGGCAAGGAAGCCCGAGTGGAGCAAATTATAACCACTCCAACAAGTTACAATCTCACTCCCAGAGGAGTAGAGGTCATTGGAACCAGAATAGAGGAGTTTTGAATCAATTTGCTAGATTGGATCATAGGTCAGAGTCAGCTGGCCGTATGAGGTCCACATCATCTTCATCCATGAGGAGGCCAATGGGCTCATAGAGAAGTGCAAATGCAACAATTTGTGATCAGCATGGGAGTAAGCATCGAGGAGAGTGTTGGGGGACATCCAGGGTTTTCTACGATTGTGGGTCACCTGATCATTATGTGAGGGATTTTTCGGCAGCTACTGACACCACTCTGATTTAGACTAAAAGAACCTCTTATCCAGCTTAGAGGGGTCAGGGCTTTGCTAGAGAGGGAGTGATCCACATATCTGGACATCAGAGTGACATATAAAATATTGCAAAATGCAAACTATATGAGCTTGAAAACATGCAAAAGACAAGTAAAAAGGGCATATAAAATGGGTCATTTTCGTACTCGTCAAATACCCCCAAACTTGAACTGTTGCTTGTCCTCAAGCAATGCAAAATAGAAGCAAGAAAAATAAAAATAGAAAATAAAAATATTAAATAGCCCATATGTCCTAAGGTTCCACTAAGCTATGATTAAAGAGATTCTAAGTCACACTGCAGCAGTAATTCATTCCTCAGCTATGTCAATAAGATGCAAAGCATTAAAGCTTATAGTTTTGTTCCAAAGAGCAAATCTACTATAGATTTAATGTGCGCTAAGTATACATTCGTCACTTAATAGCCTTAGAGAAACTTAAGGGTTGCTTTCTTTTGTTTCCTCAACATACTGTTTTTTTAGCACATCATTTTTCTCCATTTTCCTTTTAAGTTTAAAAAACTGTATCCTCGGGGCTTTAGCTCATCACACTTACCCTTTAGACCTGAAGATGAAGTATAGCAAATAGCCCATCCCTGAGCCCTACGAGTAGTGTCATACCGTGAAGACTTTTATTCACTTTTTGCTAGTGCTATCATTCCTACCTGGGAAAGTTAAATGGAGCAAACATAACTCACCTAGTGTACTAAGATAGCAAGATGCATAGAAGAGTGTCCCTCAATAGTTTTGTTTATATTATCAAGTATTAATGAATTTTCTTGATTTTCAAGAAGTTTTTAAGCCTTTATATTGCTACATTGAGCATTAAGTTCATTCACAGTGTTCATGCTTTGGCATCAGAAAGTCGACTTGGAGCTTCCCTAAGGTTTCTTAAATTTTTAGAGTGCATGCAACATGTGTTTTTAAGGGCTACAGCAGATTCATCATTAAGTTCAAAATAGAAAGCTTTTAACACCTTGCAAAACATCAACATTGATTTATCATAGGAAGTCATGATCAACGCAGCAGCAATTTCAGAATCAAAGAAATCATAGCAAAAGGAACCTATCAGACATATTAGGCTATTTACAAGTCCTATTTTTTAAATTTTAAATTTAACCTAGTATATATATATATGGGTATGTACTCCCCCAAACTTGAGAAGAGCATTGTCCCTAATATAAAAAGAAACAAAAAATAAAAACAAATCAAGGAAAAGCAAATATGCAAATGCAAAATGAAAACTAAACTAAAAAGTAAAAGAAAAGAAAAACTAACCTAGGGAGTTATTGGGGTGGTGGTTCCATGATGATTATGCCCTTACCTTTTTTCTGGGTAGACGCTTGTTTCTTGGTAGGGCGAGAGGAGACGCCAGCATTAGTATCTGCCCACTATCTCTGTCGGGTGGTAGCGGTGGATATAGGCGGCTGTAATAGCTGTTGAGGGAATGCAAGGAATTTCAGCAGCTCACCTGGTAATAATGTTTGAAATAAAATTTTGAGTTTTGATTCCCTTCTTTGAACGATTAAAAAGTGCAGTAAGAAGGAAGCGCGGAGGGTGTCTGCCACAATCTCATGGATAGAAGAAGAAGATACAGAGGTAATAGTTGATGGTGGAATTTGGGCATAGCCTTTTAACTCCTCGATTTGTGATGGAAATAAACCTGGGAGTGCTTCCATGATAGTGTCTTCTTCCCATGTTGGGACTTCTACCTGGGCATAGAGGGCGGTGATCAGGTTAGGGAAAGGGAGACCATTGGGTTTACTGATTGTGGCAGCTCATTCCATAATGGCAGAACGGATTAATTACGCCAAAAATAAGTTACGTCCTTGGACAATGGAGTCCAGAAGCAACAACCGTTGAAGAGAAAAAAATTCCCAATTTTAGGTAGGATGCGATTGTTGATTATAGAGGCCCAAAATCTGGAATCAAACTTCAATTGTTGCCATTGTACCATTCTATCGGGGCCTTTACCAGCCTATTTTATCTTGGGGACACAAAGATCATGCAGAATGCTAACATGTGTGGGGTTGGGGGCTGGGTTTGTAGTGTGAAACTCTTCATGGTGGTCTGTCAATTGATAATGGAATTCAATTGAATTATTAGAGAAATCTACAAGTTTCTTACGAATTTACACCTGTTTATCTCTTTCGTGGCCTACATGGGTGTAGAATTCTTGTACCCACGAGATGTTGATGTAGCTTGGTTGTTGGATGAACGTGTTCCGCTTCTGCTTTCGAATCGTGGATCGAATCAGAGCTTATATGTATCATTGAACTCCAACCCTTTTTCTTCAATAATCCTCTATTTGCATACTAGTTCATACCAATGCTGTAATGATTGTGCAGAAGAGGGATGGCTTCATCTGATGGCAAAATTGAGGGTTCGTGGACGGAGGCTGGTTGATAAAAATGAGTATCATCAAAGATAGGGTTATAGGGCGAGGAACTGGTTGCCATTACAGACGGTGGAGGATGTTGAAACTCTTGGATGCAGAATAAGCAGGGAAATACTCTTGTTGCCATTGTGATGGTTTATGAATAGGAAGCAGAAGGGCTAGTCATTTTTTGTAGACGACGAAGGGGTCATTAATGCAGTGAGTAAAGGCATAATTTGGACGCCGCATGGAGATCATGTCAAGGTTGTGATTGGGAAGTGTAACTGAAGGGTAGGCGGGAGAGATTTAAGCCTACATCCACTCATGTCTTAGTACTGGTCGTAGACGTGTTTTTGTAGAAGTACGCCTTTGTTGTCAATCAATATATATATAAAATATAGGAAAAAAACAAACCTTCCTTGTCCATTACTGTCTTGATAGCTGCCAAAATAAATAAATCAAATTAAAAATTAACCTAATCCTAATAGAAAACAAAAAGGGTTTAAAACTAAAATTACATGAATTAAAAATACAGAAAAATAAAAAGGGTAAAAGCTGGATGTTTTAATCATCCAATAAGGTGGCTGAGTATTTATCGCAGTGGACAGGTCCTCCCTTGAACATTTCCACTTATTGTAGCGTCTGGATGAGCTTGCCTAGGATTTGATCCAGAAGATACGATAGGTCATGATCCCATGAGTTATCTAATACGAGGCAAACACATCCATTATGCCATTTGATAATCTCCTTCTCCATAGTCTTTAAGATTGGCTGGGGTTTCCACTTTGATGTTGTGACACCGCTATGATCACCTATAAGCAAAATCGCATATATACACAAAGTAGGACTTATGTCCTTTAAGTCGGCTATATTCCACCCAAAAGATTTCTTGTGTTGAGATAAAAAATTTAGTAATTTGGCTTCTTGTGCAGGTTTTAAGAAATCAGATGTGAAAATAGGTAACATATTATTTTCCCCTAAGAATGTATACATTAATTATGGGGGGAAAGGTTTAAGATCAAGTACTAGTGGATGCTCAAGTGATGGTTTGGGAGATTTAAACTCAACATAATCCAAAGGTTCAAAAGTCATACTTAGTCAGGTAAGCACAATATTGGATTGTTCAATCTCAACCTTACCTTCTAATTCAGCTTCTTGCATGGCTTCATCAATGTCAGTTTGCTCCGCAGTGCTAAGCACATTGCTGCGACATAAGTCTTACAAACTTTCTTCAATGAAGGCTTCTTCACTTTACATGAGATGACAATCTTCATATTCATTTGCGTACTTGAGTGTGCTAAAGAAGTTGAATGTGATCTTTTGGTCGTTCATCTTTATGGTGAATTCATTTTTTTACAAGCAATCAGAATACGCCTGGTGGTAAGGAATGGTCTCCCCAGAATAATAGGATAATTCTCATCAACTTCGCAGTCAAGGATGATAAATTATGCCGAAAAGACAAACCATCTACCTTAACCAAGATATCTTCGATTCTACCCTCGAGTTGTATTTGAGATCGATTGGCCGACTGAAGGATCATCATTGTTGGTTTAGCTTTTCCCGTCCCTTGAACACAAATTTTGGCATCAAATTAACACTTGCACTGAGATCACATAGAGCGAAACTAGAGTATTGATGGCCTATAGAGCATGGAATGGTAAAACTGACAAGATCTTTCATCTTGGGTGACAAATCACCAATTACAACCACACACTCGCCCTCCATAGCAATAGTTTTGAATTCATCCACCATTCTTTTCTTTGTACGATCTCTTTCAGAAATTTTGCATAGATTGCCATTTGATCAATGGCCTCCAGAAGTGGAACACTGATGTGCAATTGTTTGAGCATATCCAAAAACTTCTAGTACTGAATATCTTGCTTTTGAGCTTTCAATCATTGTGGGAATGGAGGTGGTAGATTGGGCTTGTCGTATGGTTTACTGGATGCAGGGGCATCCTTAGTTTTATCTTTCTTGCCATTAGTAGCAAGATCGCTCACTGTATCAAAAACAAGATCTGGTTTCTTAAGTGCAGAAGCATCAATGGATGGCTTACTTAGAGTGGGATTTACGTGAGAATCTCCCCTAAACTTGGCTTCTATCCTCAGTTGCATGCCACTACATAGTATGATGGTGGTGCATTGCTCTGCATTAAATGCCTTAGTGACTTTAGTATCACTAGGTAGTTCGTCTGGTGGTCGCACTTTCAACATCTTGGAAATCTACCCAACTTGTGTTTCCAAGGACCTTATAGAGGCGGTGTTGTTTGGAATTATCGATTACTGGTTTTGCAACATGGAAGCCTGTGTTGTGAGCATGTCACTATGTTTCTTCAAATGGTTTTCTTGATCTTGCATAATAACACATGCATTTTCTATAAAATTTTGATAAGAATTATCAAAAGAATTAGATTTAGAGTTGGAAGCTCCCTGGTTCTGACTATGAGTCTTTTGTTGGAATCTAGGAGGTTCATTAGTGGCATTCTGTTGTACTCCTAAGTTTCCCTAGTTGCCTCCCCAACCAAAATTAAGATGTTGCCACCACCATGGATTATAGGTGTTGGAATAGGGATTGTTGTTGCGGTTTGTATTCCCTATGTTGCATCCAAATTCTTGTTGTTGAGGGTACTCACTTGACTCATATTCCCTATCGCAATGCTCACAAGTATATTGCACTACCTTGGCCTCTAAGACGATGGATGGTCCTTGCATGTTCTTGAGCAGGTTTGTAATGGTAGAGAGTTGAACTGTTACAGTCTGAGATTCATCTAACTAGATTATTCCAAAAGGTTTAGGTTCAGGCTTCAATCTCTCCCTTGGGAATTGGTAGTCGGTGTTGGCTACCTAGTCTAAAATGTCGAAGGCCTCATCAGCTTTTTTGTCAAGTAAAGTTCCATTAGCCGACGAGTTGATCATCATCCTTGTACGTGCGTTGACGCCATTATAGAACGTCATGATTTGTAGCCAATCATGAAATCTAAGGATCAAGCACTTGTGTAACATGTCTTTGTATACGTCCCAAGCTTCGTACATGGATTCATCATCACATTATTAAAACGAGTTGATGTCACTACGCTTTTGATTATGCACGTTCGTTAGATCATATCTGTGCAGAAACTTGTTGCATAAGTCATCCCATGATGTAATAAATCCTGAGGAACAAGTCTTCAACCATGCACTGGATCGATCTAGCAAGGAGTAGGGAAATAACTTGAGTCTTAATGCATCATCTAGAATCCCTGGTTATCGAAAGCAATCGCAAACTTCCAGGAAATATTGAATATGCTCTTGAGCATCCTCTCTTATTGATCCACCAAATTGTCCAATTATACTAAGCATGTTGAACATAACGGACTTTACCTCAAAGTGGGTTGTCCCTAGATCTGGTACAACAACCGATGGGTTGAGGTTGTTGATAACATGCTCGATATGCATTTTAATGGGCCTTCTGATTTTGGCAGGGGGTGGATCCTCCTGTCATACTTGTCCATCTCTTTGGACTACATCGATAACTCTCTATCCATCTGCTGGTCATACATCGCGTTATCGCTTGTTCTTACGGTCGTTCCTTTCGTTCTCGTTCACCACATTCTTTTTATAGATTCCTCAATTTTTTCAATCTCTGTATCTAATGGAAGAATAGGTTCTGAGTTGAAACTTCTGGTCATGCACCGGAACAAACCTGAAAAACAAAAATTAAATGCAAGGAAAGTAAAGTCCTAAGCGCAATTACAATGTAATTATCAATTGCCAGTCCCCAACAACGAAGCCAAAAATTTGATGCCCCGTCGAATAGTGATACACTTTAGAGCAAGTATACTCGTCTAATCAAGTAATAGAGTGATATGTAGGTTGTCAAACCCACATGGATTGGATTAATAACTACGAAGTTCTTATGCTTAAGAATGTGTTTGCAAGTAATGGTGTTTGTTGATTTATTAAAACTAAAATAATTAAAACTAAAGATAAGTATGATTAAGACGAACAACTATGCCAAAACCCAGATAATTATAAAAGATTGGATTATTGCGAGGGATATATGCTTGAATACCTATTACAATGCTATAACAACTGGTGATACATGTATGTGTAAACCATTAAGATCTTTATCTACTCGAAAGGATTTTCAAAGGAACTTCTTACTTTCTCGATGCGTAGAAGTTAATAATATTGAAACTAAGGTAATAAATGTTTGCGTGAACCCTAACAACTCTATTATTTGTTTGAGAACTCCCTTTTAGTCATTAAAACCCTAAACTTATGTCTAAGCTGGATAAGACTAAGTTAACAGCTTAGCCCCACTATTCAGGTTTGTATAACCTAACTCTTTTGATATTAAGCCACATATCAATTGTTAAAAGGCCTCTCGTGATAGCTCTTACAATAACTACGCATGAAGAACTATGAACATAATAGATAAAGAGAAAACAACTATAGCATTATAATAAAATAATCAAAACATATAATCATGGGACGCAATAATCCTAACTAAAGTATTTAGCTCATGTTTGAGCCTAAAACATTCATAATAAAAATATTAAGTACGACAGTTTATCAAGAAAGGAAACGAAAAGGTCGAGCATCCTTGACAAACTCCCTCCAAGCTATCCAACTACTACTACAAGTCTCTCACTCCGTCAACCTCTCTCAATGGCATCTGTCATCAGAAGAATTCTCTAGCTTCTACTCCGATGATTTTCTGCAAGCTTCATACTAGGACTGTAGTCTCTAATCTTGCTCTCTTGAATTAGCATCCATGACTCTCTTATATAGGTAGTGAAATTAGGGTTTCAGTACCCTAAAATGTACGCAGCTTCATTAAAGAAAAACATTAATTTCCTACTATATTTAATATTTCGTATCGGAAAAAGTCCAAGTGGTCAAAAGTAGATTTATCTCAAACTCTTTCATGCCTCGTAAGCTCTAGCCATGAGGTCTGCTCCTCTCCAGCTCCAGCAATCCTCCAGAGTCTACCAGCATCCTGCACATGCACCACAAAACACCATTTTCCCATAAAAACACCAATATATATGACATTAAAGCACATGCGGTATAACTCCCTATCTACATGCAAACTATATACAATCTAACCTAAATACAAACTATATGGGCTTGAAAACATGCAAAAGACAAGAAAAAAGGGCATATGTTGAGATATTAATTTTGATATAACAACTGTGAAAAATGTTTTTGGACTTGTTTGTAATTTTAGAAAAATCATTCAAAAGTCCATTAACTTGAAAAATATGTTTGAAATGTTTTCAAAGTATTTTCAATTTGTTTAAAATCATTTGACTAAAGTCATATATTGAATATATCTTCAAAAGTCAAAATCTACCCAATTTTTTCAGTGTTTTAATGATGGTTTTGAAACCCCCTAGGAAGTTCCGAAACCCCATTGGCAATAAGGCCTATAGCCAAAACAAGACAAACAGTTTCGAAACCTCCAAGAGAAACCATAAGGTTTCAAAACCCCCTAACTAGTTTCGAAACTAGGGCCTTGAAATGGCCTATAACGACTAGTAACAGCTAAGTTTATTTAAAAATCCCAAAAGGTTTCAAAACCCCTTCAATGGTTTCGAAACCTCTGTGTAGGTGAGCATTTTAAGCTTGATTTTAATGACTCCCAATGGCTCCAAAACATCCCCAACAGCCATAAACGGCTAGTAGCTCATTCCAAACACAAAGCAAGACTTGGGACACTTGAGGATGGTTAGAGACAACATCCAAGCTTAATGTTCAAGAGAAATTAGTTTTCAAGTCTTTTATTCTTCATTTCTCTTGTATATAATGTATAGAGAGAGTTATTCATTGTTTTTATTCTTTACACTCTTGTGAGCTTCAAACTTGTAAATACCCACCTTGTGAGGTTTTATAGTTTACACAAATCACCTTATAAAAGGAAGAGGTTCTAGTTTAGCCTAAGTAAAAACTAGAGTGGTTCTATCTTAGCCATTGAAAAGATAGGGTTGTAAAGATAACCTCATGAGCCTTGAAAAAGGGAAGAATTAAAAGTAGTGAATTGGAAAATCCTTAGTGGTGTGCTAAGGTAGTGGATGTAGACTTTGGTTGGAAAGTTGAACCACTCTAAATCATTGTGCAAATTGTCTATTAATTTTCGATTTAGCCAATTTATTCGAGAAACAACTTTCAACCCTCTTGAAGGTTATTCAGAAGATCTATTCGAGCGTGCTACAAGCCCAACAGCATACAAAATAGATCATTTATACATTCATCAGCTACTAATGTCATCTCAGGTACGTTTACTTTGTTCTTATTTTTGCTGTTTTGGATTCAGGGTCTACCCATTCCTACATCCGTAGTTGAATATCTCATTAGTGGGGTATCCCTATCAAGGATCTTATTATAATTCCCAAAGGCTATTGGTATCGGTACTGGGTCGACTGTACTAGTACTCGACCCTTGGGTATCGGTGCTCACCCACATACCGATACCAAAATAGCTTACTGGAATTTTATCCATCCTTCGCGTATCGGTAAGGTCGACCCATAGTGATACTCCTTTGAATAACATACTAGTACAGGTTGAACACCATACCTGTACCCCTTTCTTAGCTCATTCAAGGAAATAATGTTCTTAAAACCCAGAACACTAGAGTATCGGTACTACCTCTTTGCATATCGATACTGAAGCTCAAAATGGCTTTCTAGGCTTGGGAAATCACTTTTCAAGCCCCCAAAACTCAACCATTAGCCTCAAAACTCGATCTTACATATTATGAGAGTGTTTAGGGTGATAACTACCATTTTTACAAGTCATTAACACCAAATCCGAATTATGCCATTAAAGAGGGTATCAAGCATTCAACACCAAAAAACAACCATACATATCAAATTTAAGCACACAAGGCACCATCCTTAGGATGTGCATGAAACCAAGGAGTTAGTAGTGTACTAACCTTGACTCAAAAGCTTGAAACGAAGCTCCTAAGCCAAACTCTTCAACCTTTCTTCTTCTCAAGTTCCTTGGAAGAATTCCCAACCTCTTTCACTATGCAAGAAAGTTGTAAAACGAATTACAACTTTGTAGAAGGGGAAAACCAACTAAAACTTACTCTTAAGCTGGAAAATGGGATTGACTCTCCCTCTAACTTTTTCTTCAACCTCCCACTAAACCTATTTTCTCATCTACCACCAAACTTGATGAAACTTACCTCTAAATGTAGATCCCTAAATGTTGAGCAACTTGTTTCAAACCCAAATCCGAGATTCAAACTCCGCAGTACAAAGATTCTACCTTTCTCTTAGATTTTGGGGTTAGGAGATGAAAGGATGGGAGAATGAAGAAGACAAAGGGACAATGGTGATCTCACCATGCATAACTTTTTTGCAGAAAAATTAAACACCCATTTCCCCTTTTTAAACTTGGGGTAAGTTATTTCCTTACCCTTCCCACATCATCCTAACCCATCCACTAACCCAAGGTCCAAACCCAACAACTATGAGGGTTCCCACAAAGGCTCACAAAGCCATCCAAAAGCCCAAACTTTTGGCCCAAAACTCATGGCCCATGATTTGGGTTTTAACTGACCCTCGAATTCTAAAATTCGTGTCGTTATAACTCTCCCCTCTTAAAAATATTTTATCCTTAAAATTTACTTATTGGAAATAGATGCGGATAAAGCAACTTCATGTTCTTCTCATACTCATATGTAGCCTCCTCGACTTCTTGGTTCATCCACAACATCTTTAGTAGAGGAATATACTTATAGCGCAACTAACATGCAAAGGGTCAGAATGGTAGCGTCTAAACATAGGCACATGAAACACAATATGATAGGAAATGAAAAGCTCGAGCATCCTTGACAAACTCCCTCCAAGCCATCCAACTACTGCTACAAGTCTCTCACTCCGTCAGCCTCTCTCGATGGCGTCTGTCATCAGAAGAATTCTCTAGCTTTTACTCCGATGATTTTCTGCAAGCTTCATACTAGGACTGTTGTCTCTAATCTTGCTCTCTTGAATTAGCATCCACGACTCTTTTATATAGGCAGTGAAATTAGGGTTTCAGTACCCTAAAGTGTACGCAGCTTCATTAAAGAAAAACATTAATTTCCTGCTATATTTAATGTTTCGTATCGGAAAAAGTCCAAGTGGTCAAAAGTAGATTTATCTCCAACTCTTTTATGCCTCGTCAGCTCTAGCCATGAGGTCTACTCCTCTCCAGCTCTAGCAATCCTCCAGAGTCTACCAGCATCCTGCACATGCACCACAAAACACCATTTTCCCATAAAAACACCAATATATATGGCATTAAAGCACATGCGGTATAACTCCCTATCTACATGCAAACTATATACAATCTAACCTAAATACAAACTATATGGGCTTGAAAACATGCAAAAGACAAGTAAAAATGGCATATGTTGAGATATTGATTTTGATATAACAATTGTGAAAAATGTTTTTGGACTTGTTTGTAATCTTAGAAAAATCATTCAAAAGTCCATTAACTTGAAAAATATGTTTGAAATGTTTTCAAAGTATTTTCAATTTGTTTAAAATCTTTCGACTAAAGCCATATATTGAATATATCTTCAAAAGTCAAAATCTACCCAATTTTTTAGTGTTTTAATGATGGTTTTAAAACCCCCTAGGAAGTTCCGAAACCCCATTGGCAATAAGGCCTATAGCCAAAACTAGGCAAACAGTTTCGAAACCTCCAAGAGAAACCATAAGGTTTCAAAACCCCCTAACTTGTTTCGAAACTAGGGCCTTGAAATGGCCTGTAACGACTAGTAACAACTAAGTTTATTTAAAAACCCTAAAAGGTTTCAAAACCCCTTCAATGGTTTCGAAGCTTCTGTGTAGGTGAACATTTTAAGCTTGATTTTAATGACTCCCAATGGCTCCAAAACATCCCCAACAGCCATAAACGGTTAGTAGCTCATTCCAAACACAAAGCAAGACTTGGGACACTTGAAGATGGTTAGAGACAACACCCAAGCTTAATGTTCAAGAGAAATTAGTTTTCAAGTCTTTTATTCTTCATTTCTCTTGTATATAATGTATAGAGAGAGTTCTTCATTGTTTTTATTCTTTACACTCTTGTGAGCTTCAAACTTGTAAATACCCACCTTGTGAGGTTTTATAGTTTACACAAATTACCTTATAAAAGGGAGAGGTTCTAGTTTAGCCTAAGTAAAAACTAGAGTGGTTCTATCTTAGCCATTGAAAAGATAGGGTTGTAAAGATAACCTCATGAGCCTTGAAAAAGGGAAGAATTCAAAGTAGTGAATTGGAAAATCCTTAGTGGTGTGCTATGGTAGTGGATGTAGACTTTGGTTGGAAAGTTAAACCACTCTAAATCATTGTGCAAATTGTCTATTAATTTTCGATTTAGCCAATTTATTCGAGAAACAACTTTCAACCCTCTTGAAGGTTATTCAGAAGATCGATTCGAGCGTGCTACAAGGCCAACAACATACAAAATAGATCATTTATACATTCATCAGCTACTAATGTCATCTCAGCTTTGTTTACTTTGTTCTTATTGTTGCTGTTTTGAATTCAGGGTCTACCCATTCCTACATCCGTAGTTGAATATCTCATTAGTGGGGTATCCCTATCAAGGATCTTATTATAATTCCCAAAGGCTATTGGTATCGGTACTGGGTCGACTTTACTAGTACTCGGCCCTTGGGTATCGGTGCTCACCCACATACCGACACCAAAATAGATTACTGGAATTTTATCCAGCCTTCGCGTATCGATAAGGTCGACCCATAGTGATACTCCTTTGAATAACATACCAGTACAAGTTGAACACCATACCTGTACCCCTCTCTTCATTCATCGAATGAAATAATGTTCTTAAAACCCAGAACACTAGAGTATCAGTACTACCTCTTTGCATATCGATACTGAAGCTCAAAATGGCTTTCTAGGCTTGGGAAATCACTTTTCAAGCCCCCAAAACTCAACCATTAGCCTCAAAACTCGATCTTACATCTTATGGGAGTGTTTACGGTGATAACTACCACTTTTACAAGTCATTAACACGAAATCCAAATTATGCCATTAAAGAGGGTATCAAGCATTCAACACCCAAAAACAACCATACATATCAAATTTAAGCACACAAAGCACCATCCTTAGGATGTGCATGAAACCAAGGAGTTAGTAGTTTACTAACCTTGACTCAAAAGTTAGAAACGAAGCTCCTAAGCCAAACTCTTCAATCTTTCTTCTTCCCAAGTTCCTTGGAAGAATTCCCAACCTCTTTCACTATGCAAGGAAGTTGTAAAATGAATTACAACTTTGTAGATGGAGAAAACCAACTAAAACTTACTCTTAAGCTGGAAAATGGGATTGACTCTCCCTCTAACTTTTTCTTCAACCTCCCACTAAACCCATTTTCTCATCTACCACCAAACTTGATGAAACTTACCTCTAAATATAGATCCCTAAATGTTGAGCAACTTGTTTCAAACCCAAATCCGAGATTCACACTCTGCAGTACAAAGATTCTACCTTTCTCTTAGATTTTGGGGTTAGGAGATGAAAGGATGGAGAATAAAGAAGACAAAGGGACAATGGTGATCTCACCATGCATAACATTTTTGCAGAAAAATTAAACACCCATTTCCCCTTTTTAAACTTGGGGTAAGTTATTTCCTTACCCTTCCCATATCATCCTAACCCATCCACTAACCCAAGGTCCAAACCCAACAACTATGAGGGTGCCCACAAAGGCTCACAAAGGCATCCAAAAGCCCAAACTTTTGGCCCAAAACTCATGGCCCATGATTTGGCTTTTAACTGACCCTCAGATTCTAAAATTCGTGCCGTTACAACTCTCTCCTCTTAAAAATATTTTATCCTCAAAATTTACTTGTTGGAAATTGATGCGGATAAAGCAACTTCATGTTCTTCTCAGACTCATATATAGCCTCCCCAACTTCTTGGTTCCCCCACAACATCTTTAGTAGAGGAATACACTTATAGCGCAACTAACATGCGAAGGGTCAGAATGGTAGCGTCTAAACATAGGCACATAAAACACATTTGAATGTGTGCCATCTCCAGAGGCAAGACTAACCGATAAGCCACGACTTCAACTCTCTCTAGAATCTCATACGGCCCAAGAAACCTTAGGCTCAACTTTCCTTTTCGCCCAAAACAGATTACTCTTTTCCATGTTGACACCATGAGGAACACTTCATTACCAACCTCATACTCGATGTGCTTATGCTTTTGATCCATATAAGCTTTTTGGCAATCAAAGTCGCTTGCAATTTTTCCTTGATAATTTGAACCTTCTCATCAGTTTGTCTATTCAAATCTAACCCCACAATCCTACTCTTATTGAGCTCAGTCCAACACAATGGTGTTCTAGACTTACGTCCATACACGAACTCAAAAGGAGTAATCTTGACGCTCATTTGGAAACTATTGTTATAGGCAAACTCAATATGTTGTAGATGCTCTTCCCAGCACCCCTCTAAGTCAATGATACAACACCAAAGCATGTCCTCTAAAATCTGAATGACTCGCTCAGTTTGCAACTTTATATCCAAAGCTTCATGAATTTTCTTCCACAACCTTGCTGTGAACCGAGGATCTCTATCTGATATGACTGACGATGGCATTCCATGCAACCTTACAATTTCTTGGATGTACAACTGTTCCAACCTCTCAAGCATAAAATCCATTGGCAAGAAATGAGCAAATTTAGACAATCGATCTACTATTACCCATATAGCATCATGTTTCCTTTAAGTCAACGGAAAGCCTATCACAAAATCCATGGTCACTAGATACCACTTCCATTGTGGAATCTGGATGGGCTGAACCAAGCTCGAAGGAACTTGGTGTTCGACCTTAACTTGTTGACAAGCTAATCATCTGGTCTCAAACTCAGATACATCTCATTTCATAGTAGGCCACCAATAAAAATGGCGAAGGTCTTGCTACATCTTATTGCTACTCTGATGTATAGCAAACGAACTACGGTGTACCTCTAGATGGATAGGTCCCGTAAATCCTCTAAAGCTAGGATACACAACTGACCTTTAAAGTACAAGATTCCACTATCTTGCACTTTAAAATCAGATGTCTCGCCTCTCTAAACCATCTCTATCTTTGCCACCATCTCTTCGTCCAACACTTACATTTCTTTTGATATCTTGCACTAAGGTAGGCTTCACACGAAGCTCGGCTAACAACCCACTATCCTCGATCATCCTCAAACGGGTAAAATTGCGCTCAAGTCTAACATAGACTTCTGACTCAAAGCATCAGCCACCATATTAGCTTTACCATGATGATATTCAATAATGCAATCACAATCCTTTAATAATTCAATCCATCACCTTTGCCTCAAATTCTACTCTTTTAGGGTGAGCAGATACGTTAAACTCTTATGATCGGTGTAGATATAAAACTTTTCTCCGTACAGATAATGGCTCTAAACCTTCAATATGAAGATGAATTTGGAAAGCTCTAAATCATGTGTAGGGTAATTCTGTTCATGAGGCTTAAGTTGTCTCGAGGCATAAGCAACCACCTTACTCTCTTATTTGAGAACACAACCAAGCTCATTTAACAAAGCATCACTAAATACAACATAATCTTTTCCCGGCTCGGGTTGCGTCAAAACTGCAGCCTCTGTCAAATAAGCCTTCAAATTCTCAAAGCTTTATTGTCTTCTCTCGTTCCACTCAAATGGAACTGTTTTTGTAACAACTTGGTCATAAACACCGCTACGATAGAAAATCCCTTGACAAAACAATGAGAATATCTGTCAAGTCCAAGGAAATTACAAAATTTTGCGTTATTCTTAGGTGTTTTCCACTCTATCACTATCTTAATCTTTTGTAGATTATCACAAATCCCATCTGCCGTAACAATGTAACCCAAAAATGCCACCTTAGAGAGCCAAAATTCACAAGTATTGAACTTGGCAGAAAGTTATCTTTTCTCAAGGTCTAAAGGACAACACGAAGATAATAGTCGTGCTCCTCCTCCGAGCTAAAATAGACCACGATATCATCATTGAAAACCACCATAAACTAATCTAGGTAGGGCTATAAAATTTGATTCATCAGGTTTATAAAAGTCGCATGTGCACTGGTAAACCCAAAAGGTATTACCAATAAGTCACAATATATGTACCACATACTAAAAGCGGTTTTCTGAGCATCCTCTCCCATCACCTTTAACTAGTAGTAACCTGACCTCAAATCAATCTTTGAGAACATACGGACACCTCTTAACTAGTCAAATAGGTCATCTATCCTTGGTAGGGGATAATAGTTCTTCACTGTTACCTTGTCGAGCTGACGGTAGTCAATGTACATCCTCATTGAACAATCTTTCTTCTTGACAAACAAAATTGGTGCACCCCAAGGTGAGATGCTTTGTCGAATGAATCCCCTGTCCAACAACTCTTGAATCTAATTCTTTAACTCTCTCAACTTCGTGGTGCCATACATTACGGGGTAATGGACACTAGTGTCGTGCCTGACATCATATCTATCCAAAACTCTAGCTCACGATCTGGAGGTAGTCCGAGTAACTCTTTCAAAAACATATCGGTAAACTCTCTAACAGTTCGAATTCCTTCAAGCCTCAGACCTCAACACTTGTATCAACCATGTGAACCAAGTAGGCCTCACAATCATGTTGGATCATCCTTTGTGTTGCCAAGACCGACACTATATTGGAAAAGCAAGGATTTCTCTCACCTTTCACCATAAACTTAGACCCATCTAAACCACAAAGCTTAATTCTCTTCATTCTACAACCCAAACGTTTGTCATACTCAAACAAACAATCTATCCCTAAGATGGCATCAAACTCTTGAAACGGCAAAACTAATAAGTGGAAATATCAAACCTGACACTTAATCGAACACCTCCGATACATCTTATCTACTAAAAATCATACCCTAAAGGACTAGTCACTCGAACCCCTATCTCATAAGCTCAATTCATATTGGTACGCATGTGAGTACCGATACCCAACGGGTACCGTACCGATACACGAGGGCCTATACCGGTACCCACTAGCATTCTGCTCGAGAAATATGTTTTAAGTTTGAAGGACCTATAATTTGAGATATATGGCCCAACGGGCTTCTAGTGTGGTATAAGAAATGGTAAAACTGAGAAACCGAGATTCAACCCTCATGTTTGAGCTTAATGAGTAACAACTTGGTAAATGTTGGGTGTCTTTATTGTAATAGAAACCATAGGGATCCTTGGTGGATTTTGTGACGTTACGTGCCATATAAGGCGCTTGTATGTTGAGTCACCTTTGTTTGTTTGGATCCAAATACCCAAAGAGCGTGTTGCAACACTATGAGATGAGATGTCAGATATACGTTATCGAGGTTGTGCGATATCGGGTCTCATCTAATAATACTAGATGAGAGATTTCGAGTATGAGTGTGCGTTCCCGAGGCTGTGTGACATATGGCCTCACTTAGAGTGTACGTTTCTGAGGCTATGTGACACCAGGCCTCACTTTAGGTTTGTGTGGCATGATGCATATGTGCTTTTTGAGATTTATGCATCCTTTGTTGTTTGCTATGTGTTTAGGCGGCTAGAGGTAGCGCCAAATGTTATTGTATTGCCATGATGTCATCTTTAGCTACATGCTCATATTTATGATTTGCATGAAGCATGGTTGAGTGAAAGTGTATCCACTGAGCTTCATTAGCTCAACATTCGAAATTGTTGTTTCGTTTGCAACTTAATAGGTTGACATGCATTATTGGAGCACCATCAGATTAGGAATTCAATGTTGACTTGTTCCAAGTACAGTACTTAGATTATTTGGGTCATGTATTCGTAGGACCCTATGTTGTATTGTAGCTCTTATTTTTTGATTTTAAATCATAAGTCAAATGCTTTTAATCATGTATTCTAAATGGAGCTCCCATATAACATTTTTAACTATTTATCTACATTTAAATATTTGAACTTAATGGCTTTTATAAAATGGATGTGGTTTGGGCTAAACTAGGTTGAAAATTTTATGGTAATGGTTTGGCCTTGAGGCCAAATGTAATATCCAGGTTGAAGGTGTTACACCAATAGTCAGAAGCATTGAAGATTCAAAAAAAGAAGGAGACAACATTACCCTTTGTGATCTAATGCCATCAAAAGCGCCAATAAACACGTTTTAACCTCTCATGGCTCCCAAAATTTATCAACATAAAATGCCTCTGCATATCCAAGAAATTACGTATTGATGACTGAATAATACCAATCCAGGAAACGATTCTGGTGCTATCTTTTTCGGATGACAAACTTTGTTTCAGCCTTATTAATAAAAACGATTCAAAGAGGGACATTCTAAATTTATTTTGGCTCATACCATTTTATGGTACTATTCTGGCTACAGAGGATAAGTGTTACACCTGATTTCTCTGCCTCCGCATATTTTTGAAGATATCCCTTAGTATCTCTGTACTTGGCAAACTCTAGAGGTAGCCTGTAACTCCAACTGTTCCAGAGACAAACTCCTCTAAAGGAGAATATCATCAGAGTCCCCAAGTTGCCTTTGGAACGAGTACCGTCAGACGCCATTGCATAGCATCCACATGACCAACATGCAAAGCCTAATACTTGAAAATTGTTCTAGGTGGCTCCTTCTTCTCCTAAGCCCCTATAACATGAAAGTTGGTTGCTTTGGGCGATGCTTCTTTTCGATTGAATGCTGATAGGGAGTTTCAAGTTAGCGATCAGTGCCTTACAAATGAGAACTTTCTCGAATGGTTGCTCAAGGTCTATCTTTTCGATTAATTTCCAGGCATCCTTAGTTGTTCTAGATATTTCACTCTACTATGTTTTTTGCTTGTTGTTTCATTTATTATGTTTCTTGTTTTAAAGTGATGTTCAGCTCAGCTATGCTCTAGATTGGTTGTTGTTAACTCTATAAAAAAGATATATTTGGTATTCCATGTCTCTAAATATGATATTTAGCTTGAAATTAAATTCATTTAATTGCATTAGTATCATTTTACTTGCATTTTAAGAACTTTCTATTGTGCTTAATTGATGAATTGGACATGCTATAATTTATGGGAAAATATGACTTTTGGTGGTGATGTGCAGGTTTTAGGAGTTGGTTAACAAGTGAAATTGTCGAGGCAAAACAGTGGATCTGACCAAGCAATTTTCGTGGCAATTAGATGCAGAAAAGGACAAAGATGATAAAAGTTGGAGCAGTAAAGCTGGACCATGGGCCCCCTCTATCATCCGTTTATTAAAGCACGTGAAGAGATTATTTCCTTAATTTTCTAGGGTTGACATTTAATGAGACAGAGGTAGAAAACTTCAAGTTTTTTATCTATAATAAATGAAAAAGATAGGTATCATTAAAAAGTGTAAAAAAAAAAGGATTTTTTTATTCTTTCTTGGCAGCCACCGTTATTCTTTTTTAAAAGATGACAACAACCATTGTTAGGAAAAAAAAAGGAGCAATTTTGCAGTCCAAAGCTCTCGACAAAAGCTTGAGGAAGGTGAAGAAGGCTCACGAATTTAAGGAGACAAGCAATGAAATCCTAAGTTCTTTCAAGATTTATGCGTTGTGTTCTTCCTAGATTTTTCTTATTTTTAAGAATGAATTTTGATTGTTTAAATTTGGATGTTTTTAGCCCAACCATGAGTCAAGTAATTCAGCTTGAGTTTACTTTCTATTTGGTTCTTTAATTTTTATGGATGGTTAGTTTTTTATGTTGTTTATTTACTTTACCTAATTATCATTTTATTTAGGGTTTATAAAAGTTTTTGAAAATTAGCATTAAATTTTCTTGTTAGTTTAATATCGAAAGAATTAAGCATAAAAATTTAATGGGTAATACGTTTTTAGCCGGTGGGTGGTAAAACCTAACTCATCTTAAATATAAGGGAGAATTTCAACGACTAAAAGGATTGTGATTATTCGATGATTGCATTTTTCAGGTTTACACATACATGTATTTCCGCGGAACTTTATCATTAGGTTTTTTGGTAGACAAAGTAGAATGACAGTTTAGAATACCCTGTCTAATATTTGAATAGTATTAATTTTGTGACACTCCATAGAATTTAGATACCAATTTTCTTATTGAAACCAACTTGTTTACTCATCAATTTCTTATTTTCTATGATTCAGTGATTCTTATTTTGCCTTAGCATAATTGCAGTACTTTTTTTTCCCTTTTATTTTACTTTTGTTCACATTTACTTTAATCTTTTATCACTTCAATCATTATCATTTAGTTACTTTTAAGTATAATATCTTGAACTAATTTTCCAACCAATCCTTATAGAAATGATCTTACTCACTAATTTATTACTCGTTCGACGTGTACACATGAACAATTGTGCATCACTCAATACACGCAATAGTCGTTTTATGGCACATTTCTATTATTCTTTCAATATGTTGTGGACTAGCCTTTGAGTTTGCTTTTTCTTGAACCATATACTTGAATCTTGGTTAATTGTAATTTAGAGGTACTCTTTCTTCTCTTTCCGTCGTCTATTGTTGAATTTCTGCTCAGTTTCGATTATCGAAGTGTTTTTAATGAGACCTATTTTCTCCTAAAAAATAATGTATTTAATAGATAAAAAGTCGAAACTTAATTATATGTTATTGTCGCTTGACTTATATATATCCATTTAATTTCTTCACTAACTCAATATACGTCTTTAATGTATTGCATTTAACATGAATATGGAGAAATTGATTGTATGGATTACTATTATTTTTTGTTGTGTTTTCTTTGGATATGGAGGAAATAATCTAGATTAATTTAATTATGAATTAATTCGATTAATGAATTAAATAATTGATTCTGAAATGAAATTAATTTATAAGATATTTTGTTAGTTATTTTAATGTTTAACACATATAATAAAATATATATACACAATTATAATGCGACTATTTTGAATTTTCAGATGTGAGTATAAGATAATATTTATTCATTAATTCTAGACTTTTAATAACGCACACGCACATATTGCTCAAACCTGAATCACCTAGGATTAACAATATTTCCTTTTTTACTAGGACCACTCAATGAGTTCAATTCTAATGTGATTTAATTGTCGAGATTATAATAAGTATGTAACACCTCTAAAACCAGTTTAGTAGTTAATTGAATTTCCGGAAATCAAAATTTACTTTCCAATAATTAAGTTTAGTCCTCAAACTATATAGATAGATTAATTTGGAATTTTTAAGTTCAATTTAAAGATTTAAGGATTTAGTGACTAATTTGGAAGAATACGAAACATAGAGATAAAAGTGAAAGAAATGTAGAAGGATATATTTGCAAGTGGTGGGAAGTAAAATGACTAAGTGAATAATTGAACCATTTTCTTAAATGAGCTTAGTCATCTTTCGTGCGGTTAACCCATGAATTAACACCTTTATCCATAAATTAAAATTGAAGAAAAGGCTAGCTCAAATTTCGGCAAGAGAGAGAGAAAGGAGATATCATCTTCCTCATCGGACAAACTCCATTGTTAAATGATTACTTAAACCCTGAATGTGTGAATTCTAAAAATCATTGCAATTTAGCCATCATCTCTTCAAATTATTCTCACTTTTGGTAAGCCCACTTCCTTAGCTATCTTTTGGTACCATTTTTATTAAGTTTTGAAGCTAAGAATTCATGGGTAAATTACCCAAGTTTAGGCTTTTGAACCATAGAGAATCCATATGTAATTTAGGTTGAATTCTATGTTTGATAGTGATTTTATTACAATTTCTTGCCATGGGAATATCAAAGCCTAATGCTTTGAAGATTATAAATTCCCATGTTCTATTATCTTAAGAGTTTTGAATATTGAATTAATAAACTCCATGTCAAATTCTATGTTAGATAAAACCAATATCGAGGAATCATCATCTCGAAAAGTTAGAGCCAAGCCTATCGATCGAGGGGTCTTGATTCAAGATACTCCTTAACTTCAAAGTAATCAATGAGTGTAGTTCGGGTCTCGGGATTCGTTTGGTATTATCTCAATTCCATGTGTCCATTATTATATAATCTTATTGGGATTTGGTGTGCAAGCTCATTTAGAGCAATATTTGGTGGCAAAGTATGATATTATTAAGCTTGGTAAGTTTATATGACCATTCTAGTTCAAAAAGTCAATTTGTCTATTCATTGATTTGAAAAGGATAAAACTAAGTCAAGGTATAATGGAAGATTATCATGTTTAAATGATTTTGTGGAGCCTTTAAGCTCATATATGAATTATAATATGATCTATGTGTTGTGGTGCTTTAGAGCTATAAGCTCACCTATGAAATCAAGTTATGTATTAAAAGATCACCTTGGATACAAGATAACTTAGGGTGCAATTGGCATGTCATAAAATTCATTGAACTCATATATGGGTTTGGATTACGATCCTTAATTTGCGACAGTAAGAGGGATCTTGTTCTGATCACATGTGACAATTGGAAGGATTGACCTTTTTCGTTTATAGGCGACAATTAGTGGGAATTTGGGTATCCTTACTTTAATTGTGATCCAAGAAAATAAAAGTTCATTCTATAATTAATGATATGACATTAAAAGTATGAGTATATTTATTGCTTTGTAATGACCATGTTATATATGCAATTTTGCCACTCTATGCCTATGATTTTCCATGTATGCAAGATCAATGGTATTACATCTCATTTATGTTAAAGTTTATTACCTCACTACATGAGTTTCAGGTAATCCAACTCAGTAGTTCTCTGAGTGTGCTTTAGGAGTTTCAAGTCACCCCTTTGAGAATTTTGTGTAATGTAATTTTAACACCCGGTTTTGGGCTTGGATGTTTTGAGGGTTGGTTCGAAGGTCTGGTGGACCGGTATTAGAGGTTCGAGTTAGTTTCTGGACTAAATCAGATATAATGGCTTTAAAGGTGATAAAATTATGGGAAAATATGCTAAAATCATTATTTAATATATTAATGAAATTGGTAAAATCATTTTTGGAAAATGATATTTTGAAATTGGACATTTTGGACTAGTGACCAAAATGCAAACTTTGAAAATTGTTTTTAGTGACTGTTTTGAAAATGATCAAAACTTTGAAAATTTAAGGAGCTAAATATCCTAGATATTTTTAACAGATTTCTTGCTTTAATTAATAGATTTTAAATGGGTTTTAAAAGGGCTTTAAAAGTGGAGAGAATTGATAAATCACATTTTAGACTTTTAACAAAATTCACGTAACAAACTTTGCAACTTCTTTCTCTCAATTTCTCTCCAGCCAAACATCTTTCCAATTTCAATTTCTTCAGGTAAAAATCAAAGGTTTTGATTTCCATTTGATTTCCTAATGCTTTTTCATCAAATACTTATTGTTATTCTCTTGATTTTCATGTTTTACTAAGCAATTAAGGGGAGAAATCAGCATTGGAGGTAAGAATTCGTTCTTCTCCTCTAATGAAAGGTTATTTACTAAAATTCCCAAGTTCTTGATCCTTTAAAATTGTTTTCTAATGTGTTTTGATGGTTTAATCAAAGAAAATTGGTTTAATTGTGTTTTGATTGATGAGATTTATGGATATTTGTACTTGTTCTATTTTGCTGGGATTTTGATCAGATTAGATCATGATTTTGATGTTTAATTGAGTTAATAACTTGGTTTTAATATTGCAATCCCAAAACAAGTTGAATCTCTAATGTTTAAGGTGGTTAATTAAGGGTTTTTGGGGTGATAATTGTGTTTAATCTTTGTTGGAAGTAAAATGATGTTGGGAAAGGGTTTTAGGTGTTAATTGATGAGGTTTGTAGGATTGAATAGTTATAATAAGGCCGGGTTAAGTTTCGGAAGTGTTTGATGATGATTTTGGTATGTTTCAGATAAGTTTTGAGTGGGCAACTTGAGAGTTACGGGTAATCGCTTGTAGGCAATGGTTTGAATGCATAACGATGCATTTGCCCTCTGATTTTATGTGGTTAAAATAGGGATAATCAAATTGCCCAAGCTTGAAGTTGATTGTGGCTACCAGAAGCTTGATTAGCGTTGGCGAGCAAAGCAAGGCTTATTGGTGAGTGGATACTGGTTTAAACACCTTTAAAAGGGTTAATAAAGGATGTTGGGAGTTTAGATTAAGTTTGAAACACTTGCCTAAGCTCGGAAGTAAGTTTCCCTCTTTTGCTCTTTAATATCGGTTCGGATATAAGCATGCGTATTTCATGTTTAGGTCGTAAACATGGTTTGATTTACTTGCTGGAAATGCATGGTTTTGAATACATATGTAGGGGTTTAAAAGTAAAAGAAATGCTAGTGAGCATTGGTTTTCATTCCGGTCAGGAACGGTGTTGATTTGGCAATATGATTTGTATATGTGGTGATTTTGTATAATGTACTGTAAAACAGTGGGTAAATGGTTTTAAAAATGATATATTGGCTATGTGACATGATGAGCTAACATTCTGATATAGTTGGCATGCCATAGGATGAAGTGCACTGTAATATGTTAAAAATCGATCGTGAATAAGAGTCCTTGAGGTAAGCGGTCGGCTACTCGGATTATAATGTTGTCACTTGGGTTGAGCGGTCGATTCCCCTTGTTGATGTTGATCTTGCGGTCGGTAAGGGTGTTATATCATGCGGTTGGCATGGTATTGGTCATGGTAGTGGTCGACTATCAAGGGAGATCTATGTATTTGAAATGTAAGGTTAACGGTCAGTCACCTAAATATTAGCAGTCGGCTAATTAAGGATAGAGGTCATCTATCTGGGGTTACTATAAATGCCAATATATGGAAATTCAAGTGTTGAACTTATTTTATAATGCTTTTGCTTTAAGCATGGGTTTTTATATAATGCTTTGGAACTTAAGCATGGGTTTGTATATAATGCTTTGGGGATTTAAGCATGTGAATTATAATGTTTGCATATGGTCGATATGCATGCTTGAATTGGAATCATTGGAACTTGCATAGGTCGTAAGCATGGTTTGAAAACAAGTGTTCAGTTTTCAAGGGTTATAATGCATCATTGTTTTATGAGCATCCTCACTAAGCAAGTGTGCTTACGCTCTCTTTTCCTTAATGATGCAGAGCACTAAAGTTTGGGGCTACAAGGGCAAGGCCAAAGTGATCCAAGGACAAGAACTAGTTTGAGTAAGAACTCGGTTTATGATTCCGATTTATAAGTCATTGTGTTCGCCATATTTTAGGGATTTGTATTTCTGTTTTTCTATGAGTTTTAAGCATGTGATGTGATGGATTTTATAGTTGTTTGATGTTGTTGAGTTTGGGTGATTCATGCCTATGTTGTTGCTAGTTAAGTGCTAGAGTATGCATCTTGTTGGATTTATTTTGTTGTCATGGTTTGATGTTTCAAGCAAGTTTGGTATGATACTATAAGTGTGCAAGCATATTGAGAATGCCTTAAATGTACCAAATGGGAGTTTTGGTTGCTTGGTGAAATGATACTAGGATGTATGCCTATAGAAAGTCTTGAGTGGTATAAATGCCATGAAAGGTTTTAAATTTGTGATTCTTTGGTTAGTAATGTATCTTAGTAATGTTGTATAAGTGTTTGAAGCATGTTGGAGTGGTTTGGTTATCATTAAAATGTGTTTAGACAGCAATTTGGGACATTATAGGTCTAGGCGTACTGGTACGGGTGTCCCTATTTCGGTACAGGTAAGCCATTCCAGGCTTAGCGTACCGGTACGCGGGTAACTGTTTCAATACGGACTTAGGCTATTTTGTCCAGTTTTTTAGTGCTTGGAGAGGCGTTTTGATACGGTACAGTGATTTCATGAAGGGTGTTACGATACGCGGGGGCATATCGGAACGAGTTTTGACTACTGGAATTCTGAGGTTTCAAAATAATTAAGGCGTATCGAAACACCCTTTGCCGTACCGGTACGGTGGCAGTTAAGTTGGTTATTCGGAATCTCCTAAAGTTTTGTATTCTTATGTTTTAGTCCCTGAATGTTGTGGATACAATTGAACGAGATTGGATAACCTTTTCGACTTGATTTTTGACATGTAAGCATGAAACCTGCCTAATTAAATATTGGTAACATAAAAGTAAGCTCAATCTCTGCAGTTATCTGAATTTGCAATTTGGTCCCTAATTTGTCATTATAATCAATTGGATGTCAAATCGATGCCCGATTGAGTTGCGTTTTCACCTGAATATCAGAATGAACATGTAGGATAATAACTATGTATCTAGACAAGATAAATGAAAAAAAGGATGTGTTTTAGGTTTCATCTTCTCGGTTTATTTTAGTAAACCTAATATAGCTCGCTCGGTTCAGTCTTGTGACTAGGCCGGGTCGAGGGGGTTATATGTGTTGGTATCATAGTCAAGTTTCAAAAAGTTGAGATGTTTTTTTTATTAACGTATGTTGTTTAAATTGCACGGTGATTGTGTAAATGTTTGATGATTGATTAATACCCTGTGGGGGTATGAATTGGGAACACATTGCCTATTACCGAGGTTTTAAAATGTTTTATAAGGTTGTCTTGGATCCTTTGCCTAATGCTAGCCTGACCTTAATGTGTTTTGATGCTTTTGTTAGCATAGTTCGACGTGATATGTGTTTGATGGCTAATAACGCAGGAGTTGAGTAGAATAACATTGGGGAAGGGAATCCCCCTAATGTTTTACCTTCTCCTCCTCCGTTGGTTCCTCCTATTGATGTTGGGGTGGGTGGTGTACCCCAGGCTCCTCCAGTTCCAGTATTGGGTGATTTGACTCTGTTAATCCAAGCGGTGACGGGAGCGTTTCAGGCAGCGATGGCTGAAGTGCAAGCGCAAACACCGGTACCTACTGTGGTGGTTAATCAAGGTTAACCCTTAGAGCGTCTTAGGAGTTTAGGAGGTGAGGAATTTCAGGGTTTGAGTCCTGAGGCAGCCGAGGGTTGGTTGGAGAAAATAATCTGTATTCTAAACCAGATGGGTTGTAATGAGGATCGCAATTTGGGTTGCACTATGTCACTGTTGCAGGGTGATGCATATCATTGGTGGGTGACCACAATTGTTGGCGTTCCCGAGGTGGATATGACTTGGGAGTTCTTTCGGAGAGCTTTCAAGAAGAAGTATCTTGGCACTCAATAATTGGATATAAAAATCAGAAGTTTATGTCGCTATCTTAGAGAGGCATGTCGGTTGTCGAATATGAGGTAAAGTTTGTACGCCTGAGTCAGTATGCCCCGGAGTTAGTTCTTGATGATCAATAGAGATGTGATAGATTTTGGTATGGTCTTGTGAAGGATATTAAGACTTATCTCATGGCCAAGGATTACATAGATTTTGATATGTTGGTTAATCGGGCCAAGGATATTGAGCAGTCATTGGGTTTATCAGTCCAGGCCGCGAGTGCGGGCTTGGGCAAGAGAGTGGCCAATTCTAGTTATTCTGGGAGGCAAAATAAGAGGTTTAGGGATAAGAGGCATAGGCCGGATCACATGCATGGTGGTGGTGTCGATGAGGGTAACTTGGGAGTTCATATTGCGGTGGAGTGTGATCGCTGTGGTAGACGTCACACGGGTGCATGCTTAGGAAATACCTTGAGTTGTTGGATATATGGATCTTCTGATCACATAAAGCGTGATTGTCCTTGGGCTGCGAGGGATGCACCGATACATGTTGCTACACCTGCTAGGGGCCGAGGTCGTAGCAGGGGTAATTTCCAGAGACATGAGGATGGTCAGAGAGTTGTAGCTCATGCTGTTGTAGTGTGATCAGAGAACGGTGAACCAGCTTGGATCTATGCTCATCGCGAGGGTTGCAATGACTCGGATGTGATCGCAGGTACCTTCACTTTACAATCCTTGTCATTGTTATCTTTGATTGATTCGGGGACTACTCATTCATATATTTTGAGTGAACATGCATCTTTGTTGGATGTCCCTGTTGAGATCCTTGATGTTGGTTCGTTGGTAACTAGTTCTTTTGGTGAGACGGTTACCACTAGAAAGTTGTATAGACGGTGTCCTTTGGTTGTGCAAGGTCGTGAGTTTGCCGCGGATCTAATAGAGTTACAATTCTATGGTTTTGATGTCATTTTGGGTATGGATTGGTTGAGTGAGCACAAGGCGGTTGTGGATTGTGAATCCAAAAGGATTTCTTTGAGGTTAGCCGATGATTATGAAGTTGTGGTGGATGGCGAGAATGTGAAGTTCTTGTTCAATGTTGTTTCGGCTACCCAGGCAAAAAGGATGATGGAAAGAGGTTGCCAAGCTTATTTGGCTATTGTGATGAATGCTGAGGTTAAAGGTGTTCAGGTGCGGGACATTTGGGTTGTTTGTGATTTTTCAGAGGTTTTTCCTGAAGAGCTACCGGGTTTGCCGCCGGATAGGGAGGTAGAATTTGGTATTGAGACGTACACGGGTATGGCACCGGTGTCCATTGCTCCTTATAGGATGGCACCGAAGGAATTGAAGGAGTTAAAGTCACAGCTTCAGGAGTTGTTAGATCTTGGGTTCATTCGACCGAGTGTTTCTCCTTGGGATGCTCATGTTCTTTTTGTGAAAAAGAAGGATGGTACAATACGTTTGTGCATTGATTACCGGTAGTTGAATAAGCTAACTGTAAAGAACAAGTACCTTTTACTGAGGATTGATGATCTATTTTACTAGTTTTGTGGGGCAATGGTGTTCTCTAAGCTCGATTTGAGATCGGGGTATTATCAGTTGAGGGTTAAGGATAAGGATGCATATAAGACTGTGTTTCGTATGAGGTACGGGCATTATGAGTTCTTGGTCATGCCTTTTGGTTTGACAAATGCCCCAATTGCGCTCATGGATATGATGAATAGGGTGTTTCATGAATATCTTGATCAGTTTGTGGTGGTGTTTATAGATGATATACTCATGTACTCTCGTACCGAGGAGGAGAATGATCGGCATTTGCGGATCGTGTTGCAAGTGTTGAAGGATAATTAGTTGTACGCCAAGTTGAGCAAGTGCGAGTTTTGACTTAAAAAAGTGTTGTTCCTTGGTCATGTGGTATCTACGGAAGGTATTCATGTTGATCCACAGAAAATTAAGGCTATTCTCAATTGGAAGCAACCTAAATTTGTTTCGGAGGTTCACAGATTTCTTGGGTTAGCTGGTTCTTTGTTGATGGGTTTTCTAGTACTGCGACACCGTTGATGAAGTTGTTGCAAAATAATGTTCCTTATGTTCGGACGGAGAAGTAGCAACATAGTTTTGAGAAGTTGAAGGAATTCTTAACACATGCTCCTGTGTTGATTCAACCTAAATCCGAGAAGGAGTTTGTGGTTTATAGTGATGCATCCTACATGGGGTTGGGATGTATGCTGATGCAAGATAGTAAGTTTGTGGCCTATGCATCGAGAGAACTGAAGGTTCGTGAGCCCAACTAACCAACTCATGGTTTGGAGTTTGCGACTGTAGTGTTTGTATTGAAAATTTAGAGACATTACCTTTACGGAGAGAAGTGTGTGGTTTTTACGGATCACAAGAGTTTGAAGTATTTGATGTCTCAGAAATATTTAAACCTTAGGCAACGTAGATGGTTGGAGTTTCTTAAGGATTACGACTTGACAATCGAGTATCATCCTGGTAATGCCAATGTGGTTGCAGATGCGTTGAATCGTAAGGCTACGGTTGAGCTTAGAGCTATGTTCGCAAGGTTGAGTGTGACGCGGGAAGGAGGTTTGTTTGCTGAATTGCAAGTTAAGCCTACGATGTCAAAGTTAATTAAAGCTAAGCAACCATTTGATGATTCCTTGGTCGAGCATGTTAAGGACATATCGGAGGGTAATCCGACGGATTTCCATTTTGATGATGATAGAGTTTTGTATTTCAAGGGTCGAATAGTGGTGCCAGATAATCCGGAGTTGAGGCACACCATTTTGACGGAGGCACATTCTAGTCCTTTTGCTATGCATCCTGGTAGTGTGGAAATGTATCGAGGGTTGAAAAAACATACTATTGGGTTGGTTTGAAAAAGAATGTGGCTGAGTTCGTTTCTAAGTGCATGGTATGTCAGCGGGTCAAGATTGAACATCAGTTTCCATCCGAGTTGTTGCAACCATTGAGAATTTTGGAATAAAAATGGAAGAGAAACACCATGGATTTTATGTCAGGGTTACCTTTGACACCGGCTAAAAAGGATTTCATTTGGGTGATTATGGATCGATTTACGAAGTGTACACATTTTCTACCAGTGCATACGACGTATATGCTGGACAAGTTGGCAGATTTTTATATTGCTGAGATCGTGCGTTTGCATGGGGTACCGAAGTCCATTGTTTCGGATATGGATCTGAGGCTCATAGCGAGGTTTTGGGTGAGTTTGCACCGGGCTTTAGGTACAAGGTTGAATTTCAGCACCGCGTATCATCCTCAGTCGGATGGTCAGTCTGAGCGGGTTATCCAGGTTTTAGAGGATATGTTAAGATGTTACATTATTGAGTTCCAAGGAACCTAGGAGAAGAATTTACCTTTGGTTGAGTTTGCGTACAATAATAGTTATCAAGCGAGTATACAGATGGCGTCGTATGAGGCATTGTATGGCCAGAAGTGTCGTACGCCCTTGTGTTGGGCTAAGGTAGAGGAAAAACATATCTCCTTACCAGACATGTTGAAGGACACGGATAAAAAGGTAAAGCTTGTGTGTGATCGCTTAAAAGCGGCTGTGGATCGGCAGAAATCTACGCGGATTTGAAGCGTAGGGAAATTGAATATGCGGTGGAAGATCGTGTGTTCTTGAAAGTGCCACCATGGAAGAAGGTGATGCGGTTCGGACGTAATATAAGGTTTATTGGACTGTACGAGGTTATTGAGCATGTTTTTCGTGTGGCTTATCAGTTGAGGTTGCCTCCCGAGTTGGAGAAAATACATGATGTGTTTAATGTGTCTATGTTGCGGAGGTATCGGTCGGATCCCTCGCATGTTATGCCAGTGGAGCATATTGAGTTGAGGCCGGATTTATCCTATGATGAGGAACCGATGGAAATCCTTGATTTCAGCAGCAAAGTTCTTCTTGGAAAGACGATCAAGCTTGTTAAGGTCTTGTGGCGACACCGTGGTGTCGAGGAAGTAACTTGGGAAAGCAAGACGGACATGATGGAGCAATTTTTGCATTTTTTTACTCCAGGTAAATTTTGAGGACAAAATATCTTAAGAGGGGGAGAGTTGTAACACCCCAGTTTTGGGCTTGGATGTTTTGAGGGTTTGTTCGAAGGTCCGGTGGACCAGTATTAGAGGTTCGAGTCAGTTTCGACATTAAATCAGATTTAATGGTTTTGAAGGTGATAAAATTATGGGAAAATATGCTAAAATCAATATTTAATATATTAATGACATTGTTGAAATCAATTTTGGAAAATGAGATTTGGAAATTGGTCATTTTGGACTAGTGACCAAAATGCAAATTTTAAAAACTGTTTTAGTGACTGTTTTGAAAAGGATAAAAACTTTGAATATTTAAGGAGCTAAATATCCTAGATATTTTTAACAGATTTATCCCTTTAATTAATTGATTTTAAATGGGTTTTAAAAGGGCTTTAAAAGTTGAGAGAATTAATAAATCACATTTTAGACTTTTAACAAAATTTACGTAACAAACTTTGCAACTTCTTTCTCTCAATTTCTCTCCAGCCAAACATCTTTCCAATTTCAATTTCTTTAGGTAAAAATCAAAAGTTTTGATTTCCATTTGATTTCCTAATGCTTTTTCATCAAATACTTATTGTTATTCTGTTGATTTTCATGTTTAATTAAGCAATTAAGGGGAGAAATCAGCATTGAAGGTAAAGATTCATTCCTCTCCTCTAATGAAAGGTTCTTTACTGAAATTCCCAAGTTCTTGATCCTTTACAATTGTTTTCTAATGTGTTTTGATAGTTTAATCAAAGAAAATTGGTTTAATTGTGTTTTGATTGATGAGATTTATGGATCTTCATACTTGTTCTGTTTTGTTGGGATTTTGATCATATTAGATCATGATTTTTGATGTTTAATTGAGTTAATAACTTGGTTTTAATATTGCAATCCCGAAACAAGTTGATTCTCTAATGTTTAAGGTGGTTAATTAAGGGTTTTTTGGGGTGATAGTTGTGTTTAATCTTTGCTGGAAGTAAGAGGATGTTAGGAAAGGGTTTTAGGTGTTAATTGATGAGGTTTGTTGGATTGAATCGTTATAATAAGTCTGGGTTAAGTTTCGGAAGTGTTTGATGATGATTTCGGTATGTTTCGGATAAGTTTTGAGTGGGCAACTTGAGAGTTGCTGGTAATTGCTTGTAGGCAATGGTTTAAATGCATAATGATGTATTTGCCATTTGGTTTTATGTGATTAAAACATGAGATAATCAAAGTGACAAAGCTTGACGTTGACTATGGCTTACCGGAAGGTTGATTCGCGTTAGCGAGCAAAGTGAGGAGTATCGGTGAGTGGATACTGGTTTAAACACCTTTAAAAGGGTTAATAAAGGTTGTTGGGAGTTTAGGTTAAGTTTTAAACACTTGCCTAAGCTCGAAAGTAAGTTTCCCTCTTTTGCTCTTTAATATTGGTTCGGATATGAGCATCCGTATTTCATGTTTAGGTCGTAAACATGGTTTGATTTACTTGCTTGAAATGCATGATTTTGAATACATATGCAGGGGTTTAAAAGTAAAAGAAATGCTAGTGAGCATTGGTTTTCATTCCGGTCGGGAATGGTGTTGATTTGGCAATATGATTTGCATATGTGGTGATTTTGTATAATGCACTGTAATATAGTGGGTAAATGGTTTTAAAAATGATACATTGGCTATGTGACAATGATGAGATAACATTTGGATATATTTGGCATGCCATAGGATGAAGTGCACTATAGTATGTTAAAAATCGATCGTGGGTATGAGTCCTTGAGGTAAGCGATCGGCTACTTGTATTATAATGTTGTCACATGGGTTGAGCGGTCAGTTCCCCTTGTTGATGTTGATCTTGTGGTCGGCATGGTATGGGTCATGGTAGTGGTCGACTATCACGGGAGATCCGTGTAACCGAAATATAAGGTTAACAGTCGGTTACCTAAAAATTGGCGGTCGGCTAATTAAGGATAGAGGTCGTCTATCCAGGGTTACTATAAATGCCAATATATGGAAATTCAAGTGTTGAACTTATTTTATAATGCTTTGGATTTTAAGCATGGTTTATAGTGCATCATTGTTTTATGAGCATCCTCACTAAGCAAGTGTGCTTACGCTCTCTTTTCCTTAATGATGCAGGGCACTGAAGTTTGGGGCTGCATGGGCAAGGTCAAAGTGATCTAAGGATAAGAACTAGTTTGAGTATGAACTCGATTTATGATTGCAGTAATAAGGCAATATGGTCGCCATATTTTAGGGATTTGTATTTCTGTTTTTCCATGAGTTTTAAGCATGTGATGTGCTGGGTTTTATAGTTGTTTGATGTTGTTGAGTTTGGTTGATTCATGCCTATGTTGTTGCTAGTTGTGTGCTAGAGTATGCATCTAGTTGGATTTATTTGTTGCCATGGTTTGATGTTTCAAGCAAGTTTGGCATGATGTTATAAGTGTGAAAACATGTTGAGAATTCCTTAAATGTACCAAATAGGAGTTTTGGTTGCTTGGTGAAATGATACTAGGATGCATGCCTATAGAAAGTCTTGAGTGGTATAAATGCCATGAAAGGTTTTAAATCTGTGATGCTTTAGTTAGTAATGTATCTTAGTAATGTTGTATAAGTGTTTGAAACATGTTGTAATGGTTTGGTTATCATCAAAATGTGTTTAGATAACAATTTGGGACATTACAGGTCCAGGCGTACCGGTACGGGTGTCCCTGTTTCAGTACGGGTAATCCACTCCAGGCTTAGCGTACCGATACGAGGGAAACTGTTTTGGTACGGGCTTAAGCTATTTTGGCTAGTGTTTCGGTACTCAGGGAGGCGTTTTGATACGGTACAGTGTTTTCATGAAGGGCGTTTCGATACGCAGAGGCGTATCAGAATGAGTTTTGGCTACTGGAATTTTGAGGTTTCAAAATAATTAAGGCATATCGAAACACCCATTGTCGTACCGGTACGGTGGCAGTTTAGTTGGTTATTTGGAATATCCTAAAGTTCTGTATTCTTACGTTTTAGTCCCTGAATGTTGCGGGTTCAATTGAATGAAATTGGATGACCTTTTCGACTTGCTTTTTGACATGTAAGCATGAAACCTACCTAATTAAATATTGGTAAAATAAAAGTAAGCTAAGTCCCTGCAGTTATCTGAATTTGCAATTTGGTCTCTAATTTGTCAGTGTGATCGATTGGATGTCAATTCGATGCCCGATTGAGTTGAGTTTTCACCTGAATATTAGAATGAACATGTAGGATAATAACTATGTATCTAGACAAGATAAAAGAAAAAAAGGATGCGTTTCGGGTTTTATCTTCTCGGTTTACTTCGGTAAACCTAATGTAGCTCGCTCGGTTCGGTCTTGCGACTAGGCCAAGTCGAGGGGGTTACAATACTCCTTTTTGTCTAACTCCTAGTTGGTGGCATATGAACTAGTATATATAATGCATTGTAGTGATGTTTTTTGTTATATATAATGTTCATGACGAACTATTCGTGAACCGTTCATATAATGTTCATTTATTTTTTTAAAAGTATATAATGTTCGTTTACTAATCTAATAAATGAGTATGAATAAAATTTGTATGTTCGTTTAACAAATGAACGAACACGAAAAGACGTGTTTTTGGTTAATTTATGTTCACGAGCAAGCTCGTTTATATGCTTCTTTACTCAATTCCCCCTTTCCTTTTATTTTTTTTTTACATTTTAAATATTGGTGAAGGTAGGGACTAAATTGAACATAGGGTGAACTTTGGAGTTACAACTATGAAGCCTATGGAGCTTAAGGACTAGTGGTACAATTTAACCATTTTGGATAACATATAAATAAACATGTTAGCAAGCATATAAACTAACATGTTCATGAACGTTAAACGAAAATGTTCGCTAATGCTAAATGAACATGTTTGTGAACACTAAACAAACGAACATGAACACCTTCAAAAATAAATAAACGGACACACGGACACGCTAATGAAAACTTAAACGAACATGATCCAAACATGAACACCTTAAAAATAAATAAACGAACACGAACATCTGCTTGTTTTTCAAGCTCGTATCATTTACACCCCTAGCCTCGGTAAGAATTATATAGGAACATAAAATCTTATGTGTTGGATAAGGAATAATGCTTTTGTGTAAAATTTTAGGTTGAAACATAAATTCTTACCATGTGTTTGAAGGGTTCTGGTTTTGATTAACTAGGGTAAAATTTTATGTTGCAACATTTTTTCTTACATTTTTGGGTAAGAATTTATGTTAGTCTTGGTAAGAATTTAGTAGGAACATAAAACCTAATGTGTTTGATAAAAAATATGTAATTGTGTAAGATTTTAAGTTGGAACATAAATTCTTACAATGCGTTTTAAGGTTTTTGATTTTAATTAATTAGGGTAAGAATTTATGTTGCAATATTTTTTCTTACATTTTCTGTAATATTTTGCGTTATAACTGGGTTACACTTTGCGTTGTAACGTGTTAACCGGTTTAAACGTTTACCTTTTTTTTTTCCTTTTTAAAATTCAATGACTTATATTTTTTGATTTACTTTTTAATTCATCTAACGTGATATCGATATTGCCTTGATTTAACCAAATTTTATGCGATTTTCTTTTTTAACTCGCGAGGTGTTTATGGGAAGTTTGACTTTTATTTGATTTGTTTTTAAATTTCTTAAATTGAGTAGGACTCCTCTAAATTTGCATCTCTCTACATTATTAAAATCAGGTAATTTTGAGAGAAGATTTAATTTTCTTTAAAAATATGCAGTGACGAATCTAGAAAATATCATCAGTTAGACTAATATAAATAGAAGTATAAATTTATCTAACATAACTCATATATATATATATGTATAGTTTTGAAATTTTAAAATTTTATTCTACAGTCGATTGAGTATAGCTCGTTTGAGAATGTCGTTGGTACAATATACATGAGGTCGAGAGATTGAGCATGCTTAAGCGCTAAAAAATTATTCATAGTTATGAGTTAAGAGAGGTTTGGGTAATATAAGTGTTGTACACTGAATGTCCAAAAAATACTTGCCCTCCAATAATTTTAAATTTTATTTTATTATATATATCTTTATTTAAATAAAATCTAAGTGTTTCCTAAAAAATAATTGGGTAAACTATTCAAGTGACTAGCGAACTATTTGAGCTTAACTATTTTGACCATCGAACTAGGCAACTCGTCAATCAGACCACCAAACTTTTAAATTGGTCCTATTTTGAACGCCGTCGTTAAAAAACTAACGGATGGGTGACGTGGTAGTTAACAAAATTTGTAAAATTACATATTTGGTCCATGTTATTTGCCTATTATATCAATTTGGTTCTAATCTTAATTTAATTAAATAAAATTAATCAATCAATCAGATTATGACACGTGTCATCACCAAATTGGATAAATTTACTCAAATTTTATTTTATTTTATTTAATATTCAATATATTTTTTCCTCCAATCAAGTATTGACACGTGTCACCACCTGGTTTAAGGAAAATTAAAGAAGCCCAAATAATTTGGTGGACACCTGAGTAGTTTACCTAAAATATTTTTTATCTATAACTTAATTGATTTGTCTAAAATATAAACCATAGAAATGTGGATTTAAGTTTATTTATTTAAGTATTAGCTTCTCTCACAAGTTTCAAAAAAATAACTAGAAATATATTACATCTTTTAGCCTCTTTTAAGTTATCTTTTTCTAAAGACATTGGAGATGAGTTATAGGCCCTGTTTGACAATTAGCGGATAATTGATAGTTGATAGCATATTACATTAGTCTATAGCTGATTACATTAACTGATTTGATTAGCGGATTGTAGTAGATGATTATATAAAAGTGATTGTTAAATTAACATATGTCTGATATTTGTTTGATTATTTAAACAAGTGAAATGACATATAAGAACATGATTATATTCAATACTTGTTTGGATAGTTTATTAGTTGTCAATGTTTTGTATCTATTAATATTAATTAGATTATGAAAAATATTTTTTAATATAACATTACTAAGCATATTTGAAGGATCTATATATTAATCTATTATATATATAATTATTTGTAATACAATTTAATTAATTATTTAATTTAAATAAATATATATATGTGAGGATAAAATGAAAAAAAATATTAGTTTACAAATGTCACAATGTAAATATGTGAGGGTGAAGAATTAAAATAGAAAATGTTAAATTTAGGTTATTTGGAGATTTTTGATAATTATTAAGGGTAAAATGGTCTTTATAACTCTTATATCAAAACCTCTAATTTCAAAAACTCCTATTAGCAGCTTTGTCAAAATTAGAGGTTTGACCCCAATTCGCTATTCCAATCCGTTATTTACCAAAAAAGTCCAAATTAGTGGATTTGACCGGTCAAACTTCTAATATTAGTTCAAACATCTAATTTTGACTCAAATCGCTATTTACCAAACAAGGCAATAGTCTTTTACTAAATATATATATATATATATATTAATTTTGATTTTGATTAAATTTTAATTTTATTTTGTTGTTTGTATTTTATGGTCATATACTAGAATGAAACCCCAACTTTGTTGGAAGAATTTAATTTTTTAAAATAAAATTAATTAATTAGTAGCAAAGAAATATGTTTACAATTTTTTATTAAAAATTATTTATAAAATTTAATTAAAATATAAACAGTCCCATTTTTTCTATTTCTTACATTTTATTTTGCTGGAGATTTTTGGTGCTAATTCAAGGCTTAACAAAAATTAAATTATATTTTTATATTAGATTCATATTTTCAATTCTCACTTTGGATATGGATGAACTTTAAAACATGAAGTCAATATTTACTATTTTAATTGATTAATAAAATTAATCATCGAATTCACTTTAATAATATCTATAAAAAAAAACAGTTACCTTCTTTCGCTTACCGACCTTTCCTTCTAATTTAGTGAATTGTGCTGTCCTACTTCTTTAATAATTTGGACATCACATATTTTTGGGGCCACTTTGTAATTAATTTAATGAACTTTTTAATTGAGTCCCAAGGCTTGAATTAGCACCAAAAAAACTCCAGCAAAACTAGAATTCAGTCCCTTACTTTTATTTAACATAATTTTACTCTCCTACTTTTAAAATGTCTTTAGTTAAATGCTGATGTAAATTCTCGGCAAAATTGATGAGATAATGGTTCGAAAAGAAAGTGCGTGAAAAATTATTTCATGGAGTAAGAACGATATTACGGCAAAAAGGAGAAATCGTTGTCTCTTTTATATGACTTTGAGAAAGCGTCGAGAAAAAATAACGAATTTTAAAAAAATTATTTAATTTTTTTTAAAATTTTCAATTACAAAAAATTCAAGCTAAAATCACTTGATTCTTAAAACGCGTCGAAATTAATTAAAGCCCAAAATTTCATATGATTAAAAATATAGCGATGACAGCATCGAAGTGATGCAATTTGCAAGCCAGTTTTCATGTGATTGCTTGCTTGCAAATTGCACCACTTCAATGCTGCCATCGTCATATTTTTGTAATTTAAAAATTTAAGGAAAAAAAACAAATAGTTTTTTAAATTCGTTCTTTTTTTCTCGACGCTTTCTCAAAATCATATAGAAGAGACAACGATTTCTCCTTTTTACTGTAATATCATTCTTCATGAAATAATTTTTCACGCACTTTCTTTTCGAACCATTATCTCAGCAATTTTGCCGAGAATTTACATCAGCATTTAACTAAAGACATTTTAAAAGTAGGAGAGTAAAATTATGTTAAATAAAAGTAAGGGACTGAATTCTAGTTTTGAGCATAATGGAGGGATTAAAATAATAATTTGATAAAAATAAACAGCCGAAGCCATGGATTTTTGTGCTGTCATTGTGCCTATTGAGACAATACCTTGATCTCCATTACTTGAATAATAATTGAAAGTTTCAACAATCTTTAATTAACTGACAAAAGAATATGCAATGTGTCCGGCAAGGCTACATCCACCTACTAGATGATTATCCGACTGAGATGGTACATGATATACTAATTATTAAACATCATACATATATTTTTTAATAAGTAATAAATATAATACAATTAATACACCTTATATCAATAAACAATTTTTAAAATTATAAATTTAATACAATTAATATATCTTTATCTAATAAATAATTTTCATAACTATAAATGTAATATAATTAATATTTTATTTTTTTAATATAATAAAAAAAGAAATTAAACTATATCAAAGAAACATTTTGACCCATCATAATATCATGATACAATTCCTCCGAAATTCCAATATGAATGCAATATTCGAAAGGAGTATCCCATGCCAACTTCGCCATTGTAAAAGTAACAAAAATATCCCCTCAGTCTGTCTTCAACAAATCAAGTGCGACAAAAGTGAAAGTCTCGCATTATTACTAATATCATTATATTTTTACCTGTAAATAATCATTAAAAATATTATTTAAGGTGAATGCATAAAAAATGAATAAAACTCATTTTATCCATCATAAGAAATAGAAAAAAATTATCATATGGATCATTCTTACTAAAATTATCATATGAATCATTCTTATTATCTCATCCATAATTCCTATCTAATTAAATAAAACTAAATTATCTTTATTTTTCACATAATATCTATATAAATTAAAATTTATAAATCATAATCTTTTTGCTCATAGGATTTGACTTTTATTCTCGATCCTGATTTTTTACAGTCTACAAATCCCCCCTATACTCCGACGTAGAGTCCACCGAATAAACTTACGCATAGTCCACCCACAAATTTCGCACACCATACTGTCGCATCTCAATATTATAGTTAATTTGAATTTTAACTTTTTAATTCATTAGGTAAACTGGGTATTACCATATTTTTCATATTGCTTTCAAGAAGTGGAAATAACCAAGCTTTACCCAAATTTTCGTTCTCCCCTATTTATTCTCGATTGAACGTCATTTCCTTTGCTTCTAATAGTTTGAGGTAAATTGATTCTATCACTTCACAGCCACTTTATAAGATTATAGGTGCTTTTTTATGAAAAGGGAAAGGATTATCACCACGAGTCTCATTAAAAACCTCTCTAGACCTATTTGGAGTAAAAGAGTACTCATGATAATAATTGCAAAACATTAGAAACGTTCACATAAAGAAAACCAAACAGACCAAGCCCCGAAAGACACAGAGCAACTAAGGAGCATTACAATCCGCCATGAGAAGCGGCAACACCTTCGGAGGTGGATGCATATGGAGACACTCTCCTACCACTTGGCCTCGAATCAAACCAGCAAGAGCATTAGTTACCCTATTTGCCTCCCGACAAACCCGAATAATCCGAACATCCCAGCTTCTAGAAATGAGCTCTTTAATCAGTGCGACAAGGGCACTATCTGCCAAAGCTGAAGAAACCCCTTTAAAATCTGAATCCCAGTACTATTGTCCAGTTCGAGCTCAACACTATAACAACAAAGCAATGAATAAGCGCATCGTGTGCTGCCCACAGCTCCGCTACAAGAACCTAGCAAGACCCAAGGCTCCTAGAGGCACCAAAAATCCACGCTCCTGCAGCATCACGAAGGACCACCACTGTGGTAGCCATTCCTTGACTCCCACCAACAACCTCGTTTGCGTTGGATTTAATCCAACCAGGTTTCAATGCCTTCCATCTCACAATCGATCTATCAACTCATTTTGGTGCAATTTGAGGCTGTCTAGCTCCTTTATTTCATCCCACAGACACCAGCAATACTCAGGAACATCCCTATGCTAGTCACTTCCACCACTAAAAACGTACGTACAACAATGCTTCCAAAGAGCCCATAAGGCAATGGTAAAAATACTGCACCACCCATCTCCCAACGTATAAAACAAACCCTCATCCTGCAAATTTCCTTCAAACCAAGTCACAAAAGGTGTATTAAAGAACATCTGAAGCCTATCATTCTAGTCTAGCCGATGACATACCTGACGTTTAACATCATATTGTTGCAACACATGCTCCAAAGTTTCATCACCCTAAAAGTAGATTGGGCACGTACTAGACAGAGTAAGATGACGGTGGTATCTCCCAGAGTTTGTCAACACCCGATCATGTAGCACTAACAAAAGAAAGACTCGCACCCTTTGAGGCACGATCTTGTAGCATGGTGGTATCTCTCAGAGTTTTTCAACACCCGATCATGTAGAACTAACAGAAAATTCGACGAGCCTGGACCAAGAGCCCTATACGCTGAAGAAGTTGTGAAAGACAATGATCCTCCCATCGCCAACCTAGCATATCACGACCAAGAGTTGTATGGGGAGGGACCACACGAGCAATTTTGTTCAACACATCTTGAGAAGAACATGAACCAATCGATACCAATCCCACTGACTAGAATCCATTAACGTTGCTGCCATAGGTAACAACAAATATGGTATGTTGTGTAAGCAATAAACAGTTAACGACTCGATCCTATCGAGCCACACATCCCATAAAAAGTCTGTATGTCACCCATCTCAAATTTGCCAACACACACTTTGGCGAATATCCTCCCAAATATGACACAGACCCTTCCAAAGCCTCGAGCTATTCGAACGGCTAATAGAGACTGAGAGCCCATCGATCCAATGATATTTGGCTTTAAGAACACGAACCCACAACTTATCTTCATTAGATACCAACTGAAATCCTACCTTTATTAGTAAAGCTTGGTTATGTCGACTCAACTCTCTAAACTCTAATCTGCCCTCCTCAATGAGTAATTGAATTGTATTTCATTCAATCAGAGCAAGTTTATTCGAACCATTGGCTGAACTTCATAAAAATATATGAATAAGTTTTTCCATTTCATCACAAACTCCTTTGGGGAGTTAAGTAGATTGCATGACATATGTGGGTATCGCAATTAATAAAACCTTCACCAAGGTAATTTGACGAGTGTGTAACTGATATATTTTATCTACCCTTTTTACTTGTCTTTTGCATGTTTTCAAGCTTATATAGTTTGCATTTAGGTTAGATTGTATATATTTACATGTAGATAGGAGTTACACCACTTGTGTTGTAACGTTATATATATTGGTGCTTTTTACGGGAAATATGGTATTTTGTGGTGCATGTGCAGGATGTTGGAAGATTGCTAGAGTGGAAGAGTAGCAGATCACATGGCTGGAGCTGACGAGGCATAAAGAGTTAGAGATGAATATACTTTTGCCCACATGGATTTTCTCCCAGATACGCAACATTAAATGAAGCGAGAAACCAATGGCTTTCTTTAATGAAGCCGTGAGCACTTTAGTGTACTGAAACCTAGTTTCACTGCCTAAATAAGAGGGACTTGGACACTACTTCAATGGGAGCACAATTACAGATGATTGTCCTAGTCCAAAGCTTGCGGAGAACCACTAGAGCGAAAGCTAGAGAAATCTCATCACAAAAGATGCCATCGAGAGAGGCCAACATAGGGGAGAACTGCAGCATAATTGGACGGCACGAAGGAAGCTTTATCGAGGACCCTTAACTCTTTTCTTTTCATTGCTTGATAAACTGCCGTAAACCATTAAATTCTTAGACAAATAAGTTTAGGGTTAAACATAAGTTTAGGGTTTCAATGACTAAAAGGGAGTTCTTAGACAAATAACAGAGTCGTTAGGGTTAATGCAGACATGTATCACCTTAACTGTAATATTATTAACTTCTAGGCATCGAGAGAGTCAGAAGTTTATTAGAAAATCCTGTCGAGTAGATAAAGAATTTAATGGTTTACGCATGCATGTATTGCTAGTCGCTATAACATTGTTATAGTTAATCAAGCATATATCCTTAGCAATAATCCCATCCTCCATAATTATCTGTTAGTTGCTGTAGCTTTTTGTCTTAATCTTAGCTATTTCTTGTTTAATTGTTTTAGTTTTAATTAAACCTCTAGCCTCCAATACTTGCAAACACATTCTTTAGTTTGATAACTTCGTAGTTATTGATTCAATCCTTGTGGGTTTGACACTCTACTCATCACTTTATTAATTGATACGATGAGTATACTTGCTCTAAAGTGCATCACTATTTGACAAGCATCAAGTTTTTGGTGCCGCTACCGGGGATTGACAATTTATAATTACGTTGCAATTATGCTCAGGACTTTATTTTTATTGCATTTAATTTTTATTTTTGTTCTTATTTTTCTTTCTCAGGTACGTTCCAGTGCATGACCAGAAGGTCTAACACACAACCACTTTTCCATATAATTCAAAACTAAAAAAACTGAGGAGACTACGATAAGAGAAAAAGAATATGGTGAACAGTGAAGAGGACGACCATGGGAACGTGCGTAACCAAGGCATACCCATAGTTGATGGACAGTGAGTTGTTGAAGCGGGAAATAATGGCCAAGAACGACAGAAGGATCCACCACCTGCCAAACCTAGAAGGCTCATTAGAGATATCATTGATCCTGTTATCAACAACCATAACCCATCCATTATTGTGCCCGATCTAGGGAATGCTCACTTTAAGCTAAAGCTCATAATGTTCAACATGCTCAACACAATTGGAAAATTTAGAAGATCAACAAGAGAGGATGCTCAGGAGAACATTCAAGCCTTCTTGAAAGTCTATGACTATTTTAGGGAACCAAAAACCCATACTGGCGCCTTGCGACTCAAGCTATTCCCTTCTCTTTGCGAGATCGAGCTAGAGCATGGTTGAAGACTTGTTTCACAGGATCTATCACATCCTAGAATGACTTGTGCATCAACTTTCTGCACCGATATGATCTACCGAATATGCATAATCAAAAGTGAAGCGAGATTATCTCTTTTCAACAATATGACGATGAATCTATGTATGAGGCATGGGATAGATATAAAGATCTGCTACGCAAGTGCTCGATCCTTGGATTTCATGATTGGCTACAAGTCATGATATTTTATAATGGCGTCAACGCTCCTACAAGAATGATGATCTACTCATCAGCTAATGGAACTTTGCTTGACAAAGAACCTAATGAGGTTTTCAACATATTGGACCAAGTAGCCAACACCGACTACCAATTCCCAATGGGAAGATTGAGACCTGGACCTAAAGCCTCTAGAACAATCCAGTTGAATGAATCACAGACTGTGGCGGCCCAGCTCTCCACCATCACCAACCTGCTCAAGAACATGCAAAGGTCAGTTGAATGAAATTTTGATTCGATCTGATTTCTCGATATTCACTTGCTACTTCTTCTGCGATTTCCCTTTCACCAGGCTATCAAATAAATTCTAAAAATTCCTTATTTCCATCTCTAAAAAATAAATAATATTATCAAATAAAATATTCCATATTTATGAAGTCAAACTTAAAATTTTGACTCGGTCCAATATACTGATAATTTTACCTGAAATCTTTATCAGATAAAAATTCTCTTAATAATCCTTTATCAGATATCCATACGAATAATATTAACTCGAATTGATTCCTTTTTACCAGTCTCAAGTAATGACATAAGACCTTCCCACTAGGTCACCCATCACATACCTTGAGCACGCTTAACTTTGTAGTTCAATCAAAATTCAATATCTTATACTGCATTTTTATTCCTAGGATCTATATCAGATTTTTCTCCATGATCTGTTTAATCCATGTACATGATAAAATAATTATTGATAAATTCTCCATGTAATTTTATTTTAATCCAATATCTGCTCATTCCCATGATTGTTCGATCGAGAATAAATTTCTACATAAATCTTATACCAGAAATCTGACTATACATATCATCTTCCTGTAACTTGTATTACTTATATATGAAATAAAAATTATTAATGGTAAAATTATCCATCATGTGCCTATACTTTTCCTATCTTTAGGCTCTAGACACCAACTTTTGACTTGCTGTCATTTTAGTCACTAAGTTAGCTTTTAAGCCCTTATCATAGTACTAAATGACCCTTAATCAACATAGCAAATTTTGGGGTATTACATTAAGTGCATGGTTTTGATAAGGCATGATAATGTGATGATGTTTAAAAGAGTTTTGAAACGTATTTTGTAAACGAAAAGTGAAAATGGTTTAAAATGCATTAATAATGGTTGTTGTTTGAGTATTCCTCACTAAGCCTAGTGTGCTTACACTATCTTTTCCATCAATGCAGAAAATTAAGGTTCGAGGCAGCAAAGAAGCAAGGAGGGAAATTGCAAGACTTGAATTCAAAGTATGGTTTGAACATTAAAGAGTAGTAAAAATGACAATGTGTCTATTAAGGCTTTGGGAGGATTTTGATGAACTCCCAGGTTGTTGCAAGTTATATTTGTTGTTTGGACTTGTAATATGTTTTAAGTGATTGTGATATGGTTTGTTTGATGATTTGGATGTGGATTAGGAGGCATGCTTCTAGATTTGATTGATTGAATATGTTAGATGAGCTAGGTTGGCTTCTAGTGTTGCTATGTTGATGTTCAATATGTGGATAATGTTATATGTTGATTAGCAGGTGTTAATGTTGTTTGGGATGAGCCAAAGTGTCATATATTGGACCTAAAGGTCATTACAGGCCTCTTTGTACCGGTACGTGTACATCAAGGTTCGGTACGCAGGGTCCTATAGAGGCTCAAATTGCTGAAAACAAGCCTAGACTACCGATACGCCTAGTCAACGTATCGGTACACATTGAAGAAAATTAGTTCTAAGTGTTGGTACACAGGCCAGCGTATCTGAAAGCCCTTTCGATATTAACTAGCCATATCGGTACGCGGGGTACCGTATCGATACGGGTTTTAGCTACTGAAATTCTAAGATTTCAAAATAAACAAGGGGTATTGGTATGGGTCAACATTGTATTGGTACCGTGTGGTTAACATACCGTATTGATACGGGATAGATGTGTATTGGTATAAGAAGTCATTAAGTCAATTAATCCATATCGATACAGGCTTGTCTTTATCGGTACGCAATACTGGTTTTATGCTATTTAATGATGTTGAAGTTTGGAAATCTTGCAATTTGGTCCCTGTTCGCTATGAATGAAATTAATTGAGCTTGAACGATTATTTTGGATAGGAAATTGACCTATATATATGTAATTGGATTAATTATAGGTTGGTAACCTTAAACATGTAATTTGCCGAGAATTTATGAGATTTGCATTTTGGTCTTTAAGGTGTTATGTTGAGCGATTGGTTCCTGTATTAGAATATGTTTAATAATGCAACGCTACCGCTGAGTCATGTACATAGAGGACATTAATAATGCACATCTAGACAAGATAAAAATAAAAAATGGGCTCGGTTTAGGGTTTTAGATCAAGTTTGCTTCGACAAACCTAATGTGGCCCTTTTAGCCCTTTTAGTCCGGTTTCAGCAAACCTAATGTGGCCTTTTAGTCTAGTTTAGGCTAGGCCAGGTTTGCAAAAATTGGGATACTGTTGGTTTTTGTAGCATGATGTTTGCTATGCAAGGTGATTGTTTATATGTATGGTGTTTGAATTATGCCATGTTTGGGTACCTTGGGGACACATTGTCATATTACTATGTTTATGAAATGATTTTAGTTTAAAATGGAAGTCTTGCATCCTTGCTTGAAGCTAGCCTGATTGTTCTAGTTTTTGTGCAATTATCATGCCTTAGATACATTTTAGACTATGCCACCAAGGAGAGAATTGTGATCTAGCAGAAACGCTGTTGTTGGAGGATAGGGAGTCAAGGGAGAGATTGTACACCCTGAGAATTTGCCACCTCCTTCGCGTAATCCTCCTGAGGGAGTGAAACAATTACCCCTTGCACCACCTAGTCCTGTGTTAGGGGACATGACGCATTTGGTTCAGGCAATGACAAGAGTATTCTAGGCCGCGATGGTTGGAGCTCACGTACCTGCTCTGGCACCTACTACTACTAATCTGGGTTTGCGGTTGGAGCGTTTGCGTAACCTTGAAAGAGTTGAGTATAAGGGGTTGGCACCCGAGGCATCCAAGGAGTGGATAGCCAGTACAGAGCGTATCTTACTGTAGATGGGTTGTAACAATGACCACAATTTGGGATGTGTTGTTTCCCTGTTGCAAGGAGATGCGTATAGTTGGCGGGCCACTGTAATCACAGGTATAGAACCTGGTAAAGTGACATGGGAATTTTTCCAGGCGGCCTTCAAGAAGAAATATCTAGGTGCTAGATATTTGGACGACAAGAAACGAGAGTTTATGGCCTTGGTTCAGGGCAGTATAACTGTGTCCGAGTATGAGGCGCGGTTTGTACGATTAAGTCAGTACACACCTGAGTTGGTGCCAGATAAGAGGCACCGCTTTATCGTTTCCAGTATGGTTTGGTGCAGGATGTTAAGACGTACATGCTAGCCACTGAGTATACTGAGTTTGATGTTTTGGTATCTCGAGCAAAGGATATAGAGTAGAGTCTAGGTTTGTCTCGTCATTTTTGAAGTTCTAGCTCAGGGAAGAGAGCTACTGAGTATAGTTCTGGGGGTCGCCAGGCTAAAAAGTACTGTGATCGAAGGTTTTGACCAGATGCGAGACGTAGTGGAGATCGTGTGGGAAGAGGTTATTAGGGACAAGGTACTCAGGTTCGAGCAGCACATAATAGCTGTTGGGGTTGTGGTTTGAGAGAACATTTGAGACGAGATTTCTCACGTTTGGCTAGGGAGGGGCAAGCTCCTACAGTTGTGGCTGCAAACTATTGCTGGATTTGTGGGTGGACATATCATATTAGACGAGATTGTCCTTTGCTTGCTAGAGGTAGGGAGGCACATGCACTTGTTGCTATACCATCTAGGGGTCGTGGGCATGGCCGAGGCACCTTTTAGAGGAGGGAGGAGGACAAAGGACTTGGCGCACACAGTAGCGGTTCGACCAGAGGAGAGTGGACCAGCGAAGATCTATGTTCATCGCAAGGGGAGAAATGACACGGATGTGATAGCCGTTACCTTTACCTTGCAGTCTATGTCATTGTAATCTTTGATAGATTCTGGTTCTACACATTCATATGTATTACATAAGCATGCACATTTGCTTAGTGTATCGGTAGAACTGCTTGATGTTGGTATGCAAGTGACGAGTTCTTTTGGATAAATGATCGTTACAAGGAAGATGTATCGAAGGTGTCCTCTGATGTTTTAGGGTCACATGTTTATAGCTAATCTAGTGGAGTTACCGTTCCATGGTTTTGACATAATCTTGGGTATGGATTGGTTGTCCGAGTATCGAGCTGTGGTTGATTTTGAGATCAAGCAGGTTTTCTTGAGGCTTGATGATGATTATGAAGTTGTAATTGTTGGCGAGAATGTAAAGTTCTTGTCTAATATGGTTTCAGCCATACAACCACATAAGTTGCTTGAATATGGATGTCGATCGTATCTAGCTTATATGATGAATCCGAATATAGAGAAAATGCGGACGAAGGATATCCATACTATTTGTGACTTTCTGAGTTTATTTTCAGAAGAGTTTCCTAGTTTGCCACTGGACAAGAAAGTGGAATTTTATATCGAGACATATGATGATTCAGCATCAGCATCAATTGTACCATATTGCTTGGAACCAAAAGAGTTGAATGAATTGAAAACGCAACTTCAGGAGTTGTTGGATCGAGGTTTCATTCAGCCTAGTATTTTACCGTGCGGAGCACCGGTGTTGTTTGTGAAAAAGAAAAATGGCACGTTGAGGATGTGTATAGATTATCAGCAACTAAATAAGTTGACGATTAAGAATAAGTATCCCTTGCCGTGGATTGATGATCTGTTCGATCAATTTTGGGCATCTATGGTGTTTTCCAAGATCGATTTGAGATCTGGATCTTATCAGTTGAAGGTGAAGGATAAAGATCTATTGAAGATTGCTTTCCGTACGAGGTATGGCCATTATGAGTTCATGGTATTGTCGTTTGGACTGACAAATGTGCCTGCAACATTTATGAATATGATGAATCGAGTATTCTATGAATTTTTATACCAATTTGTAGTGGTGTTCATCGATGATATCCTTATGTACTCTTCTACCGAGGAGGATCATGATCGACCTCGTTGGATAATCAACTCTATGCCAAGTTGAGCAAATGTGAGTTTTGTATTAGGGAAGTGGTTTTCTTGGGCATGTGGTTTCAGCTGAGGGTATCAGGGTAGATCCTAAAAAGGTTGAGGTGGTTGTAAGTTGGAAGTAGCCAAAGTTAGTGACATAGGTCCGTATTTTTTGGGCTTGGTGGGTTATTACCATCATTTTGTGGATGGGTTTTCGAGATTTGTTGCTCTGTTGACCAAGCTAATGCAAAAGGATGTGCGATTTGAGTGGTCAAAAGCTAGACATCAGGCTTTTCAGAATTTGAAAGAAGTTCTGACGCAAGCTCTAGTCTTGATTCAACCTCAGTCAAAGAAGGAGTTCGTGGTGTATAGTGACGCATCCTATGTCGGGTTAGGGTGTGTGTTAATGCAGGATGTGAAGGTCGTGGCATATGCATCGAGACTGTTGAAAGTGCTTGAACGCAACTACCCTACATGTGATCTTGAGCTCGCGGCGGTATTGTTTGCATTGAAAATTTGGAGACATTACCTCTATGGTGAAAAGTGTGTTGTATACACTGACCATAAGAGTTTGAAGTATTTGATGACACAAGAAAAGTTGAATCTTCGTTAGCGTAGGTGGTTGGAGTTGTTAAAAGATTACGATCTGGCCATTGAGTACTATCCAGTCAAAGCCAATATTGTGGCTGATGCCTTGAGTAGAAAAGCCATTATGGAGTTAAGAGTCATGTTTACGAGGTTGAGTGTGACCCGTGATGGAGGGTTATTGGCATAGTTGCAAGTGAAACCTTCCTTGGCACATTTGATTAAGGAAAAATAGTCATATGATGAGGCATTGGTACCTCATGTTAAGGACATCATGGATGGAAATCCTATGGATTTTCACTTTAATAGCGATGGGGTTTTGTGCTTTAAAGACCGAATTATGGTGTCTGGTGACGAGAAGTTGAGAGTGATGATTTTGGCTGAGGCACATGCTAGTCCTTTTGCTATGCATCTTGGTAGTACTAAAATGTATCAGGGGTTGAGGAAAGAGTACTATTGGGTGGGTTTGAAAAAGGACGTGGCTGATTTTGTTGCTAGATGTATGTTGTGTTAGCGGGTGAAAGCTAAACATCAATTTCCTTATGGGTTGTTACAATTTTTGAAAATACCGGAGTGGAAATGGGAGAGTATCACCATGGATTTTGTGTCGGGATTGCCTTTGACACTGACTAAAAAAGATTCTATTTGGGTGATTATTGATCAGTTTATGAAGTGTGCACATTTTTGCCCGTACATACGACGTATACATTAGATAGGTTGGAAAATTTGTATGTTGCTGAAATTGTGAGGTTACACGTAGTGCCTAAAATGATTGTTTCGGATAGAGATCCGTAGTTTACAGTGAGGTTTTATAAGTGTTTGCACCGAGCTTTTGGTACTCGTTTGAATTTCAGTACAACGTATCCTCAAACGGATGTCCAGTCTAAACATGTGGTTCAGATCTTGGAGGATATGTTGAGATTTTGTATCATTGAGTCCAAGGATCTTGGGGAAGGCAGTTGCCTTTGATAGAGTTTGCGTACAATAACAGTTAACAAGCAAGTGTAAAGATGGCACCATATGATGTCTTGTATGGTCGGAGGTGTCGTACGCCCTTGTGTTAGGCTGAGGCTGAGGAAAAGTATATATCCATGCCTGAGGTGTTGAAAGACACGGATAAGAAAGTAAAGATGATTCGTGGTTGTTTACAAGACGCCTCAGATAGGCAGAAATCCTACGAAGATTTAAGGCGTAATGAGGTTGAGTACGCTGTTGGTGAAAAAGTGTTCTTGAAAGTTTCGCCTTGGAAGAAGGTGATGCGTTTTGGGCGTAAAGAAAAGTTGAGCCCAAGGTTTGATGGACCGTATAAGGTGCTGGAACGCATTGGTCCTATGGCTTATCAGTTGAGGTTACCTCCTGAGCTGTATAAGATTCATGATGTGTTTCATGTGTCCATGATGCGGAGGTATCGCTCAGATCTGTTGCATGTTATGCCAGTTGAGGATGTTGAGTTAAGGAGTTTTCCTAGTGGTTTAGACGGTCTAGTGGATCGGGATTAGAGATTTGAGTCAGATTCTGGATTAAAATCAGAATAAATAATTGTGGTACGAGAAAAATATAGGAAAATATCTAAAAATCATTATTTAATATATGGATATTTTTGGTAAAGTCAATTTTGGAAAATGGAATTTGGAAATTGGATATTTTAGCTGGTGACCAAAATGTAAAGATTGAAAACTGTTTTTAATGACTATTTTGAAAAAGGGTCAAATCTTAGAATATTTAAGGAGATATTTTACCAAACTTTAATATCATATTTTCCTCTCATTTGGGATTATTTTAAAATATTTTTAATTAGGTAATTAAAAGAGAATTAACAAAAAGGTAGTTATTTTCTTAAACCAAAAAATTACGTAACTTTTCTTCCTAAACTTTTCTCTCAAAGCTCTTTAGCCAAACGCTCACTTTTCATCTAAAATTTGAGGTAACACTCTTGATTTCTTAATTTCTTGTTTCTTAATTGATTCTTCAACCTTGCTTTGCAAAACCTCATTGAATTTCTTTGTTTTCAAGATCTAAAACATCCAAATCACCCATTAGAGGTAAGGTTCGTTCTTCTCCTCTAATGAATGGTTCTTTATTGAAATTCCCAAGTATTTGATCCTTGTTTAATGTTTTCTAATGAGTTTTGATGAGTTAATTGTGGAAATTGATTAAATCAAGGTTTAATTGATGAGATTAAGTGATTTTCTTTTTGGATCTGTTTTGTTGAGTTCTTGATTGGTTATAATCATAATTTTGATGCTTTATAATGTTAATAAGTTGGTTTTAACATTGGAATCCTAAAGCTATGTGAATCTCTAATTTTCTAGGTTGATAGTTATATGTTTTTGAGGAGTTGTGGTGGTTAATCGAATGTTGGAGATATAAGGACGTTAGAGAAGTGTTTTTGGATGTTAATTGATGTTAATTGAAGTGTTGAAACGTTTGATTGTTACTGGGTGAAGTTTGGAAGAGGTTTGTTGTTAATTTTGGGAGTTGTGAAGTGGTTTTGGGTAGAAGATGTTGAGTTTAAGTGTTGATGTGATGCTGATTGCATTTTGATGCAATGTGCCTCTATTTTGTGTGGTTAAAAGTAGGGGAAATTGGTCCTCAAGCTTGAATGTAAGTTCCGAAAGCTTTGGAGGTTTGATTGTCACATCGACAAGCGAGGCGATGCGAGTCGGTGAGTGAGAACATGTTTTACAGCTTTGCAAAGGTTTGAAAGTTGTGTTTGGGAGTTTAGATCGAGCTTGAAATGCTGATCTATGCTCAGAAGTAAGTAAAGGATGAATTCTCTCTCGAATTCGGTTTGGCAATTGGTTTTATGCACTTGTTTTACATAGTTTGATTACTCACTATATATGCATGTATTGAGCATGGTTTAATGCTGGAAATTGGTTTTGAAATGACGTTGATGCATTTGGATGTAATGCACGTCTTGTTAATGTTTATGAACATTTTTTAACGCAAAGGTTGTTGCATTGGTTTAATTGTTTTGATGATGCATATGAAAATAGTGAGTTGTTGATGTTAAAATGAATTATATTGGCAAGTGATGGTATGAAATGGTTTGAAAATGAAATCGGATATAGTTGGTCGGCCATAGGATTGGTAGTGTACTATAAAAAGGCGCCTTGGATGTTGAGGGGTTTATACGGTGTACCGAATATCCATCCAAGTACCCTAATAGTTGAGGGGTTTTACGGTACCGTAAACTCCCATTAATGGATTAAACATCGTATTGATGAGTGGTGTTGAGGGGTTAATGTGTACTGAATACTCCACCATGTGTGTCACAATGGTGGAGGGGTTTATGTGTACCGAATACTCCCGTGTGTGAACCTTGTGTTACCGGTAGATTGTTTGTTAAGCGTTGTGGGAACACTTGTTGAATCCGTGTATCCGATGCTACGTTTTGGTAAATGGAACTTGGTAAATGATCACTTGGAAGCCAATATAATTGTTTATGTATCATGAGATGGATTATGTTGTTTAATATGATTTAAACATATTTTACTTTTTAAGCCTTGCATTGGTAGTATGCATAAGAAAGCTTAAATTGAGGGTAGCAAATAGGATTTTGCTGTGAGGATCCATGATACAAGTTGCATATGGTTTAATATGATGTTTTAGAAATGTTAAGTGCATGGTTTTGATAAGGCATGATAATGTGATGATGTTCAAAAGAGCTTTGAAAAGTATTTTACAAATGTATAGTGAAATGGTTTTAAAATGCATTGATGATGGTTGTTGTTTGAGCATTCCTCACTAAGCCTAACGTGCTTACGCTCTCTTTTCCATCAATGCAGAAAACTAAGGTTTGAGGCAGCAAAGAAGCAAGGAAGTGAACTCCAAAACTTGAATTCAAAGTATGGTTTGGACATCAAAAAATAGTAATAATGGCAATGTGTCGATTAAGGCTTTGGGAGGGTTTTGATGAACTCCCTATTGTTGCAAGTTATAATTGTTGTTTTGGACTTGTAATATGTTTTAGGTGATTGTGATATGGTTGGTTTGATGCTTTGGATGTGGGCTAGGAAGCATGCCTCTAGATTTGATTGATCGAATATGCTAGATGTGCTAGGTTGGCTTCTAGTGTTGCTATGTTGATGTTCAAGTATGTGGATGATGTTATATGTTGATTAGCTAGGTGTTAATGTTGTTTGGGATGAGCCCAAATGTCATATGTTAGACCTAGAGGTCATTACAGACCTCTGCGTACCGGTACGGGTACCTCAAGGTTTGGTATGCGGGGTCCTGTAGAGGCTCAAATTGCTGGAAATAAGCCTAACGTACCGATACACCTAGCCAACGTATCTGTACGCATTGAAGAAAAATAGTTCTAAGCGTCGTTACATGGGCCAACATACCAGAACGTCCCTTCGATATTAACTAGCCGTATTGGTAGGTAGGGTACAGTATCGATACTTGTTTTAGCTATTGGAATTCTGAGATATCAAAATAAACAAGAGTATCGGTACGGGTCAACGTCGTATGGGTACGGTATGGTCAACATACCGTATTGATACGGGATAAAGGTGTATCGGTACGGGGAGCCGTTAAGTCAGTTAAGCCGTAACGATACAGGCTTGCATGTATCGGTACATAATGTTGGTTTTATGCTATTTGATGATGTTGAAGTTTGGAAATCTTACAATTTGGTCCATGTTTTCTATGAATGAAATTAATTGAGCTTGAATGATTGTTTTGGAAAGGAAATTGACTTATATGTATGTAATTGGATTAATTAAAGGTTGGTAACCTTAAACATGTAATTTGCCGGGAATTTATGAGATTTGCGTTTTGGTCCTTAAAGTGTTATGTTGAGCGATTGGTTCATGTATTGAAATATGTTTAATAATGCAACGCTATCGCTGAGTCATGTACATATAGGAAATTAATAATGTGCATCTAGACAAGATAAAAAGAAAAAAATAGGTTCGATTTAGGGTTTTAGATCGAATTTGCTTCGGCAAACCTAATGTGGCCATTTTAGTCCAGTTTCGGCTAGGCCGGACTAAGGGGGTTACATTTTCTGTATCCAAAAGTATCTATGCCCTCCAGTGTCTTCAATGGCGACAAGTTCTTCAGCCTCCAATTCTATCTTATAGGAATTTCAACTTGACAACCAAGTCAAAATCCCAAAAACCCACAACAGCCATCTGCAGACACTAACCTAATTTCCTATAAGGTACTACAGAACAAATATGAACTAGTCTACTAACAAAAGATCTTTGAAGAAGAAGCGTTAGAGTTTACCCATACTTATATGACCCATTTTGACCCAGATATACTATCCATAACTCTGAACCAAAAATGGGATACATTCATCTAACAGCCAGGGTATATCAATATCTTCTGGGTACAAGAATTTTATACTCACTTAGGTTACGATGGAGAAAAACTATTGGGAGTAAGGGGAAATTTGTGGATTTCTCACCCTATATAATCGAACAACACTCTAATTTTTTGATCACCATGAGGAACTCCACATGACAAGCCAGGCCACTGACCCTGACTACACCACAGATTATTGATCCACAGATTGTTGCAGAAGAATGTTCCTTATGTTTGGACGGAGAAGCAACGACATAGTTTTGAGAAGTTGAAGGAAGTTTTAAGACATGTTCATGTGTTGATTCAACCTGAATCTGGGAAGAAGTTTGTGGTTTATAGTGATGTGTCTTATGCTGGTTTGGGTTGTGTGCTGATGCAAGATGGTAAAGTTATGGCCTATGCATCGAGAAAGCTGAAGGTTTATGAGCGTAATTATCTGACTCATAATTTGGAGCTTGCAGCTATGGTGTTCGCCCTAAAAATCTAGAGACATTACCTTTATGGTGAGAAGTGTGATGTTTTTACGAACCATAAGAGTTTGAAGTATTTGATGTCTCAAAAAGATTTGAATCTTAGGCAACGTAGATGGTTGGAGTTACTTAAGGATTACGACTTGACGATCGAGTATCATCCTGGAAAAGCTAATGTGGTTGTGGATGCGTTGAGTCGTAAAGTTGCGGTTCAGCTTAGGACTATGTTTGCGAGGTTGAGTATGACACGGGAAGGTGGATTGTTGGCTGAGATGCAAGTTAAGCCCATGTTGCCACATATGATTAAAGATAAGCAACCGTTTGATGATTTCTTGGTTGAGCATGTTAAGGATATATCGGAGGGTAATCTGAAAGATTTTCATTTTGATGATGATGGAGTTTTGTGTTTCAAGGGTCGAATAGTGATGCCAAATGATCCGGAGTTAATTTTGATGGAGGTGCATTTTAGTCTTTTTGCTATGCATCTCGGTAGTGATAAGATGTATTGTGGATTGAAAGAAGTGTACTACTGGGTTGGCTTGAAGAATGATGTGGCTGAGTTTGTTTCTATGTGCATGGTATGTCAGCGGGTCAATGCTGAACATCAGTTTCCATCCGGGTTGTTGCAACCGTTGAGAATTTCATAATGGAAGTGGAAGAGAATCACCATAGATTTTGTGTCAGGTTTAACTTTGACATCTGCTAAAAAATATTCCATTTGAGTGATTATGGATCGTTTTACAAAGTGTGCACATTTTTTTCCAGTGCATACTATGTACACCTTGGACAAGTTGGCAATTTTGTACATTTCTAAGTTTGTTCATTCGCACGGGGTACCTAAGTCCATTGTTTTAGATAGAGATCCGAGGTTTACAACAAGGTTTTAGGTAAGTTTGCATTGGGCTTTAAGTACGAGGTTAAATTTCAGCACCGCGTATCATCCTCAGTTGGATGGACAGTCTGAGCAGGTTATCCAGGTTTTGGAAGATATGCAGAGGTGTTGCATTATTGAGTTTCAAGGAACCTGGGAGAAGCACTTACCTTTGGTTAAGTTTGCGTATAACAACAGTTACCAAGCGAGTATACAAATGGCACCATATGAGGCATTGTATGGCCGAATGTGTCATACACCTTTGTGTTGGGTTGAGGTAGGGGAAAAGCATATTTCCTTACTGGATGTGTTGAAAGACACGGATGAGAAGGTAAAGTTGTGTATGATCACTTGAAAACAGCTGCAGATTGGCAGAAATCTTATGCGGATTTAAAGTGTAGGGAAGTTGAATATGCAGTGGGCGATCGTGTATTCTTGAAAGTGTCGCCGTGGAAAAAGGTAATGTGATTCGGACGTAAGGGTAAGCTTAGTAAAAGTTTTATTGGACCATACGAGGTTGTTGAGCATGTTGGTCTTGTGGCTTATCGGTTGAGGTTACCTCCTGAGTTATAGAAAATACATGATGTGTTCCATGTATCTATGTTGCGGAGGTATCGGTCGGATCCCTCACATGTTATTCAATAGAGCATATTGAATTGAGGCCAAATTTATCCTATGGTGAGGAACTGGTGGACATCCTTGATTCCAGGAGCAAAGTTCTTTATGGCAAGACGATTGAACTTGTTAAGGTCTTGAGGCGACATCGTGGTGTCGAGGAAGCCACGTGGAAAAGGCAGACATGTTGGAACAATTTCTGCATTTGTTTCCTCCAGGTAAATTTTGTGGAAGAAATTTCTTAAGTGGGGGAGAGTTGTAACACCCGAGTTTTGGGGTTAGATGTTTTAAGGGTTGGTTCGAAGGTTTGGTCGACTGGTATTAGAGATTCTAGTCAGTTTCGGGATTAAATTAGATTAAATATTTTTGAAGGTGATAAAATTGTGGAGAAATATTCTAAAATCAATATTAAATATATTAATGAATATGGTATAGTCAATTTTGGAAAACAAGTTTTGGAAATCAGACATTTTGGACTAGTGACCAAAATGAAAAGTTTGAAAACTATTTTTGGTGGCTATTTTGTAAAGAGTCAAAAATTTGAATCTTTAAGGAGCTAATTGCCCTAAAAGTCTAATATTAGACTTTATCCATTAATTGACTATTTTTAAAGTGTTTTAGAAAATATAAATAGGTTGGGGAGAGTTAATTTGTAATTAAAAGCTTTAAAAACAAAAATCACGTAACTAACTTTCTCAAAATATTTTCTCTCAAAATGTCTCCAGCCAAACATCAATTTCTTCTTCTAAATCTTTAGGTAAACCTTTCTTTTCTTAAATCTTTTGTTTGTTAATGATTCTTTGTTGTTAGTATACCAAAACCTTATTGTTTTAACATTGCTTTCTCATGTAAATCATCCAATTAAGGGAGAAAGCATCCATTAGAGGTAAGGTTCGTTCTCCTCATCTAATGAAAGGTTCTTTACTAAAATTCCTAAGTTGTTGACTCTTTACAATTGTTTTATAACGTGTTTTAATAGTTTAATTGAGGAAATTTGGTTTAATTGTGTTTTGATTGATGAAATTTATGGATCTTCGTACTTGTTCTGTTTTGCTGGGATTTTGATCACATTAGAACATGATTTTGATGTTTAATTGAGTTAATAACTTGGTTTTAACATTGGAATCCCCAAACAAGTTGAATCTCTAATGTTTAAGGTTATTAATCAAGGGTTTTTGTAGTGATAGTTGAGTTTAATCATTGCTGGAAGTAAAAGGATGTTAGGAAATGGTTTTTGGATGTTAATTGATGGTGTTTAATTGGTTGAATCGTTATATTATGGCTGGGTTGAGTTTCAAAAGTGTTTGGGGATGTTTTTGATATGCTTCAGATGGTTTTTGAGTGGGCAACTTAAGATTTGCGGGTAATTGCTTGTTGGCAGTGGTTTAAATGCATAATGATGCATTTGCCCTCTGGTTTTATGTGATTAAAACAGGGGATAATCAAGGTAACATAGATTGACGTTGTTTGTTTCTTGTCGGGAGCTCGATTCGAGTTGGCTAGCAAAGCGAGGTGTATCGATGAGTGAAAACTAGTTTAAATGCCTTTCAAAGGTTTAATAATGGTTGTTGGGAGTTTAGGGTAAGCGTGAAACACTTACCTAAGCTCGGAAGTTGGTTTCCCTTATTTTGCTCTTGAATATCGGTTTGGATATGAGTATGTTGATTTCATGTTTTGGTGTTAAACATGGTTTGATTTACTTTCTGGAAATGCATGATTTTAAGTGCATATGCAGGGGTTTAAAAGTATATGAAATGCTAGTGAGCATTGATTTACATTCTGGTCGGGAATGGTGTTATTGCTTTAGCAATGTGATTTGCATATGTGGTGATTTTGTATAACGCATTGTAAAACAGTGAGTAAATGGTTTTGTAAATGATATATTGGATATGTGACATGATGTGAAAACATTCGGATATAGTTGGCATGCCATAGGATGAAGTGCACTATAATATGATAAAAATCGTTCGTGGTTAAGAGTCCTTGAGGTAAGTGGTCGGCTACTCGGACTATAATGTGGTCACTTGGGTTGAGCGGTTGGTTCCCCTTGCTGATGTTAAGCTTGCGGTTGGCAAATGTGTTATATCTTGCGGTCGGCAAGGGTGTTATATCTTGCGGTCAGCAAAGGTGTTATATCATGCGGTTGGCATGGTGTGGGTTATGGTAGTGGTCGACTACCATGAGAAATCTGTGTATCCAAATTGTAAGGTCAACAGACGGTTAACTAAGGATTAGCTGTCAGCTAAATGAGGATAGTGGCCGACTATTCAAGGATAGAGGTCGTCTATCCGGGGTCACTATAAATGCCAATATATGTGGAAGTTCATGTGTTGAACCTACTTTAATGCTTTGGATTTTAACCATGGTTTTGTAATTTAATGCTTTGGGATTCAAGCATGTGGTTTGTAAAGGTTTTTCCAAATGGTCGATATGCATGTTTGATTTGGAATCATTGGAATTGCTTAGGTTGTAAGCATGGATTGAAAACAAGTGTTTAGTTTTCAAGGGTTCTATCGCATTATTGTTTTAAGAGCATCCTCACTAAGCATGTGTGCTTACGCTCTCTTTTTCCTAATGATGCAGAGCATTGAAGTTTGGGGGTTGCAAGGGCAAAGTTTATAGCAATCCAAGACAATGACTACTTTGAGTATGAACTCGGTTTATGTTTTCGGTTAATAAGGCAATGTGTTCGCCATATTTTGGGGATTTGTAATTCTGTTTTCCCATGGTTTTTAAGCATGTTATGTGTTGGATTGTAAGGATGATTTGATGCTGATATGTTGGTTGATGATCTTTGCTTATAGTTGAGATTAGGTAGTTGCATAGGAATGCATCGTGTTAACCTTTGATGGTTGCCATGTTTTGATGACTCAAGCAAGTTTGTTTTGATGCTTTAGATGTGTGAGCATGATGAGTATGCCTTGAAAGTGCCTAATGCGAGTTTTGGTTGTTTGGTAGAATGATATTAGGAAGCATGCCTATAGAATATCATAGGAAGTATGAATGCCATGTGATGTTGTTGATTCTGTGAAGTTTTGCTTAGGAAAGTATCCTAGTGATGTTGTATAACTGTTGGAACCATGTTAGAGCGTTTTGGTTATCATTAAAGAATGTTTAGACAACAAATTGGGACATTACAGATCCAGACATACCGGCACGAGTGTCCCTGTTTTAGTACGAGTAAGCCATTTCAGGCTTAGCGTATCGGTACGCGGGCAAGCATTTCGGCATGAGCATAGGCAAATTTGGCCAGCGTTTCAGTACTCGAGAGGATGTTTCGATACGGTACAAGGATTTTATGAAGGACATTTTGATACGCGGGGGCGGATCGGAACGAATTTTAGCTACTGGAATATGAGTTTTGGAAATTATAAAGGCGTACCAAAACACTTACACGCGTACCAATACGAGTCAGAGGTATCAAAAAACATTCGTAAAACTCTCTACATTTGTAATTCGGTAAAATTTTGTTTCTTTAAAAATATTACAATGTATTTAGTTTTTATTTACAAATCTAGTTATTCGCGTAAAGTTAAAAAATAATATTTTCATCTTCAAATCGAGTTTATTTTCAGATAAAAACTTATCAATTTAATTTTTCTTGATGTAATTAATAAAATTGCCTAAAAACTACCTGATTTAAAATTCATCCAGATACCAAATAAAATACAAATTCTATCAGAGCAGGCATACCCTTTTAATATACATGCCAACTAGTAAATATTAAATAATATCAAAAGATATCTTACTGATATTGATGTACATGTTATTGATTGATGATGTCCGTATATGCTCCTTACTCCAACGATTTCTTCTTTCCTACGTGTAAAACATATACACTCTAAGTATTTACTTAGTGAGGCAATAATTCAAATTCAAGTGCAATTGTCATAATATCAATATTAATGATTAACAATGCATATGATCACCTTACCATTACATGCCCGTTAACATAAATAAATATGTATATCAAAGTGATAAGATTAGATCTTACCAATACTGTTTCCATTTCCATCCGTAAGCTTTCAGTGCTTACCAATACCTTTTTTCATTTCTATCTGTAAGCTTTCAAGCTTATCTTCCTGTTTCTTTTTTATTCTTTTCATTTACTTAGCCCAAGATATCGAATTAAGAGATTCTATGTACACGAGCCATCCCCCCATACCCAACCTTTCTTGAGTATGTGTATTATTTGCACCGTAGTGCTTAGCACCCTAAGTGCTTCCGTATACCCAAACCTTGCATGAGTATACCCTCATTAAGTATTAATAAAATTGCACCGTAATGCTTAACACCCTAAGTGTTTCCGTATACCCAAACCTTACATGAGTATACCCTCAATGAGTATTTATGAATATTGCACCGAAGTGCTTAGAATATTTATACAGCTGTTTATGACTCTATGGCTAGCCAACTATACCTTTGAACATCTATATCATACATTGGGCTTTTTTCCATCATTTAGTCATCAATGGCAACATATATCAATATATATCAACATTTAACAGTTCATAACCAAAATAACATTCATATTATACCATCATCAATAACTAGTGATCAATGCATTTATTTTCAACCTTTGACATATTTAAAATATGTAAAATATATGATCAATGACATAATTATTATGACAATATATAAACTAGGTAGACTCATCTTAAGTCCTATCGGTGATGTATGAAACATCTATGTATAATGTTATGTATGCATTGCACTCACCTGGACCATTTATTAGTATGCCTCACTAAGTCCTCTTTGATCCTTTCCTTCATCGTACCTCGAACCTCCCTTGATTCGAACTTAACTTCATAATTCAAATAAGTAAAATATTTGTTAGATCCCAATCTAACAATATCTTAGACATATTGTCCAATATAATCATTCGAATATAAAAATTTCCAAACATTTTCCTTTCTTCCTTGTATTGTTCAAAAACTCATTATGGTCCTTAGCGACCAATTTGAACTTCCATTAACCCTTTTCAAGCCTAATAATTAACCTTAGATACAAAGTGTATCAATTCTCATTTTTTGGCAGTTTGCAGTACCTCCAAAGAAATATTTCTATAAAATAATCTACAACTCAGAATTTGATTCCATTTGTTCTGAAAGAAACTAGATTCAATAATATTTTCAACCATATAAATTAATAGCCCAAATTCAACTTGTACGATTTATGGCAAATTTTCAAAGCCAATTTCCAGTATTGAATTTCGGAACTGCCTACTATACAGTTTTCTGACCTTTCACCACTTAAAAATTTATATATTTTTACTCGGAACTCGAAATCCGTTTCCGTTTGTTGGACACAAAACTAGACGAACAAATCTTTACATCGGTATAAAATTCACCTTCTAACCATTTTTGTAGAATTTATGGTGAATTTTCAAAGTTACTACCATAAACCAGTTTTTCTACACAACTTCCATAAATAACTTCAACTTTTATACTAACTTCTCCTTACTTCTCTACTTTTCAATTTAGTCCAATCACTAGCTTTAAACCACCAACTCATCACATTCTTCATCAAATAATTATTCACAATAATTCTCCCTAATTTTCCTTATTTACCAAAATAGTCACTAAAATGCAAAGATAAGGATTCATGCTTCTTAACTTTGCAATTTAGTCCTCAATTCAACATTACTACCTTAATTCCATCATTACAACTAAAAATCAGATTTAACCCCCATAAAAAACTTCAATTTCGATTTAGTCACGTAACTTTGACAAATTGTCAAAATGGTCACTAATTCAATTCAACATCAATTTGGCATTCTAAGTTCATTTTCTTATCTCTAACATCATTAATAACATAAATACACTCCAAATTCTAAAAATTCAGATATGGTCCTTCAACTTTTCAAGTTGCCAAAATGGTCCCTACACAATTTAACTTAGGATTTTACTTCCAAACAACAATTCAAGCTTACTAGACCATTATTTCAACATCATAAACCATAAATTAAACTTGAATCCATAAACCCTAATCATCTTTAAATCCCAACTCAATATCATGATCTTAACATCATACTAGCTTGATTTCAACTTTTATTCAATCATGGAATCATAAAATCTCAAAAGCCCCAATTTGATCCATAAACCTAATTTCTTTCTCATGTAAATTCTCATCAATCAAGCATGGTTTCCATGAATTATTGATATCAAAAGATAGAGCTTGAAGAGTAGAACAACTTTGTAGTTGAATAGATTACCTTAAAACCGAGTTTCGGGGCTTGAATCGAGCTTGGAAAATTTTTTTGTCTTTCTTTCCCTAGCCCTAACGTTTGTTGCTAGAAAATATGAACAAAATCTTAATCTTTTCACCATTATTTTACACATATATCTATTAAATGAATATTAAGTTCATTTAATAGTGAAATTATAGTTTTGCCCTTTTTATCCAATGATTGAGATTGATTTTATCATCAATCAAGGGCCAAGATTTAATCTTCCATTTTCTCTTTCCAAAATTGCCCTTATAACTTTTTAAATATTTCAAAATTGCCATTGGGGCCAAATGACCAATTTGCCCTCCAACTAGTATTTATTTACTAGTTTGTTTCCAAATTGCCATTCCATTACAATCTAACTAAATCTAGTTAGAATTCAACCAACCATAATAAAATATTCTTAAAATAACATTTTATGACTTTTCCATAGCTTTTGGATCAGTCTCCAAAATTTCCATTCGATCCAATATACCCGATAAATAATCCTTTACTCGAAATAAACTGTAGGATTCATCTTGAATCGAACTAAAAATATTTCAAACACTTGGAAATGACTTTTATAACCTTTCTCTATCATATGGAAAAATTTCAAAATTTTCTTGTTCGATCCGGGTATCCGAATTCCACTTAAACTTTAACTGCAATTTTTCTAATAATTGAAGTATCAGATCGAACCCATAATTTCGCATTCGATTCTCACCCTTAGGTGATCTGTTTATTTATGAAATAAAAACCCTTAACTTTTTGGAAATTACAACTTTAGTCCCCAAACTTTTCCAAAGTTTATACTTTAGGCATAAAATTTTCAAAATTTACATTTTGGTCACTACCTTTTTAAACTTCAATTCCCATTCCAATTTTCCTTGGAATTCAACCAAACTTTAAGAATAACTTATTCAATTCACTATCTATCACATGAGACCTTTAAACCTTAGAAATTTCATTTCCAAAACCCATAATTAAAGAAATCCCAACTTTTGCATTTTTGTCATTTTAGTCACTAAGTTAGCTTTAAAGCTATTATCTTAGTACTAAATGACCCTCAATCAACTTATTAAATTTTGGGGTATTACAATATTCGTGTTGATCCACAGATTGTTGTAGAAGAATGTTCCTTATGTGTGGACGGAGAAACAACGACATAGTTTTGAGAAGTTGAAGGAAGTTTTAACACATGCTCCTGTGTTGATTCAACCTGAATCTGGGAAGGAGTTTGTGGTTTATAGTGATTTGTCTTATGTTGGTTTGGGTTGTGTACTGATGCAAGATTGTAAAGTTGTGTCCTATGCATCGAGACAACTGAAGGTTCATGAGCACAATTATCTGACTCATGATTTGGAGCTTGTGGTTGTGGTGTTCGCCCTAAAAATCTAGAGACATTATCTTTATGGTAAGAAGTGTGTTGTTTTTACGAACCATAAGAGTTTGAAGTATTTGATGTCTCAAAAAGATTTGAATATTAGGCAACGTAGATGGCTGGAGTTGCTTAAAGATTACAACTTGACAATCGAGGAGCATCCTGGAAAAGCTAATGTGGTTGCGGATGCGTTGAGTCGTAAAGTTGCAGTTGAGCATAGGACTATGTTTGCGAGGTCGAGTGTATCACGGGAAGATGGATTGTTGGCTGAGATGCAAGTTAAGCTTACGTTTTCACAGATGATTAAAGCTAAGGAACCGTTTGATGATTTCTTGGTTGAGCATGTTAAGGATATATCGGAGGGTAATTCGACTGATTTTTATTTTGATGATGATGGAGTTTTGTGTTTCAAGGGTCGAATAGTGGTGTCGAATGATCCGGAGTTAAGGCATACTATTTTGACGGAGGCACATTTTAGTCCTTTTGCTATTCATCCCGGTAGTGATAAAATGTATCATGGATTAAAAGAAGTGTAGTACTGGGTTGGCCTGAAGAAGGATGTGGTTGAGTTTGTTTCTAAGTGCATGGTATGTCAGTGGGTCAAGGCTGAACATCAGTTTCCATCCGGGATGTTGCAACCGTTGAGAATTTTGGAATGGAAGTGGGAGGGAATCACCATGGATTTTGTGTCAGGTTTACCTTTGACACCGGCTAAAAAGGATTCCATTTGAGTGATTGTGGATCGTTTTACAAAGTGTGCACATTTTTTGGCAGTGCATACTACGTACACCTTGGACAAGTTGGCAGTTTTGAACATTTTTGAGTTTGTACGTTTGCACGGGGTACCTAAGTCCATTGTTTCAGATAGAGATCCGAGTTTACAGTAAGGTTTTGGGTAAGTTTGCATCAGGATTTGGGTACGAGGTTGAATTTCAGCACCGCGTATCATCCTCAATTGGATGAACAACTAAGCGGGTTATCCAGGTTTTGGAGGATATGCTGAGGTGTTGCATTATTGAGTTTCAAGGAACCTGGGAGAAGCACTTACCTTTGGTTGAGTTTGCGTATAACAACAGTTACCAAGCGAGTATACAAATGGCACCGTATGAGGCATTGTATGGCCGGAGGTGTCGTACGCCTTTGTGTTGGGCTGAGGTAGGGGAAAAGCATAGTTCCTTACCGAATGTGTTGAAAGACACGGATGAGAAGGTAAAGCTTGTATGTTATCGCTTGAAAACGGCTGGGGATTGGTAGAAATCTTATGCGGATTTAAAGCGTAGGTAAATTGAATATACAATGGGCGATCATGTATTCTTGAAAGTGTCGCCGTGAAAAAAGGTGATGCGATTCAGACGTAAGGGTAAGCTTAGTTCGAGGTTTATTGGATCATATGAGGTTGTTGAGAGTGTTGGTCCTGTGGCTTATCGGTTGAGGTTGCCTCTCGAGTTGGAGAAAATATATGAGGTGTTCCATGTATCTATGTTGCGGAGGTATCGGTCGGTCTCTCGCATATTATGCCGATAGAGCATATTGAGTTGAGTTTGGATTTATCCTATGGCGAGGGACCGGTGGAAATCCTTGATTCCAGTAGCAAAGTTCTTCATGGGAAGACGATTGAGCTTGTTAAGGCCGTGAGGAGACACCGTGGTGTTGAGCCACGTGAAAAAGCAAGGCGGACATGTTGGAACAATTTCCGCATTTGTTTCCTCCATGTAAATTTTGAGGATGAAATTTCTTAAGTGGGGGAGAGTTGTAACACCTCGGTTTTGGGGTTAGATGTTTTAAGGGTTGGTTTGAAGGTTCGGTGGATCGGTAGTTGAGATTGGAGTCGGTTTCGGGATTAAATCATATTAAATATTTTTGAAGGTGATAAAATTGTGGAGAAATATTATAAAATCATTATTAAATATATTAATGATTATGGTAAAGTCAATTTTGGAAAATAAGTTTTAGAAATGGGACATTTTGGACTAGTGACCAAAATGAAATCTTTGAAAACTGTTTTTGGTGGATGTTTTGTAAACAGTCAAAACTTTGAATCTTTAAGGAGCTAATTGCCCTAAAAGTCTAATATCAAACTTTATCCCTTAATTGGTTATTTTTAAAGTGTTTTAGAAAATATAAATAGGTTAAGGATAGTTAATTTGTAATTAAAAGCTTTAAAACAAAAATCACGTAACTAACTTTCTCAAAATATTTTTTCTCAAAATCTCTTCAGCCAAACATTAATTTCTTCTTCTAAATCTTCAGGTAAACCTTTCTTTTCTTAAATCTTTTGTTTGTAAATGATTATTTGTTGTTAGTTTACCAAAACCTTATTGTTTTAACTATATTTTCTCATGTAAATCATCCAATTAAGCGAGAAAGCATCCGTTAGAGGTAAGGTTTGTTCTCCCCCTCTAATGAAAGGTTCTTTACTGAAATTCCTAAGTTGTTGACTCTTTACAATTGTTTTATGGTGTGTTTTGATAGTTTAATCGAGGAAAATTGGTTTAACTGTGTTTTGATTGATGAAATTTGTGGATCTTCGTGCTTGTTCTGTTTTGCTGGGATTTTGATCAGATTAGATCATGATTTTGATGTTTAATTTAGTTAATAAACTTGGTTTTAACATTGTAATCCCGAAACAAGTTGAATCTCTAATGTTTAAGGTTGTTAATCAAGGGTTTTGGGGGTGATAGTTGAGTTTAATCATTGCTAGAAGTAAAAAGATGTTAGAAAAGGGTTTTGGATGTTAATTAATGGTGTTTAATTGGTTGAATCATTATATTATGGCTGGGTTGAGTTTCAGAAGTGTTTGAGGATGTTTTGGATGGTTTTTAGTGGGCAACTTAAGAGTTGCGGTAATTGCTGGTTAGCAATGGTTTGAATGTATAATGATGCATTTGCCCTCTGGTTTTATGTGATTAAAACAGGGGATAATCAAGGCAACGAAGCTTGACGCTGTTTGTTGCTTGGCCGGAGCTCGATTCGAGTTGGCGAGCAGAGCGAGGTGTATCAGTGAGTGAAAACTGGTTTAAATTCCTTTCAAAGGTTTAATAAAGGTTGTTGGGAGTTTAGGGTAAGCGTGAAACACTTACCTAAGCTTGGAAGTAAGTTTCCTTTATTTTGCTCTTAAATATCGGTTTGGGTATGAGCATGTTGATTTCATGTTTTGGTGTTAAAAATGGTTTGATTTACTTACTAGAAATGCATGATTTTAAGTACATATGCAGGGGTTTAAAAGTATATGAAATACTAGTGTGCATTGGTTTACATTTCGGTCGGGAATGGTGTTATTGCTTTAGCAATGTGATTTGCATATGTGGTGATTTTGTATAATGCATTGTAAAACAGTGAGTAAATGGTTTTGTAAATGATATATTGGATATGTGACATGATGCCATAAGATGAAGTGCACTATAATATGATAAAAATCGATCGTGATTAAGAGTCCTTGAGGTAAGTGGTCGGCTACTCGGACTATAATGTGGTCACTTGGGTTGAGCGGTCGGTTCCCCTTGTTGATCTTAAGCTTGCGGTTGGCAGGGGTGTTATATCTTGAGGTCGGCAAGGGTGTTTTATCTTGCAGTCGGCAAGGGTGTCATATCATGCGGTAGGCTTGGTGTGGGTTGTGGTAGTGGTAGACTACCATGAGAGATCCGTGTATCCGAATTGTAAGGTTAACAGTCGGTTAACTAAGGATTAGCGGTCGACTATTCAAGGATAGAGGTCGTCTATTCAGGGTCACTATAAATGCCAATATATGTGGAAGTTCATGTGTTGAACCTACTTTAATGCTTTAGATTTTAAGCATGGTTTTGTAATTTAATGCTTTAGGATTCAAGCATGTGGTTTGCAAAGGTTTTTGCATATGGTCGATATGCATGTTTGATTTGGAATCATTGTAATTCCTTAGGTCGTAAGCATGGATTGAAAACAAGTGTTTAGTTTTCAAGGGTTATATCGCATCATTGTTTTAAGAGTATCCTCACTAAGCATGTGTGCTTACGCTCTCTTTTTCCTAATGATGCAGAGCATTGAAGTTTGGGGGCTGCAAGGGCAAAGTTTATAGCGATCCAAGACAAGGACTACTTTGAGTATGAACTCAGTTTATGTTTTTGGTTAATAAGACAATATGTTCGCCATATTTTGGGGATTTGTAATTCTGTTTTCCCATGGTTTTTAAGCATGTTATGTGATGGATTGTGAAGCTGATTCGATGCTGATATATTGGTTGATGATCTTTGCTTATAGTTGAGATTAAGTGGTTGCATAGGAATGCATCTAGTTAACCTTTGATGGTTGCCATGTTTTGAGGACACAAACATGTTTGTTTTGATGCTTTAGATGTGTGAGCATGATGAGTATGCCTTGAAAGTGCCTAATGTGAGTTTTGGTTGTTTGGTAGAATGATATTAGGAAGCATGCCTATAAAATATCTTGGGAAGTATGAATGCCATGTGATGTTGTTGATTCTATGAAGTTTTAGTTAGGAAAGAATCCTAGTGATGTTGTATAAGTGTTTGAACCATGTTAGAGCGTTTTGGTTATCATTAAAGAATGTTTAGACAACAAATTGGGATATTAGAGGTCCAGGCGTACCGGTACGGTGTCCCTGTTTAGGTACGAGTAAGCCATTTCAGGCTTAGTGTACCGGTACGCGGGCAAGCGTTTCGGTATGAGCCTAGGAAAATTTGGCCAGCTTTTCGGTACTCGAGAGGGTGTTTCGATACGGTACAAGGATTTTATGAAGGGTATTTCGAGACGCGGGGGCGTATCGGAACAGATTTTAGCTACTAGAATCTGAGTTTTGGAAATTATAGAGGCGTACCGAAATACTTACACGCGTACCGATATGGGCTGTAGTTATTTTAGTTATTGGAATATTTGGAAGTTTCTATTTCTTTCATTTTGGTCCCTGAATTTTTGTAAATGCAATTGTATGAGATTGGATGATTGTTTTGACCTTAATTTTGACATGTAAGCATGTAATTGAACTAATTGAGGATTGGTAACTTTAATTTCAGTTTTGGTCCTTTTTTTATCCGATTTACATTTTAGTCCCTAAAATGTATGTTATGCAATTGGTTGTCTTTCCGAGGTCCGATTTCTTTGTAATTTCATCCGTTGTAAGTATGTACACATAAGATTAATAATATACATCTATACAAGATAAAAATAAAAAATGGACCAATTTTCATAATCTTTCCTCGATTTGCTTTGGTAAACCTAATGTAGTTCTTTCGGCTCGGTTGGGCATCTAGGTCGGGCCTAGGGGGTTACAATCAGACCCTACAGCCACCACTGTCACCCGACGGAGACAGCGACCATATACTAATACTGGCACCTCCTCATTTCCTGCCAAGAAACAAGCGTCCGCCCGGGACAAAGGCAAGGGCATCATCATCCGGGAACCACCACTCCAGTAACTCCCTGTGTTAGTTTTTCTTTTTCTTTTTAATTTTCTTTTTAGTTTAGTTTAGTTTTTCATATTTAGCATTTGCACATTTTCTTTTCCTTGATTTGTTTTTCTTTTTCTTTTTCTTTTATTTTCTTTTTGCATTGGGGACAATGCTCTTCTCAAGTTTGGGGGAGCACATACCCATATATATATTAGGTTAAATTTAGATAAATTTAAAAATTAAAAAAATTAGAACTTGTAAATAGCCTAATATGTCTAATAGGTTATTTTTGCTATGATTCCTTTGATTCTGAAACTGCTGTTGCGTTGATTATGACTTCCTATGATGAATTTATGTTGATGCTTTGCAATGTGTTAGGACCTTTCATGTTTTGAACTTAATGATGAACCTGTTGTAGCCCTTAAAAACATATGTTGCATGCACTCTAAACCTTAAGAAACCTTAGGGAAGCTCTAGGTCAACTTTCTGATGCCAAAGCATGAATCAATGTAAATGAACTTAATGCTTAATGTACCAAATAAAGGCTTAAAAACTCTCAGAAAAATCAAGAAATTAATTGATTGATAATATAAACAAAACTATTGAAGGACACTCTTCTATGCATCTTGATATCTAAGTACAGTAGGTGAGTTGTGTTTGCTCCATTTAACTTTCCCTGGTAGGAATGATAGTACTGGCAAAGAGTGAATGAAAGTCTTCAAGGGATGACACTACTCGTAGGGCTCAGGGATGGTTTGCTTGCTCTACTTCATCTTCAGGTACTGAAGAGTTAGTGTGATAAGCTGAAGCCCCAAGGATACAATTTTCGAACTCAAAAAGAAAAGGGAGTAAAACAATATACTGAAAAAGAAAACAATATATCGAGGAAACAAAAGAAAGCAACCCTTGAGTCTCTCTAAGACTATTAAGTGATGAATGCAAGTAACTTAGCACACATTGCACCTATAGTACATTTGATCTTTTGAACACAACTGTAAGCTTTAATGTATTGCTTATCATCAACATAGATAAGGAATGAATTACTGTTGTAGCATAACTTGGAATCATTGTAATCATAGCTTAGTGGAACCTTAGGACTTATAGGTTGTTTATTGTTTTTATTTTTCATTTTTATTTTTCTTGCTTCCGTTTTGCATCGTTTAAGGACAAGCAACAGTTCAAGTTTGGGGGTATTTTACGAGTGTGTAAATGATCTATTTTATATGCCCTTTTTACTTGTCTCTTGCATGTATTCAAGCTCATATAGTTTGCATTTAGGTTAGATTGTATATATTTGCATGTAGATAGAGAGTTACACCGTCTGCGCTTTAATGTCATATATTGGTGCCTTTTACGGGAAATGTGGTGTTTTGTGGTGCATGTACAAGATGCTAAGGATTACTGGAGTGGAAGAGTAGCAGATTGCATGGTTGAAGTTGACGAGGCATAAAGAGTTGGAGATCTACTTTTGCCCACGTAGACTTTCTCCCAGATACGAAACATTAAATAAAGTGGGAAAGTAATGGCTTTCTTTAATGAAGTCGCGCGCACTTTAGGGTACTAAAACCCTAGTTTCACCACCTATATAAGAGAGACTTGGACACTACTTCAAGGGGGCGCGATTACAGATGACAGTCCTAGTCTGGAGCTTGCGGAGAACCATTAGAGTGAAAGCTAGAGAAATCTCCTCACGAAAGGCACCATCGAGAGAGGCCGACGAAGGGGAGAATTGCAGTACAGTTGGACAGCACGAAGAGAGTTTTATCGAGGATGCTCAGCTCTTTTCTTTTCCTTGCTTGATAAACCGCCATACTTTATACTTTTAGTTATGGATGTTTTAAGCTCAGACATGAGCTAAATACTTTAGTTGGGATTATTGCGGCCCAGGATTTTATGTTTTGATTAGTTTATTTCAATGCTATAGTTGTTTTCCCCTTTATCTATTATGTTCATCGTTCTTCATACGTAGTTATTGTAAGAGCTATCGAGAGAGGCCTTTTAACTATTGATCTGTGGATTAATATCGAGAGAGTTAGGTTGTACAAACGTGAACAGTGGGGCTAAGCTGTTAACTTAGTCTTAATCTGGCTTAGACATAAGTTTAGGGTTTCAACAACTAAAAGAGAGTTCTTAAATAAATAATAGAGTCGTTAGGATTAACGCATACATATATCACCTTAACTATAATATTATTAACTTCTAGGCATCGAAAAAGTCAGGAGTTTATTAGAAAATCTTGTCGAGTAGATAAAGAATTTAATGGTTTACGCAGACATGTATTGTCAGTCGCTATAGCATTGTCATAGGTAATCAAGCATATATCCTTAGAAATAATCCCAGCCTCCATAATTATCTGTTAGTTGTTGTAGCTGTTTGTCTAAATCTTAGCTATTTTTAGTTTAATTGTTTTAGTTTTAATAAAACCTACAACCTTCAATACTTGCAAACACATTCTTAAGTTCGATAACTTCGTAGTTATTCATCCAATCCTCGTGGGTTCGACACTCTACTCATCAGTTTATTACTTGATACGAAGAGTATACTTGCTCTAAAGTGCATCACTATTCGACAACCATCATAATTCGACCTACTAAAGAAAGAGTTTTTGCAGCCCATACATAGAGCTTGTGCTCGATTTTTTCTAGCAAAAAAATGATTTGTGTCCTTTGCAACTCTTTTATGGAGAAGTGGCACCCCCAAGTACTTTTCGAGATCATCCACAAGTTCAAAACCAAAACCATCCGCAATCAACTGTTGCCTATCCAACGAAGAATTATTGGACAAAAACCTATGTTTTAGCCACACTCACACGATGACCAGAACATGCACATGAGGTACCCAACACATCATTAAGAACCGCCAACTGTCTGATAGATGCTTCAGCAAACAGAATAAGATAATCCGTAAAGAATAGATGCGATAACCTAGGACCATTGCGCGATAATTGGATGTGATTCCATTCACCAGCCGCAACCTTCCTTACAATAGCATGTGACAAACATTCCATGAATAACACGAACAGAAAAGGCGAGAGAGGATCTCCCTGACGGATACCCCTAGAAGGATAAAAGCGATTCGTGACCTCCCCATTCCATATAATTTGCATTGAGACTGAGCCAACACAGTGAATGATCCACCTAATAAATTGGTCTGGCAAACCCAAATCGTTTAAAGTCTCTTCAATAATGCTCCACTCCATGCGATCATAAGACTTCTCAAGATCCACTTTAATCGCCATCCACAATTTTAGTACTACATATGTCAGAAGGAATATACAAAAAATATATATTCTTTTCAAAAAAAATATTAGGAGATATTGTATTCTTGCTAGGTTGGTTAAGGATTCTTCTAATCTAATCCATTCAAACTTAAATGTTAATTTTATAAATTTCTTCTTTAATGACGGATGGTTTTTACTGGCAGTAAGCTAATTTTCCAAGGCTGTGAGTGGCAAGTTTTTATTCTTCTATTTTCAGTTTCTTTTGATTTATGGGTTAAGTTTTTAGGTGTTCTTTATTTTAATAATTTTATTTATTGGTGGACTCTACATCAGAGCAGCGGGGGAATTTTTAGACTGTAAAATATTTAGGATTAAGAATAAAAATCAAATCCTAATATGAGGGATAAATAAGAAGATGATTTAGAAATTTTAATTCATAAAAAAATATTATGTGGAAAATAAAGATTATATAGTTTTATTTAATTGGATAGGGATTATAAATGAAGTAGTGAGAAGGGTGCATATAATAAATTTTCAAGTAGTAGGGATCTCAATACTCATTTTTTATCAAAATTATTCAGATCGATCCTAAAAATTTATTATGAGAAATATCAATAATTTTTTAGCACGATATTTAAACAGTTTTTTTTACCTAAATTACCATATCAGCTGGGTATATGACTCACTAAGTATACAAAGCTTTTTCCAGTGTGTCTCACTTCTCATATGAACGAAAGGTCATTCCTCGCAAACTGTTGCACGTTCACAAACATGTCCCCGACCTCGTTGTTTGCATTCACTCGGTTCTATCTTTAAACAGATTCACAATCAAAAGAATCTTGCAGTCTTCCGGTGCGGATAAGTTTATAATAAATATGGACGAAATCAAAATTTAAGGTTAAGGGTAAAATATAAATGTTTGAAAGTTGGTGGATAAATTTAAAAATAACCTAATTTTTATTTTTTTAATATATATATATATATATATATATATATATATAAAGAGTAAAAGAAAAAATTGGGAGTGGAGCATTTGTGCTCTCCCCACTCCCATCTAATTCCATCACCGGTAACAAGCCAAGTGTTTAGCAGCGTTATCCGTTAGATCACATCTGTATATTTTCAACTGATTTTGAATTAACAAAATTAAATGGTGGCATAAGTTCTATTTGATATTTGGAATTAAAAATTGTCTTATAATAAACTCATTGGTTTTAGATAAAAAGGTTAAGAAAAAAGAATTAATTAATTGTGATTAGTTTACAAATTGCTGTTAAACTATTTCTCCATTAGGGTTTACGGATGGGATTAGAGAGTTTGAGCATCAAATATTGTTTTACTCATAATTTAGACTCATTGGGTTAAGCTGCTCATGTGTTCTCCATTGTCCATTCATTACTCTATCAATGTGATATTAAATTAACAATGGTTAGAATAATAGCTACCCAACAACGAAAACCATTCACATGCTAAAACTTTTGCATTTTCAAACAAGGCGGTGACTCCAGTTTCATTACAGAATAGCTTGAGTTTGAATACTATATACATGTAAAATCAGCCAAATTTAATAGTATGTCGGTTGGTTATGAAAATCGAAAAACTGATTTCATGGATCAATTTCATACTCCAATTCAATCGATTTAGATTTAGATTTAGATTAGCACCAATTATTCGGTTGATTATAGGTTTGTAAACGAATCGAATGAAGGTATGTTCATGTTCGTTCGTTTAACTTTGACCGAATAAGCGAACGAACACGAATAATTAAACGAACATAATTTCTTGTTTGTGTTCGTTAAGGAATGTAACTTGTTCGTGTTTGTTCATGTACGTGTGTTAAAATGATAAACAAAAGCAAACGAAAATAAATCACAACAACAATAATCACATAAAATTTGAACATATTCGATCAGAAATAATAAAGTATTCGAAATAAGCAGAACAACCAGAGAAGAAAAGAGGAAGGAGAGCAGCAACAGAAAAAAAGAGAAAGAAAACGGCAGCGACTTAGACTTACCTGGTTATTGGTTTTTGACTGCCTGATGGTGTGACGGTGATGCTCGTGCTGGGGTGTGGTGGAACTTAGAAGGTAGAGCAAAAGCAATTTAGGGTTTTTTTTAATCTATCGTGAAATTAAAGGGATAGAGAGCTGATGAGTGGGAAATATATATGTGAATAAATTTAAACAAACATAAACAAACACACATAAAATGAGCGGATTATCGAACGTTCATGAACGTAAATGGACGAAAGAGTCATTTGTCCGTGTTCGTTCATTTTATTAAACAAACATAAAATCATGTTCATATCCGTTCGTTTAAAAAATAAATGAACACAAAAAAAAAAAATTTGTTGAACGATTCTTTAAAAGTTCAGTTCATTTCAACGTTAGTCGATTATATTTGTTAAACCCGATATATTTCTCTTTGTTTCATTCGGTTGATTATATATCGTTTATATATTTATAAAATAGAATATATATATATATATTAAAAATCAAACCGATCGAGTTAATTTATATTGACGATCTTTAAATCGATTTAATCATTATAATACTCAACTTAATAAAAAAACTAGTCATTAAATTAATTCGAACAACTTTTACTCTAAATTCCAAACTCAATAATCAATTGAGTTTCGGGTTCTGTAGTTGTCCCCATTTTCTTCCTACTTTACTCAATAATCAAGTGAGGGGACAATTATGCAACTTGTATAGTCCCTCGTCTTTTCGACAGGATACTGCCAATTGTTACTTGGAATTTTGGTTCGCTGATTGTTAGACCAAGATATACACAAGGCAGAACCATCCAAACCCTATCTTAAAACCATTTGCCCTGCACATAGCAATCATCCTCACAATATTACAAAGGTTAAACTATCTTCTACACATAAAGCCTGATGTGATTGAAGAGGACCGGTAGATTTTAATGTATGGAGAATGGCTATCTTTATAAAGATAAGCTACTACCCTGTATAGTTAAGTGTTATATTTTGAGTCAGATTTGAATTGGTAATTTATTAAGATATTATTGTAATTCTAGTGATTAAAAATTACTTGGTAATTAGGGTTTATTTTAATGAGTAAATATCAAGAGATCTTATTGAATAAGGTTTTTTGGTAAAAGTATTTGGGTTTATAAATATAGACTATGTTTAACCTTTAGAATCATGAGAGTTACAGAGAATTACTTCGAAGAGATGTAACCACTTTTAGTATCTTTGCAACTATAGCAGCTATTTTGTACATATGGGTATTATAGAGAAGTTGGAAAAAGTGTAAGTTTTGGGATATATATACCCGGTAATATGATTACATGAGTTATCATGTGTTTGTACTCTTCGTGTTCTCTACGTTGATAGTAGATTATTCGTTTCTCTCATCCGTGGAGGTAGGCAAGGTTGTACCACGTTAAATCTCGTCTATTGTGCATGTTTTATTTTATATTGTTATCATTCAGTTATTTTTCTGCATATCAAATTTCTAGCATTAAGTCTGATTAAAAGATAGTTTAACCTTTACAATAATAAGAGGATGATTGCTATGCACAGGGCGACGCAAAGAGTTTTGCTTCATGAAGTAAATATAAACAAAGGTGTATTAGACTATAAGGGACAGTAGTCCTTGTTTATTTAGAATTCTAACTATAGAAAGTCATTTTTAAATAGAGTTTGAGTTCTAGTAAGACATAGATGGGTGTAAAAGGACTATATAAAGAGGCCATCCTCACCTCAATTGTAATGATTCATTCTTGAAGAATAAAATTCGAGCATTGGCACAAAACTCTCTTGCGTTTTCTTTGTTTGTTGTCTTTCTTTTCAATCTTGCTTGTGCCTTTAAAGCTTCTTAGCTTAGTTTGTAAGATAACCAAGGCATTCAACGCAATCTTCCATTTCTAATACTGCATAGTTTTGTTGCGCTTACTCTTAACTCTGTGAAAATTGGTATCAGAGTCACGTTAAAATAAGACACTAATATGAGATAACTAACCTCGAAAGAGATGTCGAGAAAAGGATTATGGTTAGCTCGAAGGACTTGTTGCTATCATTAGAAAGAAAGGTGACCAGATTAAAGGGATCCTTGAAAGATGTCAAGGAAAGTCTTGACACGGTGGAGACACGTATAGAAAAATTGTACTATGTTAAAAAAGAGCTCAATGAATAGATACAAGGCCTCATCAACGAATCAGTTGATGAAATGAACAAAAATAGCGACATAAAAACCAAGATGAATTAGAGGGGCACTGCCCTTGAAGCCGGGATTTTGGATTTGAGGAAAGAGACGTTGGATCTCAAGGGAGAGATTATCTTGTGTAAGGAAACATTGGGCAATGGAATGATGGCCATTGCACCTAAACCCATGGTGGAGGCCCCAAAGTAAAATGAGTTTAATGGAATGAGATCATCCAGATATAGAGAACTTCATATGGCGTATGTAATAATACTTTAGAGTCGTGGGTATTGAGAAAGATACCGAAAAGGTGAATGATTGAATTTATTTATGCAATGTCATTTTACTATGGTGACGCAAAGATACTCGGATAAAAAGTGTAAAAACATTTCCATTGGAACCTATGAAGAGTTCCAAGATGAATTTAAGCAACAATTTTACCCTAATTGCACTAAGGATGATGCCATATCCAAACTAAGGCGTCTTAAGCATGATGGATCAATGTGAGAGTATGTCTTTCCAAAGCTATAACTGTCGCAATGTCATTGATCGAGCTTGGTGAAACCTGGACGAAAAGGTTCAAGTACTTCAAGCCATGAGACAAAAATAATAGTGGGGGAGATGACAAAGACAGTTCTAGTGATTATGAGGAAAGATCTTCGAGTGGTAGCGAAAAGTCATCGAAGAGCAAGGCCAAGTCCAACCACTAGTGAGAGTGGAAAGAAGAAAGATAGCCATTAAAATACTAATTCTGCAATGGTTCACATATTACAAGCCTAAGGCGTCAAGAATTTGCACAATTTTGAGGGTTAAGATCATCAAGTTGAGGGTAAAGAAGAAGCCAAGAAAGTATTTTCATCATAAGATGTTACCCAAGTTTCTAGATATCCCAAATCCAATCAAGTCGTCCAATAGGAATGAAAATACAATAATAGTGAGGTTGAAATACTTGGTCTAATGATACTCAATTCAACTAAGGCAAGAAGAGCCAAAAGTAATCAATATTGATATTTGTAGACATCAACGTTGTCGGACAATCGATGAGTGTGCCGGTAAACACATAATCAATTGATCTATTCATATCTAAGAATTTTACTGACAAGCTTGGTCTCAAGATTTAGGTTTAATCAAAAATATTAAAATTATCAATTCCAGAGAAGTTTTAATTGTGCGAACAACACAAAAAATCGAGCTACAAATGGGTGAATGGGAAGTCAAGAAAGAGTTTAAGTTAATCCAATTGGAAGATTTTGACATCATTACGGGTTTAAGTTTCCTTGTTTGTATCAAGGCTCTCATTATCCCTTGTGTTAACTGTTGCGTGATTTAAGTGCAGCACAAACGGTGCAAGTCAACACGTCTCAAGTAATAGTATAGATTAAGATCGTCTCCACAGGGATTGGTTTGGGTCACTTTGTTTAAGTTATTACACTGTAAAAGGAATTAAAAATATAGTGATATATGGTGATAATAGACAAGTAAAATAAACTAAATATAGAGGAATTTAAATAAATGAAAGAGAAAACCAATTTAAGAGAGTAGGCTCGGTTATTGAGTGTAAAGGTGTAGTTGCCAAATGAGTTGTCGTTGCAATTAATAGCCTAATCGATGTTCGACAGAGTGTTCTTTAATGCCTTCAAATTATCCCTCACTGAAGAACTGATGATTGTGCAAGCCTCAGTAATACATCCCTGGTTAACCTTGGGTGGACATCATCGATCAATGCACTCTTCTTAGTCGCTAAAATTACTCCTTATCCCTAAGGCAAATTAGCTTTCACCAACGGGTATTTAAATGGAAATCGTATCCAATCATTTCGTGAATCTAGCTCTCCCGAGTCTAGATAAATAGATTTATCCAAGTCTCTTTCTCGAGTTCAATTGGAATTAAATAATGAACCAAGAATGGATAAACAATAATTTATTGAATTAAAAACCAAAAACTAAATCATCCAATCACAAACACCAAAAACCCAATAACCCAAGCCAATTTATTTTAGTTCATGGCTAGGTTGAAAGAAATGAACAAGGAATAAAGCCCAAACATTGGGTATTAAAAAGATAAAAAGAAATGAAATGAAATCTGAAGCAGATGAACTCCTCCACGATCCACCCTCTTTACGATCTCGCTCTTGATCCGATCTCCCTGTCTCCTTCATTGTTTCTGTGATCAACCTTTAATAGGCTAGGGGAGAGCTCAATTTGAATTTCAAAGATGAGGTTTATCCATATCTTGATGAGAGAAATTAGGCTTTATTTCCTTATCTAAAGATATTATTAGATAAGGAAATAATATAAGCTTTATTTCCTATCCTTATTTTCATATCATCCCATTTAAGAGGAGATAAATCGGGATTAATGGCACCAAGATTCTCTCATCTTCATCTTCAATAGATCATAAATTGAATATGGGTTTTATCCTATGCGATAAGGATAAATCTTGAAAAATTTTACATTTATTTTCGACTTGTCTTGGCAAGCGCTCGACAATCAGCTCGGCAATTCGTAACTACACAAAAAAGGCAAAACAACAGCATTCTCTCCACAAAAAAACTAAATGCAAGGCCAAGCCCAATAAACAAAAGGACTATGAACTTATGCATGAATTACTCTAAATGAAACTAAATGGGCCTAAGTCTAAACAATAATATGAGTAAAAGGGGTATAAAATATAACACTTTCTCACACTTAACAACAACTATCTTTGTATCTCATATCTGCACAAACAATGTGTTATGTCAATTATCAATATGCAAAGAAGGGAGACAATACATTAAACGTCATTCAACTAGTCAAAGATGTTCCTAAGAAGGAAGACCTTGAGTTGAATGCTACCGATGAGAAGTTTTGAGACATCCAAGCAGGACAAGCTATTTATCAGCAAAACTACATGCCAAGGCACAATTATCTTATCGCATAGATGGTAGTGAAGGCAATTAGGAACTAGCCAAGACATTATGAAAATTCATAAACAAAATGGACCAATTACATTCCAGGGACGCAATGAAGGTGTTGCTAAATCTAGTGGGGCGAAATGTCACAAGCCACTTCCAAAAAGTCGGTACTAGAGTACAAATATTCTTCTAAGGGGTTTATCACAACATGACAGGTGCAATAGGACAACAAAACTCGACCTAGTCCTACTTCATTCAAGATAGCCTAACGGAAAGAGTTTTACTTCATCAAGTAAATAGAAACAAAGTCAAATTAGACTCTAAGGGTAGGAGTCTTTGTTTCCATAAAACTTTAACTAGTAGAAAGTCCTTTTTAACTTATCAAATGAGTAGATAGAGTTTGAATTCTGGTATGACATGGATAGATGTAAGGAGACTGTATAAAGAGGTCATCTCTACCTCAATATTAACGATTCATTCTTAAGGAATAAAATCTAAGGATTGGCTTAAAACTCTTTTGTATTTTCTGTTGTTGCCCTTCTTTTCAATCTTGCTTATTTTCTTTTAAAACTTCTTAGCTTAGATCGTAGGTTGAGTTAGGTACCCAACACAAGCCTCCATGTCTAATGTTGCACGGTTCTACTAGGTTCACTCCTAGCTTCTGTAACACCCCCTTCCCATATCCGTACACCGGGTACGAGTTGGAAACATTACGACTTCTTTAATCAAAATTAGGGTAATTTAAAATTTTCAGAAAACTTCTCAATGGTCACCCATCCTAAAATTTTTCTAGCCCAAGCACGTTTAACTTTATTTAAAATCGACATAAATTATTTATTCGAGTTCCAATCATAAATCAATTATCTTAGCATGCAATTCATCACCTGAGTTTACTCTTAACTTTGAATTTTTCCAGAAATGCCAATTATTATGAAACCATAACAACTTTAAAGGCCAATCACAACTCAAATAGGTTTAGCAAGTATACATGCCACTATAATAATCAAACCTCAGTTAGGATGTCATTACTGTGATTATCTGTTGAGCTTTCCAATATTGATGCAATGCTTTTCTCACTTTCATCTTGATTTACCTACATGTGTACAATCAAACACACGCTAAGTACGAACTTAGTAAGGCAGTAAAGGAAGTTAATAACAATAATTTAAACTTTATTCAACTTCATGGCTACATTTATATAGCATAATATATGCCAATGCATCAACTTTCACATTGCATTAGTAATTATTTACTATATGCCAATGTCATAAGATTTCATGCTTGTCCATTTGTCATAATATGCCTTATATGCATAAATGCATCATGATCACTAGATAAGTATACCATCATATTAATCATATATCAACGTAATATAAACCGGATATAAATTTCTTACCGATATACTTGCCATTTACTCTGAGAGTTCATATACTCCCTAACCTATTTACCATTTATTATCCATTAATTTATAGCCCAAAATAAACCTTGAGGACCCTGGGTACGCGAGTCAAATATGCATCGAAGTGCTAATATACATAAGGTCGTGCCCACCATCCGCATGTAAGGTCGTGCTAACCATATGCACTAAGTGTCCTTTATATACACTATAGTGCTAGTACACATAAGGTCGTGCCCACCATATGCACTAAGTGTCCTTTATATACACTATAGTGCTAAACTAAGTAAACCGAGTATGCAGTGTGCTACTGGACTCTATGGCTTGCCAACTATACCCTGTCCCTCAATGACTTATTTGGGCATATTTTTCATATTTATTTCATCCATGGCAATGTATATCAACATAATTCAACATTGGGCAGTTCTTAACAAAATAACATTCATAATATAACATCATATAAACTAGTGATCTGTGCATTTATATTCAACCTTTGACATATCTAAAATATGTCAACCATATGCTCTATGACATAAATATAAAGACTATAAAATTTGGGTAGGCTCATCGCAAGCCATCCCAATGATGTATAAAACATCAACATGTCTGATATGTATGCAATTGCACTCACCTTGGCCACTTAACACAATGCCTCACTAAGTCCTAGTTCGATCATTTCTTTCATAGAACCTCGAACCTTCTTTGATTCGGACTTGACTTTATTAATCACATGAATAAAATAAAAATATTTGTTAGATTCAAATCTAACAATACCTTAAACATGTTGTCTAGTATAATCATTCGAATATAAAATTTCCAAATATTTTTCCTTTCTTTCTTGTACTGTTCAGAAACTTATTATGTTCCTTAGTGACCAATTTGAACTTCCCTTAATTCTTCCGAGCTTGCTGACTAACATTTAAATACAAAATGTTTCAAATTCCATTTTCTGACAGCTTGCGCTACCTTCAAAGACTTATTTATACAAGGCAGAATACATATTGGATCTTAATTTCTTTTATACTGGAGAAACTAGGTTCGATAATGGTTCTAACGGTATCAGCCACATAAATTAATAAAATCTACAAAAATTATGAAAAATCACTGAATTCACGTCACAAATTGTCCAGGCAGAAAACTGCTCTATAATTTTTCTGACCTTCATTCGAATAAAAATTCATATCTTTTAACACGGTACTCGAAATCAGTTTCCGTTTGATGGAAACGAAACTAGACTGGCATACCATTATATCGATATAAAATTCACCATCTAAACCTTTTTATAGAATTTATGGTGAATTTCTAAACTTACTGCCATAATTTAAATTCCAACATAAATTTCCATAAATAACTTCTAATTTACACCAACTTCTCCTTATTTCTCTACTTGTCAATTTACTCCGATCACTTTACTCCAAATGACTAAATGAAGCTTGTATTCATAAGTTCTCTTTACATCCTTCATCAAAATAGGCTTAAACCTTTACTTCTCTAATTTCTCTTGATTTGTCAAAATGGTCACCAAATTTCCAATATAAGGATTCAAGCTTCTTAACTTTACAAATTAGTCCTCAAATCAACATTACTACTCTAATTCCATCATTTTAACTAAAAATCAGGTTTACTCCTTCTACATATCCTCTTTTCCAAATAGACCATTCAAGTTTGACAAATTGTCAAAATAGTCACTAAAGCAATTAATCGTCGGTTTAGCATTCTAACTTCATTTTCATGCTTAGCAAAACCTTATATAATCAATAACAACTTATTAAATACAAAACAACATCAGCCCCTAATATTAATCAATCAAACCGAATAGGTCCATAAAGATTTCCAAATTGCCAATTTAGTCACTAGTTGAAATAACTAGATTTTCATCCTCCAAACATCAAATTCAAGCTTCAGTCTTCATCAAATCTATAAATACTCTTAAAATTTCAGATTTAAACACCAGCTCCTAACCTTTAAATGCTAGACGAAATAGTCCCTTAACTTTATACATCAATCCAAGTTAGTCCTAAGCATGGAAACAACATAAAATCAAACATAGTTTCCTAAATCTTCAAAATTCCCAAAATTTACATAACCCTAATTTCTTCCTCATACCAGATCTCATCAACCAAGCAAGTATTCTATGAATTATTTACATCAAAAGATAGATCTCGAAGAGTAGGGCTTAAATCGAGCTTGGAAAATTTTCTTCTTCTTTCCCCTCTTTCTCCATGATTCAAGTCTGGAAAAGATGAAAAAATGTTCATCTTTTAACTGTTTGTAACTATTAAATGAATTTTAAATTCATTTAAATAGTGAAATTACCAATTTAGCCTTTAAATCCGATGGCTAATTTAATCTCATCTAAAATCAAGGGCCAAGATTAAATCCATGTATATTTCATCTTCCAAAAACGTCCTCAATATTTCAAAAATATTTCAAAATTGCCATCCTTGCCAAATGACCAATTTGCCCTCCAACTAGTCTTTATTTACTAGTTTGTTTCAAAATTGCCATTCCATTATAATCTAACTAAATTAGTTCCTTCTCAACCGGCCACTATTCCATAAATATCATTTTATGATTTTCCATGGCTTATGGAACAACCTCTGAAATTTCAATTCAATCTGATTTCCCAATATTCACTAAATACTTCTACTACAATTTTACCTTAACCGAGCTATCGGATTTATTCCGAAAATTCTATATTTCTAAATTCGGAAAATAAATACTATTGTCTCATAAAAACTTCCTTTCTTAAGGACTTAGACTGAATTTTCCTAACTTAATCTATTATTTGATAATTATCGAAAATACTCCAAATAGTGAAATAACCATTTTGCCCTCAAATCCAATGAATCCATAATGTACCACATGTCATCATCCTTCATCCAATGTTCTATATTTAATCTTGAGTTAATAATTTATCAACTTTGCCCTTGTGATTTTCCAAAATTATGATCTTGCCATTTTTCATCCAACGGCTCATATTTAACATGGAAAATCAACTTAAATCCAAGGGTTCATATTATTCCAGCACAAAGAAAATATCTTAGACATGTAAAATCACATAATTAACCTTGCCTTATCATCATTCAAAATATCATGAATATTCGATTCGATCCAATTATCCGAATATTCTTCTAAACTTTATCGCTTTATAGCCTCCGTACAAAAAATATGAGTAACACAAAAATGTCATTCTTGGGAGTAAACTATTCATTTACGGGGTTAAAATACACAACTTTTGAAAATTACACTTTGGTCCTTGAATTTTTCCAAAGTTTATACTTTAGCCACAAAACTTTCAAAATTTACATTTTGGTCACTAGCCAAAATTTGGGATATTACAGCTTTGTGACATAAACACATGCCTATCACTTTTATGGTTTAGAATGTCATTTTAGGGTTTATGAATTTAAAATTTAGAATTTAAGGTTAGGATTTTATACTTTATATTTTATGATTCTAAAATTTAGAATTTAAAATAGAAAAATGTATAAATAAATTTTACAAAATCCATGTATAAAAAATAACTCTTATTTTAAACTCAAGTTTTACTTTTTCTTGGTCTCTTAACCCTTTCAATTTTAAAACTTCCAATATCCCATAATCTAACATGATGATTTTAAGTGTTAGATATTACCTATGTCGAACGAAAATTGTCGTAATGTTTATATTTTGTCAAAAAAATTTAAATTTGACTTCTTATTATTTAAAATTTATTATTAGTAAAAATATGAAAAAATATATTTAGTCCCCAAGTTGGTATCTAAAGGATTTTTGCTTCCAATTCGGTACCCAAACTCTAAATACATCCACTATTTTGATACTTTTATAAACATCTTTAGTCCATAAAACTTATACATTCTATCAATTTGATCCTAAGTAGAAACAATCAATAAATTTAACTCTTCATATTTAAAAAAAAAAACCATTGATTTAGTCAATTTTTTGATAATATCAAATCAAAACAATAATGGGATAACTTCATTCTACCATTAAAAATGAGTTATTGTTAAACTTTTTGGATTAGATTTATATCAGTAATGTGATGTAGTATTTATAGGAGAAGAACAAACAATTTTGGAGAAGATCAAAGCGTAAATTGATAGGATTTTTAAATATAGATATATGATTAAATTTATTGAATTATTTTAAATTATGATCAAATGTATAGAATGTATAAGTTTGGTATCAAGTTGGGAGAAGGTGCCTAGTTCATGAATCAACTTGGGAGCAAAACTTCTTTAAGTACCAACTTGGGAGAAAATGTCTAGTTCATATACCAATTTGGGAGTAAAATTTCTTTAGGTACCAACTTGGAAGAAAATGTATATTTCATATATCAAATGTATATTTTTACCATTAAAATATTTAAAACAATTATGATCAAATTTTACAAAATTTAACTTATAAAAGATTATTTTTTTTTAATAATCTTAATGTGATTGCAATGTAATATATGTTGATACTTTTTCTTACTCCTTTGATAAAGAACATACATCTTACATACAAAACTGCTTGAATCTGGATCTCCTAAGATGAACAATCAACATTTTCACTAAAATCACTCGTGGATTTAAATAAAAAATCAAAGACGTGTGTTCATTAAATTCACCATCTAATTTGACCAGTTTTCAATTAAAAAAATAGTATAATTTTAAATCATTAAAAAGAACATATTCTTTTTGAGCAAAAAAATGTCTAAAATGCCTTCGATCAATATTTTATTTGTCCCATAAAGATTATTCCTTGTTGATTTTTTGAAAGTTAAACTTTGATTATAATTATATTAAATATTTTAAGTAATTAAATTTTATAAAATATTTTATTAAAAACTAATTGATTAAGAGTTTTTAAAATATACTTTTATATTTTTATCAATTACAAATTTTAAATAATAATCGGTCAAATTAAATAAATATTGATCAAAAAGTCAATAAAAATAATCTTAGTAAGAGACGGGGTATGGTTTTAAGAAATAAATTCTATTTTTGATTTGACTGCTATGCCAGAACGACCAATTGGTTCTTGATGCTTGACGTATTATCGTCAAGTTGAAGCCAAATCAATCATTTCGAAACAAAAATCAAATTGACTCGTCGTTTTTGCTTGAAATTCTACTTTGCTATTTTATCATGCTTTTTTTACATGGGAAAGAGAAGGGTACAAACTTATTGAAAGTTCAAAGGACTTGGCTTGAAATTATACAAAGTTACAAACACAAAATCTTAATTACTTTCGTTTAGTGAAAGGTAACTTCTGATTCTTCCAATTCGATCCCTTCCTCAGCAAGCCTCTTATCCTTATACACATACCATTTAGCAAAAAACAAATAAACCGCCATATTCAAACAACTCAAAATTGCCAAAAGCCAATAGAAATCGTAGAGTCTCCCGTGGTTCAAATTGTCTGGCAGCCATGGATGCTTGTGTCCCGTCACCTTGTCAACTATGGTAACCAACAAAGAACTAACGAAAAACCCTAATGAAAGGGTACTCAAAAACAAACCCGTACTCATCGTTTTCATCCCTTTCGGACACTCCCTCAAGAAAAAATCAAGTTGTCCGATGTATGTAAAGGCTTCACCCGCCCCTACAAGAAGAAACTGAGGCACCAACCAAAAAACGCTTAACGGGATTTGAGCCGTGGGGTTGTTCGTAAGTCCATTCGAGCTCGCAACCCGCAGTCGCTTTATTTCGGTCAATGCCGCTGCTACCATTGCAATAATGGATAAAACTAAACCAACGGCGATCCTTTGCAATTGGGTTAAGCCTTGTGGGTTTTTGAGGAATTTTCTTGCGATCGGAATGATGAGCCTATCGTAGATGGGGACCGTCAAGAGAATACTTCCGACGAAGAAAACAGTGAGCGATGCTGGTGGGATTTGAAATTTGCCTATGTGACGGTCCATGGTTGTTGCTTGAGACACTGAAAATGTTGTCATTTGAGCATATACGGTCCAAAACATCACAGTAGTTGCCCAAATGGGTAACATTCTTAGCACCAATTTCACTTCTTCAACGTCCGTTAAAGTAGCCAAGTTCCATTTATTTGCCTCAGCAACAGATGGGTCCTTGATTGCTGCCCTATCCAGAAAACTGTACACAATTCGAAGCCAATAAAAATATTTAGCTAATGAGAAAATAAATAAATATTTTCCTTTTCGATTTAAACTTTTCAATGTAATATTTTTCAACAAAATTTGTTTACCATTTAACAATGATTATCTGCCGGAATTAATCACTTTTTCAACAAAAACACGTTTATAAAATTGTTATACTTTACTTTTTATTTTTCTCTACAAGATATCATGAAATGTCATGGTTTCTTGTGAGTTGAGTTTGATTTCGAGTCATGAAGACTTAAAACATTATTACTATTCTCATTAAAATGGTGAGGAAACGTATATGTTTGGCTATGAAATTATGAACCCACCAAATTAGGAAATAATTGTGGACCATATAATATATATGTGTATGTTGCTTTCGTGTAGGAACTTTTATTTATTATTTGTATTCCCCAATATCAAAGTATTGAAAAGTGTTTAAAAAACACAAAAGATCTGGCTTCTATTAATAGAGCCTGATGGAAGGCAAGTGAACAGGCTTCGGACAACTAAAGCTAACGTGTCTTTAAGTATTAAACTTGAGTGTTTGTTTTAAGACAAGATTTCGAGAGGATCGATTGGGAGACAGTCTGCCTTAATGTCTCGTGACCTCTACTCTATTCTTTCTTCACTTAAAATTACCTTTATCCTAACACAATGTCTCCATCCCCTTTTAATTACTAATTATTTGAATTTATGTCAGATACATCTTTTAAAATGAAATTGAAGGATTTAAAAAAAAAATCATTGGTAGGTTTTGTCTTTGAAATGAACCGGGGACATGAAACATGACAAACTGACATGTTTTATCCTATTACGTGTGGTTTGATGGAACTTAGATTTTGAATCTGAGACTGGAAAACAAAGAGAGGAAGAATCCAAAAACAAAAAGAGGGTTGCCTTTGGATTCATGAAGTGGACTAAAGATATGATCATATAAATATCTAGGCATGGGGTGGGGATAGGGTTTCCAACTATGGCTTCATTTGTTATTGTTGTGGGCAAACGCTCGTTGGCTACAACGGCCGTTTGGGCAAAAATTGAATTTTTTTAGTTGTGTGCAAACGCCCGTTTAGACGTTAAATCCATATGGGCAAATGTCCGTTCAAGCCAAATCATTGACTGTTTGACAAGAAAATCACGATTAAAAATAATTTTAGATCTAAACGCAACCAAAAACATGCACTATGAATATAAGGATTCAAGAACCCATAGGTTCAATAATTCTACTCTTTGATTGCTTTTTGTACGCCCGACTGATTGAGGACAATCCATCATATTAGACCCACCAAGAGAGGCAAGTCAAATTGCAGGCCGCCTAACCTTTTTGTTTTTTAGGGGACTAAGATGCATGTGTTCTTAATTAACTATATTAGTTTGAATCTCCACCATATTCCATTATTTTGTAATGGCTATTGTTGGGGAATTAACATCAATATCGGTACTATTTTTCTTTTTTATTAAGTGGAGAGATGTTATATTTCGAAAGTTAATGTTCGGATTCGAACTCACACAAGGTGAGAACAACATAATCATCCTTATATTAGTTAAGTTTGTGATTTAATCTTTAGCCTTAAATAATTTAAATATTAAATACATCTGATTGTTTAATTTTAAAATCTTAATCCAATCATAAGCACCATTACAAATTTCTATACAACATGACACGCTGATTAACGTATTTGTTGATCAACATGTCATGTTGAAAATTTTTATGTAGAAATCTGTAATGTTGTCAATTAGGAGGAATTCATTTTTAACTTTATTGAGTATAGGAACTAAAATTAAAACTTTTCTAAAGTATAGTGACCTATTGCATAGTTAGACCATACTTTTTCTTTAAAGGAAAAATGCTGTAGTTGAAGAGATTGGTTTCAAAATAGAAGACTAACCGGAACTGCTTGCTGTGGGGCAATTTTTGCTTCTTCTTCTTCAACCCCTCGGCTGCATCGTCAATATTGAAGAGCAAGGAGGGATCCGATGGCAACTCCAAATTCCTCTTTTTGCAGGCAGCAACAAACACTGCTGCAATATGGGTCAATGGACTCCCAACCAGTTTCTTAAAACGGTATCTCTTTGTACCCGATAGAAACACCACTAACCATATCAGAATAGCACATGCACAAATACCATAACCCCATTCACGCCCTATATTGTCTTGGATGTACACTAGAATGGTTACTGAACAAAGTGAACCTATGTTTATGAAGAAAAAGAACCAGTTGAAGAAGTTTGTCATCTGCGATCTCTCTTCAGGGTCCGAGTCGTCGAATTGGTCTGACCCGAACCCGGACACACTCGACTTTAGACCCCCGGTGCCAAGGGCTGTCAGGTAGAGGGCTAAGTAGAGAATAGCGAGTTGTATGCCACCTGCTGGGGTGCAGATTGCGGTGCTATCCCTGGTGCATTTGGGTGGCCTTAGCTTTGGGATTACTGTTGAGATTGTCAAGATGGTGACACCCTGCGAGCCATTGCATAGTAAAATAGAAACAAAAGTAATATTGATGTTAAGCTAATGGGAGAATCTGATTAATACAGTATTTGATTGTTTGAAGCCTCCATTAAAGGACTAATTTAGAATCTAAGTAATTGGTGTGAGACTTTTAGTGTAATTAACCCTTGTATTTAAGATAGAAGAATATGACAAAAGAATCAACTTTTTAATTTTCGTCATCAAAAGTTGGGGTTAAACAAAGGCATGTGAAGTAAAGATGATGATTTTCAGTCGAAGGAAAGTGAATATATCTTACTGTTGCTTGTACGGTGGCGAAGATTCCGATCGTGAGATATCTGTGAATTTGAAGGACCCGAAAGATAAATATTAGAAACTCAAACTGATCAGAAGTGCATGGTAAAGTATGCTACAAAATCACAGTATATTCAACAACCTGCCGAGGAAAGTGTCGGCGACGAAACCACCGAAGAGACAGAGCATGAAAGATGTGCCGAGGAAGTTGGTGACGGTGGTAGCGGAGGTAGCATTGCCTAAATGCATGGTCTCCGTCAAATACGTCACCAAGTTAACAGCGATACCTAACGTTGTTAGCCGCTCACATGCTTCAACGCCTGAGAGATATTTAGAAAGAAAAGAAAAGACATTGAAATTCCGATTGTTTGTTTAGAACAAAACAAAGAAAAAAACAAAAGAAAAAAGAAAAGACTCAAAACAAGGAGGGATCATGGCGATGAAAGGGCGGACCTAAAATCATGGCGGCACTAGTCCAGCCACCGGACTTGGAGCGCTCGGTGGGCTGACCCTTGTAGTCCCAGGCATCGGGGAGCGTTTTCCCTTGAGTTAAAGGGAGGAACATTGTTTGATATAATGGTGAAAGAGGGCTGCAGATAGAAGTAGAAAAAAAGAGAGAGGGTGGCACAATGTAAGCTCAGGCTGGTGGGTGTATTTATAGTGAGGAGAAGAGTGAAGGAGGATTAGACACAGGTAGAAATTATTGAGATTTGTTTTTAATATAATATTTCTTTTTTGTACTGAAGCAAAATGACCATTTAATTATATATATTTTCCCAATACCACTTTAACCAATGTCTACTAAAAATAATGAATAATTAAGTATATTCTAACCTGAATTCCAAATTTTGTTTAAATAATTTTTATTTTTATTTTTATTCGATTCGACTTAATTACGAGAAATTAATAAATCAAACTTGTCAAATTAAACCTCAAAAAATATGAATCTGAAGTAATTTAAATTTAAAATTAATCAAATTTATAATTAAGGAAAAAACTTTGATACACAGCCGTGTAAATTTTAGTTTACACGTGCCTTTTAGTTTTAGGGGTTAGGGTTTTAGTTTAGGGTTTAAGGTTTAGGGGTTTAGGTTGTAGGGTTTAGAATTTAAGGTTAGTGTTTAGAATTTAGTGTATAGGGTTTAAGGTTTAGTGTTTAGTTTTTTAGGGTTAGGGTTAGGAATTTAGGATTTGGGTTTTTATAGTGTAAATACACATGCTTGTATAAAATTAATTTTACACAGCCTGTGTATCAAAGTTTTACCCATTAATTAATAGTAAGGATAGACAAAACTTGATTTGTAACACCCAAAATAATAAATGATGCAAAAAAAGTTTTGTAGTCTTATGGTGTTGAACTCATAACCCTTGCTTGTCAAGCACAAGCCTTAACCAAATGAGATAAGGTAAATTCTGGTCTTAAACTACCTTGTTTGTATCTTAAACCTTACTCCTTTGTGTATTTTGAAATTTAATAAAAAAAGTCTGATGAAATCAACTACCAGATTGAAAATGTTTTCCCTAATTTCGGGTGCTGGAGAAACACCCAGAAAATCCCTAATTTTCCCCCAACCCCCACCGTTCACCGCCCCAATCTCAGTACCACCAGTCCGTAGATGCCATCTCCACCATCAGAATGACTGTCGACACACCTCAATCTCAGTATCGTCCTCCACTCGAGGCGAGCTGTTGTCGTTCGCAGTGAAAATGGATTGAAAGCTCGACGGAGACCCAAGAGTTTTCATTGTTTTCCCGTGATTCTATTGTCGCCCGCCGTCCGTGCATCTCACCACCGTAGTTCGAGGGTTTTTCGTCGCCCTGTGACCAAGGCCCGACCCTTCATTAACTATAAATCCTTGCCGTCTGCCGTGGAGATCACCTGGAAGTTTCAGCGCGGAGGGGCTTTGATTTTTCGATTTGAGTTCAATTAGTTTCCCGGCCAAATTCCTCAGTTTCAGGAAGTGGTAAGCTGTTAAATCCCTTCATTTTTAGTTTCGCATCGAATATCGTTGTTCCGTGGTATTTTACGATCATCAGAAATCGCGCGTGGCCTTCACGCGCTGTCAAAGGCAATTTTTGACCATCATGCTGATCACCTTAGATTTAAACCAGTTTGACTGATAATGGACCGGTCTGGCCGTGAACTGAGCCGATTTTGCTTGAACCCAGTCTGTCAAACTCGACCCAACCTGACCCGACCTGTCTGACCTAACCTAGTGAGTCAACGCGCCCGAGTCAATTCGCCCGAGTCAACTCAATGAGTCAACTTGCCCGGTTCAACCCAATTGACCATTCATCGGTTGACTGATGACATCAACGTTGACCGATGATGTCAGCATTGACTTTGACTAAAAAGTCAAATTTTTTGAAAAACCCTTATTTTACTTTTCTAATGTCCTAAGTTCAATTTTGAAGTATGTTTTGTAAAATTCTAACCCGAAAGCCTCCGAATATGACTTGAACCGAACTTACTTATGTATTTAATTATTCAGTTAAGAGCAATGTGAATAAGGACTGATCTTGGAATTTGTGTAATTAAAGGTATTCTCTTACCTTTGAATCTGGGAGTTCTTTGTAAGTCTGAATAAATTAAAATGACAGAAAATACTAAATTGATTGAAATATCCTCGGGCACCAAATTTCTAAATTAACCGAAATGATGGATAAACCCTCAAGTTATGAAATGAATGAATTGTTTGGAAGTATCGAAAGTACCTGAATGACTGAAACACCATCGAGTATTAAATGCTTGAAATACCTACGGGACTTGAGAAAAGTGAAAGCTTGGAAAATCCTGGAATTTTTTATAGATCGCAAATTACTATAATACCCCTATAGGTTTGAAGCCTGACTTATATAAATCAGTCATTCTAAATACTGTTACAATAATGGAAGAATAGATCACAAATACGTGTTCAACCATTTCGAGGCTCGTTCCAGGATAATTTGTGACGGTGACCTATTCAACTATACCACGCAGCTAGAGCTAAATATTGAACATGTGTAAGGTGTACATATTTGAATGCTTGGAAAGTAATGCATTGATAAGACGTGTTTAATGGATTGGACTCAAAAGCCCGTCAAGCCGTCAGCAATCTTCAGCATAACAAATCATCGACTTACTCTGTCGGGTTTAAACTACAAAATTACCTATGCGTGTTTAAATGAACAAAATACCCTTTAAGCAGAATTGATTGGAACTCTCTTGATATTTTGGAATCTTGATTAATCCCGATCTAGATGAATTCCAAAATTCTATCTTGATATATATATATATATATGAATTCCTACAAAGTCATGATATACCAAAAATTCTGAATGATCTTGAGGTATAATTCTTGAATACCTGGATGAAGTTGGTAATTATCGAATTCCTTCAAATATGGTTCTTGATACTGAAAATAGTCTAGATGGACTATAGTTTAGCGTCTATTTTTTGTAATTAGTAAGGAACCCTGGGTGATAAATAGGACCATCTAGTGTGCCCCATGTTTACATGAATAATCTCCCTGATTGGAAACCAGTCTATCCACTTTGATCCCAAGTGATCCTGTTATCTGAAATAAAAAAAAACAACTTTCGGTTCTTGATTTTGATACAAGTATATTCGATTCATGGGTCCTGATACTCTAGTTCTACTAATTAAACATCTGTTTGTATCCTGAATTCCTGGCATACTGCTATTAATTACTAAGATAACTATTACAGTTCAAACTATTTTACTGGGTACTAGGATATTGACTGAAAACTATTGGTTTAGCTCTGATCTGACTGTTGATTCTGTCTGTATTTGGTTCCTACACTTCTGCTAGGGTAATTCCTCTTGTATTAGATTCCTAAGCTTCGGCTAGGGCAATTCCGCTTAAACCTAAGGTATTCTCTAAGGATGGCACCTACGTCCATTGGGCCTGGGTTAACGCCTGTATAGATGTAGTTTTGGGAACTATATACTGGAGTTCGGTTAGAGGGTAGTTAAGTTGATACTAAATAATTTTCTTGCCTCCTCCTTTGCCTCCGTCAAAGTCTATAGTTGTCTGAAACTTTCTATTTATCTTTCTTGATCTACGATAGTTGGGACGCACTAAACCCCTGGCTTAATTCCTATAAAATATCTTTCCTTTCGAATTCTTCTCGATTGTAGAATGCCCGACTGATATTTAGAAGTTCAAGTATTGAACAACCATGCTGCCTTTATGATGCTAGCACGCCTCCAAAAGATCCAAAAGTCATGCCACTAGGACCTATTACCCATTCAAAGGCTAAACAACTCAGGGAAGTATTTTCTCTTAAATGTATTTTAGCCTTTGAAGGTCAAATGATCTTAGAAAAGAAGTTGTGTAATGTATTACATGTTGACATGTAATACATTAGATCAAACCACATCGTTACTTAGCATATTATCTTAATTCTTATTATAAGCTTTACTTATATTTGTTTACTTTGATTATAGGTCATCATAGCTTAAGGTATAAGGGATATATTAAAGGGCAAGGTCATCTTTGATCGTGTAGCTTATGGTTATCTCAACTAGCTCAAATTAGCTCCTCACAGCTCACTCATTTCAGCTAAAGGAATGCAAGCTACTTTCAGCTCCAATAGCTCGAGGCAAGCTCAAAGACACTAAAGGATAAGCTCACCCAGCTAAGGGTAGCTCGTAGCAGCTCAAATAGCTCGAAAACTAAGTGAAGCTCACTCAACTAGAGCCAGCTCACTCCTATCTCAATTAGCTCATCTCAGCTCAAGCTACAACTTTTAGCTCAACACCCAAAGGGCACGACCCCTTCCCAAGGGACACAACCATCAGCCTTGGAGGGAACATGCTTGGCACAAACTTTTGAAGGGAAAATGGGCAGCATTTTCTTGGAGGGAGACACCATTCAAGCCAAAACATCACCATCCCTTTGTCGAACCAACACAAGGCCCCTACATGCCTATTCAACCACTTTTTTACCCTTGTACATGCATATTCGGCCACCCCCTTAAAAACTATAAATAGGGGATTATTTTGTACTTTGTAACACACAACTTTCATATTCAATACAATTCCTTTTGTGAGATTTTCTCTCAAACTTGTTCTTTTAAGAACTTTATCAACTTATCAAGCTTTGCTTGTAGCGTCTCCTATCCTTCTATTTATACTTCGAGTTCTAGGTTTATCTAACCTACGGGTCTAAGTCCCTTACCAACATCAAAGTCATTCTCTTAAGAAATGAGATTATACTTTTTAGTATAGTTTCTTTCTTTGAATCCTTTGAATACTATCACCATTTTCATCTATTTCACTACCTTTCTTTTTCATTTCCTTCCCTATATCCTACCCTAAACACTTTACCAGTTCCTTTCTTTCTTCCATTCTCTTAAACACCACGCATCCTAGCTTCCACAACCATCACTTCAACATCTTTCCATCTTCAAAGCATTCAGACTATAAGGCTTACTTGCATTCATGGTCGAGAACAATCAAGTTTCTCTCAACAATATCAATTGAAGAGTTAGAGTGTATCATATAGTAATCATAGCTTTTGGAAGAATCAAGTAAGGCCTTATCTTTTGTGATTTCATTTTGTGATAAAAAATACAAAAAAGAAGCAAAAATCAAAATTCCTTCTTCATACATCTAAGGAATTCAAGTTAGTACAAAAAGATAACAGTGAAACACAAGGGTGGTAAAGGCAAAACAAAGCAAACAAACAACAAGCTCGAAGAAGTACATCAAGATTGATTATTTCTTGATCGAGTTGTAAGTGAGTTTTGTGGTGAGTTTATTTTACTTTCTTCTATTTCATTTCATTTCTATTATCCTACCCTTTCATTCTTTTCTTTCATTTCTTTTCATTATTCCTTTCTATTCTAGCCTAACCTTATTGCAGCCCAAACGCCATATAGTTAAAGTTTGACAGGTCTTGAGTAAGTTCATTCAAGAACTTAACGAGAGAATTGAGTGGTAAAAGGCAAGAGAGTTATGAGTACAGAAAGGGAAGTAAAAGCCATATTCCCATGAGTGAAACACGAGCGTTGAGTGATTGAGTGACATCTAATTCTCCTTGGAGTGACCATGAGGTTTTTTTTGTGTATGGTGAGATTTAATCTACTTTTGTTTTCTTTCTAATAATGTCACCAGTTTCTTATGATCTTCCATCTGCTTCAGGATAGGTTTTCATAGTCAAAAGGACCTTAAACATTCAATCGATGAAAGATGAACTGCATGAGAACAATTTTCACACTCGTTGCCATGTAAATGATAAAGTGTGTAGTGTGATCATTGATAGAGGAAGTTGTACAAATGTAGCCAACACTTTAATGATTGAAAAGCTTAGAATGAATACTTCAAAACACTCGAATCCCTATAAGCTTCAATGGCTAAATGATGTAGGAGAAATAAAGGTCACAAAGCAAGTTCGAGTTATATTCACCATAGGACGATACAAAGACGAAGTATTATGCAATGTGGTTTCCATGAATGCAAGTCACCTATTGTTAGGTCGTCCGTGGCAGTTTGATAAAAGGGTAACCCATGATGAATTCACCAACCGACACTCATTTGTTGTTGAAGTCAAAAAGATTACCTCGGTACCTCTTACACCAAGCCAAGTAAAAGCAGACCAAGTCGCATTGAATAAAAGCATGAAAGTCACGAAGAAAGAATCCAACAAAAGAAACACCAAAAGAATAAATATTTATGCTCGTAAAAGGGATCTCAGGAAACACATATCTGCACAGTAAACTTTACTTGTACTCATGTACAAGGAAAGTTATTTTAACACTAACCTATCCGAAGGCTTGCTTTCTTTCATTTCCATTCTTTTGCAAGATTTTGAAGATATCTTCCCAAAATAAATCCCTAGTGGTTTACCACCAATTAGAGGGATTGAACACCAAATTGATTTCATGCCATGAGCAATAATTCCTAATTAACCGGCCTATAGGAGCAACCCGAAAGAGACAAAGAAACTTCAAAGGCATATTGAAGAACTAATAGAGAAAGATTACATTCAGGAAAGTTTGAGTCTATGTGCACTACCAGTTTTGTTTGTTCAAAAAATAGAACATGAAGGATGCGTGTAGATTGTCGTGCCATAAATCAAATCACTATCAAATATAGGCACCCTATACCGCGACTTGATGACATGCTCGATAAACTCAATGGTGCCAACATCTTCTCAAAAATTGATCTTCGGAGTGGCTATCACCATATTCGCATGAGAGAAGAGGACGAGTAAAAAATGACATTCAAGACAAAACAAGTTTGTACGAGTGGATGGTTATGCCTTTTGATTTAACCAATGCACCTAACACATTCATTAGGTTGATAAACCATGTCTTAGGCCCATATATCGATAAGTTTTGCATTGTTTTTTTATGATATCTTAATTTATAGCCGTACCTTAAAAGATCATGAAACTCATCTCATGTCTGTTCTTAAGACCTTAAGGGATGAAAAACTATATGTCAATCTTAAGAAATGCACCTTCTGCACTAACGAGCTTTCTTTCTTAGGATTTATTGTGAATTTACAGGATTTGAAGGTAGATCCATAGAAGATCGAGGCAATACAAGAATGGTCGGGTAGCAAGTTTTTACAGGCAATTTGTGGCTAATTCAATTCTATTACCTCTCTCTTAACAGGGATCATTAAAAAGAACACCAACTTTGAATGGGGTAAAGAATAAGAAGATGCATTTGTGGAAGTAAAGAGACATTTGACCAAAGCACCTTGTTAGCATTACCAAACTTTGGTAGAACTTTTGAAGTGCAATGTGATGCATCTGAAATTGGGATAGGTGATGTTTTAACTCAAGAAGGGCGTCCTATTGCCTATTTTAGTAAGAAGCTCAGTGGTGCTACTTTGAATTACCTAACCTTTGATAAATAAATATATGCAGTTATTCGAGTACTCGAGACATGGCAGCATTACTTATGGCCTAAGGAATTTGTTACCCATACCGATCACGAGGTCTTGAAGCATATCAAATGACAACATAAGCTTAACAAGCGTCATGCAAAATGGGTGAAATTTCTTGAATCTTTTTCTATGTTATCCATTACAAGAAGGGTAAAGACAACGTTGTGACATATGCCTTGTCAAGAAGGTACGTACTCCTTAATTCCCTAAGTTCTAAAATTCTTGGTTTTTCTTTCATCAAGGATCTTTATACTACTGATCTTGATTTTTGAGAAAGGTATAAATCTTGTGACAAGATTGTAGAAGGAAAATATTATAAACAAGATGGATACCTCTTAAAGGAAGGTCGTATATGTATTCCCCAATGATCTATTCAGAAAATATTGATGAAACAAGCACATGAAGGAGGCTTAATGGGGCATTTTGGAGTAAGCAAAACTTTGATCACCTTAAAAGAACATTTCTTCTAGCCGAAGATAAAACAAGACGTTGAAAGGTTGTGTGATCAATGCATTGTTTGCAAAAAGGCTAAATCAAGAATCATGCCTCATGGATTGTACATGCCTCTACCTATTCCAAACGAGCCCTGGGTGGCCATTTTGATGGACTTTGTGATTGGACTACCAAAGACAAAGATGGGACGAGATTTCATTGTTTTGGTAGTAGATCGATTTTCCAATATGGCACATTTCATTTCGTGCAATAAGACTAATGATGCAACACATGTGGCCAATTTATTCTTCAAGAAGGTAGTAAAATTACATGGAATTCCAATAACTATCATTTTAGACCGGTTCATTCGGTAACAAAATGCTCGCCATTTGAAGTGGTATACAGTTTTAGTCCCCTAACTCCTTTGGATCTCTTACCTTTGCCTCCTGAACAGGTTGTGAACAAAGATGGCAAGGCTAAGGCAGAGTTTGTAAAGAAGCTACATCAACAGGTCCAGGAGAATATAGAGAGAAAGACCCGCCAATATGAACAAAAAGCCAACAATGGACGTAAGCACCTTACCTTTGAAATTGTAGATTAGGTTTGGGTTTATTTTTTAAAAGAGAGATTTCCAAATCAAAGGAAATCCAAGTTACTACCAAGAGGAGACGATCCTTTTCAAGTGATTGAGGAAGTGAATGACAATGCCTACTAATTGGACCTACCAGGTGAATATAGTGTGAGCGTAACCTTTAATGTTTCAGACCTTTCTCCATTTGAAGACGGTGATGATTTGGGGACAAATCACCTTAAAGAAAGGGGATGATGAGAGAACACCTCTAAAATATCCAGAAGTCATGCCAGCAAGACCTATTACCCGTTCAAAGGCTAAACAACTTAGGGAAGTATTTTCTCATAAATGTATTTTAGCCTTTGAAGGTCAAATGGTCTTAGAAAAAGAAGTTTGTAATGTATTACATGTTGACATGAAATACATTAGATCAAACCCAATCGTTACTTAACATATTATCTTAATTCTTATTATAAGCATTACTTATATTTGTTTACTTTGTTTATAGGCCATCACAGCTTAAGGTACAAGGGATACATTAAAGGGCAAGCTCATATTTGATCGTGCAGCTCATGGTTAGCTCAACTAGCTCAAATTAGCTCCTCACAGCTCACTCATTTATCCTAAAGGAATGCATGCTACTTTTAGCTCCAATAGCTCGAAGCAAGCTCAATGACACTAGATGATAAGCTCACCTAGCTAAGGGCAGCTCGTAGTAGCTCAAACAAGCTCGAAAACTAAGTGAAGCTCACTTAACTAGCTAGCTCAGCTAGAGCCAGCTCACTCCTAGCTCGATCAGCTCATCTCAGTTCAAGCTACCACCTTCGGCTCAACACCCAAAGGGCATGACTCCTTTCCAAGGGACACAACCAACCAGCCTTGGAGGGAACATGCTTGGCGCCAACTTTTGGAGGGAAAATGGGCGACATTTGCTTGAAGGGAGACATCATTCAATCCAAAACATCACCAGCTCTTTTCCGAACCAACACAAGGCCCTTACATGCCTATTCAGCCACCTTTTCACCCATGTAAATTCCTATTCGGCCACCCCTTGAAAGCTATAAATAAGGGTTTATTTTGCACTTTGTAACATACAACTTTCATATCCAATACAATTCTTTCTTGTGAGATTTTCTCTCAAACTTGTTCTTTTAAGAACTTTATCGACTTATCAAGCTTTTCTTGTGGCTTCTCCTATCCTTCCATTTATACTTCGAGTTCTAGGTTCATCTAACCTACGGGTCCAAGTCCCTTACCACCCTCAAAGTCATTCTCTTAAGAAACGAGATTATACTTTTTAGTATAGTCTCTTTCTTTGAATCCTTTGAATACTATCATTCTTTTCATTCCATTTCACTATCTTTTTTTTCATTTCCTTCACCATATCCTACCCTAAACGCTTAACCATTTCCTTTCTTTCTTCCATTCCCTTAAACACCACGCATCCTAGCTTCCGCAACTATCACTTTAACATATTTCCATCTTCAAAGCATTCGGACTACAAGGCTTACTTGCATTCACGGTCGGGAACAATCAAGCTTCTCTCAACAACATCAATTGGAGAGTTGGAGTGCAACACTCTAAGTATGGCGTAATACAAGATTTTTACCATAATCAGAACCTGTTGATGCCATGATCTTTATGTTCGTTCTATGCTTTACCTTAGACCTGCATGTTGCCTATAGTATCTCTTGGTAGTTCTATATTACTAAGCTATTCCAAGCTCACATTGTTTTTACCATAGCAGGTTAGAAGAAATTTATCATGGTATAGTGACCGACATCAGTGTTTGGAGTTCTCTCGGTGTTATTTTCGGAGTACGGTGCTGGTACAGTTAGTGGGCCTGTATGTCGTGTATTGTTTTAAGTTAGTGTTTGCAATATATTTTTTGAATTCCTGTTATATGTTTAAATGATTTTTTGCAATGGTATGTTAAACATAATTTTGTTTTACAGATTTAAATGCATATAAAAAATATACTTGGGTTTTTACAGTAGGTCGGTTCTGTAACCTGAATGTGACACCTCAGATCGGATCGGACAGCCCATATCGGTCTAAGGGCGTTACATGATTTGACTCGAAAAAATCAAATAATTCAGTTTGACTCGATGCAAAAAATCTTGACTCGAAAAAATTTCAAAATAAATTTTTAAGTTATAAAATGACAATTCAAATAACTCTATGTATTTAGTAATTAGGGGATTAGTTTTCAAGTTCATGTCCAAAGGCACAACCTTGCCTGATATATGTATATCACATATGAAAAAGCATAAAGAAATATATATGTATATAGTATATGATTATAGAGAGTCGTTTAAATTGAAATCAATTACTACCATAAACATTATAACTATCTACAATTAAATTTGAACAGAAAATCGAACAATTCGACTCAAATTTTCATAAACTCAACTTCACTTGAAAAAGTTTTAAATAATGTTTAAATTATAAAGCAAGACTCGTAAACTTGATTACCTCTAAATGTTTTTACTCAAATCGACTCAATCGAATACTTACCCTTAACTATTAGAACTTAAAAATTAAACTTAATTGTGAAATTCAAAATAACTCAGACTTAAAATTATACTATGTAAAAAAATCAATTGACAAATCCGAATATATAAAAGGTGAAATAATCCAAAAACTTTGAAATTTCAATACACCTAACTTATGTAAACCAATTCAAAACCAACCTTCCCCGTATAAATTCTTATTTTTTCTCCAAATTCCCACCGAATTTTATAAAATCTAAATGATTTTCACACTTAAAAAAGATTAATCTACTTGGTTTTGGATTGCTAATAATATTTGATTAGTGGTGTTCAGGTTAGGTGAAGCCCAGTTTTTGAGGAAATGACAGTTCTAGCCTAATTTTGTTGGTCGCCTCCCACTAATCTAGATCGATCTGCGTAACAGCCTTGATATTGATGGGTGAATTTCATAATGAAAATTTTCTACATATACAAGACCTCAAACCCATTGATACTAGGGGTGTGCACAATTAACCGTAACCGTTAACCGGTATAACTTGTTGCGCGTAATAAGTGCTACGTAAATGTGCAAGTATACACGTCGCAAGTTATAGTATAAAAGATATCGTCTCCACAGGGATTGGTGCTACTTCAAGAATCTAGTCTCTTGCACTGTAAAAAGTAAAAGCACAAGTAAAGGATTATAGAAGTTTTAACTAATAACTAATCTAGAAAGCAATTAAGTAAATGAAAAGATGAGATTGAATGAGAGAGAGATAGGCCAGGTTATCGTGAGTTGAGGTGTGATAGCCGATTGGATTGTCTTGGTAAAAGAGTGCACGGGAAACTCAGTTGCCGTGGCAACACTACAACGGGTTGCCTTGGCAACTAATCGATGGTTGCCTGGGCAACTACTTGGGCGTCTGGGCAGCAATCTTCAAGGTTCGGCAGAGCATTCTTCAATGGTTTCTTCTTATCCCTAAGTCGAAACTCTAGCTACTTGTGCACGCCTTGATAATATATCCCTGCGTGAATCAAGGGTGAACAACAACCAATCTTGCGCTCCTCTTAGCCGTTGAAATCCTTAACTTATTCCTAAGCCGGATTAATCTTCACCATCATTAGATTGAATAAAGATCATATTCATTCGTTTCTTGAATCTAACTCTCCCGATATTAGATAAATAGATGAAATCACGAGATCCTCTCCCAATTCACTCGCAAACAAGAATAAGAACCAAGAATGAATAAACCTTGAAATAGAAAAGTGCAAACTCTTATTACCTAAACAAAAACCAATAGTTTCTCACAACCACAAAACACAATAACCATAGCCATGTAGATTCAGTTCATGGCTAGGTTCCAAAGAAACACAAGATAAACAATCCCTAGCATGAACCCAATCGAACAAGGAAGAAAAGATGAAGCTTGTCGAAAATCCCTTGCCCTAGATGCTTGTCGAAAATTCCCCTTGCTTTCTCCCTTGGACTTATCGAAATTTCCCCTAATGCTCTCTCTCTGGATTGTCGAAATCTCCTTGCTATTTATAGGGCTAGGCCAAAGTCCTTCTTTGAGGAGGAGTTTGAGTTGGAATTAAATTATCTTTAAAGAATATAATTCTTTATTATAATTGTATTCCTACTAGAACTTCTCCTATCTTCTTGGAATTTAATTCTTATTTAATCTCCGCATGGAAATCAAATTCCTTTGGGTTTGGGCTTTGCTCCACGTCATCTTGGGCTTGTATAGTCATTAATTTTGACATCCCTATTGCATTTTCTCTTTGTCGACAATTGCCATGGCAACTGGCTCGGCGTCTCCTTCATGCATTGCCCTGAAAACTAGCTCGGCATATCCTTCATGCATTGCCCTGGCAACTAGCTCGGCATTGCTTTGGCAAGTGATCCTGCACATACACACACAAAGCACACAAAAGCAGCATCTTTTCCACAAAAACTATCATGTTATGTAATCAAGCTCAACGATGGAAGGAAACATGGATTAATGCATGAATAGCTAATTATGAAACTAATATGAGCCTAAGTCTAACAATAATATGAGTAAAAAGGGTAAGAAAATTAGTACTTTTGAACACTTATCACACCCCCAAACTCGAACTATTGCTTGTCCTCAAGCAATGCAAACTCATAATTACCTGCCAAGACTTCAATTTTCACAAACTTAGCTTTGAACTTGATTTCAATTCTCTGAACCGGGGCACAAAGTATGATTGGCTTTTTATTTTTCGGAAAACTTAGGAGTTACTCAGAATCAAACTATAATGCTTGTGAGTGTGTGCGGAGTTGTGTGCAAGTTGATTTTTCGGATTCTATGCAAACAATAGGTTTTCAAATTACTTCATTGGGTTCTTTTTAACATGTTTTAACTAGAGCCAGTTTTGGGCACCTCTAGTGTTTTGTTTTCTTAAGTGAATTTATTCGACTAGAGCCAGTTTCGGGCACCTCTAGCTATCAATTTTTTAACACATACTAGAGCCAGTTTCTGGCACCTCTAGCGATCAATTTTTTTAGCACATGCTAGAGCCAATTTTGGGCACCTCTAACATTCATCCAACTTTTATTCTAATCCCCCAATTTGTTAATTATCAACCTAAGTTTACTAGAATTCCTTAAATCAATCAAACCACAACAGTGTTTCATCAAAATTAGCATCATAGTAAAATTCTAAGTTTTTCCATGGTTATCCTAGAATAAAAATTTTATCAATTAAGTGCATTGGCAAAGTCATCATCGGATATTCATCAAATCTAAGCAATTCTTGTTCCAATTAAAGGCATGGCAAGCAATTTATGTATCCTAAATGTAATATTTTAAGATGAATGTAACTAAACATGGTAACTACTAATAACAATCCCCCCAAACTCGAGTGAGGCATTGTCCTCAATGCATGCATAAAAATAAAAATGCATACGAGGACTTACTCCGAGAGTTCATCATCGTAGATGATTAGTTTCCTTCTATTCGGTGTCTTGATTCTCTTGCTTGAACGTGATGGTTGTTTTCTTGTTGCCAGGATGTCTTTAGCTTTGGTTGCCGTGGCATCTTCAGGGTTGGTTGCCGTGGCATCAGCTTGTGCAGGTACGATGTAGGTTACCGCGGCATCTTCTTCATTGGTTGCCGGGGCAAGGATCTCGGCAGTAAATTTCCTTAGCATAGTAGTTGTGAGTCTTGTTGTGAAAAAGAAAACAAAGAAAACCTGAAAACTAAAGATAATGAAGAAAAATAAAATATCTCCTAAAAATAAAAATAAAAAGAAAAAGAAAAAGGAAATATTGAAAGGAGAGCATGCTCATGCATCTCCTAAGTTGACCACTTCTTTGTTACGTTCCACATAGGCACCATTGTAGTGCTTCAATCTTTGTCCATTAACTTTAAATTCATGGTTGTCAGAGATGGACTTGATTATCACAGCACCATGGAAGAATGGTTTGACGACGTCGAATAGTCCCGACCATCTTGATTTCAGCTTTCCTGGGAAAAGTTTTAGCCGAGAATTGAATAGGAGAACTAGTTGCCCTGGCGTGAATTACCGTGGCAATAGTTTCTTGTCGTGCCATTGCTTTGTTTTCTCCTTGTAAATTCGTGCATTGTTATAGGAGAGTGCACGGAATTCTTCTATCTCATTGAGATCCATCAAACGCTTTTGTCCGGCACTTTCCCAATCCATGTTAACGGTCTTGATTGCCCAGTCTGCCTTGTGTTCGATTTCCACCGGTAGATGACATGTTTTACCATAGACAAGTCGGAAGGGGGACATACCTAAGGGTGTTTTGAATGCAGTGCGATATGCCCAAAGTGCGTCATCTAGTCTTAATGACCAATCCTTCCTAGAGGGATTTACGACTTTCTCGAGTATTCCCTTCAACTCTCGGTTGGAAATTTCTGCTTGCCCGTTGGTTTGTGGGTGATATGTCGTGGCGATCTTGTGTGATATGCCGAAGCGTTGCAACATCTTGGCAATTAGTCAGTTGTCAAAATATTTGCCTTCGTCACTGATAATTGCTCTCGGCATCCCAAACCGTGCAAATATGTTTTTCTGCAAGAATCTTTGCACAGTCTTGGAATCGTTGTTGGGAACTGCAGTTTCCTCAACCCATTTAGACACGTAGTTGACGGCAAGTAGAATGTAGAGGTTTCCGAATGAAGATGGGAAAGGTCCCATAAAATCGATCCCCATTACATCAAACAATTCCACCTCGATGATGTTCTGGAGCGGCATCTCATGTCGTCTAGAGATATTGCCCGTCCTCTGGTAACGATCACATTACTTGTAAAAGTCTTGGGCATCTTTGTACAATGTTGGCCAATACAAACCGGATTGCAAAACTTTGGTCGCGGTACGAGTTCCTCCAAAATGTCCTCCATAGGGTGAAGAATGGCATTGCCGGAGTACATTTTGTTGCTCTTCTTCAGGGACACATCGGCTTATAACCTGATCTGCACATTGTTTAAACAAAAGAGGCTCGTCCCAAAAGTAATGCTTAGCATCATGGCGGAACCGCTTCTTCCCTTGGTGAGTAATGCCATAAGGAAAAATACCACAAACAAGGAAATTAACTAAATCTGCGTACCAGGGTATTGCCGAGGCATGTGCTGCCGTGGCGACTGCTCCCAAAATTGCCGAGGCGTGCGCGTCAAAGACTGCTGTGGCGTCGAGAGTCGCCGAGGCATTTGCATCAATGGTTGCCGAGGCATCGAGGGTTGCCGAGGCGTTTGCATCAAGGGCTGCCGAGGCAACTAAAATTTGTTCATCCGGGAATGCATCGCATATCTCTAGATCCGCGTCCTCCTCCCTATTGCGTTCCAAACGTGATAAGTGATCAGCCACTTGGTTTTCTGTTCCTTTCCTGTCCTTAATTTCAATATCAAATTCTTGTAAAAGTAATATCCAACGAATCAAACGAGGTTTAGCATCCTTTTTAGCAAATAAGTATTTGATTGCCGAATGGTCCGTATGAACAATTACCTTTGTACCAATTAAATAGGATCGGAACTTGTCAAATGCGAAAACTACAGCTAGTAACTCTTTCTCCGTTGTTGTGTAATTCACTTGAGCACCATTAAGAGTTTTACTAGCGTAGTATATCACATGGAAGGTCTTACCTGTGCGTTGGCCTAGGACTGCTCCTACCGCGAAATCACTTGCATCACACATGAGCTCAAAAGGTAGCGTCCAATCTGGTGGAACAATAATGGGTGCCGAGGTAAGCTTTTTCTTTAGGGTTTCGAATGCTTGGTTGCAAGAATCATCAAAATCGAAGACTTTATCCTGTTCAAGCAGATTACACAAGGGTTTAGTGATTTTAGAAAAGTTATGAATGAACCTCCTGTAAAAACCTGCATGTCCGAGAAAACTTCGAATTCCTTTAACCGAACTTGGTGGGGGTAATCTCTCGATCACGTCCACCTTGGCTTTGTCTACTTCAATTCCCTTAGATGAGATCTTGTGGTCGAGCACTATTCCTTCATCTACCATAAAATGGCATTTCTCCCAATTGATGACTAAATCCGTTTCTTCGCATCTTGCTAAAGCCCTCTCTAAATTGCCGAGGCAGCCGTCGAAGTCATTACCAAAAACTGAAAAATCATCCATGAAGATCTCAAGGAAGTCTTCGACCATGTCTGAAAAGAGTGCTATCATGCATCTTTGGAAGGTTGCCAGGGCGTTACACAATCCGAACGGCATCCTTCGGAAGGCATAAGTATCGTATGGGCATGTGAAGGTTGTCTTTTCTTGATCTTCTGGTGCTATGGCAATCTGATTGTAACTTGAATAACCATCAAGAAAACAATAAAAGGGTTTACCTGCAAGACGGTCAAGCATTTGATCAATAAAGGGTAATGGGAAGTGATCTTTCCTAGTGGCTTTGTTTAGCTTTCGATAGTCCATACAAACCCTCCAACCGGTCACAGTCCTGGTTGGGATAAGTTCATTATTTTCATTGCTTACCACTGTTATACCTCCCTTTTTCGATACACATTGTACCGGACTTACCCACGTACTATCGGAGATAGGGCATATAATGCCGGCGTCAAGCCACTTGATGATTTCTTTCATTACAACCCCTTTCATGGCATGATTCAGTCTCCTCTGGGCCTCAATTGAAGGTTTGTGATCATCTTTCAACAGAATCTTGTGCATGCACACTGCCGGGCTAATTCCCTTCAAGTCGGCAATTGTCCACCCTATTCCCTTTTTGTGTAGCTTCAACATCTTGATCAGCTTCTTTTCCTGCTCAGGCTGTAACTTAGAAGAAATAATTACAGGCAATGTATTATCGGATCCTAAGTATGCATATTTTAGCTGCTCTGGCAATTGTTTCAACTCAAGAGTCGGTGGTTGTTCAATAGAGGGTTTTTCAAGTTTACCTTCCTTACCTGAGTAATCCAGTGGTTCAAAGTATGTACCTGGTCGGTTGACTAGTCAATTTGCCTCTTCTTGTTGTTCCTCATCGACCGGTTCTTCATACTTCTCAGGTTCCTCTTGATCGGCAATGTAGTTGCCGAGGCAACTAAATTCCTCATCGAAGTTAAACTCTGTCGTGTCATGAAGTAGTTAGCATTCTTCTGGATCATTGGCATGCCTTAGTGTTTGGAATACATTTAGTTTGACCTGCTGGTCATTCACCCTCATTGTGAGTTCTCCCTTTTCAACGTCGATCAAGGTTCTCCCTGTTGCTAGGAATGGTCTCCCGAGAATGATAGGTGCATACTCATCTGCTTCACAATCCAAGACAATAAAGTCAGCGGGAAAATAAATTTATCAACTTTTACCAGTATGTCCTTGATTTTTCCCTCTGGATGCACATAGGATCTGTCGGCTAGCTGTAGCATAACTGTTGTAGGTCTTGCCTTCCCGATTCCTAGTTTCTGGAAAACCGATTGAGGCATCAAGTTTATGCTAGCCCATAGGTCGCATAGTGCTTTCCCGACATAGTGATTTCCAATGGAACAGGGTATTGTGAAACTTCCGGGATCCTTCAACTTAGGTGGCATACGATTGTGCAACATTGCCATGCATCCCTCTGTTGCGGCAACTGTTTCAAACTCTCCTAGCCTTGTTCTTTTGGAGACAATGTCTTTAAGAAACTTGGCATAGTTTGGCATTTTTTCAATTGCTTCCACCAATGGCAAGTTAATGTGGACTTGCTTTAGGATATCAAGAAACTTCTTGAATTGGTATTCTTTCTTTTGTCGCTTTAACCTTTGTGGGAATGGTGGTGGAAGTCGGATATCTTTGATCATTTCATTGGTTTGAAATCTGATTGACGGCATTACCGAGACATCTGGAGTTGTCGAGGAGTTATCAACTGGGGTTGCCGAGGCGTGCTTATCACAAGTTGCCGAGGTATCGTCGGTTGTCGAGGCATGCTTATTGCCGGTTGCCGCGGTAATTCCTGGTTCAGCATCTGAGGCTTTGCCGCAAGGTTCATCTTGATCTTTTTGTGGAGTTTTGTTTGATGAGCGGGTTTGAGCCTCTCTAAGTTGTTGGCCACTTCTGGTGGTGATTGCCTTACATTGCTCATGGCCAGTTCCTCTTGCGACTTCAGTATCGCTAGGTAAACCTCCTTGCGGTCTAGTGTTCAGATTTTGAGCAAACTGTCCGACTTGATTTTCCAATGACTTGATTGCCGCCTCTTGGTTTTGCAATCTCATCTCGGTCCTGTTAATAAAAGCATCAGTTCTTTTTATGAAATTACTATTCTCAGCCATATAAGATTCAGTTTTCATCATAAAAGCATTTAGAGAATTTTCCAAAGAACTAGATGTCGTCGGTTGTTGCTGCGGCATCTGTTGCCGTGGCATATTCTGCTGGAATCCCGATGCTTGTGCATTCTGATTTTTCTGGTTTAGAGCATTGTTGGGATTACTCCATGAAAAATTCGGGTGGTTCTTCCAAGCTGGATTGTATGTATTGGACATCACGTTATTGCTCCGATTGTAATTCCCCACATAGAAGCTGGATTCGGATTCTGCATACATTCAGAAGAATTATGGTTATCACCACATAACTCACAAAAAGAATCCATTACCTTGACTTCATGTGTGTTGTTTGGTTTTTGCATGTTACGGACCATCTTGGTTAAAGCGGCCAATTGTGCGAAATTGAATCGATGATCCTAGTTCATGTATTGTGGCTTGGCGTCTAACTCCTCCTCTTCTAGTAGATGGGAATTGATAGTCATTCTTGGCCAGCCTGTTTAAAATTTGCATTGCTTCCTCCGCGACTTATCTAGGAGTATGCCGTTTGCCGAGGCATCTAGCATCATCATTGTTGGTGTATTCACGGTGTTGTAAAACATTGTTACTTGAGTCCACACGGGAATCCGTGTAGGGGGCATTTGTGTAGAAGTTCTCTATATCGCTCCCAAGCCTCGTACATGGATTCATCATCCACTGCCGAAAAGAAGTAATGTCGTTCTGAAGCTTATCAGTCAAATTTGTAGGATTAAATCTAGCAAGGAAATCACGACAAAGATCAGTCCAAGATGCTATGGATCCGGCAGAATGCTATTCAACCATGCTTTTCGCCCTATCCCTCGGTGAATAGGGAATAATCTTAATCGTAGGACATCAGGGGTGACTCCGTGTATTTTGAACGAGTTACAAATCTCGAGGAAAGATTTCAGATGTTGCCGTGCATCTTCAGTTGCTAAGCCGCCAAATTGACCAATTGTGTTGATCATATTAAACATTACCGGTTTCAACTCAAAGTGGCTTTAATTTCAGGTGCGACAATTCATGGGTTAAGTCCATCAAGATCTTCTTCAAGATAGTCTCGAATAGTTCTGTTTCGTGCAAGAATCACTCCTCCTCCGCTTTCGAACATCTTGATTCATATTGCCGCGTCTTGATTTGCCATTGCTTCTCTTATCCTTCGTCTAAGTCTTTGTAAGGTTCGTTCGATTTACGGATCAAAGGGATATTCTCGTGAAGTCGGTCTCGCATACTGGTCATATACCAATGTAAAACCAAAGTTTGTTAGCCCTTTGAATTTTAAACAAGAAAAATAAAAAGAAAGTGCAAGAAAATAAAAACAAAGTCGCTATTGCCAATCCCCGGCAACGGCGCCAAAAACTTGTTGCGCGTAATAAGTGCTACGCAAATGTGCAAGTATACACGTCGCAAGTTATAGTATAAAAGATATCGTCTCCACAGGGATTGGTGCTACTTCAAGAATCTAGTCTCTTGCACTGTAAAAAGTAAAAACACAAGTAAAGGATTATAGAAGTTTTAACTAATAACTAATCTAGAAAGCAATTAAGTAAATGAAAAGATGAGATCGAATGAGAGAGAGATAGGCTAGGTTATCGTGAGTTGAGGTGTGATAGCCGATTGGATTGTCTTGGTAAAAGAGTGCACGGGCAACTCAGTTGTCGTGGCAACTTGCACAACGGGGTTGCCTTGGAAACTAATCGATGGTTGTCTGGGCAACTACTTGGGCGTCTGGGCAGCAATCTTCAAGGTTCGGCAGAGCGTTCTTCAATGGTTTCTTCTTATCCCTAATTCGAAACTCTAGCTACTTGTGCATGCCTTGATAATACATCCCTGCATGAATCAAGGGTGAACAACAACCAATCTTGCGCTCCTCTTAGCCGTTGAAATCCTTAACTTATTCCTAAGCCGGATTAATCTTCACCATCATTAGATTGAATAAAGATCATATTCATTCGTTTCTTGAATCTAACTCTCCCGATATTAGATAAATAGATGAAATCACGAGATCCTCTCCCAATTCACTCGCAAACAAGAATAAGAACCAAGAATGAATAAACCTTGAAATAGAAAAGTGCAAACTCTTATTACCTAAACAAAAACCAATAGTTTCTCACAACCACAAAACACAATAACCATAGCCAAGTAGATTTAGTTCATGGCTAGGTTCCAAAGAAACACAAGATAAACAATCCCTAGCATGAACCCAATCGAACAAGGAAGAAAAGATGAAGCTTGTCGAAAATCCCTTGCCCTAGATGCTTGTCGAAAATTCCCCTTGCTTTCTCCCTTGGACTTATCAAAATTTCCCCTAATGCTCTCTCTATGGATTGTCGAAATCTCCTAGCTATTTATAGGGCTAGGCCAAAGTCCTTCTTTGAGGAGGAGTTTGAGTTGGAATTAAGTTATCTTTAAAGAATATAATTCTTTATTATAATTGTATTCCTACTAGAACTTCTCCTATCTTCTTGGAATTTAATTCTTCTTTAATCTCCGCATGGAAATCAAATTCCTTTGGTTTGGGCTTTGCTCCACGTCATCTTGGGCTTGTATAGTCATTAATTTCGACATCCCTATTGCATTTTCTCTTTGTCGACAATTGCCATGGCAACTGGCTCGGCGTCTCCTTCATGCATTGCCCTGACAACTAGCTCGGCATATCCTTCATGCATTGCCCTGGCAACTAGCTCGGCATTGCTTTGGCAAGTGATCCTGCACATACACACACAAAGCACACCAAAGCAACATCTTTTCCACAAAAACTACCAAGTTATGTAATCAAGCTCAACGATGGAAGGAAACATGGATTAATGCATGAATAGCTAATTATGCAACTAATATGAGCCTAAGTCTAACAATAATATGAGTAAAAAGGGTAAGAAAATTAGTACTTTTGAACACTTATCAATAACCGTTACATTTTACAAGTTAATTAACCGAACCATTAAAGTTAAACTGTTTCGGTTAACCGAACCGTTAAAAATGATGGTTAATGGTTATGGTTACGGTTACGAAATTTGACTAATGGTTAACCTATAGGTTAACCGTTATTAAATTATTTATTTATATATATATATATATTTAAAATATAAAATAACTTTTAAAAAATCAACTCACATATACAAATATACACGCCCTTTTTTTAATTCTAAACCCTATTTCTAAAGTTATTAAACTCAATTCACCCTTTTATATCTTGAACTTTGATGGTGTATTGCTACAATGTTATTGTTATGTGCTGCAAACTTTTTAAAATTTAAACTTTAAAATATTATGAAGCTTGTGTGTTTTGTCTTGTGTTGAAACTTTATAGTATGTAAATATTTTTTTAATTATGGTGTAAGTGATTATAATATCTTTATTTAAGAATTTTTATGAATATTTTAATATAATATTTATAGAAAAGATAATTATATTATTCTCTAAAAAAATAGTGAACATGTGGCAAAAAATTATAATAGATTACAGGCTAACCTATAACTGAACCGTCGGTTAACCGCGTCTTAACGGTTAACCGTTTCTTAATAGTTAGGTTACGGTTAGCAAAATTCAACAACCGCTATAACGGTTAACCGACCGTTTAGGCTAAACGACATGATTAACCTACCATGAGCACCCTAATTGATACAGTTCTAGCCTAATTTGATAGGCTTTTCTTGCATTATTTAATTGTAGGACCATTTTCGTATAAATGATTGATAAATATATACTTCATCTAGTTATGGGAGTTGGAATTTGGAAACCATGGTTAGGAAAACATATTAAGGTCGGCTGGAGACATTTTATAAGTGGTCTCCTTTCATTGTTTGTGTCCACGTCGTCTTTTCAATAATTGTATTTTTTTATTTAAATATGTATTGGAACTGGTGTTGTTTATGTATTTCAACATTTGACAGAAAATCAATAGCTTGAATTAAATGATTAACCTTAACTGTGACAAATAATCACCTGCGTGGGAAAATACTTTATATATAACTGTTGTTTTTAAAAAATAAATTAAAAAAGTGGTTATGTTCATTTTAGATATTTAAAATTATAAAAGTTTAATTTAAGGTAATAAAATATATTTACCTATTTTGTTATTTTTGTTATAATGTTTTTGACTTATTGGTGTTATTTGATGGCTCAAATAAAAAAAAACAACCCATAAATTATACTCTTTATTTGTTTTTACCCCTTAACTATTTGTTTGGTTAAATACAAGTATCTAGACTATTATTTCTCACTTTAAGTCTGATAATTATCTAAGTCAAAAAATTCATTTCGATTAATAAGATGTTTACACGTCACAAAGATTTTTTTGACCAAGAGATAATTTAGGGCTAGAGCAAAAAAATGGCATAGTTTAAGTACTTTTTTGATAATGATATTATTTATTCATTTGAATCACCGATAATATTTCGTTTCGACACTATTGGCTATGGATGCCTGTAGAGGTCGACGATGATGGCCGACCGACAAAGCTTATTTGCTGGACTGGATTTAATTGAATAAAAATTTAATTCAATTCAAATTTTGTTGTTCGAAGTTCGACTTCAATTCAATAAATTATTATTATTGATGTTTGAGATCAGTTAAAAAAATCAGTTATCTTAGATTAATTCAATTAAATTTATTTATGCTATTTTGTATATTTAACCTTAAATTTAAGCTATATCTTTTAGATACAAAATATTTAGATAAATTATTAATTTAATTTAACTAAATATTAGCATTGAAATAAAATAATATTATCAATAAAGGCAAATATTATTCTAAATTATTAAATTCCAAAACAAATAGTGACAATTGTAAGTAAAAATAAATATTTTAGTGACTAAATTGAACAAAAAAACATACTTGGGAGACTTGACATGACTTTTACTCTTTCAATAAAATCAAGCGGGTTGACTTATTCAAATAAGAACTGATGTGACACAATGTCATTGGCTGAATTTTTAACAGCTCTCTACTAGCTAAGGTAACGACATAGGGCAGAATGGGTGACAATAAAAATGTTAGGAAACACTTGTGACCAAAAAATATAGTAGATACTAAATTAGAAAAATAAATAAACGTTAAGGGTGCGCATTAAGCCTAGAAAAAAAATATGTACCTCTACAATACAATTTATTCTTTTAAAAGTTTTGGGTTTTAGGTGAGAATCATGCGTGCATGGTGAAGGCAGATGGGGCTGGCAGGCCCTGCGGCCTATTTTTTTTTAATTTTGTATCCGTAAAATTTTAATTTATAATCTATTTTATTTGTTTTAATATTATAAAATAAGTTTTGTCTTTTTATATAAGAAAGAAAATACTACAATCACATGTCTCGTTAAAAAATTATTTTAATTCTAAATGGAGGAAAAAGAGTACACGTGATTATAGTTACAGAAAAACCAACCGAGATACCTCAAGAAGCTAAGGCAAAACAACGCCTCACTAAAGCACAAAAAACAACCCCAACCCAACTTCCAGTAACAATGGAAATAACCTACTAACCAACACCAGTGGCATGTTGCCAATCACCTAACAACAACGGTTGTAGCTCTATCGGTTCAAAGGCATGAAGAACCTCCATAGGCTGCTGTCCACATAAAGCTCTAGCAAGACTATCGGCCACCAGGTTCGTCGAGCGACAAATTTGCATTACCACAACCTCCGTATCCCCAAGCAACATCTCTTTAATCATAGTAACCAGAGCGCTTTCAATACGATTAGACTCGGTCCCTTGTACCAAACGAACCGCCTCGGCACAATCCGATTCTATCACAATTCTAGCAAAATTTAGCATTGTAGCATGAACGAGCCCATAATAAATTGCCCACAGTTCCGTGACCACCACTGAACATCTACCTAAACTTCTAGAAAAAAACAACAACCACTCACCCTGATCACCTCGAACCACACCCCCAATCACAGCCATCTCATTCCCTGTATCCAGAGTCCCATCAACATTCACCTTGACCCAACCACTCACCGGGAAACTCCACATTGTCATCGGCTCAGCTACAACATTCGGCTCCAAGGGCAGCATTGTTCGGTCATCTCTGACAGCAGTAATCAAATTAGTAAACCGCACACAAGCGTCCACAAAATCCTCCCTCTCAACAAACTTGGGATCAAACAAAATAGAATTGCACCGCGACCACAATTTCCAACAAACCACCGAATACAGAACATACCAATGCTCACCTGACTTACATCACACAAACTCAGATTGGAATTTATCCAATCTTGTAACGTAAGAGAGAAAAACTCATTCACCTGTTCTGGCCTCACCAAGCTAAGCCACACCCGTCGAGCCTTAGTACAATCGTACAACACATGTAACACATCCTCTATACCCTTCTTACAAATCACACAACGATCCTCAGCAGTCATGTGTCGTCGAACCCGTTCAACATTTGTAAGTAATTTCCCTTTCAGCGTAAGCCATAAAAATGTTCATATCCGCTGCAGAACATGTAACCGCCATAACGTTTTCCATATTTTATTTAGACTTGTAGAATCAGCACTTGCTTGTAAGCTGATTGGACGGAGAATTGAAAATTTGCCTTACCCTTCCATCCTAATCGATCCGGTCCCAAACGAGGCGATGGTGGCATAATGGTCAAAATCCAATGCACACAAACCTTAGGGAGAGCCATATTGAACCTATCCACATTCCAAGCCCCATAGCTGACAACAAATGAGCTAACAAGACAAGGAGACGGTAGTTGTATGCCGACAAAAAAATTAGCAAGAGGGCCAAAATTCGTAATCTATTCATCATGCCAAAAATCAACTGAACAACCATCACGAATCACCTAAATTACACCTTGCCAGGTGCTCTCCAAAACATTACCAATACCTGCCCAAAGCCGAGAGAAATTTTGTCGACATAAGCTGATAGGAAGAGGCCCCTTCCTATTTATACTTCACTCGCAAAACAAGCACCCAAAGCTTATGCTCATCCTGCAGCAACTGAAATTTCAATTTCATGAGAAAAGCAGAATTGATCACTTCCATACTTCAAAAGCCCAAACCACCGCACTCAACAGGATCCTGCATCTCCTCCCAACGAACCAAGTTAATCCCTCTATGCTCGGTTGAGGTCCCCCAAACAAAACCTTTGATTAACTTTTCCAACTCCATAGAAACTCCCGTCGGAAGCCAAGACGCATGCATAGTGTAGCTAGGAAAGGCCTGTAAAATGAATTTCGCCAAAGTAACCCGACCAGCAAAAGACAAAGAACGTGCCGATCAAGATAACAATTGAGCTCTAACCCTAGCAATCAAATAACCATACGTGGCATTAGTCACACGATGATGCAAAAGAGGTATCCCAAGGTATTTCCCAAGGTTTTGCACCTCAACAAACCCCAATCCATCAACAATACTCGTTCGCATCTTTATATCCGTATTTTTAGAGAAAAAGATTGAGTTTTTGAAGCGCTGACCTTATGCCTCGAGGTGGCACAAAAATAATCCAAAACATTATCCATAATTTCATTTGAGGAAGTGTAGCTTCAGAGAAAAGCCCAATGTCGTCGGCAAAAAAAAGTGTGACAAACCAGGGCCATTGCGACTCAAACGGATTTCAGACCAATTTCGTTGCTTTACCTACACGTTAATAAGTTGCGATAACCGTTCCATGCAGATGACAAAAATATACGGCGAGAGAGGGTCTCTTTGGCGAATGATAAAGTATGTAAGTGAAAGTTTGGTTCTTTTTCTTGAAGTTAATAGATCAAATCTATTCAAAAAGAAACGGTTAATAGATCAAATCATATTAACAATATTTATTTAGTCTTTTATTTTTTATTCTTGGTGTCGCTAATTTTTTACTCCTAACTTCGCCTGTACACGTTTGTTACCCGTTTATCCATTCAAAGATTCAAGTAAAAGTTGCTTTTTTCAAGTTAGATATAACCAAAATTACAATAAAATTCTCTGATCAAATATTACCAATTTCCATTAAAAATAATTTATTTTAAAGTTTTATTCTTTCCCTATTTTTTTCTTTACTTATATAGTGAATGTGATATAACATAATGCATTTAATTTATGTGGAATATATATTTTTATTAAAAAATTAATATTAATGCAACTGTACATTATAACAAAAGTTAGTTTGAAAAAATGTAAATCCTCATAATATCTGATTTTTAAACTTTAAATTACAATTAGAATAAATACATTTGTAAGAATATAACCATAATCAATACAATGTACAAATAAATTTATACTTATAATCAGCGCATTCACATAATTTTGACGAAAATAAACTATTACAATTCACAAATGGACAGGTTAAAAATCGAAATATAATCAAACTTAGAATAAGATAACACTTGACAAGATTCACACCCAGATAATAATTACCCTAAACCCAACCTGACCTGACCCGACCCGACCCGACATCATCTTTTAAAAAATCGACCAACCCAAAAATTATAGTTATTAATCCGAACTCGACTTGACTCGATCTATAAAAGCAATTTCAATTTTGGGGACTTAATTGTAAAAAAATAATTTTAAGAGACTTAATTATTGAAAAATAATTTTGGGGACCAAATTATAAATAAAATTCAATGACCTAATTGTAAAAAATATATATAAAGAGGTGCATTATTACAAATATCCCTAAAAAATAGAGAGGAAAATTACACTATTAGTCCTAAGTCGGGTTGGGTCAGATATTTTTCACCCTAAAACCAAACCTAACACGACCCGATCTCACCCTTAAAAAAAACCCAACAACCTGACCCGAACCCGATCTTTTTACAAAGAAATTTGACTCGATCATGCCAAGTCGGAACTCGACCGAATCGAGTGAAATGTCCATCCTTAATTTACCCACCATAAAAGTCAAACCTAAACAGTTGGAGGATAAGATATTTAATTCCTTTATTCATTATGCAACAAGAAATCTAAATGTCTTCTAACAAAAGCATCTCTACTTGCATGGAAGTTGGTATATTATCATTTTAACTTAATAATGAGCTTACATTCTAATCACGAGATTTAGAGAGATAATACGAATTTCTCGTACCTTAACCAATGATTGAAGGTTCAATCATTGTTTCAAGGATGAAGTAATTTTTAAAATTTGTAGTCAGCGTCTACCCCTATATGAGCCAATGGTAGGGTGTGCAAAATTAGACTCGAAAAAATGAAATTATTCAACTCGACTTGTTGTGAAAATACTCTGACTCGTCTTGACTCGACTTATAATTTCAAAAACTCAATTAACAATTTTCAAATAAAGTTTGAGTGATAAAATAAAAATTTGAATAACTTAAAATTTGTAGTAATTAGTGAACAGTTTTCAAGTTCGAGTCGAGTCTTTCAATTTTGCTTGATATATATATATATATATATCACATATGAAGAAATATATATGTGTATTTTATATAGTTATAGAAAACCGTTTAAATTAGAACTAATTAGTACCATAACATTATAAATTTTTATCACTAAATTTGAACAGAAACTCAAACAATTCGACTCGATTTGACTCAAATTTTATAAACTCAAATTTCAAATATAGTTTGAGTTACAAAATATTACTCTTTCACTTGACTAACTCGAAATTTTTTTACTCGACTAGATCGAATACCCACCCCTAACCAACAAAACACGAAAGATTAATTATTATACTCGTTCTATTGGATACATTGGAAAACAAATGGAATAACCAGTTTCAATTCTATTCATTGTGATGATACTTTGGCCTGTATTCCTTAATTTGTTTGTCTTTTCCCTTATTTTAGTGGGAATTGATCTTCCGCACCAAAAAGGTTTAAAAGCCTTGTTTTCCACATGAATATAATGTTTTCAATTCCTTCTAAAGACTATATGGCAAATATATAATTTACTAATCCTTGTTTCTAGAAAAGCTTGCATTTCAATCTTTTTGGGTACAAGTAGTTTTCATGTTTATCACACGAACAAAAATCCTCTGTTTTGTTTTTTTGTCTCTTTTTATACCTCAACACCAAAAACTAAACTATTAACTTTAACTCTAATTTTAAATTTTAAATTCTAAACCCTAAACATTAAATCATATACCATAAACTCAAAACCCTAACTCTAAATTCCAACTATAAACTCTAAATCTTATTTTTTTAACATGGGACATAAATAGGGTCAAAAAAAGCGTAGATGATTCTACTCAGTAATCACTTAAAAACTTACAGAATTGCAAGAAATCATGTTAGAAAAGATGCTAGGTATAATTGTTGAAATTCCTAAAGAGATGAACACCGTCCAATGTCATCCCTTTTATGAATAGAGCTATAGAAGGTCAACGTGTGGTTTGCTTTTTAAACTTGTTTTAGTAACCCACATAGTGGCATATCAACGACAGGGACATATGCTCTGATCTTTTTCTTCTTTCTTTCATATCAAAATGAGTGGTGACCGAAATCACAAGTTTCTATCAAGGGATTTATATATACCCATGCATACACATATATTCTTTCCCCTTCTATGTTATAACACGTTACTGTGATTCGTCATATTCCATTGTTTTGCCACGGTTTTAGTTTCATCGTATCAGACACGCGTACTGCTATAAGTTAAAGGTAATTCCTTCGATACACGCATATCTAAAAGTTTGTGAATAATACATAGTTGACACCAACAAGTGGTTGATCTAGTGGGATGAGGCGTTAGATTCGTAAGTAAGATCAAGGGTTCGAATCTTGATATTGTGAATTGAGAAAACTGTTTTGGGAGGGTCACCCCATAATGAGCCTATGCAAAACTCAATCTAAATTAGTCGGTCAATGAATTGGATGCGGTGGTTGTACAAAAATAATAACACATAGTTGACAGTCACACTTGACACTAAAAAGAGGCATATATAGATGCACAAAAACTAACATTACCATTGGATACTTAGGAAGAAAGCTATAAAGTGAAACTATCAATGACCCAAATCAATGTGTTCCATGGTATTAAGTGCATGAGAGTGATACACAACTTGCTTTGATAAGAGAGAGAGCACATTTTACATAATGTTATAAAATACCTTATATAGAATTTACATACTTGTGCATATGTTCCCAGGATTTTATTGAAGATGGTTCATTCTCTATTGAGTGTAAAACCTAAATTTCATTTCTTGAATGACTGATTTTTCTTACAAGTTATAGTGTCGATTGTAGGTATAACAAGAACTGTTCTGGTCACACACTCTCCGTAGGGGTATAAATGAACAAAATATTCGACGAACTATTCGTGAACCATTCGTATAATGTTCATTTATTAAGCTAAATAAACGAGTATGAACAAATTTTTTTATATTCGTTTATTAAACTAACAAACACAAACAGAGGTGTGTTGAGTTCGTTTATGTTCGCAAACAAGCTTGTTTATAAGCTCATTTATCGGGCTATTTATCGACTCGTTAATAAGCTCATTTACCCTGATCCCCATTTCCTTTTATTTTTTTATATTTTAAATATTGGTGAAGATAGAGACTAAATTGACCATATGGTGAACTTTAGAATTCAAGCTATGAAGCCTAAGGAGCTTAAGGACTAGTGGTGTAATTTCACCATTTTGACTGTAAACAAATACGTCCGTGAACTTTAAACGAACATGTTCGCGACCGTTACATTAACATGTTCACGAACGTTAAACAAACATGTTCACTAACATATTTGCGAACGTTAAACGAACATGTTCGCGAACGCTAAACAAACGGACATGAACACCTTCAAAAATAAATAAATAAATACGAACACAATATTAAAAATTTAAACGAAAACGAACCAAACATGCACACCTTCAAAAATAAATAAACAAACATGAATTGAATCTTGTTCGTTCAAGCTCAGTTCATTGACACCCCTAAGTCTCTTACGCAATAAATATACATTTCAATGAAATTAATGTTGAAGCTGCCTCAATTCATCGAATGTATAATGTTCTATCGTCAGGGTACTGTTCGTCCATGTATATGAAATTATATGACAGTGCATAATTTTATAAATTAAATTATGATTTCATCGTTAAAGGTTTCTAAAAGCATATTTAAATGATTTATTTTTATTAGTTTATCGTCTTCTAATGTATTACATTAATTGCATTTCACACGCTTATCCAAATATATATATATATATAATGTTTATTAAATGGGTAAAGTATACAAATGGTCACTAAACTATTCTATAAAATACAAAATGATCACCGAACATTCAAAAGTTATATAATGAGCATGAACTTTAATTTTTGGTACAAAATAATCACTAAATCATTGACTGTCGTTAAATTGGTGAAGTGACAATTACAAAAATTTGTATAATAATACATTTAACCCTTCATATTTTCTAAGTGACCATTTTGTAAATTTAGTATTAATTTAATATGAGGGTTAAATATGCTATTATACAAATTTTTGTAACTGCCACGTCACCTATTTAATTGCAGTTAATAGCTCAGTGACTATTTTATAACAAAAACTAAAATTTAATGCCTATTATATAAATTTTGAAAGTCCGATAGCCATTTTGTATTTTTTAGGGTAGTTTAGTAACCATTTGTGTATTTTACCCTTATTAAATCTCTTTTGTAAAGGGCTTGTCTTCTGCATGGACGTCACGAATTCTATAAAACAAAGGAAACGTTCATTCTTCAATAATCATTGATTCAAACCAGTTAAAAACTAACTTAAGAATCCAAATCTTGTGATTAGATGGAATCGATAATTCAAAATTTAATATTCAAACACAATTCTTTCAGTTACATTTTGGATGAATTCCATAAAATGATGTAATTTATTTTGGTTGTATATAGGATGGTTTTTGGGTCTAGGGACGGTACGGGACCGACAATCCAAAATACGTGACACGTTTGATTCCCATGCCCTACCTTGGCATTTGAGGTCGATTTTCAGCCACTGGTACTTTTTAAACCATTGATTTAGTGTTGGATGTTGACTCTATCTGTACATTTAGTGTTTAATCCAAAAATTCAATCACATTAATTTTAGATCAAATTTGTTAAGAATTTATATGTAGAAAAATAATCAAAGTGATAATAACATAAAACAACCACGCAAGAGAGACGAGACTTAACGTGGTTTAGTCTTGTCTACCCCACGAATGAGAGAAAGCGAATAATCCACCATCAACGTAGAGAGCACGAAAAGTACAAATACATGATATTACATGTAATCATATAACCCAATATATATATCCTAGACCCCAATGTAACCAAAACAGTCTTTCCAACGTCCCTACAATACCTATCTCTACAACATAGCAGCTATAATTGCAAAGATCATAAAAGTTGTTACATTTCTCCAAAGTAATTCTCTCTCATTTAATTATAAATGTTAAACATAGTCTATATTCATAGACTCAATACTTGATCACCAAGAAACTCTATTCAATAAGATCTCATACCTAATATAGAAATTTACTTTATCCAACTTCATTACCAATTAAACTATAAATCAAAATATAACAAAACTTAATTTCATCGAATTTAATTAAATTCAGTGGTTTGAAAAAAAAAATCAAAATGACCTTAACTTGAAGTGATATGAAATAGAATGACTTCATCCGAAAAAAAATTAAATTCAAAATGACTCAACCAAAAGACAATTTAAATATGAGATGATCCACATTTGAAATTGACCCAAACTAAAAAAAAAAAACATAAACTTAAAATTTACCTAAACTAAAATACCCAGAAATTTAAAAATCTAAATCGATTTATCCAAAATTATTTCAATCGGCTCAAATGAAAGTTTAATGTTGAACAAATACATTGTAATAAAAAAACCAAGTAGACAAATTGAACGGTTTTTAAATTTTTATAGGGTAAATTACAACCATCACTGAACTTTAGGTTACATATTAATTTGGTCATTAAATTTTAAAACACTTCATTTTTAGTATTGAACTTAAATTTTCATATCGGTTTGGTCATAGCCGTTAAAACGCTAACATTTGGATGATGTGATAGTTCGGCCCTAATGTTAAAGCCAAAAAATAATTTATTATTTCACCTCATCTTCTTTTTCATAAAAATTAGGGTTTTCACTCATTTTCAACCCCTTCGAAAGTCACCATTCTCCGGCATTTTTTATAAGTCACCATAGACACCGATCTCATCTCATTGTCTTTTACCACTATATTATAGATTTTACTAATATAGTACATCTTTAAAACTCACAAAATTAAATAAAAATCTACCATTTTGGGGTTGGGGTATTTGTTCAAAAAATTCAAATGATGTGAAACAATTTTGATAAGATGACCAACATGCATCAAAACCAACCTTGTCATACAAGAGGAGATCAAGCATTAGAACATCGAACCTCTGAATGAATTTTCATTGATTTCGAGTGTGTTTCATGCAAAATCAATCTGAAGAGAAGAAAGGGAAGTGAAATGTGAACGTTCTGGTACCTATCTTGCCATGGATGATGATCTGTGATGGGTGATGATGGACCGACAATGACGATCAGAGGAGTTGACGATTTTCTGTAAAAAAAAATTGAGAAAGAAACAATCACATCATTATGTTGTTAACGATTTAACGGTCAAGTGACCAAATTGATATGAAAATTAAAATTTAGTGTTAAAATTGAAGTAGTTAAAAGTGTAGTAACCAAATCGATACAAAATTTAAAGTTCAGTGAGTAATGGTATAATTTATCTTTTTTTGCAACTATCAAGGTTTCATGTTTCAATTTGGATTTATGATAAAATAAATTAAAATAAAATTTTTGTAGAATCATAAGTGAGATGAAACATATAAGGCCTTTCATCAATTTTAATTTGCTAAGTTAAGGATTTATTATGAAAAAAACTATTTTTGTTTCTCAATTATACGATATATATATATTATAATGATATTTATAGAGATAAAAAAAGTCAACCAATTCATGAACCATTAAAACCCAAGAATCAAATTGTAAGGTGATCGACCTCCCACTTGGGGTTCCTTACAAAATTTGCTTGGAAGGATCTGCGAACAAATAATTTCGGTGCCCTAGCAACCCTAGGTCATGCAATACTATAGATTATCTAATATATCATAATTAAGAAATATCATAATTAATTATATCTTATTTTTCTCAAATTGATAAATACAAAATTTGTCCGTAAATGTCATTGGCTAAATGGTAAGGATATTAAATCGTAACCGTTAATCAATATAACCGTTACATTTTACAGGGTAATTAATCACACCGTTAAAGTTAAACAGTTTCGGTTAACCGAACCGCTAAAAAATGATGATTAATGGTTAACTTATAGGTTAACTGTTATTAAATTGTTTATACGTATATTTTGTTCACAAGATTGACCACATCAATCTCGATGCCCTCTTATAATATAATATTAATATACTATTTATCAAAGAGATAATTTCATTATTCTCAAAAGAAGCAGTGACATGTGAAAAAACTGTAATATGTTACAGGTTAACCTGTATCCGAACAGATAATAACGGTTAATTATTTCTTAATATTTAGGTTATGATTCAATAACCGCTATAATGATTAATTAATTATTTAAACTAAATGATACAGTTAACCTACAACGAACACTTCTACGAACGGTAAGACGTAGATCCTCGAAACTTTGAGTTCTCATATTCCAAGCTCATTATATGTGGATTTGATCCATGTTTTTTCTAATGATTTGTCTATTATGATGTGTCGATTCACGTTAATTATTCAATACAATATTTAATATTTTTCTACCTAAATTTCTTTCCTAAACCAAATGATCCCAACGCTAACCCAAAAAAATGACGAAAAGACCAGAATTAATGGATAACCATCGTTATGTAATGTGTCAACTTTTGCATTATTAAGGATTGCAAAGACTTGCTACGTATGAAGAATTATAAAAAAATCTTGTCGTATTCCTTCAAGTTCTCAAGAGCCAATACACTCGACAATTTTATGACATGTGGCTCAATTATGTCTCTTTAAAAAACTAAAAAAAATGAAATACAAATATAAACAACTTAGGTAGGATTATTTTTCTCAATAAAAACATTCACATAATAGAAGAGAGAGAGAGAGAGCGAGTTAATCCAACGTGTAAGGAATTATTTGGCTATTAAATCAAAATTTTTATTAAGAAAATAGGGTTGTCCAAGTATCTGTCCATTGAAAACATACGCAATGGTTTTGAATGATAAGCTATAAATATATAAAGCTTAATCCATGATAATGGACGGCAGAAACTCGTATAAGTCAAACAATGAGATTATCATATACAAAAATGCTAACTAGAGGAAGTTAGATTTCAACTGTATTGGGACAATTAGGGTAAACAAAGATTTCGTCATCCATCATGCATTAAAATGTTTTTTTTAAACAAATAAGATGCCATCTAGCATAATATGACGTGGCAATAAACCGACATGCTTATCCCTGTTCCTTGCACATTGTTTGATCGATTATCATATTATTGTTATGTTATTAGATTTTTTGTTTTTAATCATCGATATTTGATTCATTGATCGATTCATAGGATCAGATTTTACATAAGTCTATTATGCAGACAACTCTCTTAATCTATTTTTCTCCAATCATAACGCCAAGATTCGAACTTATAAACTTGCTTAAGAGGCTTAACGTCTCGTCCGCTAGAACAATTGGTTGTTGGTAGATAATATTGAGATAATGGAGGTTAAGTTTTCTCGCAAATTAATGACTTTTAGTATCTAGAAATTTAAATTTTGGCTTAATGGTGTTAATTGTCCTCAAATTGCTAACAAAATTCAATCAAGTCTCTAATACGTTACACTTGATTAAATTTACGTATCTTGAGCAAAATGCTTCATCGACACACAATGCTCTTTTCCTTTTTTTGATAGCAGTGATATCCATGGCAGTCATAGAGTCCAAAATGCTATTACTAAGATGAGATGGCGCAGCAGTAGGCTTAACACTATTAACCAGGGATTTAAATAGCATTCGCGGACGCGTTTTCGGTCGCGTCGCGGTTATCGCGGTTACAGACATAACGGAGACTATTGCGGTCATTACGGGTGTCGCGGCCGTGATTTTTTTTAAAATTTGCACAACTTATTGTAAAACATAATAATAATAATTATAAAAAGTCTTTTTAATGATATTTAGAGTATTTTCTAAATAAAAATGAACATAAATAAATTAAAATTGATTAAAAATATCTATTATAATTGTGAGAATTTTTTACGATTTTATCAAAGAGTTTTTTTCCACCGGCAAACTCAAGAATAATATATATATTTGTTCTATCGGTCAATACCTAAATTAAAAAAAATGATCAAGGTAAATATCAACAATGAGAGAATTTAATTATAATTATAAAAATTTACTTTTTAATGATTTTAGAGTGTTTTCGAACACTTATAAAAGGATTTAATTGAAAGAAAATAAGACTTAGAGGCTCAATTGGAAGTTTCGTTATGGATTTGAGGACTTAATTGGAAATGGAATAAAACAAAACATCTTAATTAAACTAAAAATTTGCCTTAAAGAACTAAATTGTAAGCATACTAAAACCTTTATGCCTCTCAAAAAATTTACTAAAACTTGAACCCTCTTTCCCGCATTTACCCTTTTTAATGTTATAACTCATCTTCCTCACCTTTTCATCCCGAGCAAACCTCTGCAACATTTTCCTCCTCCTCCTCCCCTTTTCATCTCCGGCCACCACCCCTTTTATCGACGAACCATCCGTGAAATGTTCTTAAGCTATATAGCGACGGTTGCGGACCGCTTTTTAAAACCCTGCTATTAACTTGCATGGGTAGGGTTTGGAACATGTTACCTGAAGCCTCGAGCCCTACCCTATCATTATTAGTCAAAGCATTAAAAGACAGGTGACCTTTGATAGCAGTCCTAGGTTGACTGTTTTTCTCCATCTCATAAGCGTCAGCTTGATTTAATGTTTAAAAAGATGAAACATCAAAACAGGCTTGTATTGGTCTGCGACTAACCCCGAAAAACCAGAGCCAATAAAAGTTTCTGAAATTTCTTTGTCTTTTCCTGAAACGCCAACTTTGGACCCATCGTTTAAAGTGTCAGAGATATCTAGAATCCTAAGATTCCTCGACACAGTCAAGATGTTGGTCTCAAGGACTGGTTCTATGGTGTCACCATCAGCTGGGCAAGACTCGGTGGGCACTTGCGATGTTCTTAGGACCATCTAAACTTTGGTCGTAGGCTTACCGGAGTTAAGGGCAGCTTTCCTCTAGGTTGGAGACGCTCGAAGCCATGGCTCATACCTTGCAGCCCTTTTATACAGAGAGTGATCGTACCAACATTCCCGTTTAGCGTGACCAAGATGACCACAGCTGTAACAAAATTTAGGGATTCTTTCAAACTTAAAAGCCACCTCGGTCGGTTCATAGTTGGTTTTACTGAGGGAGAATTCAGTCTTAATCGGATCTTCCACCCTCATAGCCACTCTCATCCGCACTTGGCCATCCCACATAACTTGATGATCATTTTTAATGTTGGATTCGAGAAACCTTGGGAAGAGACTACCAATCTTCATAGCATTCTTCTCATTTATAAGAGAGAGTGGGACATTATGGACCTGGACCCAAAAATCTTCCAAAGAGAAGTCAACTTCCTCCAAGGTAGCTTCATGTGGCCATTCTTTGATAATGAGGAGTCTATCTTGCACCGACCAGGGACTCTGATTCTAGACTTTTTTTTCTTAGTTTCAACCGATTGAATGACTAAGAGGAGCATATTCTTGCCTAAATCGTGACACTCAATCTCTTCTTCCTTACAGTTTCAAACTTTCCTGAGGATGCAGTATTAGTCAAGTATTTTGATGCTCGGTTGGAAAGAATCTTACCTACCAAAGAATGCTCTTTTACAACAGCTTTGATGTCTTTATCTTCTTCAAGATCGAGAGATCTGGCAGGATATTCTCGGGTGGATATCCTGAATGATAGGTTTGTTTCTCGAGAGAGAAATAATGAGTAAACCACCAAGAGGATAAATTATATCATAGGTCATTCCGGCCACGTCATTTATGAGACCAACCAATAAAAACTGCTCATTTCATTATTTTTTCCATGTCATATTTTTACCAAGTGAATTTTCACTTATATTTACTGTAAATTAATTTTAAAAAAAGTTTTTACCAAGTGAAGATTCACTTGGTTAAAATATAACACGAAAAAAATAATGAAAAAAATAATTTTTATTAATTTGTCTCATAAATAACGTGGCGGGAATGACCCATAATATAATTTCTCTGCGAAGAAGAGTAAATGCAAAGAAGAGAAAAGAAAAGAACAGGTAGGTGGGAAAATGCAAAGGAAAGAAACAAAAGGGAAAGCTTAATCAACCACTTAAAACACTACAGGAGAAAACGCTCCTTAAACAAGATGAAAAAATCATACCAGGGTTGCACCTAAGGAGAAAGAGGTTTAGACCAGAGGAGTAGAAAGGAAAGTTAAAGCCCATACTATCTTGTCTTTCTGTAGTTATGGTTGTCCCTTTTAATTATAAAAGAAGGTTGAGTTGTTACTCTCCTGTCTCATAAAATTTGTTCTTTTTGTATTTTAAATTATCTCACTTAAATTGTCTCTTTGAAAAATTTAATAACTTTTATTAAACTTATTTTCTTTTTTACTCTCTTTTTAGTTTTCTAATAAAATAAACTTTAACTTTTCAATGATGAAATTGTCATTTTAATTACTTTACAACACATCTCTTACACAAACTTTTTTTTCCTAAAATTACGTAAAAAGTCAACAAAGGACAATATTTTTGGAACGGATGGAGTATTAATTTTTATATCTATTCATTTTCTTAAAAAATCATCTTCTAAGCTTGTGCCTTAATACTGAAATGATTTCTGTCTGGACAACTTTCTCCATGTGAAGAATGTAAATAAAAACTTGGTGAATTTTACGTTTCCGTCAATTTGAGGCTCAAACCTTGAGGGTACATGTTTTATGGATATACAAAGCTGAAAATCCATTTTTCTAAAGCTTAGATAAGATACTCTACCTTCATGTATGATGTTGGTTATACTCCAAATGATTAGCCTATGTATTTTATTAAACTTACATTATATTTTAATTTTCCTAGACTTTTTAATTGCTTTAAACTTTGAAACTTTTTTAATATAAATATTGAAAACTTTATTTGAATTTTTCTGGTTGATATTTTGTACGCTATTAAAATTAGTAGTAATAAATAGATATATTACTTATAACACTAGATGTAAAATGATTCATAGTTAATTGAGTAACCGTACCGAATAAATCGGTTAACCATTTAGGCAGTAATCGATTTAAACAAGTCTATAACAGTTCAACAAAATGTCAAATTTTTCATTTCGGTAACCGTACTGGCAAGCCATTCCGGTACGATTAACCGCCCGTGAAAACCCCAACTTACAATACGTACAAGTAATTTTCTTTTGGCATAATGACAAAAAATGTCCCTAACATTTGACTGAATAATAATTTTGGCCCCTATTCTTTTTCTAACCAATTTAACCTCCGACGGTTCATTTTGGGTCAAAATAATGCCCAGTGGGTATAGGTACGATACCTGGGCACAGATACTAACATGCGTACCGATACAAAATCAGCTTACTGGAATTTCATCCAGCCTTCCCGTACCGATACCACTTTACATGGCGTACCGGTATAGGTTGTACCCCATTCAAAGTTCATCTTAATGGAACAGTGTTCTTAAACCCAGAAAACTAGGGTACCAGTACTGTCTCCCTGAGTATCGATATCGAAGCCCAAAAATGGCTTTCTAGGCTCGGGAAATCACTTCCCAAGCCCCCAAAACACATCCTTTAACCCTTAAACTCAGGCCTACATCTTATGGAAGTTATTAGGGTGGTTTACTACCATTTTTACGTGTTATTAACATTAACTCCGAGTTTTACCATTAAAGAGAGTCTCAAGCTCTTAACACCCAAGCAACATCCAAGAACATCAAATCTAGCAAACAAAGCATAATCTTTAGGATGTCCACGAAACAAAAGGAGTGAAAGTGTACTAACCTTCCTTCAAAGTTGAAAAAATAGCCATTTCTCAAAGCTTAAGCCTTCCTTTTCCCTTGCTCTTTAGAATGCTCTCCAACCTCTTTCACTACAACCAAATGTAGTAAAAACGAGTTACAACATTGTTACAAGGAGTAAAGATGTTAAGGGAATGATTTACCAACAAGAAGCATGGTTAAAACTCTCATTCCCATTCATCTTCTCCAAACCCCTCTAAAACCCACATTCTTCATTACCACCAATCCTAACCATCCTTACATTGAAATATAGACTTTTTTATGCTGGTTTCAACTTCCTCAAGCCAAAATCCAAGGTTACAAATCAAAACAACAAAGATTTCTCCTTTTTTCTTGAAACTTAGTGTAACACCCTCTTCCCGGTCTGGTAAAGAACTGGGTTGAAGATGTCACCAATGATCGATAACGAAAACTATAGAGTGAAATTTGATAATCCAATACTCTATATTTCTATCAATATATGCCAATTTTGAATATTGCCAATACAACTGAAAATTTATTCTTGTTAATATTCTATGTGTGAATTTTATTTTAGAAATAAAGGTCGTTATCCCATCCAATTTACTATTTAATCTATAGGGACTAATTTGTAAAGAAGGCAATATATGTTTATATTAAAAGCATAATTACCTGTATCGGTATCGGCACTCGAGTAGGTTATACCGATACGCCTAGGCATTTATTTTATTTAGGGTCAATACTGGTATCGATACAGATCAGACTGTACCAATACATAGTTTAATACTCAAATTCTAGTGACAAAAATCAATATCGGTACGGGTATCGCCGTGCTAGTACTAGTGTAGCCCCCTTAGCTCGTCCTAGCCGAAACCAAACTAAAAAGAATCACATTAGGTTTGCCGAAGCAAACCCGAGCTAATAACCTAAACGGTCTATTTTTTCTTTTTATCTTGTCTAAATGCTTCGATTAATTCCCTATGGTGAACATGCTTTAGCGAAAATGTCTCATTGAAATCAAATTTCAAAACAGGGTTCGATTGTTCAAAAATGCACATTGGGGACCAAAACTTAATTTCACAAATTATAGGAACTTAATTTGAATTCAAGATTATCAATCCTTCATTAGTCCAATTTCATGCTTACTTGTTTAATTGAAACTTTTAACAATCATGCAAACTCATTCAATTGTATACATAACATTCAGGGATTAAATTGCAAGATTTCCAAACTTCAGCAAATTGATTGACAAGCCCAAAATGAACAGAGCGTACCAATACGGGCAAGCCTGTACTGATATAGATCAATGACCAAAACGACTACTTGTACCGATACATGAATCACCGTATCGAACAATATGTTGACCCACCCATACCGGTACGGCCTTGACCCCGTACCGATCCCTCTTGTAATTTCTCAAAACTCAGAATTCTAGTGACGAACTTGCGTACCGATACGGTACCCCGCGTATCGGTATGACTCCTTAAAAATGAAGAGATAATACCGGTACTCAAACCTGTGTACCGACACCAGTACAAAAATTCCTCAAGGCGTACCAATATGGTGGCTAGGCGTACCAATACCCTTCGTTAAATTTCGATGGAATGAGCCTTCCCAGACCCCGTGTACTGATCCTTGGGTACCAGTACCGGTACATAGAGGCCTGTGATGACCTTTAGGTCCAACATATTACACTTTGGCTCATTCTAAACACAATTATCAATCACCTAAACGACATTAAACACCAAAAGCATGCTTGACAACAACATACCAACATTTCAAAACATCCTAGCAAGCTTAACGCATTCATCCACATCATCTAGAGTCATGCTTCCTACTCAACATGTAAAAACCTCAAACCAACCTCAAACAAGTATAAGTGTCCAATTACACATCCAAAACATCAACATAAACTTGCTCAACCAGGGATTTTAGAAAACAAACCTCCCAAATATCAAACGACCACATTGCCTTTATTACTACAAGTCTAGATCAAAAACCATACTTTCGTAAACAAGTCCTTGGATTCCTTTCTTGCTTCCTCCCTACCCTCAAACCATTAATTCTATGCATTGATGGAAAAAAGATAAACTCACCAGACTTAGTGAGGAAAGCTCTAAAAACCAACATCATCAATGCATCTGAAGCCATTTTAACAATCTGTTTGAAAACCACTATCCAAAACACTTTTCAAATAACATTTCAACATCATGTCTTATCAAACCATGCACTTAACATTTCCAAAACATGCATATTAAACCATATACAACTTGTATCATGGATCAATAGCAAAACCCCATTTGCTACCCTCAATTTTAAGCCTTCCCATTCATGCTATCAATGCAAAGCTTAAAGTGTAAACATGTTTAAACCACATTAAACAACATAATCCATCTCATGATATCATCAACTATATTGGCTTACAAGTGATCATCAATCAAATTCTTCTTTACAAAACCTAACATCGGATACACGGATTCAACAAGTGTTCCCAACACTTCATGCCATCACAACCGGAATTAAATGTACTTTTACAAACGGGTACATTCACAGCCCCACACATTGGTTGGATGCATAACCCACTAACAAGAGTCTTCGGTACAAAGATCTAAACCCCTCGACTGTTAGGGTACTTGGATGGAGTTTACGGTACATCGGATCAAAACCCCTCAACGTACAAGGTGACTTTTTTATAGTGCACTATCAATCCTATGGTTGGCCAACTATATCCGATAACATTTCAAAAACCTTTTTATATCATCACTTGCCAATATAATTCAATTCTCAAACATTAACTCACTGTTCTTATATGCATCAATTAAAATCATTTACCCAATGCATTAAACCATGCATTAACAAATGTTTAACAACATCATCAAAACATGCATTACTTCCAAATTCATCATCATCATCATCATTTTATAAACACTTTCCAGCATTAAACCATGCTCAATTCATGCATATACAGTGAGTAATCATGTAATCAAAACAAGTGCATAAAAACCAATTACCAAACTGAGTTCGAGAGAAAATTCATCCTTTACTTACTTCTGAGCTTAGACCAACATTTCAAGCTTGATCTAAACTCCCAAACACAACTTTCAAACATTTGCAAAGCTGTAAAACACACTCTTACTCACTGACACGCAAAGCCTCGCTTGCCAATTCGGTAAACACGCCTCTAAAGCTTTAGAAACATCCGTTCAAGCTTGAGGACCAACTTCCCCTATTTTATCCATACAAAAACAGAGGATTCAATGCATCAAAATGCATTCAACAACACAAATCCTCAACATCCACTACCCAAATTCACTCCTCAACAACCAAAATCAACATCAAACATCTCCCAAACTTATTAGGTTTTAACCCATCAATTAACATCTAAAAACACAGCAACATCATCCTTATACCTCCAACATCCATTAAACCTCCACAACACCTCAAACACTCACAACTAACAACCTATAAAATTAGAGATTAACCTAGTTTCGAGATTCCAATGGTAAAGCCCACTTATTAACATTATTAAACATAAAATAATGATTAGAATCAATCAAGAACTCAGCAAAATAGAGCTTATACGAAAATTCATCAATCCAATCAATTAAACCTTAATTTAACCAATTTTCTATTATTAAATCATCAAATCATGTTAGAAAACATATGTAATGAATCAATAACTTGGGAATTTCAGTAAAGAACCTTGTATTAGAGGAGAATAATGAACCTCACCTCTAATGGCTGCCTTTCCTCTTAATTGGATGAGTTTTCTTAAGAAAACAAGATCAAATAGGTTTTGTTAGGAAACCATTAAAGATTAACTTGAAATCAAAAGGATGTTGAAATCAAATGTTTACCTGAGAAAATTAAAGTGGAAAAGAGTGTTTAGCTGGAGAGAATTTGAGAGAAAAGCTTTTGATGAAAAGTTAGTTAAGTCAAATTGTTTCAAGCTTTTTAATTATCCAATTAATTCTCGAAGCCTATTTATATTATTTTAAAACCACTTAAAATAGCCAATTAAGGGGAAAAGTCTGATTTTAGACTTTGGGTAAATAGCTCCTTAAAGATTCAAAGTTTTGACCCTTTTTCAAAACAGTCACCAAAAATAGTTTTAAAACTTTACATTTTGATCACTAACCAAAATGTCCAATTTTGAGACCTCTTTTTGTAAAATTGATTTTACCAAATTCATTTCCATATTAAATAGTGATTTTAGAATATTTTTCCATATTTTTATCTTATCCAAAAATATTTATTTTGAATTAAATCCCGAAACTGACTCGAATCCTCTAACGCGATCCCTCGGACCGTCTAAACAATCTAAAAAAACTCCTAGGCCCAAAACCGGGGTATTACAACTCTCCCCTTAAGAAATTTTGTCCTCAAAATTTACCTGATGGAAACAGATACAAAAACTGCTGTAACATGTCCAACTTACTCTCCCACGTGGCCTACTCAATACCGTGATGTTGCCACAACACCTTAACAAGCTCAATTATCTTGACAAAAAGAAATTTACTACTAAAGTCAAGGATCTCCACTAGTTCTTCATCATAAGACAAATCCGGTCGCAACTCAACATCCTCAACTGGCATCACATGTGACGGATCCAAACGATACCTCCGCAACATGGATACATGAAACACATCATGAATCTTCTCTGACTCAGGAGGCAAACTCAATCGATAAGCCACAGTACCTATACATTCCAACACCTCATACAGTCCAATAAACTTCAGACTCAACTTTCCTTTGCGTCCAAAATGCAACACCTTCTTCTAAGGTGAGACTTTCAAGAAAACCTTTTCGTCAACCGCGTACTCAACTTCTCTACGCTTTAAATCTGCATAGGATTTTTGCCTATCCGAGGTCGCTTTCAAATGATCACAAATAAGCTTTACTTTCTCATCTGAGTCTTTCAACACATCAGGCATGGAAACATACTTTTCTCCAGCCTTGGCCCAACATAAAGGTGTACGACACTTCCTACTATACAAGGCTTCATATGGTGCCATCTTTATACTCGCCTGATAGCTATTATTATACGAAAACTCTACCAAAGGAAACTGACTTTCCCAAGTTCCCTAGAACTCAATGATGCAGTATCTTAACATATCCTCCAAAATCTGAATCATACGCTCGGACTAACCATCCGTCTGAGGATGATACGAAGTACTAAAATTTAAGAGAGTACCCAAAACTCAATACAAACATTGCCAAAACCTTGTTGTAAACCGTGAATCCTTATCTGAAATAATCAACTTGGGTACCTCGTGCAACTTCACAATTTCAACAACATAAAGTTCCACCAACCTATCCAAAGTATACGTCGTATGCACTGGTAGATAATGTGTACGCTTCGTAAACCAATCAATAATCACTCAGATGGAATCCTTTTTAGTCGGTGTCAAAGGTAACCTTGACACAAAATCCATAGTGATCCTCTCCCATTTCCACTTCGAAATTCTCAACGGTTGCAACAACGCAGAAGAAAACTGGTGTTCAGCCTTCACACGCTGACATACATACACCTAGCAACAAAATCAGTCATATCCTTTTTCAAACCCACCCAATAGTAATCTTCCTTTAGATCTCGATACATCTTGGTACTACCGGGATGCATAGCAAAAGGACTAGCTTGTGCCTAAGTCAAAATCATCCGTCTCAACTCCACATTACTAGGCACCACTATCCGATCTTTAAAACACAACACCCATCATTATTAAAGGGAAAATCCATAAAATTTCCATCCATGATGTCCTTAACATGCGGTACCAATGGCTCATCATAAGGTTGCTTTTCCTTAATCAACTGCGACAAAGATGGCTTTACTTGCAACTCAGCCAGCAAACATCCATCACAGGTCACACTCAACCTCGCAAACATGGCCCTCAACTCCACGACAGCTTTTCTACTAAAAGCATCAGCCACAACATTTGCTTTACCTGGATGATACTCTAACATCAAATCATAATCCTTAAGAAACTCCAATCATCTACGTTGCCTAAGATTCAACTCCTTTTGCAACATCAAATACTTTAAACTCTTATGGTCCGTGTATACAATACACTTCTCACCATAAAGGTAATGCCTCCAAATTTTTAAAGCAAAAACTACCGCAGCAAGCTCTAGATCATGCGTAGGGTAATTGCGCTCGTGCACTTTCAACTGCCTCAATGCATAAGCTACAACTTTCCCACCTTGCATCAACACACTCTCTAAACCAATGTAGGATACGTCGCTATAAACCATAAAATCCTTTCCTGACTCGGGTTGAATCAAGATTGGAGCTTGTGTCAAAGCTTCCTTTAACTTTTCAAAAGCTTACTGTCTAGCTTCTGTCCACTCAAACCGTACATCCTTTTACAACAACTTGGTCATAGAGCAGCAACCCTTGAAAACCCATCCATAAAACGACGGTAATATCCCATTAACCCCAAGAAAATATGAACCTCTGTCACTGACTTTGGTTACTTCCAATTCACAACCGCCTCAACCTTCTTCGGATCCACCCGGATACCTTTCGCTAAAACCATATGACCAAGAAAGACTACCTCTTTAATCCAAACTCACATTTTCTCAACTTGGCATAAAATTGATTATCCAACAAGGTTTGCAACACAATCTGCAAGTGTCGATCATGATCATCCTCGGTACGAGAGTACACAAGAATATCATCAATGAACACCACTACAAATTGATCCAAGAATTTATAGAACACCCGATTTATCATATCCATGAATGGTGTAGGCGCATTGCCAACCCAAACGACATTACCAAGAACTCATAATGGCTGTACCTCGTACCAAAAGCAGTATTCAACATATCTTTATCCTTAACCTTCAACTGATAGTATCTAGATCTCAAATCAAGCTTGGAAAACACCGTAGCACCACGAAACTGATCAAATAGATCATCAATCCGCGACAAAGGATACTTATTATTAATCATCAACTTGTTCAGTTGTCGATAGTCAATGCACATCCTCAAAGTGCCATCCTTCTTTTTCACAAACAACATTGGTGCTCCCCACGGTGAAACACTAGGTCGGATGAAACCACGGTCTAACAACTCTTGGAGTTATGTCTTCAACTCTTTTGGTGCCATCTGATATGGTGCAATCGACATCAGAGCTATATCAACATACGTCTCAATAAAAAACTCCACTTCTTTATTCGGTGGCAATCCAGACAACTCCTCCATAAACACACCCAAAAAATCACAGACAGTACAGATATCCCTAATCCGCACTTCTTCCATATTTGGGTTCATAATATAAGCCAGATATGCTTGACACCCCCACTCTAACAACTTTAGTGCTTCCAAGACCGAAACCACATTGGAAAAGAACTTAACATTCTCACCCACAACCACCACTTTATAATCATCAGTAATTTTTAATGAAACTTGCTTGGTCTCAAAATCGACCATAGCCTGATGCTTAGACAACCAATCTATTCCCAAGATCACATTAAAACCATGAAACGGTAGCTCCATCAAATCAGCCACAAACACATAGCCTTGAAATATCAAAGGACATCTTCTATACAACCTTTTCGTAACAACTGTCTCTCCAAAAAAAACTCGTTACTTGCATACCCATATCTAACATTTCTACTGATATATCAAGCAAATGGGCATGCTCATGCAAAATATATGAATGCATAGAACCAAAATCTATCAGAGAAAGTAATGACATAGATTGCAAGGTAAAAGTACCTGCTATCACATCCGTGTTATTCCTCCCTTCATGATGTGCATAGATCCTCGCAGGTCCATCACCCTCAGGTTAAACCGCCATGGTATACACTACAATCCTCTGTCTATCCTTCCTCTATTAGAAATTACCATGACCGTGCCCACGTCCTCTACGTGGTGCCACAACAGGTGCAGGTGTCTGCCTACCCCTAGCAAGCAATGGACAATCGCGTCTTATATGATCCACAGATCCAAAACTCCAATAAGAATTCACAGCCACAACCGCAGAAGCCTATCCCTCTCTGGCCAAATGTAGACATCCTCGCCTCAAGTGATCTCGTGATCTATAAACTCAGCAAACATTATGCGCTAACCTGACCTGGGTACTCTGCCCATGCGATCCTCGCCCAACACCATCTCTGCCACGTCTCGCATTCGGACGAAACCTTCTATCATGATGTCTCTTGATTTGACCACCACTACCACTAGCATCTGCCACTCTTACCCCATCTAGGACCATTCGGTCGATAAGATAAGCTCAATATCTACACCATGTCCTTCGTCCGGTCAACCAACATGCCAAAATTTGTGTAATTAATGGTCGCCATGTAGGTCTTAACATCATGCTCTAGCCTATAACGAAATCGATCACAGCTATGCCCGTTATCTAGTACCAACTCAGGTGCATACTGACTCAACCTCACAAATTGTACCTCATACTCAGATACTGTCATACTACCCTGAACTGATGACATAAACTCATATTTCTTCTCATCAAGTATCTAACACCCAGATACTTCCTTTTGAAGGTAGTTTAAAAGAATTCCCACATCACATCATTGGGTTCTATGCCCGTGATCACAGTGGTCCACCAACTGTATGCATCACCCTGCAACAGGGACACAATACATCCCAACTTACGATCATCACTGCACCCTATTTGAACCAAGATCCATTATGTACTGGCAAACCACTCTTCAATGCCTCAGGTGTCAACCTTCTAAACTCAACACTTTCAAGACTACACAAACGCTCTAATGGAAACCTCGGATTAATGGTAGCAGTGGGTGTTGGTACATGAACTCCAGCCATTGCGGCCTGGAATGCTCCAGTCATCGCCTGAAATAAAGACGTCATATCACCATACACTAGACCAGGGGGTGCAGATGGTACTTGCTCCACTCCCTCACGAGGATTAGGCGGATGAGGTGGCAATCCCTCATGATGCATAATCTCACCCTCAACTCCCTACTATCTGATAGCAACATTTTCGCTCGATCGTAATTATCTCCTCGGTGGCATCATATAAAAACGTATCTAAGGTATGATAATTACACCAAACAAAAACAATCAGGCCAGCTTTAAGCAAGGATCCAAGACTTTTATTTCAAATCAAAATTATTTTATAATTGTAGTAATAAGGTAATGTATCCCCAAACATACCCTAACATGGTATATATCAAACATCATATATATACACAATCATCATGCATAACAAACATTATTGTACATTCATCAACAACATCCCAATTTTTGTAAACCTGTCTCTGATACCACCAAATATAGCCCATTAGCCCGACCTAGCCGAAACAAAACTAAAAAGAATCATATTAGCTTGCTGAAGAAAACCCGAGCTAATAACCTAAATCGGTCAATTTTTTATTTTTATCTTGTCTAAATGCTTCGATTAATTCCCTATGGTGAACATGCTTCAGCTAAAACGTCTCATTGAAATTAGATTTTAAAATAGGGTTTAATTGTTCAAAAATGCATATTGAGGACCAAAATGTAATTTTTACAAATTATAGGAACTTATTTTGAATTCAAGATTACCAAACCATCGTTAGTCCAATTTCATGCTTACTTGTTTAATTTCAACTTTTAACAATCATCTGAACTCATTCAATTGCATACATAACATTCAGGGATTAAATTGCTATATTTCCAAACGTCAGCAAACTAACAAGCCCAAAATCAACCTGTACCGATACGAACTTGACCGCGTACCGACCCCCCTTGTAATTTCTCAAAACTCAGAATTCTAGTGACCAATTCGTGCACTGATACGATACCCTGCGTATCGATACGACTCCCTAAAAATGAAGGGATCGTACAGGTACTCAAACTCGTTTATCAACACTAGTACAAGAATTCCTCAAGGTGTACAGATACGGTGGCTAGGCATACCGAACCCTTCGTTAAATTTCGATAGAATGAGCCTTCCCAGACCCCATATACCAATCCTTGGGTACCCGTACCGGTATGCAGAGGCCTGTAATGACCTCTAGGTTCAACATATGACACTTTGGCTTATTCTAAACACAATTATCAATAACATAAATGACATTAAACACCAAAAGCATGCTTGACAACAACATACTAGCATTTCAAAACATCCTAGCAAGCCTAAGAGATTCATCCACATCATCTAGAGGCATGCTTCCTACTCAATATGTAAAAACCTCAAACCAACCTCAAACAAGTATACATAGCCAATTACATATCCAAAACATCAACATAAACTTGCTCAACCAAGGACTTTAGCAAACAACCCTCCAAAATATCAAACGACCACATTACCTTTATTACTACAAGTCTAGATCAAAAGCCATACTTTCGTAAACAAGTCCTTGGATTCCTTAATTGCTGCCCTCAAACCTTTAATTCTCTACATTGATGGAAAAAAGAGCGTAAGCACACTAGGCTTAGCGAGGAATGCTCTAAAAACCAATACCATCAATGCATCTTAAGCCATTTTAACTATTCGTTTGAAACCACTTTTGAAATAACATTTCAACATCATGCCTTATCAAACCATGCACTTAACATTCCCAAAACATGCATATTAAACCATATGCAACTTGTATCATGGATCAATAGAAAAATCCCATTTGCGACCCTCAATTTAAGCCTTCCCATTCATGCTATCAATGCAAATATTAAAGAGTAAACACGTTTAAACCATATTAAACAACATAATCCATCTCATGATACATCATCAACTATATTGTCTTACAAGTGATCATCAATCAAATTCCACTTTACAAAACCTAACATTGGATACACGGATTCAACAAGTGTTCCCAACATTTCATGCCATCACAAAAGGAATTAAAGATACTTTTACAAAAGGGTACATTCACAACCCCACATGTCGGTTGGACGCACAACCCACTAACGGGAGTCTTTGGTACAAAGATCTAAATCCCTCGACCGTTAGGGTACTTGGATGGAGTTTACGGTACACCAGATCAAAACCCCTCAACATCCAAGGTGACTTTTTATAGTGCACTATCAATCCTATGGTATGACAACTATATCTGATAACATTTCCAAAACCTTTTTATATCATCACTTGACAATATAATTCAATTCTCAAACATAAACTTACTGTTCTCATATACATTAATTAAAATAATTTACCCAATTGCATTAAACCATGCATTAACCAATGTTTAACAACATCATCAAAACATGCATTACTTCTAAATGCATCATCATCATCATTTTATAAACACTTTCCAGCATTAAACCATGCTCAAATCATGCATATATAGTGAGTAATCATGTAATCAATACAAGTGCATAAAAATCAATTGCCAAACTGAGTTTGAGATAAAATTCATCATTTACTTACTTTCGAGCTTAGACCAATGTTTCAAACTTGATCTAAACTCCCAAACACAACTTTCAAATCTTTGCAAAGCTGTAAAACACGCTCTCACTCACCGACACACAAAGCCTCGCTTGTCGATTCGGTAAGCACGCCTCCAAAGCTTTCAAAATGTCATTTCAAGCTTGAGTACCAACTTCCCCTATTTTATCTACACAAAAATAGAGGATTCAATGCATCAAAATACATTCAACAACACAACAACACAAATCTTCAACATCCACTACCCAAATTCACTCTTCAACAACTGAAATCAACATCAAACATCTCCCAAACTTAACCCAGCCAAAACCTAAAGTTTTAACCCATCAATTAACATCTAAAAACACAACAACATCATCCTTATACCTCTAGCATCCATTAAACATCCATAACACCTCAAACACTCATAACTAACAGCCTAGAAAATTAGAGATTCACCTAGTTTAGGGATTCCAATGTTAAAGCCCACTTATTAACATTATTAAACATCAAAATCATGATTAGAATCAATCAAGAACTCATCAAAACAGAGCCTATACGAAAATTCATCAATTAAATCAATTAAACCTTGATTTAACCAATTTTCCATCATTAAATCATCAAATCAAGTTAGAAAACATATGTAAAGGATCAATAACTTGGGAATTTCAGTAAAGAACCTTGTATTAGAGTAGAAGAACGAACCTCACCTATAATGGCTACCTTTACCCTTAATTGGATGAGTTTTCTTGAGCAAACAAGATCAAATCAATTTTTTTAGGAAACGGTTAAAGATTAACTTGAAATCAAAAAGATGTTGAAATCAAGTGTTTACCTGAGAAAATTGAAGTGGAAAAGAGCGTTTGGCTAGAGAGAATTTGAGAGAAAAGCTTTGGATGAAAAGTTAGTTACGTTAAATTGTTTTAAGCTTTTTAATTATTCAATTAATTCTCCAAGCCTATTTATATTATTTTAAAACAACTTAAAATAGCCAATTAAGGGAAAAATATGATATTAGATTTTGGGTAAATAACTCCTTAAAGATTCAACGTTTTGACCCTTTTACAAAACAGTCACCAAAAACAATTTTAAAACTTTACATTTTGGCCACTAACCAAAATGTCCAATTTCGAGACCTGTTTTTGTAAAATTGATTTTACCAAATTCATTTCCATATTAATTAATGATTTTAGACTATTTTCCATATTTTTATCTTACCTAAAAATATTTATTTTTGAATTAAATCCCAAAACAGACTCGAATCCTCTAACCCGATCCATCGGACCGTCTAAAAGACATAAAAACCCCTAGCCCTAAAACTGGGGCATTAAAACTAGGCTATGGGCAAATAGGGAATCAGTACGAATTTTCTGCATGCCAGTACCCCGACAAACATTCAAATTTCAGTGTTGATATTTCATACCGATATAGTAGGTTCAATACCAGTACCCCTTTATGGTTTGGTCCAAATATTCATGCCTGTACTGATATAGGCCCAACCGTACCGATATGCCCTGTCTGCAATTTCCCTACTTTGCTGGTTTTGGGCTATTTACCCAACTAATACATGTCCATCGACCCAATAGTCAATATCTATGACTCATAACCAGTTCTTAGACCATGCATTGTACTAAAATGTCATTTTATCTGTCCAAACATCGAACAAACTAACAAGATAGATTTCAACTAGCTATGCAACCCCCGACTTTCATCCAAAATATCCAAACATGACATATATGCATACTACTATGTTCACACATTCATACATACCCGATATGACATTAAAAACATGCCAATGCTATATGTCACCGTTCTTGGAGTTCAGAAGGGTAAATGTACATTATAAAAGTTGACTCGAGGGTGACTTGCAACCGGCTATCCCTAATCTTTGCTAAAGGGATATAGAACCTAAAAATGTATACAATAAAACATGTTAGGCTTACATAGCCTAGTGAGGTAGTTATCAATACTGCTAACTCATAAGTACATGATTGTCAATAGGTTCAAAAAACATGGTTACCACTGTGAATTCATGTTGAGATAATACTTAAACACGTTAAACATGTTCTAATCAATAAATGCATCTTATAGCTCATTCGAATAATAGGTTCATATTCCTCGGACTACAGTAACCAATGGATACACGAAGTCCACCATCTTCGCCAAGTTAATGGTTCAATAACATGTCTATTCCTCCACATCACCAATAACCATAACACATACATCCTTCCACATCGCCAACAAGGGTATTAACCCAAGGACCGTAGTCCACACATACATGAGCTTAATGAATTCTATGGCATGCCAATTGTATCCAATGTCCACTTGTATCTAAGGATTCCATGTATTAGTTTAAACAAATATATACTTTTATTTAATAATCAATAACCATGGCAATGAATCGATATCAATGCTAAATCAATAAATAGACTCTATTCATGTAACCCTCTTAGCCTGGTCTAGTCGATACCGGACCAAAGGAGCCACATTGGGTTTGCCGAGACAAACTTGAACTAATAACCTAAACCGATTCTTTTTTTTCTTTTATCTTGTCTAAATGCCATTATAGAATTCCTATGATGATTGAGCAAACATCGAAAAAGATGACATTAATAACGGAAGTCAAATTGACATGGTTATCACCAAATTACGACTTAGGGACCAATTTGCCAATTTCTTAGGTTTCAAGGACTTAACTCAAAATTAAAGCTACCAATCCTCAATTAGTCATGTTACATGCTTACATGCCAAAATAACCATTCATGCATCCATAATTGCAGTCATGTCAGACAGGGACTAAAATATAAGACTTACAATCTCAGCAGGCCAAATTAACTGAAATTTACAACCTGTTTCGATACGCCAAGATCCCTGTACCGATACGACGTATTTTACACACCCGTACCGATCCCATGAACATAATTTCACAAATCAGGATTTCATTGTTGAAAACTTGTATCGATACGGTACCCCGCGTATCGAAACTCATCCTTAATTCCTTAAGGGTGTACCGGTACACCAACCCGTGTATTGAAACCCCTGAGCAATTTTGTTCACCCGTAATGAAACGGAAGGCTACCTGTATCGGTACGGCTGGGCAATTTTGCCTCATTTGAGCCCTTTCAGGACCCCGCGTACCAAAACCAAAGACCCCGTACCGATACGCAGAGGCCTGTAATGACCTCTAGGTCCAATATATGACACTTAGGCTCCTATTAAACATGCTTAAACAATCATCTATCATCATGTAACATCATTAGCCTTCTTTGACACTTATTCCGAGCCACCTAACATACTTTCTAATATCAAGCAATTACACATGATTTTCTATAGGCATGCTACCTAGTCAAGCAACCAAGTCAGAAACCACATGTACAATCTAGCAACTAAGCTTATTACAAGTCCAAAGCAACAATATAAACTTGCTCAAACAGTGAGTTAAGCACTCAAACCCTCCCAACAACATTTAAGCCACATTGCCTTTATTACTACTTTAAAACTCAACATACTTTGCAAAACCAAGTCTTGGAACTCCTTTCCTTGCTTGCTAGGTCCCCTTGTACTCAATTAATCTGCATTGATAATAAAATAGAGCGCAAGCAATCATTTCTTAGTGAGGAACGCTCAAACACAAAACATCATCTAATGCAATTTAAAACCATTTTAAAACCATCATGCCATTCTTTCAAAACATGCACTTAATCTTTCCAAAACCAGTATATTAAACCATATGCAACATGTATCTTGGATTCCACAGCATAATCCCATATTCAATTCCCTCTACTTAAGCCTTCCCATGCATAACATCCCATATACAAAGCTTAAGGAGTAAAACATGTATAAATCACATTATACAAACCAATCCATCAACATGATACATTTAAAACATTATATTGGCTTTCAAGTGATCCATTACCATATACATCATATCCAAAAAATCAACTTTAACATCAGATACACGAATTTCCCAAGAGATTTCCCAATCTCTTACAACTTAATGGCATGGAGTTGTGCATCACATGCACCACCTCTACACTACCAAGACTAATCCTCCAATTTGGAGTATACACACTCGATGCTTCAACCTCTACAGCCCATGGCTAGAGTAAAAGCCATCTAAGTGTTACCTTAACAACATTGGGGTTCACATGATCATAGTAGGTACCTCTCGTACTACCTCTACAACCATGGACGACTTATTATAGTGCACTTTAAATCCTATGGTTGACCAATTATATATGATAACATTTTCAATCCATCACTTGCCAATATAATCCACTTTTATAAACATACCTCACTATTTTAATATGCATCATTCAAATCATTTCACCATGCATTAAACCATGTATAAACCATGTTCTTAAACATTATTTTAAACCATGCATTGCTTTCCAAATACATCTAACATCATTCCATATCAATTCCCAGCATTAAACCATGCTTATTTTATGCATAACATAGGAGGTAAACAATCATTTAACAAGTGCATTTATAAATCATTTGCCAACTGAAATCGAGAGAAAAACCACTTTACTTACTTTTGAATCCTAGACCAGCGTATCAAGCCTAATCTAGACTCCCATAAACCTTTTCAAACCTTTGAAAAGCCATTATTATCTATTTCATTCACCGACAAAGCAACGCCTCTCTTGCTGATGTCAAATCAAGCTCCCGACAACTCCTCAACACCAAGTTTCACTTTCAAATTATTTTCCCATGTTTCAAACACATCACAACAGAGGATCCAATGCATTATAATGCATCCAAACTCACAACAAACAGCAAATAACATTATCCAACTATAATCCTCCACAACACCACATCCTATCAACCGAAAACATCACCGATTCATCAAAAACCTCAAACCAGCCAACAACTACAAATCTTAACCTTCAAATAACATCTAACAATAGCTCAAATCAACCTTATACCTCCAACAAACAATAATCAACCACAACACCTCAAAATCTCTTAACTATCAATCTAACAAATTAGAGATTCTCTAGATTTCGGGATTCTATCATTAAAACTAACTCCATTAACATATTGAACACCAAAATCAAGTTGTAAATCAATCTTTAACTCAGCAAAAATAGATCAACTACGAATTTCCTCAATTCCTATCATAAATCACCAATTAAACCATAAATCCGAGTTTAATTAATTAAAACCCAATGAAAATCATATAAAATGGATCAAGAACTTAGGAATTTCAATAAAGAACCTTTCATTAAAGGAGAAGAACGAATCCTTACCTCCAATGGTGATTTCTCCCCCTAATTGCTTGATAAAACATGAAAAGCAAGATAGAAGTAATAAGTATTTGATGTAAAAGCTTTAGGAATCAATTAGAAATCAAAAACTCTCTGAAATCTTGAATTTTACCTGAAGAAATTGAAGTTGGAAATGTGTTTGGATGGTGCGAATTTGAGAGAAAGAACTTCAAAGTTTGTTACGCGAATTTTGATTAAAAGCTTAATTGAGATTAATTAATTCTCTACACTATTTATAGCTCTTAAAAACCCATTTAAAATATTTAATTAAAGGGAGAAATCTGATGAAAACCTTTAGGATAATTAGCTCCTTAAAGATTCAAAGTTTTGATCCATTTACAAAACAGTCACTAAAAACAGTTTTGCAAACTTTGCATTTTGGTCACTAAATCAAACTGTCATATTTCCGAATTTCATTATCCAAAATTGTTTTCACCAAAATCATTTATATATTTAATAATGATTTTAGACTATTTTCCATATTTTTATCTCTCATGAAAATATTTAACTCAATTTAAATCCCGAATCTGACTCGAATCTCTAATCTCAATCCACCGGACCGACCGAACCACCCCAAAACTCCTAGGCCCAAAATCGGGGTGTTACAACTTTCGCCCACTTAAGAAATTTCATCCTCAAAATTTACCTGAAGGAAATAGATGCGGAAATTATTCTTTCATGTCCGACTTACTCTCTTACGTGGCCTCCTCAACTCCTCGATGCCGCCACAACACCTTGACAAGCTCTATCATCTTACCACGAAGAACTTTACTGCTGGTATCAAGGATCTCTATCGGTTCCTCATCATAGGACAAATTTAGCCTCAACATTCTCAATTGGCACAACATGTGATGGATCCGACCAATACCTCCGCAACATCGAAACATGGAACACATCATGAATATTTTCCAACTCGGGAGGCAACCTCAACCGATATTCCACAGGGCTAACATGATCCAAAATATCATAAGGCCCGATAAACCTCGGACTCAACTTCCCTTTACGCCCAAAGCGCATCACCTTCTTCCAAGTTGAAACTTTTAGGAACACTTTGTCACCTACAACATACTCAACTTCTCTACGTTTCAAATCCACGTAGAATTTCTATCGATCGGATGCTGCTTTTAAGCAATCAGTCAGAAGCTTCACTTTCTCATTAGTGTCTTTCAAAGCATGGGGCATAGCAAAATACTTTCCCCCAACCTCAGCCCAAAACAAAGGTGTATGACACCTCCTACCATATAAGGCCTTATACAGTGCCATCTAAATACTTTCCTGATAGCTATTATTGTATACGAATTCCACCAAAAGCGACTGCTTTTCCCAGGTTCCTTGGAATTCAATAATGCAACACCTCAACATATCCTCCAAGGCCTGAATCACACATTCAGACTGTCCATCCGTCTAAGGATGATACGAAGTGCTAAAATGCAATCGAGTACCCAAAGCTCGATGCAAGCACTCCCAAAACCTCTTTGTAAGCCTTGGATCTCTATCCGACACAATCGACTTAGGCACCCCATGCAACCTCACAACCTCAGCAATATAAAGGTCAGCCAACTTATCGAAAGTATACGTCGTATGCACCGACAGAAAATGTGCACACTTCATAAATCAATCAACAATAATCCAAATGGAATCCTTTTTAGTCGGTGCCAAAGGTAACCCCAACACAAAATCCATGGTGATCCTCTCCCATTTCCACTCTAGAATCCTCAACTGCTGCAACAACCCAGAAGGAATTTGATGCTCAACCTTAACACGCTGAATGATGAGTCCTTAATATAGTCTCATTTTAGTATCTATATTACGAACATTTGCATTGTTTATTAAGTGTTTTGTTGACATTTGTAGGTTTTTAGTTATTTCATATTTTGTGGTTTGTATTTTAAATATGTTGTGGTTTTAGTACTTTTGTTATGTTTTTAGTTATTTTTAATAAATTGTATTTTGTGTTAATTGCATGCTTAGATATGTTGAATTTGGTGATTGCAATTATGACACAAATGAAGTTGAATCCAAAGATGATCCAAGGTGAAAGAAATTGGGCAAATGCTGAAATTGAGAAAATAGACCCAATAAACTCGTACTAAAATTCTGCACTCAATATGTTGCACGTTTTGACTATAACTTGAGCTCCAGAACTCGAAAATTGGCCTGTGAGATACCGTTGGAAAGCTAATTGAGTCTACTATATTTTCAAACTGATTGGAAAGCCAAATCAAATCTGGAATTGCCCACAAATGCTGAAAACCGGAGCCTTACATGTGGTGACACCATGATAACCACTTTTGACAATTTAAAGATATCATCAAGCATGCAAAGACTTTTTAAGTCAAGAAATGTGGCTGAAAACTCACTCTCCATTTTCGTCTAGCACCACAAATTTCCTATAAATAGTCTTTAGTTTTGCCTTGTAAATCATCTTGGAAGCTTGATTGTAACCTTGTTGTTAAAAATTCAAGATCACTTTTCTTTCTTTCATCTTTATATTTTTCTTTCTTATGTTTGGTTTTTGTAAACCAAATTTTATTTTCTTTAAATTTATGGTGTCTTTCTAAGTCAAGTTGCTGAGGTGAAAGGACGAAGCTCTTGGTATATACTAAAGGTTAGTTTGAAATTCTCAGCGTATACTAAAATATGTTAAATTAGTATATGATGTTAAATTTAGATGGTTAATATTCATGTTAGTAAATTAGGAACCTTGCTTCATTATAGACAAGTAATTTGGTACAATAAATGCTTATTATAGTTAACTTGATTTATTGTAGACAAAACAAATTGGCATAATGAACACTTGGACTTGTTTATTAATTTTGATTGCACCAATCCATATAACACCATATGCTATACCTTTGCATTTTTTGGACATTGTTTATTGTACTTTGGACTTTGATTATGGACATTGGACAATGGACTTTGGACTTTCATTGCAGGATCTTCCAATTGGATTCCATTTCATCATATGGACTTCAATTTAGTAATAAGAAGAATAAAAATTAATCTTAGTATAATACCAAGAGTGGATTCTCAAAACCTCATCTTCTTTTATTTATATTGTTGTTTATTTTCTAATCAATTATTCTCTTTGTAGATTTTAATTTTATTTTTTTATCTTGTAATTTCTAAACAAAACTTCCCTGTGGATTTAACCTTGGACTCCCGAGAATTATTACTTGACAACAGCCTGCACTTGGGTATACAACTAAAAAGAGCCGATCAAGTTTTTGGCGTCGTTTCTGGGGAAGGTAAGATTTAGAATTCAAGTTTATATATATATTATATTTAATGGACGGTTCTACCGCCTTTATATATTATATTTAATAGACGGTTCTACCGCCTTTATATATTATATTTAATGGATGGTTCTACCTCCTATATATATTATATGTAATGGACGGTTTGACCGCCTATTTATGTGTATATTATTTTTTCATGTCGGTTTGGCAGTGTGATTTTAATTATCGTCGTTTGGTTAGAAATAATTTTGAAATTCTTTTCGGAAATCTGTTTGACACACCTCCAAATTCACCTACCATGGCTGAAGATCAAATTTTTCTCAATGAAAATGCAAATATGCAAGTGCGCTCGATGCGTGACTACTTGCAACCCCCTCGAACTTCACTACCTTCATGTTTTATGTTTCCCCCAAATGCAAACAACTTTCGATTTAAACCAAGTATGATATCTTTACTTCTTACTTTTCATGGCATGGAATGTGAAAGTGCTTATGTTTTCCTTAAAGATTTTGAAGATGTATGTGTCACTTTTAATGGCCAACAATGTTCAAATAAAATTATTAAGTTAAAATTATTTCCTTTTTCTTTAAAGGATAAGGCAAAAATTTGGCTTAATACGTTGAAACCTAGGTAAATTGACTCTTGGCAAGAAATGCAAACTCAATTTTTAAAAATGTTTTTTCCAACACATAAAACTAATGCTTTAAAGAAACAAATTCAAATTTTCAATCAAAAGCCAAATGAAACGTTTTTTCAGTGTTGGGAACATCTTAAAGATTTATTAAATTATTTCCCACATCATGGCTTTGAAGAATGGCTTATCATAAGTTTTTTCTATGATGGTTTGACTCCTGAAACTAAACAATTTGTTGAAACAATGTGCAATGGTGATTTCATGAGTAAACAACCTGAAGAAGCTTTTGATTACTTAAATCATTTAGCTGAAAATTCCCAGTCTTGGCACACAGATAATTCTATAGAAGGATATGCTAAACATAATCTTGTGCATAATAAAGGAAAATGTCACCTTAACCAAGATGATGATTTAAGTGCTAAGGTTGCTATTTTGTCTAAAAGACTCGATGCCATAGAAACTAGGAAAGTAAAAGAAGTCAATTCAATGAAAAATCAAGAGAGTTGTGATATTTGTGATATTATGGGATACTCTACTCTTGAAGGTCCGAACATTCCAGTTTTTAAAGAAATGTTGTATGAGAATGCCAATGTCATAAATACATCCGCAAAGCCTTTTCCTTCTCCGTATTCTAAAACTTATAACCCTCAATGGAAAAATCATCCAAACTTTGGTTGGCAAAATACTAACCATCCTCATGTACCCCAGAACCAAAAGCCTCCATATAGTTCATCTAATTTATATTCGCAGATAAAAAGTCTTGATGGGACATTGCAAGTTTTCATGGAGGAACAGAAAAATTTTAATATTCAAACATCACAAGCTATCAATGAAATCAAGACAACACTTTCAACATTGATAGCTTTGTTGCGCACTCAAGAAAAAGGTAAGTTTTCTGCTCAACCTTTTCCAATCCTTCTAATCAATCTCTTGTTTCTTGTTCTAGTGGAACTCAACAAGAAGATGTTAAATCTATCACAACTCTCTGAAGTGGCAAGAATGTTGATAAAACTATTCCATCAAAAATTCAAGATTCCTTATCTCCTTCAAAATGTAAAGGTGAGAATGATGGTAAGTCTGAAAACATTGACATAGAAAAAGAGAAATGTGGAATTCCTGCTCCTTTTCCCCAGAGATTACAACCAACAAAGAATTTAAACAAAAATGCTGAATTTTTAGAACTTTTCAAACAAGTTAAGATCAATATTCCTTTGTTGGATGCAATCAAGCAAGTTCCATCATATGCAAAGTTTTTGAAAGATATATGTACTGTCAAGAGAAAACATAATGTGCAAAAGAAATTTTTAGCAGAAACTGTAAGCTCGATCATTTAGCATCTTACCCGACCCAAATACAAACACCCTGGATGCCCGAAAATTTCATTCATTATTGGTAACACTAGAATAGAGCGTGCTTTGCTTGATCTTGGTGCTAGTGTTAATCTTTTACCTTTTCAGTATACCGACATTTAGGTTTGGATGAACTTAAAGCAATGCCTATTACACTCAAACTTGCTGATCGTTCTATTAAACTTCCTAGAGGGGTGGTAGAAGATGTGTTGGTTCAAATTGATAAATTTTACTTTCCAGTTGATTTTATTGTTTTATACACAAGTCCTGTTTCAAATGCAAATGCACAAATTCCTGTTATTTTAGGTTGCCCATTTCTTGATACTTCTAATGCCTTGATCAATTGCAGGAATGGTGTTTTAAACCTTTCTTTTGGGAACATGACTTTAGAATTAAATGTGTTCAATGTTTGTAAGCAATCTGGAGAGAATTCTGAAGTACATGAAGTGGATTTTATCGACGAGCTTGTTCATGAACAAATCAAAATTGCTAAACTTTCTGATCCTCTAGAAAATTATTTTTGTTGATTCTGAAATTGATGATGTCCCTAAAAAAATCTTTTGCAAGAAAATGCTAGTCATTATAGGATACAAAAATTAGAGAAATTTCCATCACTACCAACTGCTTTGGTATCATCAAATGAAGAACCGCCAAAGTTGGATCTGAAGACATTGCCATCTCACCTAAAATATTCATTTTTGGGTAAGAATGAAACCTTTCCAGTTATAATCTCTACAACAATTGATGCATTCCAAGAAGGTAAGTTGTTAGAAATTTTAAGACTACATAAGAATGCATTAGGATGGACCATAGCTGACATAAAAGGAATTAGCCAATTGATTTGCACTCATAATATTTATTTAGAAGAAAATGCTAAATCTTGTAGACAAATGCAACAGAGGCTTAATCCTAATATGAAAGAAGTAGTGAGAAATGAAGTCATTAAACTATTGGATAATGGAATCATTTATCCTATTTCTGATAGTAAATGGGTAAGTCCTACTTAAGTAGTACCTAAGAAATCTAGAGTTACTGTGGTTAAAATGAAAATAATGAATTAATTCCAACTAGGACTGTTTCTGGTTGGCATGTGTGCATTGATTATAGAAAACTTAACGTAGTAACTAGGAAAGATCATTTTCCTTTACCCTTCATGGATCAAATCTTAGAAAGAGTTGCAGGGCATGAATATTATTGTTCTTTAGATGGATACTCTGGGTATAATCAAATTGCAATTGCACCTGAGGATCAAGAGAAAACTACATTCACATGTCCCTTTGGCACATTTGCATATAGAATGATGCCTTTCGGATTATGCAATGCTCCAGCCACATTACAAAGATGTGTGTTAAGCATTTTCAGTGATATGGTTGAACGTATTCTTGAGGTATTTATTGATGAGTTTTCTGTTTTTGGTGATTCCTTTCATGAATGCTTGTCAAATTTAGAAAAGGTATTGGTTAGATGTGAAGAAAAAAAATCTTGTTCTTAATTGGGAAAAATGTCATTTTATGGTTACTAATGGTATTGTCTTGGGTCATGTTGTTTCTAGAAAAGGAATTGAAGTAGACAAGTCAAAAATTGATTTAATTTCCATCTTGCCAACACCTAAGACTGTAAAGGATGTAAGGTCATTTTTAGGACATGCAGGATTTTATAGGAGATTCATAAAGAATTTTAGTGAAATATCTAAACCATTATGTAATCTCTTATTAAAAGATAGTGCATTGGAATGGAATGAAGATTGTGAGCATGCTTTTAAACAACTTAAAAACATGTTAATTTTTGCTCCTATAATGGGACCTCCTAATTGGACTTTACCATTTGAAATCATGTGCGATGCTAGTGATTATGCTGTTGGTGCTATTCTAGGACAAAGGAAGGATAGGAAACCATATGCCATATATTATGCGAGTAAAACTTTAAATAGTGCTCAAATGAATTATTCCACTACTGAAAAAGAATTACTTGTAGTAGTATTTGCGTTGGATAAATTTAGATCTTATCTTGTTGGATCATCAATTGTTATTTTTAGTGATCATGCAGCTTTAAGAATTCAACATCACCATTCGTGATAAGACAGGAGTAAAAAATGTGGTGGCAGATCATTTATTAAGACTAGTTTGTGATACATCTTTTGAATCCACTACAATTAATGATACTTTTCTTGATGAACAACTTTTAAGTATTTCTGTAACACCATGGTTTGCTGACATTTCTAATTATCTTGCCACAAGTAAAATTCCTTTTCAATGGGATCTTCAAGATAAAGAGAAATTTTTTGAATGAAGTAAAGAAATTTTATTGGGATGATCCTTACCTGTTCAAGTATTGTCCTGACCAAATATTTAGAAGATGCATACCGAAAAATGAGGTAAGTAGTGCCCTTAATTTTTGTCATTTCGGAGCATGTGGTGGACTTTTTTCATCAAAGAAAACTGTAGCAAAAATTTTACAATGTGGATTTAATTGGCCAACCTTATTCAAAGATGCTCATAATTTTTGCAAGTCTTGTGAAAGTTGTCAAAATTTGGGATCTATTTCTAAAAGAAACATGATGCCATTAAACCCAATTTTAGTGATTGAAATTTTTTACTGCTGGGGAATTGATTTTATAGGTCTGTTTCCACCTTCTTTTGATTTCTTGTATATTTTGGTCGCAATTGATTATGTTTCAAAATGGATAGAGGCAATTCAATGTCGCAATAATGATCACAAAGCAGTGATCAAATTTTTAAAGGAAAATATTTTAAGTCAATTTGGAATTCCTCGATCTATTATAAGTGATGGTGGAACACATTTTTGCAACAAGGTTTTTGAATCTTTAATGAATAAATATAACATTACACATAAAGTTGCAACCTCTTATCACCCTCAGACAAATGGACAAGTAGAACTTGCAAATAGGGAAATTAAACAGATTTTGGAAAAAACAATTAACCCAAATCGTAAAGATTGGTCTTTAAGACTTAATGATGCTTTATGGGCTTATTGAACTGCTTTTAAAACATCATTGGGCATGTCCCCCTATATACTAGTTTATGGAAAACCTTGTCATTTACCTGTGGAATTGGAACATAAGGTATATTGGGCTATTAAAGTGTTTAAATATAATCTCGAAGATGTCGCACAATTGCGAAAGTTACAAATTAATGAACTTGAGGAACTTATAAATGATGCATATGAAAATTCAAAGATTTATAAAGAAAGAAACAAAGCCTTTCACGATAAAAGAATTTCAAGAAAAACATTTGATGTTGGGAAAAACGTTCTCCTTTATAATTCTAGACTTCACTTGTTTCCTGGAAAATTGAGGTCGAGATGGAGTGGACCTTCTGTTGTGAAGCATGTTTATCCTTATGGAGCAATTGACATTGAAAATCCTAAAACTGGAAACGTGCTCAAAGTGAATGGACACAAACTTAAACATTTCATTGAAAATCAAGCCAATCAAGGTGAGGTCCTTTATCTTTTAGATCCTTGTTAAAAATATTATGGTGTAATTATATATAATTATATATTATTATTATTATATCTACTATTATATTAAATTATTATTAGTCTTTTAATTCCTGATTAAATGGCAGATAACGATATTCTGTGAAATCTTTCGGTTCATCAGCTACCCATAAAACTGGTGTTGTATATTCATTTCTCAATTTTACTTTCAAATTCATTCTCTGGTTTCTCTTTCATTTTCCTTTTCTTTCAAAATGGATGTTATTCTCTCAAAATTGTAGAAACTTCTTTCTTCCATTCCACCAAACATGATTCTGAAACATTACAAAGTCAGGCTTGAAAGATTAAGAATGCTCATGCACAAAGGTATGCCTACTGATGTTTGTATGCTAATCGAAGCAAAAGTAAGGTATGAAGAATATCTTCCCTTTTTACATTTACCTGGTATTGGAAGAAGTACATATGAAATGAAAAGAAGATCCAAATGTCTCGGATCAAACTGCCGAAAATGTGTAAGATGGACTTGTTCGGGAAGATGTCGTTCTATTGGGATGCCTTCCATAAATCAAGATGACAAAATTAGATTTGTTAAGGATGGACCGAATAAGGAGAATTTGGAGGATATGCAAAGTTCTCTTGAGACGCATCCTAATGGAGATGTGCAAAAACAAATTATTGATTTATGGTTGATATTTCAAAATGAATGGCAACGTCTGGGGAATCTGACGATAAAAGACATTGTTTGCCAGTTTTTAAGAAAAATGGATGGGAAGCCTATCCTCGACTCATAGAAGGCGTTCAAGCCATTTCTAGACGTAAAACTAGAGGAAGCTGTGAGCCACAGTCGCAACTACTGTAAATATTTCTCAAGCTTTTATTTGCAATAATTTCTTCTTCTTCTTCTTCGTTATGTTAAATTACTGTTTGGATTTTAGTGGTCTTGAATAACTGTGTGTTGCAGGAACCATTGTTGCAATCGTAATCATTTTCTACTGTTGACTTTTTGACTCTTTGCTGCAGGATTCATTAATGATAGCATGTCTACTATTTATCTTTTGAAATTTGGTTTCTACTTTTTGACATTTTGATTTTTTGGATTAACATTTTATACCGACAACTTATCTACCACTTATTATATATTTGTATTGTTCTTCCTTTCTTTTAAAAAAAAGAAAAAAATGGAAAATATTTCAACTAGACATCTTCAAAAGTTCTTTGTTTTTGTGGATCGTAACCAAGAAAAGATAAATATTTTGCAAATGCAACTAAGGAGTTGGGAGAAGTTATGGCCATAAAAAAATATGAAGTTATTTATGGAGGTAGATGTATGGATTTAATGAGAGTAGTTGCTACTACAACATATGTGAAAGGAAGCTCAGTTCTGGGAATAGTTCCAAAGACATTATCTTATTTGTGTGGACCTACAATAGGAAGAGAAGTACAAGTCAATACTATACCAGAACGAATAGCAATCATGATTTAATCTTCTGATGCATTCATTGCTCTGCCTGGAGATATCGGTACACTGGAATAAATTACCTGCGCAGCTTCTTGGTCATCCCTGACTAGCAATAAAAAACCCATCGGTTTGCTTAATATTAATGGTTATTTTGATATTTTACTTCCTTTTCTTGATAATGTTGTGGAAAATGGATTTATGTTTTCAGAGGCAAGAAGAATCTTAATCTCTGCTACAAAAATTGAAGAACTACTCAAAAAGCTCCAAGATTTTAGGTGTCTTCCTGATTTAATTGAGAGTACACGTGGGAAAAGGAAAAGAGACGAAGACAAGCGAGATGTGGATTGTTCTTTATCACTATGATATTATCTTATTTTAATTTTTTGTTTGTTTTATTTTTTATGTGTCAATTCTAGCAATCCGTAGCAGCATAACATGTAAAATCCTCTAAATTCTACTTTTAATTTTGACATTGAGGACAATGTCCTAATTATGTGGGGGTAAGGGATATAATAAAAAAAACTTGAAAAAAAAACTTGATGTTTGTTAAATCATTAGGTTAAGTCAAATTGAAAAAAAAGTGACAGATTATAGTTAATTTTGTTGGTTAATGGTAAGACGCACTTTGTTCTTTTTGACATAGCTAGGAAAAAGGTGGTTGAGTAATTATTTACACTGAGACACACCTTGTTGATTATAATTTGTTTACCTTGTTATAAAGTAGTGGTTATAATACATGTTTTATTAGATGTCTAAATTTTTAAGAGAAGTTAAGTTGAAAAAGTGGCTGAGTAAAGTAAATCTTGAGACGCACTTTGACGATTTAATAATATATATAAAAAAAGAAAAATGTGATTGGTCCGATGCTTGAGTGTTTGTTTTTTTGTGTGCATATAGTGTTGCATGTACTTAGTTGATTTATGTGAGTTGAAAATAATTTTGTGAATATAAAGTAAAACATCACTATTAAAGACTTGAAAGATTAAATATGTGTCAAAATTATGCTATAGCTTGTCTATAGAAAGAGTCTCTGATGTTTCACAATTAGAAAGAATAAGGACACTGGATGCTTCACTTTGAATCTTCCTTGATATCTCCAAAATTTATGATTTCTTTGTTACACATCATCTGTCTCTTGGTACATACATAGAATTGTAATCGGTCGTAAGTGAATGATGAACCCAATCATAAAAAAAATCATTATTTCATTTTTTATAATAATAAGAGTTCCAAATGCATGATAGGGGACGATCTAAGCCTTTATTTTTTTTGGATAGATTGAGCCTTTTTAGCCAACCATATAATATTTCCCTTGAACATCTGATTTTGAGCCTATAGCCTTGTCTTGACTCACCAAATATTTCTTTGTTTATCTTTACCTACAGAGCTTAAAGCTCCAACCTTACCTTTGTTTGCTTTAGATGCTCAATACTTACCGAACATATCTTTATGAGCATAAGTATTAATGGGGTAGGTAGATAAATTTTAGCAGGAGAAAGATATAAGAAGGATTAAAGCATGGAATTCTATTTTTCTACAAAAATTTTCTCTTTATTAAAAATAATAAATAATAATAATACTAGTGTCTTGTAAAAAAAAGGAAAAAAAGAAAAAAAAAAGAGAGGAAAAAATACTTATGTTTTATGCATATGCTTTATCCTTTTGTAATAGGAATATTTGAAAAATGATGGAGTTGGAAGAACACTAAGGGAAGAGGGGAATTAATACTTCTTGCTCACTTTGATCCGTAAGTAAATTGAGTTTAGGATAAGCCAATTATTGTCAATCTCATTTAAATATCATACCTTGACCTAAGCCATGTTATAATCCAATTAAAAAGATTTTGTGACTCTATTATATTGGAACTAATTATATATAAAGGTGAATAATGAATTAATTCATGATAGCCATTTACTTATTGTTTATTACTTTTCCAATGTGCTGATGAGATTGCACACATGTGATTTGCACACATATAAGCACAGAAGTTTCATTGTCTTACACTTTTTGACTGTGAGTATTTTCTAGAGACCACCTATGTCATGAATAGCATTCTTTTTGACCATGTTCATACATTTAAGTTCTTAATAGTGATATTTTACTCTACATTCACAACTTTGTGTTCTCCTCATCAGTTGGCGCTAAAGTATATTAGGTTGCATCTACATTTGCATTGGTGATTTGTTTGCTTGAGGACAAGCAAAATGTAAGTGTGGGGGTGTGATGAGTCCTTAATATAGTCTCATTTTAGTATCTATAGTACGAACATTTGCATTGTTTATTGAGTGTTTTATTGACATTTGTAGGCTTTTAGTTATTTCATATTTTGTGGTTTGTATTTTAAATATGTTGCGGTTTTAGTACTTTTGTTATGTTTTCAGTTATTTTTAATAAATTGTATTTTTGTGTTAATTGCAGGCTTAGATATGTTGAATTTGATGATTGCAATTATGATACAAATGAAGTTGAATCCAAAGATGATCCAAGGTGAAAGAAATTGGGCAAATGCTAAAATTGAGAAAATAGACTCAATAAACTCGTACTAAAATTCTGCACTCAATATGTTGCACGGTTTGACTATAACTTGAGCTCCAGAACTCGAAAATTGGCTCGTGAGATACCGTTGGAAAGCTTATTGAGTCTACTATATTTTCAAACTGATTGGAAAGCCAAACCAAATCTGGAATTTCCCACAAATGCTGAAAACCGGAGCCTTACAAGTGCTGACACCATGATAACCACTTTTGACAATTTAAAGATATCATCAAGCATGCAAAGACTTTTTAAGTCAAGAAATGTGGCTGAAACTCACTCTCCATTGTCATCTAGCACCTCAAATTTCCTATAAATAGGCTTTAGTTTTTCCTTGTAAATCATCTTTATATTTTTCTTTCTTATGTTTGGTTTTTGTAAACCAAATTTTATTTTCTTTAAAGTTATGGTTTCTTTCTAATTCAAGTTGCTGAGGTGAAAGGATGAAGCTCTTGGTATATACTAAAGGTTAGTTTGAAATTCTCAACGTATACTAAAACATGTTAAATTAGTATATGATGTTAGATTCAATTGGTTAATATTCATGTTAGTAAATTAAGAACCTTGCTTCATTATAGACAAGTAATTTGGCACAATGAATGCTTGTTATAATTAACTTGATTTATTATAGACAAAACAAATTGGCATAATAAACACTTGGACTTGTTTATTAATTTTGATTGCACCGATCCATATAACACCATATGCTATACCTCTGCATTTTTTGGACATTGTTTATTGCACTTTGGACTTTGATTATAGACATTGGACAATAGACTTTCATTGCAGGACCTTCTGATTGGATGCCATTGCATCATATGGACTTCAATTGAGTAATTAGAAGAATAAAAATTAATCTTAGTATAATACCAAGAGTGGATTCTCAAAACCTCAGCTTCTTTTATTTATATTGTTGTTTATTTTCTAATCAATTATTCTCTTTGCAGATTTTTATTTTAATTTTTTATCTTATTATTTCTAAACAAAACTTCCATGTGGATTCGACCTCGGACTCCCGAGAATTATTACTTGACAACAGCTTGCACTTGGGTATACGACTGAAAAGAGACGGTCACTGACATACCATGTACTTGGCAACAAAATCAGCCACATCTTTCTTCAACCCAACCCAATAATACTCATCCTTCAATCCCTAATACATCTTAGTGCTACAGGGATACATAGCAAAAGGACTAGTATGACCCTTGCTCAAAATGGTACGTCTCAACTCCTAATTGCAAGGCACCACTATTCGGTCCTTAAAACACAACATTCCATCATCATTAAAATGAAAATCTGATGGTTTTCCATCCATGATATCCTTAACATGAGGTATCAACTCATCATCCTACAGTTGCTTCTCCTTTATCATTTGCGACAAGGACATCTTCACTTGCAACTCAGCTAACAAGCCTCCATCACGAGTTACACTCAACCAAGCAAACATAGCTCTCAACTCAACCATAGCTTTTCTACTCAAAGCATCCACTGCTACATTCGCTTTACCCGGATGATACTCAATGGTCAAATCATAATCTTTAAGCAACTCTAACCATCGTTGTTGCCTAAGATTTAACTCTTTCTGCTACATCAAATACATCAAAATTTTATGATCTGTGTAAACAATACACTTCTCACGGTAAAAAAAATGCCTCTAAATCTTCAATGAAAACACAACTGTGGCAAGCTCAAGATCGTGAGTAGGATAGTTATGCTCGTGCACCTTCAATTGCCTAGATGCATAAGCCACCACTTTCCCACTTTGCATCAACACACACCCCAACCCAACGTAGGATGCATCACTATACACCACAAACTCCTTTCTCGACTCAGGTTGAATCAAGATCGGAGCTTGCGTCAAAGCTTCCTTCAACATTTCAAAGGCTTGCTGTCGATCCCCCGACCACTCAAAACAAACATTCTTCTGCAAAAACTTGGTCAAAGGAGTAGCAATCTTCGAAAAACCATCCATAACCCGACGACAGTATCCAGCCAACCCAAGAAAACTAAGCACCTCTGTCATTGACTTAGGTGGCTTCCAATTCACCACAGCCTCAATCTTTTGTGGATCCACACGAATTCCCTCGGCCGACACCACATGTCCAAGGAAAACCACTTCCTTCAACCAAAACTCACATTTGCTCAACTTGGCATACAGCTGATTATCTAATAATCTTTGAAGCACAACCATCAAATGCTCATCATGATATTTCTCGGTAAGAGAGTACATAAGAATATCATCAATAAACACCACCACAAATTGATCCAAGAACTCATGAAATGCCCGATTCATCATATCCATAAATGAAGCTGGTGCATTGGTCAACCAAAACGGCATCACCAGGAATTTTTAACACTCATACCTCGTACGAAAGGAAATCTTTGGCACATCCACATCCTTCACCTTCAACTGATAATATCCCAATCCCAAATCGATCTTAGAAAATACCGATGCACCTCGAAATTGATCAAACAAATTATCAATCCATGACAAAGGATATTTGTTCTTAATCTTCAACTTATTCAGTTACTGATAATTTATGCGCATTCTCATCGTGCCATCCTTCTTTTTCACAAATAACATCGGCGCACCCCAAGGTGAAACACTAGGCTAATAAACCCCCGATTGAGCAACTCCTAAAGTTGCGTCTTCAACTCCTTCAATTCCTTAGGTTCTATGAAATAAGGCGCAATAGACACCAGAGCCGTATCAACACACGTCTCGATTTTAAACTCTACCTCCCTATCTGGCGGCAACCCCGGTAACTCTTCAGGAAAAAACCCCTAGAAAATCACAAATTGTACGGATGTCCTGCACACGTACATCCTTAGATCTAGGATTCGTAACATAGGCCAAATACGCCTGACATTCAAGTTCCAACATTCGACTTGTTTCCAAAGACGAAACAACATTAGACATGAACTTTGCATTCTCGCCAAGCACCACAAATTCATAATCATCGGCAAGACTCAAGGATATTCGTTTGGTTTCAAAATCCACAACTGCTCTATGCTCGGACAACCAGTCCATCCCCAAAATTACATCAAAACCATGAAATGACAATTCCATCAAATCCACGACAAACATATGACCTTGCACCATCAGACGACACCTACAGTACAACCTCCTAACCACAACCGTCTCACCCAAAGAATTAGTTACTCGGACACCAACATTCAAAATCTCAACAGGTATATCAAGCAAATGGGCATGCTCACTCAGAATATACGAATGGGTGGAACCAGAATCAACCAATAAAAATAATGGCAATGATTGTAAAGTAAAGGTACCTGCAATTACATCAGTATTGTTGCGTCCCTCGCGATGCGCATATACCCTTGCAGGGCCTCCACCCTCTAGCTGGATAGCAACAGTGTGTACCACATTCCTATGCCCACCATCTCTTGGCTGAAAATGTCCTCGACCACGCCCTCGACCTCTCGGTGCAACCATAGTAGGTGCAGGAGCCTGTGCACCTCTAACAAACATAGGGCAATCACGCCTCACATGATCAGTCAACCCACAACTCCAGCAAGTAATAGCTACAACATGTGTAGGAACTAGACCAGCTCGTCCTGCCTGAGGACAATCACGTCTAACATGATCTCGAGATCCACAACCCCAACAAACCTTTTTTGATCTCCAACAAACCCTGAAATATCTCTTCCCACACTGAGCACACTCGAGTATCCCACCTCCAAAACTCTACCATATCTAATCTCTCCGCCCAAGATCAAGTAAATATCTCTAGTCACGGTGCCTTTAATACCGGCCACCGCCTACACTAGAATTAGCAGCTCTCTTACCATGGCCAAATCCTCTAGCACGAGATGTCAAACCCAAACTCTGCTCAATATACTAGGCTCTCAAAACCAGCACATCAAAGTCAATATACTCTACAGCCAACATATATGTCTTAACTTCCTGTGCCAAACCATAATGAAATCGGTCGCAACGAAGCCTCTCATCGGGCACCAACTCTGAAGCATAATGACTCAGCCTCACAAACCGAATCTCATACTCAGCTACCGATATATCACCTTGCTCCAAGGCCATGAACTCGCATTTCTTCTCATACAAGTATTTAACTCCGAGATACTTCTTCTTGAAAGTAGTCTGGAAGGTTTTTCACATCATGTCACCGGGCTCCATACCCGCAATCACAGTAGTCCACCAGCTATACACATCTCCCTGCAATAGGGATACAACATACCCAAGCTTACGAGCATCAAAACAACCCATCTGGCCCAATATACGATTTGTGCTGGCAAACCACTCCTCAGAAGCCTCAGGCATCAACCCTCTGAACTCGACCCCTCCTAGGCCACGTAAATGCTTTAATGGTAATCCCGGATTAGCAGCAGCAATCGGTGCTGGTGCAGGCACATGTACCCCAGCCACCACAGCCTGAAAAGCTTCTATCATTGCCTGTATCAAAGGCGTCATATCACCCAACACTAGCCCAGCTGGAAAATGTGGTACTTATTCCACACCCGCTGGTGGATTCGGCGGAGAAGGTGGCAACCCCTCAATAGGCATAACATTATTCTAGTCATCCTGGCTCCCCGCATTTGCGTTAAAACGTAATTCTCTCCTCGGTGGCATCATAAACAGAGGGTCTAAGGCATGATAATACATCAAAAACAAAATAATTAGGTTGAACTTAAGAAAGGATCCAAGACTTCTATTTCAAATCAAAAGTATTCCATATCAGTAGTAATAAGGCAATGTGCCCCAAATGATACCCCAACATGGCATATAACACGCAATCAATCACCGTGTATAGCAATCAACACAAATCAATCAACATACGTATCAAACAGCTTCCAAACAAACATAAGCCAACTATAACCCACCCTCAACAATCATAACCTAGCTCTGATACCACCAAATATAACCCTCTTAGCCCGGTCTAGCCGAAACTGGACCAAAAGAGCCACATTGGGTTTGCCAAGACAAACCTGAACTAATAACCTAAACTGATTTTTTTATCTTGTGTAAATGCCATTATAGAATTCTTATGATGACTGAGCAAACAACAGAAAAGATGAGATTAATAATGGAAGTCAAATTAACACAGTTATCACCAAATTATGACTTAGGGACCAATTTGCCAATTTCTCAGTTTTTAAGGACTTAACTCAAAATTAAAGCTACCAATCCTCAGTTAGTCATGTTACATGCTCACATGCCAAAATAACCATCCATGCATCCATAATTGTAATCATGTCAGAAAAGGACTAAAATGTAAGATTTATAATCTCAACATGCCAAATTAACTAAAACTTACAACCTGTTTCGATACGCCAAGATCCTCATACCGATACGGTGTATTTTACACACCCCGTACCGATCCCATGAACATAATTTCACAAATTAGGATTCTAGTGTTGAAAACTCATACCGGTATGGTGCCTGCGTATCAAAACTCAACCTTAATTCCTTAAGGGCGTACCGGTATGTAACCCCCTTGACCCGACCTAGTCGCAAGACCGAACTGAGCGAGCAACATTAGGTTCACCGAGGTAAACCATGAAGAAAAAACTTGAAATATGTCTATTTTTTATCTTATCTAGATGCAAATTATTATCCCATGTGTTCATGCTGACCACAGGTGAAAACTCAACTTAATCGGGCATCAGATCGACATCCAATTGGGGTACAATTGCAATTTAGAGACAAAATTGCAATTCTAAAAAATTACAAGAACTTTTCCCAATTTTATGTTACCAACCTTCAATTAGTTTGGTTTCATGCATTCATGTTGAAATTTAGCTCAAAACATTCATCCATACTCATTCAATTGCATCCACAACAAACATGGACTAAAACGCAAGAAAACAGAACTTCAAAACATCCAAATAACCGAATTAACAGTAGCCGTATCGGTGAACTTACACGCGTATCGGTATGGTATTGCTATTTCAAAAAACCCAAATTCCAGTAACCCAAACCAGCATCGATACACCCTCGCGTACCGATATGCCCTGCCTTTTACACTTACCCCGTACCAAAACGGTTCCTCGTGTACTGAAACGCTAAGCTTGGAAAGGCTTACCCGTACCGAAATAGAGATACGCATACCGATACACTTGGACCTGAAATGTCCTCTTTTGCTAGTTTAACATGCTTTCAAACATACCAAAACACCCTAACATGCTTCTAACATGAATCCAACACATTCAAAAGACAAACCACAACAAAACATCACAGATTCATCAACCTTTCATGGCATCATACTTCAAATGTAAATCTAGACGCATGCTTCCTAGAAATCAAGCCAAAAAAAGTATGAAATCCTAAACCATCACCACAAACAATCCATAATGGCCAATTACAAACCAAGAGCAGCAAAACAACATTGCTCAAACAGGGAGTTTAACAAAACACCTCCCAAAACAACAACGAAAATCCCATTGCCCTTGTTACTTATAGTCTAGTTCAAAACATACCCTTAGTACCAAGTCTTTGGCGATCCCTTGCTTCCTCGCTGCCTCCAAATCTTTAGTTCTCTGCATTGATAGACAAAGAGAGCGTTAGCACACTAGGCTTAGTGAGGAGTGCTCAAAACAACACACCATCAATTAGGGATGGCAAAATTACCCGTCCCCGACCCGACCCGGTGTGCCCCGACCAGACCCGATCGGGTTTTTTCTTATGATTTTCGGGGATCGGGGCGGGGCGGGGTAGGTATTTAAAAATGTAAAGTTGGGTCGGGGTGGGTTCGCGTATGATATAAAAATTCCCCGCCCCGCCCTGGTATTTTTTATTATTTTTATTTATTTTTATTATATTTATAAAAATACCACTATATATAAATACTGTTAGGAGTTTCAAGATATTTTTTAGTTTGTCTTTATCGTAAATTTTTGTTAGATATTGTTCAAATTTTAACATATCTGATTCTAAAAGTCAATGGTCGAGTTTATTTTTGTAAATATGTATTTTTTTCTTCATATAAGTAATTTAATTGGTTTTATTTTATTTTTTATATAGTTTAAAGTCTGTGAAATTTATATTTTGTAAAAATAATGGTTATTCGATCGAATCTAACATTTATTGTTGATGAAATTTAATATGTTTTTTACATTTTTGGGTCGGGTCGGGTCAGGGTTGGGTTTAGGGTTTATAAATCGAGGCGGGCGGGGTCGATTTTTGGGATTAATATATCGGGGCGGGTTCGGGGCGGCCAAAAACTCGCCCCACGCTGCCCCGTTTCCATCCCTACCATCAATGCATTTAAAACCATTTCTCATCCACACACTGAAATCTCATTTCAATCATCTTTTAGACATCACTTAAATCATCATTTGCAATATCATGCCTTCAAAACCATGCACTTAACACTTACAAAAACCAACATATTAAACCATATGCAACATGTGTCATCAACCATCAGCAAATCTCATTACTAAACCTCAATTTAAGCCTTCCCATGCATAACAAACCATATGCAAAGCTTAACGAGTAAACATGTAATAATCACGTTATACAACATAAACCATTACATGACACATCAACAATTATATTGACTTACAAATGATCATTAACCAAGTTCTATTAACAAAATAGTTCATCTGATACACAGATTCAACAAGTGTCCTCACAACACTTCAAGCCATCTCAACCGAAATAGCGATACAATCATAATCGCGGTACATTACAACATGGTACACTTACAACCCACGGGGACACCAACCCCAACCCTCAGATAGATTCTTAATCCACTAATGGGAGTTTACGGTACCATATAACCCCTCGACCGTTACGGTACTTGGATGGAGTATTCGGTACACCGTATAAAACCCCTCGATATCTAAGGCGACTCCTTATAGTGCACTATCAATCCTATGGCCGCCCAACTATATCCAATAACATTTTTAAACCACATCACTTGCCAATATAATTCACAATTAACCACAAACCTCATTGTTTTTATATGCATTGAACCAAACCTTTTTCCAAAGCAACAAACCATGCATTTCAACAAGTATTTACACATACTTACAAGGATCACTTACCATGTGCATCCTTCAACATTTCATGATTAAAAACAGTATCTCACATACTTTAAAACATGCTTAAATAGTAGGTATCATGTAATTCAAAACAAGTGCATAAATCTATTTCATACTAGCACGACCGAGAGAGGAAACCACTTTATACTTACTTCTGAGATTAAACCAGTGTTTCAAGCTAAGTTTAACCTCCCATAAACCACCTTTAAACCATTTCAAGGCTGAAATTCACATTCTCACTCACCAATGCGCGAAGCCTCAAATCGTTAACACAAATTCAAGCGTCCGAAGCCTTGAAAGCTTCATCGATAGCTTCCAGACCAGCTTCCCCTGTTTTAATCACATAACAATAGAGCATTAATGCATCTCAATGCATTCAAACCACTGCAACATTCCTCACAAACATCAACAAACCTTTCACAATTACCCAACCTCAACAACTGAAATCATCATCTAACTCATCCTAAACACAACCCAGCCACAAATTATCAATCTAGCACTTCCATTAACATCAATCAACACTTAAAATAGGATTACATCATCTGTATATCTCTAGCAACTAAACGACCACCAGAACACCTCAAAACCACAAATCTAATAACCTAAATAATTAGGGATTCAAGGAGTTTCGGGATTCCAATGTTAAAAACAACTTATCAACATTATAAAACATCCAATACATGTTTAAAATAAATCCTCAACACTGGAAAACAGATCCAATACGGATCTTTTTCAATTTCACCCACTAATCCCAAATTAAATCAATTAATCATCATAAAAACATAAAATCAGATTATAAATCATAAATCAAGGATCAAATACTTGGGAATATCAATAAAGAACCATTCAATAGAGGAGAAAAACGAACCTTACCTCTATTGTGTGATTTCCCCCTCAATTGATTGATTAAAGCTTGGAAAACACAATCAATGAGATTTTGTAAATCAAAGATATAGAATCAATTATAAATCAAGAATCCATGAAAATAAATCTCTCACCTCTGGATTTTAATGAAAGCAAGAGTGTTTGGCAGAATAGAAGTGGAGAGAAAAGTTGGGAGAAAAGTTTACGTCAAATTTCTTTAAAATCAATAACTACATTTTCATTATAAAATCCCTTTTAATTAATAATTAAAACACATGTTAAAAGTCTTAATTGAATGGAGAAACCACTAGCCAAAATTTGGTAAAATAGCTCCTTAAGGATTCTAAGAATTTGATCATTTACAATTTAGTCACCTTTTAAAAATAGTTTTCAAAAATTACATTTTGGTCACCAACCAAAATGTCACCCTTCCAAATCCAATTTTACAAAATTGATTTCACCAATATTTTTCATATATTTAAATATGATTTTTAACCATTTCCCCATATTTTTTATCTTACTCAAAAATATTTATTCCCAAATCTGACTCGAATCTCTAACTTGGTCCACCGGACCATCTAACCAGCCCTTAAATTGCTAGGCCCAAAACTGGGGTGTTACAACTCTCCCCCACTTAAGAAATTTCGTCCTCAAAATTTACCTGGAGTAAATAGATACGAAAATTGTTTCAACATATCTGATCTGCTTTCCTACGTGGCCTCCTCAACACCGTAGTGCCTCCACAACATCTTAACAAGCTCAACCATCTTGCCATGCAAAACCTTACTGTTGGTGTCAAGGATCTCTACTAGCTCGTCGTCATAAGATAAATTCGATCTCAGCTCAAGATCCTCTACTGACATAACATGCGATGGATCCGATCGATATCTCCGCAACATCGACACATGAAACACATCATGAATCCTCTCAAACTTAGGAGGTAACCTCAAACGATAAGTAATTGGACCCACACGCTCAACAATATCGTATGGTCCAATAAACCTCAGGCTAAGTACCCCTTTCTGCCTAAAACGCATCACCTTCTTCCAAGGTGACACCTTAAAAAACACTCGATCACCAACAACATATTCTATATTCCTTCAAATCGTGTAGGATTTCTGACGATCTGAAGCTGCTTTTAAGCGCTCACATACCAATTTCACTTTTTCATTAGTGTCTTTCAGCACATTAGGCATCGAAATGTGTTTTTCTCCAACTTCAGCCCAACACAACGGTGTACGACACTTCCTACCATACAAAGCCTCGTACGGTGACATATGTATACTAGCCTTATAATTGTTATTATAAGCAAACTCCACCAAAGGCAACTACTTTTCCCATGTTCCTTGGAACTCGATTATACAACATCTCAACATATCCTCCAAGACCTGAATCACGCGCTCCGATTGACCATGCGTCTGAGGATGATACGAAGTACTGAAATTCAGCCGTGTCTCCAAAGCACGATGCAAACACTCCCAAAACCTTGCTGTAAAGCGCGGATATCTATCCGAAACTATAGATTTGGGCACCCCGTGCAAACACATAATACTAGAGATGTGCAGATTGGCCAACCTATCCAAGGTATACGTCATATGCACTGGCACAAAATGCGCACACTTCGTAAACCGATCAAAAATCACCCAAATAGAATCTTTTTTTGTCAGAGTCAAAGGCAACCCAGACACAAAATCCATGGTGATTCTTTCCCATTTCCATTCAGGTATCTGTAACAACCTGGAAGGAAACTAGTGCTCGGCCTTTACTCGTTAACATACCATACATCGAGCAACAAAATCAGCTACATCTTTCTTCAAGCCAACCCAATAGTACTCTTCCTTCAAACCCCGATACATCTTAGTACTACTGGATAAATAGCAAAAGGACTAGCATGCGCTTCGATCAAAATGGTATGCCTCAACTCTTCATCACCAGGCACCACCATCCAACCTTTATAACACAACACCCCATCATCATTAAAATGAAAATCCGTAGGACTTCCATCCATGATATCCTTCACATGCGGTACTAAACTCTCATCATGCGGTTGCTTCTCTTTAATAAACTGTGACAATGACGGTTTTACTTGTAACTCAGCCAACAACCTACTGTCACGCATCACGTCAACCTAGCAAACATAGCCCTAAACTCTATAACAACTTTTCTACTCAAAGCGTAAGCCACAACGTTAGCTTTACCTGGATGGTATTCGATGGTAAGATTATAATCTTTAAGCAACTCCAACCATCTTCGTTGCATAAGATTTAACTCCTTCTGCAACATAAGATACTTCAAACTCTTATGATCCGTAAAAACTACACACTTCTCACCATAAAGGTAATGCCTCCAGATTTTCAAGGCAAAAACAACTATGGCGAGTTCAAGATCATGAGTAGGGTAATTACGCTCATGAACCTTCAACTATCTAGATGCATAGGCAACTACCTTGCCCTCCTGTATCAACACGCAACCGAGCCCAACATAGGACGCATCACTGTAGACAACAAACTTTTTCCCTGACTCTGGCTGAATCAAGACCGGAGCTAGTGTCAAGGCTTTCTCCAACCTTTCAAAAGCCCATTGCTTATCTTTTGTCCACTCAAAACGAATGTTCTTTTGTAACAACTTGGTCAACAGAGCAGCTATACTAGAGAACCCATCAACAAACCTACAGTAATAATCGGCCAACCCTAGGAAACTCAAAACCTCTAACACAGACTTAGGCATTTTCCAACTTATCACAGCCTCAATTTTGTGTGGATCAACACGAATCCCCTCGGCCGACACCATATGCCCGAGGAAAACAACCCCCCTAAGCAAGAACTCACACTTGCTTAACTTGGCATAAAGCTAATTAGCCATCAACGTCTGAAGCACAATCTGCAAATGCCTATCATGATCCTCCTCGGTACAAGAGTACACAAGAATATCATTGATAAACACAACAAAAAATTAATCCAAAAACTCATGGAACACCCAATTCATCATGTCCGTGAAAATAGCCGGTGCATTGGTCAAACCAAACGACATCACCAAAAACTCATAATGCTCGTACCTCGCATGAAAAGCTGTCTTGGGCACATCCACATCCTTTACCTTCAACTGATAGTACCCAGACCTCAAATATATCTTAGAGAACACATAAGCACCCCTAAACTGATCAAACAGATCATTAATCTGCGGCAAATAATATTTATTCTTTATCTTCAACTTGTTCAGTTGCTGACAATATATACACATCCATAACGTACCATCCTTCTTTTTCATAAACAACACTGGTACACCCTACAGTGAAATACTTGGTCTAACAAACCCTCGATCAAGCAACTCTTGCAGTTGTGTTTTTAGCTCCTTCAACTCCTTTGGGGCCATGCAATACGGAGCAATTGACACGGGTGTTGTATCTGCATAAATTTCAATGCCAAACTCTACCCCTGATTCGGTGGCAACCCTGACAAATTTTTCAAAAAAACACCCAAAAACTCGCATACCGTATGGATATCCTGCACCCTCAACTCCTTCAAACCAGGATTCATAACATAGGCTAAGAAAGCCTCACATCCAGAATCCATCATTCGTCTCGCTTCTAAAGCCGAAACAACATTAGGCAAGAACTTAGCATTCTCACCTACAACCACCACCTCGAAATCATCAGACAACCTCATAGATATCCGTTTTGTATCAAAATCTACCACAACCCTATCTCGGTCAACCAATACATCCCCAAAATAACAACAAAACTGTAGAATGGCAACTCCATCAAATCCACAACAAATACGTGTCCCTGAACCATCAGCGGACATCGACGATACAACTTTCTAACCACGACTGTCTCCCAAAAAGAACTGGTCACTCTAACACCCACATTAAGAATTTTAACTAGTATATCAATCAACCATGCATGCTCACTCAGGATATATGAATGGGTAGAACCAGAATTAACCAATGAACAAAGACTATAAAGTGAATGTACATGCAATTACATTAGAGTTATTACGACCCTCACGGTGATCATACACTCTTGTTGGTCCACCTCCCTCATGCTAGATAGCAACCGTATGAGCCACAATCCTCTGCCCAACATCCCTGTGGTGAAACTGACCACGGCCACGACCATGACCTCTCTGTAGAGCAACAACAGGTGCAACACCCTGCACACCTCCAGCTAACAAAGGAAAATCACGCCTCAGATGATCGCCAGACCCACAACTGCAACAAGCATTAGCCACAACAGTCGCAGGTGTCTGACCCTCTCTGACCAAACGTGGGCATTCTAGCCTCAGATGATCACGTGATCTGCAAACCCAACAGGTATTATTCGGAGCTCTAACCTGGGTACCCTACCCCTGCGCTCCACGCCCAATAACACCTATACCATGTCTCTGATCAGGGTGATACCTCTTATCACGGTGTCTCTTGGCCTGACCACGCCAAAACTAGAATATGTCGCTCTCTTAGCAGAGCTAAAGCCTCGAGACCTAGAAGCCAAACCAAGATTCTGCTTGATATCCTTGGCTGGAGTAACCAATATGTCAAAATCTATATAATCAGCAGCAAGCATGTATGTCTTAACCTCTTGCACAAGCCCGTAGTGAAAATGATCACGTCGTTGTTTCTCGTCAGGAACCAACTCAGGTGCATACTGCCTCAACCTCACAAACTACACCGCATACTTAGAAACAAACATACTGCCCTGCACTAAAGCCATAAACTCTCTCTTCCTCTCGTCCAAATACTGGACCCCAGATATCTTTTTTGAAAAGCTTCATAAAAGAACTCTCAAGTTATATCCTCAGGTTTCATCCCAACTGTCATAGTGGTCCACCAGCTATAGGCATCTCCCTGCAATAGGGACACAGCACAACCCAACTTACGGGCATCCGTACAACCCATCTGACCCAGTATTCTCTCTGTACCAGCCAACCAATCCTCAGAAGCCTCTGGTGCTAGACCACGGAACTCAACTCTGCCTAGACTACAAAGACTCTCTAACGGCAAACTCATCGGCCCAACCACTGGTGCCGGCACATGAACACCCACAACTGCTGTCTAAAATGCATCGGTCATAGCGTGAATCAACGGCGCCACGTCACCCATCCCTGGCCCAACTGGCAAATATGGTACTTGCTCCACTTCGGCAGATAGATTAGGTGAGGGTGACGACAACCCTTTAGGAGGTACGACATCCTCCTCATTTCCCTGCCCAATGGCAGCAACAATCGTACCAGATCGTAAATCTCTCCTCGGTCCCATCGTGCTAGAAATATATATAAGACATGATATTTTACCAAAAACAAAATGATCATGCCAGCTTACGCAATGATACAAGACTTCCATTTCAAAACCAAAATATTTCAGACTATAATAATAAGGCAATGGGTTTCTTGAATTTCCTCCAACATAGCATAAAGCAATCAACGTGCATATCACAACCACCGTGCATAACAAACAACGAATTACAACTCACAACAACATTCAACAACCATACCAACTCCCAATTATCGCAAACCTGGCTCTTATATCACAAAATATAACCCCCTCGACCCGGCCTAGTCGCAAGACCGAACCGAGTGAGCTACATTAGGTTTAACGAGGTAAATCGTGAAGAAGAAACTCAAAACGCGTCCATTTTTTTCTTTTTATCTTATCTAAATGAAATTATTATCCTATGTGTTCATGCTGACCACAGGTAAAAACTCCACTCAATCGGGCATCGAATCGACATCCAATTGGGGTACAATCGCAATTTAGGGACCAAATTACAATTCTGGAAAATTACAAGAACTTTTCCCATTTTTATGTTACCAACCTTCAATTAGTCAGGTTTCATGCATGCATGTTGAAATTCAGCTAAAAATATTCATCCATGCTCATTCAATTGCATCCACAACAAATAGGGACTGAAATGCAAGAAAATAGAACTTCAAAACATCTAAATAATCGAATTAACGGTAGGCGTATTGGTACACTTACAAGCGTATCAGTACGGTATTGCTATTTCAAAACCCCAAATTCCAGTAACCAACACCCGCATCGATACGCCCTCTCGTACCGATACTCATTGCCTTTTACACTTCCCCGTACCGAAACGGTTCCTCGTATATGGAAACGCTAAACTTGGAAAGGCTTACCCGTACCGAAATAGGGATACGCGTACCGATACGCATGGACCTAAAATATTCTATTTTGCTAGTTTAACATGCTTTCAAACATACCAAAACACCCTAACATGCTTCTAACATGAATCCAACACATTCAAGAGACAAACTACAACAAAACATCAAAGATTCATCAACCTTTCATGGAATCATACTTCAAATGTAAATCTAGATGCATGCTTCCTAGAAATCAAGCCAAGCAAAGCATGAAATCTTAAACCATCACCACAAACAATCTATAATGGCCAATTACAAACCAAGAGCAGCAAAACAACATTACTCAAACATGGAGTTTAACAAAACACCTCCAAAAACAACAACGAAAACCTCATTGCCCTTCCTTCCTCGCTACCACCAAATCTTTAGTTCTTTGCATTGATGGACAAAGAGAGCGTAAGTACACTAGGCTTAGTGAGGAGTGCTCAAAACAACACACCATCAATGCATTTAAAACCATTTCTCATCCACACATTGAAATCTCATTTCAATCATCTTTTAGACATCACTTAAATCATCATTTGAAATATCATGCCTTCAAAATCGTGCACTTAACACTTACAAAAACCAACATATTAAACTATATGCAACATGTGTCATCAACCATCAGCAAATCCCATTGCTAAACCTCAATTTAAGTCTTCCCATGCATAACAAACCATATGCAAAGCTTAAAGAGTAAACATGTATAAATCACATTATACAACATAAACCATTACATGACACATCAACAATTATATTGACTTACAAGTGATCATTAACAAAGTTCTATTAACAAAATAGTTCATCGGATACACGAATTCAACAAGTGTCCTCACAACACTTCATCCCATCTCAACCGAAATAGCGATACAATCACAATCGTAGTACATTACAACTGGGGTACGCTTACAACCTACGGGGACACCAACCCCAACCCTCGATTAGATACTTAATCCACTAACAGGAGTTTACGGTACCATATAACCCCTCGACTGTTAGGGTACTTGGATAGAGTATTCGGTACACAGTATAAAACCCCTCGACATCCAAAGTGACTCTTTATAGTGCACTATCAATCCTATGGCCGACCAACTATATCCGATAACATTTTTAAACCACATCACTTGCCAATATAATTTACAATTAACCACATACCTCACTGTTTTTATATGCATTAAACCAAACCTTTTTCCAAAGCAACAAACCATGCTTTTCAACAAGTATTTACACGTACTTACAAGGATCACTTACCATGTGCATCATTCAACATTTCATGATTAAAAATAGTATCTCGCATACTTTAAAACATGCTTAAATAGTAGGTATCATGTAATTCAAAACAAGTGCATAAATCTATTTCATACTAGCATGGCCGAGAGAGAAAACCACTTTATACTTACTTCTGAGATTAAAGCAGCGTTTCAAGCTAAGTTTAACCTCCCATAAACCACCTTTAAACCATTTCAAAGCTAAAATCCATGTTTTCACTCACCAATGCGTGAAACCTCAAATCACCGATGCGAATTCAAGCGTCTGAAGCCTCCAAAGCTTCACCGATAGCTTTCGGACCAGCCTCCCCTATTTTAACCACATAACAACAGAGGATTAATGCATCTCAATGCATTCAAACCACTACAGCAACATTTCTCACAAACATCAATAAACCTTTCACAATTACCCAACCTCAACAATCGAAATCATCATCTAACTCTTCCTAAACACAACCCAGCCACAAACTATCAATCTAACACTTCCATTAACATCAATCTACACTTGAAAACAGGATTACATCATCCTTATATCTCCAACAACTAAACAACCACCACAACACCTCAAAAACACAAATCTAACAACCTAAATAATTAGGGATTCAAGGAGTTTCGGGATTCCAATGTTAAAAACAACTTATCAACATTATAAAACTTCCAATACATGTTTAAAATCAATCATCAACACTGGAAAACAGATCCAATACGGATCTTCTTCAATTTCACCAACTAATCCCAAATTAAATCAATTAATCATCACAAAAACATAAAATCAGATTATAAATCATAAATCAAGGATCAAATACTTGGGAATATCAATAAAGAACCATTCAATAGAGGAGAAAATGAACCTTACCTCTATTGTGTGATTTCCCCCTCAATTGATTGATTAAAGCTTAAAAAACACAAGATTTCAATGAGGTTTAGTAAATCAAAGATAAAGAATCAATTATAAATCAAGAATCCATGAAAATAAATCTCTCACCTTTGGATTTTAATGAAAGCAAGAGTGTTTGGCAGAATAAAAGTGGAGAGAAAAGTTGAGAGAAAAGTTTACGTCAAATTTCTTTAAAATCAATAACTACATTTTCATTATAAAATCCCTTTTAATTAATAATTAAAACACATGTTAAAAGTCTTAATTGAAGGGAGAAACCACCAGCCAAAAGTTGGTAAAATAGCTCATTAAGGATTCTAAGAATTTGATCCTTTACAATTTAGTCACCATTTAAAAACAGTTTTCAAAAATTACATTTTGGTCACCAACCAAAATGTCACCCTTCCAAATCCAATTTTCCAAAATTGATTCACCAATATTTTTCATATATTTAAATATGATTTTTAACCATTTTCCCATATTTTTATCTTACTCAAAAATATTTATTCCCTAATCTGACTTGAATCTCTAACCCGGTCTACCGGACCGTCAAACCAGCCCTTAAACTGCTATACCCAAAACCAGGGCGTTACACGGTACACCAACCCGCGTACCGAAACCCCTGAGCAATTTTGCCTCATCTGAGCCCTTTTAGGACTTCGCGTACCGAAACCAAATACCTCGTACTAGTACACAGAGGCTTATAATGACCTTTAGGTCCAACATATGACACTTAGGCTCCCATTAAACATGCCTAAACAATCATTTATCATTATGTTACATCATTAGCCTGCGTCGGCACTTATTCTAAGCCACCAAACATATTATCTAGCATCAAAAAATTCCACATGATATTCTATATGCATGCTACCTAGTCAAGCAACCAAGTCAAAAACCATATGTATAATCCAGCAACTAAGCTTATTACAAGTCCAAAGCAACAAAATAAACATGCTCAAACAGGGACTTAAGCACTCAAACCCTTCCAACAATATTTAAGCCACATTGCCTTTATTACTACTTTAAAACTCAACATACTTTGCAAAACCAAGTCTTGGAACTTATTTCCTTGCTTGCTAGGTCCCCTTGTACTCAATTAATTTGCATTGATGATAAAATAGAGCATAAGCAATCATTGCTTAGTGAGGAGCACTCAAACACAAAACATCATCCAATGCAACTTAAAACCATTTCAAAACTATCATGCCATCTTTCAAAACATGCACTTAATCTTTCCAAAACCAGCATATTAAACCATATGCAATATGTATCATAGATTCCACAGCATAATCCCATATTCAATTCCCTCTACTTAAGCGTTCTCTTGCATAACATCCCATATACAAATCTTAAGGAGTAAAACATGTATAAATCACATTATACAAACCAATCCATCAACATGATATGTTTAAAACATTATATTGGCTTTCAAGTGATCCATTACCATATACATCATTTCCAAAAAATCAACTTTAACATCGGATACACGGATTTCCCAAGAGATTTCCCAATCTCTTACAGCTCAATGGCATGGAGTTGTGTAACACATGCACCACCTCTACACTACCAAGGCTAATCTTCCAATTTGAAGTACACACACTCGATGCATCAACCTCTACAGCCCATGGCTGGAGTAAAAGCCATCTAAGTGTTACCTCAACAACATTGGGGTTCGCATGATCGGCGTAAGTACCTCCCGTACTACCTTTACAACCACGAGCGACTTATTATAGTGCATTTTAAATCCTATGTCCGGCAAATTATATCCGATAACATTTCCATAACATTTTCAATCCATCACTTGCCAATATAATCCACTTTTATAAACATACCTCACTGTTTTAATATGCATCATTCAAATTATTTCATCATGCATTTAACCATGCATAAACCATGTTCTTAAACATTCTTTTAAACCATGCATTGCTTTTCAAATGCATATAACATCATTCCATATCAATTCCCAGCATTAAACCATGCTTATTTCATGGATAACACGGGAGGTAAACAATCATTTAGCAAGTGCATTTATAAATTATTTGCCAACCGAAATCGAGAGAGAAAAGCCACTTTACTTACTTTCGATTCTTAAACCAGCGTATCAAGCCTAGTCTAGACTCACATTAAACCTTTTCAAACATTTGAAAATCCATTCTTATCCGTTTCACTCACCGACAAAGCAATGCCTCTCTTGCTGATGTCAAATCAAGCTCTCGACACCTCCTCAACACTAAGGTTCACTTCCGAATTTTTTTCTCCTGTTTCAAACACATCACAACAGAGGATCCAATGCATCCAAACTCACATCAAACAACAAATAACATTATCCAACTATAATCCTCCACAACACCACATCCTATCAACCGAAAACATCATCGATTCATCAAAAACCTCAACCCAGCCAACAACTATGAATCTCAACCTTCAAATAACATCAAATAAAATCTAACAACAACTCAAATCAACCTCATACCTCCAGCAAACAATAATCAACCACAACACCTCAAAATCTCTTAACTATCAATCTAACAAATTAGAGATTCTCTAGATTTTGGGATTCTATCATTAAAACTCACTTCATTAACATATTGAACACCAAAATCAAGTTGTAAATCAATCCGTAACTCATCGAAAATAGATCAACTACGAACTTCCTCAATTCCTATCATAAATCACTAATTAAACCATAAATCTGAGTTTGATTAATTAAAACCCAATGAAAATCATATAAAATAGATCAAGAACTTAGGAATTTCAATAAAGAACCTTTCATTAGAGGAGAAGAATGAATCCTTACCTCCAATGGTGATTTCTCCCCCTAATTGCTTGATAAAACATGAAAATCAAGATAAAAGTAATAAGTATTTGATATAAATGCTTTAGGAATCAATTAGAAATCAAAAACTCTCTGAAATTCTGATTTTTACCTGAAGAAATTGAAGTTGGAAATGTGTTTGGCTGAGATAATTTGAGAGAAAGAAGTTACAAAGTTTGTTACGTGAATTTTGATTAAGCTTAATTGAGATTAATTAATTCTCTCCACTGTTTATAGCTCCTAAAAACCCATTTAAAATAGTTAATTGAAGGGAGAAATCTGATGAAAACCTTTAGGATAATTAGCTCCTTAAAGATTCAAAGTTTTGATCAATTTACAAAATAATCACTAAAAACAGTTTTTCAAACTTTGCATTTTGGTCACTAAATCAAAATGTCATATTTTTTAATTTCATTTTCCAAAATTGTTTTCACCAGAATCATTTATATATTTAATAATGATTTTAGACTATTTTCCATATTTTTATCTCATAAAAATATTTAACTCAATTTAAATCCCGAATCTGACTCAAATCTCTAATCCCGGTCCACCAGACCGACCGAACCACCCCAAAACTCCTAGACCTAAAACCGGGGTGTTACAATTCAATACTTATTAAGGAATTAAGCTCATAAGCTTACCATCATGCCTTTTCACCATAGGCTCTATGTGAGTTTGACATCATTTTAATGGAAGGATTAATCTGAAAATAATCAATGTAGATGGGATATCACCTAGCTACTCCCATGACACAACTACACTCATCGATAGCTCTGAAGCTATTAGGGCTCTCAGATTACGATTCCTTTGTTAGGGGTCTTGGAAGGAGATGGTGAATCCTCACCACCAATGGATTGAGCTATACGAAAAGACATGGGAATCCATTACAATCGACTTCTATGAAATCAATGAGTATAAACAATATTGATAGCTATTTCTAATCATAAATACATGATCAAACCAAGATTGGAATCTATAGAAATTAGCTAGGGTTCCACTTAAACTCAATACTATGATTTCTCCATGGAATTATTATGGGTATCAATAAGTATTCAATGGGTTTACCTTATTTAATCGATGGAAACAGTAGGAGATTGATAAAAACAAAGAAAATCCAAGCTTAGTTAGGGCTCCAATGGAGGTGCTTGCTTGGCTTCTTAATGAAGAAGATGAAAGAGGATAAAGATAAGTTGAGGTTTCCCCTTCGGTTAGGAATTGGAAAAGATGATGACTTTTTGTCATCTTTTCTCTTTTAATTAAATTTGTCTTATGACTAAGCCAAGCAAACAGGTGACTCACCGTCTATGATGGTCTAATTATGGCATTAACCATTGCATTCTATGCCTCTTCCACTTTTAATCCCTAGCTTTACTTTCTTACACTTTGGTCACTATACTATGTTCCTTAAACTCCAATATTTACAATATAGTCCAATTTTATTGACAATGTCCCATTAACCATCAATACGTATAAAATTAGACCATATGGTCAAAAGTCAATGGTCACTAAGACTTGCCGGAGTTTAAATTTTTGACCACCGAAATTCGGTTTTTAACTAGGCTGGTTTTTTGGGTGTTACACTTAGACCAAAATGGGAAAGAAAGAGGGGATAAGAAAAGAGACAAGAGTGACGTCACTCATTTCTTCTTTTTGCAGCCCATAAATGAAATTTTCAGCCATTCCCTTTCAAAACGAAGCATTTTACTCAAATGCCCTTCATCATCTCCCTTCAACCCAAGCTCACAAGCCCAATCATATAGAGGAACCCACTAAGGCTTGCATGAGCACCCAAAGGACAAACTTACGACCCAAAAGGCCAAGCCCACATCTCGGGTTAAACCGACCCACAGATTTCGAAATCTAGGTTGTTACACCTATATTATTTCTTTTTCTCTCTTAAATTAATTTATCTAATTTTCTCCCATTTTCACGTAAACTTTCAGCCCATTTAGTGCCTTAAAAATAACAATGGTTAAACTACACCTAAAGTCATTTTACTTTTCAAAAATTCACTTGTTCCCCTAAAGTTTCACCCATTTTCAAAATGGTCACTAAATCCACAAATTCAAGCTTTACAATTCCAATTTCTTCCAATTGTCTCTTAAATTGAATTATCCAAAACCCGATTACCCAACCCAAATTATTAATCCAAAAATCGGGTCATTACATTATGACTAGTGCTATATATTTGTTTTAAAAAGTAAAATAGTATTCTAGTAAAAAAACAATTGAAAAAGTACAATGCGTTTATCAAGCTTGCAAACCTAATTCATCAAACAGATTAGTATTAAATACGAAGGTGATGAAATCAATTTATGTTTAGATCTATCAAGTGGTTCAAAATTTATTTTATTTGACTTTATTGGTAAGATAAGTTTTTGGTTTTTTATTGAAAAAATTATTAAGTTCTTTGAGACCTTTTGGACTTTATTTAGCGGTTTCGTTGGGTAAATAATTCAACTTGAAACTAATATTGAGAATATAGGGAATGTTGGGGGAATTTTAAGAATCTATGGCATTTTCTACAGTGCCGGTTGAGAACGCCTCTTGCAGGAAGCGTACTTCATTTTTCAAATATTTTTTAGACCAAAAAGCCCCTTGCAGGAGGCGTTTTCTATTTTTTTTAATATTTTTTAAAATTTCTGATACTATAAAAAATGTCATAAATTTTTAAAATTTTCTCAACATACCCTATTTTCCCAAATTTTTTTCTAAACACCAATATTAACCAAATTTCCCGTTATTTAGCCATTAAAGTGTGAAATTTAATTAAATAGGTACTTTCACGGAAGTTGATTGTTAAATCATCTGAAGTGGTGACACGTAAAAACATCAACAACTTTTGTTGGCAAGACAGTCAACATTGGAAAATTTTTTGCATGACTAATTTGTCTTATATGTCATATAAACAAGTAGGCAAAATTTTACAAATATACCCCTAAAAATAATTTATTAAATATATAATCCCTTTTAAGACTATTTAGATAAATACCTCTTTTTAATCAATGTAGGATAAACTTGTGTCCTATGTAAACTGAGTTACGAACTCACACCTTGTCAGATGCGAATTCCTTTCGACATGTATGCACTTTTCAGATTTCCATATTATTAAAAGTTAAAATCAAACTCGTGCTCTATCAAACGTTCCATGAGAATTTGAAACGACAAATTGAATAAGGCATAATTTATTGTCATAAATATTTTTTAGTTAATGCACGTTTGGTGAAATGCGAGTTTTGATAAACCATAAGAATTAAGCATGTTTTAAGGTGTTTATATGAGTTTATAAGGATGTTTGAGGAGATTTTAGAGAAAAAATTGTGTTTTTTAAGTTTGTATGGTAGTAGTGAAATTATCTTTCAAATGATATAGATATTGTCACATATTACATTGTAGTCACCTATTTTATTTGGCCTTCCTTGTATATTATATATATATAACTAAAACTAAATCTTTTATAAATAAATAGTCCATATCTTTAAATACAAACAATCTAAACATTAACCCCGAAAGAACCATTTTACATTACCCAAACTAGGGGTGTTCATATTCGGGTACCCGAAATTTTCGGGTACCAAAAAGTCGGCCTATGACCTGGCCCATGAGAATCGGGTACCCGTTCACTTTTTATTTATTTTTTAAATTTATTTTTTAAAAAATACATATAAAGCACATAAAATTTCATGATATTTATTTCAAACACAAAAATTATTGATTTGAGGTTAGTTTTAAGGGAGAAATATTTGGATATATATATGTATATGTATTAAAGTTTATCTACAAAAGAATGTATTAAAAATATTAATCTAGATCAAGATTTTTCTTTCGAATCTCATATTGACAAATTAATATAAATATTTTTGAAAATTTTAAAACTTAAAAGTACATAATACAAGAATAAAAAGAAGTTAGAGATTTAAAATTAGTTTTAGGGAAAATAGTAAGAAACATAAAATAAAAATAGAATTTAAAATTTAAAATATATAACTATTAAAATTACCGGGTCGGGTACCCGGTACCCAAAAAATTTGGCCCTGACCCAGCCCGACTACCTAGGAAAAATTACGGGTCGGGTATCCGGCCCAAAAAATTTGAGCATTTTCATTTAAATACCCGATAATTTTTAATCGGGTAGGTGGGTTGATGGGTCGTAGTTCTGGCCGGGTATTTTTGAACACCCCTAACCCAAACTAAACTACCTAGCAACTCATTTACTCAAATTACAAAACCCAAATGTCTACAACCCACTAAATCAGGCCCAAATAGGCTAATACCTAAACACATGTCAGCTAAACCCTAACCTTATTACTCACCATGCACCGCCAATACCCTTGGTTTTAGACTCTTCAACTCTTGTGACTCTTCGGTTTCCAACTGGGTTGCCAACTCAGTATTCTCGTGGCCTTCGTTCTACTACTGTCAGCCGTACCCACCAGCCAACAACAGTCATGTCAATGCCACATCGACTCTTGGAGACTAATCACCCTATCGTGTCAGCAATCTCGACTGAATCTTCACGAGCAGCAGGGGACCACTGTCCCTCTCCAGCTTGCCTTCGTCACATGTAAAGCGACGAAATTAGAGAATGTTAGTAAAAGGACAATGCAAGAAAACAAAAAACACAAAGACAATAGGGAATTTTGATGTATTTTTTATTTTAATCAAGTGTAACAAGAATTGGCTATAAAGCGAGAGACATTATTCATTGGAAAAGGTTCACAGATTTTATAGCAATACAAAGTAGATAAACTTCCAAGGTATTCTAGCTATTTTTATTTTCATTTTTAAAAGATAAAAGGGAGAAAGGGGTTAGGGTTTTATTTTACCTGAGGTCTTTCGTGTTTTTGCCGTTTTCGGCTTGAAAGCTCTATCACCGATGAACGATGGCCTCCAATGTGTAGCTCCTTAGCTTTATTTGTGTCATTTGGGGTTTAGATTAGTGAGGGAAATCAAAAGGCAAATAAAGAGGGTTTCCTAGTTCTTAAAAATGTAGGGTTCTAATTTTTTTTTCTCATATTCATGTTGTTGGGGTTGTTTTTTTAGAGAAATAAAAGTTGGGATTTGAGATGGGTTTGAAAAAAGGAGAAATGGGAAAGCTATACTCAACTTGATTGCTAAAATAAAGGCACAATTGATAGACCTGCAACAATCATACAACTCTCTAATCACTAAGGTTAATAGTGTGAGTGATACGCTGAAGGACATACTTCAGACGGTGTCAAAAAAAGCATCAAAATTCCCTAAATTTTCCAAAAAAATAAATTAAGATAGCGCTTCTAAAGAGGCTACCGATGAGCACACTAAAATTGGCACACATAAAGTTTATGTTGCTACTGAGGGCGGTGAAACTTCTCGAGCCATCTTTGTGGAAGAAGAAGAAGCTGAAGGATCAACTGAGGAGCTTCCTTAATATTTTGAAGAAAAAAGGGATGAAACTTTGGTAACAAACTAAGCCCTTCTTGAGGAACTAATTGTTGTACTAACAATGACTTCTTTGAATCCTCTGACCCTAGTACTAATGCCATTGAAAATACTTTATGTCCACCTAGATGTTGTTAAGGATGAAACTCTTCAACTTGTAAGAAGAAGAAAAACACGACTTGCCTCTACTCTGACAAATGAAACACAGTTTCTCCAGCCCAAAGACAATGCATCAACAACATAAGGTGATGATTCTGATTCCCCTGAATTAGCCAAAAGGAAACGCAAGGCTGAGAAGCTGGAGTGCCGCGAGTGGGAGCGGCTCAAGAGGGAGAGAAGGAAGAAGAGAGAAGAAAGAGCAAAACAAAAACAATAAACTAACTCCACTTCCTTTATTTATTTTTTTTAATTTAGCATGTTTAGTTGTTTGTTGTGTATCAGGGACGTTACATCAAACTAGGTTTGAGGGTGCATATCCCTTGGGATATAATAGCTTAGTCCTTAGGATATATTAACTTAGTAATGAATCAATTTGTTTATATCAAAAGTTGAAATGTATGTCATATATATATGTTTCGGCAATTAAAACATTTTTTTTGAAGAATAGTCTCTTGAGAACCCTTATTCTTAGTAAATACATGTTGGGTGTTGGTACATTAAAAATTATATTAATTTGAATTGTGCGACTTGACTATATGTAGACAAAAGTTCATCAGAGTTTATAAACATGTTAAAAAGAACAGTAAAAATAAGTTAACTCTATATGTCGACTTTGAGACTTACGTCCCCTTGTCAAGACGGGCTCATTATGTGGGGTGTATGAGTAAAATAGGTGGTAATATCAAAGCTTGCTCGAAAATAAAAAGGTGGTAATATCAAATCAATCACGAGCAAAGAAGGGACACTCCTCTGTTTCGACATGAGTGTATAAATATCGACAATGTTAAAAAGAAAAGAAAAGAAAAAAGAAAACTATATACTTTGTCGATCTGTTCAGAACATGGCAAAGCAAATGTTTACATGAGAATATCTCTTCTCTCAAATACCTGAGTAAATTGACTTGAGAACTATGTTAAAATGCAAAGCATGCAAGGAATAATTATAGAGTCTTTGTTGCTTATAAAAGTTAGCATGTCGAGACATTGCACACAATGCACTTTATACTACTTCTTATGAACTGATTCTATGGTCTATTTGAGTTGCACAGTTTTTTCTAATCTTAGCTGATTTAGACTTGTCTAGCTTGTTAAAAATTTAGGGTAGATATTATGTATAGAGACTTGAATAATTATGCTTAAAATGTTTTTATGTCGTGCTACATGTCGGTACAGATATTTCGTTGATACATTAAAATTTTGCTTGAGGACAAGCAGAAGCTTAGGCTTAGGGGTGTGATAACTCTCAGATATTCATTTATCTATGTACCTTTTTACCTAAGGACTTTTCTTTGTTCATTTATGTTTATATCCTTTACTTACGATTTCATGCATTTTGTCTTGTTTTAGGATTTCTACCTTAGGATGTCAGTACTTTGTATATATGTGTAGATCTAAAGCTGCATAACCCCTTTCGTTGTTAAGATGTGGATGAGCCCAAGAGCCTAGAAAAGATAAAATGAGTTGTCTTGATATTTTTGGTCAAAGGATAGTTGCACGAGAGAGTATAAGACCACACGAAACCACTAATACAACCTGATATTTATGCGCGCTTCATTCTAGCTATACAAGAGCCACGCGATGCTTCGAGGTGTCAGGACCATTGTGCGCCAAAGGCCACAGACTGTCCATACATCAAGACAAATCGCCAAGCCGAGCCACTTGACAATTCCTAAAGCCGCAGAATGACAGCTACATCAAGGCAAACACCTTTGTCAAGACATGACCACAAAGAGTATCAACAAGTGTTGCAATATTATAGGTTGTCATTTCTCACTCCTCCACTTATATAAAGAGAAACCCTTTTACAAGAAATGATGTCTATTTGGAGAGAGTTTTAAGAGCTAACTTTTTAGGGAAAATCCTTCTTCTTCCCAAGAAAATGGTAACGCCCATAGAAGCTTAAGGAGCTTGGAGGTTTTGGTGCAGAAGGAGCAACATGATGTCGAAAGGCTACATGGATCGACAATTGCAGCAATGGTCAGCATAAGGCTCAAGCGTCTGAGAAGTGTATAGTTCAAGAGCCCAAGAGGGCCTTATTTCTTGCTACTAATCTTGCGTGATTTTAGAAATATGTTATTTTCTAAACTTATTTCATATCTTATGTATGTTTTGTAGAACTTAATGCTTTATTTAATTCAGTTACTCCTTGCTTATGTTCTTTATTATTGGCTTGTGTTTAACTCAAACCACTATAGAAATATAGGATTGCATTTGATATGCCTTAATCAGATACACATGATTTAATCACCATGAGTAACGAAAGTGACCGTCTTGCTAAGTCAAGTGACGTTTGGGGCATAGCTAGGAATAATTGTATTGACACTTGAATGGATGGATGTACCGACAAACTATGTCAAGTGACACGTTGGGGCTAGTCCGGGTATATCTATTTGTGGCCTTAAAAGAGCATCGCACATCAACTATGTTGGTACCAGAACAATGCTAACATGAGTACAGCTGTAACTATATAGATAATTTCATCTTTTAGATCACAATTGTTGGTTGCTTCTGAATGTATCGAGATCCCATATTTTAGTTATTTCAGCATCTCTTTAGTTTCTCACTTACATTCCTAAACCTTATTGAACTTATTAAACTGCTATAGCCAATAACATTTGATAAAGGTTGCGTATCCCTTGTGGGATTCAACAACTTGAAACACATCCCCTTCGTGTGTATCCACTTTGTTACTTGTGTCGACAATGAATATAGGCACTATTTTAAGTGTCAGAACACTGACAGTCAGACACCACTCATGTATTAACTTTTAATTTTTTTAGTATTCTATCTCTTCTTTATTTCAATTAATAATATTCTATTAAAATTTGTGTTTTCTTCTTCCGTTATTTTCCCTCAATTTTTAGTTCTTTAATTTTTCATCCTTTTTACATTTGTGGCTTTTTTCTTTTATTATTTTATTTTTGGTGCATATTTTCAAATTTTGACATCCATATTACCATGTAGTGCGGTTGACTAGATACATCTTCTTCCCACGTGATTAAAATAAATGTTATTTTCGTAAATAATTTTTTATGTTATTTTATTAAATAATTTGAAAAATAACATTTTTTATCATATAGAGTGATAAATAAACCCAAGAAGAGTTAAAAAGGGTCCTCAGGCCCTGAGGAACACAGAGAGGGCAATCAATCGGACAAGCATTTGTCCTAAAGGCTTTAGCCACCCAATCAGTAGCTCTATTACAAGACCAAGGAACAAAATCAAGACCGTAAAATAAGAAACTGGAACAAAGATCCAGGATACCCTCTTCGATAGCGGCAGAGTCCCACGCATGCTAGGAAAATACCCATCCGAAGTGCAAAAGCTTCAGCTACAGAAATAGACGGAGCAAGGAAAGAATTAGACACTCCATCGACGATGGCACCAGACCAGTCGCGTGCAATGGTAGTGCCCGTAGCACTGACTAACACCTTATCAAAGGTTGCATCGTATTTAATTTTAATAACTCCAAAATTCGGAGGAACCCACTAGGAATCGGTAACATTATCGGTCTATTTTGCCACCTTGTCTCTATGGTTGTCTTCGGCAAATTCTACAAAGGCTGACTCGACACAAAGCCAAACTTCGATAGGAGAATCGAGAAAACCTAAAAAAATAAGGTGGTTCCTTGATTTCCAAAGAGCCGAACACAAGAAAGCAATCAACTAACAACCCTCCTCAAAATCCCTTTATCCTTCAAAAGCATAATTTTATCCCACCACTTTTGAAAACCCAAAAAGCCAATTTTATTTGGTGAGTAACTAAACTCGGAAGCTCTCCATGTAGCTTGCACAAAGGGGCAGAAAAAAATTAAGTGCTCAATACTTTTATCTGTTGGATTAAAATCCGTAATAGTGGGCACATATGTATAATGTATATTGCTATTTTAAAGTATGACACAAAATTAAGTGACCAATTATGTTAGGCGTGTCATGGGTATTAAAATGTCATGGAAATAAAAGTGTAGATACCATAAGATGTATTTATAATTCGATGAGGGGCAGAGTTATAAATACTTAATAGTTGATTATTAAATCAACTATATAAAGAAGTAGTGGTCCCCAAGAAATAGGGTCAACTTGTTTTTCTCTCCTTCCCCGTCAGAGAGTTTTACGTCAAGAGAAAACCTATCTTCTTGGAAGATCAATACCAAAGGTTTGGATTTCAACATCAAGATTCAAGGTTTTCAGTCTATCGATTAATTCAGGTACGCTTCCGCAATTCAGTTCATTCAGTTTATTGTTCTTGATGATTTGACATGATAGATCCTGGGTTTAGATTTTATATTTAGTTATGGTTTAATTCTAACAAGTGGCATCAGCGCCTCGTCATGTTGAATCATTGAGAATCTTTTATATATATATATTTGAGGATTTGTTCTTAAATCTTTTCCAATCGAAACTCATGTTATATGCGATAACCCTACGTTTTTTTTGGAACTGCCGATTGTTTATATATATGTATTAATTTCCCCCCTTTTGATATGCCATAACTCTTATGTTGTTTAGCAATCGGCAAATTGGTGATGGGTTTTCAATTTGGAAGAATTTAATGTTTGGCTTCTGTTTTATGTGTGATAACTTTAATCAGTTGAATTTAGTTTATTTCATAGTTATGAATATGCGTGCTCTATATTAAGATTTTTAGGTTTTTACAATGATACGTCTTGAATGTATAGTTGTGAAGATTTAGTGCACATGATGGAATTGCCTACTGTTTTTTTTTCTCTATCGAATCACATATTGTCTTTTATCTTGAGAACTCAGTTTCGATAGATTAGGGTTTCTATAATGTGAGAATATTAAAATTATGTCGTAGAGGTTTTGGTTTAGCTTGAAATTTTCTGGTTCAAATTCTCTTTTATTTATGCAATAAACTATTATGCTTCCTGCATCATATTTTGATTTTTAAAGCCAATCGACATTCGTGCTTTAGTATTTGATTGTTAGGAAAATTATTAATAACAATACTTTTGTTTTTTCTAAATGGTGGGCCTATACGTTCTGCTATCATATATAGTAAAATAAGGTCATGATATGGTTTAGAAAATAATTTTATTTGTTATGGTTACAGATTGATGTTGAAGGTTTAATTTAAATTTGGAATAAATTTCAGTTTGGATTAATTGTGCTAGTTACATAATGTGATTAGTTTCATTTCAATCTTTATTGTGTTTATGTTTGACATTGATATATACATTTGGTTATGGTTTTGGAAAGCATGACATTAATCTTATAAAGTTCATATTCGATTCAGTTTGATTAAAATTTTCAATTTTGATCGTTAGGTTATTATGAATATAACTTAAAGTTTCATGTGATCATTATATGAATTAGTCATTTATATGATACTTTTATTTTGACTTTTAGTTAAATATTGGTTGTTTTGAATTCAAGTTTTATTTTGGTAAATGCATGCTTAAGGAATTTTTTGAAAAACAGTCAAAGATTTCGGTTTTTTTTTCTTTCTGATAGCCCCATTTGGAAATCTTATTTTGGGTTATTTTGGAAACTTAAGTGTTATCAGAAATTTAAGTTTTGACTGTTACAAATATTAAGTTTGAATATCGGTATATTTATATTATATATTTTGAGATGAATTAATTGAAGCATTAAGTCACCAAAGTGACCTATATTGTGAAATTATTTTATTTTAAAATATAGAAGGTTTTGTGCATGTAAGTTGGATTATGTTAGTATTAATCGGCCCAAAGGAAGGTTAATATTTAACATTATTACATGTGCAACTGTGATAATAAACATGTGATAATTATCCAGTTTTATATGTGAGCAATAAATCGGCCCAAAGGAAGATTTATGTTTGATATGTTCTTATTATCAATGTTTGATTACTGTACCAAGATATCACTTGCAAGTTAATGTTTTATCCAAAGATGAAACATTAATGGAGTGTCTGGTATCTTGATATGAGGTTTACCTTTATTCAAATTTATTATTATTTTGGTTATCTTTTAATTTGATTGAAAGATAAAATTAAGAAAAATATTTTGAAACAATTAAATTCATATTTTGACTTCAGATGTCTAATATTTTAATGAATCAATTGAAATATAATGTCACCAAAGTGACCGCTTTTGTGTAGATTAGTTTATTTAAAATATTAAGATAATTATGGGTTTTTGTAATTCATGCGTTTATTAATTGGCCCAGGAAAGTTAATATTTGGCAGAATTACAACGACAATTGTGGCGATAAATGTGTGACAATTATAAGGTATTTTATGTAAGCAATACGTTAGTCCAAAGATTAATCTATTGTTTGACATAGTTTATTGTCAATGCTTGATTGCTACAACAAGAGTACCGCTTACAGTTAATATTACTGTCCAAAGACTTGATATTAATGTTTTGTTTGGTATCTTGAGGGGAACTAGCCATTATTTTGAATTTATTTGTTTACTTATGAATATTTATGTGAGCTTGTTTTTATTTTATTTATTTATTTTTGTTCTATATTTAGGTAATTTATCTTTGCTGTCACAATATCTGTTAAATACATTCTATACTCATGTTTAGTAAAACTAGTTTCAAGGAATAAAAAAGACACTTACATATAGTATTTGGTTGTATGAACACAGAATTTGCACTAAGGGAATAATAACTTGCACCTCTCACCGCGGTAAGCACTCATAAAAGGAATTTTGAGAGGTGAGATTGTTAAAATCGCACGAGTCTAATGATCATAAAGAACAACATTCTATAAGTCTTTAGGAGCACAAATCTAAAGAGATTACTCATATTAAGGGTTTCCTTGACGAAATTAAGAAATGGTTTACCCAAAACATTAAGGTTAAGATGACATCACTTATGCCTTCTTTGATGTCTATGAAGTATAAGGGTCAAGGAAATGTGAGGAAGTACATTATGAAAAATGTTTAATATTGCTTCAAAATTTAAGGCACATAAGATCGAACTTTCTAACAATTGTTTGTTCTTATGATTTTGGTATCGCTTCCTATACAGTTTAACCAATTCAAAATTAGTTACAACTATCAAAAATGAGAAATAGACTTTAAATGAGCTTATTTCTAATTGTGTTAAAGAGGAAGAAAAGTTGAAGCATTATAAGTGTAAAAGTACTCATTCAGTTAGTGCTCATTTAGTTAGTGTCTCTAAGAATAAGGGCAATAAAAAATATATTAGAATAAAGTTGCTAAAGGTCCTAATCAAAAGAAACAACAATAAGTTACAAAGTATTGATTCTTTTGTATAAGTTAGAACACATGTGAAGAAATTAAACTTCAAAAGTGAGCAACTACTTCGGTTATTTTGAGTGATCCATGGGCTGTAAATTTTATGATCCCACAATAAGGATTATTTTAAGGAGAGGTTTATAACATTTTTAGGATGTTGAGTTTGGAGGGAGAAATAAGGTTAGATACATTGCTATTTGAGGAGAAGTTGAATTATAATTTAATTCATACTATCACTTTTAATGATGTTTAGGTTTTTGCACCTATCATTAATCAAGAAGTGAATCAAGTACCTCAGCAAAACAATGTTGAACAACTCCCATTCAAGATAAGGTAATTGTTTCAGAAGAACAAACTCAACAACCTTAAAAAAATAAGTGTCATTAAAGATATCCACGAGAGGAAGGAGAAATACTATTCTAGATTATTACTTTGTATTTATTCAAGAAAATAAGGATAATAATTGAATGATAGAAAATGATTCAATCATTTTTTAACAAATCATAAAAGTTTTGACTCTCAAAAGTGGATTGATGTCATTCAAAAAGAGTATAATTTTATGTAAGACAATAAAGTTTAGGAACTTGTCTCATTATGTGAAGATGTAAACCAATTGGTTGTAAATGGATATTTAAAACCAAGAGGGATGCAAATGATAATGTGGACAAGTATAAGGCATGTCTTGTATCTAAAAGATATACTCTAAAAGAAGACATTGATTTTGTGGAGACTTTCTCTCAAGTTTTATTGAAAGAATCTTTTAAGATAATCATGACGCTTATTGCTTATTTTAATCTTGAGCTACATAAGATGGATGTTACGCTTGTGTGTTTTCAATGGTGACATTGAAGAAACAAATTCTATGGTACAATCATAGATTTGTGTCTAATGATACAAAATCAATGATATGTAAATTAAAGAAATTCATCTATGAGCTTAAGTTGGACTCTCATTAACGAAATTATAAATTTTATATTGTTTATCTCATTTGGTTTTGAGATAAATTTGGTTCACAATTCTATATACTACTCTGAAAGTGGGAGTAAACCAAGTGATACTCATATTACTAAAGAAGACAAATTTAGTCTTACTCAATGCCCTAAAAGTAACCTTGAAATAAAAAAAATACAAAAGATTCCAAGTGTATAATCTATTGAGAATTTAATTTATGCTCAAGTATGTATGAGTTCGGATATTGCGTACATTGTTAGAATGTTAGACAGATATTTAAGCAATTCTAGTTTGAACCATTGAATAGCAGCCAATAGGGTTATGAAATATCTTTAGAGAACAAAAATTACATGCTCACATATCGAAGTTCTGGTAAGTTAGAGATCATCAAGTTTACAGACTTCGATTCTATTAGAATATTGATGCAAAAGAATTTTGTCACATGGGCTGCTAATTATAGATTGAATAGAAATATCACTTCGGTTATTTTGTGACAATAAATATGCATTCATTTATTCTATAAACAATAGGAACACTTTAAATTTGAAGCACATAAATATTAAGTTCCTAGTTGTTAAAGAAAATTTAGAGTGGTTGTGTGTCTATAGAGCATCTTTGGTACAAACTCCATAATTGCGCGCTTATTAAGAAACCGACACCTAGGTCTTTCATGAGCACACTACTCATGTGGGTGTAATGTTATTTAAGGATATTCAGTTTTAGTGGGAGTTTGTAATTTTGAAAAATGCTCATTCGTTTTAGACACAATTTGATTACTTGAGTTTAAGGATATTTTAAGATTATTTTTGCAGAAATAAAGTTCTTTTGGTTTATGCACACTGAATTGAGAAAGTTTGATCTCATTTGAGGTTTAGGAGGACCAGTTAAAAATAGACATGTTTGGTTCACATTTCATGTAATTTTTCATGCTACGCATCCATGATTGATCTATGTCATTTGACTATATTTGTATACGTGACCATTGATGGGTCATGTCATGATTGATACGACAAAGGCTGCTTTGATCCTATATGGATATAGTTGATGGACGAGATTATTCTGAGAATACCTATTATATAATAGCAAATTTTGAGCTCATAAGGTTATACATTTGTCAGAAACATATGTTGCCCAAGTGGGAGATTGTTGGATTAAAACCGTAATAGTGGGCACATATGTATAATGTATATTGCTATTTTAAAGTATGACACAAAATTAAGTGACCAATTATGTTAGGCGTGTCATGGGTATTAAAATGTCATGGAAATAAAAGTGTAGATACCATAAGATGTATTTATAATTCGATGAGGGGCGAGTTATAAATACTTAATAGTTGATTATTAAATCAACTATATAAAAAGTAGTGGTCCCCAAGAAATAGGTCAACTTGTTTTTCTCTCCTTCCCCGTCAGAGAGTTTTACGTCAAGAGAAAACCTATCTTCTTGGAAGATCAATACCAAAGGTTTGGATTTCAACATCAAGATTCAAGGTTTTCATCTATCGATTAATTCTGTGCACGCTTCCGCAAATTGATTCATTGGTTTATTGTTCTTGATGATTTGACATGATAGATCCTGGGTTTAGATTTTATATTTAGTTATGGTTTAATTCTAACATCATCTTCATTTTCGCACCTTGGGCATAAAGAACAAGAAGAAAACGCCCCATGGAAGCGTGCAAGAAGATTTCTTTTTGTAGGGAAGATATCATGGCACATTTTCCAAAGCAAAGAAGGATTTTTGGAGGAATATTCAAGCTCCAAATAAATCACCCCAAATGTTTGTTCTCTGATGGGTCTTTACTACAACTTGAATTATCAATGTGGAGTACAGAACATGAAAGAAAATGGTATCTAGATTTAACCGCGTACTCCTTATTCTTGGTTCCGGCACAAATAAGAGCGTTATTCACCAAAGGACCCCTGATTGGGATCGAGATAATCACATCACTTTTTCGATTGAGAGAACATGCGAGAAATCTTTTGACGATTCCATTTCCTTGAACCTTCCATGATAAGGTGAGAAACGGTATAATCCCTACACCCTATCGGCTGTAGAGAGGAGACTAAGAAATAGGAGAGTTTTGGGATCCATTTATCTTTCCAGATTGAAAATCTCCTGCCATTATCGATTCTCCATAACAAACCTTCAGAAATTGTCTTTAGGCCACCTCTAATGCCACGCCAAGCCCAAAAAGGGTTATGACCCGAAGAGGCAGAAAAGACATCTCTATTGGGAAAATAGATACCCAAAGAGTTCTTGCCAAAAGAGATTCCAATTTCTTCACTATTCTCCAAGCAACTTTGGCCACTAGCGCTTTATTAAAGACCTACAAATCTCGAAACCCAAGTCCTCCTTTGTCTTTAGGCAAACATAGTTTTTTTAATTTAACGAGTGAATCCCTCTTTCCCACTAGAATTATTTCACCAAAAATGACCAATCATGGAACAGAGTTTATCACGTAAGGAGACCGACAAGAGGAAACATTGCATGACATAGGAGGAGATAGCTTGTGTTACTGCTTTGATCATGGTTTCTTTCCCTGGTTGTGATAAGAATCTAGCTTTCCACCCCTTCAATTTGTTTTAGATTTTATCTCTCCTCTATTTCTCTGAAATCCCTTCCCCCAATCATGATGAGATCCCCCAATCGTGAAACCCTAGTTTTCTCTTCCCCCAAAATTGTTTCATTATTCTCTGAATTCTTGCTTGAATGTCTACCTTTGATTGTTGAGCTCTCTTATTCGAGTAGCTTTGTCAGTTTTCAGCAATATTTTGGTCTCTCCTTTGGCATCGGGAGTTAGGTTTGAAGGTTTTTATCGTTTTGGTTGGTGCTTTTATTTTCTTCCGGTTTAATCATCTTTATCTTCTTCTTGGTTTGGGGGATCTTCATTTGTTTCTTGCTTAAGGGAGGTTTTCATTTCTGGTTTTTTGGTAGCTTATTTATCGAGTTACCCCTCCTCTTGCTCTATTACGGTTTTGTGTTTTCTTTTCCCTCAAGTTCTAATATTTTTTCTCTTTCTTCTTCTTATTTTAACTAGATTTTATGTGTTCGGGAACTCTTAAGTTTGATCTTATTGTTACTCTGGTAGTATGAGATTGTCTTGGTTGATGATTGTCAGCTGTTTTGTTGTTTTAGTTAAGTTGGCGAGATTCATATTTGTCTTGTGGATTCTTTGTGATTTCTGCCTTGATTTTGGATTTTTGCTTGAGCTTGGTTTGTGCTTGCTTGTGTGTTTATCAGACCTGCTCTGTCTTCTTTCTTGTTTGTCTGTGCTTTTGGCGGTCTTGTTGCCGCCTTTAATTGGCTTTTAAGGGGTCTGTGCATTTGGGATAAATGCTATGTTTTTTGCTGAATCTACCCATGGCTCTCATGTCCGGGAATGCTTACGGATTAGGAAATAGAAATACCGTAAGGGCTCTTAAAAATGCTACTTTCAAGTTCCATCCGAGCATCATCTTCATTTGTGAAACAAGACAAAAAAATAAATACAAGGAGAAAGTCAGAACGAAGATGAAATTTAGTAATGCCTTTTATATCAACCCCATGGGTATTGCAGGGGCTTGGCTATCTGGTGGATAAATAAAACCAAGATTACTTTAATTCATTCGGGAAGACATTTTTTTGATAGGATGAATGGTTCTACACTTTCATATATGAACCTCCATATGTCGAAGAGAAGAAAAGCTTTTGGGAGTCTTTGTCTTTATTGAGGAATAATTCTTTTGAGAAATGGTGTATTATTGGAAATTCGAACATTGTTGCTAGATCGAAAGACAAGGTGGGGGGCCTCTTTTTGATCCTTCCTAAGCTAAATGGTTCTTCAATTTTCTTGATAGAGAATGCTTGATGGAACTTCATATCAAGGGAGGTGATAGCTCTTTAAAGAGCATGTATTTTCCCTTGATTTATAGGTCTACTTGCCCCTACATTGGTGTTCATTGCATTTATTTATGCATTTTCATGTCTATTTTTGCATTATTTCAAATTTAGTTCTAGTGGCTCATGTTTTGTATATTTCTACCTATTCTTACCTTATTGTCGCTGATTACTAATGTCCTTACATAGGAAGTTTTTGCCACTGCAGCCAGTTCGACACTATATCTGTCAGCTATACAGTCTGCTAAAAGATAAGAACGAATATGCCAGTTGTTCAAGTTGTTACAACAAATTCTGTATGACGTCTAGAGTGCAAATAACCTGCAGGACAGGGGTCCTCTCTTAGATGCCCTAAAAAATAACTATTTTGAAGAGAGAGATAGACATGTTATTCTTATTTTTTCACACCATGTTCAACCTCCGAGCTTTTACCCTCCTCCCAAGGCGGCTTTAAAGGTGAAGTAAGGCAGATCTATCCAAGAAAATAAGGAGTCAAGTGCTAAATCGAGAAAATATCTTGTTATCTTCTTAAACTTCTCTTTATTTTGATGATTTTTGGAGATTTACTTGTATTTGTGCTTTTTTTGACAATGGTTTAATTTTTTGGAGCTTGTTGAACTATTTAAACTGTTTCTTTAGTTTAATATATATCATTGTTAGATTTTTCTTAAGCTTTAATTGTTGGATTTGATTTACATTTTGCATGAGAGTGTTAAACCATCCACTAACATCGGCAGATGCAGTGACAAGTCAGATTAACGAGTTTTTACAGCAAAAGTTGATAGAATGCAACGAAAGTTGGTCCACTTGTTCTAAGGGGTATAATATTGACTTACGAAGAAAGTTGAAGTCAATCTATATCCATGAGTCAATGGTTAAGGTTAAATGAAAACTAATACGCAAGCTAACCACATCATCGCTGATTGAACCATCATTTACCCTCGAAGTGCATTTGATCTTTCTATCGAGCTGAACCAAAGAGATCTGGGCTTTAATCTCATATTTCTCAATCTTTTTTTACACTTTGTTGTTGCTACCACATTGAATCATTTACTCTCCTTTTTATCCTGTTATTGCAACCACCATTGTACTCACAACTACCACTCTTGTAAAATTGTATTGAAGTCACATAAGTATAAGAATAATACACCATCCTCGTGGGATCGATATTCAAACAATAATTCATTGTTCCTATTCTTGCATCGATGGTGTAGCTTGCACTAATAGTGTGACATTTTCATATTAGTCAAGGCGTTGTTGCCGAAGATGGTGTTATTACGTCCTTATGTTTCTACTTGTAATTCTATTTTCTTTATTTAAGTTTTTAGTTGTTTCTAATAGCTTTTTTTGTTTTCCCTTTTCTTTGCTTTATTTTTTTAGGTGTTTTATGACCCAAAGTGCCACTACACCACTCTTCTTACCAGATCCAGAAATTGAGAGAACTTTTAGAAGAAGAATTCGTGAAAATAGTGGAATGGCCAGACAACCAATCAACAATGAGGGAATTCTTCATGCCCAAGAAAACCCACCATTGCACCCACCAACCTAGAATAGAACAATACGCAATGTTGTTGTTCCCCAGTTGGATAATTTGCAACCAGGAATTGTTAGACATCCTATTCAGGCTAGGAACTTTGAGTTAAAGTTGGTTATGTTCCAGATGCTCAACTCTAATATGTAGTATGCAGGGTTACCACATGAAGATGCTCGCGAGCATCTTTAATCTATTTTATTAATTTGTGCTTCATTTAGCCAGCAAGACGTGCCAGCCTTTAACAACAACCTGTCTTGGCATTGTTTGCCGAGCATATTCAAAATTAGCAAAGCCTCTTTCGATGGTCATTGCCCTAAATTGATCATGTAAAACCCCCTATATCTCTATAGTGCTTGCTTTTAAATAAATAAATTTGATTAAGATCCAGTCTATACTCCTAAGGGGTAGATTTCACTCCCGAAGTAAGTTCATCTACTTGAACAACTTCTCTCGAAGCTTCTCTTCTTAGTATTCAACAACTCAATCGTTGCCACCCCAAGTCTGTTAAGATATTGAGAAGCAATAGGCCAACAGTGCTAGCTCTCGCTTGGCATAGTATTTAGGAAATATTAAAGTATGTCGAATAGTGAAAACATTGCCAAGGCAGATTTATTATTAAAAACTAAAACATAAAAATAGCGTTCAACGCAAACATCCCCCACCAACTATTAAATTAGTTCATGGTGAGGGATTTAACAACAACCCACAAACGTTTTCGCAATACATCATCATTGAAAACGAAATAAAATAACTTGAAAGAGAGAATGGGCTAGAAAGAGGTCTCTCGATGCAGCCCTGCAAGATCCAGGCTTATCGGCCAAGTTGGTCAAACCACCCTTCCAAGGTGTAGCCGGTTGTCAATCGTCGCACACCAACTCCTCACAATCCCCCTTTTTTAAGTCTAGCTCATTGGTGTTAAAATAGGCATGCGGGGAAGGGATATGATGAGCTCCTCATTTGAATTTTGAAATTCAACTGCCCAAGGGATAAGAGATTATCATCTTATCCAAATTTAAATGAGAGCTGATCAGGCTAGGGCTTACGTCATACTACCGACGCTGCCTTGGCGTCCAAGCTTGACATGAATCTGCCAACAAGTCTTGGCACCATCTTATCCGCTATTTTTTCGGAGATTGATCCAATTGCTATTTTTTCAGAGCCTGATCATGTCCTATTTTTTCGGGGTCCAACAACCTCTTGGCATGGCATCAAGTTTAATTCTCTGCCAATCGGTGCTTGGCATTGTCTGGTCCATCTATGCCAACAGCACTTGGCATTCTCTCTGGCGCTCCTTCTTGTGTTGCTTTTCTGGGCCAAATCCTATGCCAAACCTGCAAAATTGCCAACAAAACAACCCTTCACATTGGCATAGATAAAATTCTAAACTCCTTATGCAAATGCATGATTCTAACATCCTAATGCAACTAAATGCACCTAAAAACAAGCAAAAGCATTGTAAGATTGGCACTAAAAATAGTACTTTTGGAGAGGTAACAACTGCATTATGCAAAGCTGCACCGAGAGTGTTTGAGCTTGATGATTTATCTTCTCTAAAGGCTTAGATTTCTACTTTGGAGAACAAAATCAAGAATATGGAAATGACAAGTGAAATTGCTCCTATCCAGCTAGCTCAATAAACAACCACCCTTGTGTTTTCCTGTGAGACTTGGGGCGGGAACCATAGTTTTGAGAATTGCCCACAACATGCAGAAAATGCTAGTTATGTCAGCAACATACGAGGCAACAACATGGGTACATCCTCCAACACAGTTAATAAGCAGTCTTGGAGTAACTCCAATCCTGCACATCAACAAGAAGTATTTCGCTCTGAGAATAGTTCCTTTCAAGGAAATTCTAGTGTGCGGCAAAGAAATTCTGGTTACTCACAGCAATAGTTCACGCATTAGACTCTAGTGTAGCCACAACAAAATCAGATGCAACCATAACACATTGCTTCACAATCTCAGCAATCACAATATAGAGCACCATCGCAAGCTCAGTCTCCGATGAGTTATTATGCTCCATCCAATATCTTGGACCTATTTGCTCTTCTTGAAGAGATGATGCGTGATCATTTGTCTCGCACTGAAGCTATAGTGCAAGGTCATTTTTCATTAATATGCACTTTGGAGGCTCAATTGGGATAGTTAGCTACTGACATGAATTCTAGATAGCCGGGCACATTACTGAGTAACACTAAGAGTCTTGTGCACAAGGTTAAAGAGCATTGCAATGATGTTACTCTCTGCAGTGGCAAACAGACTACTGGCTCGACGTAACCAGTTCTTATGTCTACCCATGAACGAGAAGAGTCCTCTGTACCGATCATATAGTAGAGGATGGAGACAACATTGGCAAGACGAATAATATACCTCCTATAATTACTCTGGTTCCATCTATTGTACAACTGAAGTTGTCACCACAATACCCCATGTCGGCGCAACAGTCAGATAATCTATCTCTCCTTTTTCTCAACGGTTTAAGAATACTGAGTAAGACACTCAATTTCAATTCTTTCATAATACTTTGTAAAAACTTATAGTTCAAATTCCTTTAATTGATGCTCTTACACAAATTCTGAACTATGCAAAGTTCATGAAGGATATTCTGTCCAAGAAGAAGAAGCTCAATACAATGGAAACCATTGCGCTCACTGAGGAGTGCAGTGCGTTAATATCTACTCCTCTATCAAGAAAGATGAAGGATTCATGCAGTTTTATCATATCTTGCTCAATTGGTAATCATTACTTTAGTAAAGCTCTTTGTGATTTGGGGGCTAGTATAAATTTGATGCCCCTATCTACTTTTCAAAAGTTAGAAAGAGGAGAAATAAAGCCCACTGCAGTCACATTATAATTAGCTAATAGATCTTTGACTTATCTGAATGGTCAAATCAAAGTTGTGCTTATTCCTATGGACAAGTTTATTTTTCCTGTTGATTTTATTATTCTTGATTGTGAGGCTGACAAAGATGTACCTATTATTCTTGGTCACCCATTACTGGGAAATCAGTCATTGATGTATCAAAAGGGGAACTTGCAATGAGTTTTTGAAAATGCCAAGTCACTTTTGGGATGTTTAACGCTAATATGGGAAGAAAGTCAAAATAATGTCATCATATCGACATTCTTGAACATATTATTCAAGAAAACGTGCATCATTGTGGTATTCTCATTGATGAAGATATTGGGTTGATGATGGTAGAAGAAGATTTTCCAAATTGTAACCACATTGTCGAAGTTCTCACTACTGCAGTTAATCATAAATGGCGAGTTGAATCTTTGGATCTTACTCATGGGTCAATTTCTACTTTTAAACCATCTATTGAAGAAGCTCCTACTATGGAACTCAAGCCATTGCCAGCTAATCTCAAATATGTATTCCTTGGAGATGCGAAAACACTTTCAGTCATTGTCTCTACAACTCTTGACGCAACACAATAAGCTAAATTGATAAATATTCTAAAGCGACACAAGCGTGTTATTGCTTGGATAATTGCTAATATCAAGGTCATTAGTCCATCTTATTGTATACAAAAGATTAAGCTGGATGATGAGAACAAACAGTCCATTGAGCCTTAGAGAAGATTGGATAAAAAGATAAAGGAAGTGGTCAAGAAGGAAATCCTTAAATGGTTGGACGCATGAATTATCTATGCAATTTTTTATAGTGCATGCATGAGTTCAGTACACTGTGTTCCTAAGAAAAGTGGCATCACTATAGTCCGTAACAATGCTAATGAGCTAATTTTAACTCGTATTCCTACGGGTTGACGTATTTGTATAGACTACATGCGTCTCAATGTAGTCACAAAGAAGGATCATTTTCCTCTTCCTTTCATTAATCAGATGCTAGATCAATTCACGGGCAAGGAGTGTTATTGCTTTTTAGATGGATATTATGGCTACAATCAAATAGCTATTGCACCTAAAGAGCAGGAGAATACTACTTTTACGTGCCCTTTTAGGACATTTTCATCCTGTCGTATGCCTTCCTATATTTGCAATGCACCAGCCACATTTTAAAGGTGAATGATGGCAATATTTTCAGATATGATTGATAATTCCCTTGAAATCTTTAAGGATTATTTTTCGGTATACGAGAATAATTTTAATCATTGCATCGACAATCTAGAGAAAGTATTGTAGCGATGTAGAGACAACAATCTGGTTCTAAATTGGGGAAAATATCACTTCATGGTCACTAAAGGGATTGTGCTGGGCCACAGAATTTCGAAGGCTGGAATTGAGGTTGATAGAGCTAAAATGGATGTAATTGAAAAACTACCACCACCGACAAATGTTAAAGGTATCCACAGTTTTCTAGGCCATGCTAAGTTCTATAGGAGATCCATTCGAGACTTCTCAAAGATCACCAAACCTCTATGCCTATTGTTGGAGCAAGGTATAAAATTTGATTTTGATGATGCATGTCTAGATGTATTCAATAAAATTAAAACACGGCTTGTGAACGCACTGATCATTGTTGCACTCAATTGGGAGCAACCGTTTGAACTTATGTGCAATGACAATGATTTCGTTATGGGTTCAGTTTTGGGACAACACAAGGATAAGGTATTTCATGCAATCTACTACGTTAGTAAGACTCTAACTAAAGCTCAAATTAATTATACTACCACTAAAAAGAGTTATTAGCAGTAATTTTTGCTTTCAATAAATTTTGTTCTTATCTTGTGGGCACAAAAAATACAGATTTTACTGATCATTCTGCTTTGAGATACCTTTTTGCGAAGAAAGATGCGAAACCTAGACTAATCTGCTTGATCTTATTGCTGTAAGAGTTCGATATAGAAATTAAAGAGCGCAAGGGGTCAGAAAATCAAGTTGTTGATCACCTTTCAAGGCTAGAAGCTGGCAGTGAAGATGGCAATAAGTTGTAAATTGTCGACTCATTTCTGGATGAAAAGCTTTTTATTGTGAATGCAACACTGTGGTATGCTGATATAGTGAATTACTGGGTTTGTAGAAAGAATCCTATTGGTATCACTGGGAACAAAAAGGCTAGATTCCTTAGAGATGCAACAAAATATCATTGGAATAGACCTTACTTGTTCAATGTTTGTAATGACAATATAATATGATGTTGCATTCCTAAGGAAGAGATGAAATCTATTCTACAACATTGTCATAATGCTCCTTATGGATGGCACGTTGGTGGAATGAAAACGACTGCAAAAGTCCTACAATTCGGATTTTATTTGCCAACTTTGTTCAAAGAAGCTCATGAGTTCGCTCAATGCTGTGACAAATGTCAATGCACCGGATCGATATCTAGGAGAAATGAGATGCCACAGCAGCCAATAAATGGAAATTGAGCTATTTGATGTTTGGGGATTGGATTTCATGGGTTATTTTCCTAATTCTTTTAGAAATCTATACATTTTTATTGTAGTTGATTATGTGTCGAAGTGGATAGAAGCTATAACAGTGCCTAAAGATGATGAAAATATAGTCTTGAAATCTTTCACAAATACATAGTCACTCGCTTTGGAACACCAAAAGTATTGATCAAAGATCAGGGTAAACATTTCCACTGTAGCCAGGTGGCTGCTGCGTTGAAACGCTATCGAGTAAATCATAGACTGGCTACAACGTATCATCCTCAGTCCAATGGACAAGCATAGGTGTCTAATAGAGCTATAAAAAATGTTTTGGAAAAAGTGGTAAACACCAGTAGAAAAGATTGGTCCTCTTATCTAGATGATGCATTGTGGGCTATACGTATTGCATACAAGACTCCATTGGGAATGTCACCATATCAATTAGTGTTTGGAAAATCTTGTCATTTGCCAGTTGAACTTGAGCACACAGCCTTGTGGGCACTTAAGCAAGTCAACCTTGATTATGAGGCAGCAAGAAGGAAACACTTGTTAGACATTACTAAATTAGAGGAAATTCGATGTAACACTTATAAAAATGCCTCTATTTACAAGGACAATAGCAAGCGCTGGCATGATAAGATTATTTTCCATCGACAATTTGAAGCTGAACAGTTGGTTTTTCTATTCAACTCTAGATTGAAATTGCACCCAAGAAAATTGAGATTACGATGGTCTGGACCTTTTGAAGTTGTGGAAGCATTTTTGTACAGTGCAGTCACAATCTAAGACTCAAAAGGAGGAACTTCATTCAAAGTCAATGGCCAAAGAATCAAACTTTATTGTGGTCACTTTGATCCTAGAAACATTAAGACCATTAAATTGGTCAATTTTTTTTGAAATCCTCTTTAATTGCTTTATTAGATTTAGATTTTATTTTCCTTATTTTTTTGTTTAATTTCTTTTATTTCCTTTTTGTAGAATAATATCTCTTTGCTTTGTCTCTTCTCTAACAACTTGTATGGTGGAAGGACTCACAAGATATGCATGGAAATATTTTGGGGCAAATCATGTAATTCAATTACACCGATCTACCCCTAATGATCACAACCTTTCATTAAGAGAGCGGGAAAACACAAAGAATGGGCATGATTTTTGCACCAAGATCAAGTCGTTAAAACTCATCGTATTGGACGGTAACAATTATGCCTTTTCATTTTTCCTATTTTCTTCTTCTTTATTAAGCAACTTGGATATTCATTGAATGCTCTATTTTCTCTGAGTTTTCAAAGCTTAAAAGATTGCATTTTTCTCTGCAAAATCTTTCATTTTCATCTTTTTTCTTATCATCCTTCATGGCCAAGACAAGAGTAGCCTGAAAAATCACAAGGGAAACCCTTGTTCAAGACGTTCCAAGCTTAGAATCAATGTAACCCCCTCGACCCGGCCTAGATGCCCAACTGAACCGAGAGAACTATATTAGGTTTGCCAAAGCAAACCGGAGAAAGATTACAAAAACTGGTCTATTTTTTCTTTTTATCTTGTCTAGATGCGTATTATTAATCCTAAGTGTACATCCTTGCAACGGGTGAGTTTACAAAGGAATCGAACCATGGAAAGGCAACCAATTGCAAAACATACCTTTTAAGGACTAAAATGCAAATCTGATAAACTTAAGGATCAAAGCTGCAATTAAGGTTACCAATCCTCAATTAGTCCAATTACATGCTTACATGATAAATTTCAGGCAAATATGATTATCTAAGCTCACACAATTGCATTCTCAAAACTCGGGGACCAAAATGAAAGAAACGAAAACTTCCAAATATTCCATATAACAGAATTAACTGCAGCCATACCGAAAGCATACAGGTGTTTCAGTACGCCTTAACAATTTCCAAAACTTAGATTCCAGTGGCTAAAACTCGTACCGAAACACTTGTTCGCGTATCGAAACGCCTAGCCAAAATGCTTGAGACCGTACCGAAACACTTGCTCGAGTATCGAAACGCCTAGCCAAAATACTTGAAACCATACCAGAACACTTGCTCGAGTATCGAAACGTTATGCTTGTAAAGGCTTACTCGTATCGAAACACCCTCTCGCGTATCAAAATGTTATGCCTGAAATGGCCTAGCCGTACTGGTACGGGGACACCTGTTTCGATACGCCTGGACCTGTAATGTCCCAAATTGTTGTCTAAACACACTTTAATGATAACCATAACACTCCAACATGCTCCAAACAATCAAACAACATTTCTAGGGTGCAGTCCTAACCAAAACGTCAGAGAATCAACATTATTACATGGCATTCAAACGCTCAAGATTTTCTATAGGCAAGTGATAAGTGTTTAAAAGTACTATTTTCTTACCCTTTTTACTCATATTATTGTTAGACTTAGGCTCATATTAGTTGTATAGTTAGCCATTCATGCATTAATCCATGTTTCCTTCAATCGTTGAGCTTGATTACATAACTTGGTAGTTTTTGTGGAAAAGATGCTGCTTTGGTGTGCTTTGTGTGTGTATGTGCAGGATCACTTGCCAAAGCAATGCCGAGCTAGTTGCCAGGGCAATACATGAAGGAGACGCCGAGCCAGTTGCCATGGCAATTGTCGACAAGAGTAAAGGTGATATGGTAGTCGAAATTGAGGACTAAACAAGCCCAAGATGACGTGGAGCAGAGCCCAAACCCAAAGGAATTTGATTGCCATGCAGAGATTAAAGAAGAATTAAATTCCAAGAAGATAGGAGAAGTTCTAGTAGGAATACAATTATAATAAAGAATTATATTCTTTAAAGATAATTTAATTCCAACTTAAACACCTCCTCAAAGAAGGACTTTGGCCTAGCCCTATAAATAGCAAGGAGATTTCGACAATCCAGAGGGAGAGCAATAGGGAAATTTCGACAAGTCCAAGGAGGGCAAGTGGAGAGAATTTTCGACAAGCATATAGGGCAAGGAGGATTTCGACAAGCCTCCTCCTTCATCCTTTTCTTTCTTGTTCGATTGGGTTCATGCTAGGGATTGTTTATCTTGTGTTTCTTTGGAACCTAGCCATGAACTAAATCTACTTGGCTATGGTTATTGTGTTTTGTGGTTGTGAGAAACTATTGGTTTTTGTTTAGGTAATAAGAGTTTGCACTTTTCTATTTCAAGGTTTATTTATTCTTGGTTCTTATTCTTGTTTGCGAGTGAATTGGGAGAGGATCTCGTGATTTCATCTATTTATCTAATATCGGGAGAGTTAGATTCAAGAAACGAATGAATATGATCTTTATTCAATCTATTGATGGTGAAGATTATTCCGGCTTAGGAATAAGTTAAGGATTTCAATGGCTAAGAGGAGCGCAAGATTGGTTGTTGTTCACCCTTGATTCACGCAGGGATGTATTATCAAGGCATGCACAAGTAGCTAGAGTTTCGACTTAGGGATAAGAAGAAACCATTGAAGAACGCTCTGCCGAACCTAGAAGGTTGCTGCCTGACCCCAAGTAGTTGCCCAACTAGTTGCCCGGGCAACCATCGATTAGTTGCCAAGGCAACCCCGTTGCACAGCAAGTTGCCACGGCAACTGAGTTGCCCGTGCACTCTTTTACCAAGACGATCCAATCGGCTATCACACCTCAACTCACGATAACCTGGCCTATCTCTCTCATTTGAATTCATCTTTTCTTTTACTTTATTGGCTTTCTAGATTAGTTATTAGTTAAACTTCTAAAATCCTTTATTTGTGTTTTTACTTTTTACAGTGCAAGAGACTAGATTCTTGAAGTAGCACCAATCCCTGTGGAGACGATATCTTTTATACTATAACTTGCGACGTGTATACTTGCACATTTGCGTAGCACTTATTACGCGCAACAAGTTTTTGGCACCGTTGCCAGGGATTGGCAATAGCGACTTTGTTTTTATTTTCTTGCACTTTCTTTCTATTTTTCTTGTTTAAAATTCAAAGGGATAACAAACTTTGGTTTTGCATTGGTATATGACCAGGGAGAGACCGACTTCACGTAATATCCCTTTGATCCGTAAATCGAACGAACCTTACAAAGACTTAGACGAAGGATAAGAGAAGCAATGGCAAATCAAGACGGCAATATGAATCAAGATGTTCGAGCAGGAGGAGGAGTGATTCTTGCACGAAACAGAACTATTCGAGACTATCTTGAAGAAGATCTTGATGGACTTAACCCAGGAGTTGTCGCACCTGAAATTGAAGCCGACCACTTTGAGTTGAAACCGGTAATGTTTAATATGATCAACACAATAGGTCAATTTGGCGGCTCAAGAATCGAAGATGCACGACAACATCTAAAATCTTTCCTCGAGATTTACAACTCGTTCAAGATACACGGAGTCACCCCCGATGTCCTACGATTAAGATTATTCCCCTATTCACTGAGGGATAGGACGAAAGCATGGTTGAATAGCATTCCTGCCGGATCCATAGCATCTTGGACTGATCTTTGTCGTGATTTCCTTGCTAGATTTAATCCTACAAATTTGGTGATAAGCCAGAACGACATTACTTCTTTTTGGCAGGCAGATGATGAATCCATGTACGAGTCTTGGGAGCGATATAGAGAACTTCTACACAAATGCCCCCTACACGGATTCCCGGTGTGGACTCAAGTAACAATGTTTTACAACGCCGTGAATACACCAACAAGGATGATGCTAGATGCCTCGACAAACGGCATACTCCTAGATAAGTCGCCGGAGGAAGCGATGCAAATTTTAAACAGGCTGGCCAAGAATGACTATCAATTCCCATCTACTAGAAGAGGAGGAGTTAGACGCCAAGCCACAATACATGAACTAGGATTATCAGATTCAATTTCGGCACAATTGGCCACTTTAACCAAGATGGTCCAGAACATGCAAAAACCAAACAACACACATGAAGTCAAGGTAATGGATTCTTTTTGTGAGTTATGTGGTGATAACCATAATTCTTCTGAATGTATGCAGAATCCGAACTCCAGCTTCTATGTGGGGAATTACAATCGGAGCAATAATGTGATGTCCAATACATACAATCCAGCTTGGAAGAAGCACCCGAATTTTTCATGGAGTAATCCCAACAATGCTCTAAACCAGAACAATCAGAATGCACAAGCATCGGATTCAAAGAGAATATGCACACGACAGATGGATGCGCGAAGAACGGCCGGCGACATCTAGTTCTTTGGAAAATTCTCTAAATGCTTTTATGATGAAAACTGAATCTTATATGGTGAGAATAGTAATTTCATAAAAAGAACTGATGCTTTTATTAACAGGACCGAGATGAGATTGCAAAACCAAGAGGCGGCAATCAAATCATTGGAAAATCAAGTCGGACGGTTTGCTCAAAAAATGAATACTAGACCGCAAGGAGGTTTACCTAAGCGATCATCAAGTCGCAAGAGGGCGGCTATGAGCAATGTAAGGCAATCACCACTAGAAGTGGCCAACAACTTAGAGAGGCTCAAACCCGCTCATCAAACAAAACTCCACAAAAGATCAAGATGAACCTAGCGGCAAAGCCTCGGATGTTGAACCAGGAATTGCCGCGAAAACCGGCAATAAGCATGCCTCGGCAACCGGCGATGCCTCGGCAACCCCGAGTTGATAACGCCTCGGCAACTCGGATGTCCCGTAATGCCGTCAATCAGGTTTCAAACCAATGAAAGGATCGAAGATATCCGACTTCCACCACCATTCCCACAAAGGTTGAAGCGACAAAAGCAAGAATACCAATTCAAGAAGTTTCTTGATATCCTAAAGCAAGTCCACATCAACTTGCCCTTTGGTGGAAGCAATTGAACAAATGCCAAACTATGCCAAGTTTCTTAAAGACATTGTGTCCAAGAGAACAAGGCTAGGAGAGTTTGAAACGATTCTTTGCATGTGAGAGGGATGCATGGAAATGTTGCACAATCGTATGCCACCCAAGTTGAAGGATCCCGAAAGTTTCACAATACCTGTTCTATTGGAAATCACTATGTCGGGAAAGCACTATGCGACCTTGGGGCTAGCATAAACTTGATGCCTAAATCGGTTTTCGAAACTAGGAATCGGGAAGGCAAGACCTACAACAGTTGATTATCTTTGCGCAGCTAGCCGCAGATCCTATGTGCATCCAGAGGGAAAAATCGAGGACATACTGGTAAAAGTTGATAAATTTATTTTTCCCGCTGACTTTATTGTCTTGGATTGTGAAGCAGATGAGCATGCACCTATCATTCTCGGGAGACCATTCCTAGTAACATGGAGAACCTTGATCGACGTTGAAAAGGGAGAACTCACAATGAGGGTGAATGACCAGCAGGTCAAACTAAATGTGTTCCAAACACTAAGGCATGCCGATGATCCAGAAGAATGCCAACTACTTCATGCCACGGCAGAGTTTAACTTTTATGAGGAATTTAGTTGCCTCGGTAACTACATTGCCGATGAAGAGGAACCTGAGGAGTATGAAGAACCGGTCGATGAGGAACAACAAGAAGAGGCAAATTGGCTAATCAACCGACCAGGTACATACTTTGAACCACTGGATTACTCAGGTAAAGAAGGTAAACTCGAAAAACCCTCTATTGAACAACCACCAATTTTTGAGTTGAAACAATTGCCGGAGCAACTAAAATATGCATACTTAGGAACCGATAATACATTGCCTGTAATTATTTCTTCTAAGTTACAGCCTGAGCAGGAAAAGAAGCTGATCAAGATGTTGAAGCTACATAAAAAGGCAATAGGGTGGACAATTGCCGACTTGAAGGGAATTAGCCTGGCAGTGTGCATGCACAAGATTCTGTTGGAAGATGATCACAAACCTTCAATTGAGGCCCAGAGGAGACTGAATCATGCCATGAAAGGGGTTGTAATGAAAGAAATCATCAAGTGGCTTGACGTCGGCATTATATACCCTATCTCCGATAGTACGTGGGTAAGTCTGGTACAATGTGTACCGAAAAGGGGAGGTATAACAGTGGTAAGCAATGAAAATAATGAACTTATCCCAACCAGGACTGTGACCGGTTGGAGGGTTTGTATGGACTGTCGAAAGCTAAGCAAAGCCACTAGGAAAGATCACTTCCCATTACCCTTTATTGATCAAATGCTTGACCGTCTTGCAGGTAAACCCTTTTATTGTTTTCTTGATGGTTATTCAGGTTACAATCAGATTGCCATAGCACCAGAAGATCAAGAAAAGGCAACCTTCACATGCCCATACGATACTTATGCCTTCCGAAGGATGCCGTTTGGATTGTGTAACGCCCCGACAACCTTCCAAAGATACATGATGGCGCTCTTTTCAACATGGTCGAAGACTTCCTTGAGATCTTCATGGATGATTTTTCGGTTTTTGGTAATGACTTCGACGGCTGTCTCGGCAATTTAGAGAGGGTGTTAGCAAGATGCGAAGAAACGGATTTAGTCCTCAATTGGGAGAAATGCCATTTTATGGTAGATGAAGGAATAGTGCTCGGCCACAAGATTTCATCCAAGGGAATTGAAGTAGACAAAGCCAAGGTGGACGTGATCGAGAGATTACCCCCACCAAGTTCGGTTAAAGGAATTCGAAGTTTTCTCAGACATGCAGGTTTTTACAGGAGGTTCATTCATAATTTTTCTAAAATCACTAAACCCTTGTGTAATCTGCTTGAACAGGATAAAGTCTTCGATTTTGATGATTCTTGCACCCAAGCATTCGAAACCTTAAAGAAAAAGCTTGCCTAGGCACCCATTGTCGTTCCACCAGATTGGACGCTACCTTTTGAGCTCATGTGTGATGCAAGTGATTTCACGGTAGGAGCAGTCCTAGGCCAACGCACATGTAAGACCTTCCATGTGATATACTACGCTAGTAAAACTCTTAATAGTGCTCAAGTGAATTACACAACAACAGAGAAAGAGTTACTAGCTATAGTTTTCGCATTTGACAAGTTCCGATCCTATTTAATTGGTACAAAGGTAATTGTTCATACGGACCATTCGGCAATCAAATACTTATTTGCTAAAAAGGATGCTAAACCTCATTTGATTCATTGGATATTAATTTTACAAGAATTTGATATTGAAATTAAGGATAGGAAAGGAACAGAAAACCAAGTGGCCGATCACTTATCACATCTGGAACGCAATAGGGAAGAGGACTTAGATCTTGAGATATGCGATGCATTCTCGGATGAACAAATTTAGTTGCCTCGGCAACCCTCGACGCCTCGGCAACCCTCGACGCCTCGGCAACCCTAGACGCCTCGGCAACCCACGACGCCTCGGCAACCATTGATGCAAATGCCTCGGCAACCCTTGACGCCGCAGCAGCCTTTGACGCGCACGCCTCGGCAATTTTGGGAGTAGTCGCCATGGCAGCACATGCCTCGGCAATACCCTGGTACGCGGATTTAGTTAATTTCCTTGTTTGTGGTATTTTTCCTTATGGCATTACTCACCAAGGGAAGAAGCGGTTCCGCCATGATGCTAAGCATTACTTTTGGGACGAGCCTCTTTTGTTTAAACAATGTGCAGATCAGGTTATACGCCGATGTGTCCCTGAAGAAGAGCAACAGAATGTACTCCGGCAATGCCATTCTTCACCCTATGGAGGACATTTTGGAGGAACTCGTACCGCGGCCAAAGTGTTGCAATCCGGTTTGTATTGGCCAACATTGTACAAAGATGCCCAAGACTTTTACAAACAATGTGATCGTTGCTAGAGGACGGGCAATATCTCTAGACGACATGAGATGCCGCTCCAGAACATCATCGAGGTGGAATTGTTCGATGTGTGGGGGATCGATTTTATGAGACCTTTCCCATCTTCATTCGGCAACCTCTACATTCTACTTGCCGTCAACTACGTGTCTAAATGGGTTGAGGCAGCTGCAGTTCCCAACAACGATTCCAAGACCGTGCAAAGATTCTTGCAGAAAACATATTTACACGGTTTGGGATGCCGAGAGCAATTATCAGCGACGAAGGCAAGCATTTTGACAACAGACTAATTGCCAAGATGTTGCAACGTTTCGGCATATCACACAAGATCGCCATGGCATATCACCCCCAAACCAACGGGCAAGCAGAAATTTCCAACCGGGAATTGAAGGGTATACTCGAGAAAGTCGTAAATCCCTCAAGGAAGGATTGGTCATTAAGACTAGATGACGCACTTTGGGCATATCGCACTGCATTCAAAACACCCTTAGGTATGTCCCCCTTCCGACTTGTCTATGGTAAAACATGTCATCTACCGGTGGAAATCGAGCACAAGGCGTATTGGGCAATCAAGACCGTGAATATGGATTGGGAAAGTGCTGAACAAAAGCGTTTGATGGATCTCAATGAGATAGAAGAATTCCGTGCACTCGCCTATAACAATGTACGAATCTACAAGGAGAAAACAAAGTGATGGCACGACAAGAAACTATTGCCACGGCAATTCACGCCAGGGCAACTAGTTCTCCTATTCAATTCTCGGCTAAAACTTTTCCCGGGAAAGCTGAAATCAAGATGGTCGGGACCATTCGAAGTCATCAAACCATTCTCCCATGGTGCTGTGATAATCAAGTCCATCTCTGACAACCATGAATTCAAAGTTAATGGACAAAGATTGAAGCACTACAATGGTGCCCATGTGGAACGTAACAAGGAAGTGGTCAACTTAGGAGATGCATGAGCATGCTCTCCCTTTTGATATTTTTATTTTTATTTTTATTTATTATTTATTTTTATTTTTCGATTAATTAGTTATTTTATATTTTTGTCGATATTTTTTTTATTTTTTATTTTTTTCGATTATTAGTAGTTTTTAGGATAGATTTTTTTATTTAAGTTTAAGAATCCTATTACACATCTTTATTTATTTTCTTTATTAGTTTATCTTTAATTTTAATCCTTATTTGATTTGTTTTTGAATTGTAGGAAAGGAAGTTCAAGATAAAGAAGGAATTCTAAACCAAGTAGGAAAACATCTTCAACAAGGAAACTAATGGGCTGAATCTAAGGCTTATATAAAGCCTCCAATTCATCCTAACCAAAAACCCTTGTCGACCCCTAATCCTACCCACCTATCTTTTCTATAAAACCCATCACCCTTAACCTATTCCTACTTTCTATCTTGCACCTTTTTAGTTTCTTTTCTTTGTTTTTACTCACAACCAAGATCATCCATGGCATCCAAGATTAAACTTTTAGTTCATCCAAGTTCCTCCAAAGAACCAAGATACAAGAAGTTTGCTACACCGGTGGTTCAAGAAAGATTTCAATCCAAGTTTGAAAGCCGGAAGATTCATGAAGAACAAGGCTTTGAATACTCCAACTCTCATCAAGATTTCGGCCTTGAACCATTCATCTTCGAGAGGATTGCACATCAGAAGTGGCAAATCTTTTGCCATCAACCGGAACCGGGTAACATCTCATGGGTAAGAGAATTCTATGCTCACTCACCTAACCCGGATAATCCTTATGTTTTTGTTCGTGACAAGGCCATACTTATAAGTTCCGAAAGCATCAACACCTTTTACGGACTTTACATTGAGAAGGACGAGCATCAAGCCTTCGTTGACCAAATCAATCCTAAGAACTCGACAAGGTGCTTCAAGAACTCACTCAATCGGGAACTCATTGGAACGACGGTAAATACAAGGGCACGGTAAATCGCCTTCGGCTTAAACCTGAGGCAAAACTATGGAATAAGTTTGTTAAAACTTCTTTAATGCCCTCCACACACAATACTACCGTTGATATACCACGTCTTTTGCTCATACATTCTATTTTGCATAATCGCATCATTAACATTGGAAAAATTATTTGTGATGAGATTTTTGTATGCAGCTCAAAATATAAGGGTTCTCTTTTCTTCCCTTGCTTAATTTCTAATCTTTGCAAGGAGATGCATGTCCCGAGTGAGTCCACCGATGAAAAGGCCCTACCCAAGTCCGGTTGGAATCAAGCACTAATCCGAAAGCTAATGGGAGAGGCAACGGGAGATTCTCCAAGGCCTCCAATTGCCACGACAACTCCTGCCGCCACGGTAATCCCTAATGCCCAAGCACCTAACGCCAGGGCAACTCGGCCACCAACCCCAGGACACTTTGAAGCACTTTTGCACCCATTGGCAAGCCGCCTAAGGCAAATTGAAGATCGGCAACTAATGTTCATGCGGTACATGAAGGAGCACAACAATGCCATCACCCAAGTCATCCTAGAAAAGTACCCGGACAATCGCGTGCCGTTCCCAATCTTTCCCGCTGAGATCCTTGCCCCGGCAACCAATGAAGCAGTCGCCACGGAAACCTACATCGTGCACGCACAAGATGATGCCATGGCAACCAACCCTGAAGATGCCATGGCAACCAAAGCTAAAGACATCCCGGCAACCACTGCAAAAGGTAAAGCACCTATGCCCGAATCAACTCCTACGGAATCATTTTCTAATTTTTCAGATTCGGATGAGTCCTCCATTGAACCAATAAAGACCGCACCAATTGAATCCTCCAAGCGAAAAGCCATTGACATTGATGAAGAGGACGATGAGGACAACCCCGTACGAGGATCGATTCCACCATCGGCAACAAGAAAACAACCATCACGTTCAAGCAAGAGAGTCAAGACACCGACTAGAAGGAAACTAATCATCTACGATGATGAACTCTCGGAGTAAGTCCTCGTATGCATTTTTATTTTTCGTTATTTTTATGCATGCATTGAGGACAATGCCTCACTCGAGTTTGGGGGGGATTGTTATTAGTAGTTACCATGTTTAGTTACATTCATCTTAAAGTATTACATTTAGGATACATAAATTGCTTGCCATGCCTTTAATTGGAACAAGAATTGCTTAGATTTGATGAATATTCGATGATGACTTTGCCAATGCACTTAATTAATAGAATTTTTTATTCTAGGATAACCATGGAAAAACTTAGAATTTTACTATGATACTAAATTTGATGAAACACTGTTGTGGTTTGATTGATTTAAGGAATTCTAGTGAACTTAGGTTGATAATTAACAAATTGGGGGATTAGAATAAAAATTGGATGAATGCTAGAGGTGCCCGAAATTGGCTCTAGCATGTGCTAAAAATTTATCGCTAGAGGTGCCCGAAACTGGCTCTAGTATGTGTTAAAAATAGTTGATAGCTAGAGGTGCCCGAAACCGGCTCTAGTCGAATAAATTAACTTAATAGAACTAAAAACAAAACACTAAAGGTGCCCAACACTGGCTCTAGTTAAAACATGTTAAAAAGAACCCAATAAAGTAATTTGAAAACCTATTGTTTACATAGAATCCGAAAAGTCAACTTGCACACAACTCCGCACACACTCACAAGCATTATAGTTTGATTCCGAGTAACTCCTAAGTTTTCCGAAAAATAAAAAGCCAATCATACTTTGTGCCCCGGTTCAGAGAATTGAAATCAAGTTCAAAACTAAGTTGGTGAAAATTGAAGTCTTGGCAGGTAATTATGAGTTTGCATTGCTTGAGGACAAGCAATAGTTCGAGTTTGGGGGTGTGATAAGTGTTCAAAAGTACTATTTTTCTTACCCTTTTTACTCATATTATTGTTAGACTTAGGCTCATATTAGTTGCATAGTTAGCCATTCATGCATTAATCCATGTTTCCTTCAATCGTTGAGCTTGATTACATAACTTGGTAGTTTTTGTGGAAAAGATGCTGTTTTGGTGTGCTTTGTGTGTGTATGTGCAGGATCACTTGCCAAAGCAATGCCGAGCTAGTTGCCAGGGCAATACATGAAGGAGACGCCGAGCCAGTTGCCATGGCAATTGTCGACAAGAGTAAAGGTGATATGGTAGTCGAAATTGAGGACTAAACAAGCCCAAGATGACGTGGAGCAAAGCACAAACCCAAAGGAATTTGATTGCCATACAAAGATTAAAGAAGAATTAAATTCCAAGAAGATAGGAGAAGTTCTAGTAGGAATACAATTATAATAAAAAATTATATTCTTTAAAGATAATTTAATTCCAACTTAAACTCCTCCTCAAAGAAGGACTTTGGCCTAGCCCTATAAATAGCAAGGAGATTTCGACAATCCAGAGGGAGAGCAATAGGGAAATTTCGACAAGTCCAAGGAGGGCAAGTGGAGAGAATTTTTGACAAGCATCTAGGGCAAGGAGGATTTCGACAAGCCTCCTCCTTCATCCTTTTCTTTCTTGTTCGATTGGGTTCATGCTAGGGATTGTTTATCTTGTGTTTCTTTGGAACCTAGCCATGAACTAAATCTACTTGGATATGGTTATTGTGTTTTGTGGTTGTGAGAAACTATTGGTTTTTGTTTAGGTAATAAGAGTTTGCACTTTTCTATTTCAAGGTTTATTCATTCTTGGTTCTTATTCTTGTTTGCGAGTGAATTGGGAGAGGATCTCGTGATTTCATCTATTTATCTAATATCGGGAGAGTTAGATTCAAGAAACGAATGAATATGATCTTTATTCAATCTATTGATGGTGAAGATTAATCCGGCTTAGGAATAAGTTAAGGATTTCAACGGCTAAGATGAGCGCAAGATTGGTTGTTGTTCACCCTTGATTCACGCAGGGATGTATTATCAAGGCATGCACAAGTAGCTAGAGTTTCGACTTAGGGATAAGAAGAAACCATTGAAGAACGCTCTGCCGAACCTTGAAGATTGCTGGCCAGACGCCCAAGTAGTTGCCCATGCAACCATCGATTAGTTGCCAAGGCAACCCCGTTGTGCAAGTTGCCACGGCAACTGAGTTGCCCGTGCACTCTTTTACCAAGACGATCCAATCGGCTATCACACCTCAACTCACGATAACCTGGCCTATCTCTCTCATTTGAATTCATCTTTTCTTTTACTTTATTTGCTTTCTAGATTAGTTATTAGTTAAACTTCTATAATCCTTTATTTGTGTTTTTACTTTTTACAGTGCAAGAGACTAGATTCTTGAAGTAGCACCAATCCCTGTGGAGACGATATCTTTTATACTATAACTTGCGACGTGTATACTTGCACATTTGCGTAGCACTTATTACGCGCAACAGCAAGCTTCTTAATATCATTTTGCCACATAACCAAAACTCTCATTTGACACTTTAAGGGCATACACAACATGCTTACACATCTAAAGTATCATAACAAACATGCTTGAATCATCAAAACATGGAAACCATTCCAAGACAACTAGTTGCATACATAAGCACCCATCAAGCATCAACATAAGCAAAATTTCTCAACAAGTTTAACAACAACAAACCAACCATAAAATCCAGCACTTCACATGCTTAAAACCCTTGGGAAAACTGGATTACAAGTTCCAAAAACATGGCGAATACATTGCCTTATTAACCGGAAACATAAACCGAGTTCATACTCAAGTAGTCTTGCACTTGGATCACTTCAAACCTTGCCTTTGTTGCCTCCAAACATTAATGCTCTGCATCATTAGGAAAAAGAGAGTGTAAGCACACATGCTTAGTGAGGATGCTCTTAAAACGATGATGCATTTAAAATCCTTTGAAAACTAAACACTTGTTTTCAAACCATGCTTACGTCCAAAGATTTTCATTGATTCCAATCAAAACGTGCATATCGACCATATGCAACAACAATTACAAATCACATGCTTAAATCCCAAAGCATTAACCATCTCATGCTTAAATCCCAAAACATTAAATTATAAAACCATGCTTAAATCCCAAAGCATTATAAAATAGGTTCAACTCATGAACTTGCATATATTGGCAATTATAGTGACCCCGGATAGACGACCACTATCCTTGATTAGCCGACTGCTAACCTTTAGGTAACCGACCGTTAACCTTACAATTCGGATACACGGACCTCTCATGATAATCGACCACTACCATAACCCATACCATGTCGATCGTATGATATAACAACCTTACCGACCGCAAGATCAACATCAACAAGGGGAACCGACCACTCCACCCAAGTGATAACATCATAGTCCGAGTAGCCGACCGCTTACCTCAAGGACCTTTAACCACGATCGATTTTTAACATATTATAGTGCACATCATCCTATGGCGTGCCAACTATATCCGGATGTTTTCTCATCATGTCACATAGCCAATATAACATTTACAAAACCATTTACTCACTGTTTTACAATGCATTACACAAAATCACTGCATATGCAAATAACATTGCCAAAGCAATAACACCATTCTCGACCGGAATGAAAACCAATGCTCACTATCATTTCATATACTTTAAACCCTTGCATATGTACTTAAATCATGCATTACAATAAGTAAAAACAAACTATGCTTACGACCAAAACATGAATTACACATGCTCATATCCTAACCGATATTAAAGAGGAAAAAAGAGAAACTTACTTCCGAGGTTAGGTAAGTGTTTCAAGCTTAACCTAAACTCCCAAAAATACTTTCAAAACTTTGAAAGACTTTTAAAATCGTTTCCATTCACCGATACACTTCGCCTCGCTCGCCAACGCAAATCGAGCTCCCGGCAAGCAACAATCAACGTCAAACTCCTTCGCCTTGATTATCCCCTGTTTACAACCACGTAAAACCATAGGGCAAATGCATCATTATGCATTCAAACCATTGCCAACAAGTAATTATCTGCAACTCATAAGTTGCCCACTCACAAACTATCTGAAACTTATCGAAAACATCCCCAAACACTTTCAAAACTTAACCCAGCCATAATATAACGATTCAATACATCAAACCTCATCAATTAATATCTAAAAACTCTTTTCCAACATCCTTTTACTTCCAGCAATGATTAACCTCCATTAACCTCACAAAAACCCTTAACTAACAACCTTAAATATTAGAGATTCAACTTGTTTCGAGATTTCAATGTTAAAACCAAGTTATTAACTCAATTAAACATCAAAATCTTGATCTAATCTGATCATAAGCCCAGCAAAACAGATCTAATTCGAAATATGTCAATTTTATTAACCCAAACACAATTAAACCAATTTTCCTTAATTAAACTATTAGAACACTTTAGAAACCAATTGTAAAGAGTCAACAACTTAGGAATTTCAGTAAAGAACCTTTTATTAGAGGAGAAGAACGAACCTTACCCCTAATGGGTGCTTTCTCCCTTAATTGGACGATTTACATGAGAAAATAAAGTTAAAACAATAAGGTTTTGGTAAACTAACAACAAGAAATCATTTGGAAACAAAAGATTTAAGAAAAGAAAGATTTACTTGAAGATTTAGAAGAAGAAATTGATGTTTGGTTGGAGAGATTGTGAGAGAAAATATTTGAGAGAAAGTTAGTTACGTAACTTTTGTTTAAAAGATTTAATAACCAAATTAATTCTCCCCAACCTATTTATATTTTCCAAAACACTTTAAAAATAGCCAATTAAAGGCTAAAGTCTGATATTAGACTTTTGGGCAAATAGCCCCTTAAAGATTCAAAGTTTTGAATCTTTACAAAACAATCACTAAAAATAGTTTTCAAAGTTTGCATTTTGGTCACTAGTTCAAAATGTCCGATTTCCAAAACTTGTTTTCCAAAATTGATTTCACCATAATCATTAATATATTTAATAATGATTTTAGAATATTTTTCCACAATTTTATCACCTTCAAAAATATTTAATTCGATTTAATCCCAAAACTGACTCGAATCTCTAATACCATTCCACCGGACCTTCGAACCAACCTTTAAAACATCTAGGCCCAAAACCAGGGCATTAGAACTCTCACCCACTTAAGAAATTTCTTCCTCGAAATTTACCTGGAGGAAACAAATGCGGAAATTGCTCCAACATGTCTTCATTGTTTTCCCAAGTGGCTTCCTCGACAACACGGTGTCGCCACAAGACCTTCACAAGCTCAATCGTCTTGACACGAAGAACTTTGCTGCTGGAATCAAGAATGTCCACCGGATCCTCATCATAGGATAAATCTAGCCTCAACTCAATATGCTCCACCAGCATAACATGCAAGGGATCCGAAACGATACTTCTACAACATAGATACATGGAACACATCATGTATTTTCTCCAACTCGGGAGGCAACTTCAACCGATAAGCCACATGAACAACACACTCAACAACCTCGTATGGTACAATAAACCTCGGACTAAGCTTACCCTTACGTCCGAACCGCATCACCTTCTTCTATGGTGACACTTTCAAGAACACACAATCGTCCACCGCGAATTCAATCTCCCTACGCTTCAAATCCGCGTAAGATTTCTGCCGATCCGCAGCTACTTTTAAGCGATCATACACAAGCTTTACTTTTTCATCTGTGTCTTTCAACACATACGACAAGGAAACATGTTTTTCCCTACCTCAGCCCAACACAAAGGCGTACGACACCTCCGGCCATACAAGGCCTCATACGGTGCCATTTGTATACTCGATTGGTAACTGTTGTTATACGCAAACTCAACCAAAGGTAAATGCTTCTCCCAGGTCCCTTGGAACTCAATAATGCAACATCTCAACATATCCTCCAAAACCTGGATAACACACTCGGACTGGCCATCCGTCTGAGGATGATACGCGGTGCTAAAATTCAATCTCGTACCCAAAGCCCGATGCAAACTCTCCCAAAGCCTTGTTGTAAACCTCAAATTTCTATCCAAAACAATGGACTTGGGCACCCCGTGCAAACGCACAATCTCAGCGATATACAAATCTGCCAACTTGTCCAAGGTATACGTCGTATCACTGGAAAAAATATGCACACTTCGTAAACCGATCCTTTTTAGCCGGTGTCAAAGGTAACCCTAACACAAAATCCATGGTGATTCTCTCCTATTTCTATTCTGAAATTCTCAACGGTTGCAACAACCAGATGGAAATTGATGTTCAATCTTGACCCACTGATACACCATGCACTTAGAAACAAACTCAACCGCATCCTTTTTCAAACCAACCCAATAGTAGGCTTCTTTCAATCTATGATGCATCTTAACACTATCGGAATGCATAGTGAAAGGACTAGAATGTGCCTCTGTCAGAATAGTGCACCTTAACTCCGGATCATTCGGCACCACTATTCGACCCTTGAAACACATCACTCCATCATCATCAAAATGAAAGTCCATAAGATTACCATCCGATATGTCCTTAACATGCTCAACCAAGGATTCATCAAACGGTTGCTTAGTTTTAATCGCCTGTGACAACGTAGGCTTAACTTGAAACTCAACCAACAATCCACCTTCCTGCGTCACACTCTACCTCGCAAACATAGCTATAAGTTCAAGCGCAACCTTACGATTTAATGCATCCGCAACTACATTGGCTTTTCCAGGATAATACTCAATCGTCAAGTCGTAATCCTTAAGAAACTCCAACTATCTACGTTGCCTAAGATTCAAATCCTTTTGAGACATCAAATGCTTTAAACTCTTATGGTCCATAAAAACAACACAATTCTCACCGTAAAGGTAATGCCTCTAGATTTTCAGGGTAAACACCACAGCAACAAGCTCCAAATCATGAGTCGAATAATTGCGCTCATGAACCTTCAGCTGTCTCGATGCATAGGCCACAACCTTACCATCTTGGATCAGCACACAACCCAAACCAACATAAGATGTATCACTATAAACCACAAACTCCTTCGTAGATTCAGGTTGAATCAACACAAGAGCATGTGTTAAAACTTCATTCAACTTATCGAAACTATATTGTTGCTTCTCCATCCACACATAAGTAGCATTCTTTTGCAACAACTTCTTCAATGGTGCCGCAATACTAGAAAACCCATCAACAAAGCAACGGTAATAACCAGCCAGCCCAAGAAAACTACAAACTTCTAACACTAACTTAGGTTGCTTCCAATTGATAATAGCCTCAATTTTCCATGGATCAACACGAATACCATCTGCGGAAACCACATGACCAAGGAACATCACTTTCTTAAGCCAAAACTCGCACTTGCTCAGTTTGGCATACAACTGGTTATCCTTCAAAACTTGTAACACAATCCACAAATGCCGATCATGATCTTCCTCGGTACGAGAGTACACGAGAATATCATCTATAAATACCATCACAAATTGATCAAGATATTCATGGAACACTCTATTCATCATATCCATGAACGCAGCCGGGGTATTTGTCAAACCAAAAGGCATGACCAAGAACTCATAATGTTTGTAACTCGTACGAAACATGGTTTTATGTACATCCTCATCCTTAACCTTCAACTGATAATACCCTAATCTTAAATCTATCTTAAAGAACATCGCTTCCCTACAAAACTGATCAAACAGATCATTAATCCTCGGCAATTGATACTTGTTCTTCATTATTAGCTTATTTAACTGCCGGTAATCAATGCGCATACGCATCGTACCATCTTTCTTTTTTACAAAGAGAACTAGAGTGCCCTACGGAAAAACACTTGGTCGGATGAACCCATGATCCAACAATTCCTGAAGCTGTAACTTCAACTCATTTGGTACCATCCTATAAGGAGCAATAGACACTAGTGCCGAACCTGTGAACGTCTCAATACCAAATTCCACCTCTTTATTTGGCGATAAACCCGATAACTCTTCAGGAAAAACTTTCGAAAAAGTATTAACAGTTTGAATGTCCTACACCCGAACACCCTTAACTTCAAGATTCATCACGATAGCCAAATAAGCTTGGCAACCTCCTTGCTCAACTTTTTTGCTTGAGTAGCCGAGACTATGTTGGACAAGAATTTCACACTCTCGTCTACCACCACTACTTCATAATCATCGGCTAACCTCAAAAATATCCTTTTGGATTCACAATCCACAACCACCTTATGCTCGCTCAACCAATCCATACTCAAAATAACATCAAAACCATGGAATGGCAACTTCATCAGATCTGGGGCAAGCTTACGACCTTGCACAACCAAAAGACACTGCCTATACAACCTTCTAGTAGTAACCATCTCACCAAAGGAACTAGTTACTTACATGCCAACATTCAGGATCTCAACAGGAACATTCAACAAAGATGCATGTTCACTCAAGATATAAGCATGAGTAGACCCCGAATCAATCAAAGATAACAATGACAAGGATTGCAAAATAAAGGTACATGCGATCATATCCGTGTCATTGCAACTCTTGCGATTAGCATATAGATCCGAGCTGGTCCACATTCTCCGGTCACACTGCAACAGCATGAGCTACAACTTTCTGACCATCCTTACATCTCTGAAAATTACCTCTGCCACGGCCTCAGCCCCTAGCAGGTGCAGCAACATGAACTGGCGCATCCCTCACAGCACAAGGACAATCACGCTTCACATGATCAGGAGATCCATATATCCAGCAGTTCAAGGTATTTCTCGAATATGCCCCTGTGTGACGTCTACCATAACGCTCATACTCAGCTACAATATGAGCTCCCGAGTTACCCTAACCAACACCGCCACCACGCCCGTGATCCAGCCTATGTCTCTTATCCCGAAACCTCCTATTATGCCTCTCGGAATAGCTAGAATTGGCCACTCTCTTAGCCAAGCTCGCACTCGTAGCCTGAATTGATGTACCCAAGGATTGCTCAATATCCTTGGCACGGTTGACCAATACATCAAAATCTGTGTAGTCCGTAGCCAGGAGATAAGTCTTGATATCCTTCACAAGACCATAGCGGAACCTATCACACCTCTTTTGATCATCTGGAACCAACTCCGGGACATACTGACTTAGGCAAAAGAACTTCACCTCATACCCAGCAACAGACATGCCACCCTGTGATAGCGACATAAACTTGCGCTTCTTCGCATCCAAATACTATATACCTAGATACTTTATCTTGAAAGATCTTCGTAAGAACTCCCAAGTCACATCTACCTCGAGAACACCCACAAATATGGTCACCCACCAATGATAAGCATCACCCTACAGTAATGACACAGTGTAATCCAACTTGCGCTCATCATTACAACTTATTTGGTTTAGGATACAGATTGTCTTTTCCATACATCCCTCGGCTGCCTCAAGACTCAAACCTTGAAGTTTCTCACCTCCCAAACTACGAAGACGATCTAGGGGTAAACCTTAATTAGCCACCATAGCAAGTGCCGGTGCTTGTACTTGCACTCCAACCATCGCTGCTCGAAAAGTCATCATCGTCTGGATTAATAGAGTCATTTCACCAAAAACTAGCACATGAGGAGCTTGGGGTACACCACCCACCCCAACATCAACAGAAGGAACCAACGGAGGAGGATGACGTAATAGGGGGATTCCCTTCCACATCATTATTCTACCCAACTCTGGCATTATTAGCCATCAAACGTGTTTCACGTTGAGCCATGATAACAAGAGCATAAAAACACATTAAAGTTAGGCTTGCATTAGGTAAAGGATCCAAGGCAACCTTATAAAACCCTTTTAAAACCTCGGTAATAGGCAATGTGTTCCCATTTCATAAAACAACATGATATTAAACAATCACCGTACATATACACTATCACCGTGCAAAACAAACATCACCAAATAATCAAACAACAACATCCCAACCTTTCAAAACCTGGCTCTGATACCAACAAATGTAATCGCCTCGACCCAGCCTAGACTCCCGATCGAACCAAAAGAACTACATTAGGTTTGCCAAAGTAAATCAGAGAAAGATTACAAAAACTAGTCCACTTTTTTCTTTTTATCTTGTCTAGATACATATTATTAATCCTAAGTATACATGCTTGCAGCGGGTGAGTTTAAAAAGGAATTGAACCACGAAAAGACAACCAATTGCAAAATATACCTTTTAGGGACTAAAATGTAAATCTAATAAACATACAGACCAAAATTGAAATTAAGGTTACCAATCCTCAATTAGTCCAATTACATGCTTACATGATAAATTTCAGGCCAATACGATCATCCAAGCTCACACAATTGCATTCTCAAAAGTCAGGGACCAAAATGAAAGAAACTTCCAAATATTACATATAAAAGAATTAACTGCAGTCGTACCGGTACACATACAGGTGTTTCGGTACACATTAACAATTCCTAAAACTCAGATTCCAATGGCTAAAACTTGTACCGAAACACTTGCTCGCGTATCGAAACGCCTAGCCGAAATAGAAGATGGCTAAAACAATGATGCATTTAAAATCATTTGAAAACTAAACACTTGTTTTCAAATCATGCTTACGTCCAAAGCATTTTCATTGATTCCAATCAAAACATGCATAACGACCATATGCAACGACATTTACAAATCACGTGCTTAAATCTCAAAGCATTAAATCATCTCATGCTTAAATCCCAAAGCATTAAAGTACAAAACCATGCTTAAATCCTAAAGCATTATAAAATAGGTTCAACTCATGAACTTGCATATATAGGCAATAATAGTGACCCCGAATAGTTTACCACTATCCTTGATTAGCCGACCGCTAACCTTTAGGTAACCGACCGTTAACTTTACAATTCGGATAAACGGACCTCTCATAATAATCGACCACTACCATAACCCATACCATGCCGACCGCATGATATAACAACCTTGCCAACTGCAAGATCAACATCAACAAGGGGAACCGACCACTCAACCCAAGTGATAACATCATAGTCCGAGTAGCCGACCGCTTACCTCAATGACCCTTAACCACGATTAATTTTTAACATATTATAGTGCACTTCATCCTATGACATGCCAACTATATCCGAATGTTTTCAATGACCCTTAACCACGATTAATTTTTAACATATTATAGTGCACTTCATCCTATGACATGCCAACTATATCCGAATGTTTTCTCATCATGTCACATAGCCAATATAACATTTACAAAACCATTTACTCATTGTTTTACAATGCATTATGCTAAATCACCACATATGCAAATCATATTGCCAAAGCAATAACATCATTCTCGACCAGAATGAAAACCAATGCTCACTAGCATTTCATATACTTTTAAAACCCTGCATATGTACTTAAAACCATAGATTTATAGTAAGTAAAAGCAAACCATGTTTACGACCAAAACATGAATTACACATGCTTATATCTGAACCGATATTAAAGATCAAAAGAGGGAAACTTACTTCTGAGCTTAGGTAAGTGTATCAAGCTTAACCTAAACTCCCAAAAACACTTTCAAACCTTTGAAAGACTTTTAAAACTATTTCCACTCACCGATACACCCCGCCTTGCTTGCCAACGCGAATCGAGCTCCCGACAAGCAACAATCAACGTTAAACTTCGTCGCCTTGATTATCCCCTATTTTTAACCACACAAAACAAGAGGGAAAATGCATCATTATGCATTTAAATCATTGCCAACAAGCAATTACCCGCAAGTCACAAGTTGCCCACTCACAAACTATCCGAAACTTATCGAAAACATCCTCAAACACTTTCAAAAATTGACCCAGTCATAATATAACGATTCAATACATCAAACCTCATCAATTAACATCTAAAAACTCTTTCCTAACATCCTTTTACTTCCAGCAATGATTAAACTCCATTAACCTCACAAAAACCCTTAACTAACAACCTTAAACATTAGAGATTCAACTTGTTTCGGGATTACAATGTTAAAACCAAGTTATTAACTCAATTGAACATCAAAATCTTGATCTAATCTGATCATAAACCCAACAAAATAGATCTAATTCGAAATATGTCAATTTCATCAAGCTAAACACAATTAAACCAATTTTCCTTAATTAAACTATCAAAACACATTAGAAAACAATTGTAAAGAGTCAACAACTTGGGAATTTTAGTAAAGAACCTCTCATTCGAGGAGAAGAACAAACCTTACCTCTAATGGGTGCTTTCTCCCTTAATTGGATGATTTACATGGGAAAATAAAGTTAAAACAATAAGGTTTTGGTAAACTAACAATAAGAAATCATTTGGAAACAAAAGATTTAAGAAAAGAAAGATTTACCTGAAGATTTAGAAGAAGAAATTGATGTTTGGCTGGAGAGATTGTGAGAGAAAATAATTGAGAGAAAGTTAGTTACGTAACTTTTGCTTAAAAGATTTAATAACCAAATTAATTCTCCCCAACCTATTTATATTTTCCAGAACACTTTAAAAATAGCCAATTAAGGGATAAAGTATGATATTATACTTTTGGGCAAATTGCTCCTTAAAGATTCAAAGTTTTGACTCTTTACAAAACAGTCACTAAAAATAGTTTTCAAAGTTTGTATTTTGGTCACTAGTCTAAAATGTCTGATTTCCAAAACTTGTTTTCTGAAATTGATTTCACCACAACCATTAATATATTTAATGATGATTTTATAATACTTTTCCATAATTTTATCACCTTCAAAAATATTTAATTCGATTTAATCCCGAAACTGACTCGAATCTCTAATACTGGTCCACCGGACCTTCGAACCAACCCTTAAAACATCTAGGCCCAAAACCGGGGTGTTACAATCAAACCCTCCATCGGAATATCTTGTTGATTTAGAAGAGATTCTAGACTACGAGGCTTTCCAAACTGAAGTTTTGGGTGAACGCTTCAAAGAGCACATCCAAAAAAGAAGTATCCACCACGAGCAAGGAATCAAACTCTCTACTGATGAAGAACCTGGGAAATCCATCCACAACACCATCGCACTTCACAAATGGGACAGATTCTGCACTCATCCTTGCAGCTACAACGCTACCTTGGCAAGAGAATTTTATGCAAATCTGTACGAGCCCTATTTGAGACTTGTTTTTGTGTGAGAACACTTTATTCCTTGGAGTGCTTCTACTATTAACAAGCTATTTAATATTGCTATGAATGTGGATGAACATGCACTATTTATGGGGGAGATAACTGATGAGAAACTTAATATTTTAGTTGAAGATTTATGTATAGCAGGTGCATTATGGCCGGGGACCAATGCTGGAAATTATACATGCTAAGAAAGTTTCTTACTTTACCTACCAAGCTATGGTTTTAGTTCATCAAATCTAGGTTGCTGCCCTTCACTCATAGCGCGTCTGTGTCCCTCGATAGAATGTGTCTGATACATTGTATCATTAAAGAAAGAAAGATTGATGCGGGGGCAATCGTTCACAAGGAGATTAAGGGTTTTGCTGAAAAGAAGATTGGCATATTGGCTTTCCCTTCTCTGATCATATAACTCTGCAAATCAAAGGGATTAAAACCCTAGAAGAATGAAGAGATGACTGCCAATAAAGGGGCTATTAATAAGATTGCAATTGAAAATGATGATTCGTTCCTCTAATATTCCTACACCGAAATTGGGTACTGCACTGAGGGATGATAAAGGTAAGGACAAAGTGGACGCCGCAGTAGAAAATGTCCCATCAAGTGATGAATTTCGACAGAAAGTTTTGAAGATAGAAGACAAACTCGATACAGTGATAAGTAAATTGGGAGTAGTTATAGCCACTGTGCAAATCATGGATCTGGTGCAAAACTTATTTTATTTCTATGTAAAGACAAGGCATAGTTTTGCACTTGTTGCAATGAGGCGATGCACTTCAGTTAAACTGTTAGAATTCCCTAATTTCTTTTCATCATCTGATATTATGATTTTTTCTCTAATGCTGCTACCAAAGATATCTCAGCAAAGTAAGTGAACTCTCCTGACAATGTCAGCGAAGGTAGTGACCTACCACGAGAGGAGGCATTGAGTAAGGTCATTAGGGATTGTTTGTTCGATTTAAACGTCCCTACAGATATTGATGTTATACCTACTACTGATGAGGAAGATAAAGTCCTTGTTAAGGACGTTAATGAAGATGAAGATGATAGCTTTGATGCTGAGACGACTGCCATAAAGAAGATTGTTGAGAAAGATTTAATTAGATCCAGGACTATGGATGCAACCATACAAAGACCTGAAACTGAGCCAACTACGGTGAGACTAGCAGAAGCTACATCTACAGATGATGAAAAAGAGGAAAACCCTCTTGCAATAGTGATCTACAAGGCACCACCATAGTTTATAATCTCTGAGGATGCGATCGATGATGCTAAAATAGAAGATGTGCATGAAAGAAAAATAGAAACTGGCTAAGATGAAGGTGAGACTCCTTTTCCCAAGAAGGAAAAGAAGAGAAAATGCTTCAAGTCTAAGGAGAAGAGGAAGAAGAAGAGGAATAAGAGAATAGGAGCAATAAGAAGAAAAGACACTCCACCTCATCCTCTCATAAGCCAAAGAATTGAGTTAGTTTAATTTTTAGTTTTTTAGGCATGCATTCCATGTAGTAACTTTATTTTATTTTCATATATTTTCATTTCATTCACTTTACCATTGTAATAGCATATAGCTGTAATTGCATTGCATTCATTATTGTAACTACATTTTGTTAGTGCATTTTGGTCATTGCATTCTATCATTGCATTTCCTCATTCTATTCTATTTTCTTTTGCATTGGGGATAATGAAACCTTTAAGTTTGGGGGTATACTCTTAGTAAATAAAATGCACCCCATTTCAAAAATTTTAGAAAAAAAATCTATGCAAATGCAGGGTTCCTTTTGTTTTGAAAATTATTTGCTTGCATCCGATGTGTAAATCTTGAATTGTGTTGATCATTGATAAGTTTGTTGGATATACATGATGGATAATTGTATTTCTTAGTTCTGCATTGATATATCTGCTGGTTTGATTAGAGAATATCTTGAATCATTCATTTGATTTTTGGTGACTTTCTCTTGTAATAGCATGTGTGTTATATATGTATATATTATAAATAAAAGCATTCCAATGTGAGTGCATGAAAATAAATAAAGTAGCTTTAAGGGGGAACAAGCCTCTGTATGTGTTAGAAAAATGAATCTGGCCAAAGGTTGTCGCTATATGAGTGTGTGTCGTTACAATGAAGTACTTTCTGGCTGTTCGTTGTACAACATCTTACTTCTCAGAGTCTAGGGCGCATTCATTGCGCAATATCCATTGCTACATAAAAAAAGAAAATATGAAAAATATAAATATATATATGTTATTATGTGGGGTGCTAAATAAATGCTGATAGAAGGATTGAATCTAAGATGATAGGGATGATGTGAGGTATTCTTGAATTGCTTACTTATCTATTGATGTGAAGTTGTTTAGGCAATTATCTCTCATGGCGATGTATATGATTTATTACTTGATTGGAATAATTCAAGTATCTAGAATGCCTATGCTCTTTTATGGGACCTTACTATTTTGATCTTTACTTGAGGACAAGTAAAAACTCAAGTTTGGGGGTGTGATAGCTCTTTAAAGAGCATGTATTTTCGCTTGATTTATAGGTCTAATTGTCCTCACATTGGGTTCATTGCATCTATTTCTGCATTTTTATATATATTTCTGCATTATTTCTAACTTAGTTCCAGTGACTCGTGTTTTGTATATTTCTTCCTATTTTTGCCTTGTTGTCGATGCATTACTAATGTCCATGTAGAGAAAGTTTTTGCCATTACAGCCAGTTCGACACTGCATCTGCCAGCTGTCTAGTTTGCTAAAGGATAAAAACAAATATACCAGTTGTCCAGGTTGTTACAACAAATTCTGTACGATGCCTGGCAAGCAAATAACCTACAGGACATGTGTTTTCCCTTAGATAGCCTATAAAAGGACTATTTTGGAGGAGAGAGAGTCACGATATTCTAATTTTTTACATTATCTTTAACCTCTGAGCTTTTACCCTCTTCCTATGGTGGCTTAAGCTTATTTATGAGATCTAAGGTGAAGTAAGGCAGGTCTATCAAGAAAATGAGGAGTCAAGTGCTGAATCAAGAAAATATCTTGTTATCCTCTTAAACTTCTCTTTATTTTGATGATTTTTTGGAGATTTACTTGTATTTGTGCTTTTGTTGACAATGGTTTAATTTTCTGGAGCTTGTTGAACTTATTTAAAATGTTTCTTCAGTTTAATATATATTAGTATTAGCTTTTTCTTAAGCTTCAATTGTTGGATCTGATTTACGTTTTGTATGAGAGTCTTAAACCAGTCACTAACATCGATAGATGTAGTGACGAGTCAGATTTTTACAGCAAAAGTTGATAGGATCCAACGAAAGTTGGTCCACTTATTCTAAGGGCTATAGTATTGACTTACGATGAATGTTGAAGCCGATCTATATCCCTGAGTCAATGGTTGAAGGTTAAATTAAAGCTAATACGCAAGCTGACCACATCATCACTAATTAAACCATCCTTTATCCTCGAAGTGTATTTGATCTTTCTGCCGAGCTAAACTAAGGAGATTCATGCTTTACTCTCATATTTCTCTATCTTTTATTACACTCTGTTGTTTCTACCACATTGAATCATTTACTCTCCTTTTTATCATCTTAATGCAACCTCCATTACACCCACAACTATCACTCTTACATAATTGTATTGTAGTCATATAAGTATAAGTGTAATACACCATCCTCATGGATCGATATTCAAACAAGAATTCCTTGTTTCTATTCTTGCATCGGTAGTGTAGCTTGCACTAATAGTGTGACATTTTCACACCGATCAGGAGCACTTTCACATAGTCAAATAAACTTAGTAATGGTGATACTATTCTTGAGAAACTTGATGGAACCATTGCCTCCCCTAAGTGTAGTAATGTATTCCCTAAAGCCATTGGCATCATCGGCTTGGCTTTGGCCTCAAATCATGCCACTATCTTCTTGCTTCTCCAAGGCTTATGCAAGAAGGGCAAAAAAGAATTAAAGTTCGAATCTAAGTGGCTTCTAGAAGAGGATTGTTTTCATAATGTTAAAGAAGGATGAAATCCACCCTTTATTCACGACAACTTTACAGTTTTTGGGAAGAAATTGAACAAGACTAGGACTAAACCCAGTAAATGGAGCAAATTAAAATTTGGGAGATAAAAAAATTGGTGGATGATCTGCTAGAGAAGATTAAGCTGATACAAGGGCGTCATTTAACGAGTAAAGAGGCAGAAGAGATGAAAGAGCTTAAGAAGGAAGTTGACAAGTTATGGGAAATTAAACAACGACACTGGCATCAAAGAGCAAGAATTGAATGACTCAAGTTGGGGGATCGAAACACCAAATTCTTCCATGCCACTATAATTCAAAATCGAAGATCAAATGCTCTTTGTTGCCTGAAAGACGATAATGGTGTATGGTTGGAGGAGGAATCGTCTATTGCCCTTTATTTCCAAAAGTACTTCTGAAAGGTCTACTCAGGAATTATTCCTCCCGTGATTTCATCAGAAATGAATGTGATTCTTAGCAAGAAAGTCTCTAAAGATGAAATCAATGAGGTTGTCTTTAGCATGGGCACTTTAAATGCCCCAAGGCCTGATGGCTTTCCTGAATCTTTTATCACTCATTTTGGAGCACGATCAAAGATGATCTTATGAGCATGGTGGGTCATTTCTTTCAACATGGCAGTATGGATGAAATGTTTAACAAGACTAATATTATTCTAATCCCTAAGAGACAGAATCCGACTGAGGTCCACCACTTCAGACCAATTAATCTGCAATTTCACTTTGAAAATCATCACAAAAATTTTAGCCTCAAGACTTAAGCGTATTCTTTCAAACATTATTCCACTAACACAATCGAATTTTGTGAGTGGAAGACTAATACAAGACAATATTATTCATGCTCATGAAGCTTTCCACACCATCAAAAGTAGGAAGAAGGGTGCTGGTGGGGTCATGTCCCTTAAAATTGATATGGAGGAAGCTTATGACAAAGTGGACTGAGAATTGTTCTAGTTTGTTATGTAGAAAATGGAGTTCAACGAATGGTGGGAGAAAAGAGTTATGCAATATGTCACTTCCCTTTCCTTTGCCCTTTTGATAAACGGGGAAAGAAGCGGGGAGTTCATTTCGAGTAAGGGATTACGACAAGGGGACCCTCTTTCCCCCTTCTTGTTTCTTTTTTATCTTAAATGTCTTCACCTGGTTGTTGGAGAAGGAATTGGAAAATCATTCCTTTGAGGGCTTTAAGCTTAAAAGATGATGTCCAATGCTCAGCCACTTAATGTTAGCAGATGATTGTATCTTATTTACCAAAGCAGATGAATCTAATTGTGCTTCGGTTTTAAAAGTTTTAAAAGAGTTCCAAACAGCTACGGGACAAACGGTCAACTTCAACAAATCTTTGATTTTCTTTTCCCAAAACATAAGCCTTATTCAGAAAACTCATCTCACAAATTTGAAAAATGACTTTATTGGTGTGAAAAAGCTTACTTGAAATGTATATTGCGAATAAAATGAAGAAAATGAATGTATTTAAAAAGGATAAATTTTGAATAAAACCTAATTTAATTTTACTTTATATTTAATTTTATACCACTTTGTCCCATAAAATTTGTCCTTTTGTGTTTTAAAATTGTCCCACTTAAATTGTCTTATTGAAAAACTCAACAATTTTTATTATACACATTTCTTTTTCTACCCTTTTTTTAATTTTCCAACAAATAAAATTTAACTTTTTAAGGATAAAATTATTATTTTAATTATTTTACAACATATATTACACAATTTTTTTTATTCTTAAAGCTACGTAAAAAATTAACAATGAACAAATTTTGTTGGACGGAATGAGTATTATATAATTGTGGGGTAGGGTAGGTTTTGTTAAGGACATAATATATTGGCTTAAATGAAAAGTAAGTGCCTAAAGTGTGTCTTTTTTTAACTTTAGGTGCCTAAGTATTCTTTTTTGTAAAAATATGTGTCTAAAGTTTTGAAAGTTATATTTTTAGATGCCTGATAGTTAACTATCGTTAAAAAACCGTTCACCAATACAAAATCGACACGTGTCATTTTTAATTTATTTAAATTATTTTTTTTATAATTTAAAATTTTACAAAAAAAATCTTGAAATTCTGAACTTTTTAAAATAATCTCCAAATCCCTAAATCTCCAAATCCTCACCGCTGTTGCAGCCGCCGCTGGCCGCCAACGCCGGCCCCACTCTTTCGGTCGCCAGACCCAGCCAACCATTTTTCTTCACTAGCCGAAAACTGAAGAATGGTGTGTCAACCGAATATTGAACGTCGAACGTGAAATAACCGTTCGATTGGCACACCGTTCGTCGATTTCCGGCAACGATGAATTGAAAAAAATGGCCGGCTGGGTTCGACAATCGAACAGGTAGGGTCGGCGATGGCGGAAGCAGTGAGGATTTATGAATTTAGGGATTTAGAGACTAATTTAAAAATTTTGTAAATTTCAGGATTTTTTTAAAAAATAAATTTTTAATTTTTTTCAAAAATAATTAAAAAAATAATATTCTTACTATATGTCGCGTTTTAAATGAATAACATTTTTTAACGTCCGAATAATAAAATAATAACTTTTAAAATTTTAAGTATCTATTTTTATAAAAAATATTTTAAGCACTTAAAATTTAAAAGTGATATATTTTGTACACTATTTTTTATTTAAGCCTAATATACTCTAATAATAGGGGAAATACAATACAGTCTTTCTACTGTGAGGATGACAGTAACCCTTGAGAGAGGGGGGAAGGGTGGTGCATAAAAAATGGCAAAAAAAAAATAGAGGATGGGAAAAATATATCCAAAGAGAAGAGATAGAAAATAGGTACTATAATCTAGAGAGAGAGAGAGATGGAAAAGAGGGAGAGTACTTTATTGCCTTTTTATGATGCACGCATCCATGGCAGAACATAGTACTGCTACGACATAAGAGGTGGTTAGCAGCAAATAACAACGAGAAATTACAGTAATATTGGCAATAAAGCCATAAATTCCAACCAGGGAGAGAGAGAAAGTAAAAAAGAAGAAAAATTGTGAAGAACAGAGCTGGTTAGAGAGATGGAACTGCAAAAATGGAGTTTTTGCAAGGTTGAGCTGAGGAGATAGAAAGAAAGATGAAGATTAGGAGAAAGAGAAAGAACAACAAAAGGAGCTATTTTGGCAAAATGGGTCTTTTTCTATTGAAGTTGGGAGATTGATTTCATGGCATGCAAAGAAAGATAGTGTGGGTTTCATAAATCTTGAAGAACAGTGTATAAAGTTCCCTTTTTTTTCGTTGTAGGAAAAAGAGGTTGTTTTTCTCCTTAATCTCTGATACTCCAAAAAAACAGCTTCGCTTTTTTTTTTTCCGTTTGTTTACGATAATAAAAATGCACTTTCAGTTCCAGGCTAAAGCGGCGGTGTAACTTACGGGGTTTGCTTCGATTTGTCCACAAGACAAGTGGGTAAAGCAGCAAGAAGCTAATAGCTTCTACAACAACGAGCAAGAACCGACATCTGTTCTTCATATGAGAAGAAGCCAAAGCCCACCCACATCAGCATCTACTCTCTCCTCCTCTTTCAAAGGCGGAGCCGCCGCTACTGGCGACGGCGGAGGTGATCTCACCGAGACAACCGCCACCACAACCACGGAGTTTCAACCGATCTCGAGTGAACTTGACCTTGTTACAGCTCCTGGAGGTGCTCAAAGATGCAATCTTGGACTGGAAGAGTGGGAGACTATGTTGTCTGAGTCAGCCGTATTGCCGAGTCAGGACAACTCGCTTCTGCGTTGGATAACTGGTGAAGTGGATGACCATAGTTTTGGCCTGAAACAGCTGCTTCAGAGTGGTAGTACTTCTCCCAATCAGGGTCTTGACTTCGAATGCAAAGCAGGGTTGGGGGTTGTTGATCAAGGTCCCGGGTTTGACTCGGTTGGTAACCTTATTAATTCGGATCCTGGTAATTTGGGTTGTTTTCCAGGTTCTGGATTTCTGCCAAATGTCAACAATACTGGGAATGATATCCAAAATCCGATGTTTGCTTCACCAGCTGATAGTGTTGGTCTCCATGTTTCTTTACCTATGCTTTATCATCATCAGCGGCAGCAAAGTCAATACCTTGAAACCCAAGAAGTGAAACCCCAGATTTTACATCCCCAAACTCCCAACCTTTTCATGCCATTTTCTCAGGAAAATCATACCCTTCAGTCTTTACCAAAGCGGCTCAACCATGGTAGCTTGGAGCTTTGTTCTCAGATCCCAGAGTTGCCGTTTTCTGATGGTGGGCATGAGTTGTTCATGAGAAAGCAGCATCTTATGGGGTTTCCTCAGCCGAAGCCCTTGTTGATGGCTCAGCAACAACAGCAAGAAGCCACATTGTTGGACCAGCTTTACAAGGTTGCTGAGTTTGTAGAGACTGGGAATTTCTCACACGCGCAAGGGATATTGGCGCGGCTCAATCACCAGCTGTCTCCTATAGGCAATCCATTTCAAAGGGTTGCTTTCTACTTGAAGGAGGCACTGCAGTTACTTCTCCTCATGAACAATAACCCAGTCTCGCTCCAGCTTCCGAGGAGCCCCACCCCTTTCGATGTTATCTTCAAAATAGGAGCGTACAAGGTCTTCTCTGAAGTTTCCCCGCTTATCCGGTTCGTAAACTTTACCTGCAACCAGGCCCTCCTTGAAGCTCTTGATGATGCTGATAGGATTCACATTGTGGACTTCGATATTGGCTTTGGTGCTCAGTGGGCTTCCTTCATGCAGGAGCTTCCTATGAGGAGTAAAGGAGCTCCTTCATTAAGAATTACAGCCTTTGCCTCCCCGCTAACACATCAACCCATCGAGCTCGGCCTTATGCGTGAAAATCTCATGCAATTAGCGAATGAAATCGGTGTAAGCTTCCAGCTTGAGGTACTTAATTTCGATTCTTTGCCCTTGTTCCGGTCAAATGAAAATGAGGCATTTGATGTGAACCTCCTTGTTTGGTCTGTTTCGAGTCAATCCTCTATTTTGCCAAATGTTCTACGCATTATGAAGCAGCTTAGGCCAAAAATTGTAGTGTCTATAGACCGAGGGTGCGAAAGAAATGATTTGCCATTCCCACAACATATAATCAATGCATTTCAGTCATATGTAAGCCTACTGCAATCCATTGATGCAGCTAGTGTATCTTCAGATGCTGTGAACAAGATTGAAAGGTTCCTTCTTGTGCCTAGAATTGAAAACACTGTATTGGGACGTATTCATTTACTTGAGAAAATGCCACCATGGAAGACCCTCTTTTCCTCGGCTGGTTTCACCCCTATACCATTCAGTAACTTCACCGAAACTCAGGCTGAATGTGTGGTAAAAAGGGCTCAAGTGAGGGGTTTTCATATTGAAAAACGCCATACTTCACTTGATCTTTGCTGGCAGCGAAGGGATCTTATCTCAGCTTCAGCTTGGAGATGCTAAGGAGCTGTAACGAACCGGCAGGGGAGGTTGTTTTTAGCAACTCGCAATCTATATCAACTCTATCCAGAAGTATGAATTAAGCCTATAAATTACTAAACTCTGCTGCTTTTATGACTTAAGTACATGTAACCTGCATTGCTTGTCAGTCTCCTCTGCTGTTATGGTATTTTGGTGTTTTTTTGTGTGTTTGTTTTTGGGATGAAGAAGCTGTGTTTTATTCTGGTTAAGGTGGTGAATGGTGATGATTTGTTGTATATTTGACAAAATAATTGAGTGCTAAAATTTCAAATACAACTTACCAGAATTTAGTTCTAATGTTTTAAGGCATCAAATTTTATGTTAAAACTACTGCCCTAAGAAGCTCTTGCAGATCTGCTAATGTCTTGGTGGTGCATGATTGTGTACTTCCTTAGGCTCCAATGGAACTGCCAATGTACACTAACCTATATCTTGCATTAGGTATCTGACTCATTGATCGACTAATCTAGATTGGATGTGGATATTGTAGAGGTTCATTTTTTTCATTCAAACTGACTTGATTCAAACCCTTAACCTTAAAGGGTTTAACATCTCATTATGCTAGATATAGGTAGTTAGTGAATCGACTTATTTTCTAGTATTACTAGTAATGTGCTAAATAGAGAATTTTATTATTAGAGCAATCAAACATTATTGGATCAAAGTATTCCCCAAGAAAAAACCTTGGATTAGGTGAGCTGTTGTGTTGTAGAAAAGGGGCAAAGGCCATTTGCTGCAACCTTGGAAGACAATGAACACCAAGACACCTAAGATAAACTAGTTTTGCTCCTAATCACATGGGATGTGTTTCATTCAATACCTTTGCTTGTGTTTTGTACTTGCCTTTTTGTTTATTTTAGTTCAATTATAGTTTTATTTATATAAAACAGAAGCTGAATGTAACATTATACTGTCTATGCATTTAATTTATGAAAAAATAATTATTAAATGTAATGAGAACATGCATAGTATTATGGACCGCCACAAAGATTAATCACTGCTTATAACCCCCAAACAATATTAAAATGAAATATAAATAAATAAACACAAGTAAACGTCAGGTTCATTGAAAAACGCACTGCTAAAGAAATCATTTCCATGACAACCAACCTCAATAATCAACAGTGGTTTAAGATAGACTATTAATAATTAAGTAAATCTTATATTAATCCCTTGTTTTAATGCCTTTTTATGTTATAATATATATTTTACTGATTTAAATCTAGCGAAGATGATAATTGGATTTGATGTGGGTGAAATAAAATATATTTATATCTAAATGGGTTATTTTATATCCCAAAGTTCTGCTGGTTGTACCGATCGCTTTCATTGGCCTCAATGGAATTTATTTAAAAGAAATTTTAAAACAAAATAAAATATTAAGTAGAATTAAAACATAATTGTATGGCCAGGCCCAACCAATGTGCACAAGAAATTACTAAAATGATGGTTAGCTGTGAGCCATACACTATGGTTAAGGGCATTTGAATTAGAGGTGGTAAACGGGCCATTCGGTTCGATTTGGTTCGGGTCATTTCGGCTCGGTTCATTTCAGGTCTGATTAAATTCGGTTCGGGTCTGGTTCGATTTTAGTTCGGGTCTATGGTAATTTCGGTTCGGGTCGAGACTTTAGTTCGATTGATTTTGGGTCGGTTATTTTCAGGTCGGTTGATTTTGGGTTTGTCAATATCGGGTTCATAGGAGATTGATCGGATATAGTTGGGTTCTTAGGTCGAGTTAGGTTTTTCCACCATATATCTGACTTTATATAGCCTGTATGTTTAGCTTTTGGTGTGTTGTGCGACAATTCACATCTTATCTTTATTTATTTTAATATATATTTTTTATTTCGGGTTACCTTCGGTTCAAGTTACTTTCGGTTCGGGTGAAATCGGTTCAGTTCCATTTGGTTCGGTTGAAAATTAGTTCGGGTCCATTCGGTTCAGTTAAAAATTAGTTTGGATTCATTTTTGGGTCAACTAAAATTCGGTTCATTTCAGTTTGCTTAGAATCAAATTTGGGTTTCGGATCAAATTTGGTTCATCGTATTCAGGTCGATTTCGGGTATCAATTTGGGTAAATCGGTTCGGTTCTCGGGTCTCGGGTCAAGTTTGCCATGTCTAATTTGAATGCTTCAGTGGTCCAGCCCAGTTCCCTCAAGTGACATACTATATGTAGAGATGGCAAACGGGGCAGACAGATACCCTATATCTATATCGACTTAAAATTTTCATATCCACAGCTTACGACGAGTACAATTCTCAAATTCACACCCACCATGTGAATACATTCTCAAATTCACCTCCGCACCCACTACCCATTCTGTACCTACTAGACTTGTCAACCAAATAGTCACTAATATCAAGCATAACGAAAAAAATCATTTTTCAAGCTAAATTAATTGAGTATTGAATTACAAGGCAAGCCCCTTTAAAATCTTAAGGTTTACAGAATAGCTAGTGAACATATCCCTGAATTTATACCCTAAGATTTGGGCAAATTATAAGGCACGTCCCTTCAAAATCCTAGGGTTTACAAATAGCTCATGAACATAACCCTGAATTCATAATGGTCCACGATTCATACGGTGGGTAGTGAGTGGGTGGATGTAGGACGGGGTAGGAGGATATGGGGTAAGTAATGTCTCAAATTCATCACTTATTCACTACCCACAACATGTATGACTTTTGACATCCACACCCAACCACTATCTACCGAATGCATACTCATACCCGCCCAATTGGAACGAGTACAATATCGAATCTCTAAAATTGCATTTGTCTGCCATCCCTAACTATATTTTTTTTCTTATTTGAAGTGATGCTAAATACTAATATAATTTATTTATTTGCAATTTTTATGTGGTATCTAAACACATCCATAATTAACTCAATGTCCATGCAAAATCCAAATATACACCCACTAGTGATTGCATGCTCCATGCCAGCCAAAATCCCTTGTAAAGAAATGTGTTTTGTTTAAATTAAAAATGTAGTCACCCACCAAATAATTAGGCTGCCCTTTGGATTTATCATATTTGGCCACACATCAATGACTCAAAGAGGCTCCCCGGTTGTTTCTATTTTGTCCTCCTTCCTAGGGATGACAAGAAACCTCGAATCCGGTAGGTTCTAACCCTATCCGATCTGATAGGTTCATATTTTATTTTTGAATTTTTGGTTTCGGGTCAGTTCGGGTCGGTTTTGGGTGAAAATTCTCCGCCCCGCCCTGGTTTATTATAAATATATTTATATTTATTATATTTAATATTTATATTAATTTTCTTTGGGACGGGTCGGAGTCGGTTTATACTTTTATTATATCAGGTCGGATCAGAGATAAAAATATATTAAACTCATATTAGATCGAGGATAAACATATATTAAACTCGAGTCAAATTGGGATTTTAAATTTTTGAATCGGGTTCGGGGCGGCTAAAAATTCGCCCCGCTCCGTCGTCATCCCTACTGAGTCATTCCTTCATAATAATATTAAAATATTATTGTTAGAAAAAAAAATAGGTTGACTCCAACAATATTTCCCGATCAAACAATACAAGTTGACTCAATAAAACCATTTCCTCACCTAACAAATAACAATGATGGGTTGATGAAAGTATGCGGAGCAAGTTGCAAACGGTTTATATATGTGCTTTGGCAACATCATCATCATCGTTTTATATAAAAATCACTTTAATACAACCATTGGTTGGTTCAAGTGGTAAACAACTTGATATCGCTTAAGCAAGTCTCGAGTTCGAGGTTTTGTGTATCAAAAAATTCTCGCCGGGCGATTCACCCACCAAAATTAGGTGTACAATACGGATCAATCCGAATTAGTCAGGACAAAGTCCTGGAAAAACGGAATAGCAACCAAAAAAACACTTTAATACAATGCAATGCAAAAGTCATAAACTTTTATACTTTTCTTTACCACATTTGATGGAGTCGTTATGGACATTGTTCTTGATATAAGCATTAAATGTTGGATATGAACCCTTAAATAAGGAATAAAAATCATAGGTTTCTTTTTAGTGTCTCTATATACGTTCTAACCCTAAAAACCTAAGCCCTACATCTTAAACCATAAAATTTAAATCTTAAACTCTAAACTATAAATCCTAAAAATTAAACTCTATACCTTTAACCCTAAATACTAACCCTAAACCTCAACCTTAAATCTTAAACCTATTTTTTAGTGTTTAGGCAAACATAGGTGCACTAAAAAGGGACATATGATTTCTATTTTTAAGTAAGGTAAGAGGAACGAATCTTGGCATTGAGAATGAAACAAATTGGGTTGGAGGGTCGTTTCCATAATGAGCATTTGCAATACTCGATCCGAATTAATCAATCAATGGATTGAATTCTGATGGTTATAAAAAATGTTGGATATGATTCAGTGAATATTCTGGATAAAAAATTAGTAGTTTTTAATACCTATAATTTCAAATTTTAAATGATAATTTAAGAGATTTTGAGTTTTTAGTAAATAAAGTTTTCACATTAACCTGCTATAAGACTTTATTTAATGTTGTTAGTAATTTGAACTAAAACATAACATTAATAATAATAATAATACAATCAAATTATATTAAATTAACATAATTAGAATAAATTCTCAGAAATAATAATTTGACCCAATGAGGGAAAAATTGTTGATGCCAATTTTGAGCGACACCAAACAAGGAGGTGGAGACGGTTATCGAAGGGAGGATTAGGGGTGACGATGGGTGGTTCACTCGTCGAGAGCCAAAGAAGACCATGGTTGGTTGTTGAGTCAGGAGGTTCACCTCTGGTTAACTTGGGGCCGAGAGCCGCAAACAGTATAGAGCCGGTGGCCGAAACCATTTTGGGAGAGAGTGGAAGAGGGAGATTTAGAATGGGTGATGACAACCCTTGTAGAGAGTTCAGGAAACATCCCAATGTTTTTGGTCTTGGGGGTATTTATATCCCAATAGAGCTGTAAATGATGGGACGTTTGACGAGACTGCGCCAGGCCTAGTGATGGCTACTAACGGGCTGACAGGTTGTAGCTCAGCAGTCAGGTTGCGAGCTCAGTTGATTGTGATGGATGTCTCATTTTGGCGCATTGGCTGAGAGAGGGAGGTCTCCAGAGATGTAAAAGACGTCTGGAGGGGATCTTTGAGCTTTGTGGTGAGGAGACGGATCTTGGTGGTTTACCCATTCTAATGTGGGCGGAGAGCCACAATAGTTTTTTGAAGGCGTTCGGCAGAGGTACAACACCAGTCCCCACTTTAGTCGAATGAGTGCCATAAAGTGGTACTTAGTTGAGACCTGATTTGACGTTTTAGTTTGCTTTGGAGTAGAAATAGTTTTTGGGAACTGGTGTGACGGTTCAAGATTTGAGTACTGTATTTGTGGCATTTTGTGAGTGGGTCAGAAGTCTTTTAGGCTCCGATACTGTTTTTTGGGCTATGACCTATTTGTTATGTTATAAATTGCATGATATGACTAGGATTCCAGCTTTGTTTCGTTTCTCACGTAAGAGAGAGGTTGCTATCTTCTAATGTAATGACCTGAATTTCAGAACTTGAGGGTCGGGTTAAACCGAGGCATGGGCTTTGCCGTTTGGGTCGAGATATTGGGCCTTGAGTGCCTTGTTGGGCTTGAAAAAAAGCTTTAGGGCTTGTATTGTGGGCTTGTTGTTGGGCTAAGGTGAAAGTAAGAAGGGCAAATGGGTAAAAGCATAACTAAAGACAATGAGAGCTAATGGAGGGCTTTAATTTCTGTAGAAAAGTTAGAGGGTGAAGTCACCTTTGTCCCCTTATCTTCTCTCTCTTTCTCATATCCAAATGTGACATTCGGGTCGAGAGTGTTACATTTAGTGGTATTAGAGCCTAGGTTTAGCCAGTTCTAGGAAAACCCCAAGGTGGTTAGGAGTCGGAAATAAGTGTCTAGCGAATACGAGCCCTTATGTCTAAGTTGTATTCTTTCAAGATTGGAATTTGGATGGTGTGCCCTGTGTTCGCGCGTGGCGCTGGTTGCGACATTAAGATAGATTCGATCACGATCGTGAGTACTGTGATGTTGGCTGGTTCCTTTGAGAATGATTTTGAGATCGAAGTTATCTCAGACGTTAAGCTTGGGTTTATGAAGGTATGAAGGAGTTGAGGGTGTTCCCTCCTTCCATCGCTTGAGGAGTAATCATGGTTATGTGCCATAAGTTACCTTAAAGCCTTGAGTTCATGGTGAGAACCTCTTGTGGTGAGATTCTACGTGTTGGTAGGTGACCCTTATGGAACAGATAAGATGACTTGCTTTTGATTGACTCGTGATAGAGTATCGATCGGGGGTCTCATCATTCGTAGTAAGTGAGCTTTAATGGTGGGTACTATATGATGAGGATATAGCACGCTTGACAGATATGCGTTATTGTCTAATGTACAAAAGTATATGATGGTTGTGAGGTCTCAAGTATGATCTGAGTAGGCCGGATGCCCTGAGATCTCGAGCAAGGTATGCTTGTTGCGGTTGTTTATAGTAGTGGTCGGAAGGACATTGTGGGTTCTGCGTGAGGCGTTGCTTGAGTAAAGCTTGAGGATACGTGGTTGACAGATACAACAGAGTTGTCTCCTAAATGAGTTGATATGATCTTGGCCACCGGTTGTTGTCCAGTCATAAGCCAGCTTGAGATGACGAGTGTAGTGTTGGAAGCTTCGAGGTTTTGAGGGAACCAAACCCAGAGTAATGAGAAAGACAAACTACCATCTTCTGAATGTGGTTCAAACCCGTTGGGCCGACGGTACAAGTTTGACCAAGGAGAGTCGTAAAGGGAGCCATGTTCCTTTAAAGGGAGGAGTAGTACTGTTATGAATCTAAGTATAGAAAAAAAGGTTGAGAAATGATGACATGATTGATCGGATTGATGGTTAAGAAACATTCAGAGGGATCTGAGGATGACGTGGAATAGTCTTAAAAGAATCCTGATTGTATCGTCTTTTTCCTAAAGGTAATGCATACGAATGGTAAGAGACCGTAGAGTCGAGTATACAGCCTGCGCTCTAGACATGGGACATTTTTGTGGATGAGTTTCGGAATAAATACATAGTAAGGTACATATGGATGAAGTGAGGGCCAGTTTCTGCATCTGGTTCAAGGAGATCGAACGGTGTTTGCTTATGAGCAAGAGTTTTTTCTTTGAGCCGTTATGCCATAGAGTTGTCGTCGCGAAAGAGTTGAGGTGCAAGAGGTTCAGAAAAGGCTTGAATGATGACTTTCAGTTGCATGTGACAGCGAGTCCGCTTGGGATATTCTCTGAGTTAGCCAATAGTGTGAAGGCACTTGAGCGACTTCAGAGTTTAACATTTGATCGGTTCAAAGATTTTAGAGGTCATGATGTGGAGACCCAGGATATCGTTGATTCTTCTCCCTATCTGCATGAGGTGTTTTGTGCTTTGAGGAGTTCGAAGAGAGTTGCTTCGAATCAGTCACCAATAGTCGGTTCGGGAATCTAGATCGAGGGTTTGTAAAGGCTCTTTGATTCATACTCTATAAGGGAGTATTGATGGTTTTGTTAGAGCATCGCTTCCATCGACATGTGAACATTGTGGCTGACATCACCTTGGGGTATGTTTTTTTTTTTGCTTTGGAGGGTTGCTATCAGTGCCAAGCACTAGGGCATATGGAAAGAGACTGCCCGATTGTGGATGAGGATACATCAGTTCAGTCTTAGAGGTTGGCTACTTCACTACATGATCAGAGTTTTGCTAAAGGCGGAGCTAGGGCACCGTCAGGTCATCGAGGTAAAGGTCTTGTGAGATCCACTGCTAGGGTTGGTGCGAGAGGTGTTGCGAGGCAGTCTACTGCTCAGATTAGAGTTGACAGCGTTGCGACCGAGGATAAGTCAGTTAATTAAGTTTAATGTTGGTTTCAACTATTGTGTTAGCCAATTAGCTCTTTTGTTGTGTAATAGACTGGTTCTTGTGAGGTGCATCTTGGGTTTGTTGTTACTTTAGATGGTAAATAGAGTTGCATCATTTGCTAGATAAGGTTTTATCGTAGACGGTTATTGAGAGTGCATGGGGGCCGTATGATGTGAATGAGAAGTTGAGAAGTTTTAGATTGTTTGAATCGAATTGTTAGTGTTAGATGAGAAGAATCTTAACCTCTCTAGAGTGAATGTTGTGCTTCGTAGTGCTAGCTCGAGGAAGGTTATGTATGTTGCAAGATGTTCTTAGCTTGCGTTGCAGACGCAAGGGTTGAGAGTCCATGGTCTTAGAGTTGTGGGTGTTTTAAGGGTATGGAGTACCCTTGGTGAATGAGCAATCTTACCAGTTGATTGTGGTTTAGAACGATGATAAAGGTAAGGTTGAGTTCGTTGTTAGTGTCCGTCACCCTATGGTATGGTACGTAACAGACTCTTTGTTGGGGGCACTCTAGTGCAAGTGACCGATTGGGTGTTGTTGCCAAGCGCTTTGTTAAGATTCCGCCTGCGTGAGAATAGCTTGTATGGTGGGTTTGGATGTGTTGGCCCGTAGTGTAATGGTAGCAGACCGTAGTCGGTTTCGAGTGAGTTTGGCGACCTTATTGTGGCCATAGAATGTGAGAGCTTTGTATGTTGTTTGTAAGAGTAAGGTACCGTCAAAAGGGGTAAATGAAGGTTGTGATGGACATGGTTAAGGTCTTAAGGGTGAATCGCGATGATAGTTATTTGGCTTGTACACCTGTTGAGCTAGATCTCAGGAGTTAGAGGATTTCCCAATTAAGTTCAACCAGAGTTATTATCGGTTAAGACAAACAAGGTGGAAGTTATCAAAGTAGTGCAACGAAAATGTGGATCAATAGCTGTGTTGAGGGTAACCGAATGATTGTGGTGCCAAGAAATGCTTTTAGACAGGCTAGTTGGAGATCTTTGAGGACGGTCAGATGGCTCCTTACGTCTGATTGTTTAGATCTTCGCAAATGGAATGGTTAGTTTTGGGTTACTTGTGAGAGTTCGTAAGTGGTTTTTGATCTTGTTAAAAGTAAGTTTGGATAAAGTGAAGTCTTAGGTTCTGACTTGGTGGGTCAAGTCTGGAGAGAGGAGCTGTTAGTTCAAGGTAAATTGATGTTAATGACCGATTGTTAGGGTTTTGCTTGTCCTTTAGTGGTTTGACCGGGATATGGTTGTTAGGCGTGATGCGTTCTTGACAATGTCTTGTGAATGCGGTGCAGTGTTTTAGACATAGATAAAGTCTAAGTTTAGTTTTGGCTGACGAATGCTAATAGAAGGGTTGGTTAACCAAGGTAGAATCCCTTAAAGGTGAGTTCTTTAAGTTGATGTTTGAACAATGTGGCTCGAGGTTGGTGGTGTTACCATGCTTAGCGGATCGTCGTAAGTGCTGTTGGCTGTTGAAAAAGAGTCGTGGGAAATCTCAAAGAGAAGTGCTGGGAGTGTGTGGTTTAATGCTATGGTTCTGTTTAAGGTGGATTGAGGGGGGACTCTCCCTAATCGAGGTGATCATGTCTGAATGGTGAAGTGGTTAGGCCTATTTTGGTTATATATATATTGCATCTATATAAATTTTGAGGACGAAATTTTCTTTTAGGAGGGGAGAGCTGTAACGACCCGAGTTTCGGAACTTGAGGGTCGGGTTAAATCAAGGCATGGGCTTCGCGTTTGGGTCGAGATATTGGGCCTTGAGAGCCTTGTTGGGCTTGAAGAAAAGCTTTTGGGCTTGTGTTGTGGGTTTGTTGTTGGGCTAAGGTGAAAGTATGAAGGGCAAATGGGTAAAAGCATAGTTAAAGACAATGGGAGCTGATGGGGGGCTTTAATTTCTGCAGAAAAGTTGGAGGGTAAAGTCACATTTGTCTCCTTATCTTTCCCTCTTTCTTATATCCATCTTCCTACCCAAGTTGAAGTAAAATGTGTAATCTTTGAGAGTTTGAGTAAGAATCTCGTTTGGGGCAAGAAGGGAAGCTTGTTCAGCTTTGAGAGATCTACCAACCAAGGTAAAAATGGTTGGTTGTGGTAGAAGAAGGTGTTTGGTGAGGGCTTGAAGAAGACGAACGGGAATAGATCTTTGAGGGCTTCTTCACCAGCTTTAATTCGAGGTTAGTACACTACTAACTCCTATTGTTTCCTACAACTCATAAAAATAAGCATTGTGCATGTTTTGGTGTTTATGGTTTGATAAGCTTTGGGTTGACCCCTTTAATGGTAAAATGAGAATTTGATGTTGCTAAGGCTTAAAATTGGTAGAAACCCACTTAATACCTTTACAATAACTTGTAGAATCAATTTGGAGATTAACTATGGGGTTAAACAGGGTTTCTTGGTAAAACACGCACCTAGAGTTCAAAAATCGGGCTTGCGTACCGGTACTGGGGTTAGAGTATCGGTACGCCTTAGTGTAAATGGGGGAAGAGTTGTGAGGGGAGTACCGATACGCTTCCCCGTGTATCGGTACCCCTTGTAAGGTAAGGATTCCAGATATGCTTTCGTGTACCGGTACGAAAAGGGGCGTATTAGTACGCACTGTTACATTGCCTAGAAAGGCTTTGAGTATCGGTATGGTACGTAACGTATCGGTACTCCATTGGGTTAAATTTCTTCGAATCTAGTGGGGGTATCGGTACTCATAGGGGAGTATTGGTATGCGTTGTTGCTTGCTTAGGAGAGGCTTAGCGTGCCGGTATGTGTTTGTGAGAGTACCAATACGGGGTGGATCGATACAGGAAGGTCCTAGTACAGATGTTAAGTACCGGTATGGTACATAGCGTATCAGTACGACTTGAGGTCTAGTTCTTTCGAACCTAATTAGAGTATCACACTCATGTGGGAGTATCAATACTTAGAGGGGAGTACTGATACTCATCTTGGAGCATTGATACTCGTTGGGCAATTTCCCTTATAATTTTGAGGTGGGGTTCGAGGGTGTTATAATTCGAGGCAAAGGGCCTTGGGGGCCCGTTAAGGTGTAAAATGAATATTAAAACTGAGAAATGGAAATTTTAACCCCGTACGAGTAATGAATGGCTAATGACTTGGTAAATGTTGGGTAAATTATGTGAGGTGGTAAACCATAGGGATCCTAGGCGGATTGTGGATGCTGTGTGGTAATCTAGGTCCATGCTATGTGCGGAAATAGGCACCTATAAGGTTGAGTCTTGTCGGATAATAAGATAAATTAATGAGAATGGCTAATGTGTACATTATAAACATGCTAATGAATGGATAATTCAACAGGATGATATAATAACTGATAAAAACCATAAGGCTATGGTAAAGGTGTTAGAGCTGTGTGCGGTAAGCCCTTGTGTCGAGGTCTATAGCTGTGTGGTTACTAGGGTCCTTGCTGTGTGCTGATGGGATGCCTAGACAGTCGAGTCATCCCTTGTGGTTGGGATTTGGATACCTAAGTGTGTTGCAACACCTTGAAGACTCCCAAATATAGGATCTCGATGTTTTGTGGACGCGGGCCTCATTCGAAGATGCTTGATGAGAGATCCCAAGAATTGATGTAGAATCCTGATGTTATGTGGATGTGGGCTCATCCCCTTGAGTATAGGATCCCAATGCTTTGTGGATGCGGACCATGCTTAGAGTATAGGATCCCGATGCTATATGGACGCAGGTCTTACTCGCAGTGTAGGATCCTGATGCTTTGTGGACACGGGCCTCACTCAAGTGTAGGATTCTGATGTTTTTTGGACGTGGACCTCACTTAATGTTGTTGGTGTCATCAGTTTGGTGCTAGGTAAACATATTAGATACTTGCACGAGCTGTGTGCGTGATAATACATTCATAATGCCATGTGTTTAGGCAGATATGGTAGCGCCATTGTTATCTTGCCATGATATCATTCTTGTTGCATTGCTTTATTTATGATTTGCATGAAGCATGGTTGACTGGCGGTGTATCCATTGAGCTTTGTTAGCTCAGCGTTCGGAATTGTTGTTTCCGTTCGCAGGTTAGTAGGTTTGGCACGTTCTTGAAGGAGCACCATCTGGGAAGGATTCCAGCGCCTTGTCTCTTCAGAGTACAATACTTAGGTCTTTGGGATTTGTATTTGTTGCGCGTAATAAGTGCTCCGCAATTGTGCGAGTGTACATGTCGCAAGTTATAGTATAAAAGATATCGTCTCCACAGGGATTGGTGCCACTTCAAGAATCTAGTCTCTTGCACTATAAAAAGTAAAAACACAAATAGAAGATTATATGAGTTTAACTAATAACTAAACTAGAAAGCAATAAAGTAAAAGAATAGATGAGATCAAATGAGAGAGATAGGCCAGGTTATCGTGAGTTGAGGTGTGATAGCCGATTGGATCGTCTTGGTAAAAGAGTGCAAGGGCAACTCAGTTGCCGTGGCAACTTGCACAACAGGGTTGCCTTGGCAACTAATCGATGGTTGTCTGGGCGACTAGTTGGGCAACTACTTGGGCGTCTGGGCTGCAACTTCAAGTTTCGGCAGAGCGTTCTTCAATGGTTTCTTCTTATCCTTAAGTCGAAACTCTAGCTACTTGTGCATGCCTTGATAATACATCCCTGGTGAATCAAGGGTGAACAACAACCAATCTTGCGCTCATCTTAGCCGTTGAAATCCTTAACTTATTCCTAAGCCGGATTAATCTTCACTATCAATAGATTGAAGAAAGATCATATTTATTCGTTTCTTGAATCTAACTCTCCCGATATTAGATAAATAGAAGAAGTTACGAGATCCTCTCCCAATTCACTCGCAAACAAGAATAAGAACCAAGAATGAATAAACCTTGAATAGAAAAGTGCAAACTCTTATTACCTAAACAAAATCCAATAGTTTCTCACAACCACAAAACACAATAACCATAGCCAAATAGATTTAGTTCATGGCTAGGTTCCAAAGAAACACAAGACAAAAAATTCCTAGCATGAACCTAATTGAACAAGAAAGAAAAAGATGAAGAATGTATGAAGCCTTCTTGTCGAGATCTCCCCCTTGAAGCTTTGTAGAAAATTCTCTCCACTCTCTCCGTTTGGAGTTGACGGCATGGCCTCTAATTTATAGGGCTAAGTCAAAGTCCTTCTTTGAGGAGGAAGTTAAGTTTGAATTAAATTATCTTTAAAGAATATAATTCTTTATTATAATTATATTCCTTCTAGAACTTCTCTTATCTTCTTGGGATTTAATTATTCTTTAACCTCTTCAAGGAAATCAAACTCCTTTCGGATTTAGATTTGCTCCACGTCATCTTGGGCTTGTCTAGTCATCAATTTCGACTACCATATCACCTTATTCTTTGTCGACAATTGCCCTGGCAACTGGCTCGGCATCTCCTTCATGCATTACCCTGGCAACTAGCTCGGCATCTCCTTCATGCATTGCCCTGGCAACTAGTTCTAGCCTTGCTTTGGCAAGTGATTCTGCACATACACACAAAACACACCAAAACAACATCTTTTCCCACAAAAACTACCAAGTTACGTAATCAAGCTCAACGATGGAAGGAAACATGGATTAATGCATGTATGGCTAATTATGCAACTAATATGAACCTAAGTCTAACAATAATATAAGTAAAAAAGGGTAAGAAAATAGTACTTTTGAACACTTATCACACCCCCAAACTCGAACTATTGCTTGTCCTCAAGCAATGCAAACTAATAATTACCCGCCAAGACTTCAATTTTCACAAACTTAGCTTTGAACTTGATTTCAATTCTCAGAACCGGGGCACAAAGTATGATTGGCGTTTCATTTTTCAGAAAACTTAGGAGTTACTCGGAATCAAACTATAATGCTTGTGAGTGTGTGTGGAGTTGTGTGCAAGTTGATTTTTCAGATTCTATGTAAACAAGAGGTTTTCAAATTACTTCATTGGGTTCTTTTAACATGTTTTAACTAGAGCCGGTTTTGGGCACCTCTAGTGTTTTGTTTTTAGTTTTCTTAAGTTAATTAATTTATTCGACTAGAGCCGGTTTCGGGCACCTCTAGAGATCAATTTTTAGCACATACTAGAGCCAATTTCGGGCACCTCTAGCCATCAAAATTTTAGCACATGCTAGAGCCAATTTTGGGCACCTCTAGCATTTATCCAATTTTTATTCTAATCCCCCAATTTTTTTAACTATCAACCTAAGTTCACTAGAATTCCTTAAATCAATCAAACCACAACAGTGTTTCATCAAAATTTAGCATCATAGTAAAATTCTAAGTGTTTCCATGGTTTTCCTAGAATAAAAATTCTATCAATTAAGTGCAGTGGCAAAGTCATCATCGGATATTCATCAAATCTAGGCAATTCTTGTTCCAACTAAAGGCATGGCAAGCAATTTATGTATCCTAAATGCAATACTTAAGATGAATGCAACTAAACATGGTAACTAACTAATAACAACCCCTCCAAACTCGAGTGAGGCATTGTCCTCAATGCATGCATTAAAGAGAAATAAAAATAAAGAAAAGTAAAATGCAATCAATTGGAGGCCTTGAGGATTTTACCAGTGCCTCTCCCATTAGCTTTCGGATTTGTGCTTGATTCCAACCGGACTTTGGTAGGGCCTTTTCATCGGTGGACTCACTTGGGTCATGGATCTCCTTGCAAAAATTGGAAATTAAGCAAGGGAAGAAAAGAGAACCCTTTTCTTTTGAGCTACATACAAAAATCTCATCACAAATAATTTTTCCAATGTTAATGATGCGATTGTGCAAGATAGAATGTATGAGCAAAAGACGCGGTATATCAATGGTAGTATTGTGTGTGGTGGGCATTAAAGAAGTTTTAACAAACTTATTCCATAGTTTTGCCTCGGGTTTAAGCTGAAGGCGATTTACCGTGCCCTTGTATTTACCGTCGTTCCAATGAGTTCCCGGTAGAGTGAGTTTTTGAAGCACCTTGTCGAGTTGCTTAGGCGTGACTTGATCAACAAAGGCTTGATGCTCGTCCTTCTCAATGTAGAGCCCATAAATGGTGTTGATGTTTTCGGGGCTTATGAGTATGGCCTTGTCATGAACAAAAACATAAGGATTATCCGGGTTAGGTGAGTGATCATAGAATTCTCTTACCCATGAGATGTTACCCGGTTCCGATTGATGGCAAAAGATTTGCCACTTTTGATGTGCAATCCTCTCGAAGATGAATGGTTCAAGGCCGAAATCTTGATGAGAGTTGGAGTATTCAAAGCCTTGTTCTTCACAAATCTTCTGGCTTTCAAACTTGGAGAAAATCTTTCTTGAACCACCGGTGTAGCAAACTTCTTGTATCTTGGTTCTTTGGAGGAACTTGGATGAACCAAGAATTTAATTTTGGTCGCCATGGATGATCTTGGTTTTGAGTTTTGTAAAAACAAAGAAAAGAAAATAAAAGAAACTAAAGAGTTTTAAGATGAAAAGTAGGAATAGGTTTCTTGGAAGTTAAGGGTGATGGGTTTTATAGAAAAGATAGGTAGTAAATATGGTGAGTGGGATTAATTTTGGAAGGAAGAAAAAGAAGGTTTTAGTTTAGGGGAAGGGTGACGGCTAGGGTTTTTTTAGGGTAAGTTGGAGGCTTTATATAAGCCTTAGATTCAGCCCATTAATTTCCTTGTTGAATAAGTTTCCTTCTTGAATCAAAATTCCTCTTTTATCTTGAATTTTTTTCCTACAATTCAGAAAAAAATAAAATAAGGATTAAAATTAAAAATAAACTAATAAAAGGGAATAATTAAAGATGTAATCTTGAAGAAAATAAATCTATCCTAAAAAGAACAAATAATTGAAAATAATAAAAAAATAAAAATTAAATAGTTCGAAAAAAATTAAAATTAAAAATAAAAATAAAAATAAAAAATAAAAAGAAAATATCGAAAGGAGAGCGTGCTCATGCCTCTCCTAAGGTGACCACTTCTTTGTTACGTTCCACATGGGCACCGTTGTAGTGCTTCAATCTTTGTCCATTAACTTTGAATTCATATTTGTCAGTGATGGACTTGATTATCACGGCACCATGGGAAAATGGTTTGACAACTTCGAATGGTCCCGACCATCTTGATTTCAGTTTTTCCGGGAAAAGTTTTGGCCGAGAATTGAATAAGAGAACTAGTTGCCCGCGACAATAGTTTCTTGTCATGCCATTGCTTTGTTTTCTCCTTGTAGATTCGTGCATTGTTATAGGCTAGTGCATGGAATTCTTCTATCTCGTTGAGGTCCAACAAACGCTTTTGTCCGGAACTTTCCCAAACCATATTCACGGTCTTGATTGCCTAATAGGCCTTGTGTTCAATTTCCACCGGTAAATGGCATGTTTTGCCATAGACAAGTCGGAAGGGGGACATACCTAAGGGTGTTTTGAATGCAGTGCGATATGCCCAAAGCGCGTCATCTAGTCTTAATGACCAATCCTTCCTAGAGGGATTTACAACTTTCTCGAGTATACCTTTCAATTCCCGGTTGGAAATTTCTGCTTGCCCATTGGTTTGTGGGTGATATGTCGTGGCAATCTTGTGTGATACGCCAAAGCATTGCAACATCTTGGCAATAAGTCTGTTGTCAAAATGCTTGCCTTCATCACTGATAATTGCTCCCGGTATCCCAAACCGTGTAAATACGTTTTTCTGCAAGAATCGTTGCACAGTCTTGGAATCGTTGTTGGGAACTGCAGCTGCCTCAACCTATTTAGACACGTAGTCGACGACAAGTAGAATGTAGAGGTTGCCAAATGAAGATGGGAAAGGTCCCATAAAATCGATCCCCCATACATCGAACAATTCCACCTCGATGATGTTTTGGAGCGGCATCTCATGTCGTCTAGAGATATTGCCCGTCCTCTGGCAACGATCACATTGCTTGTAAAACTCTTGGGAATCTTTGTAAAGTGTTGGCCAATACAAACCGGATTGCAAAACTTTGGCCGCGGTACGAGTTCCTCCAAAATGTCCTCCATAGGGTGAAGAATGGCATTGTCGAAGTACATTCTGCTACTCCTCTTCAGGGACACATCGGCGTATAACATGATCTACACATTGTTTAAACAAAAGAGGCTCGTCCCAAAAGTAATGCTTAGCATCATGGCGGAACCGCTTCTTCCCTTGGTGAGTAAGGCCATAAGGTAAAATACCACAAACAAGGAAACTAACTAAATCCACGTACTAGGGTATTGCCGAAGCATGTGCTGCCGTTGTGACTGCTCTCAAAATTGCCGAGACGTGTGCATCTAGGGTTGCCGAGGCGTGCGCGTCAAGGGCTGCCGAGGCGTCGAGGGTTGCCAAGGCATGCGCCTCTATGGTTGTCAAGGCGTGCACGTCAAAAGCTGTTGCGACGTCGAGGGTTGCTGAGGCATACGCACCCATGGTTGCCGAGGCAACTAAAAGTTGCTCATCCGGGAATGCATCGCATATCTCTAAATCCGCGTCCTTCTCCCTATTGCGTTCTAAACGTGATAAGTGATCGACCACTTGATTTTCTGTTCCTTTCATGTCCTTAATTTCAATATCAAATTCTTGTAAAAGTAATATCCAAAGAATAAAATGAGGTTTGGCATCCTTTTTAGCAAATAGATATTTGATTGCCGAATGGTCCGTATGAACAAGTACCTGTGTACCAATCAAATAGGATCGGAACTTGTCAAATGCAAAAACTACAGCTAGTAACTCTTTCTCCGTTGTTGTGTAATTCACTTGAGCACTATTAAGAGTTTTACTAGCGTAGTATATCACATGGAAGGTCTTACCTGTGTGTTGGCCTAAGACTGCTCCTACTGCAAAATCACTTGCATCACACATGAGCTCGAAAGGTAGCGTCCAATCTGGTGGAACGACAATGGGTGTCGAGGCAAGCTTTTCCTTTAGGGTTTCGAATGCTTGGACGCAAGAATCATCAAAATCGAAGACTTTATTCTGTTCAAGCAAATTGCACAAGGGTTTAGTGATTTTAGAAAAATTATGATTGAACCTCCTGTAAAAACCTGCATGTCCAAGAAAGCTTCGAATTCCTTTAACCGAACTTGGCGGGGGTAATCTCTCGATTACGTCCACCTTGGCTTTGTCTACTTCAATTCTCTTGGATGAAACCTTGTGGCCGAGCACTATTCCTTCATCTACCATAAAATGGCACTTCTCCCAATTGAGGACTAAATTAGTTTCTTCGCATCTTTCCAACACCTTCTCTAAATTGCCGAGGCACTTGTCGAAGTCATTACCAAAAATGGAAAAATTATCCCTGAAGATCTCAAGGAAGTCTTCGAACATGTCTGAAAATAGTGCCATCATGCATCTTTGGAAGGTTGTCGGGGCGTTACACAATCTGAACGGCATCCTTCGGAAAGCATAAGTATCGTATGGGCATGTGAAGGTTGTCTTTTCTTGATCTTATGGTGCTATGGCAATTTGATTGTAACCTGAATAACCATCAAGAAAACAATAAAAGGGTTTACCTGCAAGACGGTCAAGCATTTGATCAATAAAGGGTAATGAGAAGTGATCTTTCCTAGTGGCTTTGTTTAGCTTTCGATAATCCATACAAACCCTCCAACCGGTCACAGTTCTGGTTGGAATGAGTTCATTGTTTTCATTACTTACCACCATTATACCTCCCTTTTTCGGTACACATTGTACCAGACTTACCCATGTACTATCAGAGATAGGGTATATAATGCCGGCGTCAAGCCACTTGATGATTTCTTTCATTACAACCCCTTTCATGGCATGATTCAGTCTCCTATAGGCCTCAATCGAAGGTTTGTGATCATTTTCCAACAAAATCTTGTGCATGCACACTGTCGGGCTAATTCCCTTCGAGTCGGCAATTGTCCACCCTATTGCCTTCTTGTGTAGCATCAACATTTTGATCACCTTCTTTTCCCACTCATGCTGTAACTTAGAAGAAATAATTATAGACAATGTATTATCGGTTCCTAAGTATGCATATTTTAGTTGCTCTGGCAACTGTTTCAACTCAAGAATTGGTGGTTGTTCAATAGAGGGCTTTTCGAGCTTACCTTCCTTACCTGAGTAATCCAGTGGTTCAAAGTATGTACCTGGTCGATTGACTAACCAATTTGCCTCTTCTTGTTGTTTCTCATCGACCGGTTCTTCATACTCCTCAGGTTCCTCTTGATCAGCAATGTAGTTGCCGAGGCAACTAAATTCCTCATCGAAGTTAAACTCTGCCCTGGCATGAAGAAGTTGGCATTCTTCTGGATCATCGGCATGCCTTAGTGTTTGGAACACATTTAGTTTAACTTGCTGGTCATTCACCCTCATTGTGAGTTCTCCCTTTTCAACATCGATCAAGGTTCTCCCTGTTGCTAGGAATGGTCTCCCGAGAATGATAGGTGCATGTTCATCTGCTTCACAATCCAAAACAATAAAGTCAGCGGGAAAAATAAATTTATCAACTTTTACCAGTATGTCTTCGATTTTCCCTCTGGATGCACATAGGATATGTCGGCTAGCTGTAGCATAACTGTTGTAGGTCTTGCCTCCCCGATTCCTAGTTTCTGGAAAACCGATTTAGGCATCAAGTTTATGCTAGCCCCAAGGTCGCATAATGCTTTCCCGACATAGTGGTTTCCAATGGAACATGGTATTGTGAAACTTCCGGGATACTTCAACTTGGGTGGCATACGATTGTGCAACATGGCCATGCATCCCTTTATTGCGGCAACTGTTTTAAACTCTCTTAGCCTTGTTCTCTTGGACAAAATGTCTTTAAGGAACTTGTCATAGTTCGCCATTTGTTCAATTGCTTCCACCAATGGCAATTTGATGTGGACTTGCTTTAGGATATCAAGAAACTTCTTGAATTGATATTCTTGCTTTTGTCGCTTCAACCTTTGTGGGAATGGTGGTGGAAGTCGAATATCTTCGATCTTTTCATTGGTCTAAAATCTGATTGATGGCATTGCTGGGACAACTGGAGTTGCCGAGGCATCATCAACTGGGGTTGCCATGGCGTGCCTATCGTCAGTTGCCGAGGCATGCTTATCGTTGGTTGCCGAGGCATGCTTATCATTGGTTGCCGAGGAATGCTTATTGCCAGTTGCCGCGGTAATTCCTGGTTCAGTATCTGAGGCTTTGCTGCTGAGTTCATCTTGTTCTTTTTGTGGAGTTTTGTTTGATGAGCGAGCTTGAGCCTCTTTAAGTTGTTGGCCACTTCTAGTGGTGATCGCCTTACATTGCTCATAGCCAGTTCCTCTTGCGACTTCAGTATCGCTAGGTAAACCTCCTTGCGGTCTAGTATTCAGGTTTTGAGCAAATTGTCTGACTTGATTTTCCAATGATTTGATTGCCGCCTCTTGGTTTTGCAATCTCATATCGGTCCTGTTAATAAAAGCATCAGTTCTTTTTGTGAAGTTACTATTCTCAGCCATATAAGATTCAGTTTTCAACATAAAAGAATTGAGAGAATTTTCCAAAGAACTAGATGTGTCGGTTGTTGCTGCGGCAACTGTTGCCGTGGCATATTCTGCTGGAATTTCCGATGCTTGTGCATTCTGATTGTTCTGGTTTAGAGCATTGTTGGGATTACTCCATGAAAAATTCGGGTGCTTCTTCCAATCTAGATTGTATGTATTGGACATCACATTGTTGTTCCGGTTGTAATTCCCCACATAAAAGCTAGATTCCAGATTCTGCATACATTCAGAAGAATCATGGTTACCACCACATAACTCACAAAAGGAATCCATTACCTTGACTTTCTGTGTGTTGTTTGGTTTCTGCATGTTCTGGACCATCTTGGTTAGAGTGGCCAATTGTGCCGAAATTGAGTCTGATGATCCTAGTTCATGTATTGTGGCTTGGCGTCTAACTCCTCCTCTTCTAGTAGAGGGGAATTGATAATTATTCTTGGCCAGCCTGTTTAGAATTTGCATTGCATCCTCCGGCGACTTATCTAGAAGTATGCCATTTGCCGAGGCATCTAGCATCATCCTTGTTGGTGTATTCACGGCGTTGTAAAACATTGTTACTTGTGTCCACACTGGGAATCTGTGTAGGGGGCATTTGTGTAGAATTTCTCTGTATCGCTCCCAAGCCTCGTACATGGATTCATCATCTGTCTGTCGAAAAGAAGTAATGTCATTACTAAGCTTATCAGTCAAATTTGTAGGATTAAACCGAGCAAGGAAATCACGACAAAGATCGGTCCAAGATCCTATTGATCCAGCAGGAATGCTATTCAACCATGCTTTCGCCCTATCCCTCAGTGAATAGGGGAATAATCTTAATCGTAAAACAACAGGGGTGACTCTGTGTATTTTGAATGAGTTGCAAATCTCGAGGAAAGATTTAAGATGTTGTCGTGCATCTTCAGTTGCTGAGCCGCCAAATTGACCAATTTTGTTGATCATATTAAACATCACCGGTTTCAACTCAAAGTGGTCGGCTTCAATTTTAGGTGCGACAACTCCTGGATTAAGTCCATCAAGATCTTCTTCAAGATAGTCTCGAATAGTTCTATTTCGTGCAAGAATCACTCCTCCTCCTGCTGGAACATATTGATTCATATTGCCGTCTTGATTAGCCATTGCTACTCTTAACCTTCGTCTAAGTCTTTGTAAGGTTCATTCGATTTCTGGATCAAAGGGATATTCTGGTGTGATCGGTCTCGCCCTGGTCATATACCAATGCAAAACCAAAGTTTGTTAACCCTTTGAATCTTAAACAAGAAAAATAAAAAGTGCAAGAAAATAAAAACAAAGTCGCTATTGTCAATCCCCGGCAGCGGTGCCAAAAACTTGTTGCGCGTAAAAAGTGCTACGTAATTGTGCAAGTATACACCTCGCAAGTTATAGTATAAAAGATATTGTCTCCACAGGGATTGGTGCCACTTCAAGAATCTAATCTCTTGCAGTGTAAAAAGTAAAAGAAAACACAAGTAGAAGATTATAGGCGTTTAAACTAATAACTAAACTAGAAAGCAATAAAGTAAAAGAATAGATGAGATCAAATGAGATGGATAGGTCAGGTTATCGTGAGTTGAGGTGTGATAGCCGATTGGATCATCTTGGTAAAAGAGTGCAAGGGCAACTCAGTTGCTGTGGCAACTTGCACAACGGGGTTGCCTTGGCAACTAATCGATGGTTGCCTGGGCGACTAGTTGGGCAACTACTTGGGCGTCTGGGCTACAACTTCAAGGTTCGGCAGAGCGTTCTTCAATGGTTTCTTCTTATCCCTAAGTCGAAACTCTAGCTACTTGTGCATGCCTTGATAATACATCCCTGCGTGAATCAAGGGTGAAAAACAACCAATCTTGCGCTCCTCTTAGCCATTGAAATCCTTAACTTATTCTTAAGCCGGATTAATCTTCACCATCAATAGATTGAATAAAGATCGTATTCATTCGTTTCTTGAATCTAACTCTCCCGATATTAGATAAATAGATGAAGTTACGAGATCCTCTCCCAATTCACTCGCAAACAAGAATAAGAACCAAGAATGAATAAACCTTGAATAAAAAAGTGCAAACTCTTATTACCTAAACAAAATCCAATAGTTTCTCACAACCACAAAACACAATAACCATAGCCAAATAGATTTAGTTCATGGCTAGATTCCAAAGAAACACAAGACAAAGAATTCCTAGCATGAACCTAATTAAACAAGAAAGAAAAAGATGAAGAATGGATGAAGCCTTCTTGTCGAGATCTCCCCCTTGAAGCTTTGTCAAAAATTCTCTCTACCCTCTCCCTTTGGAGTTGACGGCATGGCCTTTAATTTATAGGGCTAGGTCAAAGTCCTTCTTTGAGGAAGAAGTTAAGTTGGAATTAAATTATCTTTAAAGAATATAATTCTTTATTATAATTATATTCCTTCTAGAACTTCTCCTATCTTCTTGGGATTTAATTCTTCTTTAACCTCGTCATGGAAATCAAACTCCTTTGGGATTTAGCTTTGCTCCACGTCATCTTGGGCTTGTCTAGTCATCAATTTCGACTACCTTATCACCTTATTCTTTGTCGACAATTGCCCTGGCAACTGGCTCGACATCTCCTTCATGCATTTCCCTGGCAACTAGCTCGGTATCTCCTTCATGCATTGCCCTGGCAACTAGTTCTAGCCTTGCTTTGGCAAGTGATTCTGCACATACACACAAAACACACCAAAGCAACATCTTTTCCCACAAAACTACCAAGTTATGTAATCAAGCTCAACGATGGAAGGAAACATGGATTAATGCATGTATGGCTAATTATGCAACTAATATGAGCCTAAGTCTAACACTAATATGAGTAAAAAGGGTAAGAAAAATAGTACTTTTGAACACTTATCAGTTTTCGTAGGAACCTATTGTATATTGTAAATCGTATTTGGATTTTCAAACTATCGAGTCAAGGGTTTATAATGTATTTTTAAAAGGAGCTCCATTGTATATGTTTTTAATTATTTATTATGTTTTATTGGCCTGTAATTAAATGGACTTTAAAAATTGATTGTGGATTGGGCTAAACTAGGTCAAAATTTTATAATAACGGTTTGGGCTTGAGGCCCAAATGTGACATCTGGGTCGAGGGTGTTACATCTCATCTCTTCCCTTCGATTTATGTGTTTGTTCAGCGCCGATTAGGGATGGCCATAGGTGAAAAGTCCATGACGAAGAAGGCCAAGTCAGACCGTACCGTAGATGTCGTCAAAGTGGAAGTAGAGTCCAAGGTCAGTCAGAATGAGGCGATAAAATTGTTAGAGTGTCAGGGTCTTCTTGGTCCAACTTTGAGTTCTCCTTTAGTATTTTGAGGGAAATGTTTAATCTGAGCGATCATGGTGACGATGTGAGCGGTTCATCAGCGTGGTTTTATCTGTCTCTTGACTTATTAGAGGTCGGGTTCTATTTGCCTCTTTATCTACAGGGTGTTAAGGGAATATGGCGTTGCTTTGAGATTGTTGACCAGTGTGGCGTAGTGGACCATCATCGGCTATTTGTTGAAGAACACAAAAGATGGGTAGCAACCATCTGTGGTGATGTTACAATGCCTCTTTGCCCTTAGCCTGGTGGCTGTGAAATCTTCGGTAGGCTTGATGATTTTTACGAGGAGAATCACCAAGGAGCTTGTTGTGGTAGAAGCCATTGCAGGGTGGAGCGGCGCCAAGAATCTTTGTCTAGACCGTTCGAAGTCCATAAGAGTGGAGCGGAGGTTTCTTGGGGGTTTTAGTTTTCCCTTGAAGTGGAAAGTGGCCGAAGAGTCTGCGCAATGCCGGAACTGAACGAGGATGAATAGGGTCAATTCACCATTCTAAAGGAAGATAATGTCTTGATGTATAGAGGAACATCACTTTGAGGTGGGTGTTCAAGTTTGGCCTTGGTGAGCGGAGCCCTAATGGTTTTAGGGTTTCCATGTGTCAATAGGGGGCAGCAGTGCAATTTTACCAAAGATAGGGCACGAGTCAAGCTGTAGATCCCCTTGCACTGTCATACCTACTGCTGTGCATGGATGCCAGATGCTGCTCACCAGCAGCGTACACCTCATGTTTCTGCTCCCTGCTTCGGTGACGGTGTCAGCTTTACCTCCTTGTGATGGTACCTCCTCTGTGAGCTTGATTCGGTGTAAACCCGCACCCCTTTTCCTTCCAATTCAAATCGAAATAATAGAAAAATAAAAAAAATAGTTTTAGTATGGAAAATACCTCAAAAATTGACCACATCTTGTATTGCTCATGAATAATGTGTGTGTTACAAAGGCTGAATGCTTGGCTTTTTACTGCCAATTACAAGGGTATGAATGCGGGAAGAATTTCAAGGATTCTTTCCTGAATTACAAAAAATAAAACCCTTATATCTACATGATTTCCTTGCCCAATTCTCTTGATTCGATTTGGCTCCTCATTTTTAATTGATTCGATATTTAATCCTGTTTTCTTTGCTTATAAAGCACGACTGGCCAAGGGAGTAGGTGAACGCGGAGTCGTATGTGGTATCCGGTGGTTTTCATGGCGATAGTTATGAAGGCTGGCCAAACAAGGGGATTGAGCCTGGCATGTGATCACCATGCGTCGATGGTGATCCGGTGATAGAGGTCGCGATGCAAAAAGAAAGAGGCTAGGGTTTCTCAAATATAGGGCCTAATTGGGCCTATTGTACATGGATTCTTTTAAATATTTGTATTTTTGTATGGGCTTTTATAATATACACATGAAATCGAATAAAATACAAGGATGAATAAAATTGGGTGACTACAGCTGCCCTTCTTTGCTTATTCTGATGAAACAAGAGTAAGGCAAAGAACAAAATGCATCGATTTTATCCGCCTGAACTGCTTATTGAACACCACCCTTCTAATCTGAAGTAATGCCCAAATATGACTTTGATCCTTCGAACCCGAGGACACCAAGTTGGTAAGATGGTCTGCTCTTTCGAACCAAGGAGAACAAATCGAAACTCGCTCCTTCAAACCTGAGAAAATACGAAAGTGTGGCTCTGATCCTTAAAACTCGAGGATAGCAAGTCGATAAGATGATTTGCTCATTCAAACCCAAGGGGAACAAATCGAAACTCGCTCCTTCAAACCTGAGAAAATACAAAAGTATGACTTTGATCCTTCGAACCCGAGGACACCAAGTCGGTAAGACGATTCGCTCCTTCGAACCCGAGGAGAATAAATTGTACAACGCTTCTTCAAACCTGAAGAAATGTGAAAGTATGACTCTGGTCCTTTGTTAACTCCTCAAAAGTACTAATTTTTACACTTATTTCACAATACTTTTCTTGTCTTTAAGTAGATATGTTCGCATTTAGTTGTTAAAATCCATGCATTTACGTAAGGAGTTGGGAGTTATTTTGTTACCAGGATGAATGGTTGTTTTGCTGGTTTTGATGTAGGACACAGGCAAGCAGGCTTGACAGAAAGGCGCTGACAAAGAACATATGAAAAGAAGCAAGAGAATTGTCGAGTAGCAGTTGGCATGGATGGACCAGGCAATGCCAAAGCTCGGTTGGTAAAAGATTGATGCTCGTTGATCGGTCAAGGTAGCTGTTGGACCCTGTACACGTCAGCCCTAGGATTCAAATAAGGATAAGAGGATACCGCAGCTTATCCCTTCGCACGTTCAAATTTTAAACTCAAGAAGCTTATCCTAGGGTTTCCATGCAATCCTATTTAAAGAAGCTCAAGCCACCACTTGTAGGGATCGAATCGGAAAAGGTTACACAGTGGTGAACCGAGAGGCAACGAGGTCTGACCAGCTAAGTCCGAGAGCTGTGGAGTAACTGAAAGGCTGCATTGACATATCTTCTTCTTGCCTATTCTCTTAGTTTTAATTTTATTTGAATGGTGATGTTAAAATACGATCATATTTCGTGGATCAACCCCCAACCATGAACTAAGCTTTTACAGTTGGTTGGGGGATGTTTATGATGAATGCTAAATTTATGTTTGGCTTTTAATAATTCAAAATGCCTTGGCATTGTTTTCTATCTGCTAGTACTTAATTTTCTCAAATCCTTTGCCATACGACAGTTAGCATAGTGTGCTTATTGCATCTTAATATGTAACAGACTTAAGGGGCAACGATCAGTTGCCAGATACTAAGGCGAGAAGCTTCGACAGAAGATGTTCAAGAAGATGAACTTACTTCGAAAGTGAGTATACCCCTTAGGAGTAAAGGTTGACACTTAATCGAGTTAATTAATGAAAAGCTTCACTATAGACATATAGGGGTTTTATCATGGTTAAGTTAGGGTATTGTCATTGACAGAGGCAATACTACCTTTAATTTGCTTGGCAATAAAACCAAGGCAGAACATTATTAAAGGCTGGAATAAGTAGCGTAAAATCCAGGCATCACATGCCAACGCTCATCATTCAATTAAAGACTTTTGTTGCCAGACTATTTTCATTTTTCACTACTTTGTTTTCGCTACTTTTCGATCAAAAACCCAAATCATTCCAACACTTTCATTTTTCTTGCAAACAAGTAAACATTAAGCAAATAAGTTCTTGGACAATCCATGTAGATTCGATACTCAGCTTACTACTGTATTACTTACAGATCGTTTATACTTGCACGCATAAGACTCACCTTGGCATTGTTTTCTTGCACTTTTACACTAAATATTAAATTTTTTGCCAAGTGTTAGCAAAAGTCAACAAGTTTTTGGCCGTTGCTGGGGATTGCAACGGAATTTATTGTTTTGATTTTTACTTGTTTCATTTCTTTTACTATTTTATTTTATTTACTTAGTTTAACTAGTGTATGACCAAAAACCACCCTGTGGTGGAAGATTAGCCATACGACCCAGAAATTGAAAGAACCTTGCCGAGGTTAAAAAGGAAAGCTCGAGAGATGGCACATCGTGGTAATGAAGGAGCTGGCGGTAACCCAAACAATTAGGGAAATCCACCACACCACAATAGGATACCGGCCGCACCTGCTGCCCCAGCTGTTAGTATGGAGAAGGAGAGACCTATTGGAGAACACTCAGCACCAAACATAGACAATTTGATGCCAAGACTGATTGGTTCAGGGGGAAATACACCAAATTTTGAACTTAAACCAATAATGATACAAATGCTTTTGAATTTAGGACAATTTGATGGAGCACCTACTAGAGACCCGAGGTAACACTTGAAGCAATTCATGGAAGTTTGCCAGCTATTTCAACAGCCTGGAGTGTCGAAAGATACAGTGAAGCTAAAATTATTCACATTTTCCCTTAGAGATAAAGCAAAAATGTGGCTTAGTTCCTTGCCACCTGGTTTTGTCACCTCTTGGGGAGATCTATGTCAGAAATTTTTATTGCGATTCCAGCCACCAAAACTCACTGCCAAGCTGAGAAGCGAGATCATTACATTTAGGCAGGCTAATGATGAGACCCTATATGATGCATGGGAAAGATTCAATGACATGTTGAGAAGATGTCCCATGCATGGATTTCCAAATTGGACCCAGATGGAGACCTTCTACAATGGAATCAATATTCACGCAGAACTATTGTTGATGCATCAGCAAATGGTTTGCTGCTGCACAAGAATTATACAGAGGCAGTTGGTATCCTCGAAAGGATCTTGTCTAACGACTTTGAGTATCCTACTGCTAGACTAGGGACCGAAACTAAAACTGGAGGAAAACTAGCACTAGATGAATTAACATACATCCACGCTGAGATTTCCAATCTTACCAGTATGGTGAGAACTTTGCAAAAGAGTAAAGAATCTCAATAGATTAATGCATTTGACCCATTTTGCACCATATGTAGGGAGGACCATTACATGGAAGATTGTCCTGCCAACCCAGAGTCGATAAATTTTGTTGGCAATTTCAATCATAATTATAATAAAAATTCTAATACTTACAATGCATGATGGAGGCAATACCCAAATTTAGCTTGGGGAAATCAAGGGGGTAATCAAAACAATGCCCAGCGTCAGAATAGCACTGTTCAGCAAAGATTCCATCAAAATGCCATGCCACAAAGGGCGCAAAGCAATTTTTATGTAGGACAAAGAAGCAACCAGGAGACTTTGACAGAATATATGGAGAGGATGATTCAACTGTTCAGAGTTTGGCAGCATCTATACGAAACCTAGAGATTCTGATTGGACAGATTGCCAATGCACTTAACAATCGACCCCAAGGGTCATTGCAAAGCGATACAGAAAATGCTCGGTATAGAGGCAATGAACACTGCAAAGTTATAACTCTACAAAGTGGCAAACAATGCGAGGCTAAGATACCTGTCAAACAGTCATCCAATTACCAAGAGAAAGGACCAGTAGATGAACCAAAAGAATAGAAAATAAAAAAATAGACATAAGCGATGCTAGACCACTGACCTATGCCAGACCACAATCAGATGCCAGCCACCCTTTGTCAAAGCCGGTAGAGTCAGCATTTGCTTACCCATCTCTACCGTTTCCACAAAGACTACAGAAGCACAAGCAGGATCAGTAATTTAAGCGCTTCTTAGAAGTTTTTAAGTAGTTACAGATCAACATACCATTAGTAGAAGCTCTTGAGAAAATGCCCAATTACATTAAATTCATGAAGGACATTCTATCCGAAAAGAAGAAATTGGGTGATTTTAAGACTGTAGCTCTCACTGAGGGATACAATGTAATGGTACTCAATTGCTAGCCACCTAAGCTTAAAGATCGAAGAAGTTTTACTATTCCTTGTACCATTGGCAACAGATTCATGGGTAAAGCACTGTGTGACCTAAAAGCCAGCATCAATTTGATACCAATGTCTATTTTCAAAAAGTTTAGCATTAAAGCAAGGCCTACCACCGTAACACTTTAGTTGGTAGTCCGATCTTTTGTACATCCTAAGGGTAAGATAGAGGATGTGCTAGTGAAGGTAGATAAATTTATATTTCCAGCTGATTTTATCATTTTAGATTATGAGGCAGACATGAATATCCTAATCATATTGGGCAGACCATTCCTTGCCACAGGTAGAGCCTTAATTGATGTTCATATAGGTGAATTAACTAGCGTATGAATGACTATCATGTTTCGTTTAATGTATTTCAAGCTCTTAAATATGCAGATGAACTAGAGGAATGCCAAGTTGATGAGATGATGGAGTTCATTTTCACTATGGTGCCAAGACACGAAAGATGATGCTAGAGAATGGGTTGATGAAATTTAGACGAATGAAGACACTGAAAGACCAACGTTGGAGAACAAAGTTGCTAATTACTTTGGCTAGTCAGAGCCACTGGAGCTGGTGGGCAGAGAAATCAAGGCAACTAAACTATCCGTCGATGAGCCACCAGAGTTGGAACTAAAACCATTTCCAGACCACCTCAAGTACCCCTACTTAGGTAAACACTATACTTTGGCAGTAATCATTGCTGCTGATCTATCAATTGATCAGGAGGAGAGATTGCTAGAAATCTTAAGCAAATATAAGCAAGCTCTGGGATAGACCTTGGCTGATATCCGAGGTATAAGCCTCACTATTTGCATGCACAAAATAATCTTGGATGAACATCATGGCAAAACAATTGAGGGCCAGAGAAGAATGAACCCGAGCATGAAAGGGGATGTTAAGAAAGAAATTATCAAGTGGCTAGATATCGGGATAATTTATCCCATTTTTTGGGTTAGCCTGATGTAATGTGTGCCAAAGAAAGGTTGCATAATCGTGTTCAAAAAGCAAGGATGAGTTGATTCTCTCCAGAATTATTACCGGGTGGAGAGTATGCATGGACTAAAGGAAGCTGAATAATGCCACCAAGAAATATCAATTTCCCCTACCCTTCATCGATTAAATGTTGGACAGGTTGGCAGGTAAGGCATACTGTTGCTTCCTAGATGGTTATTCATGGTATAATCAGATTGCTATCGCTTCAGAAGATAAAGAGAAAACCACATTCACTTTTCCATATGGGATATTCGCCTTTAGGAGAATGCCTTTTGGACTATTTAATACTCCGACAACATTCCAAAGATGTATGATGTCTATTCTCTCTGACATGATTGAGAACAATCTAGAAGTTTTCATGGATGATTTCTCAGTGTTAGGCAAAACATTCGAGGAATGCCTTCAGAGTCTAGAGCTTGTTTTGAGGAGATGTATTGAGACTAACCTAGTCTTAAACTAGGAAAAATGCCATTTCATGGTAAAGAAAGGCATAGTTCTAGTCACAGAGTAACCAAGAGAGGCCTGAAAGTAGACAAGGAGAAGGTTGATGCAATCAAATAATTGCCACCACCTACAAGTATAAAAGGTATCAGAAGTTTTTTAAGACATGTAGGCTTTTATTGTCGGTTCATTAAAGATTTCTCAAAAATTTCTAAACCTTTATGATTGCTTTTGGAATAAAATACCACTTTTGCATTTGATGATTCTTGTCAAAAAGCATTTCAAGAACTTAAGGACAGATTGATTAATGCCCCTATAGTCGTGACACCGGACTGGAATGAGCCTTTCGAGCTCATGTGTGATTCCAACAATTATGTTGTTGGAGCTGTGCCAAGAAAAAGGTGTGGCAAGGTTTTCCATACCATTTACTATGCCAACCAAACATTGAATAAAGCCTAACTCAACTACACCACTACCGAGAAGAAGTTTCTCGCAGTTGTGTTTGTATTTGATAACTTCAGATCTTACTTAGTAGGTAACAAAGTTGTGGTGTATACAGATCACTTGGCATTAAAATACCTCTCAGCAAAAAGGATGCCAAGCCTAGACTGATTTGATGGATGCTTTTGCTGCAAGAACTTAATCTCAAGATTAGAGACAAGAAGGGGAGAAAAAACTTGGTAGCTGACCATTTATCACAGATAGAGCGTTACCTTGAGGAAGGGAGAGCCACGACCATTAGAGATGAATTCCCCGATGAATACTTACTTGTAGTCGATTTTTTGCCATGGTACGCTGACATAGTCAATTATCTGGTAAGCAATATTTTTTCATCTAATCTAGCGAGTAGAGACAGGAAATGTTTTTTGCAAGATGTTCGACAATATTATCGGGATGAGCCAATTTTGTTCAAGCAATATTTCGACCAAGTGATCTGCCGATGTGTGCAGAGGAGAAGTAGCATAACATTTTGCAGTTATGCCATGCAGCACCGTATGGAGGACATTTTGCTGGAATGAAGACCACTGCCAAGGTGTTACAGTCTGAATTATTTTGGCCTACATTGTTTAAAGACGCTCATTACTTTGCCAAGGCATGTGATCGATGCCAGCAGACGGGTAACATATCTAGCAGACATCAATTGCCGCTCCATAATATTATGTTAGTAGAGTTGTTTAACGTATGGGAAATAGACTCCATGGGTCCCTTTCCTCCATCGTTTGGGAACCTATATATCCTAGTAGCTTTGCCAACAAACGCTGCCAAGGCTGTTGCCAAGTTCCTTCATAAGCATATCTTTTCTAGATTTGGTACCCCCAGAGCCATCATTCATGATGAAGGAACGCATTTTAAGTGCAATTTAATCTCTAAAGTTCTGTGCAGGTACATGATCCAGCAACGTATTGCCACAACTTACCATCCCCAAACAAATGGCCAAGCAGAGATCTCAAACAAAGAAATCAAGAACATTATGGAAAACCTGTGAATCCGACATAGAGGGACTGATCTTTGAGATTAGATGATTCATTGTGGGCTTACAAAACAAGCTTTAAGACTCTGTTGGGAACTTCTCATTATAGGCTCGTGTTTGGTAAGGCATGTCACTTACCGGTGGAATTAGAGTATATAGCTTATTGGACAATCAAAAAGCTCAACACGGAGTGGAGAGTTGCCGTGCAAAACATTTATTGGACATAAATAAATTAGAGGAGTTCAAAACTCAACTTATGAGAATTTCAGACTCTACAAAAAAGGAACAAAACGATGGCATGACAACAAGATATTGCCAAGACAATTTGAAGTAGGCCAACATGTCTTGTTGTTTAACTCAAGGCTAAAGTTGTTTTCGGGTAAGCTCAAGTCTAGATGGTCAAGACCCTTTGAAGTTGTGAAAACATATGCTTATGGAGCAGTTGATATCAAGAATGTGAAAACGGGAACAATTTTCAAAGTAAACGGCCAAAGATTGAAGCACTACTTAGAAGGCACTCGTAGTGATGCCAATGAGGTTGTCCTCTTGGCAGAGGTTCTGTGAACGTCATCATCATGGTTGTTGCTGCTTCTCCGTCCACACATAAGGAACATTCTTCTGTAACAACTTGGTCAACGGTGCTGCAATACTCGAGAACCCCTCAACGAAACGACGATAATAACCAGCCAACCCAAGAAAACTTCTCACCTCTGATATAGACTTAGGTGGCTTCCAATTGAGAATAGCTTCAATCTTCTGCGGATCAACGCGAATACCCTCCGCGAAAACCACATAACCAAGGAATGTCTCTTCCTTTAGCCAAAACTCGCACTTGCTCAACTTAGAGTACAGCTGATTATCCTTCAACACTTGCAACAATATCTGCAAATGCCGAACATGCTCTTCCTCAGTCTGGGAGTACACAAGAATATTACCTATGAACACCACCACGAACTGATCAAGATATTCATGGAACACCCTTAACCTCAAGACTCACCACAATAGCTAAATAAGATTGCAACCTCCTTGTGACATCCTTTTTCCTTGAGCAGCCGCCACAACATTAGACAAGAATTCCATACTCTTCCCAATTACCACAACTTCATACTCACCAACTAATCTCAAAGAAAGCCCTTTTTTGGATCCACATCCACAACCGTCTTGTGCTCACTCAACCATCCCATACCCCAAACACATTAAAACCATGGAATGGTAACTCCATTATCCCTGAGGCAACCCGTAACCAACACGCCAGAAGAACTAGTTACTATCACTACTTCTGCCTCTAAAATGTTATCTGTAAGTGTGGACATATGTATGGATGATTACTTATATGTCATCCTAGATGCCTATGCATATGGATGCAATACCTCTAATGTCATGCCCAAAGATGTATGCATGTACTGACATATTTAAATATATACATATAAGTGTTTTTGCACTGTGCATGATCAACGTCCACACTCACTCATAACATTCTCGATACCACAGTACACGAGAACACCACTACTCTGACTACCATCCAAAAGTAGGTATTTAGAGAATACCTAACATGAAATCATCTCGAATGTCATTAGCACATTTGATGCCCCCACAAACAGCTACAATAGCTAGTGGTCTAAAACCTAACTAGATCTAATCACTCTAGAACCTCAGAAAAAACTCTCAGGCGAGCAACCCTCACCTCAAACACGACAATTAACATGCCAAATCCTACCAACACTTAGGAGAATTCATCAAACATATGCTCACTTGACATATATGAAAACGTAGGCCCCAAATTAACCTAAGATAACAATGATAAAGATTGCAAAGCGAAAGTACCTGCGAACACATCCAGGTCATTGCAACCTTCTTGACGAACAAAGCTCTGTGCTGGTCCACCATTCTCCGGTCGCCCAACAACCTCCTGAACTGGTGTAGCTCTTGCAATACTAGAACAATCACGCTTTAGGTGATCAGAAGATCCATATTTCCAGCAACTCATGGCATTTCCCCAATAAACACCCATGTGACGTTTACCACAATGCTCACACGCAGCTCTAATATGAACTCCCTGGTTACCCTGACCAACATTGTCACCATGCTTGTGACCCAACTTACGCCTCTTATCACAAGACCTCCTATTCTGCTTCCTAGAATAGCCAAAATCAGCCGCTCTCTTACTCGAGCTCATACTCGCTGCCTTCCAAGAAGCAACTAAGGACAAACCTTGTTCGACCACCATAATAGGTGTCGGTGCTTGCACTTGCACTCCAGCCACCGCTACTCGAAAAGTTGTCATCACCGCTTGGACCAACGGGGTCAGATCACCAAAGAATGACACTGGAGGCGCTTGTGGTACACCACCTGCCCCAACAACAATAGGAGGAACCATTGGAGGAGGAGGTAAATCATTAGAGAGATTCCCTCTCACAACACTATTATGCCCAACTCCAGCACTACCAGTCATTACACAAAACTCACGTCGAACCACGCTAACAAGAACATCAAAACACGTTAAAGTTAGGCTAGCATTAGGCAAAGGATCCAAGACAACTTTATAAAACCCTTTTTTTAAACCTCAGCAATAGGCAATTTGTTCCCAAACCATATCCCAACATGATGTTAAACAATCACCGTTCATATACACAACCACCGTGCAACTTAAACAACAACAGCTAATCAAACAGCAACATCCTAACTTTTCATAAACTTGTCTCTGATACCAACAAATGTAACCCCCTCGACCCGACCTAGTCGCAAGACTGGTCTGAGCAAGCTACATTAGGTTTACCGAAGTAAACTGGGAAGATTAAACCTAAAACACGTCTTTTTTTTCTTTTTATCTTGTCTAGATGCATTAACGCTTTCCTACATAATCATATTGTTCATAGGTGAGCACTCATCTCAATCGGGCATCGTAACGACATCTAATTAGACACAACACAATTTAGGGACCAAATTGTAAATTCAGCAATATAAAACGGCTTTTCCAATTTTTAAGTTACCAGGCTTCAATTAAGTTCGTTTCATGCTTATATGTCAAAAAATCAGCTTCAGATGATCATCCATGCTCAAATAATTGACAAAACAAGAATCAAGGACTAAAACGAAAGAAAACAAAACTGGCCTTTCGTGACATTAATAGATTTAACGACATCCGTATCGATATGCTGAGGCCCGTATCGATACAGTTGTGAACACATCGTTTTGATACAGTTAGGCCAGTACTGATATGCTACTTTGAGTTTAAAATACGGTTTGGAATCATTTCTCATCGTACCAATACGGTACCTTGGTGTTTCGGTACGCGACCTTGTCTCCAAAAAGTAAAATTCCAATGACCACTAGGCGTACCTAAACGCCTCTGCCTGTATCGATACACCCTGGCCTTGTTTTCCTGTCTGTACCGAAACACCTCTACCTGTACCGAAATACCGTGGCCTTAATTGCCTAGCCGTACCGATATGGTTCCTCGCATATCGGTACACCTGGGCCTGTAATGTCAAGATTAGCTAGTTTTCACACAATTCTATATGCAATTGGCCCCTATCAACTTTCAAACATGCATATCAACACCTCAATATACATAAACTACCATTTATATCAAGATTAGGCAACCAAACAACCTCATACTTCCAAATGACCATTCTAGAGGCATACTTCCTAGACTATCTGCCAAACATACCCAAAATGCACATTTAAACCATTCTCCGCATAAGTATCATGCCAACACGCTCAACATAGCATATTAAACCTAGTCAAACCAGCACAACATTGCAACCCACAAGGAAACTCTAGATGCATACCTAATCAACCATTCAACCTCAACTATAGGCAAGTAATAACTTCAAGCTGAGCATCATCTAACCATCAACAAAAACCATCATAGAATCATTCTAGAACCCACAATGCAACAGATTTACAACTCCCAAAAACCATGGCGAACACATTGCCTTATTAACCAGAAACATAAACCGAGTTCATACTCAAAAGTAGTTTATCTCTTGGATCCTTGCAAATCTTGCCTTTGCTGCCCTGAACTCTAATGCTCTGCATCATTAGGAAAAAGAGAGCGTAAGCACACATGCTTAGTGAGGATGCTCATAAAACAATGATGCATTAAAAACCAATTGAAAACCAAATGCTTGGTTTCCCCAAAACATGCTTACAACCTAAGCATTTTTCCATGATTCCAGCCGAATCAAAACATAATAACCTTTATATAACTTTATATACAATCCATGCTTAAATCCCAAAACATTTTAAACAAACCATGCTTAAATCCCAAAGAATTATAAATAAACCATGCTTAAATCCTAAAGCATTATAAACAAGGTTCAACACATGAACTTTTCACATATATTGGCATTTATAGTGACCCGAATAGACTACCTTTATCCCATACACATATCGGATACACGAATCTCTCATACCATGCTTAGCTAAACCGCATGATATCCCAAACCTTGCCTAGTTAGATCGCAAGATTTGACATCCTCGCCTAGTTATACCGTGAGCTTAACACCCTTGCCTAGTTACACCGCAAGTTTTCCATCTTTGCCTTGCTAAGCCGCAAGATTTGACAATCCTCGCCTAGTTAAACCATGAGATGTTACTTCCTTGCCTAGTTAAACTGTGAGTTTTGCTTCCTTGCCTAGTTAAACTGCAAGATGTTATTTCCTCGCCTAGTTAAACCGTGAGTTGTACTTCCTTGCCTAGTTAAATCGCAAGATTACCATAAATTTGGGTTGCCTAGTTAACCTGCATACCCCAAATGATGTCCCAACAGTCCGTGTGACCTTGTTAAACCGCCATTCCTCAAGGACCCATGGCCATGATCGATTTTGTTTAGATTTTATAGTGCACTTTTAATCCTATGGCATGCCAACTATATCCAATTGTTTTCTCACCTTGTCTCATAGCTAATATATCATTTACAAAACCATTTACTACCACTTACTTACTGTTTTACGATGCATTCAACAACACATCACATATGCAAATCTTATTGCCAATGCAGTAACACCATTCGCAACCAGAATGAAAACCAATGCTCAATAGCATTTAAGAAACTTTCAAAACCCTTCATATGTACTCAAAATCATGCATAACCAGTAAGTAAATCATACCATGTTTATCACCAAAACATGCAACAACATGCTCATATCTAAGCCGATATTCAAGAGCAAAATAAGGGAAACTTACTTCCGAGCTTAGGTAAGTGTCTCACACTTACCCTAAACTCCAAACAACCTTTACAAACCTTTATAAAGCATTAAAAACCAGTTTCCACTCACCGATACGCCTCGTCTTCCTTGCCAACGCGAAACAAGCTCTCGGCAAGCAGCCAAACAATGTCAAGCTTCATCGCCTTGATTATCCCCTATTTTCAACACATAAAACCAGAGGATAAATGCATTAAAATACATTCAAACCATTACCTAACAGCAATCTCCCGCAACACCCAAGTTGCCCACTAAAAAAACCATTCAAAACATACCGAAAATACCATCAAACGTTTCCAAAACTTAACCCAGCCAAAAAACAACAATTCAACCCATCAACCAACATCTCCAAAAACCCTTTCCTAACATCCTTTTACCTCTAGCAAAGATTAAACTCGACTATCTCCATAATAACTCAAAACTAGCAACCTAAACAATTAGAGATTCAAGAGTTTCAGGATTCTATTGATAAAACAACTTATCAACATCAAAACACATCCAAAACATATATTAAATCAATCTCAAATACTGGAAATCAGATCTACTTCAAAAATCACCATGTTTCATCAATATTTCCAAAATAACTTAATTAAACATTGATAAAACATTAAAATCACATTACAACTTATAAATCAATGATCAAATACTTGGGAATATCAATAAAGAACCATTTAACAGTGGAGATCACAAACCTTACCCTTGTTATGTGATTTCTCCTTCAATTGGCTTGTTTAAGGCTAAGAAAATATAAGATTTCAATGAGATTTTGCAAAACAAAGTTAAAGAATCAAATTAAAATCAATAATCTAAGTGAAAAGAGTTCCTTACCTCTAGATTTTGATGAAATTCTGAGTGTTTGGAAGAAAAGAAGTTGAGAGAAAAGGTTTAGGAAAAAGTTACGTGAATTTCTTTTAAAAGCTAATAACTAACTTTAGATATTTAATCCTTATTAACACCCTTTTAAAACACATGTTTAAAATGATTTAATTGAAGAGAGAAACCACCAGCAAACACTTGGTATATTAGCTTCTTAAGGATTCTAAGGATTTGACCCTTTTGATTTTAGTCACTTAAAACAATTTTCAAAAATCGCATTTTGGTCACTAACCCAAAATGTCATATTTCCAAATTCCTTTTTATAAAATTGATTCCACAAAAATAAATATATATTAAAAGATGATTTTTAACTATTTTCCATATTTTTATCTTACCAAAAATATACGGTCCCGAATTCGACTCAAACATCTAACCCGGTCTACCTGACCGTCTAATAAACCTTCAAACTTCTAAACTCAAAACTGGGGTGTTACACTTTGCTCCTCATATAATCAAGGACGCTCTTTGCTCATCATATAAGCATCTCTTTAGTGCACTTAGCACCATGGGCTTAGATCCCCAAGGTGGATATTACACCGTAGTAGTCACAAAACAGACAAATATCAGAACAGAATGATGCAGCTGCTAAGACTCTATGGAATGCAAAATATAATACCCCAAAATTTACTAAGTTGATTAAGGGTCATTTAGTACTAATATAATAGCTTAAAAGCTAACTTAGTGACTAAAATGACAAAAATGTGAAAGTTGGGATTTCTTTAATTATGGGTTTTGGAAAGGAAATTTCTAAGGTTTAAAGGTCTAATGTGATAGATAGTGAATTGAATAAGGTATTATTAAAGTTTGGTTGAATTCCAAGGAAATTGGAATGGGAATTGAAGTTTAAAGAGGTAGTGACCAAAATGTAAATTTTGGAAATTTTATGTTTGAAATAAAAAACTTTGGAAATGTTTCGGGACTAAAGTTGTAATTTCCCAAAAGTTAAGGGCTTTTTATTTCATAAATAAACAGAGCACCTAAGGGTGTGAATCAAATGCGGAATTATTGGTTCGATCTGATATTTCGATTATTGGGAAAATCGTAGTTAAAGTTTAAGTGGAATTCGGATACCCGTATCGAACTAGAAAATCATGAAATTTTGCCATATGATAGAGAAAGGGTATAAAAGTCATTTCCAAGTGTTGGAAATATTTTTAGTTTGATTCAAGATGAATCCTACAGTTCATTTTGAGTAAAGGATTATTTATCGGTATATTGGTTCGAATGAAAATTTTGGAGACCGATTCAAAAGACATGGAATAATTCATAAAATATTATTTTATGAATATTTTATTGTATTTGGTTGGGATTCCAACTAGATTTAGTTCAATTTTTACAAGAATGGCAAACTAGTAAATAAAAACTAGTTGGAAGGCAAATTGGTCATTTGGCCCCAATGGCATTTTTGAAATATTTAAAAAGATATAAGGGCAATTTTGGAAAGAGAAAATGGAAGATTAAATCTTGGCCCTTGACTGATGATAAAATCAATATCAACCATTGGTTAAATAAAATCAATATCAACCATTGGTTAAAAAGGGCAAAATTGTAATTTCACTATTAAATGAATTTAATATTCATTTAATAGATATATGTGTAAAATAACGGTGAAAAGATGAACATTCTTTTCCAGCCAAAAACGTGAGGGCTAGGGAAAGAAAGAGAAAATTTTTTCCAAGCTCGATTCAAGCCTCGAAACTCAATTTTCAATCAAGGTCGAATCAAAGAAAGTTTGAGGTTCTATAATGGAAGGGATCGAGTAGAATTTAGTGAGGCGTACTAATAAATGGCCCAGGGTTGAAAACAAATGCATTGATCACTAGTTATTGATGATGGTATGCTATGAATGTTATTTCGGGTATGAACTGCCCAATATTAAATTATATTGATATACATTGCCATGGATGGAATAAATTCGGGAATTTTGCCCAAATGAGTCATTGAGGGACAAAGTATAGTTGGCATGCCATAGAGTCCAGTAGAACGCTGCATAATTGTGAATTCGAGATAACACTATAGTGTTAAAAGTACACTTAGTGTATGGTAAGCACGACCTTATAAACGTGCAGGATAATGGTTAGCACAACCTTATAAACGTGCAGGATAATGGTTAGCACGGCCTTATAAACATGCGGGATAATGGTTAGCACGACCTTATAAACGTGCAGGTTAACACTTCGGTGCATATTTGACTCACGTACCCAGGGTCCTCAAGGTTATATTTGGGCTATGAAATTGGGAAACCAGGAAATCATTGATAATCGAGCTATAAATAAAGGGATAATAAATGGTAAACAGGTTAGAGAGTATATGAACTCTCGGGACATATTTATATGAACACTCAGGGCAAATGACAAGTATATCGGTAAGAATTTTATATCCGGTTTATATTATGTTAATACATGATTGGTATGATGGTAATATTTATATAGTGATCATGATGCATATAAGGCATATTATGATAACCGAGAATACATGAAAATCTTATGACATTGACATATATCATGCTATATAAACGTAGCCATGAACTTGAATAAAGTTTAAATTATTGTTATTAATTTCCTTTATTGCCTCACTAAGTTTGTACTTAACGTGTGTTTGATTGTACACATGTAGGTAAATCAAGACGAGAGGGAGAAAAGCATTGCATCAATATTGGAAAGCTCAATAGGTAATCACAGTAATGACATCCTAATTGAGGTTGATTTTTATAGTGGCATGTATGCTTGCTAAACTTATTCGAGTTGAGATTGGCCTTTAAAGTTGTTATGGGTTTTAAGATAATTGATTCATGATTAGAACTTGAATAAATAATTTATGTCGATTTTAAGTAAAGTTAAGCGTGCTTGGGCTAGAAAAATTTTAGGATGGGTGACCATCGGGAAGTTTTCTGAAAATTTTAAATTACCCTGATCTTTGAATAAAGAAGTCATAACATTTCCGACTCATATCCGGTGTACGGATAGGGGAAGGGGTGTTACATTTGTTGGTATCAGAGCTACAGGTTTAGCCGGTTCTGGAGATTAGACGAAGTACGGTAAAGGTCAAAAGTGTATTCATGCCACTAGGATGTCAGAATTACTGATGATTTTACTTGTTGGAATGGATGTGATTGCTTACTTCATTATGATAGTAATGTTAAATTCCAATGTATGAGAAAAGATTTGTGTCAGGTGTTTAGGCATGTGAATCAACAAGAGATTCACGAGAGTGATAATGTTAATGATAATGCTCTACCTTCAGCTTAGCATGGTGCAGAGGCACCAGGGTAACATGATATGCATGTTCTGGATTAAGAGCTTTTATTCCAGACATTAGATTCGATTTTGAATCAGCCTGCTTAGGCATTGATTGCAAAAGAATTAAGAGTTATGGCATACTAGATTTTTAGAAAGATATTGATGGAGATTCTATGATTGTTAATCTATGGTCTAATGATATAAAGGTTAGGTTGAAGGAACTCTGTATTGATGATCAAAGAAGACTAAAAATAAAGTAGTATCTCGTCTGAAAGGATTAGACCCTTATTTGATAAAGTAATGTTACGGTACATACTCAAAAGTTTGTTAGCTAGAGTTCTTTCTTTGAGTGTTTCGTAACAAAGTTTATCCTATAGATGCAATGAAGTTCTTGCATCTTAACTTAAGCAATTGGATTATTTAAGGGTATGAGTGCAAGTTAATAAACTGAGCCGATTTGCTTCTAAACTGCTTTCCACAGACAAAAGGAGAGTCTGTTGTGACAGTTCATAGAGGGCTAGAGGTAAGGTATAAAGAAGTACTGATTGCCATATGTATTTAAAAAAATTTATGAAGTATTAAATTATGCTGGATGCAATGGAAAGGATTCAAAATAATAAAATATCTAAATAGAGGTCATAGCTAGTGAAAAGGAATAGTAAATTGAGATAACCACCTTTAAAAAATTGTTGAGGATTTCTGGAAAAGAAATCCAAGCTAAATTTATTACATAGTTCCGTAAAAAGATTGAGACAAGGAAAATTAGGAACTCTCTAACATTTATAATTAATGTTAGAGATTCAAGAAAACTACAAAACCAATCATGTGAGTGTTGTGATAATTGGCATGCATGAGCATGCAGATTTTTATTGGAATTTGTTATCAATATGAAAATGATTTAACTTATGCCATGGATACCGAACATCAATGATAGGTTAGGAGAGTATTCCTATTGTTTGGAAATTTTAAATGGGCTGCTTAAGAGGAGCAGTCAGAATTGATGCTTAATCGAGAGACTAAGTTTAAGATTGGATTTAATCCAATAATGGATTTATATTGATTACCACCTAGGTCGAGCAAAGGTTGTAGTAGATGCTTTGAGTCGAAAAACATTCGCTACATTACGAGCTTTAAATGCTCAGTTAAAGGGAAAATCAAATGGTTCGTTATTGGTAGAGTTGTAATTGAGATCATCATTGTTAGATCGGATTAAAGAAAGTCAGCAACGAGATGAAGATTGCATAACCAAGATAAAGCAAGTGGAATCGGGAATTAAAGATTTTGAGATTAAACCCGATGGATGTCTTTACTATAAAGATAAAGTGTATATTCCTAAAGATGCAGAGTTGAAACATTATTTGCTTATTAAGGCACACTATAGTCCCTTGACTATGATCCAAAAAAAGTATCAAGATTTGAAGGGTCGATATTGGTGACCTGGTATGAAAAAGAATGATATAAGAGTTTGTTGCTAAGTGCTTGACTTGTCAACAGGTGAAAGCTGAACATCAAGTACCATCAGGGAAATTGCAATCTATTTCTATTCCGCAGTGGAAATAGGATAGAGTTACAATGGATTTTGTTATAAGATTGCCATTGACTTCCAGTAAGAAAGATTCTCTCTGGGTAATTGTGGATAGGTTAACTAAATCTGCTCACTTTATACCAGCTAGAATGGATTATTAGATGAGCAAGTATGCTGAGTTGTATGTCAAAGAAATAAGGAACAAGTAAATACCATTGGTGAATGTCATTTGGCGCAATCACCAAGTGGAAAAAACAACATGGGAAGCAAAAGATGTAAAGGAAAAGCAGTATCCGCACTTGTTTAAAACAGGTACGTTTTGAAAATTCGAGGATGAATTTTCTTAAGGGGGAGAGAATTGTAATACCCCAAAATTTACTAAGTTGATTAAGGGTCATTTAGTACTAAGATAATAGCTTAAAAGCTAACTTAGTGACTAAAATGACAAAAATGTGAAAGTTGGGATTTCTTTAATTATGGGTTTTGGAAAGGAAATTTCTAAGGTTTAAAGGTCTCATGTGATAGATAGTGAATTGAATAAGGTATTCTTAAATATTGGTTGAATTCCAAGGAAAATTGGAATGGGAATTGAAGTTTAAAGGGGTAGTGACCAAAATGTAAATTTTGGAAATTTTATGGCTAAAGTATAAACTTTAGAAAAGTTTGGGGACTAAAGTTGTAATTTCCCAAAAGTTAAGGGTTTTTATTTCATAAATAAATAGATAACCTAAGGGTGTGAATCAAATGAAAAATTATTGGTTCGATTTGATATTTCGATTATTGGGAAAATCGCAGTTAAAGTTTAAGTGGAATTCGGATACCCGTATCGAACTGGGAAATTATGAAATTTTGGATATGATAGAGAAAGGTTATAAAATTCATTTCCAAGTGTTGGAAATATTTTTAGTTTGATTCAAGATGAATCCTACAGTTTATTTCTGAGTAAAGGATTATTTATCGGTATATTGGATTGAATGAAAATTTTGGAGACTGATTCAAAAGACATGGAAAAAAATCATAAAATATTATTTTATGAATATTTTATTGTATTTGGTTGGATTCTAACTAGATTTAGTTCAATTTTTACAAGAATTTCAAACTAGTAAATAAAAACTAGTTAGAGGGCAAATTGGTCATTTGGCCCTAATGGCATTTTTGAAATATTTAAAAAGTTATAAGGGCAATTTTGGAAAGAGAAAATGGAAGATTAAATCTTGGCCCTTGATTGATGATGAAATCAATCTCAACCATTGGATAAAAAGGGCAAAATTGTAATTTCACAATTAAATAAATTTAATATTCATTTAATAGATATATGTGTAAAATAATGGTGAAAAAGATGAACATTCTTTTCCATCCAAAAATGTGAGGGCTAGGGAAAGAAAGAGAAAAAAATTTCCAAGCTCGATTCAAGCCCCGAAACTCGATTTTCAGTCAAGGCCGAATCAAAGAAAGTTTGAGGTTTTATAAAGGAAAGGATCGAGTAGAATTTAGTGAGGCGTGCTAATAAATGGCCCAGGGTTGAAAAGAAATGCATTGATCACTAGTTATTGATGATGGTATGCTATGAATGTTATTTCGGGTATGAACTACCCATTATTAAATTATATTGATACACATTGCCATGGATGGAATAAATTCAGGAATTTTGCCCAAATGAGTCATTGAGGGACAAGGTATAGTTGGCATGCCATAGATTCCAGCAGCACGCTACATAATCGGGAATTCAGGATAACACTATAGTGTTAAAAGTACACTTAATGTATGGTTAGCACGACCTTATAAACGTGCGGGATAATGGTTAGCACAGCCTTATAAACGTGCAGGATAATGGTTAGCACGACCTTATAAACGTGCGGGATAATGGTTAGCACGAAATTATAAACGTGCGGGTTAGCACTTCGGTGCATATTTGACTCGCATACCCAGGGTCCTCAAGGTTATATTTGGGCTATGAAATTGGGAAATTGGGATATCATTGATAATTGGGTTATAAATAAAGGGATAATAAATGGTAAACAGGTTAGAGAGTATATGAACTCTCGGGACATATTTATATGAACACTCAGGTCAAATGGCAAGTATATCGGTAAGAAATTTATATCCGGTTTTGTAGCGATGTCCCCTTTTCGCTAAAAAACGAGTGTTTTCGAAGTGTTTGTGATTTTCCAGGTATTAAAATATTTATTCCGTGCGGTTTTAAAAATACCGTATTTTAGAAATTGGAGTCGCCACCGGCCACTTAGGTAGGCCGGACACCATAAAACCAGAGATTTGAAAACTATTGGGTTCGGGAGTCGGTTATGGATGGAGAAGGATTAGCACCCCCACACCGCCCAAAATTGGTACTTTAATAATTACCACTTTATTAATGTTAGATTTTCCGGATTAAAGTGACGATTAGTTTAAAATTCGGTTATAATTGCGAATAAATTTTAAAAGCCCCGTTATCCGAGAGTAAACGCCCAACCACTATCACTACGCCTGATACTGGCCCCGTTTACGCTCAGATAAAAGGGCACCGCATTGACAATTTATATATCTGTTATGCAACCTAAAACACGGCGAATATAAATACAATGCGATAAAATATAAATAAATACTAACATAATAAAATACTAATCTAACATAAATAAAATACTAATCTAAAACATACATACATAAATATTAATCTAACTCATAAATAAAAACAAATCTAACATAAATAAAATATTAATCTAAAACATAAATTTAAAACATAAACAAATACTAATCTAAAACATACATACATAAATATTAATCTAACTTATAAAAAAACAAATCTAACATAAATAAAATACTAACATTCATAAATATTAATCTAACATATAAAAAACAAATTTAACATAACTAAAATATTAATATAAAACATAAATTTAAAACATAATAAATACTAATCTAAAGCATAAATAAACATACAAAGTAAAAAAGAACACAATTTTAAATTAACTAATACTTCATTAAATTATAAAAATTACAACACAAATTAAAAGGGAAGAAAATATACCTAACTAGGAGCCGAATGACGAACCCCGACTGAACCCCACCGAGATCTACCACGACCTCTCCAAAATTATTAACTAGATCGGACCTAAAATAGGACCCCGATCGAATGTTGGATCGAACCAACTAGGGCCGAGGGCACTGCCCCCAACCCCGGCCAGCCTTGCGGCCGGCCATGCTCCCAATTGGGGAGCCAATTGCATGGCAATTTTTGCCAAATTTTTTGGGCGTCCCATCCTCTCATTTGGTTTCCCCCATGCCTTGTATTTATAGGCATGGGGTGGGTGAAATGGGGTGACGTGGAGCAACATGCTCCACGTATTTTCTTCCTTTTTTTAATAATATATTTTTTATTATTACTTTTTCATTAATTTTATATTAATAATATTATTATTAAAATAATACTAATAACACTAAAACCCTGTCAAAAATGAGTGATTACAGTTGCCCCTCTTTCCTTGTTCTTGTGAAACGAGGACAAAGCAAAGATCAAAAGCACTCATTTTGACCTACTTTCTTGTCTTTGGCTTTGGAATCACGTGTTCTTCTGGAACCCTCAGCTCTTCCTTAGCTGAATCTTCAAGCTGATAAGTTCTTCACCTTCTTATCTTGGAACTATAGGTCCTCCCTATATAGAACCTTTCTTTCTGAAGCCTCGAGTTATGAGTCCCTCCTATATAGAACTTTTCATTCTGAGACGGTAAAGCTTGGAGTCCTTCCTATATAGAACTCTTCACCTTCAACGCTGGTTTCTCCTATATAAAACCTTTTGCGTCGCTGATGGATTCTTCCGACTGGGAGTTCCTCCTATATAGAACTGCTAGTCTTCAAACCCTGGAGCCGTCAGTCCTTCCTATATAGAACTTTTAGCTTCTGAAATCTCAGAGCTACAGGTTCTTCCTATATAGAACCTTTCACTCTAAGACAGTAAAGCTCGGAGCCCTTCCTATATAGGACTCTTCGCTTTCAACACAATAGGTTTTCCCTATATAAAACCTTGTGTATCATGGTGAATTCCTTGGTGGGAGTTCTTCCTATATAGAACTGCTAGTCTTCACCCGAGCCTTGATCCTTCCTAAATAGAACTTTTAGCTTCTAAAAATCTGAGACTACGGGTTCTTCCTATATAGAACCTCTCACTCTAAGACAGTAAAGCTCGGAGCCCTTCCTCTATAGGACTCTTCGCCTTCAACGCAACGGGTTTTCCCTATATAAAACCTTATGTGTCATGAGTGATTTCCTTCGACTGGGAGTTCTTCCTATACAGAACTGCTAGTCTTCACCCTGGAGCTGCAAGCCATTCCTATATAAAACTTTCAGCTCCTGAAGCCTCGGAGCGGCAGATTCTTCCTACATAGAACCTCTTGCTACGGGAGCTTGAAAATATAGGCTCTTCCTGTATAGAACCTTTATCTTCAAATTTCTCTTTTCTCTTTTTTCTCTTTTTCCTTTTTCCCTTTTTTCGCTCTCTTTTTTTCTCTTTTTCTTCCTTTTTCTTCTCTTTTTTTTTATCTCATTTTTTTACAAGGCTGTTGATATCTTTGGACTTACGCTACTTAAGACTCCCGCATCATGCCTAAAGGACTTACTAATGGCCCGAATGACTTACTGATGATCCGAAGGATTTAACATCTGGGGTCTCACGCGCTGCTATGGCTACCAATTTTTTTTCTGGACTCTTTTTGCTAAGGTCACGAAATCTTTCTTCAAATTTTGGGATTCACGCCAAAGGTGGCTGCCAAAACTTTCTTTAAATTTTGGGGACTCACGCCGAAAATGGCTGCCAAAATCTTTTTTTTCAAATTTTGGGGACTCACGCCGAAGGTGGCTGCCAAAATCTTTTTTTTCAAATTTTGGGGACTCACGCCGAAGGTGGCTGCCAAACTTTCTTCAATTTGGGGGCTCACACCGAAAATGGCTGCCAATCTTTCTTCAAATTTGGGGACTTACGCCGAAACTGGCTGCCAATCTCATTCTTCATTTAACGAAATCCACTTCTTAATACTCTTTGATAATTCTTCAAGTACCTGTCCAAAACAAGCAAAAATTGACATGCCCCTATCTATATGATGCATGCAAGGTAATGCTTTCTTTCTCTTCTTTTTCTTTTTTTCTCTCTTTTCATTTTTTTTTCTTTTCTTCTTTTTTCTTCAATTTCTTCTTATTTTTTCTTTTTCTTTTTCTTTTCTTTTTTTCCTTCTCTTTCTTTCTCTTTTTTCTTTCAGCCCCTTTTTTGTTCTAAAGTATTACACCCTGAAAGGTCGCTCCTCAGATTTCTTCATCTCTTTACTTCTTCACTGTAGGCTCTTAAATCCTCATTTGAACATGCTTTTAAACCTTTTGTGCGAAAGGCTTTCTTGTCTTCAGGGTTATCACTTGTCTTCATAAATGATCCTCTGGTTCTTATATTATTCTTATAAGAACCATTGTCATCTTCTTCGCTTGGCGTTGCCCCATTCAACCACGGGCTCCACTGCTTTGAATTTTCTGACCCATCATACAAAGCCTTGATCTATTTCTAGTCACGGGGTGAGCCAAAATGCTTCCATCCCCGAGCTCATCCTTGATCTTCTCGTAGCACTTCGACGGGAACTAACTCTCGATCCCTATGCTTTAAATCTCATCATCATTCATTTTTAAAGTAATGCAAAAGGAAATTTACTTGTGTATATTTAAAAAAATAATGATTGTTTGAAAAAGATAATGATCATTTGAAAATCACAACTTGGACGGGATACCAAACATTTTGAAAACATTGTTTGGAACAAATGGTAAACATCTTTTTCTTTTTCTTCTTCTTTTTTAAGGACTAAATATTTTTTTATAAAATAATGCTTGGAGAATGGTAAACAAAATCGAAGTGTATTGCCAAACATTTTTAAAAACTAATGTTTGGGGAAATGGTAAACATCAAAACTTTGGGAGAAAATGTCAAACCTTTTAAAACATGTTTGCCCCCGAAATATCAAACACCATAGCGCATCTGCTTCAAGTTGCCAGAGATCAACTCTAATGAAGTGCATATTTAGAAGATCTTGACCATTGTGGAGATATATGCCAATGTCTAATATGCTTTTGAGAGGAACAACCCTACCTAGTTTCTACCTCGTTTAAGGTGGCTCTCTTAATCTCGCTATCTCACCATACCCAATCCTTCCCTCATTTGGGTGTCGATCAAGCACTTGAAGTTTGGCGTTCCTTGAAGCAAAGTTAACCCTTATAGGCGGAATGAAAATCAAGACATTCTCATTCAACTTGGATATCTATGGATGACGGAATGGTCTTTGGGGCTTGTAATGTAGGCCTTTGGTTTATGGTTAAGTGGAACAGTATTTTTGTACTTGTGTAACTTGGATATGCCCATTATTCCTTCCCATTTTGGATCACTCTAGACTGCCCGTTTTTGGGTTTTCACCCTAGAGTTCATTTCCTTTCTTTTTATTGTAGGCTGCCTTGCATTACGGCTATATCTCGATGTTCGTTTTTCATTCAATAATGTTTGATCCTCCAAAACTCCTCAAACCGAGATTTCTTGAATGAAGGACTACGAATACATTTCAGGAATTCTTGTGATTGGCACGCCTAGATGAAATGTTATCCTTTCTTTCTTCTTTTCTTTCTTTTCTTTCTTTTTTTCACTTTTTCTCTTGGATCGCTCTAGACTACCCATTTTCAGGTTTTCACCCTAGAGGTCACTTCCTTCAGTGTATTTTGGTTGGATATTGATGCGAGCAGGTTCAGGCAGACTACTCTTTTTCTTCATTTTCAGGATCACTCTAAACTGCCCATTTTTTGGGTTTTCACCCTATAGGTCATTTCCTTTTTCGAAATTGGCAATCTTCGGGCCGACTTGTATTGACTTGGCTTGATTCGAGCTTACGTACTAATTTTCAAAGCGATATTTACTTGAAATGTGGATTCCTTGTGTCTCTTGCTCATAGTTGAAGTCTTGTTCTTGTATTGTTTGATTTGTGTGTGAAGCATATACAATATTCTTTCTTTCTTTTTCTTTCTTTCTTTTTCTTTTTCTTTTTTTTCTTTCTTTTTTTCTTTTTTCTTCCTTTTTTTCTCTCTTTTTTTCTTTTTTCTTCCTTTTTTATTTTATTTTTTCTTCTCTTTTTTATTTTCTTTTTTCTTTTTTTCTTTTTTTCTTTTTTTTTCTCTTTTTTTAGACTGCCCATTTTGGGTTTTTAGCATTGAATCTCTTTCTTCTTATTCGAGTCTATGAATGTATCCTCGAATCAACACGTATCTATACTGGTATTAATACTATCTTCCGCTCGAAGTTAATTGTCTCTCTGCAGCTCTTTTGATATTTACTCGATCTGGATTGCTTCGGCCTTCCGATTGCCATTTATTTTCTTTTCTTTGGTTTTTCGTTTGGACATATCCATGTTTACAACCACTTTCTTCTGATGATTTTCTTATCTTCGTATCCAACCTATCTGGACTCATCTCTGTCTTCTGGTAAAGTAAAAGAATATCATTCGTTGTCAAATTCACAGATGTCCTGAGAATGCCTTCAGGAGGTAGAGGTTTAGGGTCAACTTTTGTTTCAAGGATCTTAAACGACAAATGCCTGAGAAGATAAATTCTTAAAATGGGAACTGCCCATTGTCTAAACACTCGCTTTTTCTCCTCTGTTGGCCTAAGTAAACTAGCAGATACTCACATTTACAGTATCCCCACAACATTCAATCTCTTCTAAATATATGCAACTTAGAGTTGATCTTTGAGTCTAAAGCAGATGTACTGTTGCATTCAAAATTCGAGGACCTGGTATAGAAATGATATATATGTCTATTCAAAAATGCGTGTATATGCATATGGGAGAACAAAACTACCCTATAAAAATAAAATGTTTAAAGAATCAAGAATGTAAAAATGCTTTTCTAAATGGAAATGTGATTTTTAATTCTAAAAATATATGTTTGAGAGTTTTTTTCTTCTTTTTTCTTTTTTCAAAGCATTGAGCATTTCTTTGTGAATTGATGGGAAAACCATAGGGACCTCCGGACTACCTCCCGAGTACTAACTCATTCCAGTCCTTTGTAGTGTAGGCTTGTGCCACTTCTATTGTTTTTCCTTGCTAGATCAATTCTTGGCATGACTCCCTCGTCAACCAACTTCTTGATTTCTTCTATTAAAAACCTCAAATTTCTTGGTGCCATGCCCCGGTGCCTTAATGTAGAACTCACATGCACTGTATAGATTAAAACTGTGGGCAGATGAGCTGGGTGTAATCTTTATCGGCCCGAAGGTAAGGTACTAACCCTTGACTAGATTAGGCCATATGGAATACTCTGAATATCTCTAAATATGTACTTGTTCGAGGAATTTTTCTCGGTGATGCAGAGGAATCTACTGTCTTCTTCTCTTATGATCACGAGAACCTTGAAAGTGGTACCCATTTATCTTTTTCTTTCCTTCTGCTCCTAGACAGGTTTGGTCTTTAAACTTAGGTCTCAGAGTGCATGTTCGTTTCTCTCCGACTATCATTAAGTCCTCAAAGATGGCCTTCATTTTCTCGAGCATCTTATTAAAGAAGAAATATGAAAGGTGGCATGTAAGTCACTTTCCTCTTCATCTACGGGAGGTTGTACCTGGGTTGCTAATCCCAGCCACCTCAAAGCACGTTTCTTGAAGCCTTCATTAGGTTTCATCTTCGTACCCTGGAGATACCGACGACTTAGTGCTAGGCCAAAGCATATCATATCACGGTAGGTCTGCTAGACTGTCGGGAAGTAGTGGATCAGTAATTTTTTCAATGCTGACCCTCCATTTTTGAGAATATGGTCACGAGAATCTTGGGGCATCTTATTCCGTCATCATGTGCAAATCTGGGAATCTTTGAAATTTGGAAGAATGACCAAACCCAGGGTTCAAACAGAGCTTTCTTGCATTAAAGGCATCAAACTTCTTTTTTTCTCTCTTTTTTTCTCGAGTCCATATTCTAACTACTCGAATCTTGATTTTTGAGTGTCTTCAATTCTTTTATCCATGATAAAACCCTAATTGGTCTTTTTGAATTACTCCTCATAAAGTTTATGCAAGGTAATAATAATGCAATGTACTTGATAATGTCATGTAAAACATGCCAGGATCGTGCAATGCAATCCTAAAATATAAACGTGAATGCAATAAGGTATTGATTCCAAAAGTGATCCCCATAGAACAACGTTCATTGAGGCCAAAAGGTTTCATTATATCGGATATTAGATATTTCTGATTCTTGATAAGCTTCGGTGCCTACTTTCTTAACTTCATCCGAGTAGTCCGGTCAGCTTGCCTCGTAGTCCAACACTTGATCCATGTTCGACAAAGCCTGCCACCTTGTTGAGCCGCCTTACCTTTCGAGTAATATCGATCTTGGGTCTTCATCTATCCCCGCTTAGTCTTTCGTAGCTTGGAAGTTGCCCTTTCCAAGCGAAGAGTGTTGAATTGTCATTGCTTTGTCGTAAACTTGTTTCCAAAACTCTTGTTAATGGCTAAGTTATTCTGTAGCTCATCTCTCGAGATTGTCGTACCTATTCCCAATTCCCTCAAACTTACACGATAACAGCTGACTTGATTCTCGCTTGACTAGTTTCTCTTCTTCCAATATTCCGAGTCGTCTTTCAATTTGGACAATACCGTTCATCTATTCTTTAAAGGTGACCCAATATGATATTCTTAAACACTCAGAAAGCTTACGGTGATCATTACGCAAATTCAATTTTATCCAAGTTATCTCTCTCTTATCCGAGCCATTTGAACTCGAAAGAATATCCCTCTCATGGGATGCCCCTATCTCCGATCTTCAAATTTAACTCGCTTGAGTGACCCACTTGGTATTACTCGAACTTTGTCCGGATATCGATTCCTCCTCAACTTTGCCCCTCGGGTGATTGTTAGCTCACTATAGAATTGGGGAACTCCGTCTTGAAACCTAAAATCCTCATCGCGATAAGATCTTTAACTCATTCCTCGGGCCCCGCAATCCTCAATACCGTGACCCAAACTTCCTAACGGTAGCGCCTCTAGCACGTGTGTCGTAATCTCTCGGATAAGACGGTCTTTTGCTAGAGACTTCACCGAGGTAATAAGGCTCTTGTCGATGAACATTAGGAGTAGTTCGGTGTACCTCACAGGAATCGAGATATACTTCTTTTCATTACATGCTTCTCAAGTTTCTTCTGGACCGAGCTCTATTTTTTTTGAAAGCCTGACTCAAGCATACCTTCGCTTTGTTTATTGATGCAGATCACAAAAAGGGTTCAATTTGTCGTATTTGGCTGACTTGGAGGTAGAATTCTGACTATCTCGCTCTCTATTCTGATCCTTAATCGGTTCTTCTTTCAGTTTGATGGATCGCTTACCTTTCGTCAAAGTATTCATCTGATTCATCACGTCTTCCCTATGTTTCTTTCAACTCTTACACTTTACTTTGCTCATTAGCAGGACCGTGTCTCCTTACCATGTCTGACCTGAAGTCTTCGGATGGTTCCTCTTCTATTGTCGCTGATCTTGTTCTGGGACAAAACCCTAGATCCGTGCCCTCTAATATCTGACCAGACGACCCTTTGCCAATTATAAACGATTTCTGAAATTTGAGGAACCACTAATATCCGACTGCACGACCACGGATCCGTGCCCTCTAATATCGACCACGACCCTATAAATGCGAGAATGCATGCAAATGCGATGTTGATTCTCGAAGCAGTCTTTAAAAACTTTCAATAGAGAAAATGTCTATTTGCGTAACTTAATAATGAATTACGAGCCTTGATTGAATTTATTCAGAGACCTTGACTTCGGGAAGCAAAAACTGTGCTCCACGTCTCGGCGTCGTCTTGAGGATGATGGATGACTCGTATTCTCCTCTTATTCTATTCTATGGACTCGTAACGTCGTGATCTTTATTTTTATGGCTTCTAAAAAGGACGTCAGACAATATATTTTCTTCTGTAGATCTGGGTACGTCTAAACAGGGATGGATTCTATCGATCCTAGGGGAGTACTTTAAAACTTTTTGGGGTTTAAATTAAAATTTTCAAGGATCATTTGGTTTAAAAATTTCCCCTTTTTATTATCAAAAAGTTAACTTACTTAAAAATGAAACTTTTAGGTTTCTTTTTGTTATTATTATTATTCTGAAAGTTTTATGAGGGAAGAAGTTTCAAAGCAAAATAATAATATTTTCAAATTTTTTCTCTCTTTTTTTTAAATGAGTTAAATTAAAATATGAGATTTTTTTTAATAAATGGTCAAATGTGAAGATTTAAAATTGGGGTTCTGCGGCGCTGACTGAATCTTCTGCGTCGCACGTGCCTTATTATCGTACCGTCTTCTTTCGCGATTGGTCTTTGCTCGGCCTAACTTGATACAGTAATATTATCGTTTCTAGCAAAGCAGACTTTTTCTATTTTGAAAGCCTTTTAAAGAATTGTTCTTGAATCAACACCATGTCATGATATGCAACATGAATGCAAATAAAGGCGTTGATTCCGCTGGTAATCACCCTTTCGAACGACTTTCATGGGAATTAAAGGGTCCAGATTACAAAAAAGGTCCATATTACAAAAGGAGTTCCTATTACAAAAAGAGTCTCTATTACAAAAATCTTAATTACAAAATAAAATTCTACACATAAGCTCTAGCTCTACCTCCTAGCTCCTCGACAGCACTGAGCAACTTGATAAACCTTGGTGCTTCTTCCATGTCCGGGGTTACGAAAGGTCGGAGAGCCACGGCTTCGGTAGCTAATTCATTCACACGCCTTGCAACTCGTTGTATGTCCACCATCAGGGTCTCTTGTGTATACTTTGGCACTACACGCTCGTTCGGCAAATTGTTACGTCGGATCTGTTGAGTAATCTCTGACCGATGTCACGCGACTAGATCGATGTTGTCCTTTCTAAGACACCTTTTTTCCATGATGAAAGATTTTCTAATCAGGCAAACCACTTGAATCAACGCCTCTATGTAATGTGGATGCAATGATAATGCAACAAAAGTATGTGTAAAATAAAAATAAAAATAAAACACAAAAATGAGTTAGTACCAGATAAAAATAATAAATACATAAATAAAAGGACAAATAAAATAAAATAAGGTAAACAAACAAAAAACCCTATTTATCCCGTCTAAAACACCTAAGGTTATCCGCATGGCTCTAAAGGGGTGGGTTTCTATATGTTCTCTACATGCAGTCTTGGTTCTAGGAGGTACCCGAATTGTCCTTGCTGTCCTCTACTAAGAGTAGCAAGGCCCCCGATCATCACCCATTATAGGCTCCTTTCAACCGAGTTCAATTTAGGGGGACCCATTCGCTTATGCCCGTACGAAGGAACGATATCCTTACGAAAGCATAAGGTACTCGAGCCCCGAAGGTACTTGCTAGGCCCATACGGGAGAACGATATCTCCACGAAAGCATTAGCGTTTTCCCCCCACTTAAAAAAAAACGGGTTTATATGCCATATTTTAAATGCGTTAAAATAAACGCGCAATTATAACCGAATGTTAATTTAATAGTCACTTTAACCCGGAATTTTTAATATTAATAAAGCGGTAATTATTTTAAAAAGCTTGACTCTCTTCTTGTTTTCAAAAAACAAAAAATTGTCCCCAGCGGAGTCGCCATCTGTAGCGATGTCCCTTTTTCGCTAAAAAATGAGTGTTTTCGAAGTGTTTGTGATTTTCCAGGTATTAAAATATTTATTCTGTGGGGTTTTAAAAATACCGTATTTTAGAAATTGGAGTCGCCACCGGCCACTTAGGTAGGCCAGACACCATAAAACTAGAGATTTGAAAACTATTGGGTTCGGGAGTCGGTTACGGATTAGCACCCCCACACCGCCCAAAATTGGTACTTTAATAATTACTGCTTTATTAATGTCAGATTTTCCGGATTAAAGTGACGATTAGTTTAAAATTCGGTTATAATTGCGAATAAATTTTAAAGGCCCCGTTATCCGAGAGTAAACTCCCAACCACTATCACTACGCCTGATACTGGCCCCGTTTACGCTCAGATAAAAGGGCACCGCATTGACAATTTATATATCTGTTATGCAACCTAAAACATGGCGAATATAAATACAATGCGATAAAATATAAATAAATACTAACATAATAAAATACTAATCTAACATAAATAAAATACTAATCTAAAATATACATACATAAATATACTCATAAATAAAAACAAATCTAACATAAATAAAATATTAATCTAAAACATAAATTTAAAACATAAACAAATACTAATCTAAAACATACATACATAAATATTAATCTAACTTATAAAAAAACAAATCTAACATAAATAAAATACTAACATTCATAAATATTAATCTAACATATAAAAAACAAATTTAACATAACTAAAATATTAATATAAAACATAAATTTAAAACATAATAAATACTAATCTAAAGCATAAATAAACATACAAAGTAAAAAAAGAACACAATTTTAAATTAACTAATACTTCATTAAATTATAAAAATTACAACACAAATTAAAAGGGAAGAAAATATACCTAACTAGGAGCTTGAATGACGAACCCCCGATGAAACCCCACCGAGATCTACACACGACCTCTCCAAAATTATTAACTAGATCGGACCTAAAATAGGACCCCGATCGAATGTTGGATCGAACCAACTGGGGCCGAGGGCACTACCCCCAACCCCGGCCAGCCTTGCGGCCGGCCATGCTCCCAATTGGGGAGCCAATTGCATGGCAATTTTGCCAAATTTTTGGGCGTCCCATTCTCTCATTTATTTGCCCCATGCCTTGTATTTATAGGCATGGGGTGGGTGAAAATGGGTGACGTGGAGCAACATGCTCCACGTATTTTCTTCCTTTTTTAAATAATATATCTTTTATTATTATTTTTTCATTAATTTTATATTAATAATATTATCAACTTTGAGTCACCTTCCTATATGTAACTACATAAAACCTTTTATTTTCTTGATATAGAACTTCTCTTCACCTTCCTCAATCTTCAAAACTTGATAGGTCCTTCCTATTTAGAACTTTAGCTTCTCAAATCTCTCACTTATGAGTCCCTCCCATAGAACTTTTCACCGTACTAAGAAAAGCTTGGAGTCCTTCCTATGTAACCTTCACCTTCGGAGTCAGTAGTTTTCCTATATAAAACCTTTTAGTTTGGATTCTTCCGGCCGAGTTCCTCCTATATAGAACCCTTCAAAACCTTGGAGACAAATTCTTCCATATAAAACTTTTAGCCCCGGCTTTCTTTACTTCTTCTTCCTTTATAACCTTTCTTCATTTTTTTCTTGAAAATATAGGCCCTTCATATATAGAACCTTTATCTTCAATTGTGGTCTGCTTTTCTTCAATCTTTCTGATTTTACGCTACTTACTTTTTCTTCCTTTTCAAACTTCTTTTTCTAAATCTCATTTTTTTATGTTATCAAATATACTTTTTTTCTTTCAAATTTACTCACAATGAAATAGATTAATCCAAAGGATTTTTGTTCTAAAGTCTTACACTCAAAGGTCGCCTCGGATTTCTTCATCTCTTTACTTCTTCAATGTATGCTCTAAACTCCATTTGAACATGCTTTTAAACCTTTTAAAAGGAAGGAATTTTTTGTCTTCGTGGTTATCACTTGTCTTCATAATGATCCTCTGGTTCTTATATTATTTTTATAAGAACCATATTTGTGTATATTTACAAAAAAATAATGATTGTTTGAAAAGATAATAGTATTTTGAAAATCACAACTTGAGGGGATACCAAACATTTTGAAAACATTGTTTGAAATAAATGGTAAACATCTTTTTTTTTTCTTCTTTTTTTTAATGAAACATTTTTTAAAAATAATGCTTGGAGAATGTAAACAAAATTGAAGTGTATTGCCAAACATTTTAAAAACTAATGTTTGGGGGAAATGGTAAACATCAAAACTTTGGGAGAAAATGTCAAACCTTTTAAAACATCTAATAGGCTTTTGAGAGGAACAACCCTACCTAGTTTCTACCCTGCTTAAGGTGGCTCTTAATCTCACTATCTCACCATGCCCCATCCTTCCTCATTTGGGTGTCGATCAAGCACTTCAAGTTTGACGCTCCTTTGAAGCAAAGTTAACCCTTATAGGCGAATGAAATCAAGACATTCTCATTCAACTTGATATCTATGGATGACCGTAATGGTCTTTGGGGCTTGTAATGTAGGCCTTTGGTTTATGGTTGTTGAAACAAAGATTTTTGTACTTGTGTAACTTGGATATGCCATTATTATTCCTTTTTTTGGATCACCTAGATCGCCTGCTGGTTTTCACTTGCATTCGCTATATACTGATGTTCATTTTTTGTTCAAGAATGTTTGATCCTCCAATATCCTGTTTTCAAACATAGCTTAAATGATTTTTCGATCTTCGGATCCAACTTTTCCCATGATAAAAAGAAATTTTAAAGTAAAAGAATATCATTCGCTGTCTTTTTCAAATGTTTTTGAATGCCTTTGTCTTTGGAATTTTAGGTCATTTTTCGTTTCAGTGATCTTAAACGATAAGTTTTTCTTTTTCAAATTTCAATTTTTCATTAGCCAAAACACTCGCTTTTTCGCTCTTTATTCATTGAATGTTTTTCGATAATTTATTTATGCTTAAGATCCCGACAATATTTAGTCTCTTCTAAAGTATGCAGACTTAGAGTTACTTTGATCTAAAAGAACAATGTATCGCTGCATTCAAAATTTGATGGACCGACATGAAGAGAGATATAGCATGTCCATTCAAAAATGCATGTATATGCATACGGGAGAACAAAACTACCCCATAAAATAAAATGTTTAAAGAATCAAGAATGTAAAAATGCTTTTCAAATGGAAATGTGATTTTTACCTAAAACAATGAGTTTTGAGAGTTTTTTTCTTTTTTTCAAAGCATTGAGAATTTGGGAAAACCATGAATTGATGGGAATATCCCGAAGATTAAAACTTGTCATTTGTCAGTTAGGTTTTGTTCTTTTTTCCCGTCGTCATCTCTCTGTTACGTCTTTTCACAACCAATCTGATTTTTTCTATTAAATAAATTTCGCCTTTTCTCAGACGGCCAATTTGAACTTCAATGGATGGATCGTAATCGCGAGGATTCGCATCGATTTATCGGCCCGAGGTGTTTTTGGCCCCCGACGCAGAGGAGGTGACGGAATAATCCGAATATCTTCTAAACATGTATTACCGAGAATTTTTTCGATGACCGGAGAATCGCAAGTTTCTTTCATTTATCACGAACTCCGAAAAGTGGTACCATTTATCTCTTTCTTTCTTCTCGCCTCCAGGCATATTTCATTCTTTAAACTTAGGTCCCTTTGCATGTTCGATTCTCTCTTCGATCACATGAAGTGTTCAAAACTTGTCATTTTTTCAAGCACTTTATCAAAGAAGAAAGTAAGAATGTGGCATGGAAGTCACTTTCCTCTTCAAGTTTGTGAAAATTTGCACCATGTGTCACAAACAGTTTGCATTGCAGCACATCTCAAAGCTAGTCGTAGTTTCATCTTCAGACTGGGAGATGTTCAAAAAAGACTTCTGGTGCTCAGGTCCAAACATATCATATCACAAAGAGGTTCAGTTAGATTGCGACAGTGGAATTCATGCATTAATCCATGTTTTTCAAACTCCATCTTTTTAGATAATGGGTGAATTTTTGTGGATCTTGTTCCATTATCATGCAAATGGGAAAGGCAGATCAATTGCCAAAAAGAATGTCAAACAGGAGCTTTCTTGCATTAAAGGCATCAAACTTCTTTTTTCTCTCTTTTCTCTCGAGTCCATTTCTAAAGACCAAATCTTGATGGATGTCGAAAATTCTTTTATCCATGATAAAACCCTAATTGGTCTTTGAATTACTCACCATGCAAATTTTTATGCAAGGAGTAATAATAATGCAATGTAATGATAATGTCATGTAAAACATCTCAGGATCGTTCAGCAATGCAATCCTAAAATATAAACATGAATGCAATAAGGTATTGATTCCAAAAGTGATCCTCATAGAACGACGTTCATTGAGGCCAAAAGGTTTCATTATATCAGATATTAGATATTTACGCCATCTATAAGCTTCAAAGGCCTACTTTCTAAACTCCATCCAGTAGAGAGAATTTTTGCCTCGTAGTCCAACACTTGATCCATGTTCGACCAGTCCGCCACCTTGTTGAGCCACCTCTACTCCTCGATTAATATCGATCTTGGTCTTCATCTATCCCAAAGTCTTTCGAAGTTGGAAGGTGCCTATCAATTGGATTGAAGTGTTGAACTGTTATTGCCTTTCTATTAGTAAACTTGTTTCCAAAACTCTTGTTAATGGCTAAGTTATTCTGGTTCCTCGTCTCATGAAACTGAATCGATGATCATGATCTCAGAAGATTTCATCCATTTCCTCGATATCGATTAACGGTCGATTCTTGCTTGACCGGAATCTCTTCTTCCAATATTCACCGCTGAAATGATTAACTCTATTAGGAAATGTTCATCTATTCTTCAAAGGTGTTCTTCATATTCTAAGATTACTCGAAACCTTACGGTGATCGATACATCTGAATCATTATCAAGTTATCTCTCTCTTATCAGATGTGGTGAACTTCTTAAAAAATATCAGCTTGGAACTATCAAGATCTTCAAATTTAACTCGCTTGAGTGACCCACCTACTTTCGAACTTGTCCTCGATATCGATTCCTCCTCAACTTTGCCTCTGGTGATTGTTAGCTCACTATAGAATTGGGGAACTCCGTCTGAAAACCTAAAATCCTCATCGCGATAAGATCTTCAACTCATTCGCCCGGGGCCCGCAATTTCAGCATATCAGACCTAAACTTCAACGTAAATCACCTTCAGCACGTGGGTGTCGAATCTCTCGGATAAGACGTGTCTTTTTGCTGCAGACTTCACCCCAGGGTGAAGGCTCTATCATGAACATTAGGAGTAGTCTGCAAAATTTCAAGGTAGAATCGAGATATACTTCTTTTCATTACATGCTTCCCAAGTTTCTTCCTGACCGAGCCTCATTTTTTTGGAGTTCGACCACATACCTTCCACTGCCATTGGGATTTGCATCACAAAAATGGTCTAATTTGTCGATTTTATCGAATGTGAGAATTCGACTATCCTAGCCTTCTATTCCCATCCTTAATCGTTCTTCTTCACTTTTGATGGATCGCCATCGTCAAAGCATTCATCCATTCTACCGTCTTCCCCATGTTTCTTAACTTACACTTTACTTTGCTCAATAGCGCACTGTCTCCTACCATGTCTCAATTCAAGTCTTCGTGACGGTTCCTCTTCATTGTCGCCGAAGAAGTTTCAAAGCAAAATAATAATATTTTTTTTTTTTTAAATGAGTTAAATTAAAATCGAGATTTTTTAAAAATGGTCAAATGTGAAGATTTAAAATTAGGGTTCCGCGCCCTCGATTTGAATCTTTCATCGTCGACGTGCCTTATTGTCGCTGCCGTCTTTTTTCGATTCTTTCTTTGCTCGCCTAACTTGATACTGTAATATTATGAATATTCCCGCGCAAAGCATATTTTTTCTATTTTGAAAGCCTTTAATGAATGTTTTTGAATCAACACCATGTCATGATATGCAACATGAATGCAAATAAAGGCGTTGATTCCACTGGTAATCACCTTTCGAACGACTTTCATGGAGGACAAAATTAAATAAGGTAAACAAACAAAACAACCCTATTTATCCCGTCTAAAGAGGACCCATTCGGCATGCCGTCGCGAAGGAACGATATCATTTAAAGCATAAGGTACTCGAGCCCAAGGTACTTGCTTAGGCCTTTACGGGAGAATGATATCTCCACGAAAGCATTAGCGTTTTCCCCCCACTTAAAAAGCGGGTTTATATGCCATATTTTAAATGCGTTAAAATAAACGCAATTATAACCGAATGTTAATTTAATAGTCACTTTAACCGGAATTTCTAATATTAATAAAGCGTAATTATTTTAAAAGCTTGACTCTCATTTTTTTTTGAAAAACAAAAAATGTCCCAATGAAATGCCATCTGTATGTGTCTTTTAAGCTAAAAAAATGATGATTTTTGAAGTGTTTTTTTTGGATATAAAATGTTTATTCCGCAGGGTTTTAAAACTACATTTTATTTAAAACGGAGTCGCCACGCTACTTAGGTGAGGCTGACACCATAAAACCAGAGATTCAAAAAGTTGGGTTCGGGAGTCGGTTACGGATGGAGAAGGATTAGCACCCCACACCGCCCAAAAGTACTTTAATAATTACCGCTTTATTAATATTAGATTTTTCGATTAAAGTGATTTTAAAAATTTAAATTTGAATTATAATTGGGTATCCGAGAATAAACGCCAATAAATTACGCGCCGCCATTATCGCCCCCCATTTATGCATTGAAATTTATAAAACAAAAAACATGGCAAAAATATAAATACAATGCGATAAAATATAAATAAATACTAACATAATAAAATACTAATCTAACATAAATAAAATACTAATCTAAAAACATACATACATAAATATTAATCTAACTCATAAATAAAAACAAATCTAACATAAATAAAATATTAATCTAAAACATAAATTTAAAACATAAACAAATACTAATCTAAAACATACATACATAAATATTAATCTAACTTATAAAAAAACAAATCTAACATAAATAAAATACTAACATTCATAAATATTAATCTAACATATAAAAAACAAATTTAACATAACTAAAATATTAATATAAAACATAAATTTAAAACATAATAAATACTAATCTAAAGCATAAATAAACATACAAAGTAAAAAAGAACACAATTTTAAATTAACTAATACTTCATTAAATTATAAAAATTACAACACAAATTAAAAGGGAAGAAAATATACCTAACTAGGAGCCGAATGACGAACCCCGACTGAACCCCACCGAGATCTACCACGACCTCTCCAAAATTATTAACTAGATCGGACCTAAAATAGGACCCCGATCGAATGTTGGATCGAACCAACTAGGGCCGAGGGGCACTGCCCCCAACCCCGCCAGCCTTGCGGCCGGCCATGCTCCCAATTGGGGAGCCAATTGCATGGCAATTTTTGCCAAATTTTTTGGGCGTCCCATCCTCTCATTTGGTTTCCCCCATGCCTTGTATTTATAGGCATGGGGTGGGTGAAATGGGGTGACGTGGAGCAACATGCTCCACGTATTTTCTTCCTTTTTTTAATAATATATTTTTTATTATTACTTTTTCATTAATTTTATATTAATAATATTATTATTAAAATAATACTAATAACACTAAAACCCTGTCAAAAATGAGTGATTACAGTTGCCCCTCTTTCCTTGTTCTTGTGAAACGAGGACAAAGCAAAGATCAAAAGCACTCATTTTGACCTACTTTCTTGTCTTTGGCTTTGGAATCACGTGTTCTTCTGGAACCCTCAGCTCTTCCTTAGCTGAATCTTCAAGCTGATAAGTTCTTCACCTTCTTATCTTGGAACTATAGGTCCTCCCTATATAGAACCTTTCTTTCTGAAGCCTCGAGTTATGAGTCCCTCCTATATAGAACTTTTCATTCTGAGACGGTAAAGCTTGGAGTCCTTCCTATATAGAACTCTTCACCTTCAACGCTGGTTTCTCCTATATAAAACCTTTTGCGTCACTGCTGATGGATTCTTCCGACCGGGAGTTCCTCCTATATAGAATCTGCTAGTCTTCAAAACCCCGAGCGTCAGTCCTTCCTATATAGAACTTTTAGCTTCAAACGAATCTCAGAGCTACAGGTTCTTCCTATATAGAACCTTTCACTCTAAGATGAAAAGCTGGAGCCCTTCCTATATAGGACTCTTCGCTTTCAACACAATAGGTTTTTTCCTATATAAAACCTTGTGTATCATGGGTGAATTCCTTCGGTGGGAGTTCTTCCTATATAGAAGCGCTAGTCTTCACCCCGAGAGCCTTGATCCTTCCTAAATAGAACTTTTAGCTTCTAAAATCTCGGAGCTACGGGTTCTTCCTATATAGAACCTCTCACTCTAAGACAGTAAAGCTCGGAGCCCTTCCTCTATAGGACTCTTCGCCTTCAACGCAACGGGTTTTCCCTATATAAAACCTTATGTGTCATGAGTGATTTCCTTCGACTGGGAGTTCTTCCTATACAGAACTGCTAGTCTTCACCCTGGAGCTGCAAGCCATTCCTATATAAAACTTTCAGCTCCTGAAGCCTCGGAGCGGCAGATTCTTCCTACATAGAACCTCTTGCTACGGGAGCTTGAAAATATAGGCTCTTCCTGTATAGAACCTTTATCTTCAAATTTCTCTTTTCTCTTTTTTCTCTTTTTCCTTTTTCCCTTTTTTCGCTCTCTTTTTTTCTCTTTTTCTTCCTTTTTCTTCTCTTTTTTTTTATCTCATTTTTTTACAAGGCTGTTGATATCTTTGGACTTACGCTACTTAAGACTCCCGCATCATGCCTAAAGGACTTACTAATGGCCCGAATGACTTACTGATGATCCGAAGGATTTAACATCTGGGTCTCACGCTGCTATGGCTACCAATTTTTCTGGACTCACGCTGCTAAGGTCACCGAAATCTTTCTTCAAATTTTGGGATTCACGCCAAAGGTGGCTGCCAAAACTTTCTTTAAATTTTGGGGACTCACGCCGAAAATGGCTGCCAAAATCTTTTTTTTCAAATTTTGGGGACTCACGCCGAAGGTGGCTGCCAAAATCTTTTTTTTCAAATTTTGGGGACTCACGCCGAAGGTGGCTGCCAAACTTTCTTCAATTTGGGGGCTCACACCGAAAATGGCTGCCAATCTTTCTTCAAATTTGGGGACTTACGCCGAAACTGGCTGCCAATCTCATTCTTCATTTAACGAAATCCACTTCTTAATACTCTTTGATAATTCTTCAAGTACCTGTCCAAAACAAGCAAAAATTGACATGCCCCTATCTATATGATGCATGCAAGGTAATGCTTTCTTTCTCTTCTTTTTCTTTTTTTCTCTCTTTTCATTTTTTTTTCTTTTCTTCTTTTTTCTTCAATTTCTTCTTATTTTTTCTTTTTCTTTTTCTTTTCTTTTTTTCCTTCTCTTTCTTTCTCTTTTTCTTTCTTCTTTCAGCCCCTTTTTTGTTCTAAAGTATTACACCCTGAAAGGTCGCTCCTCAGATTTCTTCATCTCTTTACTTCTTCACTGTAGGCTCTTAAATCCTCATTTGAACATGCTTTTAAACCTTTTGTGCGAAAGGCTTTCTTGTCTTCAGGGTTATCACTTGTCTTCATAAATGATCCTCTGGTTCTTATATTATTCTTATAAGAACCATTGTCATCTTCTTCGCTTGGCGTTGCCCCATTCAACCACGGGCTCCACTGCTTTGAATTTTCTGACCCATCATACAAAGCCTTGATCTATTTCTAGTCACCAGGGTGAGCCAAAATGCTTCCATCCCCTGAGCTCATCCTTGATCTTCTCGTAGCACTTCGACGGGAACTAACTCTCAGTCCCTATGCTTTAAATCTCATCATCATTCATTTTTAAAGTAATGCAAAAGGAAATTTACTTGTGTATATTTAAAAAATAATGATTGTTTGAAAAGATAACAGTCATTTCGAAAATCACAACTTGGACGGGATACCAAACATTTTGAAAACATTGTTTGGAACAAATGGTAAACATCTTTTTCTTTTCTTCTTCTTTTTTAAGGACTAAATATTTTTTTTATAAAATAATGCTTGGAGAATGGTAAACAAAATCCGAAGTGTATTGCCAAACATTTTTAAAAACTAATGTTTGGGGGAAATGGTAAACATCAAAACTTTGGGAGAAAATGTCAAACCTTTTAAAACATGTTTGCCCCCGAAATATCAAACACCATAGCGCATCTGCTTCAAGTTGCCAGAGATCAACTCTAATGAAGTGCATATTTAGAAGATCTTGACCATTGTGGAGATATATGCCAATGTCTAATATGCTTTTGAGAGGAACAACCCTACCTAGTTTCTACCTCGTTTAAGGTGGCTCTCTTAATCTCGCTATCTCACCATACCCAATCCTTCCCTCATTTGGGTGTCGATCAAGCACTTCGAAGTTTGACGTTCCTTGAAGCAAAGTTAACCCTTATAGGCGGAATGAAATCTGAAGACATTCTCATTCAACTTGGATATCTATGGATGACCAGAATGGTCTTTGGGGCTTGTAATGTAGGCCTTTGGTTTATGGTTAAGTGGAACAGTATTTCTGTACTTGTGTAACTTGGATATGCCCATTATTCCTTCCCTTTTTTGGATCACTATAGACTGCCTGTTTTCGGGTTTTCACCCTAGAGTTCATTTCCTTTCTTTTTATTGTAGGCTGCCTTGCATTCTGGCTATATACTGATGTTCGTTTTCTGTTCAATAATGTTTGATCCTCCAAAACTCCTCGAAACCGAGATTTCTTGAATGAAGGACTACGAATACATTTCTGGGAATTCTTGTGATTGGCACGCCTAGATGAAATGTTATCCTTTCTTTCTTCTTTTCTTTCTTTTCTTTCTTTTTCACTTTTTCTCTTGGATCGCTCTAGACTACCCATTTTCAGGTTTTCACCCTAGAGGTCACTTCCTTCAGTGTATTTTGGTTGGATATTGATGCGAGCAGGTTCAGGCAGACTACTCTTTTTCTTCATTTTCAGGATCACTCTAAACTGCCCATTTTTTGGGTTTTCACCCTATAGGTCATTTCCTTTTTCGAAATTGGCAATCTTCGGGCCGACTTGTATTGACTTGGCTTCAGTTCGAGCTTCTGTACTAATTTTCAAAACTGATATTTACTTGAAATGTGGATTCCTTGTGTCTCTTGCTCATAGTTGAAGTCTTGTTCTTGTATTGTTTGATTTGTGTGTGAAGCATATACAATATTCTTTCTTTCTTTTTCTTTCTTTCTTTTTCTTTTTCTTTTTTTTCTTTCTTTTTTTCTTTTTTCTTCCTTTTTTTCTCTCTTTTTTTCTTTTTTCTTCCTTTTTTATTTTATTTTTTCTTCTCTTTTTTATTTTCTTTTTTCTTTTTTTCTTTTTTTCTTTTTTTTTCTCTTTTTTTAGACTGCCCATTTTGGGTTTTTAGCATTGAATCTCTTTCTTCTTATTCGAGTCTATGAATGTATCCTCGAATCAACACGTATCTATACTGGTATTAATACTATCTTCCGCTCGAAGTTAATTGTCTCTCTGCAGCTCTTTTGATATTTACTCGATCTGGATTGCTTCGGCCTTCCGATTGCCATTTATTTTCTTTTCTTTGGTTTTTCGTTTGGACATATCCATGTTTACAACCACTTTCTTCTGATGATTTTCTTATCTTCGTATCCAACCTATCTGGACTCATCTCTGTCTTCTGGTAAAGTAAAAGAATATCATTCGTTGTCAAATTCACAGATGTCCTGAGAATGCCTTCAGGAGGTAGAGGTTTAGGGTCAACTTTTGTTTCAAGGATCTTAAACGACAAATGCCTGAGAAGATAAATTCTTAAAATGGGAACTGCCCATTGTCTAAACACTCGCTTTTTCTCCTCTGTTGGCCTAAGTAAACTAGCAGATACTCACATTTACAGTATCCCCACAACATTCAATCTCTTCTAAATATATGCAACTTAGAGTTGATCTTTGAGTCTAAAGCAGATGTACTGTTGCATTCAAAATTCGAGGACCTGGTATAGAAATGATATATATGTCTATTCAAAAATGCGTGTATATGCATATGGGAGAACAAAACTACCCTATAAAAATAAAATGTTTAAAGAATCAAGAATGTAAAAATGCTTTTCTAAATGGAAATGTGATTTTTAATTCTAAAAATATATGTTTGAGAGTTTTTTTCTTCTTTTTTCTTTTTTCAAAGCATTGAGCATTTCTTTGTGAATTGATGGGAAAACCATAGGGACCTCCGGACTACCTCCCGAGTACTAACTCATTCCAGTCCTTTGTAGTGTAGGCTTGTGCCACTTCTATTGTTTTTCCTTGCTAGATCAATTCTTGGCATGACTCCCTCGTCAACCAACTTCTTGATTTCTTCTATTAAAAACCTCAAATTTCTTGGTGCCATGCCCCGGTGCCTTAATGTAGAACTCACATGCACTGTATAGATTAAAACTGTGGGCAGATGAGCTGGGTGTAATCTTTATCGGCCCGAAGGTAAGGTACTAACCCTTGACTAGATTAGGCCATATGGAATACTCTGAATATCTCTAAATATGTACTTGTTCGAGGAATTTTTCTCGGTGATGCAGAGGAATCTACCTGTCTTCTTCTCTTATGATCACGAGAACCTTGAAAGTGGTACCCATTTATCTTTTTCTTTCCTTCTGCTCCTAGACAGGTTTGGTCTTTAAACTTAGGTCTCAGAGTGCATGTTCGTTTCTCTCCGACTATCATTAAGTCCTCAAAGATGGCCTTCATTTTCTCGAGCATCTTATTAAAGAAGAAATATGAAAGGTGGCATGTAAGTCACTTTCCTCTTCATCTACGGGAGGTTGTACCTGGGTTGCTAATCCCAGCCACCTCAAAGCACGTTTCTTGAAGCCTTCATTAGGTTTCATCTTCGTACCCTGGAGATACCGACGACTTAGTGCTAGGCCAAAGCATATCATATCACGGTAGGTCCTGCTAGACTGTCGGGGAAGTAGTGGATCAGTAATTTTTCAATGCAGCCCTCCATTTTTTGCAGAATATGGTCACGAGAATCTTGGGGCATCTTATTCCGTCATCATGTGCAAATCTGGGAATCTTTGAAATTTGGAAGAATGACCAAACCAGGGTTCAAACAGAGCTTTCTTGCATTAAAGGCATCAAACTTCTTTTTTCTCTCTTTTTTCTCTCGAGTCCATATTCTAACTACTCGAATCTTGATTTTTGAGTGTCTTCAATTCTTTTATCCATGATAAAACCCTAATTGGTCTTTGAATTACTCCTCATAAAGTTTATGCAAGGTAATAATAATGCAATGTACTGATAATGTCATGTAAAACATGCCAGGATCGTGCAATGCAATCCTAAAATATAAACGTGAATGCAATAAGGTATTGATTCCAAAAGTGATCCCCATAGAACAACGTTCATTGAGGCCAAAAGGTTTCATTATATCAGATATTAGATATTTACAGTTACTGATAAGCTTCAGTGCCTACTTTCTTAACTTCATCCAGTAGTCCGGTCAGCTTGCCTCTGTAGTCCAACACTTGATCCATGTTCTGACAAAGCCTGCCACCTTGTTGAGCCGCCTTACCTGCTCGAGTAATATCGATCTTCGGGTCTTCATCTATCCCCTGCTTAGTCTTTCGTAGCTTGGAAGTTGCCCTTTCCAACTGAAGAGTGTTGAATTGTCATTGCTTTGTCGTAAACTTGTTTCCAAAACTCTTGTTAATGGCTAAGTTATTCTGTAGCTCATCTCTGGAGACTGTCGTACCTATTCCCAATTCCCTCAAACTTACCTGATAACAGCCTGACTTGATTCTCGCTTGACTAGTTTCTCTTCTTCCAATATTCCGAGTCGTCTTTCAACTGGACAATACCGTTCATCTATTCTTTAAAGGTGACCCAATATGATATTCTTAAACACTCAGGAAAGCTTCTGGTGATCATTCTGCAAATTCAATTTTATCCAAGTTATCTCTCTCTTATCTGAGCTGGCTGAACTCGAAAGAATATCCCTCTCATGGGATGCCCCTATCTCCGATCTTCAAATTTAACTCGCTTGAGTGACCCACTTCGGTATTACTCGAACTTTGTCCTGGATATCGATTCCTCCTCAACTTTGCCCCTCGGGTGATTGTTAGCTCACTATAGAATTGGGGAACTCCGTCTTCGAAACCTAAAATCCTCATCGCGATAAGATCTTTAACTCATTCCTCAGGGCCCCGCAATCCTCAATACCGTGACCCAAACTTCCTAACGGTAACTGCCTCTAGCACGTGTGTCGTAATCTCTCGGATAAGACGGTCTTTTTGCTAGAGACTTCACCGAGGTAATAAGGCTCTTGTCGATGAACATTAGGAGTAGTTCGGTGTACCTCACAGGAATCGAGATATACTTCTTTTCATTACATGCTTCTCAAGTTTCTTCTGGACCGAGCTCTATTTTTTTTGAAAGCCTGACTCAAGCATACCTTCTGCCTGTTTATTGATGCAGATCACAAAAAGGGTTCAATTTGTCGTATTTGGCTGACTTGGAGGTAGAATTCTGACTATCTCGCTCTCTATTCTGATCCTTAATCGGTTCTTCTTTCAGTTTGATGGATCGCTTACCTTTCGTCAAAGTATTCATCTGATTCATCACGTCTTCCCTATGTTTCTTTCAACTCTTACACTTTACTTTGCTCATTAGCAGTACCGTGTCTCCTTACCATGTCTGACCTGAAGTCTTCAGATGGTTCCTCTTCTATTGTCGCTGATCTTGTTCTGGGACAAAACCCTAGATCCGTGCCCTCTAATATCTGACCAGACGACCCTTTGCCAATTATAAACGATTTCTGAAATTTGAGGAACCACTAATATCTGACCAGACGACCCTGGATCCGTGCCCTCTAATATCTGACCAGACGACCCTATAAATGCGAGAATGCATGCAAATGCGATGTTGATTCTCGAACAGTCTTTAAAAAACTTTCAATAGAGAAAATGTCTATTTGCCAGAACTTAATAATGAATTACAGGCAACAGTTGAATTTATTCTGGAGACCTTGACTTCGGGAAGCAAAACCTGTGCTCCACGTCTCGGCGTCGTCTTCAGGATGATGGATGACTCCGTATTCTCCTCTTATTCTATTCTATGGACTCGTAACGTCGTGATCTTTATTTTTATGGCTTCTAAAAAGGACGTCAGACAATATATTTTCTTCTGTAGATCTGGGTACGTCTAAACAGGGATGGATTCTATCGATCCTAGGGGAGTACTTTAAAACTTTTTGGGGTTTAAATTAAAATTTTCAAGGATCATTTGGTTTAAAAATTTCCCCTTTTTATTATCAAAAAGTTAACTTACTTAAAAATGAAACTTTTAGGTTTCTTTTTGTTATTATTATTATTCTGAAAGTTTTATGAGGGAAGAAGTTTCAAAGCAAAATAATAATATTTTCAAATTTTTTCTCTCTTTTTTTTAAATGAGTTAAATTAAAATATGAGATTTTTTTTAATAAATGGTCAAATGTGAAGATTTAAAATTGGGGTTCTGCGGCGCTGACTGAATCTTCTGCGTCGCACGTGCCTTATTATCGTACCGTCTTCTTTCGCGATTGGTCTTTGCTCGGCCTAACTTGATACAGTAATATTATCGTTTCTAGCAAAGCAGACTTTTTCTATTTTGAAAGCCTTTTAAAGAATTGTTCTTGAATCAACACCATGTCATGATATGCAACATGAATGCAAATAAAGGCGTTGATTCCGCTGGTAATCACCCTTTCGAACGACTTTCATGGGAATTAAAGGGTCCAGATTACAAAAAAGGTCCATATTACAAAAGGAGTTCCTATTACAAAAAGAGTCTCTATTACAAAAATCTTAATTACAAAATAAAATTCTACACATAAGCTCTAGCTCTACCTCCTAGCTCCTCGACAGCACTGAGCAACTTGATAAACCTTGGTGCTTCTTCCATGTCCGGGGTTACGAAAGGTCGGAGAGCCACGGCTTCGGTAGCTAATTCATTCACACGCCTTGCAACTCGTTGTATGTCCACCATCAGGGTCTCTTGTGTATACTTTGGCACTACACGCTCGTTCGGCAAATTGTTACGTCGGATCTGTTGAGTAATCTCTGACCGATGTCACGCGACTAGATCGATGTTGTCCTTTCTAAGACACCTTTTTTCCATGATGAAAGATTTTCTAATCAGGCAAACCACTTGAATCAACGCCTCTATGTAATGTGGATGCAATGATAATGCAACAAAAGTATGTGTAAAATAAAAATAAAAATAAAACACAAAAATGAGTTAGTACGGATAAAAATAATAAATACATAAATAAAAGGACAAATAAAATAAAATAAGGTAAACAAACAAAAAACCCTATTTATCCCGTCTAAAACACCTAAGGTTATCCGCATGGCTCTAAAGGGGTGGGTTTCTATATGTTCTCTACATGCAGTCTTGGTTCTAGGAGGTACCCGAATTGTCCTTTCTTTGTCCTCTACTAAGAGTAGCAAGGCCCCGATCATCACCCATTATAGGCTCCTTTCAACCGAGTTCAATTTAGGGGACCCATTCGCTTATGCCCGCACGAAGGAACGATATCTTATTTAAAGCATAAGGTACTGAGCCCCGAAGGTACTTGCTAGGCCCATACGGGAGAACGATATCTCCACGAAAGCATTAGCGTTTTCCCACTTAAAAAAAACGGGTTTATATGCCATATTTTAAATGCGTTAAAATAAACGCGCAATTATAACCGAATGTTAATTTAATAGTCACTTTAACCCGGAATTTTTAATATTAATAAAGCGGTAATTATTTTAAAAAGCTTGACTCTCTTCTTGTTTTCAAAAAACAAAAAATTGTCCCCAGCGGAGTCGCCATCTGTAGCGATGTCCCTTTTTCGCTAAAAAATGAGTGTTTTCGAAGTGTTTGTGATTTTCCAGGTATTAAAATATTTATTCTGTGGGGTTTTAAAAATACCGTATTTTAGAAATTGGAGTCGCCACCGGCCACTTAGGTAGGCCAGACACCATAAAACTAGAGATTTGAAAACTATTGGGTTCGGGAGTCGGTTACGGATTAGCACCCCCACACCGCCCAAAATTGGTACTTTAATAATTACTGCTTTATTAATGTCAGATTTTCCGGATTAAAGTGACGATTAGTTTAAAATTCGGTTATAATTGCGAATAAATTTTAAAGGCCCCGTTATCCGAGAGTAAACTCCCAACCACTATCACTACGCCTGATACTGGCCCCGTTTACGCTCAGATAAAAGGGCACCGCATTGACAATTTATATATCTGTTATGCAACCTAAAACATGGCGAATATAAATACAATGCGATAAAATATAAATAAATACTAACATAATAAAATACTAATCTAACATAAATAAAATACTAATCTAAAATATACATACATAAATATACTCATAAATAAAAACAAATCTAACATAAATAAAATATTAATCTAAAACATAAATTTAAAACATAAACAAATACTAATCTAAAACATACATACATAAATATTAATCTAACTTATAAAAAAACAAATCTAACATAAATAAAATACTAACATTCATAAATATTAATCTAACATATAAAAAACAAATTTAACATAACTAAAATATTAATATAAAACATAAATTTAAAACATAATAAATACTAATCTAAAGCATAAATAAACATACAAAGTAAAAAAAGAACACAATTTTAAATTAACTAATACTTCATTAAATTATAAAAATTACAACACAAATTAAAAGGGAAGAAAATATACCTAACTAGGAGCTTGAATGACGAACCCCGACTGAACCCCACCGAGATCTACCACGACCTCTCCAAAATTATTAACTAGATCGGACCTAAAATAGGACCCCGATCGAATGTTGGATCGAACCAACTGGGGCCGAGGGCACTACCCCCAACCCCGGCCAGCCTTGCGGCCGGCCATGCTCCCAATTGGGGAGCCAATTGCATGGCAATTTTTGCCAAATTTTTTGGGCGTCCCATTCTCTCATTTGGCTGCCCCCATGCCTTGTATTTATAGGCATGGGGTGGGTGAAATGGGGTGACGTGGAGCAACATGCTCCACGTATTTTCTTCCTTTTTTTAAATAATATATCTTTTATTATTATTTTTTCATTAATTTTATATTAATAATATTATTATTAAAATAATATTAATAACACTAAAACCCGGTCAAAAATGAGTGATTACAGGTTTATATTATGTTGATACATGATTGGTATGATGGTAATATTTATATAGTGATCATGATGCATATAAGGCATATTATGATAACCGGGCATACATGAAAATCTTATGACATTAACATATATCATGCTATATAAATGTAGCCTTGAACTTGAATAAAGTTTAAATTATTGTTATTAATTTCCTTTATTGCCTCACTAAGTTCGTACTTAGCGTGTGATTGATTGTACACACGTAGGTAAATCAAGATAAGAGAGAGAAAAGCATTGCATCAATATTGGAAAGCTCAACAGGAAATCACGGTAATGACATCCTAATTGAGGTTGATTTTTATAGTGGCATGTATGCTTGCTAAACTTATTCGAGTTGAGATTGGCCTTTAAAGTTGTTATGGGTTTTAAGACAATTGATTCATGATTAGAATTTGAATAAATAATTTATGTCGATTTTAAGTAAAGTTAAGCGTGCTTGGGCTAGAGAAATTTTAGGATGGGTGACCATCTGGAAGTTTTATGAAAATTTTAAATTACCCTGATCTTTGAATAAAGAAGTCATAGCATTTCCGACTCATATCTAGTGTACGGATAGGGGAAGGGGGTGTACCAAGGACTCCCACTTTGTAATACTTGGGCATACAGTATATGTATATCATGATCTGAAGTTATCATATCAGATGTCATCAATAAATCATAATGGCAGTTCAAAACCCAAATAATATCAAGTATAATATAACAAAGATATCTATCAAAGCATTGACAATGTATTATACATATTAATTGCTCTTACCATATTCAAATAACATATCATTTATAGTGACTATCATAACATTTCACAAATAGGTTATCATATTTAAAACAATATGTTATTCAAGCCATATTAGCTTATTTATTAAGAATATTTTTCCAGTCAGTGATCATGTATCAAACACATCACTTATTCTTAATATTTTTTTATGAACATAACATATCATAAATAATTCTTTGGTCATATGTTAGGAACATTGTCCCCACATTGCTCGTCATATTACTTACCACATTTAAACAGTAAAACATAACTTCAACATATATCATATCATACATTCATAAATTAGGATGGCTTATCGCAAGCCTCCATTTATCACATGCATAATTAAGTAATAATTAAGGCACTCACATTGGCCACTTAACACAATGTCTCACTAAGTCCTAGTTCGATCCTTTCTTTCATAGTACCTCGAACCTTCTTTGATTAGGACTTGACTTTATTAATCACATGAATACAATAAAATATTTGTTAGATTCAAATCTAACAATACCTTAAACATGATGTTTAATGTAATCATTCGAATATAAAATTTTCAATTATTTTCCTTTCTTCCTTGTATTGTTCAAAAACTCATTGTGGTCCTTAGTGACCAATTTGAACTTCCAATAATTCTTCCGAGCTTGCTAACTAACATTTAAATACAAAATGTTTCAAATTTCATTTTCTGTCAGCTTGCGCTACCTTCAAAGATTTACTTATACAAAGCAGAATACATACTGGATCTTAATTTCCTTTATAATGGAAAAACTAGATTCGATAACGGTTCTAACGGTATAAGCCACATAAATTAATAAAATCTACAAAAATTATAAAAATTCCTTACATTCACGTCACAAAGCTGTCCAGGCCAAAACTCCTCTGTAATTTTTCTGACCTTCCTTCGATTAAAAACACATATCTTTTAACTCAGAACTCGAAATCAGTTTTCGTTTGCTGGAAGCGAAACTAGACTAATAAATCTTTACAACGGTATAAAATTCATCATCTAACCATTTTTGCAGAATTTATGGCGATTTTTAAAACTTACTTTTATAATTTAAATTCCATCATAACTTTCCATGAATAACTTCTCCTTATTTCTCTACTTGTCAATTAAGTCCCATCACTTTACTTCAATTGGATAGAGTAAAGCTTGTATTCATATGTTCTTTTACATCCTTCATTAAAATAAGCTTAAACCTTTACTCCTCTAATTTCTCTTAATTTGTCAAAATGGTCACCAAATTTCCAATATAAGGATTCAAGCTTCTTAACTTTGCAAATTAGTCCTCAAATAACCATTACTACCTTAATTCCATCATTTTAACTAAAAATCAGATTTAATCCTTCTACATATGCTCTTCACCGAATAGACCATTCAAGTTTGACAAATTGTCAAAATGGTCACTAATGCGATTAATCATCGGTTTAGCATTCTAACTTCATTTTCATGTCTCTAGCATCATTACTAATATAGATACACATCAAATTCTTAAAAATCAGATCTGGTCCCTTAGTTTTAAAGCTTGCCGAAATGGTCCATATGTATTTAACTTAGGGTTTTGCTTCCAAACAACAAATCAAGCTTAGTAGATCATAAATCCAACATCACAAACCCTAAGTCAGACTTGAATCCATAAACCCTAATATTCTCTATGCAAACCAAAATATTTAGGGTTTAAATCCCAACTCAATAACATGATTCTAACATCATACAAGCATGATTCTAACTTAAAATCAACCATGGATTCATAAAATCATAAAAGCCCCAATTTGTTCATAAACCCTAATTTCTTCCTCATATCAAATCTCATCAACCAAGAAAGTATTTTATGAATTATTTACATCAAAAGATAGAGCTCAGAGAGTAGAACAACTTTGTAGTTTGAAAGATTACATGAAAACCGAGATTCAGGGCTTAAATCGAGCTTGTAAAATTTTTCTCTTCTTTTTCTTTTCACCATGGTTTTGGAGGGTATTTGGATGATAATTCCTTCATATTTCATGTATTTAAGACACTTGTATTATGAAAAAATGAATTTTTAATTCAATAAATACCCTTTACCGATCAACTTATTCACAAAATTGCCATTCTATGCCATTTCATTCGATTTAAAATTTTCCCAATCTTTTTAACATCCAAATATTCATAAAATGATATTTTATGACTCTTCTAAGGTCCATGGAACTATCTCTGAAATTTTAGCTCGATCCGATTATCAAAATATTTTTTTGAACTTTATCGCTTTATAGCCATTAATACAAACTCCGTACAAAAAAATCAGGTAACACAGAAACGTTATTCTTGGTGGTAAACTATTCATTTAAGGGGTTAAAATACATAACTTTTGAAAATTACACTTTGATCCCTAAACTTTTCCAAAGTTTATACTTTAGCCACAAAATTTTCAAAATTTACATTTTGGTCACTAGCCAAAAATTGGGATATTACAATTCTCTCCCGTTAAGAAAATTCATCCTCGAATTTTCAACACGTACCTGGTTCAAAAAGGTGAGGAAGCTGCTTTCTCATATCTTCTTTTCTTTCCCAAGTCGTTTCCTCAACTTTACGATTTCGTCAAAGAACTTTAACAAGCGAAATTGAATTATTTCCTTAGTTCTTTGACTCCATGTTTTATCATTTTTACCTTATGTTTAACTTCTTTAATTTGCTCAGGGCCAACTACATCTCGATCCTTTGAATTCAATCACACATGCCTTTAACATAACCTCTAAAATCTGAATAGTTCGCTCTGATTGTCCATCTGTTTGAGGATGAAAAGTTGTGCTAACATTGAGTTGAATATCCAAGGCTCTATGTAAAGACTTCCAACATTTTAAAGTAAACCTCAGATCTCTATTAGATACTATCGAGGCTGGTACTCCAAGTAGTTGAACTATTTCCTTAATATACAACTCAACATACTTATCCCTAGAGTAATGTGTTCGAACAGGGATAAAGTGTGCTAACTTAGTCAATCTATTAACAATCACCCAGATTGAATCCTTCTTATTCGATTTCAAATATAGTCCTAATACAAAATCCATCATCACTCGTTCTCATTTCCATTGAGAAATGGAAACCAGTTACGATAATTCAGAAGGTACCTGAAGTTTTGCTTTTACTTGTTGACATGTTAGATATTTAGAAACAAACTCAGTTATAACTCTTTTCATGCCTGGTTGACATGTTCGATTTCAAATAAGTTGTTTCTTCAATCCTTTATCGTTTGAAAAATAGATTTTTTTCCTCGATAATACAAGCATCCATCATATTAACTTCAAAGTCTTTGGTTTCACCTTCTTCCACTTATTTGAACCTTTACAAACACTTCTCATCTTTTCTCTAAAAATCATTTATTCAATCTAATAAAGTAGACTTTATTCTTAACCCAAAAATCAAAGTGCTATCTTCTTTTAATGTCAGTCTCGCATTCATAGCTCTTAAGGCAACAAATGTATTTCGAATGAAGGCTTTAGCTACCACATTAGCTTTTCCTAAATGATAGTCAATGATTACATCATCATCCTTAAGAAGATCGATCCACCTTCTTTGCCTCAGGTTCAGCTCCTTTTTAGTTAACAGATACTTTAAACTTCTATAATATGTGTAAATATAGCATCATACATATAAATAATGGCGCTATATCTTTAAAGCAAATACAATCATTGCTAGCTCTAAATAATGAGTAGGATAATTCCTCTCATGCGTCTTAAGTTGTCTCGAAGCATAGGCCACTACTTGTCCTTCTTACTTAAGTACAATTCCCAAACCTTTATGAGAATCATCGTTATAAACCACATAATCTTTGCCCGATTCTGGTTGTACTAATACTGGGGCTTCGATTAATATCTTATTTAATGTCTCAAATTTTTATTGGCACTTATATGTCCAACAGAATGACATATCTTTCCTCAATTGCTTGGTCAGTGGGGAGGCAATCATCGAGAAATTCTTTACAAACTTTCGATAATAACCAACAAGTCCCAAGAAACTTCGAATCTCGAAAACATTCTTTAGAGGTTCCATTCAACTATAGTTGGTACTTTCTTGGGATTTACTCTTATCTCTTCTACAAAGCCACATGGCCAAGAAAAGTAAATTCTGGAAACCAAGATTTACACTTTGACAGCTTAGCATATAACTTCTTTTCTCAAAGAGTCTGAAGAACAATTCTAAGACAGGCATCATGTTCTTCTTTTATCTTCGAATTGAATATCTTTTCGTTTCAAGTCTTCATAAGACTTCTGTCGATCATCAGTCTTTTTAAGATTATCTTGTATAATCTTTACTTTTTCTTCCATTTCTTGTAATAGATTTGACTTAATTAATTTATGATCTTCAACTCATACCAATTTAATAGTGATTTACACTTTCGACCATAGAGAGCTTCGTAGGGTGCCATCTGTATACTTTCTTGATAACTATTATTATAAGCAATTTTTACTAATGGCATATATTTTTTCCATGATCTCGAACTCAATTATACAAGCTCATAACATATCCTCAAGAAATCTTTCATAGACCTTCGATCATAACCAATAAGTCTTAAGAAACTGCAAACCTCTATAATATTTTTGGAAATTTTCCCACTCCACAATAGACTGTATATTTTTAGGATTGACTCGGATCCCTACAGCTGAAGTAATATGACCTAAGAAAGCCACTTTTAATAACAAAAACTCACATCAAGTCTTTCTGGTTCAGGTTAATTGATAATCCTAATAGAAAATATATCATTTCTTTTTTCTTATTTCTTTTTATGAATAATCATTACATGGTCGTAAAGAACTATCTTCCTTCTTTACGAATAATTTTGGAGCTTCTAACAATAACACACTGGATTGATTATAACTCCAGTCTAACAATTCTTACAGTTGAGCTTTCAGCTCTTTTAATTCCTTCTAGGAAATTTCCAGGTCACTTCTATTGTAAGTACTACTCTGTGGCATTAGTCCACCTAAATACAAACATGTTCCCTTCGTAACAATATTACTTCTTATGACTTTTCAATTTCATATCTTTCAGACCTTCTAATATGAGTTTTATCATCCTTTAACATCAGATAAATAGTCATCAATTCACCTTTACTATAAAATTTAGGGCACTCAAAAACTTAAACTTTTAACAATCAATGCCCTAACAAATACAGATACTGGAGGTTAAAACCTCTCATGTATTTCTTCTAATATCTAAAATAGTATTCCCTGGTCTGTGCTTGAGCTCCCTATTGCACAAGTAGCTCAGCCAAGTCAAAAGTCGAGAACAGTACATACTTTACTTCATTTATACTATTACGGGTCTCTTTCTGACCCCCAAGCATTTATATTTCTCAAGTAAAGATATTTCTTCTTTTTCTTACTTCTTAATATCCGAATATCTTAATTTATGAAAGATAATCTTAACATCATTTAATCATAAACTTATAGTCCTACGACTGTCTTTTACCTTGAAATGTGAGCCCTTACTATCTAAATTTCTTTGTAACTTATGCTATTATAAACATAAGTGCATATACAGATGTTAATAACTAACATCTTATAATTACTGCATCAGCTCCTTACAATGTAGATAACTCAACCCAAATTGAAGTTGATTACAATACTTATTTCACTTCATTGTACTCGCTATGGGTCCTTTATTGACCTCTGAGATACGTCGATTGACGAAATCCGGTAGTGTCTTACTTTCCTTACTCTATTCTTATTCTATCCTATACTAATGAGGAGCAGCTTCAAGTCATACAATCAACACATAAGTAATATGACATTTTAGGGGCATGTATTTACGGACAACTTATAACAAACTTGGTTTAGAATCCAGAACCGACTAAACCTGTAGCTCTGATACTACTAAATGTAACACCCTTAACGTATACTCGTAGTACGAATACACATCAAGGATGTCAAAATATTATTTAACAGAGTTCTAGACTTGTAAATTTTTTTATTTTAAAACATCTAACATAAAACTAGTTTATAAAATAACCCTTTCTCGACTTTCGAGGTATTCATAGCCTATTTGTAGATTGCTAGTTTTGACCTTGAATTAGTTTATAAAACATGTTAGTCAGCTATTAAAATAAGTATATAACTCAGGGTGAAAACTAGGTACACTGCCTAGGCCTTTTCTTGAATTTAAAATTGTTACGCTATAAACGATAAATAAAATGTTACCCGATTAAATATCACCACCGGTAATTCTTTAACCATACTAATAATTCATATTTATTTGACTATTAATCAAACTTATAACTTTAAAACAACTAACGAATAAATTGATACATGCCCACTAGAGAATATCATAAATTAGAATGTCTTACTGATGTTTGACAGATTGCAACTTGACCATCATGCTTGACTCCTCTTCCGGTAAGTTTCCAATAACCTACGTGTGAAACAACACAAGCTAAGTATTCACTTAGTGAGGCAAAGCATATAAGGTTATCAAATAACTGACATTGACATAATTCAAGGCTTATTTTTATATCTAGCTTATCTAAGTATAACTGATAAATTTCTTGTATTAAGTTCATCATGTTTACTTGACATACTTCAACATGCTTCTCATAGCATAATATAACTAGTTTCTATGGCATTTCATGGCAAACTTTATCATAATTCTAATTCTTTGCCTAACATATCAAACAAAGAAATACAAATATTATTGAGCTTAACATAATCGATAAAATACTAATCTTACAGAAAATACACAGATATATAGAGAGTACGGAGAACCTGTTATTTCTCGTACTTAATACCAAAACTTTGCAAAAAACTTAGTACATAACGGAACTTGCCAAGCTCACTAGCTTGATTACCTGCACTTTTATTAATCTTTTAAATTTGCCCAAAGTATACTTTATGAGACCTTAGGTATGCGAGTCATCTAAAATATGACACCGTAGTGCCAAACGGAACAGACAGATGAGTACGTACTCGAGGATGCTCTTTGCTCCTCATATAATCAAGGACGCTCTTTGCTCCTCATATAAGCACCTCTTTAGTGCACTTAGCACCATGGGCATAGATCCCCAAGGTGGATGTGACACCATAGTAGTCACAAAATAGACAGATATCAGAATAGAATGATGCAGCTGCTAAGACTCTATGGCATGCCAACTATACCAAGGACTCCTACTTTGTAATACTTGGGCATACAAGTATATGTATATCATGATCAGAAGTTATCATATCAGATGTCATCAATAAATCAAAATGGCAGTTCATAACCCAGATAATATCAGGTATACTATAACAAAGATATCTATCAGAGCATTGACAATGTATTATACATATTACTTGCTCTTACCATATTCAAATAACATATCATTTATAGTGACTATCATAACATTTCACAAATAAGTTCTCATACTTAAAACAGTATGTTATTCAAGTCATATTAGCTTATTTATTAATAATACTTTTCCAGTCAATGATCATGTATCAAACACATCACTTATTCTTAATTTTTTTTATGAACATAACATATCATAAATAATTCTTTGGTCATATGTTAGGAACATTGTCCCCACATTGCTCGCCATATTACTTACCACATTTAAACAGTAGAACATAACTTCAACATAGATCATATCATACATTCATAAATAAGGTTGGCTTATCGCAAGCCTCCCTTTATCACATGCATAATTAAGTAATAATTAAGGCACTCACCTTGGCCACTTAACACAATGCCTCACTAAGTCCTAGTTCGATCCTTTCTTTCATAGTACCTCGAACCTTCTTTGATTAGGACTTGACTTCATTAATCACATGAATACAATAAAATATTTGTTAGATTCAAATCTAACAATACTTTAAACATGATGTTTAATGTAATCATTCGAATATAAAATTTTCAATTATTTTCTTTTCTTCCTTGTATTGTTCAAAAACTCATTGTGGTCCTTAGTGACCAATTTGAACTTCCAATAATTCTTCCGAGCTTGCTAACTAACATTTAAATACAAAATGTTTCAAATTCTATTTTCTAACAGCTTGCGCTACCTTCAAAGATTTACTTATACAAAGCAGAATACATACTGGATCTTAATTTCCTTTATACTGGAGAAACTAGATTCGATAACGGTTCTAGCCGTATAAGCCACATAAATTAATAAAATCTAAAAAAATTATGAAAATTCCTTAAATTCACGTCACAGAACTGTCCAAGCAGAAACTGCTCTGTAATTTTTCTGGCCTTCATTCGATTAAAAATACATATCTTTTAACTTAGAACTCAAAATCAGTTTTCGTTTGCTGGAAACGAAACTAGACTTACAAATCTTTTCAACGGTATAAAATTCATCATCTAACCATTTTTGTAGAATTTATGGCGAATTTTAAAACTTACTGCCATAATTCAAATTCCAACATAACTTTCCATGAATAACTTCTAATTTACACCAACTTCTCTTTATTTCTCTACTTGTCAATTTAGTCCCATCACTTTACTTCAAATGGCTAGAGTAAATCTTGTATTCATATGTTCTCTTTACTTCCTTCATTAAAATAAGCTTAAACCTTTACTCCTCTAATTTCTCTTAATTTGTCAAAATGGTCACCAAATTTCCAATATAAGGATTCAAGCTTCTTAACTTTGCAAATTAGTCCTCAAATCAGCATTACTACCTTAATTCCATCATTTTAACTAAAAATCAGATTTACTCCTTACATATGCTTTTTGTTGAATAGACCATTCAAGTTTGACAAATTATCAAAATGATCACTAATGCGATTAATCATCGGTTTAGCATTCTAACTTCATTTTCATGTCTCTAGCATCATTAATAATATAGATACACATCAAATTCATAAAAATCAGATCTGGTCCCTTAATTTTAAAGCTTGCCGAAATGGTCCCTATGATTTAATTAAGGGTTTTGCATCCAAACAACAAATCAAGCTTACTAGATCATAAATCCAACATCAAAAACCCTAAGTTAGACTTGAATCCATAAACCCTAATCTTCTCTATACAAACCAAAATATGTAGGGTTTAAATCCCAACTCAATAACATGATTCTAACATCATACAAGCATGATTCTAACTTAAAATCAACCATGGATTCATAAAATCATAAAAGCCCCAATTTGTTCATAAACCCTAATTTCTTCCTCGTATCAAATCTCATCAACCAAGCAAGTATTATATGAATTATTCAAAAGATAGAGCTCGAAGAGTAGAACAACTTTGTAGTTCGAAAGATTACCTGAAAACTGAGATTCGGGGCTTAAATCGAGCTTGTAAAATTTTTCTATTCTTTTTCTCTTCACCACGGTTTTGGAGGGTATTTGGCTGATAATTCCTTCAAATTTCATGTATTTGAGACACTTGTATTATGAAAAAAATGAATTTTTAATTCAATAAAGTACACTTTCCAAAAATACCCTCCAACTAGATCTATATTTCTAATTTGCCAGTTTGTAACATTCCAACTAGACATAGTTGGATTCTAATCAGCCACTATTCATCAATAAAATAAATATAAAAATTCCTTCCATATCCCTTTTGGGCAAAAAGACCAAAATGCCCTTTACCGATCAACTTATTCACAAAATTGCCATTCTATGTCATTTCAATCGATTTAAATTTTCCCAATCTTTTTAATATCCAAATATTCATAAAATGATATTTTATGACTCTTCTAAGGTCCATGGAACTATCTCTGAAATTTTAGCTCGATCCGATTATCAAAATATTTTCTTTGAACTTTATCTCTTTATAGCCATTAATACAAACTCCGTACAAAAAAATCCAGGTAACACGGAAATGTCATTCTTGGGGGGTAAACTATTCATTTAAGGGGTTAAAATACATAACTTTTGAAAATTACACTTTGATCCCTAAACTTTTCCAAAGTTTATACTTTAGCCACAAAACTTTCAAATTTTACATTTTGGTCACTAGCCAGAAATTGGGATATTACAAAGGCAACTCAAACATGTTCCAAACATTACATATGCATCATACATCAATATAGGCATAATTTTCACAGTCATTCAAACATTCTAGGTACACATACTCATAAAGAAGAATCATGCATTTACCTATAGGCATGCTTTTTACCCAACATACAACTCTTGCCCCAAACCTCTCATTCAAGCATGTAAAGCATAATACATATCAAACACATCAAAATAACTTGTACAAACTAGGGAGCAACCAAAACAACCCTCCCAAATACAACTTTGTCACATTGCCTCTTATTACTACTTAGTATTTTAAAACCATACTTGAAATCACTCAAATCCTTGGATCTCCCTTATTTCTCTGCATTTATGAGAAAAGAGAGCGTAAGCTATAAGCTTAGTGAGGGGATCGCAAAAACACTCATCAAAGCATTTAAAATCATTTTAAGTCAAACCAAATGTAATTGTTTCATGGCAAAACATCTCATGCTTCAATAATCTCTTCAAATATGCACATTTAAACCATTTGCAACACATGTATCATGGATTCAATCTCTACCTCAATTTAAGCTTCATATGCCATAATTCTCTAAAACAAGCTTAAAGAGCAATCACATGTATAAATTACATTATGCAACATAATCCACTTCTCATGATACATTATCTCATATATTGGCTTTTAAGTGACTCAAAACCAGCAACCTTTCATTTCATAAAACACATCGGATAGACGAATCTCTCAAGTGGTTCCTACGACCACTTCATATACATACCTCAACCAGAGTAACGACACACTTGCCCAACTTAAAGGTTCAAACCGGAGTAACAGAACATTTACCCACCTCTACAGTTTGGAAGTATAAATCCAGCAGCGGGAGAAAATGAAACATTTACCCACCTCAACTGTTGCGGTTCTCATGGTGGAGAATACAGACACTTACCAACCCTCGACACACACGAGGCGACTTTTTATAGTGCAATTTAAACCCTATGGCTAGCCAACTATATCCAATAACATTTTAAACATAGTCGCTTGCCAATATATTCAATAAACAACATTACCTCACTGTTTTACATATGAATCAAAATCAACCAAACTCAAATACATTAAACCATTTATTTAACATTCTCAAAAATACTTTCATAAACCATATGCCATTCTCAAAAGTCATCATATATGATCATTTGCATCAACTTCCATTTCTAAAACATACATAATACAGTGAGCAATCAAAACCATAAACACGTGCATGAGATTTCATTTTGCAAAAACAAAAATTGAGAGAAAACTCAACAGATACTTACTTTTGAGCTTAGATAAGTGTATCAAACTTTATCTAAACTCCCAAAACTCTTTTTCAAACCTTTTAACAGTAGTAAAACACGTTTCCACTCACTTACCTGATACAGTCCACATCTAGGCCCAATTTCAGGGATTTACAACTCTCCCCCTCTTAAGAAATTTCGTCCTCGAAATTTACCCTGCCAAAAAAGATGAGAAAACTGCTTCAACATGTCCTCCTTGCTTTCCCAGGTGGCTCTCTCAACACCACGATGCCACCACAACACCTTTACCATCTCTATAGTCTTCCCGCAAAGAACTTTGCTACTCGAATCAAAATTCTCACAGGCTCCTCATCATAGGTCAAATTCGGATTCAACTCAATCACTTCCACATTCATTACATGCTAATGATCCGATCTATAATTTTGAAGCATTGATACATGAAAAATATCATGTATCTTCTCTAAATCCGTCGACAACCTCAACCTATACGCAACTAGACCAACACGCTCCAACACCTCATAAGGCCTAATAAATCTAGGACTTAACTTGCCCTTCCGTCCAAACCTCATCACCGTCTTCCAAGGGGAAACCTTCATAAACACATGATCACCAACTGCATACTCAATCTACCTTCGCTTCAAGTAAGGATATGACTTTTGCCGATCCTAAGCCAATTTCAATCTGTCATTAATAAGCTTCACTTTCTTATTGGTATCCTTCAACACATCTGGCAAAGAAACATACTTTTCTCCTGCCTCCGTTCAGCAAAGTGGCGTACGACACCTTCTACCATACAATGCCATCTGGATACTAGCTTAATAACTGTTATTATAGGCGAACTCCACCAATGGTAACTGTTTTTCCCATGATCCTTAGAAATCAATAATGCAACACCGCAACATATCTTCCAACACTTGGATAATACGCTTAGACTGACCATCCGTTTGAGGATGATACAAAGTAATGAAGTTCACCCGTGTACCCAAAGCCTTATGCAAACACTCCCAAAACCTCACGGTAAAACGCGAATCTCTATTCGATACAATAAACTTGGGCACCCCATGAAACCTCACAACCTCAGCAATATACAACTCCGACAACTTGTCCAAAGTGTACGTCGTATTCACAGCAAGAAAATGCTTACACTTCGTAAACCTATCCACAATTACCCACACAAAATTCTTCTTCGATGGCGTCAAAGGCAAACCAGACACAAAATCCATGGTAATTCTCTCCCACTTCCATTTCATAATCGTTTACGGTTGCAACAACCCCGAAGGAAACTGATGCTTCACCTTAGCACGTTGCCAAACTATACAACGAGCAACAAATCCGTGACATCCTTCTCCAAGCCATCCCATAAATACTCTATCTTCAAGTCCTGATACATCTTCGTACTCCCCAGATGCATAGCAAAAGGACTCGAATGTGCCTCAGCCAAGATAGTGTGCCTCAACTCTTCATCTTTCGGCACCACCACTCAACTTTTGAAACACAAAACACATTCCTCACTAAAGCAAAAATTCGTTTAATTGCTATCCAAAATATACTTAACATGCGGTACCAAAGAATCAGTATATGGTTGTTTCTCTTTGATCAACTGCAGCAACGATGGTTTCACTTGTAACTCAGCCAATAACCCACCATCGCACGTCACACTCAACCATGCAAACATTGCCCTCAACTCAACCGCAACCTTCCTACACAAAGCATTGGCTACAATATTACTTTTACCCGGATGATACTCAATTGTCAACTCATAATCTTTAAACAACTCTAACCATCTTCATTGCCTAAGATTCAACTCCTTTTTCGACATCAGATCTTTCAAACTCTTGTGATCTGTATACATAGTACACCTCTCACCATAAAGATAATGTCGCCAAATCTTCAACGCGAACACCACCGCAACAAACTCAATATCGTACGTAGGATAGCTACACTCGTTCACCTTTAATTTTCTAGATGCATAAGCTACGGCTCTTTCTTCTTCATCAACACACAACCCAAACCCACGTAAGATGCATCGTTATACACAACAAACTCTTTCCTTGTCTCAAGTTGAATCAAGAATAGGGCTTGCGTTAAAGCTTCCTTCAACTTGTCAAAAGCTTGTTGTCTACTCTCCGTCCACTCGAAACTCGCATCCATTTGCAACAACTTTGTCAAAGGTGCAACAATCCTCGAGAAACCATCAACAAAGCGTCGGTAATATCCTGCCAACCCTAGAAAACTATGAACTTCTGATAACGACTTCGATTTCTTCCAATTCAAAACTGCCTCTATTTTTTGCGGATCCATACGAATACCTTCGGTCGAAACAACATGGCCAAGAAAAATCACCTGCTTGATCCAAAACTCCACTTGCTCAACTTGGCGTAAAGCTTGTTATCCAACAGAACTTGTAACACAATGTCAATCGTGATCCTCCAAGGTACAAGAGTACACAAGAATGCCATCGATGAACATTACCAGAAATTGGTCCAAGAATTCATGGAACACCCAATTCATCATATCCATGAATGTTGTCGGTGCATTGGTCAACCCAAACGGCATCACTAAGAACTCATAATGCCCATATTGTGTGCGAAAAGTTGTCTTCAACATGTCTTTATCCTTCACCTTCAACTTATAATACCCAAACCTCAAATCAATCTTAGAGAATACTGTAGCACCTCAAAACTGATCAAACAAATTATCAATCCTCGACAAAGGATTCTAGTTCTTAATTGTCAACTTCTTCAGTTATCGATAATCAATACACATTCTCATCGTGCCAGCTTTTTTTTCACAAATAACACTGGTGCTCCCTACAGTGACTCACTTGGCCGAATGAACCTACGATCCAGCAACTCTTGTAACCGCATCTTTAGCTCCTTCAAATTTTTTGGTGCCATACGATACGGTGCAATAGACATCATAGCCATATCCATGTACATCTTAATGCAAAACTCTATCTCCCTATTCGGCGACAAACCAGACAACTCTTTCGAAAACACTCCTAGAAAATTGCAAACTGTACAAATATCCTTAGCATGTACTTCCTCCATATTCGGGTTCATAACATAAGCTAGGTATGCTTGACCCCCACATTCTAACAACTCCTGCGCTTCCAAAGCTGAAACCACATTTGACATGAACTTAACATTCTCGCCGACAACCACTACTTCGTAATCCTCGGCAAGTTTCAACAAAACCCGCTTGGTCTTAAAATCAATTACGGTTTTATGTTGAGACAACCAATTCATTCCCAGAATCACATCGAATACGTGAAACGGTAACTCCGTTAGGTCAGCCTCAAACACATGCCCTTGAACCATTAAGGGACGACTCCTATACAACTTCCTAACTACAACCGTCTCACCAGAGGAACTGGTTACCCGCATACCAGCATCTAACAACTCTAAAGGTAAATCCAACAAACATGCATGTTCGAGCATAATGTAGGAATGTGTAGTACCAAAATCAATCAAAGATATCAAAGGTATAGACTGCAAGGTAAAGGTGCCTGCAATCACATCGGCATCATTCATCCCTTTATAGTGCGTAAAAGCCCTTGTCGGTCTACCAACCCCTGGCTAAACTGCTACAGTATGAGCCATCACTCTTTGCCCATTATCCCTGCACTGGAAATGTCCACGGCTGCACCCACAACCTCTATGTGGTATAGTAACAGGTGCAGGAACCTGGCCATCTCTGGCTAACTGCGGACAATCTCGCCTCATGTGATTTCACGAATCATAAGACATCTCTAATGACATAACTTCGCAAATAGCACAACAACCTTAAAAAATTTCTCAATGAGTTCCGATAGCAATTAGTTGATCCGCAAAAACCACACACTCCTAACTCCAACACTTGGTCACCTCAAATCTAACATAATTTCAACTGTCAAAAATCCACCTTAAACACTTCCCACACCCTATAAGGTCTAATAATTCTTCTTTCTAGACTAACTTTTATTATAATTTCACCAGCCTTCGAGAATTCATCCATAAGTGTCAACATATGTATTCATGGTTACCTATATGCCCTCATTGATGCCTATGCACATGTATGCAAAACCTCTAATGTCATGCTGAAATGTATGCATGTAATGACATATTTAAATTTATACATATAAGTGTTTTGTACTGTGCATGTTTAACAATTCACACTTACTAATAACATTCTTGGCCGAACTCACTCAACTTCACTGCACCCTCAGTCTATCTCGTTCAACTAGCCAAAACTTACACCTATCTTATTTATGAACAAACGCTTCACTACAAAGCCTATTATCTAGACTTGATTTTTTGACAAGCTAGATCTCTACACCTCAAAACTCAAAGATATCATCACTTCTACGCTTCATTTCTACTCGTCGCCATAGCTCAAAAGAATTCAAGAGCCGTACCAAAGCACATCTTTATATTGAACCTAACCTTGCAACTAAAAGACAACTCTGATAACATCATCTATAACATCTCTAAAAAAGATCACCAATAATACAACCGAGGTAACTTCACAACATAAGCCTTTACATCATTTCAGTCCCAAGCTAACGCTACCCCCAACCTTGGATTAATTCATATCTCATCACTCCCTTCAAGGAATATGTACGTATTCAATCTCAGCTCTAATTTTGGTTGTATTTCGCAATAAATATATGAGTTTAAAACATGATAATGCAATAAAACAATACCATTAGACTAGCTCATAGCAAGGATCCAAGGGGCTCACGTTTAAAAACCAAAAATATTTAACTCTAGTAGTAATAAGGCAGTGTGTCCCAAGCTATACTCCCAACATATCACATATCAGACATAATCTCACAAATTCAATCACCGTGCATATCAAACAAATAATTCATATAACATAAATCAACCAAACAACCATAACCCACCTCCCAATAATCATAACTTGTCTCTGATGCCACCAAATATAACCCCTTGATCCAGTCTAGTCGCAAGACTAAACCGAGCGAGTTACATTAGGGTTTGCCGAGACAAATCTAGAAGAATTACTTAGAAAACGGTCCATTTTTTCATTTTATCTTATCTAAATGTACAATTAAATCCTAAGGTGATCATACTGACAACGGTGAAGATTACAACTCAATTGGGCGTCGAATTGACATCCAATCGGACGAGATTTCATTTTAGGGACTAAATTGTAGTTTCTAAAAATTAAGAGGACTTCCATAAAAATAGATTTACCAATCCTCAATTAGTCAGGTTTCATGCATACATGTCAAATTTTAGCTTAAAACGACCATCCAAACTCATTCAATTGTACACCCAACTATTATAGCGCTCTCAAGCCTCGTATATGGACTCGTCATCTTCCTGACGAAAAGAAGTAATGTCATTACGCAATTTATCAGTCATATTTGTAAAACTAAATCTAGAAAGGAAACCTTGGCATAGATCGGTCCAAGATTCTAAAGATCCAAATGGGATACTATTTAACCATAATTTCGCCCTATCCCTCAGTGAATAGGGAAATAATTTTAGCCTTAGAACATCCTCATGAACTCCTTGTTGCTTAAGTGAATCGAAAATTTCCAGGAATGATTTGAGATGTTTTCTGGCATCCTCAGTCGCTAATCCGCCAAATTGACCAACTGTGTTGATCAAATTAAACATTATTGGCTTCAATTCAAAATTGGCTGCTTGAATCGTAGGTGTGCAACTCCTGGAGTGAGGCCGTCAAGATCTTGCTCTAAGTAGTCTCAGATGGGTCTGCTCCGTACACGAATAGGTTGCTCGGCTAGAGCTATGCCTCCTCCTGCTGCGGTATTTTGATTGCCGACTAGATCAACTGGTGGGTCTTCCATTGATGCTCTTATCTCTCTCCTTCTTCTACGGAAAACATGTTCGATTTCTAGTTCAAGTAGGTAATATGGTGTTGTCGGTCTTTCCCTGTCATACACCAATGCAAAACCAAAGTTATTAGTCTCTTGAAACCGAATACAGAAAATAAATAAAATGAACGAAGGTGCAAGAAAATAAAAACAAAGTCGCTATTGTCAATCCCCAGCAACGACACCAAAAACTTGTTGCGTGTTTTGAGTGCTTCGCAATTGGTGCAAGTATACACATCGTAAGTTATAGTATAGTAAAGATATCATCTCCACAGGGATTGGTAAAACTCTGATTTTTAACTTCATGCACTAAAAAGATAAATGAATAGTAATGATAGATGTTTAGAAGTAACAAGTAAAATAATTAAACTAGTAAAATAAATAAAGAAAGTAATCGAATAAAAGAGTAGGCTGGGTTATCGTGAGTAGTGGTGTGAGGGCTATTCGGATTGTCATGGCAATTGATTTCCGAGGCAACTCAATTGTTAAGGAAACTAAGACCGGCTAAATTGTCGTGCCAACTAGGTCACAAATTATGTCGTGGCAACTAGACTAGTTTGATTGGCATGGCAACTGGGTTTCTTCTTTCAATGCTCGGCGAAGCATTCTTCAATGTCTTCTCATTATCCCTAACCGAAGAACTAGCTAATTATGCACGCCTTGGTGATACATCCCTGTGTTAACCTTGGGTGAACAACAACCGATCTACACTCCTCTTAGCCGTTAAAATCCAATCCTTATTCCTAAGGTGGATTAATCTTCATCGACGATTTGTTGAATGAAGATCATGTTCATTCATTTCGTGAATCTAACTTTCCCAATTATAGATAAATTGATAGCTCTCGAGATCCTCTCCCAATTCACTCGAAATCAAAATTAAGAACCAAGAATGAACAAATTTTAAATTTAAATTGCAATAAAAAACCTAACAATCCAAACATTTATCACAACCACAAACCCAAATAACCCCAACCAATTTAAATTAGTTCATGGATGGGGAAGAAGAAAATTCAATAAAAATAATCCTAGACATGTATTGCATAAAGTAAAAATGAAGAAGATGAAGTGTGCGATCAGCCTTCTCTCTAGAATCTGATTCCCCAAAATTCCACCCCGAAGCTGCAATTTGATCTCCTATTTAAAGGGATTGATGCGCTCAGCTTTGTTGTTGATGAAGAGGATTTGAATACATTTGAATTCCTTGGAGATATGGTCCTTATCTAATCAGGCATTTGAAATTTGAATCTGGCCTTTATCTCCTGTGATCTGGATAATGTTGCGGATAATGTTGTATTTATCCAGGATTATCCAGTTATGTCACGACAATCAGCTTCGGCAACCTCTTTATATATTACCCCTACTTGACACGACAACTCCTTCACCAACGACCCCTACTTGCCATGGCAATCCAGTCCCGTACAAAATAAAGCACACCAGCAGTGATTTTTCCACAAAAAACCAACCAAATGCAATACCAAGCTCGTTAACTAAGGAAACTAGAAAACTATGCATGAATGCCTATCAATGCAACTAAAATGAGCCTAAGTCTAAAAAAAATATGAGTAAAAAGTTTAAGAAAAGTACTTTTGCACACTCATCAGCCCTCCTCGGCATGATTACTTTTTCTGTACAAGCAATCAAATAAGGTTACACCATCGGATACTTAGTTTACACAAGTACGACTATCAACTTATGGGCAACGTTTTCGCTAGACACCTCTACAATACTCTAAACACCACCGAGGCTTCTTAGAACCGGTTAAACCTAGAATCTGATACCATTGTTATAGCACCCCCGACCCGAATGTCACAATTGGGCCTCAAGCCTAAACCAAAACCATAAAATTTTGCCACTAGATTTAGCCCAAACACATTTATTTCATAAAATCCATTAAATTCAAATATTTGACATGAACAAGTAGTTAAAACGTTACATGGGAGCTCCATTTAAAATGCATAACTAAAAGCATTTGACTTGTAATTTAAAATCCAAAATGAGAGTTACAACACAATATAGGGTCCGACGAATACATAGCCTAAATAATCTAACTATTGTACTAGATAACAAGTCGATGATGAGGTCCTACTCCAATGGTGCTCCAATGATGCACGTCAACCTGCTAACATGTGAACGAAAACAATAATTTTGAACGCTAAGCTAACAAAGCTCAGTGGATACATTTCCACTCAACCATGCTTCATGCAAATCATAAATACGAGCATTAAGATAAAGATGATATCATGGCATAATATAACAATATTCACGCTACCTTTAGCCGCCTAAACACATATCAAGTAATGGAAAAGACATTAACCCTACACAACACATAATTATCATACCAACAAACCTGGAGTGAGGCCTGTTGCCACATAACTTTGGGAACATACACTCAATGGGTAAGGCTCGGTGTCATACATCTTTTGGAATATACACCCATGCTTAAAATCTCTCGTCGAGCATCATCGAATGATACCCAGTGCCACATAGCTTCGAGAAAATATATTCGGCAATCTATAACCATGGTGTTGCAACACACTCTTCCTCTCACTGGGTATCCAGATCCTAAATATCAAGTTACTCAACCATATGAATGCCTTTACGTGGCACTCAACAATTATTCTATCCGCCAAAGATCCTTGTTATCCCAACACAACAAGTCATACAAGGTTTTAACATGTTACTACTCATTATGCACGTATATAGGGTTTAAAATCCAGTTTCTCAATTTTACCAAACATTTTACCCCTTTAGAAGCCCATTGGGCCTTTGTCCTCGAATTATAAGCCCCTCAAGCTCAAAATGTATTTTTTGGGAAGATTACCTAAAGGGTATTAATACCCTCATACGTGTACTGATACACCCTTCAGTGTACTGATACCTATCCAAGTGTACTGATACTCAGATTCACACCCGTCAAGGTTTAACAAGTACCTCATACTGATACACGAGACCGCGTACCAATACTTTAATTATACTGATACACCTTCAAGTGTACTAATACCCATTTTGGCTACTTGAATTTGGACGATTTATGGGGTACCAATACCCCCATAGGTGTACCGATATGCTCTTCAAACTCTGCTTGAGTTAGCTATTCAAAAACAAATGGGTACCGATACAAGTTTATCCGGTATCAGTATGAGCCTAGAATTCAAATTCTAGAGCTCGCAAATCACCCCAACACCCCTAAACCTCCATGGTAATACCCCAAATCAAACCTACAAGTTATGGAAGGTAGTTTAAGTGGTATCTTATCATTTTTATACCATTTTTAATTCCAAATTCAGATTTAGCCATTAATGGGGTTTCAAGCTCTTAACCAACCAAACCATCAAACCAAGCAACAAGCAGTCTAACTTTATGATTTCCAGGAATACAAAGGAGTTAATAGTGTACTAAACTTGAAGATAAGTTGCAAACGAAGCTTCAAGTCTACACCTCAAGCCCTCATCTTCTCTTTAGCCTTGGAAGCTTCTCCCACCTCTTTCACCACAAAGAGATATTGTAAAATAGGTTACAATGCTGCTGGAAGATTAAGAGATACAAAAAGGAAGAACTTTACAACAAGAAATGAAGTTATATTTTCAATTCCTGCTCTTCTTCCTCAACACTCACCAAAACCCACTTTTCTCCCATCTCCACCATTTCCCTTCATTCTTACCTTATTAGATTGATCCTTAGGTGATGATCATCTTTCCCTCGACCACCAATCCAAAATTTCCACAAGAAATGGCAAAGATTGCACCTTTTCTTGGTTTTTCCTTAAAGAAATAAAGGAAGGGGTAAAGAACTACCAAAGGGAAACAAGATGATATCATCTTCCCCTTGCAATTATGCAAAAAATTAAAAGGGACAACTTTCCCTCTTTTCACAAGAGGGTAATTACCTCATTGCCCCTTGTATCATCCACCTAATACATTCCTAAACCCAACAACCCAAAAACAAGCCTATTTGAACTCTTTCAAGGGCCCAACTCTCCACTGAAACGCTAAGCCCACTCTTTGGGTTAAACTGGCCCTCAAATTTTAAAATTTGGGTCGTTATAATATTTGCATAACTCATAGTCCCTATCATGCAGTGTACTTGCATGAAACTCGAAAACAGAATAAAAGGAACAAATCATGCTGACATTGCATCAAACATTGGTTTTGTTTGGCTAGCTTATAATGGATTATATTTGATGATAGTGAATTGCATTAACCGATTTGACTCATTAATTGTAGGGTAAACTACACGGGTGGTCACCCAACTATCACTTTTTTAATGTTTTGGTCACCAAACTATTTTTTCGTGAAAATCGTCACTATCATTTTGGTCACCGACCATTAAAAATAACAAATATGGTGACATGTCATGGGATTATAACATTTTTAGTCCTAAAACTTATACATTCAAATAATTAGGTCATAATTCAAAATAACTCTTCAAATATATGGGTCAAACCCCAAATTTTCCATTTTCTTTCTTCTTCCTCTGTAACAACACTTCACTTTCTTTTTCCCATTTTCGTTAACACTTCGTTCCCAACACCCTAAACCTAAGTCACGTGTCTTCCTCTCTCACTGCTAATTGCTAAAATGCCTAAGATAAACACTATGCCCCATCACATAAACTCGATTCATCCCAATCACCATTAATCATCACATGGTTCACACTTTGCAAGATCTATATGGATAGAATCCTTACTGAATTTCCCTAGTAGCAACCCATTTGTCTCACAAATCACAACCCCAAATCGGTTGAATAATAAATTTTCTTATACAAATGGCATCTCAAAAACGAATCTTCCAACAACTTTTCTAACTAAAGCTCTCTTAACCGATTCTAAACACCTTTGATATTCCCCAAACAAATTGTTTTACAAAACTCAAAGCACCATACAAGTAGTGTGTACTTTGAATCTAGCAAGAATCAAAGTCTCCCTTCCAAACTTGCCAATCTTTCAACCACCTATCATCTCTACAACTTGCTATAACATAGAGAATCTTCCCAATTTCCCAGGTTTGTTCCACCTCCTTCCTTATCACCGCACTCCTACTTTGATGGTCACCATTTAGAAAAGCTATATTCTCCACCCCCGACATCAATAGTTACTTGAATCCCCTTTTTACCCTTTCTTCCACTATCGCATTTCTCATGTTTATATGTTCTCTTTCACAAGTGATGTTATTCTCAAAAAACAATGCTACTATTTGCAATTCGGTCTCTATTACTCTCAATGAAGTTACCTGATAAAATATACTCAACAAAGCTTGCAAAGAGTTTCTAAAATATGGGGATAAATGCAAGCAAAAAGATACAATTAATGTATAATTTACTTCAGCTCATTATGAATGTCATTACTTAGGTGTGCTGGAAACGAAACATTAACGAAAATGGGAAATAAAAAAAGAAAGAGAAGTGTTTTTGTAAAGGGAGAAGAAAGAAAATAGGGAAATTTGGGTTTTGACCCATATATCCCATGACACGTCACCATCTTCTTTAATTTTTTAACGGCCGATGATCAAAATGGTAAAGAAACGTTAGTGACGACAAAATTAGTTGGGTAACCAAAACAATAAAAAGTAGATAGTTGGGTGAACACCCTTGTAGTTTACCCTTAATTGTATTAACTGGTTTTATAGAAGTCTTTGGTAAAATTAATTGATAACATTACTAACATATTTGAAGGATGTATATATTAATTTCTTATTTATGAATTTATCATTTTTAATACAATTTATTAGTTATAAAATTTAAATGATTTTTGAAGCATGTATATTAATATATCTAAAGGGAAACAATTATTTAAATTATATATGAGAATATGTTTTATTTAAAAAAGCATACGTGAGATATTCAAATTTAGGTTATTTAGAGAAATCTCTTTGTAATTATCGAAGACAAAAAAGTCTTTACAACTTTTATATTGAATTTCCTAAACCCAAAATAAAATGCTACTCCTAACAGCTTTTCAATGTTAGATGATTCTCTCCACTCTGTTGTGTTTTATTAAATAATGGGGTATTACATTCTCATGTCGAGATACGAACCCAAACAAGATGCTGCAACATAAACATCTTTAGCCTTAGGCCAATGAGTATATCTCTCCCCAATCCGTTGTTTTTTTATTAAATAGAGATGTATTACATTCTCATGTCGGGATACCAACTCATACAAGATGAGGCAACTTGAGCATCTTTAGCCACTAGGCCAATGAGTAGATCTTTAACACCAATAATCATACGAGCACACCCTATCCATGTATGGTAGATGCCATATTTCTTCCCATGGAAAACAACATAATACTTCTTTGTCTTCTTCTGTTGACGTGTTCTTCAATATCTTCGTGGGATAATGGTGATCTAAAAAAATGTAGAGAGAAAGAACATTTTAAAGGTTTATATAGAAATAGAAAAACAAAACAAATAACCATATGATATACATAGGAACCTCTTTTGTTTATATTGGAGCATGTTCCATCCAAAATGTACTAAGAAAATTTGGTTGTAAGTGTTGCGCATAATAAGAGCTACGCAATTGTGCAAGTATACATGTTGCAAGTTATAGTATAAAAGATATCGTCTCCATAGGTATTGGTGCCACTTCAAGAATCTAGTCTCTTGCACTGTAAAAAGTAAAAACACAAATAAAAGATTATAAGAGTTTAACTAATAACTAAACTAGAAGGCAATAAAGTAAAAGAATGAATGAGATCAAATGAGAGAGATAGGCCAGGTTATCATGAGTTGAGGTATGATAGTCGATTGGATCGTCTTGGTAAAAGAGTGCACGGACAACTCAGTTGCCGTGGCAACTTGCACAACGGGGTTGCCTTGGCAACTAATCGATGGTTGCCTGGGCAACTACTTGGGCGTCTGGGCAACAACCTTCAAGGTTCGGCAGAGCATTCTTCAATGGTTTCTTCTTATCCCTAAGTCGAAACTCTAGCTACTTGTGCATGCCTTGATAATACATCCCTGCGTTAATCAAGGGTGAACAACAACCAATCTTGCGCTCCTCTTAGCCATTGAAATCCTTAACTTATTCCTAAGCCAGATTAATCTTCACCATCAATAGATTGAAAAAAGATCATATTCATTTGTTTCTTGAATCTAACTCTCCCGATATTAGATAAATAGATGAAGTTACGAGATCCTCTCCTAATTCACTCGCAAACAAGAATAAGAACCAAGAATGACTAAACCTTGAATAGAAAAGTGCAAACTCTTATTACCTAAACAAAATCCAATAGTTTCTCACAACCACAAGACACAATAACCTTAGCCAAATAGATTTAGTTCATGGCTAGGTTCCAAAGAAACACGAGATAAAGAATCCCTAGCATGAACCTAATTGAACAAGAAAGAAAAAGATGAAGGATGAAGCTTGTCGAAATCCTCCTTGCCCTTGATGCTTGTCGAAAGTTCTCTCCTCTCTCTCTCTTGGAGTTGACGGCATGGCCTCTAATTTATAGGGCTAGGTCAAAGTCCTTCTTTGAGGAGGAAGTTAAGTTGGAATTAAATTATCTTTAAAGAATATAATTCTTTATTATAATTATATTCCTTATAGAACTTCTCCTATCTTCTTGGAATTTAATTCTTCTTTAATCTCTTTATAGAAATCAAACTCCTTTGGGATTTAGCTTTGCTCCACGTCATCTTGGGCTTGTCTAGTCATCAATTTCGACTACCATATCACCTTATTCTTTGTCAACAATTGCCCTGGCAACTGCCTCGGCATCTCTTTCATACATTGCCCTGGAAACTAGCTCGGCATCTCCTTCATGCATTACCCTGGCAACTAGCTCTAGCCTTCCTTTGGCAAGTGATCCTGCACATACACACAAAACACACCAAAGCAGCATCTTTTCCCACAAAAACTACCAAGTTATGTAATCAAGCTCAACGATGGAAGGAAACATGGATTAATGCATGAATGACTAATTATGTAACTAATATGAGCCTAGTCTAACAATAATATGAGTAAAAAGGGTAAGAAAAATAGTACTTTTGAACACTTATCACACCCCCAAACTTGAACTATTGCTTGTCCTCAAGCAATACAAACTAATAATTACCTGCCAAGACTTCAATTTTCACAAACTTAGCTTTGAACTTGATTTCAATTCTCAGAACCGGGGCACAAAGTATGATTGGCTTTTCATTTTTTGGAAAACTTAGGAGTCACTCGGAATCAAACTATAATGCTTGTGAATGTGTGTGGAGTTGTGTGCAAGTTGATTTTTTGGATTCTATGTAAACAAGAGGTTTTCAACTTACTTCATTGGGTTCTTTTTAACATGTTTTAACTAGAGCCAGTTTTGGGCACTTCTAGTGTTTTGTTTTTAGATTTCTTAAGTTAATTAATTTATTCGACTAGATCCGATTTCGGGCACCTCTAGCGATCAAATTTTTTTAGCACATACTAGAGCCGGTTTCGGGCACCTCTAGTGATCAATTTTTTTAGCACATGCTAGTGCCAATTTCGGGCACCTCAAGCATTCATCCAATTTTTATTCTAATCCCCCAATTTGTTTAATTATCAACCTAATTTCACTAGAATTCCTTAAATCAAATCAAACCACAATAGTGTTTCATCAAATTTACCATCATAGTAAAATTCTAAGTTTTTCCATGGTTATCTTAGAATAAAAATTCTATCAATTAAGTGCATTAGCAAAGTCATCATCGGATATTCATCAAATCTAGGCAATTCTTGTTCCAACTAAAGGCATGGCAAGCAATTTATGTATCCTAAATGTAATACTTAAGATGAATGTAACTAAACATGGTAACTACTAATAACAATCCCCCCAAACTCGAGTGAGGCATTGTCCTCAATGCATGTATTAAATAAAAATAACGAAAAATGAAATGCAAACGAGGACTTACTCTGAGAGTTCGTCATCATGGATGATTAGTTTCCTTTTGGTTGGTGTCTTGATTCTCTTGCTTGAATGCGATGGTTGTTTCCTTGTTACCGGTGGTGGAATCGATCCTCGTACGGGGTTGTCCTCATCGTCCTCTTCATCAATGTCATTGGCTTTTCACTTGGAGGATTCAATTGGTACAGTCTTTGTTGGTGCAATGGAGGACTCGTCCGAATCTAAAAAATCAGACAATGATTCCGTAGGAGTTGATTTGGGCATAGGTGCCTTACCTTTGGCTTTTGCAGTGGTTGCCGGGATGTCTTTAGCTTTGGTTGCCGTGGCATCTGCTTGTGCAGGCACAATGTAGGTTTCTGCGGCATCATCTGTTGCAGTTACCGTGGCGACTGCTCCATTGGTTGCTGGGGCAAAGATCTCGGCAGGAAAGATTGGGAACGACACGCGATTGTCCGGGTACTTTTCTAGGATGACTTGGGTGATGGCATTGTTGTGCTCCTTTATGTACCGCATGAACATTAGTTGCCGGTTTTCAATTTGCCTTAAGTGGCTCGCCAATGGTTGCAAGAGTGCTTCAAAGTGTCCCGGGGTTGATGGCCGAGTTGCCCAGGCGTTAGGTGCTTGGGCATTAGGGATTGCCGGGGCGGCAGGAGTTGCTGCGGCAATTGGAGGCCTTGAGGATTTTTTCGGTGCCTCTCCCATTAGCTTTCGGATTTGTGCTTGATTCCAACCAGAATTTGGTAGGGCCTTTTCATCGGTTGACTCACTTGGAACATGCATCTCATCACAAATAATTTTTCCAATGTTAATGATGCGATTATGCAAAATAGAATGTATGAGCAAAAGACGTGGTATATCAACGGTAGTATTGTGTGTGGTGGGCATTAAAGAAGTTTTAACAAACTTATTCCATAGTTTTGCCTCGGGTTTAAGCCGAAGGCAATTTACCGTGACCTTGTATTTACCGTCGTTCCAATGAGTTCCCGGTTGAGTGAGTTCTTGAAGCACCTTGTCGAGTTGCTTGGGCGTGATTTGATCAACAAAGGCTTGATGCTTGTCCTTCTCAATGTAAAGCCCGTAAAAGGTGTTGATGTTTTCGGGGCTTATGAGTATGGCCTTGTCACGAACAAAAACATAAGGATTATCCGGGTTAGGTGAGTGAGCATAGAATTCTCTTACCCATGAGATGTTAGCCGGTTTCGATTGATGGCAAAAGATTTACCACTTTTGATGTGCAATCCTCTCGAAGATGAATGGTTTAAGGCCGAAATCTTGATGAGAGTTGGAGTATTCAAAGCCTTGTTCTTCGTAAATCTTCCAGCTTTCGAACTTGGAGTGAAATCTTTCTTGAACCACCGGTGTAGCAAACTTCTTGTATCCTGATTCTTTGGAGGAACTTGAATGAACTAAAAATTTAATTTTGGATGCCATAGATGATCTTGGTTGTGAGTTTTGTAAAAACAAATAAAAGAAACTAAAGAGTTGCAAGATAAAAAGTAGGAATAGGTTAAGGGTGATGGGTTTTATAGAAAAGATAGGTAGTAAATATGGTGGGTGGGATTAATTTTTGGAAAGACGAAAAAGAGGGTTTCAGTTTAGGGGAAGGGTGACGGCAAGGGGGTTTAATTAGGGTAAGTTGGAGGCTTTATATAAGCCTTAGATTCAGCCCATTAATTTCCTTGTTGAAGATGTTTTCCTTCTTGGATTAAAATTCCTCTTTATCTTGAACTCTTTTCCTACAACTCAAAGACAAATCAAATAAGGATTAAAATTAAAGGTAAACTAATAAAAGAAAATAAATAAAGATGTGTAAAGGGATTCTTAAACTTAAAAATATATATAAAAAAAGAAAATCTATCCTACAAGAACAAATAATCGAAAGTAATAAAAAATAAAAAATTAAAAATTAAATAGTTTGACAAAATTAAACAGAAAAATAAAATAAAATATCGAAAGGAGAGCATGCTCATCCATCTCCTAAGGTGACCACTTCTTTGTTACGTTCCGCATGGGCACCATTGTAGTGCTTTAATCTTTGTCCATTAACTTTGAATTCATGTTTGTCAGTGATGGACTTGATTATCACGGCACCATGGGAGAATGGTTTGACAACTTTGAATGGTCCCGACCATCTTGATTTTAGCTTTCTCGGGAAGAGTTTTAGCCGAGAATTGAATAAGAGAACTAGTTGCCCTGGCATGAATTGCCGCGGCAATAGTTTCTTGTCATGCCATTGCTTTGTTTTCTCCTTGTAGATTCGTGCATTGTTATAGGCGAGTGCACGGAATTCTTCTATCTCGTTGAGGTCCAACAAACGCTTTTGTCCGGCACTTTCCCAATCCATATTCACGGTCTTGATTGCCTAATATGCCTTGTGTTCTATTTCCACCGGTAGATGGCATGTTTTTCCATAGACAAGTCGGAAGAGGGACATACCTAAGGGTGTTTTGAATGCAGTGTGGTATGCCCAAAGTGCGTCATCTAGTCTTAATGACCAATCCTTCCTAGAGGGATTTACAACTTTCTCGAGTATACCCTTCAATTCCCGGTTGGAAATTTCTGCTTGCCTGTTGGTTTGTGGGTGATATGCCGTGGTGATCTTGTGTGATATGCCGAAGCGTTGCAACATCTTGGCAATAAGTCTGTTGTCAAAATGCTTGCCTTCGTCACTGATAATTGCTCTCAGCATCACAAACCGTGTAAATATTTTTTCTGCAAGAATCATTGCACGGTCTTGGAATCGTTGTTGGGAACTGCAGCTGCCTCAACCCATTTAGACACGTAGTCGACGGCAAGTAGAATGTAGAGGTTGCCAAATGAAAATGGGAAAGGTCCCATAAAATCGATCCCCCATACATCGAACAATTCCACTTCGATGATGTTCTGGAGCGGCATCTCATGTCGTCTAGAGATATTGCCCGTCCTCTGGCAACGATCACATTGCTTGTAAAAGTTTTGGGCATCTTTGTACAATGTTGGCCAATACAACCCGGATTGCAAAACTTTGGCCGCGGTACGAGTACATTATGTTGCTCTTCTTCAGGGACACATCGGCGTATAACCTGATCTGCACATTGTTTAAACAAAGAGGCTCGTCCCAAAAGTAATGCTTAGCATCATGGCGGAACCGCTTCTTCCCTTGGTGAGTAAGGCCATAAGGTAAAATACCACAAACAAGGAAATTAACTAAATCCGCGTACCAGGGTATTACCGAGGCATGTGCTGCCGTGGCGACTGCTCCCAAAATTACTGAGGTGTGCGCGTCAAGGGTTGTTATGGCATCGAGAGTTGCCGAGGCATTGAGGGTTGCCGAGGCATACGCATCCATGGTTGCCGAGGCAACTAAAAGTTGTTCATCCAGGAATGCATCGCATATCTCTAGATCCGCGTCCTCCTCCCTATTGCGTTCTAAACGTGATAAGTGAAAAACCACTTGATTTTCTGTTCCTTTCCTGTCCTTAATTTCAATATCAAATTCTTCTAAAAGTAATATCCAACGAATCAAACGAGGTTTGGCATCCTTTTTAGGAAATAGATATCTGATTGCCAAATAGTCCGTATGAACAATTACCTTTGTACCAATCAAATAGGATCGAAACTTGTCAAATGCGAAAACTACAGCTAGTAACTCTTTCTCCGTTGTTGTGTAATTCACTTAAGCACTATTAAGAGTTTTACTAGCGTAGTATATCACATGGAAGGTCTTACCCGTGCGTTGGCCTAGGACTGCTCCTACCGCAAAATCACTTGCATCACACATGAGCTCAAAAGGTAGCGTCCAATCTGGTGGAACGACAATGGGTGCCGAGGCAAGCTTTTCCCTTAAGGTTTCGAATGCTTGGGTGCAAGAATCATCAAAATCGAAGACTTTATCCAGTTCAAGCAAATTGCACAAGGGTTTAGTGATTTTAGAAAAATTATGAATGAACCTCCTGTAAAAACCTGCATGTCCAAGAAAGCTTTGAATTCCTTTAACCGGACTTGGTGGGGGTAATCTCTCGATCACATCCACCTTGGCTTTGTCTACTTCAATTCCCTTGGATGAAATCTTGTGGTCGAGCACTATTCCTTCATCTACCATAAAATGGCACTTCTCCCAATTGAGGACTAAATTAGTTTCTTCACATCTTGCCAACACCTTCTCTAAAATACCGAGGCAACTATGGAATTCGTTACCAAAAATGGAAAAATCATCCATGAAGATCTCAAGGAAGTCTTCGACCATGTCTGAAAAGAGTGCCATCATGCATCCTTGGAAGGTCGCCGGGGCGTTACATAATCCGAACGGCATCTTTCGGAAAGCATAAGTACCGTATGGGCAAGGTTATCTTTTCTTGATCTTCTGGTGCTATGGCAATTTGATTGTAACCTGAATAACCATTAAGAAAAAAGTAAAAGGGTTTACCTACAAGACGGTCAAGCATTTGATCAATAAAGGGTAATGGGAAGTGATCTTTCCTAGTGGCTTTGTTTAGCTTTCGATAATACAAACCATCTAACTGGTCACAGTCCTGGTTGGAATGAGTTCATTGTTTTCATTACTTACCACCGTTATACCTCCTTTTTTCGGTACATATTGTATCGGACTTACCCATGTACTATCAGAGATGGGGTATATAATGCCGGCGTCAAGCCACTTGATGATTTCTTTCATTACAACCCCTTTCATGGCATGATTCAGTCTCCTCTGGGCCTCAATTGAAGGTTTGTGATCATCTTCCAACAAAATCTTGTGCATGCACACTACCGGGCTAATTCCCTTCAAGTCGGCAATTGTCCATCCTAGTGCCTTTTTGTGTAGCTTCAACATTTTGATCAGCTTCTTTTCCTGCTTAGGATGTAACTTAGAAGAAATAATTACAGGCAATGTATTATCGGTTCCTAAGTATGCATATTTTAGTTTCTTTGGCAATTGTTTCAACTCAATAATCGGTGGTTGTTCAATAGAGGGCTTTTCGAGCTTACCTTCCTTACCTAAGTAATCCAGTGGTTCTTAGTATGTACCTGGTCGATTGACTAGCCAATTTGCCTCTTCTTGTTGTTCCTCATCGACCGATTCTTCATACTCATCAGGTTCCTCTTGATCGGCAATGTAGTTGCCGAGGCAACTAAATTCCTCGTCGAAGTTAAACTCTGTCGTGGTTTCCAATAGAACAGGGTATTGTGAAACTTCCGGGATCCTTCAACTTAGGTGGCATAGATTGTGCAACATGGCCATGCATCCCTCTGTTGCGGCAACTGTTTCAAACTCTCCTAGCCTTGTTCTCTTGGACACAATGTCTTTAAGAAACTTGGCATAGTTCAGCATTTGTTCAATTGCTTCCACCAATGGCAAGTTGATGTGGACTTGCTTTAGAATATCAAGAAACTTCTTGAATTGGTAATCTTGCTTTTGTCACTTCAACCTTTTGTGGGAATGGTGGTGGAAGTCGGATATCTTCGATCCTTTCATTGGTTTGGAACCTAATTGACGGCATTACCGGGACAACTGGAGTTGTCGAGGCATTATCAACTGGGGTTGCCGAGGCATGCTTATCACAAGTTGCCGAAGCATCCTTATCGTCAGTTGCCGAGGCATGCTTATTGCCGGTTGCCGCGGCAATTCCTGGTTCAGCATCTGAGGCTTTGCCGATAGGTTCGTCTTGATCTTTTTGTGGAGTTTTGTTTGATGAGTGGGCTTGAGCCTCTTTAAGTTGTTGTCCACTTCTAGTGGTGATCGCCTTACATTGCTCATGGCTAGTTCCTCTTGCGACTTCAGTATCGCTAGGTAAACCTCCTTGCGGTCTAGTATTCAGGTTTTGAGCAAACTGTCCGGCTTGATTTTCTAATGATTTGATTGCCACCTCTTGGTTTTGCAATCTCATCTCGATCCTGTTAATAAAAGCATCAGTTCTTTTTATGAAGTTACTATTCTCAGCAATATAAGATTCAGTTTTCATCATAAAAGCATTTAGAGAATTTTCCAAAGAACTAGATGTTGTCAGTTGTTGTTGCGGCAACTGTTGCCGTGGCATATTCTACTGGAATCCCGATGTTTGTGCATTCTAATTGTTCTGGTTTAGAGCATTGTTGGGATTACTCCATGAAAAATTCGGGTGCTTCTTCCAAGCTAGATTGTATGTATTGGACATCACATTATTGTTCTAATTGTAATTCCCCACATAGAAGCTGGATTCTGGATTCTGCATACATTCAGAAGAATCATGGTTATCACCACATAACTCACAAAAAGAATCCATTACCTTGACCTCATGTGTGTTGTTTGGTTTTTGCATGTTCTGGACCATCTTAGTTAAAGTGGCCAATTGTGCCGAAATTGAATCTAATGATCCTAGTTCATGTATTGTGGCTTGGCGTCTAACTCCTCCTCTTCTAGTAGAGGGGAATTGATAATCATTCTTGGCCAGCCTGTTTAGAATTTGCATTGCTTCCTCCGGTGACTTATCTAGGAGTATGCCATTTTCCGAGGCAACTAGCATCATCCTTGTTGGTGTATTCACAGCGTTGTAAAACATTGTTACTTGAGTCCACATCGGGGATCCGTGTAGGGGGCATTTGTGTAAAAGTTCTCTATATCGCTCCCAAGCCTTGTACATGGATTCATCATCTGCCGGTTTCAACTCAAAGTGGTCGGCTTCAATTTCAGGTGCGACAACTCCTAGATTAAGTCCATCAAGATCTTCTTCAAGATAGTCTCGAATAGTTCTGTTTCGTACAAGAATCACTCCTCCTCCTGCTGGAACATCTTGATTCATATTGCCATCTTGATTAGACATTGCTACTCTTATCCTTTATCTAAGTCTTTTTAAGGTTCGTTCGATTTTTGGATCAAAGGGATATTCTGGTGTAATCGCTCTCGCCCTGGTCATATACCAATGCAAAACCAAAGTTTGTTAGCCCTTTGAATCTTAAACAAGAAAAGTAAAAAGAAAGTGCAAGAAAATAAAAACAAAGTCGCTATTGCCAATCCCTGGCAACGGCGCCAAAAACTTATTGCGCGTAATAAGAGCTACGCAATTGTGCAAGTATACACGTTGCAAGTTATAGTATAAAAGATATCGTCTCCACAGGGATTGGTGCCACTTCAAGAATCTAGTCTCTTGCACTGTAAAAAGTAAAAACACAAATAGAAGATTATAGGAGTTTAACTAATAACTAAACTAGAAGGCAATAAAGTAAAAGAATGAATGAGATCAAATGAGAGAGATAGGCCAGGTTATCGTGAGTTGAGGTGTGATAGCTGATTGGATCGTCTTGGTAAAAGTGTGCACGGGCAACTCAGTTGCTGTGGCAACTTGCACAACGGGGTTGCCTTGGCAACTAATCGATGGTTGCGTGGACGACTAGTTGGGCAACTACTTGGGCGTCGGGGCAGCAACCTTCAAGGTTCGGCAGAGCATTCTTCAATGGTTTCTTCTTATCCCTAAGTTGAAACTCTAGCTACTTGTGCATGCCTTGATAATACATCCCTGCATGAATCAAGGGTGGACAACAACCAATCTTGCGCTCCTCTTAGTTGTTGAAATACTTAACTTATTCCTAAGTCGGATTAATCTTCACCATCAATAGATTGAATAAAGATCATATTCATTCGTTTCTTGAATCTAACTCTCCCGATATTAGATAAATAGATGAAGTTACGAGATCCTCTCCCAATTCACTCGCAAACAAGAATAAGAACCAAGAATGAATAAACCTTGAATAGAAAAGTGCAAACTCTTATTACCTAAACAAAATCCAATAGTTTCTCACAACCACAAGACACAATAACCTTAGCCAAATAGATTTAGTTCATGGCTAGGTTCTAAAGAAACACAAGATAAAGAATCCCTAGCATGAACCTAATTGAACAAGAAAGAAAAAGATGAAGGATGAAGCTTGTCGAAATCCTCCTTGCCCTTGATGCTTGTCGAAAATTCTCTCATCTCTCTCTCTTGGAGTTGACGGCATGACCTCTAATTTATAGGGCTAGGTCAAAGTCCTTCTTCGATGAGGAAGTTAAGTTGGAATTAAATTATCTTTAAAGAATATAATTCTTTATTATAATTATATTCCTTCTAGAACTTCTCCTATCTTCTTGGAATTTAATTCTTCTTTAATCTCTTCATAGAAATCAAACTCCTTTGGGATTTAGCTTTGCTCCACGTCATCTTGGGCTTGTCTAGTCATCAATTTCGACTACCATATCACCTTATTCTTTGTCGACAATTGCCCTGGCAACTGGCTCGGCGTCTCCTTCATACATTGCCCTGGCAACTAGCTCGGCATCTCCTTCATGCATTGCCCTGGCAACTAGCTCTAGCCTTGCTTTGGCAAGTGATCCTGCACATACACACAAAACACACCAAAGCAGCATCTTTTCCCACAAAAACTACCAAGTTATGTAATCAAGCTCAACAATGGAAGGAAACATGGATTAATGCATGAATGACTAATTATGTAACTAATATGAGCCTAAGTCTAATAATAATATGAGTAAAAAGGGTAAGAAAAATAGTACTTTTGAACGCTTATCAGTAAGCCAAAGATTTTAAGTATGTAGGGAGGGTGGGATTCAAATATTAGTGAGAGAGATTGAGATAAGAACAATGATATGTGTATATGAATTCGACCTTTAAACTGGTTGGAATTTCATGAAACAACTTAGTTAAGCTTGTTATTTAATTATAAAAATTCCAAAGATAGAAAGACATCTTAGATATCTCTAAATTTTGAAATTGAGCAAATTGATAGTTTTAATAAAACAATTCAGTTGATGTCAATTTGGAAGGTGAGGAACTAAAAACAGTTAACCATTGAGTTAATGTTTACATAATTTTAACTAACATAATAATAAATTTAACCATTAATGTTTAAATTGTAAAACCTTAAACTCGACCCGATAAATCTAAAGGATCCAAGATGTCACATTGGGCCACCATAGCGACCAACCAAATTTTAAACTATTTGTTTAGCCAAAATAAATTAAACCATTCTCATAAACCATATATAAATAGTACACAACATGAGTATAAATCGTTTTAAAAAATTAGAGCTCTGAGTATAAACATCGTATATCAAAATAATATAAATAATAAAGTTACAGATCCAAATACTGTAAGGTCATATGAATACATAAGCCTAAATCTAAATCTAAGGTATTGTACTCTAGATGAAACAATGCTGGAAATTCCTTATTGATGTGCTCCTCAAACGCGTATCAACCTACTAGCCTGCGAACAAAAACAATCAAAACGCTGAGTTTTACAAGATCAGTGACATATTTCACTCCACCATACTCAGTGTATTTCAAAAACATAAACATGAAAGGAAAGTATAGGCAAAGAGGCATAAATGCGGCTCAACTATTTATGAATATGTATCTAGGTTAGACATGTTATATTTCATAGATTAACAATACAAGAAATCAACAAAAGCATGCTCAACATCACAAGAATCATCATACATGACACACAATGTATTACTTTACCAGAGATCACATAGAAATCAGGTTTAACATAACCTTACCCGGATCACATAACAACGAGTTTATCTCAACCGTACTCGGGTCACATAGCAACAAGTATATCTCAAAAATTGAAACTGGGTTACACAACATCAGGCACGTCGGATGTTACTCAAGTCACTCAGCATCAAGTATACATCCCCTTGTCAAGGTACTATTGTACTGTTTATAGGATATCCAGATTGCTTAGCAACACAATCACAACACAAGTGGAGTGCCTAACAAGCCACACCTTATGCAACTAATTAATGTCCTCCAGGCATGTAATAATTCCAAAAATTAATCCAACTATAGTTGTTATTCAACATCACACGATCCATTACTGATTGATGATTATCAAGTATTTAGTACATTATGGGAGGTAGTTAATCATATCTTACCATTTAAGCTCATTATCGAATTCATTACCAACATATTAATCTTAACAAGGTTACGACTCGTCATCATCATTGTCTTAAATGAATTTGTATATTGACCAAGTGTTACGATCATTTAATTAACCACCCTATAGCTTATGAATAATGTTTAAGCCTACCAACGTATTACCCATAATTTTAGAATCAATTTTTATCATTTCCTACATAGGGTATCAAAACCTCTGCTAAGGTTTCAAAACCTTTTTTGCTTCGATGTTTGGTGGTATCAAAAATGCCTTCGTTGGTTTTGAAACCTGATGAATGGTTTCGATACATCATGAACTGGTTTTGAAACCTTTGTTACTAAACCCCCAAATCTTCGTCCTAAAACCCAGGTGGTATCCAAGCCTGATGAACTGGTTTCGATACTCCAAACACATAAACACGTTTTTCAAGCACGAATTTTGGTTCTAACATGCATCGAAATATCTTGTTTTGGGCCCTAATGATTACCAAAAACTTCCAAGTCACATTAGAGCATCAGATGATCATTTAATGTCATTTTAACATCAATTTTTCATTTTTAATCACTACAACATGCTTAGCATAATAAACACCCAACATGCACAATACCAACTAGCAAAGCATTATATTTATGACCAGCAATAACCATTTTAAAGTTGGAAATACCTTAAGAAAAATCTCGAATTTGGCTCCCACATTTAGCTTTCTCTTTTCCTTTAGCTTGGATGACTTTCCAGTCTCCTACAATGTTAACCATGCAAAATAAAGAAAAAAGTAAAAAATAAATATATTTAAAAAATCAACTTGCACTCACAATCTTTCTATTTACAGAATTTCTTGTAGACACTAATAATACAATTAAATACCTATCCTCGTGGCATCGATATCTAACAGGATCCACCTATTAACTATACTTGCATCGGCAGTGTACACTTGCACATTTCGTGTGACGATTATTCACCTATCAAGATTTGGCATCATTATCGTGGATGGCGTTATTTGGTGTTTATGTTTTTGCTTGCAATTCTATTTTCTTTTTTAGTTTGTAGTTGTTACTAATCTCCTTTATTATTTAATTTTCTTTTATTAGCATCTTTTGTGTTGTATGACCAGAAGTGCTGCTACAACACTTTTCGTACCTGATCTAGAAGTCGAACAGACTCTTAGACGAAGACTACGAGAACAAAGTGAGATGGCAAGACATGTCAACAATAAGGGTATCCCTCAAGATCCTGAAAATCCACTGATGCACCCACCAGCTCATAATATAACAATCTACGAGGTTGTAGTTCCTCAGCTCGATGATTTGCAACCGAGAGTCATTAGACCACCTATTCAAGCTGGCAATTTTGAGTTGAAGCCAGTTATGTTTCAAATGCTGAACTTGAATGGGCAGTACATGGGGTTGCCACATGAAGACGCTAGAGAGCATCTTCAATCATTTCTTTTAATCTTTGCTTCTTTTAGTCAACAAGGTGTTTCTGATGATGCCTTACGTATGCAATTATTTCTATATTCTTTGCAGGGGAGAGCTCGCGCGTGGTTTCGTGGGCTCCCTGCTGGATTTTAGTTGGAGTAGTTTTTAGTTTTGAGATTTGACGATCGATAGAACAAAGAAAAGGGATGATGCAGATGAAAAACTTGGGTATTTTCGTCCTAAAGGATGGGATTTCTCTAATACCTAAGGAAACTAAGGGAATGATATTCTCGGAAAAAAAGTAAAAAGGCGCTACTGTATGGGATGTTTTATTACCCCAAACAGGGAATTTTCACAAACCAAACAAAGGTATTTGATGCTGGAAAAAGTTATTCCCGCTGGTAATGTTTTTTTCCTTGATCCAAACACACCCTAAATCTTTTTCTCCTCCTTGTCATTATAACCGCTGCATCAAATAATCTGATTTAAGACCAATCAAATTAAGAACTCAAAAAATAATCACACAATCCAAACCTAAAAAACAAAGTCAAGATAGAAAATTGATCAAATATCCAAATTGACAAAGACATGAAAAGAAACCCCAGAAATATAGCTGGAAAGCAAAGGCAAGAAGATTACAATCAGAAGCTTTGGTCACCTGTGGTGTTTGACGGGAAAAAAAAGGCAAGAGAGAAAAATAAATTAATGGTGTTCACATGTGGTGTTTGGTTAATTATTTTAAATAATTATTTATTATATATTGAGTCCTTAAAATTTTTAATTTTTATTAAAAAATTAATGGTATTCAGTGGTGTGTAACGCCCGTTATAATTTTTTTATAATCGAGTAACTATGTGATTAATTAAAGAAAAACGTTTCGCCTGAAAAAATATGCAATTGGGCTACCAAAATTAAGCATATATAGCTTACAGACATTGATCATCAAAGTTGAGCGTGAATATCACAGAGAGCGAAAGTTCCAAGCAATGTGGGAAAGCCCCCTGGTCTCGTTGTATCCGCAAAGCCGTGATTTGTGGGCAAAACCTATGGGGACGCGCGGTCATCTTGCAAATTATAACCAATCACAACGTTAAAAGGCGTATACTATTACTACCATCTTTTCAATGGGTCCCAAACCTATAATCAAGCCAATCATTTTAATATATAATCATAATCAACGACTTTTTAGTGTTTCAACTTGGGAAAAAACTTGGTATATCCGGTGGGTCATCTACCCAACTGATATGATAGCTTAGGTAAAAAAATTGTTCAAATTACGTGTTTAATAAATATTTAATATCAACCTCAATAAATTCTACTCAATGAATATGTGCTGAATAAATATGTTTTGTTTATTTTTATGATTTTTTCGTGGTTTGTTACTGGTAAAAATAATATATTTAGAGATGGCAATGGGGTGAGTTTTTGCTACCCCAAACACGCCCCCACCTATAAAGCCCCGCCTTGAGTATAAATATTAATTTACATGTCCCGCCCCAATATATCAACTTATAAATATGATCCCGACCCAACCCGAAAATTTAAAAATATTTTGTTAAGCTCGAATTCCTTCAACCGAATTGCTTGCCAAGTGGTGGAGAAGTCGATTTTTGGGTGTATGTGGTGGAAGCAAAAGATAAGAAAAATTGAAACAGGGATTTATAGTGGTTCAAGCTTCTAACAAGCTCTACATCCACTACCTTATCTTCCTACTAAGGATTTCTCAAATCCACTAAGATTTCTTCCCCATGCTTAGGATGCAACCTTTACAACCTAGACTCTATTACCAAGTCTAGTATCCAAAGCTTGCAACTCAAGCTTTGGAAATCCTCTCAAACAAAAGAAATAAGCAAACAAGAAATCCTCTCTACAAGGTAGATGTTTGCACTCTTTAAGCACTCACCCAAACCTAAAACACTTGAACAAATCTAACAATTAAAACTCACAAGTGTTGTCTATACAAAGAATGAGAATTTAAAGCCCTAAGACAATTTTGGCATCATAATGTTGTTGACTTGACGATCATTAGTTGTTGATGAAGCTTGAAGGGTCCTTTTATAGTCCTAATTGAGTTCCTAGCCGTTGGAGACCGTTGGGATTGAATTGAAGCCGTTGGAGGCTTTATTTCCCGCAATAAATGCAATTCTAGTGTTGTCCGTATCGGTACACGTGTACCTGTATCGGTACAGCTACTAGCCATTACGCTCAGAATTGCTAACCGTATCGAAACACCTTGAGCCGTATCGGTACGCCATGTCGATACGCCTTGGTCTATTTGGCAAACCGTATCGGTACGCATTTGTCTGTTTTAGTATGCCCTACAATTCAAATAGCCGTTGGGGAGGTTCAAAACTGGATCGGTACGCCACGTGGCGTATGGAAACAATCCACTCCGTATCGGTATGCCTAGGGGCGTATCGGTACGGGTTTTGGTTACTGGAAAAATATTGTAGCTGAAACCCTTGGACCGTATCGATAGGGGGTATACCGTATCGGTACGCCTGTGTTGAAAACGTTAGTTTAGCTACTTTAAAGCATTTAAAACATTTCCAAAACCTCTCAAAAACTTCTCAAACTTATTTTCAAGTTGTTTGGAGTTAAAACCATTTTTGAAATCTTTTCAATTTGGTCCAAAACTATTTTTCAATTATTATATCAAAACATAAATCCTAACAATCTCTTTTTTTTATATAATAAAACCAACTTGAAAAATTGTTTTTGAGATTCACCCCCTTTGTAAAAATAAAATTTGAATAAGAGATGAATTGTTAAAAATCTTATAAGCTCCCCATTTATTCATTTGAAAAATCAATATTTCAAAACATTCTCCCCCCTTTTTGTTATATCAAAAATGGTTAACTTTAAAGTTCAATAACAATGGAGAGTAAAAAAAAATTTTGACAAAAATAAGTTTTGTTCAAAAATTGGCTCCCCTTACTCAAGCATCATTCAAATGTTAGTCCAACATATATGATAATTAGTTGAATTAAAATAAATAACCCAAATAAATAAAAAAATCAACTAATTTTACCACACTTGAATCAAAAGGGAGGATGTGAAGCCTTCCTTCTTCAAGTGTTCTTCCTTTATGTGTATAGAGCTCCTCCATCACACCTACAAAAGACAATCATTTAATTTTTGGTATCCAAATTGTTTTGGATCCATAGGCATTAGTAGCACATAATTTAGTCCCCTTAGGAATCCATTTTTCAATTTCATCCTTTTTAGTTGAAGTAATTAGTCCTTTTGGGACCTAAATACTTCTAAAAACTTTTCCATTCAAAAATCTAGGGGTACTAGATTGTCTTTGATAAAAATTTGATTTTCCTAAATTGCTTTTCTTTTCAAGCTCTTTGGAAATCGAATCTTTTTCCTTCTTAAGATCATCAACTTCCTTTTGATGATCTTTTTCTAAACTTTGAAGCAAATTTTGTAAATTTAAAACTTTAAGTTCAAAATCTTTTAATTTTTCTTCAAAATTCCAAATTGGTTTTTAAAAGCAAATCATTTCCGATCCTCAATTTTGAAATCGTCTTTTTATTTTTCGAAAATGAAGCCTTGAAGTCAAAAACTAATTTGTCATAGGCTTCTTGTAACTCATCAAATGTATAAGAATTTGAATTTGAATAAGATGAGTTAGAAGTTACCTCCTCCTCTTGGAGGACCATCATACATAGGTGGGCTATCTCATCTTCATCGGTGGAGTCTTCATCACTCCATGTAGCCACATATGCTTTCTTTGGTGTGCCTCGCCTTCTTGCATTTTGAGCACTTGGGGGAATCAACCATCTTCTTCTTCATCGATTCATGCTTGGATTCTTCTATATTACTCTTTATGAATCGAGAAAGTTCCTTGAAGAGATGGGCCATCTCTTCATCCTCATTTTTCTCCTCACTTGATTATTCTTGTTGGATTGTAGAGAATTGAAAAGCAGTGATGTTGACATCAACTCTTTGTTCTTTGATTATCTTCTTCTTCTCCCTTTCAAGGGTGGAGACATCATTTCATGGATTAGAAGAGACCCTACGAGCTCTTCAAGCTTTAGCTTCTTTAAGTCTTTAACTTCAATAATGGTCGTTTTCTTGCTCTCCCATAATTCAGGAAGTGAATAAATCAACTTCTGAATGAGCTTTTCTTTTGGAATCTCTTCTCTAAGACTTTTGAGTTGATTGACGATTGTAGAGAACCGGTCGAACATGCTCTTGATGTCTTCATATGGGTCCATCTTGAAGTTTTCATATTCGAGGTTGAGTAGACCAATCTTTGTCTCCTTCACCTCATTTGTCCCTTCATGGATTGCTTCAAGTTTGTTCCATAACTCCTTGGCACTCTCACAAGGAGATACTTTCGCATATTCATCGGGGCCCAATGCACAAAATAGAATGTGTATGGCCTTACAATTAAGCTTCATCTTCTTGCGATCTTCCGCGCTCCATTCTGCCTTACTTTGATTTGGCACGAATGGTCTATCTTCAACTATGTCCCAAAGACAGTAGTCTTTGCTCTTCATGAAGAACATCATTCTATGCTTCCAAGAAGCATAGTTGTCACCGTTGAAGAAATGCGGTTTGTCGATGGATAACGCCATGGAAGTCGGTTGACTTGTTTGTTGGTCGAGCTTGCCGGATCGCCTTAATAGGTGGTTAAACCTTCTCGATTGAGCCTCACTCTAATACCAATTGTTGAGCTCGAATTCTTTCAACTGAATTGCTTACCAGGTGGTGGAGAAGTCGATTTTTGGGTGTATGTGGTGGAAGCAAAAGACAAAAAAAAAACTGACACAGGATTTATAGTGGTTCAAGCTTCTAACGAGCTCTACATCCACTACCTTAGCTTCCCACTAAGGATTTCCCAAATCCACTAATATTTATTTCCCTTTTAACAAGGCTTAGAAGGCAACCTTTACAACCTAGACTCAATTACCAAGTCTACCATCCAAAGCTTACAACCCAAGCTTTGGGAATCCTCTCAAACAAAAGAAATAAGCAAACAAGAAATCCTCTCTACAAGGTAGATGTTTGCACTCTTTAAGCACTCACCCAAACATAAAACACTTGAGCAAATCTAACAATTAAAGCTCACAAGTGTTGTTTATACAAAGAATGAGAATTTAAAGCCCTAAGACAATTTTGGCATCATAATGTTGTTGACTTGAGGATCATTAGTTGTTGATGAAGCTTGAAGGGTCCTTTTATAGTCCCAATTGAGTTCTTAGCCGTTGGAGACCGTTGGGATTGAATTGGAGCCGTTGGAGGCTTTATTTCCCGTAATAAATACAGTTCTGGTGCTATCTGTATTGGTACGCGTGTACTCGTATCGGTACATCTACTAGCCGTTACGCTCAGAATTGCTAACTGTATCGAAACACATTGAGTCGTATTGGTACGCCATGTCGATACGCCTTGGTCTGTTTGGCAAACCGTATCGGTACGCATTGGTCTGTTTCGGTACGCCCTGTAATTCAAATAGCCGTTGGGGAGGTTGAAAACTAGATCGATACGCCACGCGGCGTATCAAAACGATCCACTCCGTATCGGTACGCCTAGGGGTGTATCGGTACGAGTTTTGGTTACTGAAAAAATATTGTAGCTGAAACCCTTGGACCGTATCGATACGGGGTATACCGTATCGGTACGCCTGTGTTGAAAACGTTAGTTTAGCTACTTTAAAGCATTTAAAACATTTCCAAAACCTCTCAAAAACTTCTCAAACTTATTTTCAAGTTGTTTGGACTTAAAACCATTTTTGAAATCTTTTCAATTTGGTCCAAAACTATTTTTCAATTATTATATCAAAACATAAATCCTAACATATATTAATTTTTATCGACGATAAATGTTAGATCCGACCGAACCACCATCACAGTCACAAAATATAGTTTTCAAGGGACTTTAAGATTATATATAAAATAAAATAAAACCAATTAAATTACCCACATGAAAAATGCATATTTAAAAGAACAAACTCGAACCATTGACAGAATCAGATATGTTAAAACTTGAACAATATCTAACAAAAACTTACGATAAACACAAACTAAAAAATTAGCTTTAGACCCCCTAAAAGTGTTTATACATAGTGGTATTTTCACAAATATAATAAATAAATAAATAAATATAATTAAAAATATACCGAGACGAGGCGGGGAGCTTCTAACTTAAACTCGAACCCTCCCCAACTGAATGCTTTTAATACCCGCCCGTCCCACCCCCGATGTTTGAAATTTATGAAGAAAAATCTGATCGGAACGGGTCAGGACACACCAGGTCAAGTAATTTTGTCATCCATAAATATATTACGATATTGATAATAATATGAGAATTTTATTTTTGCTTATACATAGACAATATATTAAATATGACTGATATAAAAAATCAATAGAAAAATGAATTTGAGTTAAAATTATTTAATCGTAGTTTTTTTATTCAAATTAACTCTACAACATAAATAACTTGAATTATTTAATTCCAAATTTAAAAAAAGGATAGATTTTTTTTTCTTTTCAATTATGTAGGATGTTATTCGCCCATAGTCCTAAATCATTAAATTACAAGAGAATTAATCTAGATTCTATATTTTATATTTAAATCTAAATTACAATTGCTTGATTTTATTTTAGGATACAAGTTTTTTCTATTGATTAAGTTTTTATTTAGTTGGTACGATTGTTTTGATAATATTAAAGTATGGGCTAGAAGAAGTTTTGCGTATATTATACTTTAATTTAAGGATTATACATAAAAATAGAAAACAATTAGTCATAGTATAATAAAGGATAATATTTGTGTTAGGAGATTCAGGTTAGAGCAACTTTGTATGCAAGCAGTGACGGAAGGTAGTGAGGACTTGTGGGGGCCATGGCCCCATTAAATTTTAAAATATTAAATTTAATCCTTTAAAAATTTTAAAATATTTAATTTGACCCTTCAATATTTTTAAAAGTTTATATTAAGCTTTTAAAATTTTGAATATTTTAATTAAATTTATTTTCATAATTTTTGAAAGTTCTCATTAAGACTCTTAGAGTTTCAGAAATTTTAATTATACTTCATTTTTAAAAAAAAAAATGAACTAAACCTTATTTTTTTTTTGAAAAATTTATTTTAAATCTCTATTTAAAAAATAAATTGACCCCACAAACTTTTTCATCAAGTGAGGTCACTATATGTAAGGTGTGTGCTATAAAATAATTAAAAAAATATGACCTTAAGACTATTAAAAAGATATATTACATAAAAATATAAATATATTTAATATTTTTATTTTAACATCAATTAAATTAATCATTTGGCTTAATAACATGGAATTTAATTAATCACTTTATAAATTGTATTAAGATGTATTAATTGTATTGTATTTATAATTTTAAAAAAATGTTTATTGATATATTAATAAATTATATTTATAAATTCTTATGTTATGTCACCTCAGCTGAGTAGATGACTCATGGATAAATATAGCATTGCCTTGCAACTTGCAACCTTTTAGTTTTACTAAAAAACAATTCTAAAAAAAGTTTTACTAAAATTAAAATGTATTTATTTCGTCCTAAAATTGAGACATATAAAAACATAGATGTGTAGCAGAGTCTGCGCAATTTTGTCTCCAGCCCTAATGGTGAAAAAGAAAAATTCTAGTCCCAACGTTCAAAAGAACCACAACTGGACCCCCCACCCAGGGACCAGTGGTTTCATAGGCGAAATTGGCCAAAATACACTCTTAAAAACAAACATTATCCTCCACTCATTAGCAGAGGCCTCTACTAAGCTTATTCCTAACTGGTTAACATTTTTAATAGAAAAGGGTTTTCCTTTAACCCATGTTGCTAATAATTTGGTCAAATTATGATTTTGCTTATTTCACTATACTTAAATTTGAATTAGTCCCTTTATTTTAATTTGTCATAATTTTATTCTTCTATTTTGTTATTTAGTACTTATGGAAGGATGTTTCAAAGGGGAAAACAGCAAGTATTTTAACCAAAATAGCTTATGGTTAAAAATTTATTTAATGATATTATAAAAGTATGATAATTTTTTTCACAAGATAGAAGTATGATAATTTAACCTTAATAGTGTGTAGCGATAATATTATAATATATATTAGTTTTTATCGCGCTCATAATGTAAGTGAAAGAAAATATTCTAAATAAAAATATATATTTTTTAAAAAAAATTACTCAATAATGATCATAGGTAGAGTAACACAAAAAATACTCTTACAACAATATTAATCATTCCTTATACAAAAGATTTTTATTTTTTCCCAACAATACTGACATCCAATTAACCGGTAATAACACCACCTCAATTAGGAATATAAATCATTTACCTTTTTTCGTGCTTCTATTTATGTCCACACACTAAAAATCATGTTTAGAAAATTTAAGGTAGTATGTTTTTTGTAAGGTATAGAATTTAGGATTAAAATTTTGTTAGAACTTAAAATTTAATTTTTTTAGTGTTTTTAGGGTTAAGACGTAGAAGGGACCCAACAAAGCATAGAGGATTTTTGTCCCAGTTAGAAGTTTAGTATAGCTAATAGCATAGATATTTGTATACAAAGATTATATAGTTTTATATAATTTGATCGTTTTGTTACCCGACAAATGACAATCTACACGTACCGAAAATATCGAATGAATAAAGAGCAAGCAAATCTATGTCCAAAAATGACAAAAATCAGAACCATATTATAAGATTTTATATTCGTTGGTAGAAAGAAAATGCAACGGAAACCCCACATTTTAGACTTATTGGTATAAATATAATACAGCCAGAAAATAATAGTATCTCACTTTTCTTCATCGTTTCTTATAGTCTCTGAGTTCTTAATGCTATTTTAATGGAGTTCTTCTCGTTGTTATTATTCTACGTCTGTTTTTTCTTATGTCTTGCGCCGCCGTTATTAGCAACAAGCTCACTCGTCAGTGCAAATGCTTCTACTACTAACACAACAAAGCACCACCATATATGGATCGGACCCATCGGCCACCGGCTGATTACCGTCGACATTAACGGGTCCGGTCATTTTCGGTCAGTCCAAGATGCCATTGACGCAGTCCCAGAGAATAACAGGAAGAATATTCTGATTCAAATCAGCCCGGGAAATTACGTGTAATAAGTTTTTTTTTTATTCCTTTGGATCACTTTAGAAGATAAATGCTATACATACAAGTACAACAAATGTCTTCAGTTTGAAATTAAATGGCGTATCTAAGCATAGATTTTCTGAAAAAGTGGTGGCGGTGCAGAGAGAAGGTGGTGGTGCCGGTGACAAAGCCATACTTCACGTTTCAAGGCGGTGGCAGAGAGTCGACGTTCATAGAGTGGCACGACAGAGCCTGTGATCGTGGGGCCAACGGCCAACAGTTGCGTACTTATCAAACTGCTTCCGTCACTGTATATGCTAATTATTTCTCTGCTAGAAACATCAGCTTCAAGGTAAATACTGATTTTTTTGAGGAAATAAATACTGGAATATTATATATGTGTAAAAGTATATATAATTAAACACCATACAGCTAAGAAGATGAATTTATTTAAATAGCCATGCTAAAGAAGGGTAGATTCTGATTTTGGTCCTCTATTACGAGTTCAAATTCGAGATTTAACTCCAATAACACATTATTCTGTTGGATTTTTGTTTGTGTTGAAATGGATAGTTTAAAGAGAAATTCATGTTAGCATTTTTGTAAGAATAAATAATAATTTAACTATTTAAACTGACTAATAGCATTATAATTTAGTGTTTCTACTTTATAAAGCCATCATCACTTATTATTATTGAAGTGTTGCATGTATCATTTTTGTGTTCAAAATGGCAGAATACAGCACCGGCGCCCAAGCCCGGAATGCAAGGATGGCAAGCAGTGACGTTCCGCATATCCGGCGACAAGGCTTATTTCTCCGGATGTGGATTCTATGGTGCGCAAGATACTCTTTGCGACGATGCCGGTCATCATTACTTCAAACAATGTTACATTGAGGGCTCAATCGACTTCATCTTTGGGAACGGGCGTTCCATGTACAAAGTAAGAACAAATATCATTACTACTACTTATACTGTATATTTGTGGCTCGTGACTTTCAGAATTTGAAATGGAAAGTGGAGCCAAGTTGGCAAATAAAAAGGACTTTACGTGGTTGTGTTCTGTACCAAATCTGACTCTCTTATCCATACAAGATTAAAAAAGGAAGAGAGCTTTTTGTCTGTTGGAAAGTAGTGCTGCCCACTTGCCAAAACAGGCCTCAAAACGGGTTGGGTATGGTCGGTTTCACATCAATTTCATGAGTCCCATGAATTTCGATTTTAAAATTATGTGGTTTGTTTTGTGGTTTAATTTAGTTTATGTGTTTTCTAATATTTCAGTTGTAACGTCTTTTAGCTTTAAATTTATGCGCCGCACCCTAGACTCACCGTTTTTATCGGTATGATGAATTGGTTAATGTTTGGTTATGTTCCAGGATTGTGAACTACACTCTATAGCCACAAGATTCGGATCCATAGCGGCCCATGACAGAAACACACCGGATGAGAAGACCGGGTTTGCGTTTGTGAACTGCACGGTGTCGGGTACTGGCCCACTTTATGTGGGTCGGGCCATGGGACAATAATCGAGGATTGTTTATGCTTATACTTACTTCGATGACCTCGTTGCTCACGGTGGCTGGGACGACTGGGACCATGTCAACAACAAGAACAAGTATGTTACCACATTCCCTCCCCTTTCCTACGTGTCTGAAAATTTGGATTCAAATGTGATACAATCTTAAGTTGGACTATAAAAAGTTAACAATCTGAATTCGTTGTACCCAAACCTAAAATGAACTAGATATCGATTGACCCAAACAAGTAACCTGAAATAAGTGAATCTATATATTGTAAACGAGTCAAATTGGCAAATTGTTTTATTTGTTTTTGCAGGACAGTGTTCTTTGGGGTGTATAAATGTTGGGGTCCTGGAGCTGCGGCGGTTGGGGGAGAATCAAGGGCCAGAGAGTTAGATTTTGAGACAGCCCATCCATTTTCGGCTAAAAGTTTTGTGAATGGGAGACACTGGATCGCACCATGGGATGCTTAGCCCCAACTCTCACTACATACACTTTCATCTTATATAGTCCCATGATCTTGTTTCTTTTTCAAATTTCATTGATTCAATTCATTTTTTTGTAAGCATATCAACTTGAATTTATTGTAATAAATACAATGTACTCATTCAATTCATTCTTGTAAGGTTCTCGTTCTTTAAGATTTAATATTTTAAAAACAATTTTATTTTTATAAAAACACAAAGTCAAAGTAATTCAGTTAACAAAATAGAATTTTAACATCTTTCTCATTCGAGAGATAGCTGATAGTGGATAACAATCATTCGACACAACGTCAAAGTATGATATACAAACACAAAGGTGATATTTAGGGCGAGTCTAACATGCGGCTAAAAGACGGCAAGTTTCGAAACTTGTCCACGAACTGAAAACATTAGACTTCTTGATAACATTTTTTATTGGTCTTTTTGAGTTTTTTTTTTTCAAGTATCGATACTTATTTTGTAAGTATCGATACTTGAAAAAACTAAAAAAAAAATAAAAAATGTTATCAAGAAGTCTAACATTTTAAATTCGTGGAAAAATTTTAAAACTTGCCGTCTTTTAGCCACATCCTAGGCATGTCTCACTCCAGACCTACCCTAATATTTAAGTTTCATCCCCAAATTAACAAAAGTAGTGATCCAAAAACAATAATTTTCTTACCATAACAAACTGCCACTATTAGCCTAAATACTGAAGTAGTGAACATGCCTCCCATAAGAGTAGTATGTAGCAAAGTCAGGAGCTGGTCCTTTTCTTTGGGTCGTTTCAAGAAAGAGTTGTAGTGCTTCATCTATTTTTGTTAGTTTTGCAATATCCATTGATCAATTCCCTTAAGTATATTAATAAAATTATGATCTTTTGATAATTTAAATGAGTAGTTAAAAATTAATTAATTGAGTATAATTGATTTTTTTTACTAAAAGCTATATACATATTTAAATCGACCTTCAGGGAAGGTTTTAATCAATCCCCTTAGGTATATTATTTTAAAAAGGTTTAATATAAATATAAGTGTTCAAATTATACATGTTGCTAATTTTTAGTGTCTAAACTATTTTTCGCTCAAAATAAGTGCCTAAAATTTTATTTCGTTAATTTTAGGTACCTAGTCATTGACTGTTATTAAAAAAATCTATTAACCAATTAAAATTTGAAACGTGACATGTTTTAATATCTAATTTCTTTTAATTATTTTTAGTTTACTAATTTAATTTTTTTCAGATATCCGATCCGAATGTCAAATAACTATCTGTATCCGATCCAAAATTTTATGATATCCGATCCGAATTATCCAAAAAATAAAAAACGGATCAGATATTCAAAATTTTAAATCGGATCAATGAATAAACGAATTGGATCAATCGGATCTGACTTTTTTGTAAACCCCTAGTCACACCTACCGTCGATTATCAGCGGTAGGTGATTGGGGGAAATGGGCATCGGCATCGACATTGATGGCAGTAGTGGTGAGATTCGGCAAGGCTATCGACGACGACGTCAATGGCAATTTTGGAGGTTTTAAGTTTTGAGATTATTTTGGGGAGTTTTGCAACTTTGAGATTTTTTAAATTATTTTATTTTCAGATTTTTTAAATAAAATAAAAAAAAATTAAAATCAATGCATAATATCAAAAAAATTCCCTAAAGTTAAACTAGAAATTAAAATCAGTGCTATTAAACCTTTTAAAAATTAAAAACAAATTTTAAAAATAAGTCAGATTATTTTTAACTAACATCCAAGTGAGCAATGAAATATATTATTTTTAAATACTCATTTAAGATTAAAATAGAAAAAAATGTTTTTTAAATTCTCCCAAGTTAGATACTATTGACAACCAACAACTTTAAATATACGCTAACTACGGTCATACTGATACAAATAAAATAGTAACTTGATAAAATATTTCTTTTTTCTTTAATTTTTTCCATCGAATCTAAAACAATTTTTTTGATTGCCCTTCGGTTTCCAAAGCTCCACCCTAACTAATATGGTCTGACGGGGGTTGCACACATGATTTTAGTAGGTAAGTTTCCCAACGAGAATTTTTTTGTATACTCAACGCCTCGAACTTGAGAGTTTGCTTAAGTGATACCAAGCTGCTTACCACTTGGACCAACTCCGTTGATGAATTAAAACAAAGTTAAAAATATTTAAAAAAATGATAAATTTAAACCTAAAAAACTAAAATTAGGTAATAGAGTTTTATTTTTAATTATTTTCGTGAATAGATCAGGTGCATATATTATTTCAATTCCTCAATTAACATATCAACCATCACTTTTAATAATTAAAAAAACAATTTTCAAATATATATATATATATATTAAAAGGGTTATATTTGATACATAAGTTGTGTAGGAAAAATGTATAATGTAAAAAAATGCTCATGACGTTTGACTAGATATTTATTTTGGCTTCTATTCTTTTTTCTGAAGCACTTAAACCCTTATCATTTTATTTCAGGTCAAAATAGCCGTTTCTTAGATGAAAATTATTAGTCAATTAACAATAAACAATTTTAAATGACTTGACAGAATGGCACGTCAATAGAAAAACAAGTTTATAAATTTATTTTTTGATTGATATGTCATTCTGTCAAGTCAACACCTTTGTTTAAAAGACATTCCTATGTCAGCGTGCACTGCTATGTAGATTTGTCACGTAATTTCAAGCCATTTATCGTTAGCTGACCAACAATTTTCATTGAAGGGGGCTGTTTTAGCCTAAAATGAAACGTTGAGGGTTAAAATGCTTCCAAAAAAATAGGGGTCAAAGTGAATATTCAATCAAACTTTAAGGGCATTTTTGATATTATTGCTAAAAAGTAACCCCAACCTTCCCTAGCTAAACTATACAATTTAAAATCCAAATCTCCATCCTAAAGAGTAGAAATTGATTGTCCCATTTCGGTGTCCCTATTTATGCCCCAACACTAACAAAAATAGGTTTAGAGTGTTTAAAGTATTGGGTATAAGGTGTAATTTTTTAGGATTTAGGGTTTATAATTTAGAATTTAGGGTTATGACGTAGGATTTGATTTCTTAGTGTTGGGCATAAAAAAAGAACCAAAAAGGGAACACGATTTTTGTTTCATCCTAAACCCCAAACTCTAAATTCCAACCTTAAATCCAATATTTTAAACCACAACCCAATCCACTATACTCTAAAATCTTAAACTAACTCCTAAGCTCTTCAAATAGCAAGTTTGTGTAAACTGAAAAGACTATGGACAAAATATTTTTTTTTACAAATGTTAATTCTTATTCTAATCATACCTAGAGAGAAAGGGAAGGAGTGACTCTAGGGGAAGGAAATGAGTGCTCTTAGTGGGTCTAAAACTCATGGCATAAGAGAATATGATGAAACAAATGTGAGCAGCTTGGCCAACAAGCTAAATATGATTACTCGAACAAAATAATTTTCAAATTTATTTCCAAATGAATCATTTATGTTTCTAAAATAAATTACGGTGTAAACAAAACATTCTGAAATATTATTAAAAAGTAAAATATATATATAATTAAAAAGTCAACAAAAAACCCCAAGGCACATTGAACAGAAAAAGAAAATAAATACATTTAATTCCAATAAAACCCAAAATAAATATTAGCATGTGTCAACTTGTAGGTAAAGAGTTTTTTTTTGTCGGTTGCACTTTCAGTTTTCAAGGTTTTGTCCTTACTAATCAAGATCGACCCGCGTCGCATACCTGACTTTGGTAGGTGAGCCTCACAGCAAGAATTTTCTGTATTTACAGCGCCTCAAACTCAAGATATGCTTAAGCGATACCAAACTGCTTATCACTTGAACTAACACCGTCGTAGGTAAAGAGTTTATTGCTCTTTGTCTTGATCTATATGCGGCAATGTTAGTATGCATGAAGTGAACCACACAGCAAGTGTTTTTATATCTAAATTAGAGAACCCTAGACTCATGAATTATTTCAGGCCAATAAGCGGTTGTTTTTAAAATTTGTTCTAAAATTCTTGTTAATCGCATGAAAATATGATGCTATTTTTGAATTTCAAAGATATAAAGTGCTTTCGTGAAAGGCCGTCTCATCTCAAATGATGTTATTGTAGCCCATGAATTGTTTTACTAGTTGAAAGGCTAAAAAATGACCCTAATAAAGGGCGATCATTAAGCTCGACATGGAAAAAGTATAAGATCGAGTTGAATGAAAAATTGTGCATGATGTGTTGATGAAAATGGATTTTGATGTTAGATGAATAGAGCTTATCATGTCTTGTGTTACCTCGGTTTCTTATTGCTTGGATATTAATGGTCACATTTCATTTTTTCCAGGCCCGAAAGAGAATTACAGCGAGAGAACCATTTGTCCCCATATTTTTTTCCACTTAGGGGCTCTCAGCACTTGTAACACCCCCGAACCAGATGTCACAACTTGAGCCTCAAGCCCAACCCAAAACCATAAAGCTTTGCAACTAGATTTAGCCCAAATTACAATCATTCATAAAATCCTTAAGGTTTGAACATTTTAGAGTAAATAAACCGATTTAAAACGTTATATGAGAGCTCCATCTAAAATACATAATTAAAAGCATTCGACTTACAAGTTAAAATCCCAAAATAAGAGTTACAATACATGTAACGACCCAGATTTCAGAATCTGATGGTTGGTTTAACCCGAAGCGTGGGCTTCGCGTTTGGGCCTTTGTGAGCCTTAGAGGCTAACATATTGGTTTTGGGGCTAGAGTCTTTGGCTTGGGTTGTGAATGATGAGATGATAGAGGCGTAAAGGTGTAAAATTCTTATTTTGAAAAAGGTTGAGCTGATTTCTCTTAATGAATGCTGCAAAAGTAAATGAAGGTGATATCACCTTGTCCCTTGATCCCCAATCCTCTTCCTTCCCCATCTTCCTCACAAGAGCCAAAGACAAAGACCCATTCTTTGTCATTTTAAGTTGGATTTTCGGATTGCTTGTGAAGGGAAGTGTCATCAGCATCAAAGGATCTATCTAGCAAGGTAAAGATGGAAGATTTTGGTGGAGTTTGGTTGATGATGAATTTTGGTAGGGGTTGAGGAATAAGAACTGGAATGGGGGTTTTGACTCAATTCCTTGTAGTTAAATCATCCCTTTAGTCTCTTTTAATCGTCTAGAAATGTTGTAATTCATTTTACAATGTTTCCTAGCAAGTTAAAGAAGTGGGGAATTCTTCCAAGAAGCTTAGGAAGAAGAAAGCTTGAAGAGCTTTGGTTTGAGGCTTCCTTTTTAGCTTTAGGATCAAGGTTAGTACACTACTAACTCCTATGCCTTCATGGGCATCATAAATTTGATTTCTTTGTGGCTTAAATTTGATGTTTGTGGTTGAGTTGGATGTTTGAGGTTAGAGACCCTCTTAAGTGGTGAAATTCGGATTTGGTGTTAATAACTCGTAAAAATGGTAGGAAACCACCTAAAACATCTCCCATAACTTGTAGGTTCGATTTGGGGTCTTACCCTTGGGTTTTAGAGGCGTTGGAAGTGATTTACGAACTACAGAAAGTGAATTCTAGGTTCAAGTATCGATACAGGTTGAAGGCGTATCGATACCCTATGTTAAACTTGAAGAACACATGTAACTTCTTGAAGGGCGTATCGGTACGCATTGTAACACCCTCGACCCGGATGTCACATTTGGGCCTCAAATCCAAAACCATAAAAATTTTCAAACTGGATTAGTCCAACAAGTAATTCGCAAAAACATTTAAAGCCAACAGTTGTAAATTTAGATAAAAAATTAAAATAGTACAAATGAGCTCCAAATTAAATTTAAAACATTTGAATGTACGATTGAATTATTATAATTTGTTTAAAATAAGAATTACAGACTATTGTAATCACTAATTTTATCCGGGGTTAGCCCATTTTTTCATTTTTTGTAAATATTCGAATAATGGGCTTTGATTATTATCTTTTTATATTACTTAGTATATGTGTGGTTTTTGTTATAATTTCTATACGTATTACTATTAGTTTGTTATTATACAATACTATAGGTTATTTTGATTTAGAAGAAAAAACAAAATACAAAAATATTATTGTTTTGTATTGTTACTATTATTATCATATTATACTATTATTATTATGGTTATTAATTTTTTATTATCATATTATTGTTTTATTTTTATTATTATTATCCTGATTTATTATTATCACTATTATATTGTTATATTATCATATGTTAAATTATTATTATACTATTACTATATAATTATTAAACAAAACCAAAAAAACTGAAAACTGAAATTAAATAAATAAAAAGCCCAAAAAGTTTATTTACAGTCCAATTACATTTAAAAACCCATAAATAAATAAGTAAATGTTACAAGACATGTTGAAGCCCAAAACCTGGTCTGTCCTAATAAACTAAACCCTAATCTGATAATAGGAATCCTAATTGTCTTTTATTTTTGCACAGCCAAACAAGAGCCGTTAGATCTGATCCTGATCTAACGGCCCAGATTGAAAGCAGATGAGGCTTCTGGAACCTTCACACGCCTACGCCTCGGCCTTCCCGCTCCTTCACGAGCGCCTGCGTTGCACGCGTGACCTTTCAGATCTCCACGTGCCTGACGCCTGGACTGCCACTGTTGTCCTCCTCTGCCATGACCCGCAACGGCAGTAGCTCTCTCTCTGGTCCCCTCCTCCTTACCAAGCCGCCACGTTTTTCATGCAACAAAAAAGATAAACATTAGCAAAAAGGATTAATGTTAGAAGCAACAAAAATAACAAATTTCCAAGGAGTTTCGGCAAATCTCGGAGCAAAATACAATAGCAAGGGTTTTCTTCTTTTTTGCATGTAAACCTTTCGGTTATAAAAACTGAACCTAGAAGATTGTAATACGGGGATTTTTTTGGAAGAGCAATACAAAAAGCAAGAACCTTTAGAGGTATACGTTTCTCTACTTACATGCATACAACATTGCATAAATTTGATGTTTGTGGTTGAGTCAGATGTTTGAGGTTAGAGACCCTCTTAAGTGGTGAAATTCGGATTTGGTGTTAATAACTCGTAAAAATGGTAGGAAACCACCTAAAACATCTCCCATAACTTGTAGGTTTGATTTGGGGTCTTACCCTTGGGTTTTAGAGGCGTTGGAAGTGATTTACGAACTACAGAAAGTGAATTCTAGGTTCAAGTATCGATACAGGTTGAAGGCGTATCGATACCCTGTGTTAAACTTGAAGAACACATGTAATTTCTTGAAGGGCGTATCGGTACGCATTGTAACACCCTTGACCCGGATGTCACATTTGGGCCTCAAACCCAAAACCATAAAAATTTTCAAACTGGATTAGTCCAACAAGTAATTCGCAAAAACATTTAAAGCCAACATGTTGTAAATTTAGATAATAAATTAAAATAGTACAAATGACCTCCAAATTAAATTTAAAACATTTGAATGTACGATTGAATTAATATAATTTGTTTAAAATAAGAATTACATACTATTGTAATCACTAATTTTATCCGGGGTTAGCCCATTTTTTCATTTTTTGTAAATATTCGAATAATGGGCTTTGATTATTATCTTTTATATTACTTAGTATATGTGTGGTTTTTGTTATAATTTCTATACGTATTACTATTAGTTTGTTATTATACAATACTATAGGTTATTTTGATTTAGAAGAAAAAACAAAATACAAAAATATTATTGTTTTGTATTGTTACTATTATTATCATATTATACTATTATTATTATGGTTATTAATTTTTGATTAAGTATCATATTATTGTTTTATTTTTATTATTATTATCCTGATTTATTATTATCACTATTATATTGTTATATTATCATATGTTAAATTATTATTATACTATTACTATATAATTATTAAACAAAACCAAAAAAACTGAAAACTGAAATTAAATAAATAAAAAGCCCAAAAAGTTTATTTACAGTCCAATTACATTTAAAAACCCATAAATAAATAAGTAAATGTTACAAGACATGTTGAAGCCCAAAACCTGGTCTGCCCTAATAAACTAAACCCTAATCTATTAATAGGAACCCTAATTGTCCTTTATTTTTGCACAGCCAAACAAGAGCCGTTAAATCTGATCCTGATCTAACGGCCCAGATTGAAAGCAGATGAGGCTTCTGGAACCTTCACACGCCTACGCCTCGGCCTTCCGCTCCTTCACGAGCGCCTGCGTTGCACGCGTGACCTTTCAGATCTCCACGTCCCTGACGCCTAGACTGCCACTGTTGTCCTCCTCTGCCATGACCCGCAACGGCAGCAGCTCTCTCTCTGGTCCCCTCCTCCTTACCAAGCCGCCACGTTTTTCATGCAACAAAAAAGATAAACATTAGCAAAAAGGATTAATGTCAGAAGCAACAAAAATAACAATTTTCTAGGGAGTTTCGGCAAATCTCGGAGCAAAATACAATAGCAATGGGTTTTCTTCTTTTTTGCATGTAAACCTTTCGGTTATAAAAACTGAACCTAGAAGATTGTAATACGGGGTTTTTTTTGGAAGAGCAATACAAAAAGCAAGAACCTTTAGAGGTATACGCTTCTCTACTTACATGCATACAACATTGCATAAAAAAGAAGACGATCTAAGAGATAGTTTTACCCTCAGTTTAAGGATGTCTTTGTCGTTGTCCGTTCGCCGGTGATAAGCCCGCTGCCTCCGGGCTAAAGGGGTGAGCCAACAACGTGTCTGTTCGACTACCTTCACCGGTAACAAGCCCCAGGCCTTCGGCCGATAGGGGTGAACCGGTTGGGAGTCTATGGCTTTTTTCTTTCCAGGATTAAAACCTAGATTTAAAAGGGGAGACATCTCTGTTTTTGGTAGATCTAGGTAGAAGAGGCGTTGTTTTTAGGAATCTAGGCTCAAATTTGTTTTTAGAGAAAGGAGAGCAGTTTTGGGGGTTTAGGTTTCTGGTTCTTCGGCGCTGACATACGGCAACCGAAGGATGTTTGTGGTGGCCGACACGAGGGAAGGATGGTCGGTTTTAGGGTTGGACGATAGCGTTCATCCTAGAGTTGAGAGTGTTTAGGGTTTCCAAAATTGGCAAAGTTTTTTAAAAATAGCTAGGCCCGTTTTTTTGCCTAAAAGGTCTAATATATAGCCCCTGCCTATTTTAAAAATGGGGTATTTGCGTTATAAACCCTTCTGCACTCCCTTATTTACACGCGGAAGGGTTTCCATAAATTGTAATCACACTCGGGGTCCTCTAAACTTTCCAAAATATTTTAATCTCGTCCTTAATCTTCCAGATTTGATTTTTTGGAAAATGGTTTTATTTCTGATTGGTCCTTTCGTGTTTTTAAACAATCTTTTCGGTCCTTCCGCCTTTCAAAATTCCCTCCGTGGTCCCTGGATGTTTTTAAAAGCTTTCAATTTGTCCCTTTTTTAAGTTAATCAGTTTTCAAATGGGTTTATTTGCCAGTTTGTCCTTTTAGCTTCAGATTATGTTCGACTAGGTCCTAAATCCATATTTGATTTCCCTTGTTACCCCATTGCATGCATGTTTAAATTTTCAATTATAAACACTATTCATGTTTAATTTTTACTGCTTCATTATGTTATAAATCTATGTGTATACTATGATACATATATATATATATATATATATATATATATATATTATGTGACCTTTATATAATATATGTATTACGTTTTTTAAATGGTATGTAACACATGATATATGTAAACATTTGTAGTATATGTTGATATAGTACATAGTTTATATGTACATATTATATACTTTGTCTATATTATATAGTTTAAAGGTTTAAACATATAAAACCATATTATAAGCATATATTATGATGCTCATAACATAGGGTGTTAGTTTATGTTTTTTATGTGCCATGTTCATGTTTATGTTATGCCATTCCGTGTAAGTTTGCGTTCCGATATAAATTTGCTAATGCGGAGCCTTGTTATTCGATGGTAAATGCGGCCAATATCAAACATAGTGAGGGTGGTCTTGCTGTTTACTTTCGAATAACGAGGCCCTTAAAATTCACTTTCACGTATAACCGGATCTCAATTTAATTGTCACTTTAATTTGGAAAGTTTAATATTAACAAAGTGGTAATTATTTATTTTCTTTTTACGGTACCCATTTTTTTGGGCGGTGTGGGAGTGCCAAAACCTTCTCCATGCGTAACCGACTCCCAAACCTAATCTTTGGTTTTATGGTGTCTGGCCTACCTCAGTGGCTGGTGGCTACTCTAAGTTTTGTTATTTTTCAAAAACACAAAGTTTTAAAGAATTTTCCATTTTCCAAGTGTTTTCCCAAATAACGAAAGGAAACCTACTACTCATTTTTTAGCGATCTCATTCAAAACTTTAAAATTCGAAGTTAGGAAAATTTTAGGTCGCTACAGCTGGCGACTGGTTTTGATTTTTAAAACTAAAGTGAGTCAGGCCATTTTTCAAGAAGAACAAAAATAATAATTACCGCGTTATTAATATCGAAAGTTTTGAATTAAAGTGACAATTAAATCAATATTTGCTTATAAATGCAAGTTTATTTTAATGCATTTAAAACTTGACATTTAAACCCATCATTTTAAGTGGGGGGAAACGCTAGTGCTTTCGTGGGGGATATTGTTCCTCCGTATGGGCCTAGTAAGTACCTTTGGGGCTCGACTACCATATGTTTTTGTGAGAATATTGTTTCCCCGTATGGACATAGCGAAAGGGTCCCCCTGAATTGAACTCGGTTGAGAGGAGCCTATAATGGGTGATCACCGGGGGCCTTACTACTCTTTAGAAGAGGACAACGGGGATAGTTCGGGTATTGTTTAGAACCAAAACTGCATGTAGAGAACATAGAGAGCCCACCCCTTTTAGAGCCATGCGGTTAAACCTAGGTTTTTAGGAAGGATTTAAATAGGATTGCTTTGTTTAATGTGTGATTTAAATTCCTGCTTCATTTTTATATGTTTATTGGTTTTATCTGGTACTGACTTGTTTCCTTTTTGTCTTATTTTGCATATATTTTTTGCATGTGCATTGCATAACATAAAGGTGTTGATTCGAGTAGTTTGCCGAGTTAAAATCTTTTATCATGGATAAAAAGTACCTCAAGAAGGAGGAAATTAACTATGTTGTTCGACATTGGTCCAAGTCAACCAAAGAGTCTAAGGTGATAGTTTACCCAGTGAGCGCATTGTGGCAGAGTACACATATGTCAGTCTACAACTAAATGACCTATGAGATTTGAAACAGATTTGGGAAGAATAGGATCGATGACTACAAAATTTGTTCCGGGAAAATTATGGTGACATAGCACATTTGATGTATGTTCGAATTAATCAGCCTATGCTCTGAGCCATCTTTCAGTTTTGGAATCCCGCCTTCTATTGCTTTACTTTCAACGAGAATGATTTGATGCCTACAATTGAAGAATATACATCTTTGCTCAATCAGAAGAACATTCATGAAGATTGGATTTACACAAAACCATCAAGGTCTCAGAATTACCATTTGAAGCTTATAACCTTGGTCGGGATGAGAAAAGATTGGGTTAAAGGTTTGATTCAGGTTAGAGGTGATAATACCATTTTTTCATGGGAATGCATTTGAGATATCATACCGGCATACCCGGATGAAGGCGCGAAGATATATTTATTCGCTTTGGGGATATATGGTCTGATCATTTTCCTTAGAGTTTTGGGTAACATTAATGTAGCCATCTTGGACTTATTCGAGCGGTTGAAGAAGAAGGCCAACCCGATATCGGTAATCCTAAATAAAACTTTTATTTCATTGAACGTAAGCATGAAGAATGACGCTTTAGAGGATGTGCACAGTTACTTCCAGTATGGATCCGAAGTCACCTTTGGAAGACACCGTCAAGGGTGCTACCTGGGATAATCTCATGAAATTTTTCCTTTTTGCGAGAGTACCTAGAAAAAGAATGGTGGGAAGAACCAGACAAACAAAATAGACGACCATCTTCAAGAATATTCAAGATGAGGACATTGTCTGGAGGGTGCCTTAGCTCGGCAGCGTCCTTCATTTATTGTATAGTTGTGGAGATTATGATGGGCTAATAATGATAGGCTTATACGGTGGAATTGCTTGCGCTCCCCTATTAGTGTCAAGGAAGTTCGGGTCTCGACAATTTGTGCTTGTCACTGTCGGTTTGAGCACCTCCTAGTTCCCATTCAAGAATGAGTTAAGGCGATGGTTTAAGATGCTTCTAGAGCTTGGGATCACCTCTATCGCATAAAGGTGGAAGAAGACAGCAAGTGTATGTTCACCCCAGACTATGCCTTTTGTATGCACAAGATAATTAATGATAAAGCTCCAGAGCCCGACCAAGGGTCAACTATGTCACTTGAAAAACATTTGAGAATGGTTCCCTCCGAGGTCGACATCTTAAGAAGCGAGCTAAAAGAAGTGAATAAGAGGATAGAGGCTTTACAAACTGAGCACAAAAGTGAGCTTTATAGGGTTAGCCTAGACGTGGATGAGCGAGACGGGACAATTAAACAATTAATGAAGCTCAACACGAATTTGAAGGAAAAAAATGCTCTTTACCAAAGTGATACCCTTAAACTCTAGGCTCTAGTAGGGAGTGTCGATTGGAAGAAGCTCCTAGCGGTCGAGAAAGAAAGAATGAATAGGATCTGCTTAGTCGAAGAAGAAAGAAAGAAGGGTAAGCAAGCACTTAAGAAAGAGGTAGAGAAATGCAAGCAAACTGTTGAAATTGAAAGAAAGCTTGCTAGAATCGTAATCCAACGAGAAAGGGCAAAACCTAAACAAGAAATTGAGAAAGGAAAACAAGCAATGGACGCTACCTCATTGAAGAAAAAATCCCAAGAGAATAAAAATTGACTGTTCGAGAGCTTGAGTAAAAGCCAAGCTCGGAATGTTCAGTTAGAAGAAAAGGGTTGGGGAGCTAGATCGGTCTCTTCACGAATACCGTGCTCGAAATGGCTTTCTTGAGCTCCAAGCTACCCGAAAAGAGAATGAAACACTCCGAGCTCAAATTGAGACATTAGAGGCCACAGTTCAGGATTACCTTGGAAGAATTGTAGTTCTTGAAGAAGCTGCCAAAGAAGGGGACAATTATTGGTTGAGGCACCTTCGCGATGCTACTCGCATAATTCAAGATCGAGATCAGCACAACACCGACCTAATGGTGCAAGTGCAAGAAGTAGCCCAACACGTAAGGAACCTAGAAAAAAAGAAGCTGAAGCCCTCATTCTTTTGTAGCTCCGAACATGGAGGAGGCACCCAGGTTTATCCAGCTGGTTGAAGCTATTGAGGAGTTAGGAGTTAGGGCCGGGGTATATCTGTAGGAGTTTATCTTTCTTTGTAATGAGTGTAATACCCCAAAGTATAGCCTAGTAGTATGTTACTAAATTAATGGTAACTCAAGTTGATTTAAGGATGCCCTTAAATTTGATTATTAAATAAGATAATGACCTATTAATAAGTTTGTAAAGTATGTTAGCTAAAGTGGAAAGGACTCAAAAGAATCCATGACAAGACTTAGTGTTTGCATGAAAATTTTCTTATAATTGGAGGGTATGTACACTTGTCTTGCATTGTTGAAGGCATTTGGAAAGGGGAGATGTTTGAGCCGGCACTTGAAGGGGGAAGATATACCAAAATTTTCATCTTCTTCTCCTTTACAAGGCCAAACCGAAAGTTAAAAGGGTAGTGAGAGAGAGCTCAATTTTGGAGTAGTTTAGCTCAAATTAATGGACCTTATATGCATAGATTCTTGATAGGAAGGTAATTATATTGTTCTTTTTTTTATTCATGTGAAAATCTTGCTTGATGATTTGATATGTATGTGGGTGTAATATATGAGAACGGGTTTACATGTATGGTTAAATTATGAATTGATTTTATACTAGAAAGATCATGTTTAGTATACATTTTGTTGAAGGAAATATTGTTATCAATCTTATGATATAGACTATTCGAATAGATTAAGTGATGAATTCATATGTTTTGCAATCTTTGTAGAATATTCGAATTGACTACGTTGTTTGAAAATGAAATTTAAGGTAGTTGAGTGTAAAGTGTTCAAATATATTCTTAATTGTGTATGCATATAATGCTAGAAAGAAAACATATATAAAGATGTAGGAACCATTCGAATGACACACTTAATGGATTACTTTGAATGTATAAATAGGTATATAGATGAAAATGCCCTATTTTGAGTATATATATGTATGTATATAAAATTGGGACTGTTCTGGACACATAGGGAAATATAGAAACTATTTTGGCATATGTATTGTATACCTATGTAATCAAAACTACTTGACATATATATAAACAATTAAGGGTTGTTTTGCATTAGTATAAATGATGGTGGACCATTAAATATATATATATATATATATATAAATATATGTATGTTAAGGATTGTTTTGAGCATGCATTGTGTATAAAAATGAAAACATGGCATAATTGTATTTATATGAACCTTAGGGACTAATTTGAACACACATAAATGTATATACATGAAAAGTAAACTATTTTGAATGGAGATAAATTATAAAGGACTGCTTTGATAAATGTATAAATGTAAATACATGTAAATAGGACTGTCTTGAGTATATAGGAAAATCTAGAATGTTTTGAATGAATATTAAAACATGTGGACTCTTTGGATATTAGTGTGTATATATATGTGAGAATATGGACTGTTTTGAAGTATTTAAGCATAAATGCTAATGTGCGGACTGTTTTGCATTAATATAAAAGTTAGTGGACTACTTTGTGAGTATATATGAGAAAATATGTATGTTAGGGCCTGTATTGCATTGCTATATAAGTTGGTGGACTGTTTTGTGATGTGTATGTGTTAAAGTATAGACAAATTGGGACTACTTTGCATCGATATAAAGAATAGTTGATTGATTTGTGTGAAATTAATGTAATACATGTGTAATTTAGCAGTTTTATAAGTGAATGGTTGTTAAGAATTATTCTAATGCATGATTATATTCCTTGTTACATCTAGACCAAGAAAGAGCCAGGAAAGGATTTTGATAAGTAGCAAGATATGATTAAGGATTCAAGTATCCTGTAACTCCGGGATAAGTGGTGAGTTTAGTTTAAAGTCTCAGATTGGTTAAAAGCCTTCCCGAGCACCTTCTCAATTTAATTACATTTCTTTATGATTGTGTTCGACAATGCTTAAGCTAAGCTTGGATCTAAGGTAAGTGGCTACTTGTTAAAGTACCCTATGCTAAGAAATATTTGATAATAAGTATGTTTGAAATGAGGATTGAACTTGTGATTGTATTTATGTACAAGTTAAAACTAGAAGAAAATCAAGATATGACCTATTGGTTAAATGACCTTAAAATTATAAGCATGATGAAATCTATGTGTATTCATGCGCATCATAAATTAAGTAATATGAAATGTGATATGATATTCTGATAAGGAGCAATGCTCATCCGTTTATGCTATGATAAGATTATAACATGTACATGATTGCTTGAATATGGAGCTAAGCTCAATTTTGATATGATAAGATAAGAAGATGTGAAAAGCCTTGGTCTCAAGTCGGTCTTAGGTATAGTTGACATGCCATAGAGTCCATAGAGCTCATGTTTAGGGTGGACTACAGTCTTGGACTATGGTCCTTATTTGGCGATAGTATGATGGATTGACCGGTACTATGAGTACCTTTCTGTTAGCGATAGTTGGTTGGGGATTCGAGTACCTAGGCTGATGCTTGATTTCAAGGCTATATTAAATACAAAATAATGAAATTTCAAAATAAATTAAAGGATTACCTTGATAACTTGTATGACAAGTAAATTGTGACTATGATATATTATGTCAAAGATATGTTATATTTATGATATGCTATGAATATGCCATGTTTGATATCTTTGGTGTCAAGTAAGTTATGTTTATAATATTCTAAGTTTGATACTATGATAATGACAGAATAATGAAATTTGCAAGATAAACAAATGAACTATGTTTGATGAATCATGTGAAAAGTATTTATGTTATATGATACTATGTTTAATATCTATATGACAAGTAACTATGTTATGAGATACTATTCTTAATAATTTTTGGTGATAAGTATATATGCTCTTGAGATACTATGTTTGGTATTTTTTGTAACATATAAACATAAGTCAATGACATGCTAAGCTAGCAACTTATTTGCTAAGTAAAATCATGTGTTTGATGTATTATGGGGCAAGTAATTCAGAATTAGAATAACTTATGTGATTGGAAATCATATTTAAGTGATACATTATTTAAGAAAAAAATATGAATCCACAAGTTAATCTATTGAATCAACATTAAAACTTGTATATTAAGTAATTAACGTTTAACTGAAGTTGTGCATAATTGGATTAAGAATTAGTGTCATGATTCGAAACCTTGTGGTTATGATTAAAGAATTCATGAAAACTTATAAACTAAATAAATGGCTTGGAATACAAGTATATACTTGATTTATAAATAGATTTGATTAAATCCAACTATGTCTTGGACTGTTTTGAACATATATATGTATACTTAAGATTTAAGGACTGTTTTGATTAAATCCAACTATGTCTTGGACTCTTTTGAACATATATATGTATACTTAAGATTTAAGGACTGTTTTGATTAAATCCAACTATGTCTTGGACTGTTTTGAACATATATATGTATACTTAATATTTTAGGATTATTTTAATTAAATCCAACTATGTCTTGGACTGTTTTGAACATATATATGTATACTTAAGATTTTAGGACTGTTTTGATTAAATCCAACTATGTTTTGGACTGTTTTGAACATATATATGTATACTTAAGATTTAAGTATTATTTTGATTAAATCCAACTAAGTCTTGGACTGTTTTGAACATATATATATATATATACTTAAGATTTAGGGACTGTTTTGATTAAATCCAACTATGTCTTGGACTATTTTGAACATATATATGTATACTTAAGATTTAAGGACTGTTTTAATTAAATCCAACTATGTCTTGGACTGTTTTAATTAAATCCAAGATTTATGTTTTAATTAAATCCAACTATTGTTTTTTAAACCTTTATCTTGTATACTTTTGAACATCTATATGTATGCTTAAGATTTAAGAACTGATTCGGTTAAATCCAAGTATGTAATGGATTGTTTTGAACCTATAAGTGTATACTCTCGGGTTTAAAGAATGTTTTGTATAAATCCATGTATATATATTGTACAAGTGAAATAAGTTATTTGAATTACAAGGCTATGATAAAAGAAACCAGGAAAGTTTATGTGTTGATTAATGAGAAATGATATTGACTTGTATCGTAAGTAATGTCTATTTTGATTTTCCAATTGGATGAATAGTTATGCCCTAATTTAAAAACCCTATATGTATGTATGAACATGTCTAGTTCAAATCACCCATGTATAAATGTGATTTCTTGATTGAATGTTTGTCATAGAATGGTCAACTTCTTGTCAAAGTTTAGCATTATATGTACATGAGAAAAATGTCTAAGTGAAAAGATATATTATTGTTCCATGCTTTAGATGCTTAAAGTTACCTCGCTAAGTAATCATACTTATACATTCTTCCACTGTCTTTCAGGATAAGTTCATTTTTGGTTAGCTATGAACTTGGACAAGATCACCGGAAGTCAAGATAGTATGTCTTGAATTTCCTTAAAGAACTCCTAGGTACGTTGCATAATTCATTTAGATTCCATTCTTGGCTATATATGTATATAAGTTTGATAAGTATTCAAAGTTTTGTAAGGGGGCTTTAATTATATCTTGATGGTTGCTTGCTTTATATGTTTTAATAATTAGAAAGATTGAGTAGTTGCTGATAGCTGAGATATACTAGAGATATATTCGAATATTTACTTATCCAAATAATGTGATTTATGTTGCTTTACTGGATTGAGATCATGAACGATTGGTAGGACACCTTGTAATCCGAATAAGATTAAAGGTTGTAAACAAAATAATTGTTATATTAAGATCTAGAGATTTATGTGTATTGTATATGATATGTTGATTAATTATTTGTAAGAGTCTTTAAGTTGATAGATCATTTTGATGCATGTTTGTTGCAAATCCAAATATGTATATTATCACGAGTATAATCCTAAATGAAAATGGTGTAGTTAGAATGGACAGTTTAATGGTTAAAATAAGTAAGTGGTTTAAAGTCAATGAATTTTGTAAATGGTCTATAATGCTTCATGTTTGCTTGATGGTTAAGCTATGTTAGACATAATGTTCGAATGCTTGTTACCATGATTATATGTTTGGTTGTATTAAACCTTGTTATCTGAAGTACCTAAAAGATAAAGGCATACTACGAGCTAGTAGTTGAAGTGCATTGCTTAATGTATGTATAATTGTTTGTACATGACTTAAAGATAAAGTTAAACCTATGAAATACTTAAAAAGTTTTAAATTACCCTGATTTCTGATTGCATGTTTAAGTTGAGAAGTGTTAAGTTATCATATGCTTGTTTGGTTTTTGCTCGGTAACACTTCTTAAATCGATTTTCTCCTATACCAGTTAAGGGGTGTTACAATGAGAACCTTTTAATCTTTAATGAAAGTTGTTCGAGGGTGATCACAAATGGAATCAATGCCTTTATCTACATACATCCTTGCATTTTATTCACTCATGCATTGCATAGTGCCTACATTAGCATTTATTGATTATGCCATGGAATTAATAATGATAATGTTGTGACAGAAATTTGAAAGATAAATTGCAATCATTCCACACATATATCGAACCCGTTTACAAACAAGGATCATGGAAGAGAGATTTGCAAAATTAGAAGCCGATCTTAGAGGCCTGTTGGAGAAAACACAACAAGAATTGAGAGATACAATCATCAAATCTCAGCAAGATATGATGAGGGAAATATCTCAAATGCTGCAAATCAATTATGGGGAAGATTTAAGAGGGAAGTGTACCGTTGTGAACCCTACTCAGAACCCCGGGAGACCCCTCATATTCTCCAATCTTTAACCATCTCTTCATTAATCCTACACCGAACCCCCCATTAGCGGTATCCTCGTCCTATCAGGCGGGTGCCTCTACTCTACCTCAGCCGGCCGTGACATTTGCAAATGTCAAACATATCAGAGATAGCATCTCGAACTTTGATGAATTAGAAAAACTAAACCTAATGAAAGCGGAGTTCTCAAAATAGTTAGAAGAAATAAGAAAGGATCTTGAAGAAAGGTTTTGGGTAAAAGAGGACGAGGATGGTTCGTATAGACTGAACGTTAGGGATCTCAGTTTAGTCCCTGATGTAGAAATCTCGTACAAGTTCAAGACCCCATAATTCAAACATTTTGATGGAACATCTTGCCTAACTGTCCACATAATAATGTTTTGCCGCAGGATGGCTGGCTGCACCAACAATGAGAAGCTGTTGATACACTATTTCCAAGATAGTTTAGTGGGATCCGCCACAAGGTGGTATAATCAGCTTATACGAGCTCAGATTAAATAATAGAAGGATTTGGCCAAGTCTTTCACTGATCAGTATAAGAACGTAACTGATATGGTCCCCAACAGGCTTCTATTGCAAGGAATAGAACAAAAGTGAAATGAGAGCCTTCGGGAGTACGCCCAAAGGTGGCACGATGTGGCGGCTCAGGTTCAGTTCCCTCTTCGTGAGAATGAGATTGCCCCAATGTTCATTGACACGCTAAAAGGAACGCTCTATGACCATCTGATCAATAACCCTATTAGTAATTTTACTGATATGGTGATGACTGGCTAGCGTATTGAAGCAGCCATCAAAAGTGGGAGAATCGACGGAGGGGAACTATCACGCAAACAGTTCAAGAGGAAAGACCATGAAGTTAACAACACAAATACCTACGAGGCCATTAAAAACTTCACCATATCTCATCCTCAAACTTCTGTCGGGAACCCCCGAAGTTTTAATAGGAGGAAAGATAGGGGGCCCAAGAAAGAAAATGAGAATAAATCCTTCACTCCACTAGTGGTTTCCTATAAAGAACTCTACACGCAATTGTATAAGACAGATTTAGTTTGTCCTTATCATGTGACCCCTTTTAACCCGCCTTATCTATCCTAGTATGACCCCAAGGCACATTGTGAGTACCATCCTGATGTTTCGGGACATTTAATTGAAAATTGTGTAGCGTTCAAGAAGTTCTTTTAGAATCTGATCAAGACTGGAGTGTTACAATTGGGGGAGCTAAGTAAAGCCAATATCCCTTTGCAAATCATGGTGGCCAAGGCGTAAATGCTATTGAGGGAGAATGTGCGAGAAAGGCTAAGACAAGCGTGTCAAAAGTCAAGTCCCCTCTGAGATGGGTCTTTCAGCAATTATGCATGGCTCGTCTCATTGATCGAGGAATGGTAATTGTAAAAACGGGTTGTGGCCCCTATTGTGAATACCATCAGTCGAGGGATCATCAAATACAAGATTGCGAGCAGTTTTGCCAAGTAGTTCAACAATTGATGGACAATAAAGAAATTGAATTTTTTGTGGAAGAATAAAGAAGTAGTGAGTCAGAAGTTTGCATGTTGGTTACTCCAGATACCAAATACAGTGAAAAAAGGCCATTTGTCCTTGGCCTCAAACCAAGTCAAAAAATGCACCACGGGAAGAGAGTCCTATGGTAGCCCCTAAGATTATGATTTTCGCCCCGGTATCCTTTCCCTTTATGGATACCTGGATGATTCCGTGGAACTACACCTCCAATGTCTCAATACAAGGAGTTCCACTTTGAATTATGGAGAAAAACCAGTCGTGGAAGTAAAGTTCACCGAAGGAGAGCCAGTAAAACCAAACCCTGAAGAGATAAACGATGTGGGGCATTTACGAGGAGCGGTTGGTGCTATGCTTCTGAAGCTCCAAAGGCAGTAGAAGTGTTAAAAAGAAAAGGTAAGGCAACCGAATCTGAACCCATGAAGATATTCGGGGAAGAGCCACCTCCAAAACTCAATGAGCTAGTAACTGAGGCTCAAGCTCGGGAATTTTTAAGGTTCTTAAAACATAGTGAGTACAGTGTGGTAGACCAACTCAGAAAGCAGTCGGCCTGGATTTCGGTGCTCGACCTACTGTTAAACTCAGAAAAACATCGTAAGGCCCTATTGAAAGTGTTAAACCAAACTTTTGTTGATAGAAATATTTGGATTTGTAAGCTAGACCAGATCGTCGGCTATATTATTTACTGTAATCATATCACCTTCAGTGACGATGAGATACCGGAGCAAGTTAGGGGGTCTAACAAGGCCCTAAACATTACCACTCATTGCAAAGGTCACATACTACTAGGAGTGCTCATTGGCAATGGCTCTGCCTTGAATGTTATGCCTTAGCTACTCTGCAATGCCTAACAATCGACAGCTCGCACATGAAGCCGTGCTAGAATGTTGTGCGTACATTTGATGGAACCCAAAGAGAAGTGATTGGGAAAATTAAAGTACCCCTGCTCATAGGTCCAAGCGAATACACTGTGGATTTCGTGGTTATGGACATATGGCAGTCCTACAATTGTCTGTTAGGAAGACCTTGGATCCATTCAGCTAGAGCTATTCTGTCCTCTTTGCACCAGAAATTAAAGTTCGTCATCGAAGGAAAGTTAGTAACAATCAATGCTGAGCAAGACGTCGTGGCTTTGGTAACTTCAGACGCTCCATACATTCCAACTGATGAGGACGCTGTGAAATGTACCTTTAGGGCATTGGATTTCGTCAACCAACTTTTTTTGCCGAAGGGAATAGGATTCCATGCCCAAGATTATCAAACTGTACTAAGATGGTAGTAACAAAAACGCTAGGAAGAGGAGCGAAAAAAAGAAGAGGTTTGGGAAAGAATCTACAAGAACGTCTGCGATCTATAAGTGTTATTCACAAGCATGACCGTTTTGGGCTCAGCTATAAGCCTAACTTTATGCAAAAAAAAAGAATGGAAGAAAAGAGAAGAACAACGAAAGGCCTGACTCAGAGGAAAGGTGACTCCATGGGCTCTCATCACGTATGTGGATCTCAAGAATGTTTTTGTATTTAGGGGAGTCGTGAACCCCAAGCTGAAGGTCCAAGAAGCCAATCAAGAGAATGAAAAGATCTTTAATGAAGAGTTGATCAGCGAAGCTATAGAAGTAATGGATGTCAATGTGATCTCTGAAGGTGGCAAAATTGTTCAGCCTTTGGATAAGATCTGCCCATGCTTTTCAGGAGAGGAGCTTTGCAATTGGACCAGCATGGATCTGCCCATAGTTTTTAGGACTAAATCAGAGTAATTTCCGGAATCACTCTATTGCTTTTGGCCCGAGAGTAATAGGAATCCTTTGTAAAAGGGCTACTATGTTTCTCAAATGGCAAACATAATACCCATTTCATTTATTATTCATTATTTACTTTCAATGAAAATGATGCTTCCTATGTTTCTCAAATGGAAAACATAATACCCATTTCATTTATTATTTGTTCATTCTATACTTATTCTTTCATTATTTATTCATCTATTCATTTATAAATTATTTCTATTCCAATACATACTTTCAAACTCGTGCAGGTCCCTCAATAGTAAATGTATGAATGATTCTGAGTCTAATCCTGGGTAGATTTTGAACAACCCTCGTGCTTGGCAGAAATTGACGAAGAAGATGATAAGGTGGGATATGAGGTCCCGGATGAGTTGCTAAGGTTGGTGGCGAGTGAAGAGAAACATATTCTGCCCCATCAAGAAGAATTAGAAGTTTTGAATTTGGGGACCAAAGAAGAAAAGAAAGAAGTGAAGATTGGTACCACTTTATCATCGAAGGTGAGACAAGATTTGGTGGAACTGCTTTCAGAATTTAAATGTGTTTGCACGGACGTACCAAGACATGTCGGGTTTAGACACGGGTATTGTAGTGCACAAAATTCCAATAAAGCCAGAGTGCAAGCCAGTTCAGCAAAAGCTCCGGAGAATGAGACTTGATATGATGTTAAAGGTTAGAGAGGAAGTAAAGAAACAATTTGAAGCTGAATTTTTGAAGGTTGCCAAATACCCGAAATGGGTAGCCAACATATTCTTGGTACCCAAAAAGAACGAAAAAGTACGTATGTTCGTAGACTACAAGGACCTCAATAAGGCAAGTCCTAAGGACAATTTTCCCCTGCCTCACATTGATACCCTAGTCGACAATAATGTAGGGCATTCGTGGTTCTCATTCATGGATGTATTTTCCGGATATAATCAAATCAAAATGCATCCTAAAGACATGGAAAATACCACTTTTGTAACCATGTGGGGCACGTTTTGCTATAAAGTCATGCCTTTCAGGTTGAAGAATGTCGGGGCAACTTATCAAAGGGCCATGGTCACCTTGTCCATGATATGATGTACGAGGAGATTTAGGTATATGTGGACGACATGATAGCCAAGTCCCGAACCGAAGAAGAATATATTGAGAATTTGCGGAAGCTGTTCCAAAGGCTGAGGAAATACCAGTTAAAGCTCAACCTGTCTAAGTGTACCTTTGCAGTTACATCGGGAAAACTCTTAGGTTTTGTGGTTAGCCGAAAGGGGATCAAAATTGACCCCGACAAGGTAAAAGCAATTCAAGATCTCCCGCAGCCTCAAACTCAAAAAGAGGTCCAAGGATTCTTAGGAATGCTCAATTACATTTCTCGGTTCATCTCTCAACTGACCGAAAAGCGTGATCCCATCTTCAGACTACTCTTAAAGAATAACCCGGGAAAATGGGATAAAGATTGCCAAGAGGCCTTAGAAAAGATTAAGTAGGATTTGACCAGTGCCCCAATCTTAGTAGCACCATTACCAGACATGACGTTATTTTTGTACTTAATGGTATTTGATAATTGTATGGGATGTGTACTAGGGCAGCATGATGAGACGGGAAAGAAAGAAATGGCCATTTATTACTTGCGCAAGAAGTTCACTGACTGTAAATCGCGGTACCCATAGATCCAAAAGTTGTGTTGTGCCTTAGTATGAGCTACTAAGCAACTCAGGTAGTACATGTTGTACCACACTACTTGCTTGATTTTCTGGATGGATCCACTAAAATTTCTGATTGAAGCACCAACACTAACTGGAAGAATGGCCCGTTGACAGATGTTGCTGTCTGAGTTTGATATCGTTTATATGAGCCAGAAAGCATTAAAGGGAAGTGTGGTAGCAGATCTTTTAGCTAGCCGCACTTCAGATGACTATAACCCACTGGATTTTAGTTTTTCAGATAAAGATTTGATTGGCACTCTATCTAAAGAGAGGCCCACCAATGAGTCTTAGAAGCTCTATTTCGATGGGGCATTCAATGCCCTAGGCCACGGGATAGGGGAAGTATTAATTTCTCTCGGAGAGGTTTATTACCCCTTTACTAGCAGGTTGGAATTTTTTGTACAAACAACATAGCCGAGTATGAGGCTTGTGACATGGGAATCTGGGCTGCCATAGAAAGAAAGATCAAAGTGCTTCAGATCTTCAGGGATTCGTCTTTGGTGATCTACCAACTCCAGAAAGAATGGGAGACGAGAGATCAGAAGCTAGTCAAATACTATGATTTGATCCAGGAGTTGGTTAAAAATTTTAAGGAAATCAACTTCTCTTATCTATCAAGAGAGGATAATCAGATGGCTGACGCCCTAGCGACTCGGGCTGCCATGTTTGAGGCAAGCCCGACGGCCAAAATGAAGCCGATTGAGATACAAATTTTTCAGGTACCAGCTCACTATTATAATTTGGAGGAGGAGGAAGATGGCAACCCGTGGTACTACGATATCCTTCAGTACATCAAGTTCTAGGATTACCTAAAGGAGGCCAATGATAACGATAAAAGGACCATTAAGAGGTTGGTGTCGGGTTATGTCCTTGATGGAGAGGTTTTGTACAAGAGAAGTAAAGATCAGATATTGTTAAGATGCGTCAACGCTCGAGAGGCAGAAACTATCTTAGCTGAGGTACATGATGCCTTGTGTGGGACCCACGTTAATGGTTTCTCAATGTCTAAAAAGATCATGAGATATGGGTATTTCTGGTCTACCATGGAGGGAGATTGCATTAATTATGCGAAGAAATGTCACAATTGCCAGATCTATGCCGACAAGATACACTCTCCGCCGGTACGCTTCACACTATGAACTCACCATGGCCTTTTGATACTTGGGGCATGGATGTCATCGGTCAAATATACCTGAAAGCTTCTAATGGGCATCGCTTCATCTTGGTAGCCATTGATTACTTTACCAAATGGGTGGAAGCCGCCTCTTATGCTAATATTACAAGAGCAAATGTATGTAAGTTCTTGAAGAAGGAAATTATTTGTCGCTACAGTCTGCCAAAAAGAATCGTCACTGATAAAGCCTCCAATTTAAACAACAAGATGATGACTGAGGTATGTGAACAATTTAAGATTGTGCACCACAATTCTACCACTTATCGCCCCAAGATGAATGGGGCAGTTGAAGCAGCAAATAAGAATATCAATAAGATCATAGCCAAGACTACCGACACTTTCATGGATTGGCATGAGAAGCTACCTTTTGCACTATTTGCTTACCGAACATCTGTAAGGACCTCGATAGGGGCAACGCTGTATTCCTTGGTCTACGGCACGGAAGCAGTATTACCTATTGAGGTAAAGATTCCATCACTTTGAATCTTGAATGAGACGAAGGTGGATGATGCCTAATGGATGCAAATAGGGATTGATCAGTTGAACCTCATTGATGAGAAAAGATTAAGGGCCATATGTCATGGAAAAATGTATCAGAAAAGGATGATATGTGCCTACAACAAGAAGGTCCCCCCGAAAGTTCCAAGAGGGGGATATGGTGCTCAAGAAGATCTTGTTAATTCAAAAGGACTTTCAGGGAAAATCGATGCCTAACAAGGAAGGGCCTTTTGGCGTTAAGAAGGCTTTCTTTGAGAAGCATTAATTTTGGCAGAGAAGGATGGGAAAGAGTTGAGCAATCCCATAAATTCAAACTTTGTAAAGAAGTATTATGCTTAAAGAAAGGAGGGTTCAAGATGAAAACTCAAAAACGGACGTCTTGAAACCAAAGAAGGATCTGAATTGAAAATTCGAAAAGGACGGTTCAGATGAATTTTGAGACTCAGCATCCGATTGATAGACTTTATTGCAATTGAGGGGGCTTACTTTGATTTATGATGGAATCCCATTTGGTTATTGGAAATTTCAGTCTAGAACGAGCAGTGAGAGATCTACCATGGTCGATGGGCTCTCGCATCATTCATAGAGTCGATGCTCGGGAATGTTGCACCCTATACTACTTAGATCTTTTTCATTTTTCTCATGCTTGCATGACTTTCAAATTGTTCCAACATCTTTTATTAATGAAATTTTATTTCTCTCCCTTCCATTGTTTATTTCATGAGTGTCCTGCAAATAGATTGACATAGTTCATTGAAAAACAAAGGATTTCTTGGCATTACTATGATTTTACCCTTTAAGTACAGGTTGTTCCAAGACAGAAATTGATTCCGTTTAAAGGAGTCTGCCAAATTCAAGGCTAAAGGACATCACATGTAAAATGGACAAGATTTGCAAAAAAGATGGCAAACGCCCTATGTATTGAGGTTCAGGATAGGAGAGCCAGTGGCGAAAACCCGAAAGAGCCCTCCAAAAGAAAAAGAAAAAAAGAAGAAAAAAGAAAAAGAAAATTCTAGTCAAAGTGAAAACCTGAAAGGGCACTTTGAAAGAAAGAAAAGAAGGAAAAAATCTCTAAAGTAAAAACTCGAAAGAGTACTTTAGAGTAAAGTTTTGGAGAATATAAGGGTTAAACGAGGGCCGAGTCCAGACATAAGGAGAAACAACAAATGTGCAAATACGAAGCAGAAAGCGAAAAAGCTAAAATGAGAAGCCGAGAAAGAAGGCGTCCGAGCATTAATTAAATTTTGTCATGCATCTTGAATAGATAGACATCCTTACGGTAGGTGCATGCTAACCATCATCATCAAATCATTGTGTTTTTTTATTTTAGGTATTTGAAAAAATAGAAAATAGATCTCATATTCCAAGAAAGAAGAAGTAGATACCAACACAACGTCAAAGATCCATGAGAAGTTTTCCAATCTTTAACTATTTGGGAATTACAAAGATGCCAAGACGATAAAGATCCAGGCATTCTAAAAGATTCAAAGCCATATATCATTTGGTGTCAAGACGACCAGCAATCGGGACATCATTAGGCAGAATCCTCAAGGCGGGGTATCTCCTCATGCCAAGACGATAAAGATCGAAGGCATTCCAGAAGACTCAAAGTGAGATATTTGGTGTCAAGATGACCAGCAATCGGGACATCATTAGGCAGAATCCTCAAGGCGAGGTATCACCCCATGCCAATATGATAAAGATTAAAGGCATTCTAGAAGACTCAAAGTGAGACATTTGGTGTCAAGACGACTAGCAATCGGGGCATCATCAGGCGGGATCCTCAAGGCGAGGTGTCACCCCATGCCAAGACGATAAGATTAAAGGCATTCCAGGCGGGATCCTCAAGGCGATGTGTCACCCCATGCCAAGACAATAAGATTAAAGGTATTCTAGAAGACTCAAAGCAAGATATTTGGTGTCAAGACGACCAGCAATTAGGACATCAGTAGGCGGAATCCTCAAGGTGAGGTATCACCCCATGCCCAGATGACAAAGATCGAGGGCATTCTAGAAGACTTAAAGTGAGGTACCACTATGTGCCAAGGCGATCAAGGATCGAGGCATCACTTCAGGGGGCTTCATTTCTTTAGGCCTTACATGGGAAGAATCTAGAGTTCTAGAATTCTTGGGAGAGGAAGGGCAAATAGTTCAATATAGGAAGGACTTGCAGCTCGAAATCTTTAGACAGGGAAGTCGGATAAAATTAGTGCTTATAGTCTTTGCTTTATTCTTGTTTTACAAGGATAAGCAAAGAGGGGCAGCTGTAATCACTAATTTTATCCGGGGTTAGCCCATTTTTTCATTTTTTGTAAATATTCGAATAATGGGCTTTGATTATTATCTTTTTATATTACTTAGTATATGTATGGTTTTTGTTATAATTTCTATACGTATTACTATTAGTTTGTTATTATACATTACTGTAGGTTATTTTGATTTAGAAGAAAAAATAAAAACACAAAATTATTATTGTTTTGTATTGTTACTATTATTATCATATTATACTATTATTATGGTTATTCATTTTTTATTAAGTATCATATTAGTGTTTTATTGTTATTGTTACTATCCTGATTTATTATTATCACGATTATATTGTTATATTATCATATGTTATATTGTTATTATACTATTACTATATAATTATTAAACAAAACCAAAAAAATTGAAAACTGAAATTAAATAAATAAAAAGCCCAAAAAGTTTATTTACAGTCCAATTACATTTAAAAACTCAAAAATAAATAAGTAAATGTTACAAGGTCCGTTGAAGCCCAAAACTTGGTCTGCCTTAATAAACTAAACCCTAATATGATAACAAGAACCCTAATTGCCCTTCATTTTCTCGCAGCCACACAAGAGCCGTTAGATCTAATCCTGATCTAACGGCCCAGATTGTAAGTAGATGAGGCCTCTGGAACCTTCACGCGCCCACGCCCCGGCCTTCCCGCTCCTTCACGCGCCCGTGCGTTGCACGCATGACCCTTCAGATCTCTACGTGCCTGACGTCTGGACTGCCACTGTTGTCCTCCTCTATCACGACCCGCAACGGTAGCAGCTCTTTCTAGTCCTCTCCTCCTCACCAAGCCACCACGTTTTTCATGCAACAAAAAAAGGTAAACATTAGCAAAAAGGATTAATGTCAGAAGCAAAAAAACAACAATTTTCCAAGGAGTTTCGGCGGATCTCAGAGCAAAATATAATAGCAAGGGTTTTCTTCTTTTTGGCATGCAAACCTTTCGGTTATAAAAACCGAACTTAACAGATTGTAATACGAGGTTTTTTTTGGAAGAGCAATACAAAAAGCAAGAACCTTTAGAGGTATATGCTTCTCTACTTACATGCATACAACATAGCATAAAAAGAAGAAGATCTAGCAGAGAGTTTTACCCTCAGTTTAAGGTCGCCTTTGTTGTTGTCTGTTCGCCAGCGATAAGCCTGCTGCCTCTGGGCTAAAGGGGTGAGCCAGCAACGTGTCCGTTCGACTCCCTCCACCAGTAACAAGCCCCAGGCCTTCGGCCAGTAGGGGTGAATCGGTTGGGAGTATGTGGTTTTTTCTTTCCAGTGTTAAAACCTAGATCTAAAATGGGAGACATCTCTGTTTTTGGTAGATCTAGGTAGAAGGGATTTGTTTTTAGGAATCTAGGCTCGAATTTGTTTTTAGGGAAAGGAGAAGAGTTTTTGGGGTTTAGGTTTCTGGTTTTCAGGTGCCGACGTACGATGGCCGGAGGATGTTTGCGGTGGCCGACACAACGGAAGGATTGTCGATTTCTGGGTTTGACAGTAGTGTTCATCCCGGAGTTGAGAGAGTTTAGGGTTTCTGAAATTGTAAAAGTTTTTTAAAAATGGCTAGGCCCATTTTTTGCATAAAAGGTCTAATATATAGCCTCTGCCTATTTTAAAAATGGGGTATTTGCGTTATAAACCCTTCTGCACTCCCTTTTTACATGCAGAAGGGTTTCCGCAAATTGTAATCACACTCAGGGTCCTCCAAACTTTCCAAAATATTGTAACCTAGTCCTTAATCTTCCAGATTTGATTTTTTGGAAAATGGATTTATTTCTGATTGGTCCTTCTGTGTTTTTAAACAATCTTTTTAGCCCTTCTGCCTTTCAAAATTCCCTCTGTGGTCCCTGGATGTTTTTAAAAGCTTTCAATTTCGTCCTTTTTTTAACTTAATCAGTTTTCAAATGGGTTTATTTGCCAGTTCGGTCCTTTTGGCTTCAGATTCGATCGACTAGGTCCTAAATCCATATTTGATTTCCCTTGTTACCCCATTGCATGCATGTTTAAATTTTCAGTTATAAACATTATTCATGTTTAATTTTTATTCCTTCATTATGCTGTAAATCTATGGGTATACTATGATACATATATATATTATGTGACCTTTATATGATATATGGTATACGTTTTTTATATGGTATGTGATACATGATATATGTAAATCTTTGTAGTATATGTTGATATAGTACATGATTTATATGTACATATTATATACTTTGTGTATATTATATAGTTTAAAGGTTTAAACATATAAAACCATATTATATGCATATATTATGATGCTCATAACATAGGGTGTTAGTTTATGTTTTTTATGTGCCATGTTCATGTTTATGTTATGCCATGTCGTGTAAGTTTACGTTCGAATATAAATTTGCTAATGCGGAGCCTTGTTATTCGATGGTAAACGCAGCCAGTATCAAACGTAGTGATGGTGGTCTTACTGTTTCCTTTCAAATAACGAGGCCCTTAAAATTCACTTTCACGTACAACTGGATTTCAATTTAATCGTCACTTTAATTTGGAAAGTTTAATATTAACAAAGCGGTAATTATTTATTTTCTTTTTACGGTACTAATTTTTTGGGTGGTGTGGGTTGCTAAAACCTTTCTCATCGGTAACCAACTCCTGAACCTGCTTTCGATCGAATCTCTAGTTTTATGGTGCCAGTGGTGGCTCCAAGTTTTATTGTTTTTCAAAAACACGAAGTTTTAAAGAATTTTCCATTTTCCAAGTGTTTTCCCAAATAACGAAAGGAAACCTACAACTCATTTTTTAGTTATCTCATTCGAAACTTTAAAATTCGAAGTTAGGAAAATTTTAGGTCGCTACAACTCCAACGTGTAAGGTCCTATGAATAATAACCCACTAACTCAAATACCGTACTTTGAAGATCACCTCGTACTAGAAACTTGATCTGATAGTGCTATATGATCCCACGATCTCATGGTCAAGCTACATAACAAAAACAACGATTTCGAACGCTGAGCTTACAAAGCTTAGTGGTATACATCTACTCTATTATACTTTATGCTAATCATAAACGTAAGCATGCAAGCTAGTACGAGCAATAAGAAGAGATAAATAAACAAGTGGCGCTACCACTAGTTGCCTAAACACATGCTCTCAAACATAGTAGAACATCATACAGTGCCTACAAGGCCCAATCATACTCGTGATCCCACAGACCATATGAGCCAGACACACAAGTCATACAACACATCATGTTACAAAACTGGGGTGAGGCCCGATGTCACACGTCATCGAGAACATACACCCATACTCAAAATCTCACATCAAGCGGCAATACTCGAAATATCGCATCAAGTTTTCACTCGAAATCGAGTGGATGGCTAGAATCTCACATCATGCAACATCAATAGTCAGAATATCACATCGAGCCTTCACTCAAAATCAAGTGGGTGGCTCACAATCTCACATCGAGCAGAATCAATACTCAGAATCTCACATCGAGTCTTCACTCAGAATTAAGCGGGTGGCTCACAATCTCACATCGAGCAAAATCAATACTCGAAATCTCACATTGAGTCTTCACTTAGAATCAAGTGGGTGGCTCAAAATCTTACATCGTGCAGAATAAATACTCAGAATTGATTAGATGGCTCGGAATCTCACATCGAGCAGAATCAATACTCAGAATCTCACATTAAGTGGTCTTCATGTCATCACTCAGAATCTTACATCGAGTGGTCTTCATATTATCACTCAGAATCTCACATCGAGTGATCTTCATATCAAGAAATACACAACTCACAAGTGTCCATACATGACACATCACACATGATCCACCAATGATCACTAAGGGTTCTACTACAAACAATCACCCAAGCTTTACCAAGTTGTTAATACATTATGGAGAAGCGTATAATTTATCTCATTCATTGACTCTAGTAATCCACGTTATCTCAATTATCAGGGCATAATTTAGTTATAAATATTCATAATAATTTCCATCTTTAATTTGCATTTATAAATTATTCAATTCAGTGGGGACCTATACCAAAATATGAGTATCGATACGGTACCCCAGTTATATATCGATATAGCTAAGCTCGTACCGATACTCTATTTACAGGTTCACACAATTCCATGAGTCATGAATATTTACTACTCTTTAACTAATCCCTAAAGTTTATAAAAAACGTTTAAGTGTGTGACAAACGTATTTAATTCATTAATATTAATTACTGGCTTTTTATCCATTAAATCAATTATTTATCGGTATTAAATCTTAACCGTAATTTTGGTCAAACATATCAATCTATTCCAGCTAGCACGTAGGCATCATTATTTATTCAAACAATCAGCCAATCATCAAATACTCACACGAGTATTAAAATAATCCTACACAGTCTCTAAAGCTCATAATAGACTCGAATATTCGCAAGCTCATCAGACATTTCAATAGTTACCAAGTCTTGTAATATCGATATCAACACATGCTTATTAACCATCTCCTAGTTTGCAAACACTAACATGCAAGGCAATTACACTTATGATGCTCACGAAGTATTTTGGAGTTCGAGGTGTACTAACATTAAACCGATATCGCTAAAATCCTCATTCTAACTTCTTAAACAGTCCAAACGATCTAATATCCAAACCTGAACAATCTGGGTTCGAATTTGGAAAAATGAACTATGCCAATAGATTTGGAATGTCGAGAAACCCTCGGGTAGGGTCCCCCAGAAAAAGTCAATAGCCTGGTCAATATCGGTCAACTGCCTTGGTGATCCTGTACGGTGCGGTGCATCGTAACATCCATGCGCCCGCATGACGTGATCTGGTGCGGCCAAATCTACGTGTAACCAGGTCTAGGATCCAGTATGGCACGGTGTATCAAATTTGTATGCACCCGCCTAGCTAGGCACACGTCCACCCATAGGGGCGGCGCGTGGGCTCTCTTTTAGTGGTTGGACGGTGACAGAAAGCTTCAGTCTCGCTATTCTTTGGCCGCTAGTTCTGATGGTAGCCTCCGTTTGTGGTAGTGATAGCTGGAATACGCTGAACCAGCTTCTCTAAAGCTTCTCTCGCTTTACTCCGGCGAATGGCAACTCAGACCGCAATGGCGACCACCGTGACTCGTTTCGGTAAGACCTTTCAAATAGTGTTGGCGGTATCATGAAAGGTGGCTCTGACGGCCATAGATTAAGACTCAAAACTCTCTTCCCCCACTTTTCTCTATTTTCTTTCTTTTTTTCTCTCTCCCCAAAATATCTCATTTTCCCGTCCTCTATCTCCTCATCAAATCACCACCCCTTTATTCAAAATAAAAACTATTTTAAATTTTTTTATTTTACCAAATAAATAATAAAACACCCACCATATTTTACCATAAAGCCCAATACAAAAATTCTTAAATGGGCCCCAACCTAAAGGCTCCACACCCGAGTCCAAACCCAATTCGCTAACTTGAAATCCGGGTCGTTACAACTCTCCCCTCCTTAAAAGAAATTTCATCCTCAAAATTTGCATTCACATACCAGAGAAGATGCCGAATCATAACAACTCTTCAACGTCCTCAAAGATTTTTTGATGCGCTATTTGATCTCTCACAACACTTATCAAAACACGACCCTTGTCTTCTAACGATACAAACATAGCTTCAACTGACTCTTTATCTTAGAAGAAACTTGTCCTTGTTCGATACGTTACAGTCAACAAGCAAAACCCAACAGTACCTTAGCAAAAGCATCACACAAATAATTCATCAAAGAAACTTAACTTACGTTGTAGAACCCAAAATATTGTTGCACACAAAATCTTTCTACAACATCATACAATATAAAATGAACATGATATTAAACAGCCATTGCATCCAAAACGAAATAACTCTTTTCATGGTGACTCCCTGAAGGAGACTTTAACTCTGATGGCACCGTATAACTAAAACATTACTTGTTTGGAGTGAAACATTCGGATGACGTCCTACCTCGTCTTATACAATTACCTTAAACTCAACACTACATCATATATTGGCAACAAAAATAGCTTCCTTACTCAGTCCTCACAAGAGCCTTGCTCTCTAACCCGTAACGAATCTAGAAAATACGTCATCCGCACCACTACTCAGATTTGTCATCACATAAAAATCCCACTAAAGGATAAGACCTCATCTCGAAACTTGTGCCAAAAGGTAACATGCACACACTACAGTTTCGTATTGCCCAATCCACTACCAATCCAAGCATACTTCTTATCTGGATATCATATTTGCCGAAAATTATTAAACGGTACCCACCAAGGACAAAACCATTACTAGATGTAATTCTAATGCACTGTGCATTCCCAAATCCATTACACGGTCCACGGTCATCTATTTAGTTTTCACTGAGGAAATATCAAAGAACCCCAAACGACTCTGAGGAACTAAATGCTCAATGGCAAGTCAAACACATAACGCTGTCTCAAACATACTACTTCACAGCGTCTCCCAAAAAAATGTGGCAAAAGTTTGGTACAACTATTACTCTCATCATTCACCATATACTGACCACTGTAATATATAGGAAGAATCGCTTGTCTTGATATATCTTCTATAAATCACCTACAACAAGATCTCAAAGTTTATCAGAAACCATTAAACCTAAATTCAATCATAACATCGTGTCCTCTTAAATACAAATAGATGCTACTTCTCACGGCTTCCCAAGCAAATTGATCCTTAACTCGAAGCTAGTATCAGTATTCCCTTACATGACCATTACATGTGATAGTCCCACACGGCAGCATGATATTTCCACCTAAACTTGCTCATTATGATCCATTACTCACTTTACTTAGATAGTGATCAACCATATGATCCATGGCTCTCACTTACTTCGGCTCATGTTGTTGTCCAAATTTCAAACTTCTTTAAAGATCAAGTACCCCAAAATTTCACACTATTGGGTAGAACACAACCTTCCCCTTTCGAGCACAAAAATATAGCCTCGTCGGTATAACAAAATATCTTCAAAAATCTTAAAATCTTACCCGACTTAATCGAGTCATCACCACTGTCACAACAAAATGGTCTTACAAAGCTTGAATCTCTACCACTGTTCCTCGACTATTCTCTAGGAAGCGATAAAAAAATCAAAAGCATTTACTAAGTCTCAAGCCCTTGCCTCCTTAACTAGTTACATGGTGACTAACTTTTCCCGCACACAAGGTCATTAAGGTAATTATCTTGCCAACTTATCCTTTCGTGTTCCTTATACATTCACACATGTCACGCAAAGCATCAAACTTATTTTCGAGAAACAATATTGTGACCTCTACCCTAACATCACTGAAATACCTCAACGTCACCGTGAACATCACTCGCTACCACGACTCACTTAAAGGAAGAAATATTTATTCCAAAATCCATTTCAAATTTCCCTAGCCTTAAAACATTAATAATAAGCATCTCATCCTCAAACTAATCCTGGAAAAAACACACAGGTACTTCATAATCAGTTAAATGAGTCATCCACCTTAGGAGACAATTAACGGTCTTTCACTAACACCTAAGAAGCTACCAAAAGTTCAAGCACCACTCTAACATATTAACTCCCCACTAACAAACAAACCTGGCTCTTCCTCCAGCAAAACACTCACACAAAGAAAACCTTGTTCGAGTTGCACCTCTACAACTGAATCTCTGACTTTATAACTAGTCGATGTCCTCTAACAACGACGATTGGAACAGCATCCAACTCAATCCTACCTCAACATCTACCCATGTTCTTGACATAAAAAATCCTGACAACTCCTTCAAGAAGCACAAACAAATACTCTGACAACGCAAAAGCTCTTGAATGTTGAACTAAACACATCGATATCTGACGAACGGTCATACACGTCTCATAGCCTCACTGTGCATTCTTTAACCAACCACTATATAGATTACAGTAAAAGGGAAACGATTTAACATTCCTAATGCTGGAGGTTGGGTTCCCCCATGGTTTCAAAGCCTTGAGCCTAACTCTCAGCATTACTGGCTTGCATCACATTTGATTAACCAAAACAATTTCATGGGGCCACAACTCCCAAGAATGTAATTCTCTTTTAAACCTGTAGAACGTCTAACTTCGGCCATACTCTGACAGACTAGTGGATCCCAAATCCACTATCTCTGAGAAACGCCTTCACAAAGGGTGATGACACCTGACAACTATCAATGAACTCCCTTTAAAGCAAACAAAATGGTCTACCACCCAACGTGCATCCATTGACCGATTCAAGAATAAATCACTCATAATCGTGTTGTAACTATTATTCATGCATATAATGATAAAGATTCCTTGCCACAAACTCTCATAACGCATTTGAAGGCTCCGAGACAGTTACACCATGTGACAAGAACACTATTTAGGTGGGGGGAGAAAGACATATCCTCGACTCTGACATTATTTAACTAACTCACATCTCAACAATCCGGGGTAACTTTGACCCCCAGAATTGCTTCCATGAGCAGCTTAACACTTAACGTGGCCCTCTCGGCCAAAAACGTAACCATCTTAGCGTCACAACATTGGTCGCACCATCAAAATTCTAGCCTTAAAGAGTATGAACTTAATTTAAGGGCATGTATTCACTAGACACCTTACTATAACACCTACACCACCCTGGGGTTTTCTAGAATCAGCTAAACCTAAGCTCTATTACCATTAAATATAACACCCTCAACCTAGATGTCATATTTAAGCCTCAAGCCCAAACCCTAAACCATAAAATTTTTCAAATTATATTATCCAACAAGTAATTCGCAAAAACATTTAAAGCCAATAGTTGTAAATTTAGATAAAAAATCAAAATAGTACAAATGAGCTCTAAATTAAAATTTAAACATTTGAATGTACGATTGAATTAATACAATTTGTTTAAAATAAGAATTATAGACTCCAACGTGTCAGGTCCTATGAATACATAGCCCACTAACTCAAATACCATACTCTGAAGATCACTTGTACTAGAATCTTGATTTGATAGTGTTTCACTATCCTACGATCCTACGATCAACCTACACACAAAAATAATGATTTCGAGCGGTGAGCTTACAAAGCTTAGTGGTACATATATGCTCTACTATACTTCATGCTAATCATAAATATAAGCATGCAAGCTAGTAGAAGCAATAATAAGAGATAAATAAATATGTGGCACTACTACTAGTCGCCTAAACACATGCTCTCAAACATAGTAGAACATCATACATTGCCCACAAGGCCCAATCATACTCGTGATCCCACGGACCATACGAGCCAGACACACAAGTCACACGATACATCATACTATAAAATCAGGTTTAGGCCCGATGTTACACGTCATCGAGAATGTACAGCTATGCTTAAAATCTCATATCGAGTGTCAATACACGAAATCTCGCATCGATTCTTCACTCAGAATCAAATGGGTTGTTAGAATATCATATCGAGCATAATCAATACTCGGAATCTCACATCGAGTCTTTACTGAGAATCGAGTGGGTGGCTCAAAATCTTACATCGAGTAGAATTAATACTCAGAATCTCACATCTCACATCGATTCTTCACTTAGAATTGAGTGGGTGGCTCAAAATCTCACATCGAGCAGAATCAATACTCAGAATCTCATATCGATTCTTTACTCAGAATTGACTGGGTGGTTCAGAATCTCACATCTAACAAAATCAATACTTAAAATCTCACATTGAGTCTTCACTCAGAATTGAGTGGGTGGCTCAGAATATCATATCTAGCAGAATTAACAGTTTGAATCTCACATCGAGTGGTCTTCATGTCATCACTCAGAATCTCACATCAAGTGGTCGTCATACATCACTCAGAATCTCATATCGAATAGTTTTCATATCAAGAAATACACAACTCACAAGTGTCCATACATGACACATTCACACATGATCCACCAATGATCCCTAAGGGTTACTATTACAAGCAATCACCCAAGCTTTACCAAGTTGTTAATACAATATACAGAAGCGTATAATTTATCTCATTCATTGACTCTAGTAATCCATGTTATCTCATTTATCAATGCATAATTCAATTGTAAATATCCACACTAATTTCCATCCTTAATTTGCATTTAGAAATTATTCAGTTCAGAGGGGACCGGTACCCGAATACAAGTATCGATACGGTACCCCAATCATATACTGGTACAACTAAGCTTGTATCGATACTCTATTCACAAGTTCACACAATTCCTCGAATCATGAATATTTACTACTCTTTAACTGATCCCTAAAGCTTATGAAAGTTGTTTAAATGTATGGCTAACGCATTTAATTTATTAAATTCATTACCAATTTTTTATCCATTAAATCAATTATTTATCGGTACTAACTTTTAATTGTAATTTTGGTCAAACTTATCAAATTATTCAAGCTAGCATGTAGGGTATCATTATTTATTCAAACAATCAACCAATCATCAAATACTCACCCCGAGTATTTAACAATCCTACACAGTCTCTAAAGCTCATAATAGACTCGAATATTCGCAAGCTTATAAGACATTTCAATAGTTACCAAGTCTCATAATATATGTATCAACATATTCTTATTAACTATCTCCTAGTTTGCAACCACTAACATGCAAGGCAATTACACTTATGATGCTCACGAAGTATTTCAGAGTTCGAGGTGTACTAACCTTAAGCCGATATCGCTAAAATCCTTATATGAACTTCTTGAATAGTCCACACGATCAAACATCCAAACTTGAACAATCTGAGTTTGAATTTGGCAAAATGAACTGCACCAATAGATCCGAAACATCGAGAAACCCTTGGGTAGTAGTTTAGTGCCCTGGTGATCCTATGCGGTGTAGTGCATCGTAACAGCCATGCACCCGTATGGCATGATTTGGTGCGGCCAGATCTACGTAAAACTGGGTCTGGGATCTGGTGTGGCATAGTACATTGAATCTATGTACACTCGCTTGTCCAGGCACACGCCTACCCACAGGGGTGATGCGTGGTGGCACATTAGCCCTTCATCAGCGGCCGGACGGTGACGGCAAGCTCTATTCTCACTGTTCTCCAGTCGCTAGTTCTTATGGTGGACCCCGTTTACGGTAACGAAGGTCGAAACATGCTGAACCAGCTTCTCTAAAACTTCTCTCTCTTTACTCTGGTGAATGGTAGCTCGGACGACGACGCGGAGAACATTGTTAGACTCATCTCGGCAAGACCTTTTGAATGGTACCGGGTGTGTCGTGCATGGTGGCTCTGACTATCGTAGATCGAGGCTCATAGCTCTCGTCTCTCCTTTTTCTCTCTCTCCCCAAAATATCTATTTTTTTCTATTCTCCCTCCCTATCAAATCATCAACCTCTTTATTCAAAATAAAAACAATTTTTAATTTTCTTTTATTTTATCAAATAAATAATAAAACACCCACCATCTTTTACCATAAAGCCCAATTCCAAATTTCTTAATTGGGCCTCAACCTAAAGTCTCAACATCCGAGTCTAAGACCTAATTCGCTAACCCAAAATTTGGGTTGTTAAACGTCTAAGGAGAGTATCGATACCCTCTGTTCTACAAGAATTCTAGTAGCGAAAATGAGTATCGGTTAGGGGTGTTAAAAATTACCCGACCCGACCCGATTACCCGATACAAAATAGGCAAGTATTTTCAAGTTTTTTATTTTTTTATCGGGTCGGGTACCCGACCTGATAATTTTTTGGGTACACGGGTCGGGCTTAGGGCAAAAAAATTTCTTTACTGGGTACCTAACCCGATAATTTTAATATATATTTTTATACTTTAAATTATATGTTTATTTTAGGTTTTTTAATATTTTTACTCCAATGCTAAATTCAAATCCCTAAATTTTTTCTATGTTTGAATTATATACTTTTATGTTTTAAGTTTAAAATCTTTTAAAAATATTTGTATTGATTTGTCAGTGTGATGTTTGAACGAAAAAAATCACTTTCGAGATTAATATTTTTCATATATTCTTTTGGTGATAAACTTTAATATATATCTAAATATTTCACCCTTCAAAGTTAAAACTAACTCCAAATCACTAATTTTTTTGTTTAGATTATGTATTATAAACTTTTAAATTTTATATGTTTAATATGTGATTTTTTTAATTTTAAAATAAAAAATAAAAAAATTATGAACCGGGTACCCGATTACTCGTGTACGGGTACCCGGATGTAACGGGTCGGGACATAGGCCGACAAATGAGGTACTCGGATGAGCCGGGTACCCAGTTTTTTCGGTACCCGAAAACCGGGTTCCCAACAATGAACAACCCTAGTATCGGTACGCTTAGAGGTGTATCGATACCTAAGGGGTATGTATCGGTACACAACCCCGTGTATCAATATGGCGTTGTTGGTTAAACCCCTATGTGTGTGAAGCCTGGTATTGGTACGCTTGGATGGGTATCGATACCCTGAAGGGTGCATCGATACTCAAAGGTAAGTATCGATACCCACTGGGTAATCTGCCAAAAAATACATTTTGAGTTCGAGAGACCTATAATTCGAGGACTATGGCTCGATGGGCCTTTAAACTGGTAAAATGAATAGTAAAATTGAGAAACTAAAATTTAAACCTCAAATACGAGTTTAATGGGAAATAATGTAATTAAAATCTTGTTTGACTTGTTGTGTTGTTTGGATAAGGATCCTTGGTGGATCGAATGATGAATGTATGCCACGTAAGGGCATTATTATGGTTGAGTCACCTTGTATGATGGGATTCCGGATACCCGTGTGTAAAGAGAGTGTTGCAACACCATGGTCAATATTCTGAATGTATGAACCCGAGGCTTAGTGGGACTAGGACTCATTCGAATAATCGATGAGAGATTTCAAGCATGTATGTGCTTACCTGATGCTTAGTGGAACTGGGCCTCACACTGAGTGTGTGTACCTGATGCTTAGTGGAACCGGGCCTCACTCCAGGTTTGTTGATATTATACGCATGGTTGCTATGTGAGATTATCTACTTCTTATTGTTGATATATGTTGAGGCGGCTAGAGATAGTGCCACATTGATATAATGTGATTGCCATATTATCATCTTTAATTGTATGCTCTTATTTATGATTTGCATGAAGCATGGTTGAGTGGAAGTGTATCCACTGAGCTTCGTTAGCTCAGCGTTCAGAATTGTTGTTTCCGTTTGCATGTTAGTAGGTTGGCATGCATTATTGGAGCACCATCAGAGTATGACTTCAGCATCAACTTGTGTCTATGTATAGTACTTAGATTATTGGGGTATGTATTCGTAGGACCCTATGTTGTAATGTAACTCATATTTTTGGATTTTAACTTAAGTGTTGAATGCTTTTATCTATGTATTTTAAATGGAGCTCCTCATGTAACGTTTTTAACTATGATTTCAATTTGGGATGTTGAACTTAATGTGTTTTATGAATGAATGGGATTTGGGCTAAATCTAAATAAAAATTTTATGGTACCGAGTTAGGCTTAAGGCCCAAATGTTACATCTGGGTCGAGGGTGTTACAATACAACATAGGGTCCTACGAATACATAGCCCAAATAATCTAAGTACTATAATTAGACAACAAGTCGATGTTGATGTCCTACTCCGATGGTGCTCCAACGATGTACGTCAACCAACTAACCTATAAATAGAAACAACAATTTCGAATGCTACGCTAAAGAAGCTCAATGGATACACTTCCACTCAACCATGTTTCATGCAAATCGTAAATATGAGCATGTAGCTAAAAAATTGATATCATGGCATAATATAACAACATTGGTGCTACCTGTAGTCGCCTAAACACATAGCAAACAATAGGAAATAATAAAATCGTACTGCACATACATATTATGCCAACAAACCTGGAGTGAGGCCCGGTGCCACATAGCTTTGGGAAAATACACTCTTGGGTGATACTCGGTGCCATACAGCTTTGAAAATGTACACCTATGCTCAGAATCTCTCGTCGAGCATCTTCGAATGAAACCCGGTGCCACATAACTTCGAGAATGTATATTCCGTAAAACAATAGCCACGATGTTGCAACACAATCTTCCTATCAATAGGTATCCGGATCCCAACAATAAAGTTACTCAACCATATGAATGCCCTTATGTGGCACTCAACAATTATTCGATCCACCAAGGATCCATATGGTTCCAACACAACAAGTCATACAAGGTTTTAACATGTTATTTACTCATTATGTATGTATATAGGGATTGAGTCTTGATCTCTTAGTTTTACCCATCATTTTACCATTTTAGAAGCCCATTGGGCCTTAGTCCTCGAATTATAGGTTCCTCAAACTCAAAACTTATTTTCGAGCATATTACCTAGAGGGTATCGATACCCTCATACGTGTACCATACACTCTCTAGGGTACCGATACCCATAAATGTATATCGATACAGAGCTTTACACACACAGGGTTTTTAACTAGCAGCCCGTACCGATACATGAGGTCGTGTACCGATACCCATTTTGCTACTAAAATTCTATTAGAACAGGGGGTATCGATACCCTGCTTAGGTGTACCGATACACCCTTCAAGAATTGTTTGTGTTTCTCGCGTTTAACATAAGGTATCGATACGCGTTTAACCCGTAATGATACTCGAACCCAAAATTCATTTTCTAGAGTTCGTAAATTGTCTTTCAAGACTCCAAAACCCAAAGGCAAGACCCCAAAATGAACCTACAATTTATGGAAGGTAGTTTAAGTGGTTTCCTACCATTTTAAGCCATATTAATACCAAATTTAAGGTTAGCCATTAATGAAGTCTCAAGCATTCAAACAACCAATTTATCAATCTAGCAACAAGGCAACCGCATTGATGATTTCCAGTAACACGAGGGAGTTAGTAGTGTACTAACCTTGATGATAAGATACAACAAAGCTCCAAGCTAACACCTCAGGCCCTCCTCTTCTCTTCGCTTGAGCCTTGGGAGCTTCCCCAACCTCTTTCACAATAAAGAGATGTTGTAAAACAAGTTACAATGTTTCTGAAAACTTAAGATATGAAAAAAGAATGATTTTATAACAAGAAATGGAGTCAAATCCCTCATCTCGTTCTTCCTCTTCAACCCTCACCAAATAATCATTTTCCAACCTTCACCAAACTCAACCATTCTTATCTTGATAGATAGATCCTTGAAAGATGATTAACTTTCCTCAAACCCAAAATTTGGAATCCAACTCCAAACATAAAAGACTCAACCTTTCTCTATAGGGGAGAGTAAGGGATGGAGTGCAAGTATGTTGAGAAGAAGAGGGAGGTAGGAGACAAGGTGATATCACCAATCCTCCTTTTGTAACCACCTTAATGAATTTTCAGCCTTTTCCCCTTACAAATAAGGGAATAAATTACTTTATTGCCCTTTTACCTTTTCCATACACACAAGCAAGGCCCAACAACTCAAAAGAACCCACAAGTAATCCGTTAAGCCTCCAATGGCCTGACTTCTCAGCCCAACACGTAGGGCTAAAGAATCAGGTTAAACTGACCCATAGATTTCAAAATTTGAGTGGTTACAGCACTATTGTTGTCAGAGCAATGTGTAGGGTGTTGTTACCTCTCCAAAAGTACTATTTTTAATGCTAATATTACAATGCTTTTGCTTTTTTAGGTACATTTAGTTGCATTAGGATGTTAAAACCATGCATTTACATAAGGAGTTTAGAATTTTGTCTATGCCAGTGTGAAGGGTTGTTTTGTTGGCAATTTTGTAGGTTTGGCATAATATTTGGCCCAGAAAAGCAACACATGAAGGAATGCCAGAGAGAATGCCGAGTGTTGTTGGCATAGATAGACCAACAATGCCAAGCACCGGTTGGCAAAGAAGTGAATTTGATGCCATTCCAAGAAGTTGTTGGACCTTGAAAAAATAGGATAAGATTAGGCTCCGAAAAGATAGCAATTGGATCAATCTCCGAAAAAATAGTGGATAAGATGGTGCCAAGATTGGTTGGCAGATTCATGCCAAGCTTGGATGTCAAGGAAGCGTCAGCAGTATGACATCAGCCCTAGCCTGATCAGCTTTTATCCAAACTTGGATAAGATCATTATCTCTTATCCCTTCAGCACTTAAAATTCAAATGAGGAGCTCATCATATCCCTTTCTTGCACGCCTATTTAAACACCAACCGATGAGGACTTTGAAAAAAAAAGGGAGACGATCGGAGTGAGGAATTGGAGTGCAAGGTGATTGACAACCGGCTGCACATAGGAAGGGTGGTTCAACTAGCTTGGCTGAGAGCCTGGATCTTGAGGGCTGCATCGAGAGACCCCTCTTCTCTTTCTCTTATTTTAAGTTGCTTTGAATTCTTTTTAATGATGATGTATTTTGAGAACGTTTATGGTTTTTCGGTTAAATCCCTCACCATGAACTAATCCAATAGTTGGTGGGGGATGTTTTGCGTTGAACGCTATTTTATATTTTAGTTTTTAATAATAATTTTGCCTTCAGCATTATTTTATCTATTCGGCATACTTTAATGTTTTCTAAATACTATGCCAAGCGAGAGCTGGCACGTTGGCCTATTGCTCATCAATATCTTAACAGACTTGGGGTGGCAACAATTAAGTTGTTGAATACTGAGGAGAGAAGCTTCGAGAGAAGTCGTTCAAGTAGATGAACTTACTTCAGGAGTGAAATCTACCCCTTAGGAGTTTAGATTGGATCTTAATCAAATTGGTTTATTTAAAAGCATGCACTATAGAGATATAGGGGTTTTTACATGATCAATTTAGGGCAATGACCATCGAGAGAGGCTTTGCTAATTTTGAATCTGCTCGGCAAACAATGCCAAGACATGTTGTTATTGAAGGCTGGCACAGCATGAATAGCGTGAAAACCAGGCATACCCTGCCAACGTTCATCATTCATTAAAGCACCTTCCTTGCCAACGTCTTACTTTACTTTCATTTGTTTTATTTCATTTCAAATATTTCCAAAACCAACTTCAAAACAAACAACTTTTTCTCAAGGCAAGTAGCAATCAAAGACAATTGAATTCCAATCCAATCTCTGTGGGGTCGGTACTCAGCTTAACTGTTGTATTACTTGCAAACCGTGTATACTTGCACGCAAAAGACTCATCTTGGCACTGTTTTATAACTTTCCAATACATGTCTTCTGCCCCTTTTGCTAGTATTCACTTAGAGAGTCTACAAGTTTTTGGCGCCGTTGTCGGGGATTGCGACAGAATTTATTGCTTTAATTTTTACTTGTTTTTTTTGTTTTCATTTTACTAACTTTGTTTTTTTGTTTTGATCATTAATTTTTTTTCTTTTTTAGGAAAGCTACAAAGAAGAGTATGGGCAGCCATATATGATATGATGATGACTACATTTTTCCCACTTATGACTACCATTATCCAACTCCAAGAGCTGCCCATGAGCAAAGACGATATGAAACGCATGAAGAGGATGCCTATACAACACTCTCAGAACAGATTTTTGAACTAAAAAACATGACTACATTCATGCAAGTGCCTAACAAGTTCAGCAAAAAGCAAGCAACACCTGTTGTTTGTGCATATTATAGAGGACGCCACTCATTTGACAATTGCCCCTTCAACCCTAATTTCTACTGTTACACGGGGCACTGTAATGTAAACAACCCTTCCTCCTACAACTTCAACCAAGGATGGGACCAGCAGCAAAATATTTTTTGGAATGATCAAGACGATGATTATTTTTATGCATCTAACAACTTTGTTGCACCACCAGACTTCAAACAAATGTCATCCCAATACATCATTCTTTATGAGAAACCAGCGGCAGATCTTTATGGATCCAACGGATCATTTACCATGGTCGAATTGCTTCTAAAATGTCGATGCATAACAATCCACCTCAAGAGCAAACAAATTACATTGGAAACGCACATGAAGAAGCCATGGATGCTATGAAAAGCTTGGAAGAACAAGTCAAGAGGCTTGCAAATGTTGTGAATGGCATGCCTCAAGAAAACGAGATAGAGCTTCCATCAAGGCAGCATGAGGTGGCAAATGCTTAGGTTAGTGGTAACGATCATAATGCCATGGCAACGCTACATCAACAAGCTGGCAATTTTCCTCCTCCATCTGCTCCTCAAGGAATTTGAAATCAACATTACAAGTATCAGGTTTTTCTAACACACTTGAATCAATATATTATACTGATGAAGAGTATTCCACAACAGGTACAATGGACTCATTAGTAGTAATAGAGTGTGAGGAAAAATTTGAGGGCAAGGATCCTGAACACAACAACATCGAGGCAAATCTAGATAATGTTGCCAAGTTCGATGCCAGGATAGAAGGGCAATATTCTGAAGTTCCAAACCAAGAAGACGAAGGCAATCAGCCGATTATTTGCCAATAAGAGAAATCAGTGCCACTAGGTGAACCCAAGGACGTAGAGGTAGAGGCTGGTGATGCCATACCACTATCTGATGCCAGACCTGTAGAAACTCTGCCATGTGATATAGATGAAGCTCGGCAAAAAGAGAGAGAACAAATAAAAGCTGTTACTCCCCTAAGTGGCAACCAAGTCGAGATTTTAACGTGCGAAGAAGATCCAATTGTTTGCCATGCAAATAAATCAATGCCATCAGAAGAAACTAAAGAAGCTGAGAAAGGGGAAGCAAGCACCAGCAATGCCAGATCTCAATCTGATGCCAACACCACCTCGGAAAAACCAGTGGAGCTAGTAATTGCCAGCCCTACATTGGTAAGACAAATAAATGTCACCTTTAATATTGACAAATCTCTTAAGTGTGCGGATGAACCTAAAGAATGCCATGCAGTTGAGCCAATAGAATCCATTTTAGATGAGAACCTAGCATTGACTTGCCAAGGAATGAAAGCTGGTGCCATTAAACATAAGTGCGAAAGAATTGAGCAACAGAGAAGATCAATTTTGGTCAGGACTGACGCCAGGAAGCGAGGTGTTCTTAGATCGCTAGTTACTGGAAGAAAAGTGGAGTCCAAGTGGCAGAAAATGAAGAACCGAAGCAAGAGAATTTAGCCATGATAATAATGTCAGAGATGGTGCCGCCATAAATTAAAGATTTGCCTAAGAATGCTATGGCAAGTCTGGAACCGGTTGAGGATACATACACCTTGGCATCAAATAAAACAGAAGGACCACAGCCTAAGCACTACTGGGGTACTGAATTCAATCAAAGATTTGATAGGCCTATAGGGAAGAGGTATTTTGGTTTTCTGAGGTGGTTATTCAAAACCCCATGGTAGAACATTCTCCTTTGTTGAGAAATCTAGAGTTTGGCATGATCAAAGGGAAGCAATTCTTTGGATTTCTATGTTGGTTATTTAAACCAAATATTGCCACAGCCTACTATCCACCAACCAAGGGACAAAGATTAAAGCACTATTTGAAAGGTGATCAGAATAATGCCAAGGAGGTGATCCTCTTGGCAGAGGTAACATGAAAACATCATCAGGTTTGAATTTCTGTACATATTAGGTTAGTTATTTTTCTTTGTTTTTAGGTTTCTAGGTTTTTAATAGTTTTTGTCTCTGTTTTTTTTGTTTTTATTCCTTGTCTATGTTGAAAGGTTTTCTTTGAGTCAATGTAGAATCAATATGCCATGAACCATGCCAGGAACAATGTCAAGAGCAATGCCAGGAACAATGCCAATGAGAGACTTGGCATGAGCCGATGCCACAATAGGAGAATTTTGTGTGCCAAGAAAAATGCCAGAGTAGCCTGGCATGCGGCGAATTGAAAAATGAAAAGAGAAGATAAACCCTAGTTTGTTTGGCCCGCTAGATAAGAGAGAGTACTTTTATTTTAATTTAAACCCCAGCCGCCCAAAAATTAGGTTGAAATTTAAATTCAATCCAATCACCTTATCACTCCAATCTTTACCAAATCTTATCACTTACAACCTTATCACTTCACCTTATCAATTTACCCTTTTTTAAGTCAAATCTTTTTACCTTCCATCATTATCCCTATTTACTCGGTTACCAACCCCATTAAACTACCCAAAGTTTTCACTTTCTTTCCCTAGCTGAATTTAAAGAACACAACTCTCTCTCAATTTTCCATTTTTCTTATCAAACAAGAACCAAGCTTCAATTCGTCTTTGCTTCTTCTTTCTTGATTTAAAATTAGTCCAAATTATTGCACGTTTCCAATGGCTTCTTCTTCTACCTCTTTCAACCGATTTTTCAATGAGGAGATCCGGAAAAAGTTTGAAGCTAACTTTGCTTCAAGATCATTTTTATACGAGAAACACTTTGATCTCAAGACGGAGACAAGCATTGGCTTCCCTCCGGAATTCATGGCAATCGTTGACATGCACAAGTGGAATCTGTTTTGTCAGTAAGAAGGGGAGATTTATGCCACCATTGTTCAAGAATTCTACGCTCATCTTGTGACCAAGGATTCGCCCTTCTTGATGATTCGAGGTAAGTGTGTGCATTTTGATGAGGGATATATTAACACTATATTTGAATTGGATGGTGCAAGGGATGAATATTTTGATTATGCTGAGTCAATTAATGCTACCAAGAGGAAGAAGCTACTGGCATACTTGTATAAGCCTAGCACGGCATGGACAGTGTCATCAAAAGGACATCGCACGGTAAAGCGGTTGGCGTTGAAACCCCAATGGAGAGGATGGAATCACTTTGTCAAGGCAAATCTGATGCCAACATCTCACAACGAGACTATATCAGAAGAGAGGTTGATCCTATTGCATTCCATCATTATGGGGTGCAAGATTAATGTTGGCAGGCTCATTATTGATGAAACTTACAAATGTGCAGCGAAAGGTAATGGTAGTTTGTTCTTTCCTTTGTTAATTTTTAACATTTGCATGCTCCATGGTGTGCCAAAGCTTGATACAGATAAAGGTCAAAGGATCAAGGGAACAACAATCATAGCTGCTATTTGGAGAAACCTCACAATTGCTGAGCCAAAGGACAAAGGCAAGGGGAAAGCAAAAATACCCATGCCAAAGCCAAAGGTGCCAAAGGCAACGCCAGACACCATGCCTAAAACCGTGCCAAACAGCTCACTGCAGTGTTGTCACAAAGTTACCATCGCCATTAAATCATACTCAGTAAAGTAGGGAAGGCTGAGGAGCTTAATATAAAGCTACGACATTACATACAGGCCAGGGATGTTGTAATCAGGGAAGCTCTCAAGAAAATGACCCTTGACTTTGTGCCAGAATTCCTAGATTTCTCGGCCGAGCCCTCTGCCAGTGGTGATGCCACGCCAGCTAGTCCAGTGCATACCCCATCTGATGCCACTGTCCCATTGTCTCCAGTACAAGTTGAGTTTGTCAGTTCTGATTCATCATCTGAATCAAAGGAAACCAAAGCCAAGTCACCAGTGACACCTGCTATACAAACACCTTCTGATGCCACCGATGCACCTACCGTATCGGAACCTGCCAAGAAAAAGGATGAAGTTAGAGCTTCCACTGCCGCTTTACAGCCAATCATGAAAGGAAAGAAACGAATGGCCCCTGCCTATGGCCGATTTCTAAAAAGAAAGATCTGCGTTACACGAGAAGAAGTCTCCGAAGGGGAGTCCTCTTCTATCTAAACTCATTTACATTTCATTTCAGTGCATTTACATGATCATGCATTTTTATTTTTTCTGTTTTTCTTGTATATGTGTTGTTTCATGCATTGAGGACAATGCACATATTAGGTTTGGGGGTGTGCATTTCCTCACATTTATGTCATGCCATACATTTCATGTTTAATTTCTGTTGCCATGCTATTTAGGTCATTTAGAATAGATGCATACCGAACCACCAAAAAAAGAAAAAGAAATTTTGTCTCGTTTAATTTTGAAGATTTTTAACACATGTTAGGCAAGTTTAATTTGATCTAGGTGTCTGTCCAATGAGGAAATTTTAATATTTAGTTGTCATGCCATGCCAGCATAGTAGTATGCCAGGTTAGCTTGGCAATTGATCTCTAGTTTAGGGAACTGAAATTTCACTTAACACATAGTATGTATCTAGTTCCTTAGCAAACTTAGACTTTTTGAAACTAGGCTCAGATTTAATACAATACATGATGCCAGGGTAAAAGAAATAAATAAGGCAGCAATGTTCTGCCAAGGCAAGAAAAAAAAATGAACTCTCCTTTACCTAGGGATAATAGATTACTTAGGGCTTCGTGGTTTGCTCCCTCTTAGTTCTCAAGTCCAAAACCTTAGAGTATGAGTTGAAGAGAAAGCCTAGTGATGTCTAGACTAAGGTGGAGATTCGCGGTATGCTCCCTCTTATCTCTCATTCTAAATAATGTCAAGAAGCAAGCTTAAATTAATGCCAATAGAAAACCTCGGCAAAAGAAAAAAAATATAAAAAGAATCTACGTTTAGGTAGTAAAATTGGCTAAGAGAGTGAAAGGATACTCGGTGCATATTGCCTACAGATTTCAATACCGCTCAACAAAGGGTTCGCCAAGTCAGTGTTACCAATTGGGAACCGCGTTGGATCTGTCCACCTCCTGAAATGATTAAGATTAATGTCGATGGCGCTTTCCATGCAGACTTTGGCGCAGCCTCTATCGGAGTGGTTACTCAGAACTCCCACGATCTGATTATTGATGGTCAAGGAAGCAAACTCATTTGAATTCACATGGCCGATACAGCTGAAGCCAGTGCTTTTCATGAGGGGATCAAAATGTACGTGGAGAATTGCTGGCAGTATGCTACAATCAACAGGTTAAGGAGCACAAGTTTGGATCTCTCCATAGCTGGTGTTCTCAATGAGGCTCGGGGGCTACTTGAATTGCATGGGAGATTCCATGTCAAGCATATCTGCCGTTCATATATAACATTTTATCATCTTTCCTTCACCTCAACACAAATATATTTCCGTTCTTTCAACAATGAACAAATGCTGTACAAATGATGTCTGCTCAGGGCATTTGTTTCTTTTCAGTAACCAAAAGAAAAAAGAATATAAATGTCTAGGCTCCTTTTAACCCTGGCAATACAGATAAAAACCTATTAAATAAGACTCCATCTGACTGATTGACGCTTTTATTTCTAGCCATCAGTTTCTTGTTTCCCTTTCTATCCCAAAAATCTATAAAATCTGAAACAAAAAATACCAACCAAACGAAACATAAGGCAACTGAATATCAAAATACAAATGCAGAGAGGGAGGGAAAGGGGTTAAGAAGTTAATATTTGTTTCCATAACCAGTGTTTTAGTGTGCTGCCATTGTTGTATGCTTCGGAAATATCACGAATATTCCTATTTGGATTGCAGGAACAAAACTTTGATATTTACATCTTGACAAATCTTGGCTCAAAGCTCCACCTCATGTAGCTCATCCCCAATACTACCATTCATTGGACCAGGCATAAACAAAGGCGGAGGCTTTCCCAATGCCTCCCCTGAAAGTCTTATTTTGGCCCCACTAGGATGACCTAATTCATTATCAAAGTTGCTTCCACTCCATGAAGCTGTTCCACTCCACGAGGCTGTTCGACGTGAGTGTGATGAATAGCCATTGGCATTTGTCATCATGCCTTCCTGAGGGATATCATCCATGCTCGGGAACTTTTGCCTAGTCGTTGACGATGAAGGCTTGGGAGATGGACAAGACTCGTTGAAATAGGCATAGGAAGTGGAAGGGGTGGGATTATTACTTGTAGCACTCTCTTCTTGCGCATTTTCAGTAATTGCCTCCATTGATTGCTCACTTCTTGCGGTTGATACAGGTGTAGGAATAAAGAACTTCGCATTTGCAGCCACTGCAGGTTTAACAGAGGAAACAGCAGGTGACTGAAATAAATTTGCTTGGCCACCACCACCACCTTTGTTGAAAGTATCCACATACCTGTCAAGAGTTCATAATGCCATAGGGAAATTAAATGAAAAACATAAATATTATATCCTCCTGATTTACAACGTAACGCCACAAAGAAGATAAAAATCAACTTTCGAACCCCCAAAAACAAAATTGTTAATTTCAACAATAACAGTGATAAGGGAACTCTTAAATGCTTATGAATTCTCAGAAGCATTCATGGTCAGTTAAATCATCATTTACTTAGCTACTTATCACCTTATGTTTAAGCAGAAAGATAAATATTACCCAACTCTTACTTTCAACATTCATTTCCCTATTAGCCTTTCTCCACAAGTTCGTTGCATAGCACCATTCAACTGTAATAGTGTGCATTGCAAATAATAAAACTTCAGAAGTACCTTGCTTGAACACCCATCTGTCTATGAGCTGAGAATTGATTGGAGCTCGTAGGAATAGGAGGGATCCCAGAAGCATGATTTATCGGGGTTGGGTTTCTGAAATTTGGGCTTCCATTAGGGGGAGAACCTTCATTTTTCAATGCAGAGTTCAAGTTGTAGTCAGATGCTCCATTCTGGAATGCAGCAGTGGTCGGAGGTGGTGGCAAGGCTGTTTCTTCCGCTGGAGGTTCAGCACCTTCCTCCACCCATCTCTTAAGTTTTTCATCATAGTAGAATTTGTTCTTTTCACCTAGCTTAGCCTTCAGATAGCAATGTAAATTATATTAAATCAAACATTTTTGTATATCACGAGTGGTTATCCATGCTTTTTCAACAGAAAACCAAGAAATATAAGAAAATAATAATGGTAAGTATAAGGAGCTACCTGTTTATCAGCACGAGGCCCTAAGACTAACCCCACAGTTTTCTGTAAAAGCTGCGAGCCAAAACTAAAATGAGAAAAGCGAGATGCCCCTACTGAGACTGATGCTTTTCCTTGCTCAGTTGATGCTCCTGCTTCCTTTGATGAATCAACCTGATCCATCAAATATCAGTAAGACACCTCCTTAACTTTATTGAATTAAGATGCACAAGCAGCTAGTAGCAATTATATTTTCAAGTGGAGATAAATGTGAACCTGTCTTGGAGTTCTGCCCATGTCCGGCTCCGAAACACTTCTACTATGAATCGTCATTTTTCCATCATCCCCCTTACCCGCCCAATCACTTATAGGTTCCATTGAAGAAGAGGGCATCAATGAGGACATGGCCATTGTTGATTGGCTAGCAGAGACTCGTGGCCCGGTTTGTTGGTTGAAATGATCATTACCTAGAGAATTTCCAATTGATGCTGATGTAGGAGGCGGTAGACCCCCCACAACTCGATGTGCAGTGCTATCAATAAAGTTCAGCAATTTACCAACTAATTTTGCCGGAGCCAAATTTGTAGCATATCCCCCCTACAAAAGAAAGCCCAATTTGAACAAAGAAAATATCAACGAGAAAGCCTAAACTGAGAAGCTAAAACTTACCTGTTGATGGAATCTTATCCTCTCCTCAAGGGATAAAATTAAATGTTTCCAAGTTTCTACCTCAGGCACTCGACTAGTTTTCAGAGATTTTAATACAGCTTGACAGTACCTGAACCAACCTTTATTGTGTAAACAAATTGAATGAAAAATACCTTCAGAAATCAAATACGAACAACTTAAATTGCTTACTTCAATGAATCTGAAACTTTTCCAACTTCAGCCAGCATGTGTGCATAAATAAGTTTATATGGCTGAAATGGTAGCAAGACAAACTGAGAGTTCCCCAGTACCTTTGAATATTCGTATAATTCAGTCCTCTGAAAGAATAACAACAGAAAATTTGAAAGGCATAAATGACAGGTAGATGTCTTAAAGTTGCGCTAAAAAATTGGAATATTGTCCATCCATGAACAGCAGGGATTTGGCATTATATACAACCAGTTATAAAGAGACAGCTTTACCATTGAAATAACAAATTATACAAATTTCATGGAGGTGATCCGATGTACGTGCATCTGTATGCAGGTGTTATATATATAATATAGGGTGAGAGAGAGAGATGATAGAATGCAGACTGTATTTCTTATTTAGGTTTCAACCTAAATCAATTTTGCTTGAAGAACAATATTTCATTACATTTCCCCCAACTGAGAAAAAACATTCTCAACTACATACTGTAAATCAATCATAGAACAGATTAGGGACCAACACCATGCCTGACAAATAGTTAATAACACAATGATTAGGGACCAAATAAATTTGAATAGCACCTGGATAGCCTCTGGACATGCATAGGTTCGGGGAAACTTCCAGTGGTCTGCTCCAATAAGACAAAGTCTAGCACTATCTGAATATGACTCAAAGTTTGCTTCCGCGACTAAGTAACAGATGTGTGCTGCCGTTATCTGGATTTGAACTCTCAAGTAAGAGCCATTTATAAACATTAAGAATAAATAAATATGCTAAAGAGTGTGCCATCCAAAACGGGAAAAATGGAGCTAGAGTGGAGAATAATGTACCTCACTCCTTTCCTTCCACAAGCAATCTCCAAGGTGAATAATTACAAGCTCGTCATCTTTGGTTCTATTTGCAGTTATTACTGCCAAATTCTCTTCCCAATCATCAAGCATGCAACTTTCCCTTAACTGCCCATAAAGAGGAAAAAAAGAAGCAACGGTATTCAGCTTCTTATGGGTTGAGGCAAACATTTTCCTATTAATATGAATTCAAACATTATTGTATCTGAAATGTAACAGGAAGTAGCTGAATGAAGCACCAGTTCTCCACAACAAAGGTACTCTTCTTCTATATAGTTAGCAAGATCATTCCAAAAAAGTATACACAGAATAGAAGAATCAAAAGTATATGAAAAACAATCCTTACGTCGTTTTTCTAGTGGTTAACCACTTCACCACACAGGATTTTTTTGTTCTTAAATCTCTTATTGAAGAATCCATGATCACGACAGAAAAATACTGAGCATAGGATGTCTTACTAACTTCTTGGTAGAAAATTTTCCTCCTTCCTAAAAACCCAATTTAGTATTAAATTTCATGCACCAGTATATTATTACCTCTGCATTCTGTTGTGACAAATCCATGCTCTCAACTGTGGAGCCTGCGGAAAAAACTTCGGCTGGCTGCCCTGCAATTAGCAAGCATAGCGTCCGTAAAGGAGACCCTGCTACCAGCTGATGAAGGGCCATTTGCCTAACAGTATCAATGTAGAACTACAATGATCCGAAGTCACCGCCGGGAACCAATGGTAAAGTGAGAGAGAGATTGCAGCTTCAGTTAAATTCCCTCGAACGATAAAAATAAAAGAATAAACCACAGACAATTGAATGAAGTGAAAAAGCAAACCTGTTCACCAAGTTGCGAAGCAAGAACTAGTGCAGGTCCCCACAATTGACCTTCTTGTGCACGCTGTAGAGCCTCTCTTTTTCTACCAGCAACCAGAAGATTCTGCACCTCAAATGCAGTTGCCTACAACATATATTAAAAATTGAGGAAAAAAACACAAAACAGTCTGTAATAATAAAAATAGTGAAGTATAGTCGATGTCATACCCGAACTTGTCCTTCAGAAGGCAATTGCTGCAAGCAGCGGCTAGGAGCACCATAAGGTGTGTCCTTCCTCTTTGCAGATGCAAAGAGTTTAGCAACTGCTGATTCCGGAGTACCAGTCTCCTAAAAATGGGTACATGCCATTAAGAATGAAATACAATATAACCAAGCAAAAGAAATCAGAGAAGAATGAAAACAATCTCATTTTACTTCATTGTACATGAAAAAACCCTCAGAATAGTAGCTATATCTTGAGTTGTATACTAGAAAGCCTAAGAAGATTAGATTGAAGAAAAATCACAGGACAAGCATCTTCACAAGATACAATTAAAGGTAAAAGTGAAAACTTTTAAGGAAAGCGAACCTCATTATTAAAAAAGGGGAAAATTACAATAGAAGTATTTACCTTCAATAGGGTGTCAGAGCCAAAAGGAGACCGAAGTTTTCCATAATGCTGACAAGCTATTTTAAGCAACGAGAGAATCATTCTTAAAAGTTCACCTTTTCCGTAGTCCATGTTAGGCGACTCACAGCAGGAAATCCTTTCATCAATCCACTTGTTCAAGTCTTTGCTGCTTACATTTCCACCAACCAATGGACCAGGGAAGGATTGATGGCACAAAGTATTAAAATAATCAGAGGTTGCCGGTGCAGCACCAGAAATGCTAGTGTTTGAATTGACAACTTCCAACAAGTTGAGTACAGTGATAGAGGCTCCTACAGAACCCTTCAAACAAGCACAATCATAAAACATTAGCATTTAGAAAAAAAATGAAAATTATAACAAGAGCATCATGTTCGGTATTTAAAACACAAAAAGGGTTCCCCTGCTAGAAAACCAGGCTTTAAATCCTCAATGAAGAAAGATATGTTATTTTCTGGAAATTTGAACAAGAGACGCAACTTCATAGAATCTATTTCTTACTTCCATCAGCTTCTGAAAAAATAAATTATGCTTATACTCTACTACATTTTATTTATAAGTTGTCTAACCTGGGTACCAAATGACGAGTTTTGCAGATGACTACTATCTTTCATTACTATGAGTTTTCCACCAAATCCAAAACTAACAAGTGCATGTGGAGGACGGCCAGCAGACGATCGGCCGGTGTTAGAAGCATAAGGAAGCGGCTGGCTGGTCTGAAGTGGCTGCTGGGCAACATTTATAAGCTTCTGGCCTCCATAGAAATCATTTGAGAAATGTGTTTCCTCGTATTGCTTTAAATTTGTCTGGGTAAACTGGTGATTGAAGTTTTCAGTAGGAAGAAAGCGTTGAAACCCAGTAACCCCATTGGCTTTAGTATGAACCTGATTAGCATTATTGACTGACTGAACTTCCGGCAGAGAATTATAGGATGACTTGAAGTGACTTACATGGTTGTTCACGGGCATATTCAAACCAAAAGATGTATCTGATTGCTGGTTCCCAGTGAAACTTGAAACTACCTGGGTTTCGGGAACAGTCCCAGGTTGCCACATATTCATAGCTGGACTATGATAAGTACGATGTTCACCAGGGCTTTCAAGACCTAGTGACCCATAATTATCACCTTGTTCATGTTCACCATACAAGCTAGTACTGTTGATTTGAGTTGGAGAATTATAAGCCGTAGAAGTAAATCCATTTTGCAGACCATCATCTTGAACAGTTGACTGAACAGATGCATTATAACTCTCCAGTGCGCACCATTGTTGAGTAATTAAGTCATAGTACCAACCAGGGTATTGAGGGTCAAAAACCATATGCTCTGGATACCCCTCGTTCACTTGGGAAACCTGATTCCAATTTGCCACACTCTCCATGGCACTGCTCTCTACAGTTGTCATAGTCTCCGCAACAGATTGAAATGTCTGCTGCAAATAAGAATCTCCTGCTTTCACATCTGTGTTACCAGTGCCATCACCACTTGAACCATCCACCTGATACCACTGCCCTGAATTTGCATCATACTTCCATCCTGGATACATATTCTCCCAGTACTGACTGCTATTTAAATCAAGCTCATTTCCATTATCTGCAGTAGAAGCTTCGTAAACTTGATCACTGTTGCCATCATGATACTGCTCGTAAGTACTAACTGACTTCTGATCAAATAAACTCGTTTTTGCAACTACATCCACCTCAGAAGGGAAATCCGTTATGGAATTCTCCCCTAAATTACTGAAAAACTCAGAATATGAACCGAACCCTTGCACCCCATTCTCATTAGAATCAGCAAAAAGCGAATTCCATCCTATTTCCTTAACCCCATCGTTCTTAGATCCAATATCCTCATTTAAGTTCTGACTGAATACAGCCTCAGAACATGCTCCTTCTTGGAGATGATTATTCGAGTCAACAACACTATCAGCTATCCCTAATGAATCATTAGGGCCATTACCTGCCGATGCATTGGTGGGTGCATGACCTGCATCTACAGGATCTTTTTCCTTTCCACCATGACTGTCAGCCTCTTCGCCGCTGGAATCTTCTCCTATCAATAAATCGGAAAAGGCTTTAGCATCATTGGAGGCATTACCCTCCTTGAATTTTGGGACAGTGTGGCCCATGCTGTCGTCATCTTCCTCATTAACTAACTTGTCGAAGAAATCTTCATCCGTGTGATCCACCACCAGGAATGGAGAATTCGAAGCCATCGACCAAATTGAAATGAAAAAGGCTAGCGAGCTAAAATGCCAAAGAAAACCCTAACAATCTAATAACAAAAACAAACGAAAAAAAAGGCTGCTTTACTGTAATTTACTGTCGAAATTTTATCGAAGGAAATAAAAATTAAGAAAGATCTTCAGAATTCGAGCTGAAACGATTAAGCGGACATCGAGATCCAACCACTAAACGCCTCAATCAGATGAAATACATGAAACGAAGGAGCAAGATCCAGGGCTTTTGAGATCTCTGCAATCCTAACGCCATAAATTCAATTGAAAAAAATTTTAAAAGAAAGATGGAAAAACTGAGGCAAAAACTTAACGCGATAAATTTAAAGGAGTAAGAGAAATCTAATGGATATAGAGTTCATCATCAAATAAAAATAGAAAAATCTAAAACAAAATACTTACAGATTCAGGTGAACATGACGAGATACAACAAAACTTGCAAGCGAGAGATGGAGAAGAAAAAAGAGGGAGAGAGCTTTGTTTTTGTTATTTTTGTTTGTTTGTTTTGTTCTGTTCTTCTTTCCGATCCGGAAATGTGTTTATTTTAACCCTTATTATTACTATCAAAAGGGCTAATTTTTTAGGGTATCCAAATAAATTATCGACTAAATTACAAATTGATCCTCAATTTTAAAACGTTTGGATCGAATTCTTAAACCTCAATATTATTCTAATCACATTATTCATTATCGACTTTGATGTTAAATGCTAATGTGGATCTAACGTAGCTTATTTTTAAAACGGTGTAGATTAATAAATATATGTAAACATATCATAACTAATCTAACATTTAACACACTTAAAGGGAAGGATATGGTTTGAATGATATTTTTCTGTTGTCTTCTCGGTTTTACACGGCTCTGCCCCGAAAAATTCGGATCGATTTGCCCCGCACACCTAGCTTTTGTGAGTGAATCTTTCAGCGAGTATTTTCTGCATATACAAGGTCTCAAACTCAATACCTACTTAAGCGATATCAAAGCTGCTTACCAAGTATTTAGTTTGAATGATACTTTAGTTTGAGAATTTATTTAGAACATTTAATTATAACGTTTGAAATTTATGGACCAACTTAGAACTTAATTTATAATTTGTGACTGATGATGTAATTAATCCTTATAATTTGTGACCTATGCTGATTCAAAATTAATACAATGTAATGATAAGACATTTTATTTTCCTGATAAAAAAACTACTCTCTAAATTGACATTAGAGTGTATACCGTTTATGATTTTTTTTTTCTCTCGGAAAATACAGTTATTCTAGTATTTAAGGGTCGTTTTAAAAATTAAAATAAAATATTTTTTAGTATTCTAATTTAATATAAGATGTATCTTAGTTAAGTTTTAATTTTGGATAAACTCGCGTTCATCTATATACTTTGTTGCTCAAACTTGGATCATATAAGAAGAACAACATCATTTTTATTATTAGAACCACTTAATGGGTAAAATAAAAATATTTTTATAATAATTGATATTAGACTTATTATTTAATTAATCTAGATCGAATATTGTATAGATCAATTATGTAAATCCCCCTTTCCACACAATTTAATGTTAGAATTTAAATTTCTAACATTAAGTAATATAATGATTTATTATATTATACCAATTATTATTATTTTTACCTACTTTTAATATTATTTTACATAAAATTCATGGCAGCTCTTATTTACCGGAACACACATATTGAGACTCCACGTTTAAATAACAAGCCAAAGTTTCAAAGTTTCCTTTTGAAAATTAAAAAAAATACAAAATAAAGTTTATCTTTGTTCCATTAAATAATAGAAATATTAATTCATGCTTAATTAATGAAAAAACGAGCTTGTTGAATGATTCTTGTAAAAGATGGAGTGTTATTCTTCCTAGAAGACTTAAGTTCAAATTCTTTATCTGCACGATGTATATGTATTTTTGAAAGACTAAAAATAAAGAATATATAATACTATATAATCATACCAGAATACTTTACTGGTATGTTATCAAAATATTTTCCTCATTGTTTTTTTGATAAAGATTGCCTTACTAATTTCTAAAGTGATGGATTAAAAGACAAAAATAAAATGTATATAAATAATCTTAGGAAAATACTTTGATATATATGTTTGTGTAAATTTTTCAAATTTAGGTTTTGGAGATTTAAGTCGTGATTTAGGGTGTAGGGTATAAATATAATCACTAATTTTGTACGAGCTTTATTTTGTTTCACAAACTTGGGCTTTTGTTTTTATCGATACTAATCTATATAATATTATATATTTATTGGTAGTGTTATTATTATTATATATATATAAATAAAAAATAATTGAAACAAAAAAGGCATCATTCATTACATTATTTATTATTGTTCTTAGTTATCATTATTATTATATTATTATATTAATTATTATTATTATTATATTATCATTATAATATTATTATATTATTATTATATTGATATTATGTTTATATTATATCATTGTTATTTTATTATTATTATATATTGTTATTTTATTATTATTGTTATATTATTTTATTATTATTATTATTATTATATATTATTGTTATTGTTATTATTAAACAAAAACAGTAAAACAAAAACTAAATAATGTATAAATAATAAAGTCTAAGTTTTTTTTAATTTAAAAGTATATTTATATAAATTTAAAACTCAAAAATATTATACACAATCTGGCCCAATAAGATCTAAATAATTAAAACTCTAACAGAAATCCTAATGCCTCTTTGTCTTTTGCGCACCAATTCTCTACCGTCAGATCAGATCTGTCGGTCCAGGATCAAGGTGGGGAAGTTTCTGGAGTCCCCACATGCGTCTCTTCAGCTCGTACCACGCGCCCATGCGTGATCTTTTGCATCCTCACGCGCACATGTGCTTCACGTCCGGCTCTCCAGTAGCCTTCCTCCACATCTGCGCCTGCCCAGATCATCTAGGACTGTCCGACTCCTCATCTGCCACGACCAACAACCGTAGTTGTTCTCCATGCGCTTGTCCATAGCAGCCTTCACCATTCTCATTGGTCCCATCTCACTCATATGAGAGCCAGCCACATGCAAACAAAACCAAGCATATTAAAAACAAGGGACAAGCCAACAATATACAGATTGGCAGATGGCCAAATCCCAGAGAGGCAACCAATCAACATTTTTTTTATGCAAATATCATGTAATTTCGGATATATAAACCGAAAAGAATCACTTGTAAACCTTACGGGGAATTTTTCATACACCAATACAAAGAAAAAAATTCGAAGTATTATCTTTTTTTATTTTACATGCATAATGAAAAAAGAAGCTAGATCTAGGGTTCAAAAGATTTTATCATCTTATCGTTTCGACTTCTCGTCTGTTCAAAAAATCTTTTCGATGATAAATAATCTCCTGGCGATAATTTCTTTTATTTCCCTAATCATATGTGGTGAGCCAATGAGAGGGCCAGTTTTCAAAAGAAAGAGAGATTTCGGAAAAAAATATTTATTAATGAGCGAATACAATAATAGATGATTATGATTGTAAGAGCGGTATAATTGTACAGTGTTTTTGTTTGTTTGCACCGGGCCATATGTATTTCCATTTTGCAAGTTTATACTTCAATAAATTATTTATTAATGTGCGAATATAATAATGGATGATTATGATTATAAGAGCGGTATAATTGTAAAGTGTTTTTGTTTGTTTGCACCTGGCTCATATTGTTTTAGCCATCCAATTTAGAGAAGAATGTACGGATAAATTTCAACCACATCCTTAAAGTTTGATCCTAATTAATCTTTAGTCCACTAAGTTGTTAAGCCATGTTAAGAGAAATTATAAAATTATTAGTTAATTACACCACATGTTGTCAAACTGTGATCTCTAAATTTTTGAATGTTTCAATTTCATCCTCAAATTATGAATCTCATTATAAATTAGCCCCAAAACTTTTGATCTTTCCAATTTCATTCTCAAACTGTGATTCTCATTCTAAATTGATCTCCAAACTTTTTAATATTCTAATGCCATCCCTCAAATTATCAATTTATGCTAATCATATTCTATGTTAATAAAACTGTTATAAAAACTATTAACTGTCCTATAAACACTGATGTGTAATATGAAATAATATGATGATGCTTAAATGATAATTCTAGGATGAAATTGGAATGTCCAAAAGTGTGGGAACCAATTTATAACGAGGGTCATAGTTGGGGATAAAATTGAAATATTCAAAAGATTAAGGATCGAATTAAAATCAGAGTCATAATTTAGGGATAAAATTAAAATATTCAAAATTTAAGTAATAATTTAGAATGAGAGTCATAGTTTGGACATATGTTGTGCAATTAACTCAAATTATTATTAGGAAATCCATACACGTGTCACCTCAAACCTAGCTTCCTAACCTCTTATTTGAGAAATTATATCATAGGTCATTACCGCCACGTTATCCATGAGACAAACCAATAAAAATCACTCATCTCATTATTTTTTATGTCATATTTTTACCAAGTGAATCTTCACTTGGTAAAAATTGTTTTTAAAATTGATTTACAGTAAATATGCATGAAGATTCACTTGATAAAAATATAATATGTAAAAAAAATAATAAGATGAGTAATTTTTATTGGTTGGTCCCATAAATGACGTAACGAGAATGACCCATGATATAATTTATCCTCATAAATATATATTTTTAAAAAATTGACTATTTATACTAACACTTAATGAATCGAACCAATTTCAAAAAGTAAAGTTTGTTCTTAATTAAACTATCATACTCAATTTAGTTAAAAATATTCGGAGGACACAAGTTCAAATCCGGAAATAATATTATAAAAACACAATCACGATAAACATACAAAATATTAAAATAATATTAACTATTTATTTTTAAAAAAATTGATCCAAGAGTATAAATAATCACTTCAAAAACTAAATTGATCAGCATTTTAGAAATTTATATTTGAATCACATAAAAAATTAGCATTTAAAAGGGAAAGCAAAGTTATAACTAATATAAATAAATTGAATTCCAAACTTTTTTTAATCTCTTGCCTTTGAAGTGATTCAAGTTGATCTCAACCATTTTTTTAGCACAATATCACTTTTATAATTATGAATTTGCTCTGCATTAGCTATCAATCGCCAATTGTCATTGGAGTGTTTCATGGAATTGAGTAGTTGATTGTGAAGAGGTCCACATAATGAAAAAAAAAACAAATTAGTACTAATTGATTGCTTAATTTAATGGTTTGTCAAAGTGCGATCTAAGCACGACGCCATGTATGTTAAAATACATTACCTTTCATCTACTTCAAATTCAATTTTTAACATTTATATTGAAAATATAAAAGGAAAATATCTAATACACTGATGGTAAGATTGTGTAAATTCGGATATCAAATCCGATCTGAAAATTCGAATCCCTAAAAAAGCGATATGATTCAGATACAAGAAAACATGATATTTGAAATTTCGGATCGGGTATCCGAATATCCAATCCGAACGTGTCACTAAAATTTCACGCAGGACAAACTTCTGCTGCTGTCTTGCCGTCAAGATTAAGGTTTCTTTTTTACCCTGTTTTCTATTTTTGATTCTTTCCTGTTCGTTAAAGAAACTATTTTTGCTCTTTTAACTTATATTTTTGAGATTCTACTTGTTATGAATTCGTTCGTAGCCAAAATATAGAAGGTGGGTTCTTTAATTCGTTTCATGGCTGTTAAATGAGATTATAGATGAATTGTTCTTACTTAATTTAGCTGTTACTTCTCTTTTGTTCTTGCTGGATGAGAAGTGATTAAAACTTTTTATTTGTTTCTGAGCATCATTTGCTAAAAATAAAGATATTTGTTCTGAAACTGATTTATTTGGAAAATAAAGATTTTCAAAGGAGATTTTTTTAATAAGAAAAAGGGTTCTTTGAACTTTGTTTTCTCTTTTTATGCATAATTTTTCAAATTGGTGGGTTGCATTATTTGTTGATGGTCTTCCTTCATGTATATGGTTATACTGTAAACTAAAGCTTTTGGCCTTATAATTCAACGCTGACACCTTCCATTTTACTCTGCATTTCAGTTCTTGTCTAAGATAAAGGGCAGGCTGCAATATTCGAATTGAGTGTCAGGCTGTGGTCTGTGGAGAACTGGTGCAGGCAGCGATTCGGTCTTTGGGAAAGCTTCCCGTGAAAGATTGGACTAAGGCTAAAGGCCCATTTTTTTCTGGATTTTTAGATAATCCGAAATCAAGATCTGTTCAATCCATATTTGATTTGATTATCCATTTTTATTGGATATCCGATTTGGATTATTTAAAAAAAATTGAATCGGATATCCGAATATTCATATCGGATAAACGAAATAGATTATTCGGATCAAATATTTTGCACACCCCTAACTAACCATGAAAACAAAAAGTTTCTATAAGTGCTTTAATTTTAGGGTTTATAGACCTAATTTAGGGTTTAGTGGTTTGAGTATAGGGGTTTAGAATTTAGGGTTTATGATTCGAATTTAAGGTTTAAATGTTAGGCTTTAGTTTTTAAGGTAATATGGTTAGGGTTTTTACCTATAAACCCTAAAATTTAACCATAAACCATGAATTATAACCACACTCCAAAATTCAAAACTCGTCCACTAAAACCCCTAAACACTAGACCCTAAACAAAATCCTTAAACCTTAAAGCTAAGGTGCTTGTGCATAGAATAATTACTCAAATATAAATGGATTTATATTCAATACACAGGCGATGGAAAAAAAAGATTTCACAAGCGGAGTAGTTTTAGGGTTTAGGGTTAGAATTTAGGATTAAAATGTTAGGGGTTTAGGTTTAGGGTTTAGAATTTAAGTGTTGTTGTTAGAGTTTATGATTTAGGGTTTAGAGGTTATGACCCTAAACCTTAAATTTGAACCACAATCTATCAATTCTAAACCACTATACCTAAACCCTAAACCTTAAATTTAAACCACAATCCATCAATTCTAAACCTAAACCCATAACCTCTAAACCCTAAAGTTTAACCCTAAATCCCAAAACTAAAGTACTCATAGAAACCTTTTTTCCATCGCCCGTGTGTAGAATAATTATCCACTATAAATATCCTTCTACTATATAAAAGAGTAATTATTTGATGCGTCATCAACGAAAAGTTTTTTTTTCCCACAAACGATCTTCTAAAGCTGCTACTTATTTACGTATCTCTTTTAGGGACTTTAGCTCGGTGAGTCTCCCAGCGGGAATTTTCTACATACACAAGGACACGAACTCAAGACTTGCTTAAATGATACCAAGCTGCTACCACTTGGACCAACCCCGTTGGTAGCATAAAGTTATATTTTGATACACAATCCGTGTAAATAATTTTTACACAATCATTCTTTAAAATCTAAAACCTAAAACCTTAACTCTAACATTCTAAATTCTAAGCCCTAAATATTAAATTCTAAAACCTACAATTCAAACTCCTAAATTCTAAACACTAAATTAAACCCCTAACTCTTAAATAGTTTACATGCTGTATATAAAAGTTTTTCTCATAAACGTATACAATTATTTATATATAAATTAAGACTATTTAGTAAGTTCGTGAACTGAATCGATTGATTTTAAGTCTATTTGATTATATTGATTTAAGATATAGTATTTGACCAATTCAGTTTTTATATATTAGTGGTTGGTTGAAAAAACTCACCAAAACTGGCTGGAAAATCGATTGCTCTCCCATACACGAGACAACATCGAAACAACACATTAGTGTTCTTCTGAATAATTCTGCAAATAATTTTCGGATATCCCCAGATCATACAACTGCAAATAATTCTGCAATAGCAAGATTCCCCCTGAAATTTCCAACTAAAACACATGTTGATTGTTGAAGTCCTTATTCAATTGATCTTCCTCTGGCCTGTTGTACTAGGGGATAAACTTATAAAATTTTAGAGAGGACGAACTTATAAAATTTTAGGAGGGCGAAAATAAATTTTCAATAAAAAATATATAAAAATTTCTAAATCATATAAAATTTTTAAATTTTTAAAGGATGACTGCCTCCTCTAGGTCCATCCCAGCATGTTGCCTCATTGGGTTCCTGTTGCGATTCATTAACCCTACGTGATTTGAATGCTTTTATAACATTCATTGATAAGCTGCAAAGCTTGCAATATTACACCCTTTGGGTTGACTATGCCCTCCCCAAATATTACTTTACTTCGCTGGATCCAAATGGCCCATAGAATGCGGGGAATAACAACCGACAAGTCATGGTAATCATTTTGAGAGTTGCTTGATTGACAGCTTCCCACAAGTGAAAGTTCATGCATTGAAAACAAAATTTAACTTCTTTTTTAATAGCTGTTTGTATATTTTATTGCATAATGTCAAAAAATACTTTTAATTTTTTTATTGAATAGTCATTTTAGTTCGTATTTTTTAAGTAATTTAATCCTTAATGTTTTATTTTGGGTCACAATGACCTATATGCGAATAAAAATCGTTAGTCAACTAACGGTAAATGGCTTGAAATGATATGCCAAACTTGCATGACAGTGCATGCTGACATATTAATGTCATATAGACAAAAGTATTGACTTGAAAGAATGTCACATCAGTCAAAAAATAATTTTATAAAATTATATAAAATATAAAATTATTTTTCTGCCGACGTGCTATAACACCCCTACCCGGTCTAGGAAATAAACCGACTTAGGACGTGTTACCAAACAAACATACAAACAACAAAGATAAACATTCAAGACATACCAGCAAATATAAAGACCATTTTTAACATTTCTAGGAACTAAAATTTCCATTTGATCACATGGGTAACAAAAGGTTAAAATCGCAGCAAGACAAAACAACTTGGTTGAATTCGAGTCTTTTTTAAAGTGAGACACCTTTGGGTTCTTATCTTGCGAATTACCATCTTTTGCTATTACCAAATTATATTTATCCATACGTGGCATTTTTAATCTATGCTTGCAACATAGATTATTTCAATACCAATCGAGACAAGGAGATGGACCATGATTGCATACATTAGGAGAACGAGGTTCGAACAAAACTTTTAACATAACAGATTTAATATCGACAATTTCATAAGATTCAAACAAAAGACAATTTAACCAATGCATAGCTAACTTAATGGTACTTACAAGGGTTTGAACAAAAGACAACTATGTTAAGCTTATACAATTATTTGATACGATCCGAATATCACTTAAGACTTCCCAAAAACTATCTAGAACGGGGCATAATTTTAGAACATAGAATTTCTTCAATTTACACTAGTTTTTATAACATAACATAATTCTTTATATCGCATTCAAATTACTAACAAACATCATATCCATATAGTTCACTACTTCAACATAAGTGACGTAATTCAATAATAATCTAAGATCACCTAGACATAGCAATGGCTTCTAAATACATATACATACCAGCAACCATTTCTTTAACATGTCAAACGTTTTAAACATATTCATGAGACATCTATATGTCATTCATAGATAGCATCATGATAATCTAGTTCCCATACACGCATGCATGCATACATGCATACTACCAATCATAAGATCACAACAACCCACTCAATTCAAATAACCACCATAGAGCATATTAAGGGCCTTTACATACCATGTTAATTACTTAATTAAGTTAAATGCATTTATAACCAGGAAAGATAAATGAATTGCCTTATGCATATATCATGTCTATGTGCCACCATCTAGAAGTTCTTAAGTAACTTTACGAACTTGCTTTTTAACCTTTGTGATCTCATCCAAACTCTCAAGATAACCGGAAGCAAGTTTACCCTAAAATATTTGAAAGAATATAGTAAGCAACTGCTTAGTGAGGTAGCTTAATTAACCAAATACACGAATCAATAGTTTTATGATATAACTCTATTCTTTCCTGAAGTCTAATGGATCTAGGTAAGTACCAAACTTACTCGAATACAACCCATCATATTCATAGGGTTCGAACTTAGCATTATTTTTAGGCCTTTCGGACCCATAAAATATGGCAACTCATTAGTTTAATTTATGGATTAATGATTCTTCTTAAGCAAGGCATTTCTTTAACATGGTGACTTGTCACATAAATTATCAAACATAGCATCTCATACACATAGTTACTTATTATGTAAGTTATTTCGTAACTCATTAATTTAGCTTATAGATCTTATGACTTATATAAGCATTCGAATCATGCATGTAATATTATCCAAGAGTACACAAGATTCATTTACAGACTTATTACTTATCATAAGTATTCGTAGCAACATATTCATGTATATATAGGTATTCGAACAAAGCATATGTTTTCAAGCAATCACAATATATATATCATTCTAACAAAGCATGTGTCTTCACCCATAAGAATATATCAAGAATCAAATAGATACCTATTACTTGTTATGCAAGTTATTGTATAGATTCATTAAATTAGCTTATAACTTTCATTGTTTCTTTTTAGCATATCACAGATATAACATATCTTAGTCATGACATATCATAGGCAAATCATATCATAGACATATCATATCATAGACAAAGCGTATCTTAAACATGATATATCATAATCACAAATTACTTGTCATATAAGTTATCAAGGTAATTCTTTAATTTACTTTGAAATTTTATTATTTTGTCTTTAATATAGCCTTGTGAATCAAGTAACAACCTAGGTACACGAATCCCCAACTAATTATCGCCAAATAAAATGGTACTCGTAGTACCGGTCAATCCCTACTACTGTCGCCAATTGACCACAACACTTCCCTCATATTGTCGCCAAATAAAGACCGTAGTCTACCCCAAACACGAGCTCTATGAACTCTATGGCATGCCAACTATACCTAAGACTGACTCGAAACCAAGGCTTTCACATTTAACTTATCTTATTAAAGACAGAATGAGATCAGCTCCTTATTAGAATATCATATCAACAAAAGCTAATTGCCCTTTCATATTAGGCAAGTATTCACCTCATGTGAATTTCTCAATACACTTTTCTCACCTCATTCGATTAGAATGTTTTATTCATATCAGAATCAGAATCATAATCGAACATAGCTTTGTACATATACACATAATTATCCTTAAGCAATGCATTTTCATATATATATATATATATACACACACACACACACACAAGAGTGTTCGAATATAGCATATACTTATACATGTGAGCATTTGAACTAGCATATCTATTCACCCAATTAGATACTCAATATTCAATAGAAAGACATTGCTTGCTTTGCAAGACATTACAATGATCCATTGATTTAACTTATACACTTTCTTGGCTTCGTTTTAATTTAACTTATTTTCATTCATTTCAAGTGCATATATAGTTCATATACATGGCTTCTAATTTTATAATCCTTTACTTAATCGAATGTTAGCATGGTAAGATTACTTTTCAAACACACACAGATTTAGCTATAAGAATATCATTAAACCGGGTATTCCATGGCATAACCTACTTAATATTTAGGTACTCATATGGAGTCCAAGCTTGCTTATACATATCATAATCTAATATAAAGAAATGCAAATTAAATCTGCGAGAAATGCTCAGGAAGGTTGCTAGCCTATCCCGAGACTTTACACTACACTCACAGTTTATTCCGAGCTAGTTTTGTTCACAAATCACGATCCATTTTGTTTATCCACTGTTTGATCTACTTTAGCCCTTACTCCATCAATTCCTTCTTGGTCTAATGTGACAAAGAGTACAATTATGCTTTAGAACAATTCTTAATAACCTTTCATTTATGAACTAATCAATTGCTCAAGTGTACATATAATTTCACACACAACAATCCACTATTCTTTATACTAATGCGAAACAGTCCCAAATGTTATATATATTTACATAGATATTCACATAATAGTCCATTAACATTCATACCAATGCAAAACAGTCCTTGATATGTATATTTTCACATATATGCTTACAACACAGCCCGCTAGCATCCATATCAATGTAAAACAGTCCCTCAACATACATATTTCCACATATATACTCATAAAACAGCCCACACATTGGTTTACATAGTTAAATACATCAAAACAGCCTTCAGGCTTTCATTCATGCACAAACCAGTCCCAAATTTAATCATGTTCACAAATATGCATACCAAATCAGTCCATATAAAGCATTAATAGCTACTTATACATGTGAAACATCCATATATATATATATATATATATATATATTCTCTAAGCAATCCCCTATTTTAAATTATCAATTCTGTACATTTTTCTTTTATCAAAACAGCCCTAAACATTTATTTACTTCCACAAAACAATCCTTACTTTTAATACAAAACAACCCCTTAATTTAAATATACAAACTGCCCCATTTTTATTATAAAAACAGCCCCTGTTCTTCCCACTTACAAAGCAGTCCCTTAGAATTACTAAATCAGTCCCAAATGTTTACAAAACAATTTCTTAACAGCCTTAAAATTATAAGACAACCCCTCCCTTGTTTATTTCTTTATCACTTTTTAAAGAAAACAGTTTCAAAACACTTATAGGTGCATAAAATTGTCCATGACATTCACAAGTATCTAAATCAGTCCCTAATTCATAGATATACAATTATATATGCACACAACAGTCCTCTAATGTTTATATATATATACAAAATAGTCCCACATAGAATTATTAGCAAGCGATATCACCCAATTAAGCTCAAGCATCAATCATCCATCTAAAAGGATATATTCGATTATTATATTCTCTAATCCTAAATCTCATTATCAAGCAACAAATCCACTTCGACTATGTTACCAAAATTTTGTATAGCTCTAAATCCATTATCTAGTGTTTCTAACAAATCTTACAACTAAGTACTACCTTCACTTGATTAGGGAGGAAGAAAAATGAGCTTACCTTTCTCCCAAGGCTACTCGGACGAAGATTCAAGCAAGGAATTTAGATGAACCATGCTTTTACAAGCTTTCTCTCTCTTTCACTAAGAGGTTCGGCCATGGAGAGAAAAGGTAGAGGAAGATGAAGACATGGTTTATCTTCCTTACCCAAATGCCGATAGTTTTCCCCCTTCCCCACACTTGCCTTAAACTTGGCTTGACAAGTGTACAAGACCTTGCATTAGCTTTATTTAACATGTAAACACTAAACTAATCTAGATACTCGGTTTGGTCCTTAAAAATTTGCTATTCAATTCTTCATAGCATAGTAACATTTAATCAAATTTGTAGCTTACAACTAAGCCCTTATTTGGGATATTATAAGTGCCATACTATCAAGTCATTTTAAATTGTTTATCATTAGTTGACTATCAGTTTTCATCGTACAAGGACTATTTTGACCCAAAATAAAACGTTAAGGGTTAAATTGCTTCAAAAAAAATATAAAAGCTAAAATAACTATTCAGTCAAACGTGAGAGGTATTTTTAACTTTATACCTGGGTTCTCTAATCACCAGAGACAATGGTCACTGTCACCGATGAATAGTGGCTTACGATGAAGAATTTATCGGCGGTTGGGTTTAGGTTTGTTACTTTCAAGAGAGAAATAAGAAACTCTTTTATTTGTTTTGAAGTTTGGAGGAAATGAGTTTTTATTTTATTTTCAGGCTTTAAGGCCATTCGAATATGACATCATTTTGAGCGTTGTTCTAAAAAAATAAAACGATGTCGTTCTAGGGAGACCTGAGCGGTGACTCAACCAAGGGGAAAGATTCCCTTGTGTTTGACTTGGGGATAATCTCATATTTAACCCTTTCACTTTTGATTCATTTTGATTTAGTCCTCTTTGGCTTTCTTGTAATTTGTGTTTCAACTTTTAATTTTAATCTTGTTTCAACTTAATCATGTTTTATTTTCAATTCGAATCCTTTTACTTGCAGTTTTATTTACTTTTATCTCTTTATTTTTCTGCAATTTATATTCCTGCTTTTTAATTTCTGCATTATTTAATTTTTGGCATTTTATTTTTTGTTATTTATTTTTCAGCCTTTAAATTTCGCATTCAATTCAATTTATCTTTTATTATATGCAATTTGAACCATTAATTTATTAACTCATTCATTTTAATCTCATTTCATTTATATTAATATATTTAATATCATAGATATTATTTTACATAGTATTTTTTGTATATTATATAATTGTTAAAGTATAGTAGAAGTCCCTATACTATACCAAAAAAATTATTTTAGTCCCTCTACTATAAAAAGAAATGTTTTAGTCCTTGTACTATATTTAGAAGTTTATTTTAGTCCCCCTACTATGTAAGGGAACATTTTAGTCCATGTACGTTTGAAAAGTTAACATTTTGTTTCCAAACAACAAAGTTTTTGATTTTTGGCTTAAATATTATAGTTTAAACACTCTTTAGATCCATCTCTACTTTGAATTTGATAAAATTAACCTCTCAATAAATTTTTATTTACTTACTTTCAAAATGCACAATTCATTATTAATAAATGTTAATATATTTATAAATTATTCAATTTATTTAATACACTTTATTTAATATCAATGTTGAGGAAAAATTATATATTTTTATAGTTAGTTAAGTACACTATTAATTCATTTATTTATAAATTAATCGCCAAATTAAATTATGTATTTAAATTGACGTAAAGCAAAATACACACAATATTAATTAATTTATTTAAATTCAATGCAAAGGAGAAATATACACCATGTTATCATTTATTAATAAATTAATCACTTTCAAAAATATATTATTTTTTCTATTATAATAATATACATCAAATAAATTACTCTTATTTTTCAAGAGGGGACAGTTTGCTCAATTTCAAAATTGATAAGGACTTAAAACGTGTTTAAACCAAAATATTTAAGTCAACTATTAATAACTTCAGTATTTTGGACCAAAATGTTAACTTTTCAAACCTACATGCACTAAAATGTTCATTTCTATAGAAGAGGAAGTGTTAACTGTAACGACATGAATTTCGAAAATCTTTGGGTCGTTTCACCCGAGCATGTGGGCTTGGGTGTTTGGGCCAAAGCCTTGAGAACCTATGTGGGCTTCTTGTGTGTTGGGCTTGAACTTTGGGTTGCCATGTGAGCATGGGGGACATTAGTAGGGTAAAGGAGTAATTTAACCCACTTGTGAAAAGGAAGTGAGGGGGGACTTTATTATGGCTGCATATTGTAAGAGTGGTGACATCACTCTTGTCTCTCCTTCACCCTCTCTATCTTTTTCTTCATTCTTTTCCTTAGAAGTTCAGGATCAAAAGGTAAGATCTTTATCAAATCAAGTTTAAATCTCAGAATTTTTGTTGAGGGTAGTTTTATCTATATCAAGCCTATCCATTGGGGTAAGAACGAAAGGTTTTGGTGGAGGAGGGAGGATTTTGGGGTTTTGTGGGGGTTGAAGAATAAAAGCATGAATGAAGGATTTAACTTTATTTTTTTGATTATAGGCTTCTTTGTTTTATGTTCTTGACCCTCTAGAAATGTTGTAACCCGCTTTACAACATCTTCTTGTAGTGAAAGAGGTTAAGGAGCACTCGAAGGTTCAAGGCAAAGAAAGGGCTTAAGGAGCACTCGAAGGTTCAACTTTGTTTCTTTCAAATCATGAATGTATGGTATTGTGTGCTTGTTTGATGTTTTGGTGCTTGAAATGGTTGAGTTTAGGTGTTAATGGCAAAACCAAAATTAGCGTTTAAATGGTGTGAAAAGAGTAGAAACTTATTTAAAATACCTTCCATAATTTGTAAGTCCAGAATGGAGTTTTTCTATAATGTTTGAGGAAGTGTTGGGATGAAAATTGAGCTCTAGAATTCAAATTCTGGGCTCAGGTATCATACGGCATGAACCAATATCGATACCTTATTGTTTTCGTAGCATTTCCAATAAAGTTTAAAGGGGTATAGGTACGCGAGAGAGCGTATCGGTACCGCATCTATTCTATCAAATTCCAATAGCTAAAATTGGTATCGATACGCCCAAGAGCGTATCAGTACACTTGGGGTATTGATACACGGCCTCGTGTATCGGTACAAGCCTTGAGTTAAACTATTCTGATGGAAAGCCAGGTATTGATACGCGCAATAGGGTATCGGTACCCACTGAAGTGTATCGATACCCTAAAGCGAGTATCGATACTCACTGGGCATTCCGCCTAGAAATTTCACTTTTTGTTTTGTGGACTTATAATTTGAGTACTAAGGCCATATGAGCCTCTAAAGGGGTAAAATGGATAGTAAAACTGAGAAATCGAGAATCCAACCTCATATACGAGTATAATGAGCAATAGATTAATAAAACCTAGAGTGGTTTGGTTGTATTGTTACGATGATGATCCTTGGTGGATCGATTAGTTGTATGCCACGTAAGGGCATTGTATGGTTGGGTACCTTGTTTGATGGGATCCGGATACCCAAGATATGTTGCAACACCATGATGAGAGATACCGAATGGAGGTTACCGATGTTATGTGACCTAGGGCTCATTCGAAGATTCTCGAGGGGGATTTCGAGCAAGGATGTTTTGATGCTATATGACCCTGCCTCGCTCGGAGTGTATGTACCAATGCTATGTGACCCAACCTCACTCCTATGTTGTTATGGTATAGTATGGTTGGGCCTTGTGTGCCCCTTGATGTCGTGTTATGGATTGCATGTGTTTAGGCAACTAGCTTAGCGCCAAGTATCGTTTAAATTTCCATACCATCTTACTTGTTACATGCATATGTTTATGATCTGTGTGAAGCATGGTATAGTAGAGGTGTATCCATTGAGCTTTATGAGCTCAGCGTTTTGAATCGTTGTTTCCTTACGCATGTTTTTAGGTGGATGCGTTGCATCTAAAGGAGCCCCATCGAAGTATGATTTCAGTTCATCGATGTGATCAAGAGTACAATACTTAGGCTTCTCGGGCAATGTATTCATAGGACCCTTGATTTATATATGCAACTCTATTTGGATTTTAATTATGTCAAATGCTTTTAATTACCTTATTTTTAATTATAGCTCCCATGCAAATGATTTAACTATTTTGTATTAACTCTTTTCCAAAACGTTGTTGATTTAACTATTTTGTATTAACTCTTTTCCAAAACGTTGTTGGATTTATAGAAATGCTTATGTTATGGGCTATATCTAGTTGTGAAACTTTATCTGTGGGTTGGGCTTGAGGCCCAAATGTGACGTTGGATTTAGGGCTTTACATTAACTTTTCAAATGAACAAGGACTAAAATGTTCCTTTCTATACTAGTGACACTAAAATGAACTTTTAGGTATAGTAAAAGGACTAAAATAAACTTTTAGGTTTAGTACAAGGACTAAAATATTCTTTTTTTAAAGTAGAGGGATTAAAATAAACTTTCAGATATAGTACAAGGACTTCTACTACACTTTAACCAATATATTTTAGTATACCATTGTATATTATTTTACCTTATATAGTTTATATGTGTTTTTACCCTTTAGTCTTTAGGTAGTATATTGTAAGTTATTATTTCATATAAATATATATACAAGTATTTTATTATTATTATTTTATACCTCATATCTATGTACAAATTATATACTATGTTTTATTGGGTGTTTTATTAAAATACATATTGTATAGTATATTTTATTAGATTCCATATTTTTATTTTAAACCTTACATTATATCATATATATTAATTTTTACTAAATATATTTATATATATATCTTTTCTTAGTATCATTATTACATGTTTTTTTTGCATAAACTGAGACGACATTGCTTTATTTGAAAAGTCAAGAGGTGATGCCCTAACTTATCAGGATGAGATTTTTTTAATGACTCAAAGTAGAGTAACATTCTTTTAAAAATTGATCTTGTTTTCATTTGGAGTGCATGGGTATACATCCCGAGCTTCGTGCTACTTCTATTGATGGTGGTAGACATGTGTTTTGCCATGCATGTTATACGATGTCAAAAGATGAAAAACAAGCTTTCTATCAATTTCTAAAAGATCTTAAAGTTTCATATGGTTATTATTTTAACGTCTCTCGCTGCCTAAATGTAATACCCCAATATTTAGTTAGTGACCAAACATAAAGAATTAAAAGTTGGTGGTTTTAGTTTAGTGACTAAAACGTAAACTTTTAAAGTTTGGTGACTAAAGTGAAAATTGAGGAAAGTTTAGGGATTAATATGGTAATTTTCCCTTATATTATTTTATATTCCGAATAGTTTATTCCGATATAAGAATTTTGGTGGGAATCAGATTTTTGATACAGGATTTGTGTGAAAAGTTATACAAAGAATAAGTTTCGATAATTAATCCAGGCAATTGTTGAGCTCAGATTTTTACAAAAATTTTATGGAAGTCTTAGAAAGACTCGAGGAGTATGATATTGTGGTTTTTAAATCATTTTTATTTGATTTAAATTCGATTCTATGCAGTATTTGGTGTAGTAGTGAAAATAACAATTTTGAAGATAAGTTAATTCATTAATGGCAAAGTGATCATTTTGTATATACTTTATAAATATCTTTGATTATGTAAAAGTAAATAGCATTGGTGGCAACATGTTATTGAATATGAGTAAGGGATAAAATAGTCATTTGACTATTAAAGAGATTTTTATTATTAAAAATAAGGTTAAATAATGCCATTTGGCATGAAAATCAAGAAAAGAAAAGTGTAGAAGTTTTCATTGAAATCATACCTTTTATAAAAAAAAGAAAAGTGTAGAAATTTTGGTTCTTCTTCCTCTATTTCCACGAGCTTCCAAGCTTGGTAAGAAAATTTTCTTTTCAATTTTTGAACCTTATGTGGTTGATTTTTGAATTAAGACGTGAAACAAAGATTTGTTCTCCATGGAATTCTCTTTCATTTGGTATAAGTTTTGCATGGTTTCCATGTTTCTAAGTTGATATTGGTGGTTGAGGTGAATGAAGGGCATGTTAGAATTTCATGTTTTAAGGTTTATTCAAGTTGGAAATGAGGTTGTGATGTTGTTTCTATGCTTAAAGTGATGAAAATCCTATGGTATATGGTTTAGGGACCATTCTGCTATTTAGAGAAATTAGTGGGAAATATTGGAAAAATTATTCTAGTGATGGAAATGATTAGAATGGTGTTTTCATGCTTGAATATGTCATATGGATGAAGAAAACACTCCCTTATGACCATTTTTGCAATTTGGCTAAAGTGAATGACTTGTTTAGAAATTGTGAAAAATTGAAGGTTTAAAGAAACCTTGATATATTGTTGATTAAAATTGGCATTTGAAGAATTTTTATGAATTTCCTATAGTGATTGCCGAATTGATCAATGCATACTAATGTATACATTCGATTTTGGTTATTGCATATCTGATGAAAACGTAGAATCCAAGAAAGTTCAGGATTGAATTGAGGAAAAAAGGAAATCAAAGATCGAGGATTGAGTGATGCTCTGCTATTTCGGGTATTTACTACAAGCATCAAGGTGAGTGCATTTATATGCTTTAAAATGTATTAAGGAAGACTTGTGATAAGTCAACCTATATGATTTCATCAAATTTATAATATTGATATTCATATGAAATATGATATTTTCGCTGGCATAAAGTAAAGGTTTGGTACATAATAGAGTATGAACTACTCCATTATTTTGTTTTATCGATAATGAGTTACCTATCATTTACAAAATGATATATTGCAAGAATATTGATATTGTTTTAATGGCCAAGTTTACCATTGAGAGTTAAAGTATAGTGGCATGCCATAGAGTCTAGCAGCTGCGTCCGACACTTTTATGTGGCTAGAACTCTAGGATTTCATCGGTCTTTATGGCCTAGTAGTCTGGGACTACATAGCACTTTGGTGCTTAGTACTTTGGGAGTACATCGAGCTCGTTATAGTTATCGTCAGTATCTTTGGGATACTTAGTACTCTGGGAGTACACGACTCACATACTTAGTTCTCTCTATATGTGATTCTTGGACTAATGATAAAAATAACTTTTATAGAATGATTTTGATATTAGTCATCCTTGCTTTAAAGTAAATATCGATTTAAAATGGGTTTGAATAAGAATTGTCTATACTATGTTTTTAAAGTTAATTATTTAATGATTTTATGATTACATTATAATGCCTCACTAAGTTCGTACTTAGCGTGTGTTTTGTCTGTGCACATGTAGATTGATACGATACCAGTTGTAAGCAACAACTTTTTGCATCACCTCGTAGGCAAGGACATATTATAGATTATCATAGTAATGTTTTGACATCCTACATGATGTTTTTTGTTTTAGTGACATGTATAATGATAAACCTGCTCGTTTTGTATAAAACACTCTAAATTTCACTATGGTTTATGATATCTATAAATGAAGTATGGTTTAGTATATTTACTAAGTGAATTGGAATAATTTATGAGTAGTTAGCGGGCTTATAATTGGAATAGATTAAAATAGTCCCGGAAATATGCATTAGGTAGTAATTTTGAAAATATTCCATAAATTCTACAAATCGAATTAGAAGGTGAATCTTATATGTATGAACTTTAAATTGAGTTTAGTTTCTTTTAAAACAAATGGTAACTGATTCCGATATGTATTTTTAAATTTATGAAATTTTAAGTGTTGATACGTCAAAAACTAGGGCAGCAGTTTACTAGAAAAATTGCATTGTATCGTGATTTTTAAGAATTTTCATAGTTTATGTATATTGAATCTGAGTTATTAATTTATACGGTTAAAAAGCTTATTGAGTCTAGTTTAATTTAAAATTTACAGATGAAGTTTTGATATCTATAAAAATTGATATACATTTTTATTCATAGACAGTGCAAGCTGCTAGTTCAAAAGATTTATAAATGAAATGTTTTTGACTTTGTTTTGTAACATCACCGACTCGTGTTTGATGATCAGATACAAGAAGGGGTGTTACACTGAATTTAAAGACTACATGATTTTTGAAATGAAATGCCATGGTTATCATATATTTTTGCATAGATATCTTCCTCTAGCTCTACTTGATTTAGTGTCTAATGATCGGTATCCAGAGTACTAGTTGAGCTAAGTGTTTAGTTAATAGAGTTATGTGCTAAAACATTACATGTCAAGGACTTGGAGAGACTTGAATAGTCAGTTCCTTTAACCATGTGTAAGTTAGAGAAGATATTTACTCATTTTTTGATATAATGGTACATTAAATAATTCATTTAGCAAGTGAGACGAAACTTGCGGGACCAATACAATTTTGGTGAATCTATCATATTGAACGATTTTTGCGTAAGCTAAAATATTATATGAGAAACAAAGCTCGTCTAGAAGGTTCAATTGTTGAAGCATATATCATGCAAGAAGCAATCCATTTTTATTCTAGGTATTTATGTGAAACTGAAACTAGTTTGAATCAGGTTGGAAGAAATTTTGAAGTGAAAACCATTCACATCCAAGGCTACTTGTTTTCTCTCAAGTTGGCAGGCCATTATTTGGAAAACAATACGAAGAATTGAGTTTAACATAATGGGCTCAAGCTAGGATGTACGTTCTTGCAAATTATGAAAAAAAATCTTTTTCAGTAAGTGATTTAGCATTTGTATGTTTATACAATTTGTTCTACATGTTATGCATAATTAATTTTGCTTACATTTGGTTTCTTATGAATTGTGCAACATGCACAAGGAAAAACTTACGAGAGAGATACTAGAATATAGAAAAAAGACGCGCCAAATATTTTCATCAATGGTTACATTATATTTAATTTTTAATATCTATTATTTAATTTAATGAGTATTGGTTGTAACAGGTCTGTCAATTGTATGATGAAAGAAGTGAATTGATCAACAATCAACTATTTAATCTAGCTTGTGGATCTAATAAATGAGTTTTTGCTAAGGTTCAACACGAAAGAACGCGACTTACAATTAAAATCATAATATAGTGGAATTTTTGTCAAAGAAGATGAGAGTACAAATAACTTAAATTATTTTGTGTGTGTTAACAAACATCATACAATTAAATTGAGAAACGAAGAGCCATATGTTTTAGCTTCTCAAGCTGAACAAATTTACTAGGTTAAAAATATCAAAGATTCAAATTGACAAGTTGCAATGAAGACAAAACTGCATGACTTATATGATTTAGCTTGTAAAGATGTTAAAGAGGAACCATGCCAAAAAAATATAGAATTATATTTTAGAATTCATGAATTTAATGTGGGTAATGATGATGATGTGGTATCTTTGGATAGACCTCAATTAGGTAGTATACTTATTGAAGGAAGTCTAGTTAATCTTGATATGATCATAGGTGTTGAGGATGAAGGAGATGAATATGGTCATGATGAGTTTACTTCTATTAATAACGAGGATGATGAGTTAGATTCAATTAATAATACTAAAGTAGATAATGATGATAATTATGATTGAACATGTACTATTTAAAGTTTATTTCTATGTTTTAGTCTAAGTTTTTCACTTTTATATCTTGTGACAATATTTTTTTATTAAAAAATTATAATTCAAAAATTTTATTTAAATATTTTTATTATAATACATTTGTTTTGTTTACATTGTGTTCAAAAACAATTTTTAATAGAAAGCAGCTTATTTTATTGAGAAAAGAAAATCTCTAGTTTTACAATGAGGGTTTACAATCATAATCGTAAACTAGACACATAATTTTGAAATTTCCTATAACCAATGACACAATAAACTAGCCACTTGGGACCATACAATAGTCATACATGGAAAAGGTTAAAAATCCAACCAAAAGACTCGAACAAAACATAGATATGAACAGATCTAACTACACTGACAAACGAACTACAAAAGGGGATTGAAATACTGAAAGACCATTGACAACCTCAAATCAGAGCCGAGCATCATGATAAAAATATCCACAACGCATATCGTGTGTCCAAATCCAATTTGAGGGTCAAAAGCAACGAAGATCATCAGAATAACTCGAAGCGTAGGCTTTGTGTTTGGGCCAAGAGTTTAGGCCTTTGTAAGCCTTGGTGGCCTAACATTTTGGTTTTGGGCTTGGGCTCTTGGTTGGGTGTTGGGTTGAAGAGATGATGATAGAATAGGATGGTAAATTCCCTCTTTTTGTAGAAAGGAAGAGTTGGGTTCTTAATGGTTTTACAAAAAGTGAATAAGGTGATATCACCTTGTCTTTTGCTTTTCCCCATCTATCCATCTTCATCTTTCCCCCCAAGAACCACAAGTTAAAGGCTTAATCTTTGTCCGTTTGGGTTAGAATTTCAGAATTTGAGTTGAGGACAGTGTAATCTCCATCCAAGGATATATATTCCAAGATAAGTTTCATCAAAATTGGTGGAGGATGGGTTTTAGTGGGGGTTTGAGGAGTTGGACGAAAATGGGAGTTTTCAATTTTTCCTAGCTGTTAGATTCTTCCTCTTCACCCATATTCCCTTTAACAGTGTTGTAATCCATTTTACAACACATGGTTGTAGTGAAAAAAGTGGGAGGATCTTCTAAAGAGCTTGGGAAGAAAAAGGCTTGGCTAGAAGCTTCTTCTTCAGCAAATGAGTCAAGGTTAGTACACTACTAACTCCTTTGTGTTCCTGAAAATAAAAAAATTGATTGCTTTGTTGATAATTTGGTTGGGTGGGTGTTTGAGACCCCATTAATAGCTAAAACTTAGATTGATGTTAATATGGCTAAAATTTGGTAGGAAACCATTTAAACCACTTCCCATAACTCGTAGGTTTGGTTTGGGACCTTAACTTTGGACTTTGGGGGCACGAGAGGCGATTTGCAAACTCTAAAAAATGAATTATGGGTTTGAGAATCGATGCAGGTTGAATGCGTATCGATACCCTGTGTTAATCTCGATGAACATCGGCAATTCTTGAAGGGCATATCGATACGCCTAAGGAGGGTATCGATACCCCCTATTCTACAAGAATTGTATCACCCTTAACGTACACTCGTAGACCGAATATACATTAAAGATTTTACAAAATCTTTTATAGAAACCTTGACTTAAAAGCTTAACTTACTATTTTTTTAAACATTTCAGGATTAAAACTTGTTTAGTTGTAAAAGCCCATTCTTGATTTTTTTAAAATTGTTGTGCAATACCCGATAAATAAAAATTAAAATTGGTTAAACATGTTCTGCTAGCAAATAAATAATTACATGCCCACTAGAAATCATCATAAACTAGAATGAGTTACTAATGTTTTATAGATTGTAGCCTGCTCAGCATGCTCGACTCTTCTTCAAGTATTTTCAGCATAACCTACGTGTGGAATAAAACACACGCTAAGTACGAACTTAGTGAGGCAATTAAACATATTTATTTATACATGAAAATATATAATGCAATATGATATATATACAAGTGCATTTCATATTTCTCTATACATAGCAAGTATATCGCAATAGACAAGTTTCATGTGCCATAACTTATCATATGATTCATGTTAACATTGTATAACATATTCCCTATCAATACTATGGACATGTTTTAATTCTAAAACATTTCCATATTAGCATAGCATAATGTTTATGATTATCATGTATCTCATATTCCATAAATTTCACGTATTAGTTTCTCAATTTTTATCATATATCATACTTTCTTAATATCATGTATCATCTCATGATCATGTTTATATCATGTAAAACAAGTATTACCAACATCATGTATACCATATATTATCATTTCATGCAATTCATGTAACATCTTTCATATATTTCATGTATCATGTATCATATGGATCATGTATCATCAATATCATGTGATTCATGTATCATCATGCAGTCTTTTGCATGCTCATATACTTTATCATGATCATGTTTTCTCTATGCCATCATTTGCATAACATGTATTCTTTCATGTATGTCATATGCTTTTCGGTAATGTAGCATGTAACTTCTTTTTCATGTACCATGAAATCATGCAATATGTGTCATATATCATGTGACACCTGTATTATGTATCATTTGTACCATGTAACATCTGTATCATGTAACATTTGCATCATGTATGATGTAACATCATGCAGTCATTTGCATGCTCAGGATTTGTCATATAGCCATCTCGTATTACTATTAACGTGTCTGGCTAGAGGCCCATGGAAACCTCATAGCCTATTTGCACTGTAGTGCCTTGTGGAGTACGTACTTAGGAGGATGCTCTTTGCTCCTCGTATAAGGACGCTCTTTGCTCCTTATATTAAACACCTCGTTAGTGCCATTTGCACTATAGGCTTAGATCCCAGGGTGTATCTTTTTCATTTTAGTCTTGTCATTTTTCATATTTCATGTATGCATAATGCATCATCATCATTTATGTACACGTATGCATAATACATCATTATTTATGCAAACAATAATGCGTACCTGATATTCCATCACGTTTGCCATGTCAAACATATGTTAAAAATATCGTGGAGAAATGCAATGTCAAACATATCATGGATTCTCACACACGATATTTGGACATTTCTTTTCATTATCAATCAATTATTTCATTTCTTTCATAATTAGGCAATTTCACATCTCATGATTCATCATATTCATTCACATGTATTTGCCAACTCCATGTTATGCATGGCATCATTTACATATTCTTATCATAATCACATATAGATAGGCAATTCTTGTTCCATTCTTTATCATAAATATTCCGAGTAAACATAGAACATCATCAATTTCTCAGACAAGCCATACATAATTCATATTCTATTTAATTTATCTTTAATGCAACATACAATAACTCAATATATATAGAAGGAGCAATACTATTTTGACTGTAGGTCGACTTTTTTGCAAGTCTTCCTAATTGCAGCTTAAAACATGTAAATGCACTCACCTGGGCCATGAATGATATGCCTCACTAAATTCTACTCGATCTTTTACTTTATAGTATCTCGAATCCTCACTGATTCATATCCGGCTTTGTTACCCACATGAATATAAACAACATTCATTAGTATCATTTCTAATGATATTTTAATCGAAATATCGAATCATTCAACATAAAATTTATACTTTTCCTTCCGTCCTTATACTGTCCAAAAACTCACTTTGGTCTTTAATAACCCTTTTAGGACTTTGAATAATTCTTCCTATCTTGCTAACTAACATTGGATACGAGATATCTCACTTTCCATTTTCTGGTAGCTTGTACCACATTTGAAGAAATATTTCTACAAAATAATCTATAACTCGGAATTCGATTCCGTTTGTTCTAAATGAAACTAGATTCAATAAGCTTTTCAACTATATAAATTAATAGCTCAAATTCAACTTGTACGACTTATGGCAAACTTTCGAAATCAATTTCCAGTACTAAATTCGAAACATATTGCTAAACTGTTTTTCTGACCTTATTCCACTTAAAAATTCATATCTTTTTACTCGGAACTCGAAATCAGTTTCCGTCTGATGGAAACGAAACTAGACGAACACATTTTTACATTAGTATAAAATTCACCTTCCAACCATTTTTGTAGAATATATGGTGAATTTTCAAACTTAATGCCTAAATTCAGTTTTCTTCACAACTTCCATAAATAACTTCAAACTTTATTCAAATTTTGTACATAAATTCATGTACAAATAAACCATTTACATATTTCTAATATTTTTAGAAAGTTTCTTTAAACTTTCAACTTCAATCACTTTGATCCTTCAATATTCCTTTATTTTCAAAATACTCCCTAAACTTTCCTTTATTTTCAAAATAGTCCCTAAACTTTATAAATTCATGTATACCTTAAAATGAATTTTAAATTCATTTTCTAGCCTTTTACAACTTTAACCTCCAACTAAATCTCATTTTACATATTTTCTTCCATCATGCTATCCCATTAAAATTAGACCGATTTGGTTCCAATCCAACTGGCCTTCATCAAATTTATTTTATTCGATCCAAAAATTCGAATTTTATTCAATACGATTTCCAAATTTTCTTCCTTTAAACCTTTACAACCATTCCATCATATTCTAACTATATTTAATTAGAATCCAACCAAATGTAATAAAATATTCATAAAATAATACATTCTCACTTTTCCATAATTTTTTTGGAACCGTCTTTAAAATTTCAGTTTAATCCGATATACCGATAATTTTCAGAAGTTCTTATCAGATTCATTTCCTCTATCGAATTATCAATTCTACTTTGGAAATTTCTTATTTCCAAAATTCCATAAATAATTTCATAACTTAATACAAAATCTTTCATTTAATAAAGTCAACTTTAAAATTTTGACTCGATCCAAAATATCTGTAATTGCCCAAAATCTCTATCGGGTAACATCTTTCTTGAAAATTCTTCATCAAACATTTATAAAAATCTTTCCCACTTCTTCTGAGTCCTTTTTACTGATCAAAATACTGATATGTGATACTTCCCAGAAGGTCACCCATCCTTGTATTTTCTTGGTCTGAGCACGCTTAATCATTTCTATCGATTCAAATTCAGTACCTTCTTCTGTATTCTAATTCTTAAAACCGATATCAAGGTACCTAATTCGATCCGATTTACTCTTATACTGACTAAAATCACTTGTTAGGGAAATTCACACTTTAGTCCCTAAACTTTTCAAAGTTTACACTTTGACCCCTAAACTTTCACTTAAACAAAATTGTGATATTACAATTCCTCCCCCTTAAGAAAATCCATCCTCGAATTTTAGACATACATTTCTTTCAACTAATCTTGGATACTACTCTTTTATTCTCTCTTCGGTTTCCCAAATGTTTTCATTCATTTATAATTTTCTAAAGGACTTTATCCAATAGAATTTTCTTGTCCTTCATTTTCTTTAACTTTGTATAGACCTTTCGTCGATCCATAGTGATCTTGAAATTTTTTTCTAAATAATCCTTACTTTATCCTTCAATGTTCTAGTTATTTTGAACATCTCAATCTCATACTCGAACCACTTAAAAGAAATTCAATATTTCCTTCCATATGTCCTTTTGTTACATCTTATTACTCCTTAGGTGCATAGTCAATAGAGTATAATGGGTCTCTGTTACTATCTTTTTCTTCAGACTATCATCATCAGAAACATATACTTTATCTTAACAATATAATATACCTTTAAGCTTAACTTCGTAATCATATACTTTCCTAGTTTCAGCTTGTCTCATCTTTCAAGACATCTTTCATCTATAGATTACAAATCCTTGATTTGGTCCAATAAAGTTGACTTTAACTAACGGTCTACTGTTATAGAACCATCTCATCTCATAGACAATTGTGCATTCATCATCCCCAAAGTAGAAAATATCCTTTGGCTGAGTACATTCATTATTACATTAGCCTTCCCAAGGTAATAATCAATAACTATATCATAATCCTTTAAAAATTCAACCCATCTTCATTGTTGCATATCTAGATCCTTCTCGTGTCATCAAATACTTAAATTTTCATGACCCATATAAATATGACACCTTTCACCATACAAATAATGTTACTAGATTTTCAAAGCAAATCATAGCTGCCATTTCTAATTCTTATGTTGAATAGTTCCTTTTATGAGTTTTGTACTACATTGATGCTTAGACTACTATTCAACTTCCTTGCATTAACATGCAACTTAAATCACAATGAAGTACATCATTGTATAGAATATATTCTTTTCCTAGTTGTAATTGAATTAGAACTGATACTTCATTCCAAACTTTCTGTAATCTTTTGAACTTTCCCCGTTCATCTAATCCGTACATACAACAGGACATACTCGTAAATCCAAACGACATTATCAGAAACTCGTAATATCCTTAACAAGTTCTGAATCTTATCTTTGATACATTTTCCTTCTTGGCCTTAGGCTAATATTAATCTTGATCGAAGTTTCATCTTTGATAACAATGTTATACCTTTGAGTTGATCAATTAAATCTTAAATTCTTAGTAGATGATACTTGTTCTTGTTGATTATTTTATCCAACTACTGGTAATCTATACATGTTCATAGGAAATCATCTTTCTTCTTTACAATTAATACCGAAGCACTCCTTAGTGATACACTCGATCGAATGTAATCCCAGTCCAACATCTCTTGTAATTGAACTTTCAATTCCCTTAATTTCTTTACAATCAAGATATCTTCAACTTCCTTAAGTGACTTTTAAGTATCCATTACTTGAATTAAACATATTTCACATCCATTGCATAACAATCTCTGAACTGTCATTGCAGAGATTATTGACTCTAATAAGTCACTTCTTTCTTTTATTATACTTACTTCCAAACCATCAGGCCTTAAAATACTAGCCTTTTCTTTTTATACATCATCGCATCATATGCAGATAATTAATCCATTCAAAAATGACTTCAAATTCATGGAATGGAAGTTCCATTAAGTTTACCGAGAACTTATTTCCTTGAATTTCCAATGAACCTTTCTTACATATTCTTATACGTTGTATCCAAGAGAGTTATTGACAATCACATTACTAGTTATTCTCCATAGAAGTCTTTATTTGTACTACTATATCAGTACCAACATGTATGTATTGTTTGAACCCGAATCAATCAATACAAATTTTAAATTCCTTACATAACCTTATTATTGTTTATAACCTCATATAAATCTGATAAATTCATACTTAATAGTATCTCCCTGGATCTTGGTCGAAACTTCTTTATAGACCACTTATATCGAGACCTTCTCAATCAGCATCACTTTAATTGAATACTGACTTATTCTATTTAGGAGCTAACTTTCATACTTATTTTTCTGTATCGTATCCGCTAGAGGTCCTTTCTTGACCTTCAAGATTCGTCATCTGACGAAATCTATCATCGTTTTACTTTTCTTATTCTACTATCATTTCTTCTTATACTAATGAAGAACAGCATCAAGTCATACAATCACATTAGTAATATGACATCCTAGGGGCATATAATTACTGATAAAAATCATATCATACTTAATTTAGCATCTAGAACCGGCTAAACCTTTGCTCTGATACCAATAAATGTAACACCCTTAACGTACACTCGTAGATCGAATATACATTAATGATGTTACGAAATCTTTTATAGAAACCCTAACTTAAAAGCTTAACTTACTATTTTTTTTAAAAGATTTCAGGATAAAAACTTGTTTAGTTGTAAAAGCCCTTTCTTGATTTTTTTTTAAATTGTTGTGCAATACTCGATAAATAAAATTTAAAATTGGTTAAACATGTTCGCTAGCAAATAAATAATTACATGCCCACTAGAAATCATCATAAACTAGAATGACTTACTGATGTTTTATAGATTGTAGCCTGCTCAGCATGCTCGACTCTTCTTCAAGTATTTTTAGCATAACCTACGTGTGGAATAAAGCACACGCTAAGTACGAACTTAGTGAGGCAATTAAACATATTTATTTATACATGAAAATATATAATGCAATATGATATATATACAAGTGCATTTCATATTTCTCTATACATAGCAAGTATATCGCAATAGACAAGTTTCATGTGCCATAACTTATCATATGATTCATGTTAACATTGTATAACATATTCCCTATCAATACTATGGACATGTTTTAATTCTAAAACATTTCCATATTAGCATAGCATAATGTTTATGATTATCATGTATCTCATATTCCATAAATTTCACGTATTAGTTTCTCAATTTTTATCATATATCATACTTTCTTAATATCATGTATCATCTCATGATCATGTTTATATAATGTAAAACAAGTATTACCAACATCATGTATACCATATATTATCATTTCATGCAATTCATGTAACATCTTTCATATATTTCATGTATCATGTATCATATGGATCATGTATCATCAATATCATGTGATTTATGTATCATCATGCAGTCTTTTGCATGCTCATATACTTTATCATGATTATGTTTTCTCTATGCCATCATTTGCTTAACATGTATTCTTTCATGTATGTCATATGCTTTTCAGTCATGTAGCATGTAACTTCTTTTTCATGTATCATTAAATCATGTAATATCTGTGTCATGTATCACGTGACACCTGTATTATGTATCATTTGCACCATGTAACATCTATATCATGTAACATATAGCATTTGTATCATGTAACATCATGCAGTCATTTGCATGCTCAGGATTTGTCATATAGCCATCTCATATTACTATTAACGTGTCTGGCTAGAGGCCCATGGAAACCTCGTAGGCTATTTGTAATCGTAGTGCCTTGTGGAGTACGTACTTAGGAGGATGCTCTTTGCTCCTTATATTAAACACTTCGTTAGTGCCATTTGCACTATGGGCTTAGATCCTGAGTGTATCTTGTTTCATTTTAGTCTTGTCATTTTCCATATTTCATGTATGCATAATGCATCATCATTATTTATGTACATGTATGCATAATACCTCATTAATTATGCAAACAATAATACGTACCTGATATTCCATCACGTTTGCCAAGTCAAACATATGTTAAACATATCATGGAGAAATGCAATGTCAAACATATCATGGATTCTCACACACGATATTTGGACATTTCTTTTCATTATCAATCAATTATTTCATTTCTTTCATAATTAGGCAATTTCACATCTCATGATTCATCATATTCATTCACATGTATTTGCCAACTCTATGTTATGCATGGCATCATTTATATATTCATATCATAATCACATATAGATAGGAAATTCTTGTTCCATGATTTATCATAAATATTCATAGTTAACATAGAACATCATCAATTTCTCATACAAGCCATACACAATTTATATTCTATTTAATTTATGTTTAATACAACATACAATAACTTAATATATATAGAAGGAGCAATACTATTTTGATTGTAGGTCGACTTTTTTGCAAGTCTTCCTAATTGCATCTTAAAACATGTAAATGCACTCACCTGGGTCATGAATGATATGCCTCACCAAATTCTACTCGATCTTTTCCTTTATAGTATCTCGAATCCTCATTGATTCATATCCGCTTTGTTACCTACATGAATATAAACAACATTCATTAGGATCATTTCTAATGATATTTTAATCAAAATATCGAATCATTCAACATAAAATTTATACTTTTCCTTCCGTCCTTATACTATCCAAAAACTCACTTTGGTCTTTAATAACCCTTTTAGGACTTCGAATAATTCTTCCAATCTTGCTAACTAACATTAGATACGAGATATCTCACTTTCCATTTTCTGGTAGCTTGTACCACCTTCGAAGAAATATCTATACAAAATAATCTATAACTCGGAATTCGATTCCGTTTGTTCTAAATGAAACTAGATTCAATAAGCTTTTCGAACATATAAATTAATCACTCAAATTCAACTTGTACGATTTATGGCAAATTTTCGAAATCAATTTCCAGTACTAAATTCGGAAACATATTGCTAAACTGTTTTTTCCGATCTTATTCCACTTAAAAATTTATATCTTTTTACTCGGAACTCAAATCGTTTAAAATCATTTGGAAACGAAACTAGACGAACACATTTTACATTATTATAAAATTCACCTTCTAACCATTTTTGTAGAATTTATGGTGAATTTTCAAACTTAATGCCTAAATTTAGTTTTCTTCACAACTTCCATAAATAACTTCAAACTTTATTCAATTTAGTCCTCAAACTTTATAAAAGTGATATTTTTAGCCACTACTTCATTTTTGTACATAAATTCATGTACAAATAAACCATTTACTTATTTTTAATATTTTTAGAAAGTTTCTTTAAACTTTCAACTTCAATCACTTTGATCCTTCAATATTCCTTTATTTTCAAAATAGTCCCTAAACTTTCCTTTATTGACATTTAAGTCCTCTAAACTTTATAAATGCTAAAATCTTCAAATATAAATTTTCCAATAATTTCAGAACTAGTCCCTATACAACTTTAATTTGCCAAAATGGTCCCTAAAGTTCCAAAATTTTCATTTTTCCCTAATCACAATTTTTTTTCATCATAATCATGTTTCCATTGCTTTAATAAAACTTCCAATAATTTCCCCTAATTTCCATAATTTTCAAAATAGTCCTTCAAAAATTTGAACTTGGGAAATTATTCAATCTAACATCAAAATTAAGCTTCCAATAACATAATTAAATCAATATCATCCTAAAATTCACTTCCTAACCAAAATGCCCAAATTTTAGGGTTAGGGTTTATGTTCCATCATGAAATTTATCTAAATTTTAATTCCATATCAAAATCATCATTTGTAACATAAACCATTCTAATAAAATAATAAATTTCACTTTCACCATTAATCTTCATTCAAGACATAATCTTAGTCAACTTTTCCATGAAAAATTACTACCAAAATGAAGAGATTAAGTGTAGAACAAATTATTATAAAGTGACATACCTTGATTCAATTTCAAAACCTTCAAACTTTGACTTAAACTTTGCAAAAATTCTTTCTCCCATTCAACAATGGCATTAAATCCTTTGGGTGAAGAAGATAATTTATATCCTCTTTTATTTTTTAATAATGTACATTATCTTTATTATAATAATGCCACATGTATACCTTAAAATGAATTTTAAATTCATTTTCTAGCCTTTTACAACTTTAACCTCCAACTAAATCTCATTTTACATATTTTCTTCCATCAAACATTTATTAAAAAAATTTTTCCCCAACCGGCCTTGATCAAATTTTATTTTATTCGATCCAAAAAAATTTTATTCAATACGATTTCCAAATTTTCTTCCTTTAAAGGTCAACCATTCCATCATATTTTCTATATTTAGTTAGAATCCAACCAAATGTAATAAAATATTCATAAAATAATACGTTTCACTTTTCCAAAATTTTTTTGGAATTTTAAATTTTAAAACCGATATCAATATACCTAATTATCGTAAATTTTATCGGATACACTGATCTAAAATCAATTTGTTTGGAAATTTCTTATTTCCAAAATTCCATAAATAATTTCAAACTTAATACAAAATCCTTCATTTAATAACTTAAACAAAATTGTGATATCCAAAATCCTCCCCTTAAGAAAATCCATCCTCGAATCTTTTTAAACATACATTTCTTTCAACTAATCTTGATACTACTCTTTTATTCTCTCTTCGGTTTCCCAAATGTTTTCATTCATTTATAATTTTCTAAAGGACTTTATCCAATAGAATTTTCTTGTCCTTCATTTTCTTTAACTTTGTATAGACCTTTCGATCCATAGTGATCTTGAAATTTTTTCTAAATAATCCTTACTTTATCCTTCAATGTTCTAGTTATTTTGAACATCTCAATCTCATACTCGAACCACTTAAAAGAAATTCAATATTTCCTTCCATATGTCCTTTTGTTACATCTTATTACTCCTTAGGTGCATAGTCAATAGAGTATAATGGGTCTGTTATTATCTTTTTCTTCAGACTATCATCATGAAACATATACTTTATCTTAACAATATAATATACCTTTAAGCTTAACTTGTAATCATATACTTTCCTAGTTTCAGCTTGTCTCATCTTTCAAGACATCTTTCATCTATAGATTACAAATCCTTGATTTGGTCCAATAAAGTTGACTTTAACTAACGGTCTACTGTTATAGAACCATCTCATCTCATAGACAATTGTGCATTCATCATCCCCAAAGTAGAAAATATCCTTTGGCTGAGTACATTCATTATTACATTAGCCTTCCCAAGGTAATAATCAATAACTATATCATAATCCTTTAAAAATTCAACCCATCTTCATTGTTGCATATCTAGATCCTTCTCGTGTCATCAAATACTTAAATTTTCATGACCCATATAAATATGACACCTTTCACCATACAAATAATGTTACTAGATTTTCAAAGCAAATCATAGCTGCCATTTCTAATTCTTATGTTGAATAGTTCCTTTTATGAGTTTTGTACTACATTGATGCTTAGACTACTATTCAACTTCCTTGCATTAACATGCAACTTAAATCACAATGAAGTACATCATTGTATAGAATATATTCTTTTCCTAGTTGTAATTGAATTAGAACTGATACTTCATTCCAAACTTTCTGTAATCTTTTGAACTTTCCCGTTCATCTAATCCGTACATACATACAACAGACATACTCGTAAACCAAACGACATTATCGTAAACTCGTAATATCCTTAACAAGTTCTGAATCTTATCTTTGATACATTTTCCTTCTTGGCCTTAGGCTAATATTAATCTTGATCGAAGTTTCATCTTTGATAACAATGTTATACCTTTGAGTTGATCAATTAAATCTTAAATTCTTAGTAGATGATACTTGTTCTTGTTGATTATTTTATCCAACTACTGGTAATCTATACATGTTCATAGGAAATCATCTTTCTTCTTTACAATTAATACCGAAGCACTCCTTAGTGATACACTCGATCGAATGTAATCCCAGTCCAACATCTCTTGTAATTGAACTTTCAATTCCCTTAATTTCTTTACAATCAAGATATCTTCAACTTCCTTAAGTGACTTTTAAGTATCCATTACTTGAATTAAACATATTTCACATCCATTGCATAACAATCTCTGAACTGTCATTGCAGAGATTATTGACTCTAATAAGTCACTTCTTTCTTTTATTATACTTACTTCCAAACCATCAGGCCTTAAAATACTAGCCTTTTCTTTTTATACATCACTTCTGCATCATATGCAGATAATTAATCCATTCCAAAAATGACTTCAAATTCATGGAATGGAAGTTCCATTAAGTTTACCGAGAACTTATTTCCTTGAATTTCCAATGAACCTTTCTTACATATTCTTATACGTTGTATCCAAGAGAGTTATTGACAATCACATTACTAGTTATTCTCCATAGAAGTCTTTATTTGTACTACTATATCAGTACCAACATGTATGTATTGTTTGAACCCGAATCAATCAATACAAATTTTAAATTCCTTACATAACCTTATTATTGTTTATAACCTCATATAAATCTGATAAATTCATACTTAATAGTATCTCCCTGGATCTTGGTCGAAACTTCTTTATAGACCACTTATATCGAGACCTTCTCAATCAGCATCACTTTAATTGAATACTGACTTATTCTATTTAGGAGCTAACTTTCATACTTATTTTTCTGTATCGTATCCGCTAGAGGTCCTTTCTTGACCTTCAAGATTCGTCATCTGACGAAATCTATCATCGTTTTACTTTTCTTATTCTACTATCATTTCTTCTTATACTAATGAAGAACAGCATCAAGTCATACAATCACATTAGTAATATGACATCCTAGGGGCATATAATTACTGATAAAAATCATATCATACTTAATTTAGCATCTAGAACCGGCTAAACCTTTGCTCTGATACCAATAAATGTAACACCCTTAACGTACACTCGTAGATCGAATATACATTAATGATGTTACGAAATCTTTTATAGAAACCCTAACTTAAAAGCTTAACTTACTATTTTTTTTAAAAGATTTCAGGATAAAAACTTGTTTAGTTGTAAAAGCCCTTTCTTGATTTTTTTTAAATTGTTGTGCAATACTCGATAAATAAAATTTAAAACTGGTTAAACATGTTCTGCTAGCAAATAAATAATTACATGCCCACTAGAAATCATCATAAACTAGAATGACTTACTGATGTTTTATAGATTGTAGCCTGCTCAGCATGCTCGACTCTTCTTCAAGTATTTTTAGCATAACCTACGTGTGGAATAAAGCACACGCTAAGTACGAACTTAGTGAGGCAATTAAACATATTTATTTATACATGAAAATATATAATGCAATATGATATATATACAAGTGCATTTCATATTTCTCTATACATAGCAAGTATATCGCAATAGACAAGTTTCATGTGCCATAACTTATCATATGATTCATGTTAACATTGTATAACATATTCCCTATCAATACTATGGACATGTTTTAATTCTAAAACATTTCCATATTAGCATAGCATAATGTTTATGATTATCATGTATCTCATATTCCATAAATTTCACGTATTAGTTTCTCAATTTTTATCATATATCATACTTTCTTAATATCATGTATCATCTCATGATCATGTTTATATAATGTAAAACAAGTATTACCAACATCATGTATACCATATATTATCATTTCATGCAATTCATGTAACATCTTTCATATATTTCATGTATCATGTATCATATGGATCATGTATCATCAATATCATGTGATTTATGTATCATCATGCAGTCTTTTGCATGCTCATATACTTTATCATGATTATGTTTTCTCTATGCCATCATTTGCTTAACATGTATTCTTTCATGTATGTCATATGCTTTTCAGTCATGTAGCATGTAACTTCTTTTTCATGTATCATTAAATCATGTAATATCTGTGTCATGTATCACGTGACACCTGTATTATGTATCATTTGCACCATGTAACATCTATATCATGTAACATATAGCATTTGTATCATGTAACATCATGCAGTCATTTGCATGCTCAGGATTTGTCATATAGCCATCTCATATTACTATTAACGTGTCTGGCTAGAGGCCCATGGAAACCTCGTAGGCTATCTGTACCGTAGTGCCTTGTGGAGTACGTACTCAGGAGGACGCTCTTTGCTCCTTATATTAAACACTTCGTTAGTGCCATTTGCACTATGGGCTTAGATCTACAGAGTGTATCTTGTTTCATTTTAGTCTTGTCATTTTCCATATTTCATGTATGCATAATGCATCATCATTATTTATGTACATGTATGCATAATACCTCATTAATTATGCAAACAATAATACGTACCTGATATTCCATCACGTTTGCCAAGTCAAACATATGTTAAACATATCATGGAGAAATGCAATGTCAAACATATCATGGATTCTCACACACGATATTTGGACATTTCTTTTCATTATCAATCAATTATTTCATTTCTTTCATAATTAGGCAATTTCACATCTCATGATTCATCATATTCATTCACATGTATTTGCCAACTCTATGTTATGCATGGCATCATTTATATATTCATATCATAATCACATATAGATAGGAAATTCTTGTTCCATGATTTATCATAAATATTCATAGTTAACATAGAACATCATCAATTTCTCATACAAGCCATACACAATTTATATTCTATTTAATTTATGTTTAATACAACATACAATAACTTAATATATATAGAAGGAGCAATACTATTTTGATTGTAGGTCGACTTTTTTGCAAGTCTTCCTAATTGCATCTTAAAACATGTAAATGCACTCACCTGGGTCATGAATGATATGCCTCACCAAATTCTACTCGATCTTTTCCTTTATAGTATCTCGAATCCTCATTGATTCATATCCGGCTTCGTTACCTACATGAATATAAACAACATTCATTAGGATCATTTCTAACGATATTTTAATCAAAATATCGAATCATTCAACATAAAATTTATACTTTTCCTTCCGTCCTTATACTATCCAAAAACTCACTTTGGTCTTTAATAACCCTTTTAGGACTTCGAATAATTCTTCCAATCTTGCTAACTAACATTAGATACGAGATATCTCACTTTCCATTTTCTGGTAGCTTGTACCACCTTCGAAGAAATATCTATACAAAATAATCTATAACTCGGAATTCGATTCCGTTTGTTCTAAATGAAACTAGATTCAATAAGCTTTTCGAACATATAAATTAATCACTCAAATTCAACTTGTACGATTTATGGCAAATTTTCGAAATCAATTTCCAGTACTAAATTCGGAACAGGCTGCTAAACTGTTTTTCTGATCTTACTCCACTTAAAAATTTATATCTTTTTACTCGGAACTCGAAATCAGTTTCCGTCTGTTGGAAACGAAACTAGACGAACACATCTTTACATTATTATAAAATTCACCTTCTAACCATTTTTGTAGAATTTATGGTGAATTTTCAAGCTTACTGCCCAAATTTAGTTTTCTTCACAACTTCCATAAATAACTTCAAACTTTATTCAATTTAGTCCTCAAACTTTATAAAAGTGATATTTTAGCCACTACTTCATTTTTGTACATAAATTCATGTACAAATAAACCATTTACTTATTTTTAATATTTTTAGAAAGTTTCCTTAAACTTTCAACTTCAATCACTTTGATCCTTCAATATTCCTTTATTTTCAAAATAGTCCCTAAACTTTCCTTTCTTGACATTTAAGTCCTCCAACTTCCATAAAATGCTAAAATCTTCAATTATATAAATTTTCCAATAACTCAGAACTAGTCCCTATATTTTCTTCAATTTGCCAAAATGGTCCCTAAAGTTCCAAAATTTTCATTTTGATCCCTAATCACAATTTCAAGCTTCTTTCATCATAATTCCATGTTTCCATTGCTTTAATAAAACTTCCAATAATTTCCCCTAATTTCCATAATTTTCAAAATAGTCCCTAAAAATTTGAACTTGGGAAATTATTCAATCTAACATCAAAATTAAGCTTCCAATAACATAATTAAATCAATATCATCCTAAAATTCACTTCCTAACCAAAATGCCCAAATTTTAGGGTTAGGGTTTATGTCTCCCATCATGAAATTTATCTAAATTCAACCTTAATTCCATATCAAAATCATCATTTCTAACATCTACCATTCTAATTACATCATAAACTTCAGCTTTCACCATTAATCTTCATTCAAGACATAATCTATAGTCAACTTTTCCATGAAAAATTACTACCAAAATGAAGAGATTGAAGTGTAGAACAAATTATTATAAAGTGACATACCTTGATTCAAACTCAAAACCTTCAAACTTTGACTTAAAGCTTGCAAAAATTCTTTCTCCCATTCAACAATGGCATTCGACAACTTCCTTTGGGTGAAGAAGATGATTTATATCCTCTTTTATTTTGGTTAATACACATGTACATTATCTTTATTATAATAATGCCACATGTATACCTTAAAATGAATTTTAAATTCATTTTCTAGCCTTTTACAACTTTAACCTCCAACTAAATCTCATTTTACATATTTTCTTCCATCATGCCATCCCATTAAAATTAGACCGATTTGGTTCCAATCCAACCGGCCTTGATCAAATTTTATTTTATTCGATCCAAAAATTCGAATTTTATTCAATACGATTTCCAAATTTTCTTCCTTTAAACCTTTACAACCATTCCATCATATTCTAACTATATTTAGTTAGAATCCAACCAAATGTAATAAAATATTCATAAAATAATACGTTCTCACTTTTCCAAAATTTTTTTGGAACCGTCTTTAAAATTTCAGTTTAATCCGATATACCGATAATTATCAGAAATTCTTATCGGATACATTTCCTCTATCGAGTTATCAATTCTACTTTGGAAATTTCTTATTTCCAAAATTCCATAAATAATTTCATAACTTAATACAAAATCCTTCATTTAATAAAGTCAACTTTAAAATTTTGACTCGATCCAAAATATCGATAATTGCCGAAAATCTCTATCGGGTAACATCTTTCTTGAAAATTCTTCATCAAACACTTATACAAATCTTTCCCACTTCTTCTGAGTCCTTTTTACTGATCAAAATACTGATATGTGATACTTCCCAAAAGGTCACCCATCCTTGTATTTCCCTAACCTGAGCACGCTTAATCATTTCTATCGGTTCAAATTCGGTACCTTCTTCTGTATTCTAATTCTTAAAACCGATATCAAGGTACCTATTTCGATCCGATTTACTCTTATACTGACTAAAATCGCTTGTTAGGGAAATTCAGGCTTTAGTCCCTAAACTTTTCCAAGTTTACACTTTAACCCCTAAACTTTCAAAAATTACATTTTAGTCACTTAAAAAAAGTTGGGATATTACAAGAATTCTAATAGCCAAAATCGGTAACGGTACGATTGGGAGCGTATCGATACTAATGGGGTATCGATACACAGCCCCGTGTCTCGGTACATGGTTATTGGTTGAACCCCTAATATGTGAAGTCTAGTATCGATACGCTTGAATGGGTATCGGTACCCTGAAGGGTGTACCGATACGCGAAGGTGGGTATCCATACCCACTGGGCAATCTGCCTAAAAAATGCGTTTTGAGTTTGAACTACCTATAATTCGGGAACTAAGGCCCAATGGGTTTCTAAAGTGGTAAAATGAATAGTAGAATCGAGAAATTGAGATTTAAACCTCATATACAAGCTTAATGGGTAATAACTTAATTAAAACCTTAGGTGACTTGTTGTGTTGTATGAATAAGGATCCTTGGTTGATCGAATAATGAATGTATAGCACGTAAGGGCATTATTATGGTTGAGTCACCTTGTTTGATGGGTTTCGGATACCTATGTGGAAAGTGTAAAACCTATATTTGATTTTGATATAAAAAATTGTTTAAGGACCAAATTGTAAAAGAAAATAAATTTTTAAGTACTCAAAAGTCTCACAAAATGACAAGGAAAAGTTTTTTAAGTCTAAAACATAAACCCGAAAATATTTCTAAGTATTCCAAAGCCAAACTTAACAAAAACGCCCAGGCCTATCGATACGATTTTTCACTACTGAAATTTAATCTTGCAAACCGTTTCGATACGGCTATACCTGTTTCGATACGAACTTCATCTGGGCTTGTATTTTAGGTTATGCGTATCGATACAGATACGCTTGTTTCGATATGACCTTCATCTGGGTTTAAGTTATTGCTTAAGCGTACCGATACAATCTCCACCGTATCGATACGTTATGTTAAGATCTTCAAAATCTTTGCATTTAAAATATGACCGTTGCCTTGTCAGTTATGGGAATCAGCAAATTTCAAAAATTGGTTAACCCGTATCGATACACCCTAGGCATACCGATGCAATTTTCACTAAAATTTTTCCTCAGATTCCAGCAAGAAAAAATCGTACTGATACGGCTATACCGTATCGATACGCCTATACCGTATCGATACGCCCCTATTTTTACTCTTTATCCATTTTGATACCCCTATACGCATATCGATATACTATTGCACAACGGCTCTTTCTTCTTTTGACAAGTATCGATACGACTCTTCGTGTACCGATACGGTAGGTCACCAGACAACATTTAATGCGGGAAAATTTGTCCCTAATGGCTCTATTGATGACCTCAACCACCCAAACGATTAGAAATCAATGAAAGGATATAAATACAAGTCTCCAAAGCTGCTACAACAACTATTAAACATCCATTTAACAACATTCAAGCAAAATCCAACCACTTTAAGCTTTTAGAGTCAATATTTTTTTACCCAACTTGTGTATTTTCATTGTAATCTTTAGATTCAAGTTTGGGGTTGTAAGTACTTGTAATTGGGCAAACATATTCACCTTTGAGAGGATATTTTGTGTTTGCAAACCACTTCTTGTAAAAGAGTGAACCTTGATCAAGCTTTGGGTAGAAAGCTTTGATCCATTGTAACGGCTGCTTCCTAAACCTAGAAAATGGGAAGAATTCAGTAGCGAATTGTTTGAAATCCTTAGTGGAGAGCTAAGGTAGTGGATGTAGAGCTTGTTAGAAGCTTTAACCACTATAAATTCTCGTGTCTTTAATTTTTTATTTTCCATTTGCTTCCCTTCAATTTTTTACTTGCCAATTCACTCCCCTCTTGGCCATTCATTTTTTTTATCATCCTAACAATTGGTATCAGAGCCTAACTCATTGAGGGATTAATATCCACTTGAGGCGTTCCTAGAGGTGATTCAATCAACCGACATTCAAGCCATGGCGTCTACTTCTAGCATGTATGAGTTACAATCTATCACTAAACCGCCCTTCTTCAACGGGGACAACTATCCGTACAGGAAGAATCGAATGAGATTATTCATCAAATCTAATGATTATCTCCTTTAGGATGTAATCGAAGACGGACCATCTATCCCGATGAAACAAGAAGGAGAAAGGCAAGTTCCCAAGGCCAAGCAAGAAATGACTGATGAAGAAAGAAGTTGCAAGTAGATGACAAGGCCTCGTACATGTTCTTTTCTGCACTTGGACTCGATGAGTACTCAAAGATGTCTTCGTGTACAAGTGCAAAGGAGGCGTGGGACAAGCTCGAGACCACCTGCGAAGGCACCAACGACGTAAAGGAGACCAAGATTGGACTCCTCAACTTAAGTTACAAAAATTTTAAGATGGAGCCCGATGAGAGCGTCACCAAGATGTTCGATCATTTCTTCGTCATTGTTAATGGTCTCAAAGGCTTCAGAGAAATCATCCCTGAAGATAAGCTTGTTTGGTAGCTCATATACTATCTTCCCGAGTCATGGGATGAAAAGAGGACCGCTATCATCGAGGCAAAGGACTTGAAGACTTTGAAGCTCGATGCTCTTATAGGTTCTCTTCTTACTCATGAGATCATGAAGCAATAAAGAGAAGAAGAGAAGAAGAAAGGAAAAGAGAAGAGAATAAGGTAGAAAAGAAGGAAGTAGAGAAGAAAAAACTCAAAATTGCTCTCAAAGCTTCTCTTGAGGAGAGTGATTTGAGTGATGAGGAAGATGAAGAGATGGCTATGCTAGCCAAAAGGTTCACAAGGTTCATGAAGTCCAATAGAGGAAGAAAGTTCCATCGAAGATGAGACTTCAATAATAAGAACAAGGAGGAGGAGAATGATCAACTCATATAATTTGAGTGCAAGAAGCCGGGGCATATAAGGATCGATTATCCTCAACTCAAAAAGAAGAGCTTCAGAAAAAAGATGAAGCTCAATGCTCATGTTGCTACTTGGAGTGATGAAGGATCATCCGATGAAGAGGAGCAAGAAGTGGCCAATCTTTGCCTCATGGATCTTAAAGAAGATCCAAAGGTAACCTCTAACTCATCCACTTTTGATTTTACTTTCGATGAGCTTCAAAAAGCTTATAATGAGTTGCAAGAGGTGTATAACGAATTGGTTGAAAAGTATAAGGAATCGATTTTGAGAAACAAGAAAATTATCATAGATTTGAAAAACCAAAATGATTCTTTATCTAAAACCAATTCGGAACTTGAAAAGAATGTTTGTGCTTTACAAGAAAATTAAAAGTATTTTGAAAAGGAAAATGATGATTTAAGCAGCCTTCTTTCTGAGTTTCATGATCATTACCACAAGGAGGTGAATGATCTCAAAGCTTCCTTGAACAAATTTGAGAAATCTAGTTTTGAAAAAGGACAATCTTCAAAACCCAACTATGTGAAAAGAAACTTTGGTGGCTACAAACAAAGAGGCTTCCAAAGGCCCTCTAGAGGTAAAATGATTAGAAGTGTTTGGGTTCCTAAAGGCCTAATTGCTTCTAATGATTTTCATGCTATTGCATCTTGGATTCCCAAGGGAACCAAGATTTTTGGAGCTAATATTCATGGACCCAAAATGATTTGGGTACCAAAAATCAAGACCTAATCTTTGTTTGTAGGGGGAGCATTGCTACAAGGCCAAAGCTTCAAGTGCAAATTCATGGTTCCTTGATAGTGGATGCTAGAGACATATGACCGGAGACAAGAGTAGATTATTGAAACTAAATCTAAAAAGAGGAGGATTAATGACATTTGGTGACAACTCCAAAGGCCAAATTGAAGGAATTGGTTCCATTGGTAATCACTCTTCCATACTTATTGAAAATGTCTTATATGTTAATGGTCTTAAACATAATTTGTTAAGCATAAGCCAACTTTGTGATAATGATTTCATAGTGATTTTTTATTTATATGCTTGCAAAATTATAGACATCGAAACCCACAAAATTGTGCTTTTTGGTCATCGCATAGGAAAATATACATGGTGCATTTAGATGACATTCATATTTCCAATACATGTTTTGTAGCTAAAGATAAGCATGATTCATGGTTATGGCATAGAAAACTAGGGCATGAAAGCATGAATGTTTTGGAAAAATTGGTTTCAAATAATCTTGTAAGAGGTTTGCCTAAAATAAAGTTTTCAAATGACAAAATTTGTGATGCTTGTGCAAAAGGAAAACATAAAAGAGTTTCTTTTAAACCTATTAATGATGTTTCTAAAAGTAGAGTTTTACAATTGATCCACATGGACCTTTTTGGACCTATTAGGACAACTAGCTTGGGTGGAAAATCATATGGATTTGTTTTAGTAGATGCCTATTCTAGATATACATGGGTTCTATTTTTAAGTACCAAGGATAAGGCTTTAGAAAAATTCATCATATTTTCAAAAGCAAATCAAATCGATTTTGGTCAATCTATTTCACATATTCGAAGTGACCATGGAACTGAATTTCAAAATCTAGGTTTTGAAGAGTTTTGTAACTCAAGTGGTATAAGCCATAATTTTTAGCTCCTTGAACACCTCAACAAAATGGGGTTGTTGAGAAGAAAGATAGTACTTTAGAGGAAATGGCTAGAAACATGCTTTGTGAAAATAATTTGCCTAAGTATTTTTGGGCAGAAGCCACTAATACGGCTTGCTATATTATAAATAGAGTAATGATTAGGCCTATTTTAAAGAAAACTCCTTATGAACTGCTCAAAAACAAAAAGCCTAACATTAGCTATTTTCATCCATTTGGGTGTAAATGTTTTGTTTTAAACAATGGAAAAGATAATTTAGGCAAATTTGATGCTAAAAATGATGAAGCTATTTTCTAGGTTATTCTTTAAACTCTAAAACCTATTGTGTATTTAACAAAAGATCTTTAGTAGTAGAAGAGTCTATACATGTGGTTTTCGATGATAACCTCCTTCCGAGGAAGAATTCTTGTGATGATGATGATGTAGGGATTTTTGATGTCAATGATGGTGGAGGACAATCATCAAAGGTAGATGAAGTTCCATCAAAAGAAGAACAACAAGATTCACCTTTAGAAGCACTGAAGGACATGACTCTAGAGGAAAAGGAGGTCTCCTACCCAAGGGAGTTCAACTATGTCAAAGGTGGTGAGATTTTGGGTGATCCATCCAAAGGGGTAACCATTAGACTCTCTCTTAAAAATGCTTGCAATGTTGCATTTCTTTCATGCATTGAGCCTAAAAATATCAAAGAAGCATTAAAAGATGATTATTGGATATTGGCTATGCAAGAAGAATTAAATCAATTTGAGAGAAGTCAAGTATGGACATTAGTTATAAGCCTAGTAATACGTCTACCGTAGGAACTAAATGGGTTTTTAGAAACAAACTAGATGAGAATGGTAACATAGTGAGAAACAATGCTAGACTTGTTGCTCAAGGTTACACTCAAGAAGAAGGAATCGATTTTGATCAAACCTATGCACCCGTAGCTAGAATGGAAGCTATTAGGATGCTTCTTATATTTGCATGTTATCACGAATTCAAGCTTTTTCAAATTGACGTCAAAGTCTTTTTTCTAACTTGTTTTATTAATGAAGAGGTGTATGTAGAACAACCACCTGGTTTTGAAGATCCAAAATACCCAAACCATGTCTGTAAACGTTCAAAAGCTTTATATGGTTTAAAACAAGCTCCTATAGCTTGGTATACAAATTTATCAAGTTTTCTAATTGAAAAAGGTTCTGACAAAGGAAAGGTGGATACTACACTCTGTATTAAAAGAAATGGCATAGACATTTTAGCAGTTCAAATCTATGTTGATGATATAATTTTTGGTTCTACTAATGAGTTGTTTTGCCAAGATTTTGCTAAGTTAATGCAAGGTGAGTTCGAAATGAGCATGATGGGGGAGTTCTCATTCTTCTTTGGACTCCAAATCAAACAAAGGAAGGATGACATCTTCATCAATCAAGCAAACTACACCAAGGACATGCTCAAGAAGTTTGGCTTGGAGAATGTGAAACCTCAAGCCACACCAATGAGCTCTTCTATAAAGCTTGACAAATATGAAGGGGGTAAGTGTGTTGATTTAAAACTTTATCACTCTATGATTGGATCTTTGCTTTATCTTACCGCAAGTAGACCCGACATTATGTTTAGTGTTTGCTCGTGTGCTAGATTTCAAGCTAGTCCTAGAGAATCACACCTTATAGCCATTAAGAGAATCTTTAGATACCTTAGAGACAACTTTGTTTAGGCCTTTGGTATCCTAGAGATTCCTCCTTTGATTTGCATGCTTATTCAGATGCAAATTATAGATGCTGTAAGATAGATAGAGAAAGTACCTTCGGTACTTGTCAATTCCTAGGTAGTATATTTATATCTTGGTTCTCTAAGAAACAAAATAGTGTAGCATTATCTACCACCGAAGCGGAATACATATCGGCCGAAAGTTGTTGTCCTCAAGTCCTTTGAATAAAGCAACAACTTTTAGATTATGGAATTGATGTAGGTATCATCCCTCTTAAGTGTGACAACACTAGTGCCATATGTCTCATTAAGAATCCCATCCAACATTTTAAAACCAAGCACATAGAGATAAGACATCATTTCATTAGAGATCATGTCTTGAAAAATGTCGTTCTAGAATATGTAGACATCTTAAATCAATTAGCATATATCTTTACCAAACCATTAGATAAAGAGCGTTTTCGGTCTCTTAGGAGAGAGTTAGGTTTAACTAGCCTTTCTTGAGCCTTAGAGCCTTTTTGGTCTTAAAATTTGCTTGAATTTGATTGATTGCATTGCTTATGTGTTTTTGCTCCTATATGCATATATGCTTGTTGCTAGGGGGAGTATGCATCTATTTATGCTCACACATGATGATCTCATATCATTTCCATGCATATAGATTCGATTAAGTTCAAATTTTTGAGCAACTTGAAGCCAAAAATGACATTTCTGGCAAAAGTATATCGATACGATGTTTCGCGTATCGATACAGGCTCTTGAATGTGTTTCAATACGGTTTTAACTATACCGATACGGGGTCGTATATTAAAATGGCTAATAACTATTTTAGAACCGTGTTTCGATATGCCACATGGCGTATCAGTATGCCTAGCCGCTGTAGAGTTAAATGGGCATTAAAAGAGGGTTTCCAACTTTAAATCAAACACTTTTTCTTTCTCCCAAACCCTAGATACGCTTTTGGCTATAAAAACCTCTCAAGTCTCTCAATTTTTTCACACAAATCTTAAAATCTTCTAAGGGCTTTTGAATTTCTCATCAAACCCTAGCTAAATCATCAAGTTTGGTGCATCATCATCCTCTCATTCATCCATAATCCCATATTCAAGGTATAAACTCTTTTTCTTTTCTTTTCGATTTCGTTCATATATATATACATACTATTTTTTTATCCAAAATTGTGTATTTAGTATATATATAACTTTGTTTTCAAAAATTTTGTAAATTTTTTTTCAAAACTGATTGTTTCAATACAAATATATACCGTATATTTTTCAACACTATTATTTAAATTTTATTTTATCAAAATTTCTTTTTATACTTGTATAGGTTTTTAAACTATATTATATAGTTTTTAAACAACTCCTTGATCATTGGATTAATTATTGGATTGAATGTATTGATTTATGCATACATTGTTTTTGGTTTGATTTTAATCTCAGGTCATGGGTCCTAAGAAACGAGCAAGAAGAGATATGGCCTCTAGTTCCAATCATCCTAATCAAAATCCCAAAAATGTTGGTAATCGAGCCAACCTTACCCATATTTTCTAAAATTGTTTTAATGAGCCAAGATTTCCAAATGTCGTGGGTCGTTTTAAATATTATCAAAATTTTAAAATCCGCTGTGAGCGTACTATCTCGATCCCTTTTTTATCTTCTGAAAGATTTCAATTTAAATATCTTAGGTTGATGCAACAATGGAAGTTTATGCAATTTTGAATTTATCTGGTGTTTTATACCGAAACCTTGTTTTGATCTTATACTCCAATGCCTGGTGCATTTATAATGAAAATAGATCCGAAGTTGTAGCTATAGAATCTTATCTTATGGGTAAAAGGATTGAAATTGATTCATCCGTTTTAGCAAACTTTTTTGGGTTTTGAGAATGTGGGAATGGATGATGAGGATTCTTTAGGACATGTTCTTGGTGGCTCTGTGACCGTGCTCGATGCTCATGATCGCATCCTTCACCTTATGATCACTTGGTGGTTTTATCCATCCGGTGGAAAATTCTCTATGATCCATCAAGTTGATGACTTTTGGATTCGATGCTTTCGTGAGGGTAAGTAACCGAACCTTGCTTAATATATGTTTGAGGAAATCATCTTCCATGTGCAACACCGCTATACAACTCTTGTTTCATCCTTCACATATGGCAACATGTTGAGTTTTCTCTTTCACAAGATGGGAATTGATTGCTCCTATTATGTTGCATAAACTCTCACCGATCCTATTGACGAGTGTTCTCTCCACAGCGCAAAGTTCACATTCTATAATGGAGAATGGGTCCGGAATGCCGATCTTCCTCGTGGTGTTCAACCCGATCCGGTGGCGGCACCTTAAGAGGTTTCGGTTCCTCAAGCACTACAGTAAAACATGTTTTTAACGGTGTTTTTGGGCAAAAAAACGCCGCAAAGTCAAGGTCTATAGTGGCGTTTTTCTTTACAAACGCCGCTAATAACTGTTCTTTAGTGGCGTTTGTAAAAACAATTGCCACAAAAAATGAAGATCTATAGTGGCGTTTGTCCTTACAAACGCCGCTAATAACTATTCTTTAGTGGCGTTTGTAAAGACAAACGTCGCGAATAACTGTTCTTTAGTGACAAACGCTGCGAATAACACTATTGTTTCAAAAAAATATAAATTAAATATACAAAATATTTGTTAAATAAAATATTTATTTCATCCCAAAATATTCTAGACACATTTTTCCAACATCAAACACTGCAAAGGAAGTTATGAATTTCATAATAATTTCTCCTTAACGTTAACAATGTTTACATATACCTAAACATAAAAACTACTAGAACAAAACCAAGGAAGATAAGTTTCCCCCCTATAGCTTAGTGATCACCAGGCATGCTCTTGATGGTATCCGAGTCACCTGGAAAAAAACGCAAACATATTTACCATGATCCAAACTTTAGACAGATCAAAATGTTACATGCATTCTTATATATACCAGGGTTAATAATGCTAAGGCAGCACACTCTGAAATATTTGCCGCAAGTAGTGCCCAAGTCTACCTTGTTTGAAAAAACCCCCCAACATTTACTCATTGTTTGAATACTCGCTAAAACTTCAAACAACAAAGTCATCACTTCGTAGTCCATTGGTTCGCCAAGCAGCATTACACATAAAACATAACGATTAGTTGTAAGTTGTTCATACAAACATTTTCACAGATATCTTCAAATACAAGATTCATGAGTAATAACAAAAGAATGGAAGGGGAAATGTGAAAAGGGCTTATGTTATTCAATATTCAGAGCTGCTTGTCGAACATGGGTGGTATTGATGCCGGAGCAAGATAGCTAACTAAGTATCTAATCTTATTGATAATCTGCTTTGTTTAATGCGATATGGAAATTCCTCCAATATTCAAGTGCTCAAATCATTACCCATATACGTATTCGAGAATGTAGCAAGAGTGAGATAGGTTAAGGAACATACTTCCATTGTAGTGGTGAACTCCAACCTTGCACAACATGGCATAATACTCGATCTTCGACTTCCTAAGAGGAGGGCAATTGTTGGCAATGATAATCAACTACCTATAAAACATTAAAACTTATATGTGAATATACATTTTCCAAAGCTCAATCGATCAACATCAGAAATGCAACAATCCAATACTAAAAAATATAACAAAAACTCTCATGTCATCCAAGTTATACACTATTTTAACCAAGATGAATTTTATAACCCAAAAAGCTTTAAATCCTAGAAACAGTTAATAATAAATCAGATAGCTCGAAATTTTATAACCCTAAATTAATATGCATAATTGTCCAATACCTTTGGAATTTTTGAGAGACTTGAGGACGGTTTTGTTGTAACACTCTATAAAATATATATATTAATAAAAAAAAGAATTGGGAGATTTCTGGTTGTGGGTTTCAAACCCACAACCCTTGGGTTGTTTAGCTTGTCACCCAGCAAACTGAGCTATCAAGCTCTTAGTGTTTAACCATACCAAAATTTATTTTTTAAGTCTTAGTCTCTTTGTGGTCAACCGGGCATTTATTATATCCAATTACCTCACCAAAACAATTAAACCCAATTATTATTTCCAATCTAATAACCTAAAATTCCAAAAATTTCCTCTTACTTGCTCTCTGTCTTTGCCCGCGCTTGCCGTCCACCGTTCTTCCTTACCATGCACCGATGTTGTTAGTGTGATCGTTGGTAAACAACAATCTCACCCCCATTAGCCACGCGCATATCGGCCTTGTCGTCGGTCGTGGAGAACCGTTCAAAGGTTTGACGAACCTTAAACTCAAGGCTGTCGTTTTTGTACGTTCCGGCCGCTTCTCACTGTCGTTAGGGCGCGTCGTCACCACCAATGAAATCCTCGAGCCAAGGCGAACGTTTCCCCTCTGGCCTAATCACGAACTGACGCTAAATTTTGCGTCGCTGAAATTAATGTTTGGTAAGTGTTTGATTAGAGTTTGGCTGAGTATTATTATGAATTTGGTTGATTTATAAGTGTATTGGTAGTTTTCGATGCAATTGCCGTCGTATAGAGGTCATTTTCGGCCGTTAGGGGCCGCGCGTGTAATACACGCGCTGTCCAGGGCAATTTTCGGCCGCTTTGGATGGTGACTGACTAAGAACCGGTCCAGAACTAGTTCTCTTTAAATTGAACCGGCCTGATCCGTTATACCCAATCAGTACTCGAGCCCAAACCCGTTCCAAACCTGTTGACCTGACCCAGTTTCTTATCTGGCCCAAACTGATTAGTTCAGTTCTTGTTGGGCCCAGACCCGACCCGATAGTCTGACCCGAGTACAACCTGACCCGACCGTTGACTGCCACATCAGCGTTGACTACTGATGTCAGCATGCCACATCAGCATTGACTGTTGACGTCATCATGCCATGATTGACTTCTAACGTCAGCATGCCACATCAGCATTGTCTGCTGACGTCAGCATGCCACGTTAGCGTTGACTTTTTGACCAAAAAGTTAAATTTTCTAAAAACTCTCGTTTCATGTTTTTCGACGTCCTGAGTCTGTTGGTGAAGTCTGTTTTGCAAAATTCTAACCCGAAGGCCTCCATATCTGACCATTTACCCGTTTATGCTTTATGCTTTGTAAGTTAAGTAATTCAAATATTACTTAAGGAAATTGATCAGAAATTCAATTCTTTTATAGGTGTGAGAGTTTCACCTGATCGAGCGACTGATTAGCCCAGCTCTTCCAGATCCCTTCGACCCCGAGATCCTATAGTTACCCGTATGTATATTAGATTGAGTTTATTACATTAAAAAATGTACTAAGTATTGATTTAATTCCTTGTAAATTTAGGGTCTAGTACTGCAGCAGACCGTGCCCCGGATACCAGTAGGCCGATTGACCTGACATTTTGAGGTGTGTTCCCTATATGATACATCTGCATTATATACTATTTGAACGCTATATTAAACTGATCATGTGCACATGACTGTTAAACCTAGTTATATATATATATATAATATGTTTTCTGAGCTTGATTATGATTCGTTGTTATGCATGATTTATGCCTTAGTACCCTCTATGTCCAGTATATTTCTCTGGTTACTATTATCTGATTGAAATCCTGTTGATGAATTATTGTTATACCTATTAGTTACTGCATACTATAGAAATGCCTGAATTGATTACTGGGTACTTGGGTATAGTGAGAAGTGCCTGAAGGTTTAGCCTTGATCCGGCTTGTAATTCCGCCCGTATAAGGTTCCTAATTGCGACTAGGGTAAATCTGCCTGGATCCGGTTTCTATGCTTCGGCAAGGGTAATTCCGCCTGTACCTGAGGTAAAACCTTAGGATGATACCCAAGTCTAACGGACTAGGGTTAATGCCTGTATAAGATATCGTTTGGGGGAACTGTATCCTGGAGTTCGATTGGAGGATAGATAAATTGCATGAAAACTTTAGTTGCTCTCACAACCTATTTTTATAAAATGATTACTATAATTTGTACTGTACGCATTTAAACTATATTTTTATTTGCAATATTGGAACACACTGAACTCCCCAAGCTCATTCTCCCAAATCTTTTCCCTTTCAGATTTCGTATAGGCTTCCGGACCTGACTCTTGGAGGATCGACACATTTGGCATACATTTGTTATTGTAATGTTTATATCTTCCAGATTGTCTTATTTCAGTGACATGAGCCTATACATATTTTGTTACTCTATACTTTATACTTGATGATGATGCTACTTATGTTTTGGGATGTATTACACGTACTTATACGGTTTATTTGGTTACTGGTTCACTTATGCTTGAACCTTTATTCCGTGATATTTTGTTTAAATATTTAAATATTTTTTTTGAAAGGTATTTTAGTGACGAATGTGATCCCTTAGATTTAGATTTATGCATAAGCCGGTCTAGGGGGTTACATTTAGTTGGTATAAGAGATTTTGGTTTTATAAACCTCGGACTGTGAATGAGATTTTAAATGAAATTTTCTATAAAATGTTTTATAAAATGTGTTATAAAGGCCATGTCACCAAGTTTTATATGTTTATTTGTGTACGGTCCTCCATTGCCAGTTCTGACCCTAAATCTTACCTCTTGTAGTGATTCTCCGATATGAGTACCTGTAGAGGTAGTCGACCTGCCCGTGGTCGAGTGCTACTAGGTTTGCCGACCCGATAAATGATCCAGTGGTAGATCCTTTAGTTTTGGTAGATCCTCTTGCCCCTAGTAGTTATGCTGTACCAACTGGACCACTACCCGCAACCAGTATCGGCATGACGACCCCTGTCAGGAGGCTAACAGTTTCTGGACCTGCGCCGATGGCAGGAATCTCTGATGAGACTCTGAGCAGACAATTCCTCTAGTTGATTCAGGGTGCTGTGAGAGCGTCGGGCATGGTACCAAAAGTTCCTATTTCTCAGACTTTGATCGCTAACAGGGTCAAGACCTTTTCTGGATCCCTTAGAAGGGCACCGTCTGAGGCTGAGAGTTGGCTTCATGATACCGAGAGACGGATGTACCAGTTAGGCTTTGAGCAAGAAATATCAGGGAGCCGTATCTATTTAGATGGAAATGCCCACACCTGGTGGGAATCAGTTGTGACTAGTGTACCTCCTGACAGGTTGACATGAGACTTCTTTAAAGAGCGGTTCAGGAATCGCTTTATGGGTGAGCAATTTTTGAGAGAGAGGCATCAGGCCTTTAAAGATTTTGTGCAGGGTTCTATGACAGTGGCTGAATATGAGTTGTAGTTCCTGGATTTGATGAGATATGGCATGGGTTTTGTATCTACCAAGAAAGAAATGTGTAACAAGTTCTTGGAGGGCCTTCGGATTGGGATACGTAATCGTATTACTACACATCACGATGAGGTATTTGAGGATTTAGTGCAGAGATCGAGATTAATTAGGGAGATATTCTGGTCAGAGTGAGTCTCGTGCTCGCCCTGACAAGAGGGCTTGTAATACTTCTTATTAGAGAGGTGGATCGAGTTATAGGCCTCAGGGTCCAGCCGTTAGCCAGGGTGGTTCATTAGGGTTTTCTCCTGTACCAATATCTGAGTTCTGTGGTAATCTGTATAGAGGAGAGTATAGAAAGAAGAGTGGGGCTTGCTTTCGTTGTAGATCCACTGAGCATTTCCTGAGAGAGTGTTCGCACCTGCCTTCTGTTAGCCGAGCATCGACTCAGACTCCTGTTTATCCACAGACTCCTGCACGATCGCAAACAACTGTTCAGACACCAACCTCAAGTCGTTATCAGGGTAGAGGTTCAGGATCAGCTGCTAGATCTGACAGTAGAGGCCATGCATATCAGAGTAGAGGACCAACCTTGTCTGAGGCCAGACAGCCTGTTTTGGTTTATACCACTAGACGTCGTGACGATCGGGATGAGCCTAACGTTATTGCAGGTATATTTACCATATATTCTGTCACATATTTTGTATTGCTTGACAACGACTCCACTCATTCCTACATATCAAGATCTATGTCCTGAGACCTTCAAATTTTAGTTGAGATGGCTGAGCATGCAGTTATGGTTATGAGCCCAGTGGGTTAGTCTGTAATCGTGGATAAAATCTTCAGACGATGTCCTCTAGAGGTTCAGGATGAGACGTTTCTAGCCGATCTTATAGAGCTACCATTAGAGGAGTTTGATTTGATTTTTGGCATGGATTGGTTGTTTGAACATCGGGTTAATCTGGATTGTGAGACTAAGAGAGCGACCCTAAAGACTCCTTATAACCGGACAATTATTTTGGTTGGCGAGAGGCGCGGGTATCTCTCTAATGTGGTGTATGCCTTGACTGTTAGCAGGATAATCCGGAAAGGTTACGAGACCTTTATTGCTTGTATCCTAAATACTAAAGGATCTTTGTCGAATATCAAGGAAATAACTACAGTGAAAGAATTTCCTGATGTGTTTTCTGAGGAGTTACCTGGATTGCCACTGGATAGAGACGTAGAGTTCGAAATTGAGACTTACCCGGGATCAACGCCAGTTTTCATGAACCCCTATCGTATGGCTCTTAAAGAGCTTAAGAAGTTGAAGATTCAGTTGCAAGAGCTCTTTGATCGAGGCTTCAATCGACCTAGCTCTTCACCCTGGAGAGCTCTAGTTTTGTTTGTCAAGAAAAAGGACGGTTCACTTCGGTTATGCATTGATTATCAAACGTTGAACAAGCTGATTGTAAAGAATAAATATCTTCTACCCAGGATTGATGACTTGTTTGATCAGTTTCGAGGAGCATCTATTTTCTCAAAGATTGATATTCGATCTGGATACTATCAGTTGAAGATAAAAGGGTCTGATGTGGCATAGACGGCTATTCACACCAGATATGGGCATTATGAGTTCCTGGTAATGCCTTTTGGATTGACTAATGCTCTTGTAGCCTTTATGGATCTGATGAATCGTGTATTTCGGCCCTATTTGGATCAGTTCATTTTGGTATTCATTGATGATATTCTGGTCTATTCTCGGGCTGAGGCAGAGCATTCTGTGTACTTGAGGATTGTTCTGCAGACTCTCAGAGAGCACCAGTTGTATGCCAAGTTGAGCAAGTGTGAATTTTGGCTCAACAAGGTGACTTTTATTAGGCATGTGGTCTCAGCACGTGGTATTCAGGTTGATCCGAGTAAGATTGATGCCATTGTGAGTTGGAAACAACCTAGGAATATTGCGGAGATTCACAGTTTCTTGGGCCTAGCCATGTATTATAGACGTTTCGTACAGGGTTTCTCTATTATTGCTACCCCTCTAACAATGCTGTTGAGGAAAAACGTACCCTTTATCTGGCTGATGTACAACAGGAGAGCTTCGAGAAATTGAAGATAGCTTTGACGCAAGCTCCAGTTCTGACCCAACCTAAGTCGGGAAAGGATTTCACAGTTTACAGTGATGCTTCACGTTTTGGGCTTGGTTGTGTTCTAATGCAAGGCGGGAAGGTGATTGCTTATGCCTCATGCCAGTTGAGACCGCACGAGTGTAATTATCCCACACATGATCTGGAGTTGGCCGTTGTGGTCTTTGCCTTGAAGATTTAGAGGCACTATCTTTACGGAGAGAATTACTATATTTATACAGATCATAAGAGCCTATAGTACCTTCTTACTCAAAAAGAGCTTAAACTGAGACAACGCCGTTGGCTCGAGCTACTTAAAGATTATGATTGCGAAATTGAGTATCACCTGGGGAAAACCAATATGGTAGTAGATGCTTTGAGCTGGAAGGCTATTTCAGACCCGAGATCTCTTTTTGCCAGGACGAGTATTTATGATGATGGCAATTTGTTGGCTGAATTACATGTTAAGCCGACTTTGACCGAGGAGATTAAGGCCAAACAACTTCTGGATAGTTCTTTACTTTCAGTCATACAACAGGTTAGGCAGGGATCTACATCTCTTTATACGCTTGATCAGGATGGGGTTCTGTGCTTTAAGGGTCCTTATTGTGTGCCTGACGACACTGAATTGAAGCAAGCTATTCTTAGTGAAGCTCATAGTAGCCCTTATGCTATGCATCACGGTGGGGATAAGATGCATCAGAATTTGAGATAGAGATACCGTTGGGTTGGCATGAAGATGGACATCTCGGGTTATATGGCTAGATGTCTGACTTGTCAGCAGGTTAAGACAGAACATTAGCATCCTTCTGGTCTCTTACAACCTATCAGGATTCCTGAATGGAAGTAGGAGCAAATTACGATGAACTTTGTTACCGGATTGCCTCTGACTCCTTCTAAAAAGGATTATGTCTGGGTGATTGTTGATCGACTCACCAAGTCTGCCCATTTCATTCCTGTTCGAGTCACTTATTCTCTTGGGAAGCTAGCTAAGCTGTATATTTCTGAGATTGTCAGGCTTCATGGTGTGCCTCTGTCCATTATTTCTGACCGAGATCCGAGATTCACCTCCCGTTTTTGGAAAGCCCTTCAGGAGGCTTTAGGCATACGTCTGAATTTTAGTACATTCTTTCATCCGCAGACTGATGGGCGGTCGAAGAGAGTGATCCAGATTCTTGAGGATATGTTACGGGGATGTGTGATCGATTTCCATGGCAGCTGGGAAGATTTCTTGCCCCTAGCTGAGTTTGCTTATAACAATAGTTACCAGGCGAGCATTTGTATGGCACCATATGAGGCACTGTATGGTCGTAAGTGTCGTACTCCTATTTGCTGGATAGAGCTATATAATAGAAAGGCCTTGGGTCCCGAGTTGGTTTGAGAGACTGAAGAGACCGTCAGGTTGATCCCTGACCGCTTGAAAGAGGCTTTTAGTAGGCAAAAGTCTTATGCTGACCAGAGGAGAAAGGATATCGAGTTTGAGGTTGTTTATCAAGTCTTTCTGAAGGTATCTCTGTGGAAGAAAGTCTTGCGTTTCTGGCGTAAAGGCAAGCTGAGTTCGAGATTTATTGGGTAGTATCGTATTTTGAAAAGAGTTGGGCCAGTTGCTTATCAGCTCGAGCTGCCTCCTCAGCTTAGTCGTATTCACGATGTATTTCACATATCTATGCTGAGACGATCCCATCTAGATTCGAGCCACATCATTCAGGTTCATGATGTGGAGTTAAGGCCAAACTTATCATATGAGGAGGAACCTGTGCAGATCTTGGATTTTGATGACAAGGTTTTGAGGAACAGACGTATTCCTATGGTCAAGGTTCAGTGGAGTAATCGTAGCCCTGCAGAGGCCATTTGGGAGACCGAGGAATCTATGAGAGAACAATTTCCACAACTGTTCAAATTAGGTAAATTTCGAGGACGATATTTCTTGTAGGAGGGGAGAGTTGTAATACTCTATAAAAATATATACTAATAAAAAAAGAATTGGGAGATTTCTGGTTATGGGTTTCAAACCCACAACCCTTGGGTTGTTTAGCCTGTCACCCAACCAACTGAGCTATCAAGCTCTTAATGTTTAACCACACCAAAATTTATTTTTTAAGTCTTAGTCTTTTTGTGGTCAACCGACCATTTATTATATCCAACTACCTCACTAAAACAATTAAACCCAATTATTATTTCCAATCTAATAACCTAAAATTCTAGAAATTTCCTCTTACCTGCTCCTTGTCTTTGCCCATGCTTGCCGTCCATCGTTCTTCCTTACCGTGCACCGTCATCGCTAGTGTGATCATCGGTGAACGACGATCTCACCCCCGTTAGCCACGCCCATATCGGCCTTGTCGTCGGCCATGGAAAACCGCTCAAAGGTTTAACGAACCTTAAACTCAAGGCCGTCATTTTTTGTATTGTTCTGTCCTCTTCTCGCAGTCGTTGGGATACGTCGTCACCACCAACAGAATCCCTGAGCCAAGGCGAATATTTCCCCTCTAGTCCGATCACGAACCGCCGCCAAATTTTGTGTCGCCGAAATTACAGTTTGGTAAGTTAGGTGAGTGTTTGATTTGAGTTTGGCTGAGTATTATTATGAATTTGGTTGATTTGTAAGTGTATTGGTAGTTTTCGATGCAATTTTCGTCGTATGAAGGACATTTTCGGCTGTTATGGGCCGCGCGTATAATACACGCACCGTCCAGGGCAATTTTTGGCCACCCAGGACGGTGACCGACTAAGAATCGATCCAGAATCGATTCTCTTTGAACTGAACCAGCCTGACCCGTTATACCCAATCAGTACCCGAGCCCAAACCCAATCCAAACCCGTTGACCTGACCCAGATTTTTATCCGGCCCAAACCCATTAGTTCAAGTTCAGTTCTTGTTAGGCCCAGACTCGACCTGATAATCTGACCCGAGTACGACCCGATCTGGCCTGACCCAACCTGTTGACCCGAGTCAACTGTTAACCTGTTGACTGCTGATGTCAGGATGCCATGTCAGCGTTGACTGCTGACGTCAGCATGCCATGTCAACGTTGACTGCTGACGTCAACATGCCACGTCAACGTTGACTTTTTGACCAAAAAGTCAAAAAGTTCGTTTCGCAAAATTCTAACCCGAAGGCCTCCGTATCTGACCATTTACCCGTTTATGCTTTATGCTTTGTAAGTTAAGTAATTAAAATATTACTTAAGGAAATTGATCGAAAATTCAATTCTTTTATAGGTGTGAGAGTTTCACCTGACCGAGCGGCTGATCAGCCCAGCTCTTTCAGATCCATTCGACCCCGAGATCCTATAGTTACATGTATGTATATTTGATTGAGTTTATTACATTCGAAAATGTATCAAGTATTGATTTAATTCCTTGTAAATTTAGGGTCCAGTACTGCAGCAGACCGTGCCCCGGATACCAGTAGGCCGATTGACCTGACATTTTGAGGTGTGTTCCCTATGTGCTACATCTGCATTATATACTATTTTGAATGCTATATTAAACTGATCATGTGCACATGGCTATTAAACCTAGTTATATATATAATATGTTTTCTGAGCTTGATTATGATTCGTTGTTATGCATGATTTATGCCTTAGTACCCGCTATGTCCAGCATATTTCTCTGGTTACTATTATCTGATTGAAATCTTGTTGATGAATTATTGTTATACCTATTAGTTACTGCATACTATGGAAATGCCTGAATTGATTACTGGGGTACTTGGATATAGTGAGAAGTGCCTGAAGGTTCAGCCTTGATCCGGCTGATAATTCCGCCCGTATAAGGTTATTAATTGTTACTAGGGTAATTTCGCCTGTATACGGTTCCTATGCTTCGGCAAGGGTAATTTCGCCTATACCTGAGGTAAAACCTTAGGATGCTACACAAGTCTAACAAACTAGGGTTAATGCCTGTATATGATACCGTTCGGGGGAATTGTATCCTAGAGTTCGATTGGAGGGTAGATAAATTGCATGAAAACTTTGGTTGCTCTCATAACCTGTTTTATAAAATGATTACTATAATCTATATTGTACGTATTTAAACTATATTTTTATTTGCACTATTGGAACAAACTCAGCTCCCTAAGCTCATTCTCCCAAATCTTTTCCTTTTCAGATTTTGCATAGGCTTTCGGACCTGACTCTTGGAGGTTCGACACATTTGGCATACATCTGTTATTGTAATATTTTTATCTTCCAGATTGTCTTATTTCGGTGACATCAGCCTATACATATTTTGTTACTCTATACTTTATACTTGATGATGATGCTACTTATGTTTTGGGATGTATTACACGTGCTGATACGGTTTATTTGGTTCCTAGTGGCATTTTCCCAAAAAATGCCGTGAATTTTACTATTTTGTAGCATTTTTTCTGTAAATGCCGTGATATGTACAAATTTAGTAGTGTTTTTTAAAAACGTCGTTAAAAGTGCTGCTATATACCAAGTTTGGTGTAGTGAAGATTCGGTAGCCCAACCTTCTCATGATGCTCTGATGGCCTATCTCAACGAGAAATTCACATCATTGAGCACTTCTATTGCATTTTTAGTTACTACCATGACTTCTGGGTTTGCCACGATTGACACACGTTTCATATCTTTGGAGGAAAGAGTAACTGCCATTGAGAATCGCCAAAATTTGATGGATATCTCTCTTACCGCTTTTCATGGAGAGTGGCGTCAATCTCTTGGAACCCATGCCAATGATAAAGATGAACAAGATAAAGACGATGAAGATGATTCTTAGGCATCTTGCATATCATATCATATTAGGATTAGTTTCATGCACCTATGTCTTTATGTTTTTTGAACTCCTATGCTTTGGTTTATGTTTTTAGGAAATAAGTTGGATTTGATTATGTTGCTTTGAATTATGCTTTGAATTTTAATGATTATGTTGTTTCCTTTAAATGCCTGGAGTTACTTTCTTGTTTATATCTATTGCCTAAGTTTTATACCCTATTGATTTTGATCTAACAAAAAGGGGGAGAAGAAATTGAGCTAAAACTTTTCAAAGTTAAGTCTTTTAGTCTTAAAGTAAGGGGGAGTATTTTTCATACTTTTCAAAATTACTTAAAAAATTTACTTTGGTTTTGTTATATCAAAAAAGAGGAGATTGTAAAACCTATATTTGATTTTGATATAAAAAATTGTTTAAGGACCAAATTGTAAAAGAAAATAAATTTTTAAGTCTAAAACTTAAACCCAAAAATATTTCTAAGTATTTCAAAGCCAAACTTAACAAAAACGCCCAGGCGTATCGATACACCTTAGGTGGTTCGATACGGTTTTTTACTACTGGAATTTAATCTTGCAAACCATTTCGATACGGCTATGCCCGTTTTGATACGACCTTCATCTGGGCTTGTATTTTAGGTTATGCGCATCGATACGGATACGTTTGTTTCGATACGACCTTCATCTGGGTTTAAGTTATTGCTTAAGCGTACCGATACGGTCTCCACCATATTGATACGGTGTGTTAAAATCTTCAAAATCTTTACATTTAAAATATGATCGTTGCCTTGTTAGTTATGGGAATCAGCAAACTTCAAAAATTGGTTAACCCGTATCGATACACCCCTAGGCGTACCGATGCAATTTTCACTAGACTTTTTCCTCAGATTCCAGTGAGCAAAAATCGTACCGATACAGCTATACCGTATCAATACGCCCCTATTTTTACTTTTGATCCATTTTGGTATGCCTATACGTGCATCGATACGCTATTACACAATGACTCTTTCTTCTTTTGACAGATATCGATACGACTCTTCGTGTACCGATATGATAGGTCACCAGACAATATTTATTCCGGGAAACATGGTTCCCAACGACTCTATTGATGACCTCAACCACCCAAACGGTTAGAAATCAATGAGAGGGTATAAATACAAGTCTCCAAAGCTGCTACAACAACTATTGAACATCCATTGAACAACATTCAAGTATTCAAGCAAAATCCAACCACTTTGAGCTTTTAGAGTCAAATTTTTTGTACCCAACTTGTGTATTTTCATTGTAATCTTTAGATTCAAGTTTGGGGTTGTGAGCACTAGTAATTGGGCAAACAAATTCACCTTTGAGAGGATATTTCTGTGTTTGCAAACCACTTCTTGTAAAAGAGTGAACCTTGATCAAGCTTTGGGTAGAAAGCCTTGATCCATTGTAACGGTTACCTCCTTAGCCTAGAAAAGGGGAAGAATAAAGTAGTGAATTGTTTGAAATCCTTAGTGGGGGGCTAAGGTAGTGGATGTAGAGCTTGTTAGAAGTTTGAACCACTATAAATTCTCTTGTCTTCAATTTTTCATTTTCCATTTGCTTCCCTTCAATTTTTTAATTGCCAATTCACCCCTTCTTGACCATTCATTGTCATTTGATCATCCTAACAGAAAGAGAGTGTTGCAACACCATGATCAAGATTCTAAATGTATGAACCCAAGGCTTAGTGGGACCGGGACTCATTCGATGGCTCGATGAGAGATTCTGAGCATGAGTGTGTGTACCCGATGCTTAGTGTAACCGGGCCTCACTTAGAGTGTGTGTTCCCGATGCTTAGTGGAATCGGGCCTTACTCCAGGTTTGATGGTATTATATGTATGTTTGCTATGTGAGACTGTTTACATTCATTTTTTGATATATGTGTTTAGGTGGCTAGAGGTAGCGCCCTATTGATATGATGTCATTGCCTTGTTATCTTTCTTGGTTGAATGCTCTTATTTATGATTTGCATGAAGAATGGTTGAGTGGAAGTGTATCCATTGAGTTTCGTTAGCTCAGTATTTAGAATTGTTGTTTCCATTCGTAAGTTAGTAGGTTGACGTGCATTGTTGGAGCATCATCGGAGTAGAACTTCAGCATCGACTTGTGTCCGAGTATGGTACTTAGATTATTGGGCTATGTATTCGTAGGACCCTATATTATATTGTAACACATATTTTGGATTTTAACTTAAGTGTCGAATGCTTTTATCTATGTATTTTAAATGGAGCTTCTCATGTAACATTTTAACTATTATTCTATTTTGAAATATTTGGACTTAATGGGTTTTAAATCAAATGGATGCGTTTTGGGCTAAATCTAGATGAAAAATTTTATGGTTATGGTTCGGGCTTGAGGCCCAAATGTGACATCTGGGTCGAGAGTGTTACAATAACCAAATAAGCACCATCTTGATCAGTCGAGATGACGTCAAATGCAACATTAAGAAAAATAAAAATGAAAAGAACAAAAAATGTGTCATAGGACAGAGAAAGGCTTGCACAAAGGCAAAGTTATTCTTATTAACTAGAACAAAAGAAAAGTAAAGATAAAATATAATACAACAACAAAAAAATTATCGATGGTTGACAACTAGCACTAGAGTTGATGTCGTAGTCGGTGTGTTAAAAAATTATTAATATTTTGTGATTTTGAAATAATTTTATTAATTATTAATAAAATTTTATAAAAAAATCACATTGCAATATATGACAATTTATTAAATTCTCAAAAATACTATTAAGAGTGATTACTTGGTAGTTTTACTTAAGAAATTTTGAAACTATCAGAATTATGTCATTATAAAAGTTAAATTTTATAGTTGTACAATCTTATTGTTACAATTATGAATTATAATAGTAACGACTTGATACATTACTACTAATACATCATTTCCAAAGAAAAAAAACTTTGCGCCAATATTAACATTGAATCGGTGACAAATTAAAAAAATGAAAAATATATTTTCTCACATTTATGAACTTATGGTGATGATTTACTTGTGGCATACTTTTACTATTGTCAATATCATTATATAAGGTAAATATAATCATGACAAAATATTATCGTCACAATTATTATTAAAAATAAAGTATCAAAATGATCACTGAACTTTGTTAAAAAAATAAAAAGGTAATCAAACTTTCAAATGTTACAAAATGGTAATTAAACTTTATGTTTTGTAATAAAATTGTAACTCGGCCATTAAATACTTAACGTGACTGTTATGGAACTTTGTATGATAGCACACACTACAGCAAAATAAGTCTTTAGCGGCGTTTTTCTAGTTCTATAGCGGCGTTTTTTAGCGCCGCTAAAAACTTTCCCAGCGCTTAGAAGAGCGCCGCAAGAAGTGCCACTGAAACCAGCGCCGCAATAGTTCGCGGCGTTTTGGGCATAAAACATCGCAAAAGGTACAAACGCCGCAAAAAACCCGTTCTTTCGTGGCGTTTGTTTTTACAAATGCCGCAAAAAACTTGTTCTTTAGCGGCGTTTGCCGCTAATAACACCATGCTTCAAAAAAATAGATCCCTGGTTGTCACCCTTGTCAAGTCCATTCCCTCATGAGTAAAATAAGCTAAAACATTTAAATTACTAACAAATCATCCCAAACAACATTACGCTTCAAAGCTGCAAATCCCCTCAAAAAATCTGAGTTAAATACAATATAAAAAGGTTTAAAAGAAACTAATGCATCAAAAGAGAAATATAACTTCCCAAACAACATTACGCAATTAGATCCTTGGTTGTCACCCTTGTCAAGTCCATTCCCTCATGAGTTTTAGGATCTTTTTCATCGTAAGCTTGAACATATAGGAAGAACTTCCGTGCACGATGCTTCTCAAATATTCCCATAAGTAGAGACTTGAGTGCCTCCATGTCGGTTGCTTTATTGAAAACATAGCTACCATCCACAGCCTTGAAGGAAAGATACTTTGTAACATTCGTATGAATGAGAAAACGCACAGGTGTGCCATTTGTCATAATAAACTACTGCAAAGAATAATAAAAGTTAGTATATTTAATGCAGAAGAATAAAAGCAGCAAAAAGTTCAAGCCTTAAAAGGGAAAAATCACCTTAGGAATCATGTCCGCATTATAGTCAGTCCATTTCACAGCCTGATCCTTACCATAGGTTGACTCCATTATTGGTAAGTTTTTGTCCATCCTCTTGAGCCACTCTTCACTACAATATAAAAGAGTTCTCTTGAGAATGTTTAGATTGTTAACATGAAAAGAAATAGTTAATCCTCAAAGTTCAATGCTTCTCTAGGAAAAATCATAGGAGTACATGTTAAAAAGTTAGTACAGCTATTGTAAATTTGTAATTAATTTTTTAAGTTGGTATTATAAAACAACTGCTCTCACCTTGTTTGTGCATAATGTTTCCCATTCACAAGCCAATGATTGACAACAAAAACATCATCCTGTAAACAAATGATGGACAAAAGGGATCAAATCTGCATATTCCTATGTAAGGTTAGGCAATATGCGTCATGGCCTGTCATTTTTATTTCATACATAAGACAAGAAGCAGTATGACATAAAAAACTATGGCTAGTGGATTTCGATTTTCAATACTCGTAGCATATATGAGATGTAAAGAAAGTACAAGGTCTCGAATGCGAAATACAAATCTTACCGGGAAATAGAGAAGCAGACTAACCGAAGGCATTGTACCGCCTGTGAAGAAGTACCTAGTTATCCAATCATCTTCGTTTATGTCCTAGACAAAGTAGTTTGACAAAATATTGTTAGATCAGCTAAAACAGTATGATGTCTAATTAGTGCGTAAACCTATGCTATAAACTACAAATAATGTTTCTAGGCACAGTCAGTTTATATGCACAAAACATAAAGTTTAATTCCAATTTTATAACATTTGAAAGTTTGATTACCATTGTTTTAAACAAAGTTCGGTGACCATTTTGGTACTTTACCCTATTATTAGTAAGTGTTATTTGACACATCACTGGTACATTAAACCATGATAATAAAAAATTGGTGCAAATTTGAGAATTTGATTAGTTTTAAAATAATAGTGACAGATCCCCTGAATATATTGCAACTATTAAATATTTTCTCATCAAAAAAGAAGTTTTCGCCAATTTAAGTATTTCATCAATAACGATTTGATAATGGCAACTTGATTTGGTCACAATAGATTCTTGTGTCGTAAATAAATTTTTGTTACACTATTTACATGAACAACGAGCTTACTTTTTTTTCAACAATTTGTCCGAAAACAAATTCAAAAAAATTATTAACTCCTTTTTCATATTGAGGTAACCGTCTATCATTAATTTCCATCCAATTTTTATCGTTAGTCATTATTCTACAGTAAAAAATAATTTGTTAATGAAAAATATTTTATTTATTGTTTTTATTTAAAAATTAGATACTATAATTAACGATAAATTATACTATAGTAATCTAATTTGGAAAATGTATGTAACAATTTTGAATTTTTACCGACTTAAAAGGCTTATTGAATTAGTGTTATGGATCACTTTTGCATCCTACTCAAAATAGTAAATCTATTGTTTAAATCTTTCAAAATTGTTAAAAAAATTTTAATAGTCTAAAAATGATTATAAGATAATATCTGTATATACTTATAGTAAGGGACTTCTTTAATGATTTTCAAAGTGAACAAATAGAGAGAAGATGATAAGAGTGAGACAGACTGGTTTGACATGGAATCTTGGTTTCTTTCTTAGGCCCAAACAAGATCTCATATTTTCTATGAACTATATTATTTTTAGATTATTATTATAATAAAAATGTAAAAAATAGATTAGTTTGTATATTTTAAATTTAATTAATTGAATTATTTAAATAAAAATTAGTATTTTAAAATTAAATATTAATTATTTTTATTCAATTAATTGATTTATATAAATAAAATGAATATTTAATTTTATAAAATATTATTTAATATAAAAATTAAAATGATATATGTGAAATCTTATTTATTTATAAAAACAATAATTTATATCATATCTTGTTTTAAAATTTAAAAAATAGATAATAATCAAGAGTTTAATTTAAATTTGAAATGTGTTAACAAATATTTAAATAATATATTTTAAAAGTTATCTATTATTATTAGAAAAATTATTTTAAAATTTAAAAATATTAATGCTTATAAGTTACGAAAAAATATTTATCTAATACTCTATCTACAAGTACAAAAATTTATCATTTCTATTGATGTCAATGTTTTCTCTGATTTATCCTTAGTAGATATAAAATTATAATCGATATTTATTTTCAAATCAGTATATTTGTCTATTAGAAAATAAATATTTATATAATTAAACTACTAAATAGCATACAAAAAGTCATAGTAACATAATTCCATGGCAAAAAAGTTCCTTTTATTTTCCCCAAAATTGATTATCTTTTAAAATTATAAATAATATATCCCTAACTAAATATGAACATAACATATAATAAAACTAATAATATTCAAACACACCAACATGGAGAAAGTGAACGAATCTGGAAGTAGGAGATGTTGGACCCTTTTCGTGGCTAATATTTATGAACGATTGCATTGGAAGGGACTGTGGAAAAGTTGTGGACGTCTTTATACCGATCAAAAGGGCGAGAGATGGCTTTGGATTTGGTTTCGTCAGGATGGATTCAGAAGTAGCAGCGAGGCGTGTCAGGGATCGTCTAGATTGTTTTTGGCTTTATAGATAGATTTTAAGGATCTCTTTTGCGATTCATGTGTGAGATTCATTTTGGCGAAGAAAGGGGAATGATCGTGTAAATTCGAATGAGGGTAATATCCCTAAATTGAAATCGGCAATTGTCGTTCATCGTGGATGAAGATAAGGTGGAGATCCTCCAAAAATGTGCAGTGGGGTGGTGCCGACACCCAATTGGGATTGCGACTTTGGCTACGGAATTGTAGGAGGCAAAGTTACAAGGGTTTTCGATCATGCGAATTGCGAGTTTGGGAATTCTCTTGATGTTTACAAGTATGGAAACTCGACGAGAAACTCTTAGGCGTTCAGAATTAGGTCAATGGTTTGAGAGATTGCGTCGAAAGTGGATTTAGGCACACGGAGATTATGGCTGACAGTTAGTGGTCTGACCTTTGAGACTGTGGTTGCATTATGAGGGAAGCTGGGACGATGTGATGATGATACTTTCATGTTGAATTGCTTTTTAAGGGATAGTCTTTGGATCGAAACAAATCATATGGACAAGATTGAGATTGATGTAGAGGGTGAGTATACTGTACCCGAGTTTGTGAAATGGAGATTAGTAGGGAGCAGTGCGGCCAATGCCCATGTGGAGATGATAATTCCTCTATTATATCAGACTCTCCAAGAAAGTAAGATTCTATGGATGGCTCAGACATACAATCGGTGTTGATTCGGGAAAGAGTGGTGAGAAGGAGGAATCGATAGCAAGAGAATCAACTGAAGTTGAGCATGCTATATGGACTGATAATTGTTTATGGGAAGAAGAAGGTTGTGATGATGTACGAAATGTGGATGTGACGATCAGTTCTAATGGAGTGTCGATGGGGGAAGCAGCAAGCATGGTACAACGGGTAGAGTCGACTTACAAGGGTATGGAAGGTGATTTTAACTAAAGGAATTGTGATTTAGTGGACTGCCTGGTGGACTATTTAGCTTTGGATACTCATCTTGAGGCCGGGTTGGTCGGGCCTAAGTTAGCGAAACCTAGGGCATCCACAGTTGAACAAATATTACACAATGGTAAGCTGAAAAAAATACGTAATGGATCAGAGTTAGTGGCAAAACCTAGCAGTGGAGAGGAGTGTGAAGAAATGGTTATTCATATGCGAAAGAAAGGAAGAGGCATCTGAAAAAGAAAACAAGCCAACTCTGGTGCAATTGAAAACGGATCGTTGGGGGATTCCGACTTCATTAATAAGAAACAAGTGATTTTCCGTGAAGCTCGTGAGACTAGGAAACAAGAACAACATTATGAAGGACATCGCGAGAATAATTGAGAATTGGGAACGTGATCAATAGGTGCCGTTATGCGTGCGCTGTCCAGGAATGTTCGAGGTTTTGGTTCATGAAATACACCCTTATTAAAAATTTCTCTAATCTTAAGTAGAGAAAAATAATACTCAATAACAAGGGATTACAACATCAAAAAGCACCATTTATTATGACCAATATCCATCCGCAACGCTACGAAACAAACCACACCGCCAATACAATTAAAAAAATTTCACCACAAATAATAAAAGACATATCCACCATCAAGCAATCTAAAACTAAATGATCTTAATGTCCCTGAACTCCACATGAAGCACCTGTACGCAAGCAAAGGAATCTTACAGCACACTTTGTAATCAGGGTTTCTTTTTTGATTACCCAAAAAAATTTAGAATTATTATTACAATGGTAAAATTAAAATAGGAAGATTAGATTTTGGAAATTAGAAAAAGTGGAAAAAATGGAAATTTTAAAAAGAACTGGGTGAAAATAAAAAAGATTTTGGAAATTAAAAAATTGAGTCGCCACCGGCTACTTTGGTAGGCCGGACACCATTAAATAACCAGAGATTCGAGAAGTTTGGGTTCGAAAGTCGTTTACGTACGGGTTTATTTTAAAAGCTCTAGTGTTCAAGGTATAAACGAAAATTACCATCTACGTCTTAGACTGGTAGTCAAGTTTACCGTCGAAAAAGAGAGCGCCGTATTGGCAATTTATACTTAAATATATATAACAAAGTAAATATAATAGACTATAAAAATAAAATACAAGGTAAAAATATAATATATATATATACATGGTACAAAAAATATTATGGATAAGAATAATATGTATATACATACCATACATACGGTAATAATACATAGTTATAATAACAATATAATATAAATAATAGCATATTATGCTAAGTAATATATACATATTAATACTTAAAAACTTTAATATATACACAATTAATATGTACATATAATACACGTACATAACAAATATCTACATCTACATTTATTATACATAATACAATACATAATATAAATATAATAAAAATATCTATACAATACATGTGACATATAATACACGTGGAATATAATGATATGAAATGGACCAAAATGTAAAGAGATAAAACAATGATGCTGAAAATAAAAATACAGAAAATTAAAGGACATAAATTAAAATAACAAGAGATAATTAAAATCTAGAAAAGGACCTGATTACAACACAGCAGAATAAAAGGGCAAAACAAAATAAATGTGAAAATTAAAACAGAATTAGAACTACAGGGACCAAAAGTGCAATTGGCTCCTGGATAATAAAGAAAATGGATAGAAAAGGGAGGGACCGCCTGGGTAATTAACCCATTTTAAAAAAAAACATGGATCATCCCTGGGTTACTGGGTCACCGCGCGGGTCGAGATTACACCAAGCGGTGTCGTTTTGGGCTACCAAATCAAAACAAATAGGGTTATATTTTTTTACACACATTTAAAATAAAAAAAAAACTAAAGCTTCTATCTTCTTCTCTTCACAGCCCTTGAGCGGCAGCCACTCTCCACTTCCTTCACGCCGTTCATCGGCGCTCCGCCTCGCGGCGGACTCACGGCGGTGCCAAAGGGTTGGTAAGGTTCGAAATCCCCCTCCTTTTTCGAGTTGAAAGTTTCGGATTTTTTAAAAAAATTAAAGTTTTGATTTGAGATCTAAACAAAAACGTTTTGATTTTTAAAAGAAAACTCATTTTTTCTTAGTTTTAAACCTTAGATTTCAAAGCTGGTTTTTCAAATTGAAAGATCTTCTTTTTTATTTTATAAAAATCCCTATCTTTTTTTTTTACAATTTTCAGAACACCAAAAAAGGACCCTCATTGATTTACATTGGTTTCGATTTTATAACCTCCTCCCATGCAATAACCTCTCGCTTTTTTATTTTGCAGATATGATGGGAATATATGGTTGAATTTTTTGGGTAGCAAGGCATGGTTTGGCAGATTTAAGGTATAGATATGGGGTATAGTAGATTAGATTTTATTTATTATTATTATTAGCTTGATTTAGGGGTTAAAATTAGTTTAGGGTTAGATTTGGTTTTAGGGATTTTGGTTGGGTGATTTGGGAAATCTGATGGCCGACGACAAGATGCTCAAACGACGGTGGAGACGGCAATAAGGGGTGGCAGCGGCTGAATTAGGGTTAGGGTTTTGTTATTAGTATAGGTATCGGGTCAGGTTATTTGGTAGGGTTGGATATTATGTTATAACTGTAATGGGTTCTGGATCCGGGTTTGAATTACCTGGACAAAAACGGGTAATTACAGCTGCCCCTCTTTGTTTATTGTTGTGTAACGACAATAGAGCAAAGACTAAAATGACTCGTTTTGTCCGGTCTGGTTAAGCTTCTTCCCTTTTGACGTATGTCTTCTTTCTTCAGCAGATCTTCTTTCTCTTCGATGAATGTTTTCTTTCTCGACTTGATTGATCCACTTTGTCACTCTCGGGGAAGCAAAATCTTCAAAATGATGGATTGTCTGTTAGGGAAACAAAATGAGTGCAACTTGCTAGATGAGTTAATTCCTAAAGAAAATATGACCCAACTGCGACACCGACGAAGAGGCAAGGTCTGCAAAATTTGATCCAGCTACAACTACGACGAAGATGCAGGATCAAAAGATTAAAACTCGACTTAATTTTTCTTTTTCCTATTTTTTTGCTTTTTATTTTTTTCTTCTTCTTTCTTCTTTTTTCTTTTCTTTTATTTTCTCTTATTTTTTTGTTTTCTTTCCTTCTTTTCTTCTTTTTATTTTTCTAGCTAGAACATTGATAAAGCTTGAAAGTCAATAAATTTGGATCTAACCACACTATTAATGGAGGGGTAAGATCTAATAATAAAACCTTGGACCCTACTACACCATCAACGGATGAGTAAGATCGAATGATAGTAACTTGTACCTACCCACACCATCAACAGATAGAAGAGAACATATAAAAATTTGTATTCCACTACACTAGCAACGGAGAAGTGGGACACTAAATGGAACCCTACTACACCATCAATGGAGAAGCAGGACTGAATAACAGCAACTTGGACCCAGCCACACCATCAACGGAGGGACAAGATCAGACGATAATTTGGACTCTACCTCGCCATCAACAGAGATGCAGAACACTAACTTGAACCATACTACACCATCAACGAAGAGCAGGATTGGATAACCATTTAGAACCAGCCACACCATCAACGGAGGCAAATGATCAGATTTCAGCAACTTGGAACTAGCCTTACCATCAACGGAAGGACTAGATCGAATAACGGCAACTTGGATCTTACTACACCATCAACGGAGGAGCAAGATCGACAAATAACAACAACTTGGGTCTATTTACACCATCAACGGTGAGACATGATCGGATGATGAAAGTTGATTAATTTTCTTTTGATTTTTCCATTTTTCATTTTTATTTTTCTAATTTCCCTTTTTTATTTTTTATTTTTTTAATTTTTGACTCTTTTTTAATATTTCTTTTGATTCTTTTTTTCGTTTTTTTTTTATTTTTTTGCTCTAATAATAATTTTTTGCTCTAATTTTTTCTTTTTTTTGACCTACAACTATAAGGAAGAGACAAGATCCGAGGAAGAAATTTGGTCTAGTTGTACCAATAACAGATAAATGAGACCTTGACAAAAATTTGATCTACGACACCATCAACGGAGAATCGAGATCTGAAAAATGCAAGATCTGCTACATTACTAGCGAAGAGACGAGATTCAGAGGAAAAATTTGATCTATTGTACCATCAACGGAGAAATAAGATATTTAAAATTTTATTTGTTACACCATCAACGATAAAGCGGGATTTAAAAAATACAGGATCTGCTACATCATTGGCGAATAGTCAAGATCCGTAGGAAAACTTTGATTTGTTGCACCATCAACGAAGAAACGAGATCTTCAAAAATTTGATATGCTACACCATCATCGGCAAAGTGGGATCTGGAAGATGTTTCGATTTGTTACACCATTAACAGAGAAACAAGATATTTGAAATGTTAGATCTGCTACCACCTACGGAGAGACAAGATCTGCAAAATGAGAGAAAGTATTAATTAATAATTGTTCAAAAATTTTGTCGATAATATCCTCTATTCGGAGGTTCTAGTTCTTTTGTATATTCGATCTCCTTTAGGACTGAAGTTTGGCCATCGTATATTTGATCCCTATGTTGAGGAAGTTCGATCTCTTCTTCAAACCTGTTTGTATATACAAGCAAAAATGAATGCATCTTGAATGCATGAGTTTATTCTAAATGTGTGGTGACTTTGGTATATGCACTAAATCTAAATGATGATGGTTTTCAATGTGTGCCAAAAATGATTTAAAAAATGAATGCAGCTAAATGTATGAATGCGACATATTTTTTATGGCCCTCAAAGGGATACCCTTTACTTTCTATTGGTCCTGCTGGGCAATTGGTCTTGTACACGAGGATGCCTCAGTCTCCCTTAGATTCAATCGTCTTCCTTGAAGTCAACCTCATTAGGAGAATGCACCCAAAATGTCCATATAGAAAATTACTTGAAAGTTTTAACATAATGCCCTCATATTTGGTTCTTAGCAGCATGGTCATATATTTTCATTTTTTTATTTTCATTTTTTCACAGCTTCTGGTTATGCAGAGGTGCGATCGAAATATTTTTTTAATTAAAACCAATATCATTAACAAAATGTATATTTCATTAAAACTTGTAGTTTTGGTCTTTACAAAAGATTCTCACTACCTTTGGGCTTAGGATAGTACAAAAAGTATCAATTTGAAAGAGGTAAAAACTACAAGGGACCTATTGGTCATGGTCAAATAATTTGACAACTAGCCTGGCCAAAAAGAGTCATAACGAGGCATGCCCCCACATCTGGTCATCGAGGATCTTAATTGGGACCTTCATGCTTCGGTAAGGGATTTCCGACAGTAGCTGGCCCTGCAAGGTTTTTGATACTTACAACACCAAGCTTGATGTACCTTTCTACTAGCCTCTTAAAGCCCCAACAATTCTCGATTAAATGGCCAACTTGTCCCTCGTGATAATCACATCTTGCGTTGGGATCATGCCATTTCGAGAATGGAGGTTGTACTGGGGCCTGGTGGAAAGGTGCCACTATGTGAGTATTGAGCATATCTTTGTACAAATCTCCGTACGAAATTGGTAGTGGAGTGAACTATATCTTCTTAGTGTTATTCCTCTGACTAGGATCCTAGCTTTAAGACCTTGGGTGCTTGCAACTTTAGAGGGAACCACCGTCATTGATTTTGAATAACCAACATTATAAACTCCCAAAGAATTCACTTCATTATCCTTCATTCCGTACGATGGCTTCTTGTGAGATGAACTTCCGCCGACGTCGATCTTACCACTCTTAATAGCATTCTCGATGATTTCACCAGATAATACTAGATCGGCAAAGTTGGTAGTTGCATTACCTATAAGGCAGTCTAAGATTAGACCCTCCAATGTTTGGATGAATATGACAACTGTCTACTTTTCACCAAGAGGGGGTTGGACTTGTGCAGCTATATCACGCATACTGCCTGAAGCTTTCATTAGACTTTTGCTTCATATGTTGCAGAGTCCAACGATCTGGCACCATATCACTGACGTGTCGATACTGCTCTAGAAAAGCTTTAGCTAAGTCTTTCCATGATTTTATCTGATGACAGCTCAATTGATTGTACCATTGGGTGGCATATCCTGATAGACTGTCCTAAAAATAGTGTATCAACAGCTTGTCATCTCTACCATATCTCGTCATTCTCCGACAAAACATAATGAGCTGAGCACGAGGGCAGATAGTTCCATCATATCTCTTAAACTTTGGGATCTTAAATTTTAGGGGTAACACCAAATCAGGGACAAGACTGAGTTCATTGGCATCGAATCCACTGAAGGTATCCACTACCTCCATAGCTTCCATCTTTTCTTCGAGTCGCTTGCAACGCTCCTCGATCTCTTTCAAAATCTCGATCCTTGATTTCCTGGGTTCGATCAACTGGTCCATCTCCGAGACAAAACTTTTAGCTTGATTACCCCCCGGTTTGGCTTCTGATGCGACAGGAAAATTTGTCGGGATAGAGGCACTAACCTGAGATGGTTGAGATTTTTCAACAGAAATTACCACTCGAGGGTTGGTTTGAATTTTAGCCTGAGTAGGGGTGAACCCTAGAGGATATAAGAGATATTCGTTTCCTTCACCGGGACCTACCCCAGGGCCGATAGCAGAGGCCTCTCCTTGATCAGGAAACTTGCATCCTAGCATTTGTGCTAATTGTCGAAGTATGTCTTGCTGAGATCTCGCGAACTATTCTCTTATCTCTTGCTAGGCCTTGGCTAATTGGTCCTCTAATTTTTGGGTTAGATCGACTTGTAATTCCCTATGATTTTGTTTGATCCTATCTAATCTATCTTTATTTACCATCTTCGTTTTGCTTCTTGTTCCGTAAGGAAGTTGAATTGACTGATCTTCCGTCTTTTCCAGTATGGCTGTCATAGGACATCCTAAGGATCAGTCTCAAAAATTTGAAATGCATGTAGATGCAAGTCATACATTCTAAATGCAAAATCATTGATTTGTACATAGCGTTCGTAGAACAATGCCCGCAACTATACGAGAATTACAACCTTTGAATTTTGCGTTTAATCGACATCTAGGTTACTAGATTTTCTCGATGTACGGACACTTTCTACATTGTTCGCCATTCACGAGTCAATGTTCAATGATGATGAAATGCAAATAAAATTATGATGATGTCATGGATGCAATATAAACATAAGGACAAAACGAGTTATACCGAAATAATTAAACAAACAAAATGATAAATAAGACACAAAATAGAGCAACCATGAATTGTACATATGCAATCAAAGGCATCAAAACCTAAAGTAGGTGACCGCTAATAGGCAAAGTTGTGTATGTCTCTACAAGGAAAGCTTTTATGGGCCACTATATGCAGGTTTGGTGCTAAAAAGGGCACCCGAATTGTCCTCGCTGTCCCTACTGTAGCGATGTCCCTTTTTCGCTAAAAAACGTGCTTTCGAGGTGTTTGTGATTTTTCGGATATAAAGTATTTATTCTGTGGGGGTTTTAAAAACCGCATTTTATTTAAAAATTGGAGTCGCCACCGGCCACTTAGGTAGGCCGGACACCATAAAAAACCAGAGATTTGAAAACTATTGGGTTCGGGAGTCGGTTACGGATGGGGAAGGATTAGCACCCCCACACCGCCCAAAATTGGTACTTTAATAATTACCGCTTTATTAATATTAGATTTTCCGGATTAAAGTGACGATTAGTTTAAAATTCGGTTATAATTGCGAATAAATTTTAAGGGCCCCATTATGCGAGAGTAAACGCCCAACCACTATCACTACGCCTGATACTGGCCCCGTTTACACTCGGATAAAAGGGCACCGCATTGACAATTTATATATCTCATTATGCAAACTTAGCGAGCAAAATATAAAACATGACAAATAATTTAAAGACAATAAATATTCACATAATGAACTATTAACAGAACTTAAATAAAATACTAATCTCAAACATACATTCATACAAATTATCCCTTATCATGACTAAAAATGAACCTAACATGTCATAATTACAAGGCATGGAGCACAAACACATATTACAAAGATGTACATATTACAATAAAACATATTATAACATACGTAAAATATAGCATTATACATGACCAAGAAACTATACTGACACATAGCCTAAGAGCCAAGAAAAACATGCAATACATACCGAAATATAAAACAGATCGTGTTCGAGTCAATTCAAATATCAGTATAATATGCGTGATACGAATAACAGAACAAATACATGAAGATACATAATCATCATAAACTTAACACACATATACATGTAAACATAAAATACAAAGCATATACGAGGGACATATGATAAAGCAAAAGGCTACATCAACATACACGATTATAATAAACTAACATGAATATTTACATTGAATCAGGACAGAAATGAAAAGAAATAAACATCAGGAGCAGAAATTAAAGGAAAATAATAGGCGATTTAGGGACGAAAATGCAAGCATAACTAAATTTGAAAGGACTGGAACTGTAATTAGACCAAGGGGCAGACCCGAAGTGAAAAATTCAAAAACGCGGTGGGACTAGTGAGGTAATTTTGCCATTTAAAAACTGATTCGATTTAATTTAGGGACTGGATTGCAAGATTTCGAAATACAAGGGGGACTAGAGTTGTAAATATCCCCTGCGACGAGACAAAAACGAAAATATCGAAAACGCGGGGGGATTTATTACAGAATTTGACCATTTCTCAAAATAAAACCACCTATAAAAACTCTTTTTCCGGCTTTATCCCAAATTTCCCCATTTTTTCATTTCGATCCATTTTATAATACGCTCCCCCCTCTCTTTGCTCTCAACTCATCCCATGATGAACCCAGAAATCGGCGGCCGACCGCCGTCTTCTCCGCCGCCGCTAGCCGGCGCCAGCGAGCCCCAAAAAACACCAAAATGAACCTTACCTTACCCTAAACTCGAATCCAAACTTGGATTTGGAGAAAAAGCCCCTATTCGTCCTAGATCTAAGAAAAGAAAAACAAAAAAAACCGTATATGTTTTTTTCTAGACCGAAGGAACACCTTCCCCTTTTAGCTGACTCACCAGATTAAGGCTTGTTGCCGGTAGAGGAACTGTCCTCTGAAGGTAAAACGTCACTCTCATTTCCCTTCCATACTTTTAGAATACATGCATGCATGCAATATTCAAGATGGATGGATACCTTTGTATGATCTCTGTAAGTTTTTTTGAAATAATGAATGGATGAGACTTGTTTGTATTTCTGGAAAAGTGGGTTACAACTGAACTGAGACTTTTCGTTTTTTTTGCTCTGTTACATATATCCTATCTGCCTCTCTTTTTTAGACTAGTACATAATCTCTTATTTTGATCTGATTCTGATGCCTTTCTGTGTTTGTCTTTGGCATGCCCGGCCATACTTGGTGGTTGGTACGGCCGGTATAGGGAGCGGCGTGGTGGAAGTGACCGTTCGTCTGCGCAGACTGGCGTCTCGGGAGGCGAGGCGATTATTATCGCCAGAATCGTTCCTATCCGTTGGATCAGATCTGATCCAACGGCTAGGAATGCTCAATGATCGGGTGCCTGAGATGAGGCCTCGGAAATAATGCACTGGCCTGAGATCACGCCACGTGGCCTGAAGAAGATAACGCTCTTGCACTTCTCACACGCGCGAGTGGGGAACCCAACAGCCCGTGCGTGGACTTCACGCGGTAGATGAGGTGTCCTTATGCTTCCATCGTGGCCGTTGGATCCAGATTTGATCCAAGGGCCCTCGTTCAGCTGCGCAAGATTGAAAGAATGGCGTCAATAGTCTATTATCTGATGTGGGCTAGGGTTTTCTTAGGATGGGCTGGCTGGTTTGGGCCTGATCAGGCCTTGTAATATGTAATGGACTTGGACTGGTAATTTATTCATTTGGGGTTTAATATGTTTTTGGATTTCATCTTATATTAGCCCAATAATAATAACATTAATATTAGTTATAACAACAATTAATAATAATAATACACCTACGATAATACATACGTATGTGCCTATGCAAACATTAATTACTATAACATACTAGCATACATACATATATAATCATACACATAATTAACATAACATCTACACATTATCCGTAAAAACAAATACACTCGTACTAAATATAGATACATGCGTGACACACATACACCGTATTACTTATTAATACGTATACATGCATAGTTTATAATATACATGCACACACTACACACTTTACATATACTAATAACACTCATGCACATAATAAACATATAGCATAACCTAATACAATGTATACATGCAACGCTAATATACTAATAATTATACTAATATGTACTTACAGACCAGATAAAAATGAGTGATTACAGTTGCCCCTCTTTGCTTGTTCTCGTGGAATGGGAACAAAGCAAAGATTCATAAGCACTCATTTTTATCCGACTTCCCTATTTGTAGCTTTGGAAACACGTGTTCTTCTGGAACTCTCCGTTCTTCCTTGGCTGAATCTTTGGGCTCGTAAGTCCTTCCTATATATAGCTTCTTCGCCCTCCGATCTTGGAGCTACAGGCTCTTCCTATATAGAACCCTTCGCTCTGAAGCCTCGAGTTATGAGTCCCTCCTATATAGAACTTTTCACTTCGAGACAGTAAAGCTTGGAGTCCTTCCTATATAGAACTCTTCGCCTTCAAAGCTGGTTTCTCCTATATAAAACCTTTTGCGTCGCTGATGGATTCTTTCGACTGGGAGTTCCTCCTGTATAGAACTGCTAGTCTTCAAACCCTGGAGCTGTCAGTCCTTCCTATATAGAACTTTTAGCTTCTGAAATCTCAGAGCTACAGGTTCTTCCTATATAGAACCTTTCACTCTAAGACAGTAAAGCTCGGAGCCCTTCCTATATAGGACTCTTTGCTTTCGACACCACAGGTTTTCCCTATATAAAACCTTGTGTATCATGGGTGAATTCCTTTGACTGGGAGTTCTTCCTATATAGAACTGCTAGTCTTCACCCTGGAGCTGTAAGTCCTTCCTATATAGAACTTTTAGCTTCTGAAATCTTGGAGCTACAGATTCTTCCTATATAGAATCTTTTACTCTAAGACAATGGAGCTCTGAGCCCTTCCTATATAAGACTCTTCGCTTTCAGACACAACAAGTTTTTCCTATATAAAACCTTTGTGTATCATGGGTGAATTCCTTCGACTGGGAGTTCTTCCTATATAGAACTGCTAGTCTTCACCCTGGAGCTGTAAGTCCTTCCTATACAAAACTTTCATCTTCTGAAATCTTGGAGCGGAGGATTCTTCCTATATAGAACCTCTCTCTGCAGACGCTTGGAAACATAGGCCTTTTGTATGTAGAACCATTGTCTTCACATTTGGGATTCACACCACGATGGCTACCGATGTCTCTTTGAATCCATAGATACATGTATAAGATAAAACAAAATGCTATGACAAATGAATTGACATGCTCCTAATCCTAGTAATGTCTGACTATTCATAATGCATGAGTGTCAATATCTTGGTGGGCTTGCTTTGGTCTTTATTCGATCTCGTTGTTCACTTTCTCCTTTTTCACGGGCGTCGATACCCCACTTCACTGTCGGGTTCAACCATTCCAACCTTTCTTTTTATTTACGACTTGGGATTCTAAAGTTCCCTTTTGGGTTTTCGCTTTAGAGAGTTTTTTTAGGGTTGCCCTTCTGGGTTTTCACCCGGCTATCTTGTTATCTCGCATGCTTTCCTTGAATAAGCAAGGCGTACGACATTGGTCATCCTATGCGGTTGTTTGAAGTCTTCCGCCTTCCCTATCAACAGCCGTCATGTAGGGAGCTAGAGGGTGAAGTTAACATCATTTTCTTTAATCACCTGCATTTTTAAGGTTAGATCACAGTAATGCTCAAAAATCTCTTGTTTTACCATAAGCCTATGTTAGCTTATTTGCCTGAAATTAACAAGAAAGCAAGGAATAGATGCTCAAAAACACGATTTTATTACGATTAAGGGCTTGGGATATCTTAAAAGAGGTATGACACACATGAGAAAGAAGAAAAGTTAAGTATGAAATACAAGATCCCTCATCTTCGATATGAATGATACATGATCCTGTCAACCGGCGTAGGATCTTTTGCCTGAAGCTCCATCTTCATGATGTTCATGGGGATACCCTTCTCTTCGGATATTCAACTTTTCAATTTACCCGAGCTGCCCCTTTACGGGTTTTCAACTCAGGTCCTCCCTCTGCTTCAAGACACCCTGTTTCGGGTTTTCGCCCTAAGCTCTCCATTTTTTATCTTTTTTTTTCTCTTTTTTTCTTTTTTCTTTTTTCAAAGATAGTATTTCTTAACAGTATCAGAATTTACAGGGTTTTTCAGCTCGTCTCCATCCATTTCTGTTAGGATTAGGGCTCCTCTTGAGAAGGCCTTTTTTACCACGTACGACCCTTCCCAGTTGGGCATCCACTTTCCTCGAGAATCTTTCTGAATCGGGAGGATTTTCTTGAGCACCAGATCCCTTCTTTGAATTCTCTTGGGTGCACCTTTTTGTTGTATGCCTGCATCATCCGCTTTTGGTACATCTGACCATGACAAATAGCCTTTAGTCTCTTTTCATCAATGAGATTTAGCTGGTCGAGTCTGGCCTGCACCCATTCGGCTTCTTCCAATTTTACTTCATTTAAGACCCGGAGAGACGAGATCTCTACCTCGATAGGGAGTACTGCTTCGGTACCATACACCAAGGAGTACTGTTGCCCCCGTTGATGTGCGAATGGACGTCCTATAGGCGAAAAGGGCAAATGGCAACTTCTCATGCCAATCCCTGTAGGTATCCGTCGTCTTTGCTATGATCTTCTTTATGTTCTTGTTTGCTGCTTCCACTGCTCCATTCATTTTAGGATGATAGACTGTGGAATTATGGTGTGTTATCTTGAATTGAGTGCACACGTCCGTCATCATTTTGTTATTCAGATTGGAAGCGTTGTCGGTGATGACCCTTTCTGGCAATCTATATCGACAAATAATCTCCTTCTTTAAGAACTTACATACTGTAGTCCTTGTGATGTTGGCGTAAGACGCTGCCTCTACCCATTTAGTGAAATAGTCTATGGCGACCAAAATGAAACGATGTCCATTCGAAGCTTTCGGATGAATCTGCCCGATGACGTCCATGCCCCATGCCGCAAAAGGCCACGGAGAATTCATGGTGTGTAAAGGCGATGGGGGTGCGTGAATCTTGTCAGCGTAAATTTGGCATTTGTGGCATTTCCTGGCATAATCGATGCAATCTCCCTCCATGGTCAACCAGAAATAACCATATCTCATAATTTTCCGGGCTATAGACAGCCCGTTGGCGTGCGTTCCACAAAGCCCGTCATGTACTTCGGCTAAAATCTCCTTCGCCTCCCGGGCATCCACACATCTCAGCAATGTCTGATCATGACTTCTCCTATATAGGATCTCCCCATCTAGGACATACCTTGTTGCCATTTTTCTGAGTGTCTTTCTGTCATTGTCATTTGCCCCTTATGGACACTTTCGAAGCTTGACATATTGCAAGATGTCATAGTACCATGAGTTTCCATCAATCTCTTCCTGTACATTGCAACAATGAGCAGGCCTTTCAAACATCTGCATCTTAATGGGCTTCATTTCTGCCCCGGTGTTTGTTTTGAACATAGATGCCAAGGTTGCCAAGGCGTCTGCCATCTGATTTTCTTCTCGGGGCAGGTAATTGAAGCTGACCTTTTCGAGCTCTTTGGTGAGCTCTTGGATCAATTCATAATATTTGACCAACTTCGGGTCTCTGGTTTCCCATTCCCCGCGTAATTGGTAAATTACTAAGGATGAATCTCTGAATACTCGAAGTTCCTTAACCTTTCTCTCAATAGCTGAGTTCAGTCCCATAATGCAAGCTTCGTATTCAGCTATATTGTTAGTGCAGAAGAATTCCAATCTGCTGGTGAAAGGATAATAGACGTCCTCAGGAGAAATTAACACTGCTCCTATCCCATGTCCGAGGGCGTTAGAGGCTTCATCGAAGTAAAGCTTCCATGATTTATCATCTGAAACCTCTTCCTCGGTTGTAATGCACATCAAGTCTTCGTCTGGGAAATTAAAGTTTAATGCCACATAGTCGTCCGAAGCACGACTAGCTAGGAAATCTGCTACGACACTCCCCTTTACGGCTTTCTGGTTAACGTATACAATATCAAATTCGGATAAGAGCATCTGCCATCGGGCCATCCTTCCTGTTAGTGCTGGCGCTTCCATTAAGAACTTCAATGGGTCTAGCTTGGATATCAACCAAGTAGTATGGTACAACATATATTGTCTAAGCCGCTTGGCAGCCCAAACTAGAGCACAACACAGCTTCTGCACTGGAGGGTACCGCGTTTCGCAATCATTGAATTTTCTGCTTAGGTAATAGATAGCTTGCTCCCTTTTTTCTTGACTCATCGTGTTGCCCCAATACGCATCCCATTGAATTCTCAAAAACTGTCAGGTAGAGAATTAATGGTCGATCTGGTACTGGTGCGACTAAAATTGGAGTATTTTTTAGGTACCTTTTGATCTTTTCTAGGGCTCTTTGACATTCCTCATCCCACACACCAGGATTATTCTTTCTAAGAAGTCTGAAGACCGGGTCACATTGGTCGGTTAATTGGGAAATGAAACGAGAGATATAATTCAACCTCTCCAGGAAACCGCGAACTTCCTTTTGAGTGTGGGGTGGTGAGAGATCCTAGATGGCTTTCACTTTATCTGGATCGATCTCAATCCCTCTTCTGCTTACCACGAATCCTAGGAGTTTTCCAGAAGTAACGGCGAAGGTACACTTGGCAGGATTAAGCCTCAACTGGTACTTCCGTAGTCTTTGGAATAGTTTTCTCAAGTTCTGTAGGTGCTCTTCCTCTGTTTGGGATTTGCCAATCATGTCGTCCATGTATACTTCTATTTCTTTGTGCATCATGTCATGGAAAAGAGTCACCATTGCTCTTTGGTATGTTGCCCCTGCGTTCTTTAGCCCAAACGGCATCACCCGATAACAAAAAGTGCCCCACATGGTTATGAACGTAGTTTTCTCCATGTCGTTAGAGTCCATTTTTATCTGATTGTACCCTGAGAAGCCGTCCATGATTGAAAACCATGAGTGTCCTGCAGTGTTGTCAACCAGCGTGTCAATATGTGGTAAGGGGAAGTTATCTTTAGGGCTGGCTCGGTTTAGATCCCTATAATCTACACACATACGAACTTTCCCGTCCTTCTTTGGTACCGGTACAATGTTTGCAACCCATTCGGGGTATTTGGCTACCTCCAAGAAACCAGCATCAAACTATTTTTTTACTTCCTCTCGGATTTTTAATAACATATCTGGTCTCATTCTCCGAAGTTTTTGCTGTACTGGTTTGCACTCCAGTTTTGTTGGCAATTTGTGCACCACTATGTCAGTATTCAACCCTGGCATATCTTGATAAGTCCAGGCGAAAACATCCTTGAATTCCTGAAGTAGGGTTATCAGTTCGTGCATGGTTTTTAAGGAAATCGTCGTTCCTACTTTTATTTCTTTTCTCTCTTCTTCAGTCCCCAAGTTTACAACTTTTATTTCTTCTTTGTGGGGCATGATCTACCTTTCTTCGTTGGCCACCATTCTCTTTAACTCTTCCGGGACCTCACCTTCTATCTCATCATATCCTTCCTCAATTCCCTCTTAGACCTCAGGGCATTCAAAATTCACTCAAGGATTGGATCCGGTATCATTCATATCGTCAATCATGAGCGACCTGCATTAAATGAGAATGAATTGTATTGGGAAGGAGACGGCTTTATATGAAGGGAATGAACATGAAGAATGCATAAATGAAATAAATGAAACTTTGGTCATTCAGGAAAGTGGGGATATTTTCATTTCAATCAAAAAGTTAACATAGGTGCCCTATACAAGAGATCCCCATTGTTTACGGGCAAAACAAAAGGTTGATTCGGAGCATTACTCTGCTCTATTCCTAAAAACCACATGTAGATCAATGCAGCTCCAGTTATCGAGTGTTTCCCCGGGACGGCAGGGGCGGATGTTGGTCAACATTTTGCTGCCTCGGTCTTTTCCAGCTATCATGTTGATGTACATCCCTTCAAATGATTCATTGAGTATCTCCTCCTAGTTGAGTACGTCATTTTCCTTAATTGCCTCTTCAACCTCTTGACCTGGCTGGTAGAATCCTCCAGAGACAAAAGTGGTTTTTAAACTAGGAAAGGACATTGGTCTCCACAGAATGTCTTCTCCTTTAAATCTGGCTTTTCTTTGCTCTTCCTTTCTCTTGTATTCCACTTTTCTCTGTTGGACACTTGGTTGGTAACCTAGCCCAAAACGATCCTTCTTGGTTATCATATTTTTGGCTCTTAGGTTTCCTTGTAATTTCTTCCCCAGCCCCTTTCCTACTTTGGCTCCTCGGCCCAAAGTTTCTGCGACGGTCATCTTGGTACAATTAGATAACCTGGGGTAGGGGATCCGACTTCCCTCCGAAACGAATGTGGCATTCACTAGTTCTAATGCTCGGAACGAGCATTCTGCAACATCTTCATCATTTTGAATATAGGGGGCGTCCGATGTCACGAAAGCAACAATTTCCTGTTCAGCCTCTACTGTAACCAATTTGCCTTCGACTACAAATTTTAATTTCTGATGCAATGATGAGGGGACAACTCCTGCGGAGTGGATCCATGGTCTTCCCAATAAGCAGCTGTAAGATGGTTTTATGTCCATTACCACAAAATCGATCACATACTCAGTCGGTCCGATCAGTAGGGGCACTTCAATTTTCCCCATTGTTCCTCTTTGCGTACCGTCAAAGGCTCTTACTGAATTGTGGCAGGGCTTTAGGTGAGAACCATCTATTGGTAGTTTCTGCAGGGTCACCATAGGCAGGACGTTCAATGCTGACCCGTTGTCAATTAGTACGCCAGGTACTACATACCCTTTGCAGTGAGTTGTGATGTTAAGGGCTTTGGTGGACCCTATTCCTCCCTTAGGGATCTCATCATCACTGAATGCCATATGATTATAGGCAGTGATATGCCCCACTATTCTGTCCAGGTTTGTCACAGAAATATCCTGGGGCACAAAAGTTTGATTTAGTACTTTTAATAGCGTCTCCCGGTGCTTTTCTGAACTCAAGAGTAATTCCAGTACTGTGATCCTAGCCGGTTGCTTTCGTAGTTGTTCCACTATGTTGTACTCGCTATGTCTCAAGAACTTCAGAAATTCTTTGGCTTGGGCCTCAGTTACCGGCTCATTCATCTTTGGGGGAGGTTCTTCTCTGAATATCTGCGTGGGGCTAACTGCTGTATTCTTCCCCTTATCTGTTTCAGCTGCTTTTAAAGCCTCAGAGGAATAACATCTGTCGCTCCTTGTGAAATGGCCTGCCTCACCAATATTTACATCGCTCTGGCTTTGTTGGTCTTTTAGCGTAGGCTCTTTTACCTGACCATGTTCTAGTTTTTTTGGCGTGGTCACATTTATAGTATAATTCCAGGGGGTTTGCCGCATATCCTTGAATGGGAACGGGGATGGTGCTGAAATGATGATCCTGGGACTTATCTTGTTGGTTTCTCCTAGGGAGGCCCCTACATTCCCTGGCCTGGGAGAGATGATAAAAGGTCTATCCTTTCCGTATTTAGATTTGGGGCTATCCGTCATATGTACGTTCGACCCCTTTTTCCCCATGGGCTCCTCGAAGAATTCTATTTGCTTTTCATTCATCAATTGTTGTACCAATCTCTTGAACTCATCGCACTCTTGGATGCCATGCCCTTCATTCTGGTGGAATTCGCAATACACCCTCTATCCCTTCTGCCTTATTATCATGCCTTTGTCGATCACACGGGCCATGCATAACTGTTGAAATACCCACCGTAAAGGAGATTTGATTTCTGACACATCATCCTTAATCCTCCTGGTAAAGTATTCTTCAATAACATTTACTCCTCTACTCTCATGATTAGGTAGCGGGTTATTAGCTACACTTGGTTCTTCAAACTTCAATATCCCCGAATCGATTAAATTCTGCACAAGTTTTTTGAAGGCAATGCAGTTCTCAGTGGGATGTCTAGGGGCACCGTCGTGATAGTCGCAATGCGCATTCGGATTATACCAAGAAGGGAAGGGCGGATTGACAGGAGTAACGATGTATGGACGGACCAGGTCCGCTTCATACAACTGGGAATAAAGTTCCGAGTACGAAACAGGTAGGGGAGTGAAAGTTTTCCTCTCTTTCTCTTTTATGGAGATTCTCTCCTCTCTTTGATTCGAGTTTTGCGTTTTCCCACAGGTGCTTGTGGCTGTGAGACTGTGAAGTTCTTCGGGGTGGTATAAGTGCTGGTGGTGTTTACTTTATTCCTCTTGCTATATTTCCGAGACCCTTCCCCGCTATCAATTCTACCACTCTTAATTGCCAATTCAAGGGACTCCCCAGTCCTGATTAAGTCAGCAAAGCACTGTGTTGTGTTATTAATGAGGCGATCAAAGAGTGCCCCTTTCAGAGTATTAACAAATAACGGCGTAATTTCATGTTCCGGGAGGGGTGGCTGAATTTGGGCGGCCACTTCCCGCCACCTTTGGGCGTATTGCCGCAGGCTTCCGTTGGACTTCTGCCCCATATTTTCCAACATAATTCTACTGGGGGTCATATCTGTTACATGCTTATATTGCTCAATGAATGCTCTCGACAGATCTTTCCATGTCTTAACATTTGCCTTGCTCAACTGGGTGTACCACCGTAATGCTGCTCCAGTTAGGCTATCCTGGAAAAAGTGTATCAATAGCTTTTCACTGTCCCAAGAAGAGGAGCCGTCTCGATGCCATTGTCCAGGAGGACGACGAGTCAGATGGAGAACCCGGTAGAGTTAGTGCAATCGCTAGCATCAAAGGAGGGAAGCCGAGGGGGGAAAAGTACATCGAAAGTGTTACCGATGTAGGGGGCCGCATTTAGCGCGAGAATGCCCTGATCGAGTTAAGAAGTCCAAGGAGGACGAGCCCGAGAGTGACGAGGCTGCGAAGCTTGGCTCGATGATATTGGATTATGTCAAGGCGAGGAAGAGCCAGAAACAGAATGAGTTGATGTTTGTCGACATCAACGTGGCGGGACGATCGAGGAGTGCTTTGGTGGACACCGGGGCAAGCGATCTGTTCATGTCCAGGAAGGCTGCCGAGAAGCTTGGTCTTAAAGTTGTGGACTCAACCGGTAAGTCCAAGGAGTACATTGTTATGTGTGCGGAAGGACACGTGGTTCCATCATATTTGTCGAACTCTGGCATTTTAAATTTTGGCGGTAGGACAAGATCGGACACCAGACTTAAGTCGCTAGCGTCATTTCCTGATTCTTCCATATATTGTAACGTTTTAAAATTTTCTCCATGAGGCGAAACCTCTCATTCCACTTTTTCTCTACCTCGGTCCTGATCCTTTCAACCATGTTCAGGTCCGGCACCTCTTCTTCATAGGGTGCATCAGTGTCGAGGGGTTGAGTTTCAGGTGCCCCTATTTGAAGACTAGCTGACATTCCAGTAGGGTCGATATACATCTTTCTAGCCGGATTCGGTGCAGCTGGTTGAACCTTGTAGTGAGCTGGGGTACCCTCTGGCTCTTGAACGGTTTCTCCTTCCACTCTTTTTCCAAGGCTTTTAGCCAACAGTACGGTTATGTCGGATACTATCGATGCTTGTGACTGAGCAATCTGGTCACTGTGGCTTCTTTGGGCCTCTTCAAGCCTTGTCTCGAGCTCTTTTTGCCCTTTTTCTAGACTGATTATCCTGTCTCCTATGAGCTTGTTTTGTAATCGGGTAAGGTATGGATGATGAATGATTGCGGGTTAACTACACACACTGCCACAATATTCATACCATTAATATGGTTGCAAGAAAATAAATGCATGTATAATGATGCGAATGTCATGATGCAATGCAAGAATGTATGCAGATAAGGTACTGATTCCGCTGGTAATCACCCTTTTGAACTACTTCCACGGGAATTAAAGGGTCTAGATTACAACAGAGTTCGTATTACAAAATAAAGATTCCTAATACAAAATATCTATTTACAACACAGATTCCTAGAGATAAGCTCTAGCTCTATCTCCTAATCTTCCAATTGCTTGGAGCAACTTACTGAACCTGGGAGCTTCTTCCATTTCTGGGACTATGAAAGGTCGGAGTGTTTCAGCCTCGATGGCCAAATCATTCATATGCCTGGCGACTCGCTGTATGTCCACCATCAAGTTTGCGTAATATTGGTCCCTATCCTGTACCATCCGGGCAGCGCCACGCAGTCTCTTTTGCCAATAGGTGTCCCCTCCGGCTGCAGCCTCCTTGAATACACTAATTCTTTCCTTGTAATCCTCAACAGTTGCTTCGAGGGACTTAATTCGTGCTCGTAACATGCTTACTTCGCGCTCTCTTTCTTGTAGCTCAGTGAAGCTATTTCTCTGGCAGTACATTCGAAGTGAGTGTTCAACTTCCGCCACTTTTCCTTTTAATTCGCCATTCTGACTTTAGCTTTGCTCCAGACTTTGAATAGTGTCATCGTACAATTTTTGCATCTCTAACAGTCTATTCCGGCTACTCATGGACTTTCTTTTCCATACGGTGACATTTTCTCTCTCGTGATGGACAACTTGTTTTCCCTTGTTGATTTCTTGCCTGAATCTTTCCTTTTCTTGGTCAATGGCCTTCTTGGAGGACCATTTTTCTTCCTCCATAGCCAATCGGCAGCTTTCTATCTCTTTCTCGATTGCTCTCTTGTTGATTTTTCGTTCTTCTTCCACCAAACGGATACCATTCATTCTTTCTCTTTCCACAGCTATAAATTGACTTCGGTCGGCCTTCTGTATTTTTGCTTGTAGTAGAAGGGCATCTTTTTGATAAAGAGCGTTCTTGTCGCTCAAATCTGCATTTAATTTCTTCAACTACCTAATGATCCCGTCCCGTTCATCAACCTCTAAGCTTGCCTTATATAGCCCGCCCACATGTTGAGTTTGTTGGATGTCCATTTTCCTTTTAATTTCTTCGAGTTCATTCCGTAAGATGTCAGTCTCAGACGGTACCACCCTTGTAAGCTCCTCGAGTGACACTGCTGGTCATTGATCAGATTCTGGAATCACATTATTAACCCTCAAACGTCTCCAAAGATCGTAGTCTGGGGTAGTCATGTGCTCGGTATCTCCTTCCACCCTGATTCGGTAACAATAGTCCCAGGCCCTCGTGATGGTCTGAATTTTCCCTTTGAGCTCCCCTTTGAAGAGAAATTTAGTTTGGCTTAACCCGGCGGTATTGGGAATGAACTGTCATGATCCGAACTGTCGAGACACTAAAAGCGGAGCACAGGCGATCCCTCCGTTCAATCCCAACATCATCAGCCAGTTAAAATCGCCACAATTATATAGAAAGTAATTAACTTTACCGAGCCATGAGACCCTCCATGCTATGTCTTCGTCTTGAATTTTCCTGAAGAAGCTAGTCCACATTTTTGTTTTCAAGTCCTCTCGCCATTCTTGTGCTACGTACTCCCGTAAAGGTGAAAAACCTTGGAAGGATATCCCCGGCAGGACCCTCGTCGGTGTCTTCCACATGTGACTCTGAATCCATACCTGTAACAGCTGTGCGCATCCTCGAAAACGTCATTCTTCATATTTCCGGCTAGCATTTAAGGAAATGAAAGTCTCGGCCAAGATTGCCGGTACTAGGTTTACTTTCCTTTTTACCCGCTCAAACAAGTCCAAAATGGCTATGTCAATGTTCCCGAGCACTCTTGGAAAGATCACCAAGCCATATATTCCTAAGGCGAATAGGTCCATTTTCTTTGCCTCGTCTGGATGTGTCGGTATGATGTCCCGAATACTTTCCCATGCAAAAACTGTATTGTCTCCTCGGAGCTAAAGCAGGCCATTAACCCAATCGTCACTCATTCCCGCAAAGGTTTTGAGCTTCGCAGTGTAATTCTGATTCCTCGGAGGCTTCGCGTAGATCCAATCTTCCTGAATGTTCTTCTGGTTAAGTAAAGCAGTGTATTATTCTATTGTAGGCATCATGTCCTGCCCATTGAAGGTGAAACAGCAAAAGGCCGGATTCCAGAACTGGACAATAGCTCGGAGCAGGGGCTGGTTAACCCGAACATATAACAGTTGTGCAATGTCGCCATAACTATCGCAGAACAAGTCTTGTAGTCTTCGGTCCCATCTTTCCCAAATGCTTTGAAGATCCCATAAGTTGTTCTGTTGGAGACTCACATAGGTGTACCCTGCTATTACGTGTTCGTTTGGCAAACTGTCCCCTTGGGTTTTCTGGTTGACCTCTGACCAATGTCTGACTGACAAATTAAGCTCTTCTTTCCTAAGACACCATTTTTCCATGGTGAAAGACTTTCTGATCGGGCAAACCACTTGATCCAGTACCTTTATGTGATGCAAATGTATGATGTATGAAAAAAACAAAAGAGAAAAGAAAACAAGTCAGTACCAGATAAAAATTAATAAATATATAAATAAAAGGACAAAATTAAATAGAATAAACACACAAAACAACCCTATTTATCCCGTCTAAAACCTAAGGTTATCCGCATGGCTCTAAATGGGTAGGTTTCTATGTATTCTCTACATGCAGTCTTGGTTCTAGGAGGTACCCGAATTGTCCTTGATGTCCTCTACTAAGAGTAGCAAGGCCCCTGATCATCACCCATTATAGGCTCCTTTCAACCGGGTTCAATTCAGGGGGACCCATTCGCTTATGCCCGTACGAAAGAACGATATCCTTACGAAAGCATAAGGTACTCGAGCCCCGAAGGTACTTGCTAGGCCCATACGGGAGAACGATATCTCTACGAAAGCATTAGCGTTTTCCCCCCACTTAAAAAAAACGGGTTTATATGCCAAATTTTAAATGCGTTAAAATAAACGCGCAATTACAACCGAATATTAATTTAATAGCCACTTTAATCCAGAACTTCTAATATTATTAAAGCGGTAATTATTTGAAAAAGCTTGACTCTCTTTTTTGTTTTTGAAAAAAACAAAAATGGTCCCCAGCGGAGTCGCCATCTGTAGCGATGTCCCTTTTTCGCTAAAAAACGTGTTTTCGAGGTGTTTGTGATTTTTTGGATATAAAGTATTTATTCCGTGGGGGTTTTAAAAACCACATTTTATTTAAAAATTGGAGTCGCCACCGGCCACTTAGGTAGGCCGGACACCATAAAAAACCAGAGATTTGAAAACTATTGGGTTCGGGAGTCGGTTACGGATGGGGAAGGATTAGCACCCCCACACCACCCAAAATTGGTACTTTAATAATTACCACTTTATTAATATTAGATTTTCCGGATTAAAGTGACGATTAGTTTAAAATTCGGTTATAATTGCGAATAAATTTTAAGGGCCCCGTTATCCGAGAGTAAACGCCCAACCACTATCACTACGCCTGATACTGGCCCCGTTTACACTCGGATAAAAGGGCACCACATTGACAATTTATATATCTCATTATGCAAACTTAGCGAGCAAAATATAAAACATGACAAATAATTTAAAGACAGTAAATATTCACATAATGAACTATTAACAGAACTTAAATAAAATACTAATCTAAAACATACATACATACAAATTATCCCTTATCATGACTAAAAATGAACCTAACATGTCATAATTACAAGGCATGGAGCACAAACACATATTACAAAGATGTACATATTACAATAAAACATATTATAACATACGTAAAATATAGCATTATACATGACCAAGAAACTATACTGACACATAGCCTAAGAGCCAAGAAAAACATGCAATACATACCGAAATATAAAACAGATCGTGTTCGAGTCAATTCAAATATCAGTATAATATGCGTGATACGAATAACAGAACAAATACATGAAGATACATAATCATCATAAACTTAACACACATATACATGTAAACATAAAATACAAAGCATATACGAGGGACATATGATAAAGCAAAAGGCTACATCAACATACACGATTATAATAAACTAACATGAATATTTACATTGAATCAGGACAGAAATGAAAAGAAATAAACATCAGGAGCAGAAATTAAAGGAAAATAATAGGCGATTTAGGGACAAAAATGCAAGCAGAACCGAATTTGAAAGGATTGGAACTGTAATTAGACCAAGGGCAGACCCGAAGTGAAAAATTCAAAAACGCGGTGGGACTAGTGAGGTAATTTTGCCATTTAAAAACTGATTCGATTTAATTTAGGGATTTGATTGCAAGATTTCGAAATACAAGGGGGACCAGAGTTGTAAATATCCCCTACGATGAGACAAAAACGAAAATATCGAAAACGCGGGGGGGGGATTTATTACAGAATTTGACCATTTCTTGAAATAAAACCACCTATAAAAACTCTTTTTTCGGCTTTATCCCAAATTTTCCCCATTTTTTTTCATTTCGATCCGTTTTATAATACTCTCCCCCTCTCTTTGCTCTCAACTCATCCCATGATGAACCCAGAAACCGGCGGCCGACCGCCGTCTTCTCCGCCGCCAGCCGCCGCTAGCCGGCGCCGGCGAACCCCAAAAAAAACACCAAAATGAACCTTACCTTACCCTAAACTCGAATCCGAACTTGGATTTGGAGAAAAAGCCCCTATTCGTCCTAGATCTAAGAAAAGAAAAAAAACGTATATGTTTTTTTCTAGACCGAAAGAACACCTTCCCCTTCTAGCCGGCTCACCAGATTAAGGCTTGTTGCCGGTAGAGGAACTGTCATCTGAAGGTAAAACGTCACTCTCCTTTCCCTTCCCTACTTTTAGAATACATGCATGCATGCAATATTCAAGATGGATGGATACCTTTGTATGATCTTTGTAAGTTTTTTTGAAATAATGAAAGGATGAGACTTGTTTGTATTTCTGGAAAAGTGGGTTACAACTGAACTGAGACTTTTCGTTTTTTTTTTGCTCTGTTACATATATCCTCTTTGCCTCTCTTTTTTAGACTAGTACATAATCTCTTATTTTGATCTGATTCTGATGCCTTTCTGTGTTTGTCTTTGGCATGCCCGAGCATACTTGGTGGTTGGTACGGCCGGTATGGGGAGCGGCGTGGTGGAAGTGACCGTTCGTCTGCGCAGACTGGCGTCTCGGGAGGCGATGCGATTATTATCGCCAGAATCGTTCCTATCTGTTGGATCAGATATGATCCAACGGCTAGGAATGCTCGATGATCGGGTGGCTGAGATGAGGCCTCGGAAATAATGCACTGGCCTGGGATCACGCCACGTGGCCTGAAGAAGATAACGCTCTTGCACTTCTCACACGCGCGTGTAGGGAACCCAACAGCCCGCGCGTGGACTTCACGCGGTAGATGAGGCGTCCTTATGCTTCCATCGTGGCCGTTGGATCCAGATCTGATCCAAGGGCCCTCGTTCAGCCGCGCAAGATTGAAAGAATGGCGTCAATAGTCTATTATCTGATGTGGGCTAGGGTTTTCTTAGGATGGGCTAGCTGGTTTGGGCCTGATCAGGCCTTGTAATATGTAATGGACTTGGACTGGTAATTTATTCATTTGGGGTTTAATATGTTTTTGGATTTCATCTTATATTAGCCCAATAATAATAACATTAATATTAGTTATAACAACAATTAATAATAATAATACACCTACGATAATACATACGTATGTGCCTATGCAAACATTAATTAATATAACATACTAGCATACATACATATATAATCATACACATAATTAACATAACATCTACACATTATCCGTAAAAACAAATACGCTCGTACTAAATATAGATACATGTGTGACACACATACACCGTATTACTCATTAATACGTATACATACATAGTTTATAATATACATGCACACACTACACACTTTACATATATTAATAACACTCATGCACATAATAAACATATAGCATAACCTAATACAATGTATACATGCAACGCTAATATACTAATAATTATACTAATATGTATTTACAGACCAGATAAAAATGAGTGATTACACCTACTAAAGATAGCAAGGCCCCCGGTCATCACCCATTATAGGCTCCTTTCAACCGGGTTCAATTCAGGGGACCCATTCCTCTATATCTATACGGAGAAACGTTATTCTCACGAAAACATAGAGTACTAGAGCCCCGAAGGTACTTGTTAGGCCTATACGGAGGAACAATATCCCCACGAAAGCAATAATGTTTCCCCCCCACTTAAACGATCAGGTATGCTTATGACAAAAATGCGTTAAAATAATACTCGAATATATTAGCGAATATTAAGTTATATGGCACTTAAACTCGATATTAATAAAAATGATAATCGACTCATGGCTTGACTTTTTTAAAAATCCCCAGCGGAGTCGCCATCTATAATCAAGGTTTTTCTATTACCCAAAAAAATTTAGAATTATTATTACAATGGTAAAATTAAAAAAGGAAGATCAGATTTTGGAAATTAGAAAAAATGGAAAAAATGGAAATTTTAAAAAGAATGGGGTGAAAATAAAAAAAAGATTTTTAGGAATTAAAAAATGGAGTCGCCACCGGCTACTGTAGTAGGTCGGACAACATTAAATAACCAGAGATTCAAGAAGTTTGGATTCGAAAGTCGGTTACGTACGGGGAAGGGTTAGCACCCTCGATACGCCCAAAAATTGGTACCAAGTCGATTAGCATTTTTATTAATACCAAAAATTAAGAGTTTAAGTGTCATTTAAATTAAAATTCAATTATATATGCGGGTTTATTTTAAAAGCTCGGGTGTTCGAGGGATAAACGAAAACTACCATCTACATCTTAGACTGGTAGCCAAGTTTACCGTCGAAAAAGAGAGCGCCACATTGGCAATTTATACTTAAATATATATATAACAAAGTAAATATAATAGACTATAAAAAATACAAGGTAAAAATACAATATATATATACATGGTACAAAAAATATTATGGATAAGAATAATATGTACATACATACCATACATACGGTAATAATGCATAATTATAATAACAATATAATATAAATAATAGCATATTATGCTAAGTAATATATACATATTAATACTTAAAAACTTTAATATATACACAATTAATATGTACATATAATACACGTGCATAACAAATATCTACATCTACATATATTATACATAATACAATACATAATATAAATATAATAAAAATATCTATACAATATATGTGACATATAATACACATGGAATATAATGATATGAAATGAACCAAAATGTAAAGAGATAAAATAATGATGCTGAAAGTAAAAATACAGGAAATTAAAGGACATAAATTAAAATAACAATAGATAATTAAAATCTAGAAAAGGACCTGATTACAACACAACAGAATAAAAGGGCAAAACAAAATAAATGTGAAAATTAAAATAGAATTAGAACTACAGGGACCAAAAGTGCAATTAGACCCTGGATAATAAAGAAAATGAATAGAAAAGGGAGGGACCACCTGAGTAATTAACCCATTTTTAAAAAACGGATCATCCCGAGTTACCGGGTCACCGCGGGGGTCGAAATTACACCAAACGATGTCGTTTTGGGTTACCAAATTAGAACAAATAGGGTTATATTTTTTTTACACACATTTAAAATAAAAACAAAAAAACCCTAAAGCTTCTATCTTCTTCTCTTCACAGCCCTAGAGCGGCAGTCACTCTCCACTTCCTTCACGCCGTTCACGAAATCCCCTTCCTTTTTCGAGTTGAAAGTTTCAGATTTTTTGAAAAAATTAAAGTTTTGATTCGTGATTTAAACAAAAACGTTTTGATTTTTGAAAAAAAAAACTCCTTTTTTCTTAGTTTTAAACCTTAGATTTCAAAGCAAAAAAAAAAAAAAAAACTTGAGAATCGAAAATAAAACTCTTACAGTGATTTTTTCAAATTGAAAGATCTTCTTTTTTTTTATTTTATAAAAATTATTTTTTTATAATTTTCAGAACACCAAAAAAGGACCCCCTTGATTTACATTGGTTTCGATTTTATAACCCCTCCCATGCAATAACCCTTCCTTTTTTATTGTTGCAGATATGATGGGGGAAGATGGCCGAATTTTCTGAGTGGCAGGGCATGGTTTGGCAGATTTAGGATATGGGTATGGGATATAGTAGATTAGATTTTATTTATTATTATTTTTTAACTTGATTTAGGGGTTAAAATTAGTTTAGGGTTAAATTTGGTTTTAGGATTTTGGTTGGGTGATTTGAGGAATCTGACGGCCGGCGGCATGTGGCTCAGACGGTAGCGGCGACGACAATAAGAGATGGCGGCAACTGAATTAGGGTTAGGGTTTTTGTTATTAGTATAGGTATCGGGTCGGGTTATTTGGTAGGGTTGGATATTATGTTATAACTGTGATGGGTTTTGGATCCGGGTTTGAATTACCCAGACAAAAACGGGTAATTACACACTTGAAAAGTGATTCCACTCTCCCTAACATGATCAATGCCATATCATACTCTTCCTTCTTACTCAAAAGGACCACCAAAACGCAATGCTAACGCAACCAAGCCTTAAAAAGATGAGACCTGTACATTCCAGCTCTGGCTAAGAAATCTGCCATCTCGTTCTTCTCTCTTGGAGTGTACGCAAAATCCACCAGCCAAAAAAACCAAATTTGAACTGCCTCAAACAGTTACAACACAAGAAACCAAATTACTTCTGCTTGTTCAACAAATCTGCCTCTTCCATTAAGGTCATTTTCCGAGCCACTTCCTCCTCGTCACCCTGAAATTGAATGCCAAGTTTCAACACATTTCTCGCCTCTCTAGTGAGCAAATCTCAACAATTCTTTAAGTCAGAATCAGACAAAGATCTTCCTTCTAATTCAGAAGCATCCGAAAATTTGGCTTTCTTCTTAGTTTTCCTTAAAGCTTTCTCTCTTTTATTTTTTTCATTGCCGATAAAGCTTTATCCTGAAAACTAAACAAAGAATCATACTTTTTACAATTCTTCGAACGATTGAAATCATGTAGTTCGGACAAATCAAGCATAGAGTCGTTTGCCTCAGGTTCAAGAAAACCATCGCCCCTGCCACCTTTGCTCACTTTATCACCCAACGGAATAGCACCATTCAAGGCATCCACCTTAGCAGCCCATGACAGCTTAACCCCTTCTGAGTTCAAAACTTCTTGATCCTCAACCATTTCTGTAAGGCCCCGAATTTTATCCCAAATTAAAAGCCCTAATTTTTAAAATTCTCGATTTCAAGATCATAACTTTTGTGAATTTATCAAATGGTTTGTCAAAAAAATTGAATTTTTGAATTCGGGATTAAATATTGAAAATTTTGGATATCAAGGCCAAAAATGTAATTTTAAAAGTATTAAAGGCTAGTTGGTATTTTTTTTCACGTACCATTCGTGCACCCTCTAATCTGATTGCAATCATCAGTGTTGCCTTTTTCACGTTGCTTCCGCTCTGCTTGTGTTTACCGTCGAACCTCTGCCTGGTAATTCCTTCTCCCGATTCTGAATCGTTGCTTCTTCATCGCCCTACAATCCTCTCCAAGCCATTCGTATAAGTTAAGTTAAAAAAAAGTTCTCATTATTTTCGTAAGTGATGGTTATTTTAATTTTAATTTACTAATAACACCCAATTGTTTATTTTAATATTATGGATTTTTCTCAAACTTCTCACGCCAATCGAAGTTATGGGTTGTCTATTACCTTTTTAATATTAGAATTTCAAAACCTTGTGCGGTGAGAATTGAAGGCCAAACCTTCTTTCTCACCAAATCATGCATCGGTGGGACCCTTACAACTAGGGGTGTAACCTTTACAACTAGGGCAAAGGATTTTCCCAATTCACTAAATCAAAACAAAATCTATCTTTCAAGCATAAGGTACAACCTTTACATCTAAATGCTGCTTTCAATTCTCAACATTACTTTAGATGTACTCTGATATGAGTATGATGAAATGGAAGCTGTAAGTATCTGATTGGAAGAGTAAAATGAACCGGCGGCAAACCAGATACGGCGGGCGATGGAACTTAGGGCGACAGAATACAAAGACAGTAACGCTATACGTGGAAAATCTGGGGCAAGCTCTTCACTGGAAAGGTCTTTGGCATGCATTTGCGAGGCATGGCGACGTTGTGGATGCGTTTATAGCAAACAAACGAAATCGAAGAGGGAAGAGATTTGGTTTTGTTAGATTCGCCAGTGGAACTGATGCAGATAGGGCAACTGAGAGACTAAATGAAGGCTCTTTATATGGTAACAGACTGTTTGTAAGTAGAGCAAAGTTTAATACTCGCCAGGCGTATTGGAGGAAAGTTAGACCACATACGGTAAACACAGATGAGAAACTGAACAATAAAGACAAATCAGGTCAACGAGAAGGTATGGAGGAAGTGGCCAAAACGCCAGTTTCGAAGGAGAAAACAGGGATTAAAAGAATTAGTGGGTATGTGGAAACAGAAGAATTATGGAAACATAAAAGGTGTCTGGTTGGAAAAATGGCTACGGTGTGCAGCACAACGAGTATTCAATTGAGGTTGCTAGAATGGGGACTTGGAGAGATATCAGTTAAACGGATGGGAGGAAAAACGTTCTTGATATCCATTGAAAATGAAGAACTATTCATGATGCTGGAGGATTTAAATTGGTCGTACCTCAGGGAGATTTTCGCGGAGATCTCATTATGGTCAGAGGGAATGGGTCAGATTGAGAGAGCAACGTGGATTGAGGTGACAGGGATGCCTTTACATTGTTGGAACCTAGTAACCCTTAAAAGAGTTGCAGAGTTATGGGGTTCGTTTGAAGCCTTGGGGGAAAATGCAAACCGCTGCAAGGATTGTGAGAAGATGACAATTTTAATAACAACAGAGTATCTGGAGAAAATCTGGGAGATTATAGAAGTTGAAGTTGGGTCGATCGTGTACAAGGTGAGAGTGATGGAGATTGGGTTGTCTGATATCCCGAAGCACGTTGTGTCATCAAAGAAAGATGGAGAACTTACAAGTTGTGGCAGGCACAGCCAAGCAGAATCCTCGTCGGAATCTAGCCGGGAGCAGCCACCGGAAAAGAAGAATACATGTTCTCCTAACTCGAGGACTGATGATATTAATGCTATGTTCATTGGAAAGGAGTACAATAAAGAATGTTCCTCTGCAGAAATGAAGTCCAGTAGGCTCTTGGGAGAATGTGATATTAAAGGCAGCGGGAAAAAGGAAGAAAAAGCTGCATCATCTGGTAAGGGAGTGTTGGTGGGAAAAAAACGTGATGATTCAAAAAGAATATTTAAATGCAGGGCAAATGGGTAATGCAAATAATTCAGAGGAAGTTGAGAATGTAGCAGGCCTCAAGCCCATCAGTATGGAAGGAGGTTTGGAGTGTGACCCGTTAAGTAAGGATGGATTGTCTCAACAGGCAGTGGAAGATTTAAATTCTATAGGCTTTCATGTAGAGAACGACTTAATCCCTAAAAAGCACTCAGAGAAAAAGACCAAGAATAAGTCTGACTGGGAAGCTGCTGTAGACGAGCAAAACAAAGGTGTGGTTAGTTCAAAAAAAGTAGGGAAGGCAAATGTGTTTATGTGCTTAGAAGAAGGAGAAGAACCAAGGGCTTTCTATCCTGAATTATCGAAGAAAAAAATCAAAGGGAAGAGATATAGTTCTCTAAAAGATTTTCAGGATAAAGTTTTGACAGAAATAGAAAAGAAGAAGAGGGACCGGACGACCAGAAGAGAAAAGAAGGAAGAAAAATTTCAAGAAGAATCGGAACTTTCCGGCAGGTGATTATCAGAGTCGGATTTAGTGACGAGGTGGGATATTCAGACGAGGGAGGCTAGAAAAGCTTTAAAGATTGGGAAAAGAATTGGAATACAGATTGTAGGTGATGAAAACGCGGCAATATCAGATATAGATGCCATTGCTGAAAGGTAAATTAGTCTGCTACTGCGGTATTTGTATGCGATGAGGTTGATTACGTGGAATGTTAGGGGAATCGGGTCTGAGGTGAAGTGTTCTACACTGAGGAGACTGGTGGTTATGCAAAAGGCAGAGGTAATTTTCATACAAGAAACGAAGAAGATATTTGGATGTTGAAGATAGAGAGAGTCCCAACTAAAGACTTCCTTAGGAAAAGAGGCGTGAAACTAATTGAAGAACAATGCATTTGCAGTTTGTGTGGAGTTGAAATTGAGGAAGTAAATCATCTCTTTGTGAGATGTAACTTTTCAAACAATTTTGGGTCTTTGGTATGTGAATGGTGGAAGATCAAATGGCATGGTCATATGGACATTGAAGGGCTGCTTAATTTTTGTTTTAATCAACCGTTGTCGGGTGTTAGCAAAACCTTATGGTTAATCTCGGTTGCGGCAGCATGTTGGAGCTTATGGATGGCAAGGAATGAAAAAGTCTTCTACGAAGCTGAACCAAAACTGGAGGAATTATTTTTCTCACTAAACTACGAGCACTATTTTGGTTAAAAGCGACCAAAGATGTTTGGTGTCCAAATGTGGATGATTGGTGGGAAAATCCTATGCGCGATTTGAGTGGAGGATGGAATAAAGATGAGCACTGTGCAGAGTGGTATCCACCAGGTTCAGGCGCGGTTAAATTTAATGTAAATGGGACATCAAAAGATGATTTAGCAGGGTGTGGAGGGGTTCTTCGCAGTGAAGATGGAGTGTTGAGAGCCATCTTCTCAGGACCTGTTGATGGAAAAAATACGAATTTTGCAGCGTTAATGGCTGTCAAAACCGCATCAGATGTTATTATCGAGGCAAATTGGAAGGGGAGAGCAGTTTTATTAATTGAATCTGATTCAGTTTTGGTTGCAAAATGGATAAACGAATATTCGGTACGGCCTTGGCGGTGGTGGCCTGTTCTAGTGGAGATTGATAAGTTGATCCGAGTCATTGGTAAAGTGCAGATTTGTCATGTAAATCGACAGAGCAATGTACTTGCGGTGTGTCTTGCAAAAGATGGTGTGCATCGATCATCCATGTTCAAGGCGTGGTGGTGAAAACTTTCTATTGGCTGCTAATGATGTGAGAACTCAAAGCTTGGTGGTGATTCCATGATTTTGCCAACGTTCTACAGACTTCATTTCTGTTAGTACAGGAGCATTACGAGGAGCTTAATGGTTTTCAAGTTCTCTTAGTTTATTGCTTGCGTGCTGATGAGTCTTTTCTGTTGCTATAGCTTTTCCTGCTTCTGGTGAATTTTGTTTTATAATTATCTCGGAATTGTTTTTAGTTGTTGAGATGTTGCAACAGGAAATTGGTTACTGTGTAAGGCGATTTTTTGGTTATGCATTCCCTGTTTGTTGAGTACTCTTTTCCTCTATTTAGATTTAGGTAGGTTTTTAATGCGACACTCAATCAGGTTATGCTTGTATGATTAATAAATCTTATTTTGCCGAGCAAAAAAAAAACAACCTTTACATCTAGGGGTGTTGACTATTCGGTTAAAAATTGAATTGACAGATCAAATCGAACTAGTCAAGTGAAATGAATATTTTCGGTCAGGGATGGTTAATTTTTTTTTTAAAGCTCGATTATCGGTTAATTTGGTCTGAAACTAATTAATTAACTGAATTAATCAAAATATAACGATATTAAATATATTATACATATTAAGCTCATGCCCGTTAAAATTTTGAAACACAACTTATAACCCAAATGAAAAAAAAAAGCCCAAACATGGAACAAAACTAAAGAAGAAAACCGTATAAAAGTAAAATTTTAGTCATGCTCTTTTTTTTTTAATCTTTCAGCTGTACTCTTCATTTCTAATCTTTCATTTGTGAGTGGCTGAGTATGGGTGGCTAGTAAGCTCGATTCCTTCACTTTACCGAATCATCGCCACAGCTCAGCATTTAACTCTTCACCATAGCTTCATCATGAGGTTTATTTTTGTTATGAAAGTTGGTTTTATAGTTTATACGTTCTGCTACAATTATTTGTGATTTTGTTTAGTTATATTTTGCATTAGATTTGCTATCTCTTTGCATTTGATGAATTGTTTTTGCTTCTCTTTTTATTTTTTGAAGTCGTATTTGTTGTTTATGAAGCAAACCCTTCATGCTTAAGTATTTTTCTGTTTAATTTGGTTAAAAAATTTTATCACTTTTATTTTGTTTGATTAAATTTTGTTATTAAAGTTTGAGTTTTGATATCGGCTTGGTTTGGTTCCGGGCAGTATATACAACGTGTTTGCGGGTGTGTACATCGTTGAGCTGATGAGTGTTGGTTGACTTTGTTCCAGTTGGGTGGTGTTTTTTGTCACGGGCCGTCAGCCGAGGCCCGAGTCATTGGCACAACGGGGTGCACACCAGGGTTCCCAAGAGGTTCAGATAGAGATCTTGGGCCCAAAAAGACCACCAAACTGGCCCGATCCGTGGGAAGATCCAAGAAGACATAGTAATTACCATAGTAAATTATCTTTAATTTAATTAAAGATAATTGAAGATAATTCCCACATTATCTATTGTTTGAAATTTAAAATTCAAATGTTGTAGATAAGATAGAGGCTCTCATCTTGACCGTCGATGTAAATCTGTATAGACCGTTGGATTGGAGGGAACTCAACTATAAATAGATACCTTCCCCTCCTCATTTTGTATTCAGTATCCAAGTTTCCAAGGAATAAAGACATTTACTCTAAATCCTCTGAGTGTTCTTGTGTTCTTTCTTTGTTCTTGAGCGTTCTTCCGAAGTTCTTCTTTGCTCATCTCTGTTTCCGCGTAGAACGCTTTGCGTTTGTCGGTGCTTGGGAAGTTTGATCTTCCGAGAGGGTTGAAAAGGCTTACTTAGGCGTTTGTCTTGAGTCACATCGCCTAAGGCCGCACGGTGGGCTGGTTGGAAATCTAGCCACGTGACAGTTGGTATCAGAGCCTTTTTCGAGCGACGTGAGCTAGTTCGAGGCACGAAGCATCGAGTAGAGATGGCACCAAAGAAGGGAGAGAATGCTGCAGCGAGCCAGAAGGGTGTGGAGACCCAGGCGGACAAAGGAAGTCGAGCAAACTTGAGGGACAAGTTGTCGGCGCTCGAGGAGAGGGTCATCAGGCTTGAGAGATCTATGAAGGATTCTGTGGAGCGACTCGACGTGGTGGATACACGGATCGAGGAGCTTGATAACCAAGGTGATCACTCAGAGGGAAAGAGAGATGCTCTCGAAGCCATGTTGGAGGCATTGAGGGTGGAAATGGTGGATCTGAAGGCGGAAGTGATGGTTTATCAGGCTGCCATGCGGAATGGTGTATTAACCACGACGACACCTAGACCAATGAAGGACATTCCGAAGCCAAGAGAGTTCAAGGGGAACCGGTCGGCGAAAGATGTTGAGAACTTCATTTGGTGCATGGAGCGGTACTTCCGGGCAATGGGCATCACAGATGATGCCGAGAAGGTAAATACTGCTGTTGTTTACTTGACTGACGTTGCTTTGTTATGGTGGCGACGTAGGTGCCTTGATGAGAATAGTGGGGGCACGGGCGTTGGAACATGGGAGGAGTTCCAAGCGGAGTTTAAGCAGCAGTTTTGCCCGAGTAACACGGAGAAAGAAGCCAAGACCAAGTTTAGGAGGCTTCGACACGATGGATCCATTGCGGATTACATCCAGGAGTTTAGTGAGCTACAACTCCTTATCCCCGGCTTGTGTGAGAAGGATGCGCTTTTCACGTTTATGGATGGATTGAAGCCATGGGCCAGGACCGAGTTAGAGCGGAGGGATGTGCAGGAACTTTCCAAAGCCCTAGCCATTGCGGATTCCTTAACCGATTATAGTGCTTACAAGTCCATGGAGTCCAAGTCTTCCAAGCCCCATGGCAAGGGTATTGGTTGGAGAGACGAGGATGTGTCTAGAGATAGCAGCGATGATGGCAAGGAGAGGCCATCGACCAAGCCAAACCGGTATGCGAAGCCAGATGATTGGAAGGATCGAGGATCCATAAGGTGCTACCATTGTGATGGTCCACACGTAGTGAAAGACTGTCCCAAGAAGAGGAGCCGTCTCGATGCCATTGTCCAGGAGGACGACGAGTCAGATGGAGAACCCGGTAGAGTTAGTGCAATCGCTAGCATCAAAGGAGGGAAGCCGAGGGGGGAAAAGTACATCGAAAGTGTTACCGATGTAGGGGGCCGCATTTAGCGCGAGAATGCCCTGATCGAGTTAAGAAGTCCAAGGAGGACGAGCCCGAGAGTGACGAGGCTGCGAAGCTTGGCTCGATGATATTGGATTATGTCAAGGCGAGGAAGAGCCAGAAACAGAATGAGTTGATGTTTGTCGACATCAACGTGGCGGGACGATCGAGGAGTGCTTTGGTGGACACCGGGGCAAGCGATCTGTTCATGTCCAGGAAGGCTGCCGAGAAGCTTGGTCTTAAAGTTGTGGACTCAACCGGTAAGATCAAGGCGGTGAATTCAAGGGAAGTTCCAGTTGTGGGGACAGTGCGGAAGATCGAGTTGCAGATTGGGGATTGGAAGGCCAATGAGGATTTCAAGGTAATCGAGTTAGATGACTTTGATTTTATTTTGGGACTAAACTTCCTTGACCGTATTGAAGCTCTCATCATTCTGTATGCCAACGTCGTGTGCATCTTGGATCCTAGACAACGGTGCGTTGTGCCTGTGTGCCGAGACAACGGGCGAGGAACCAAGAAGCTGACAGCCATTCAGCTTGTCGAAGATGCTCCAAGCCAAGGAGGCATCGAGTTGGAGGCGACAGTTGGGGACACTACCTTGGATGGGCGAGAGTTGCCCGAGGCAGTTGGCATGAAGGCCGTCGAGGAGCCATCCATGAGTGAGGTGGCCGAGGCATCGAACTTCAATGGGAGAGAAGTGTCGATGGGATTTGTATTGCTGATGAGCAATGGGGCATCAAACTTCAGGGAAGAAGGATTGATGTGTAGAGTAAATGCTAGGAAAATGAGTGAGGTACGTCTTGAGCACGGTGACAGTGTTTTACAGTTTGATTTGCCGGATTTGTTGGGTGTAGGGCGCAGAAAACCTAACCCATCAGATGGAGTTGCCAAGACTTGGTGCGGGCCGAAGCAACCACTCAGAGTACCGAGGGTTCGTTCGGTGTTTAACGTGAAGGCATCCAAGTTTGTGCACAAGGATCGGGAGAGTCCAGATCGGGGCAAGTCAGAACTGGTAGGAAAAAGTTCCTACGATCAAGATGTGCCTGGGACGGTTGATTTTGCATGGCGGTGCGAGCCAAGGTGAGCAGTCCTTATAGGGGGACATCCGAATCAGAGTCCGGTGCTCTTTATGGGGAGAGCGGTCCTTATGGGGGGACAATCAAGCCGGATTCCGAGTTGGGAGCAAGCCAAGGCACGCGGAAGCTCCAGGATCGATCTCAACTTTGTTCGAGAGGCACGATGAGGGCGTCGCCAAGTTTGGTGGGGGAGATTGTCACGGGCCGTCAGCCGAGGCCCGAGTCATTGGCACCACGGGGTGCACACCAGGGTTCCCAAGAGGTTCAGATAGAGATCTTGGGCCCAAAAAGACCACCAAACTGGCCCGATCCATGGGAAGATCCAAGAAAACATAGTAATTACCATAGTAAATTATCTTTAATTTAATTAAAGATAATTGAAGATAATTCCCACATTATCTATTGTTTGAAATTTAAAATTCAAATGTTGTAGATAAAATAGAGGCTCTCATCTTGACCGTCGATGTAAATCTGTATAGACCGTTGGATTGGAGGGAACTCAACTATAAATAGATACCTTCCCCTCCTCATTTTGTATTCAGTATCCAAGTTTCCAAGGAATAAAGGCATTTACTCTAAATCATCTGAGTGTTCTTGTGTTCTTTCTTTCTTCTTCACTCATCTCTTTTGAAGTTCTTCTTCACTCATCTCTTTTGATCCGTTTCCGCGTAGAACGCTTTGCGTTTGTCGGTGCTTGGGAAGTTTGATCTTTCGAGAGGGTTGAAAAGGCTTACTTAGGCGTTTGTCTTGAGTCACATCGCCTAAGGCCGCACGGTGGACTGGTTGGAAATCTAGCCACGTGACATTTTGCACAGTTGTTTGCTTCGGTTGGGTGTCGTTGTCTCAGTCTCAGCTGTGTTTCGTGGCTTCTTTGTTTTTTTGTTTTTGTTTTATGCTCAATGCTTCAAGCTATTATTACTATGGTAATGCTTGTATTCTTGGAATTACATGAACTTCCATGTTCTTAGTAAAATTCCATTATTTGCTGATAGAAAAATATCTTTAATATTTTATTTTATTTTATTAGTTACCAGCTAGATACCTAGTTTGTTTCTTCCTAGCCCACATTTAGTACAAGGATATGTGCTTATCAATTTAGGAGTTCTTTTAAGTCTTAAAATTGTACAAGCCCTTCTGTATTCAAGATTGTATTCAAAAGCCGTCAACCTAAGAGGAAATAAATTTTTTTTGAAAAACATATTCAAAAGCCTGACAAGATTGATAATGATATATATATATATATATATTTAATAAGTTTGAGCATTTTAGCTTACTATTAACTTGGTTAATCATTATGGTTTTTTAGATTTGTCTAGGAACGCGTTAAAGTCTACCTTCAATTTATGAGCTCGTAGATTTTTTAGTGTGAGTTAAAGGAGTTTATTTTTATATTACATATGATTTTTTTAAATGTATTTATTTCTATTATTTCTAAAATAATTTATATTATGGGTAATGTAAATGGATTTTTTTTGGGATTCAATGAATGCATATGAGGAAATTAAAAGTTGATTATATTTTATCTATTTATCTACAATATTTTTCCAATACCATTATTTTGTCCAAATATGTGAACTGTAATTTAAAGAATGCTATATACTTTTTTTTCTTGAAAATTGAATGGTATGTGACTATGAGTTTGGTGATGATTTTGAGTTGATTCTCCATTGTATTTTTCATAGTTTGCAAGTTCACAATTAGTTGACAAAACATTTGGTAAGACAACAAGCATATTTAATTTTGTTGAGCTCGAAAAAATCAACCGAAATGCTAAGAGGGGTGAATTGACTTATAAAAAATTTGTGGAAGCAACCAAAAAGATAGAAAATTTTGCACAACGATTTTAGAGTGGTTCGACTTCTAAACCAAGTCTACATCCACTATCTTAGCTATCCACAAGTATTTTTCAAATCCACTAGATTTACTTACCTTTAAGGACAAGGTGTAATCTTACAATCTTCACAAAGTTTATACTCCAAAACCTTGTATACACATTCTCCCTAAGAGTAGATACAAATTTAGAAAACAAAAAAAAACTTCACAAGGCAAGTGTTCGCACAAATTAAAGCTCTCACCCCTGAAAACACTTGAGCTAAAATAACAATGATAGCTCGCAAGTGATTTACAATGAAAAATACAACAATTAAGCACACCAAGACCCTTTGATTTTTGGTATTTTCTTTCCAATGTGTTTCTTGTTGTTGTTGAGATGCTTTGACCTTGTTTTTATACCCTCTCTATGAATACTAGCCGTTGGGGATAAAATAAAGTTGTTACCTACCAATAATTTAGCATTTATAACATGAGGGATTGATCATTTTTCATAAAATATAACCGTTATAGCGAAGGGATCGATCCCTCAAACCAGGGGATTGATCCTTTTGCACTTGGAGATTGGAAGAAAAAATAAAAACGATTATGCCCATAAAGGGATCGACCATTTTTTCATTGAAGTCTGGAATACAGATTTTGTAGTGCAAAAACAGATGATACTTGTTTTGAAAAGATTGGCTAAGTTGTAAATCATTCGAAACGAATTTTTCAAATTTGTTTGGACTTTGAATTATTTTTAGAGATATAATTTATTCTATCAAGTCCAAAAACATTTTCTTTTAATTTGTTATATCAAAATATTATTTCAACAATCTCCCCTTTTTTGATATAACAAAACTCTTTGAAAAATTGTTTTTGACAACCCCCCTAGAAAATAATTTTTGAATTGATGAACAATTTTGAAAACTTGTTTAAATTAATATTTTGAAGCTCCAATTTTTCTGAAAATCATTTTCACTCATATTTCTCCCCCTTTTTGTTACATAAAAAAATTTAAGATAATTGTTAGCATATTATAACAAAGGAGAATAAGCAAAATTAAGGATACAATTAAAGAGAAAAAAGAATTAAAGAATTAAAGCTTTAATATCCATATGTACTTAAAATAAAATTCATAAAATATCCATAAGTATCAAAATGAAATAGCAACATAAACATCAAAGTTCTAAAGCAACATCCAACAAACCAAATAAAAATATCCAACAAAGAGTCATAATAAAAATGTAGCAATGCCTCAAAGTAAGGATAAACCTAAGCATAATATGATATGACGTCCATGCATGCATGCATCTAAGATGAGGATGATGGTGGAGGGAATGGGCAACTATCAAACTTGCGCCGAAGAGCGCTAATCGCATTTCCTAAAGAAGCCTAACGTGCCTCAATATCATCGAGCTTAGAATCCATGTGAGTCCTAAGAGACTTGATAGAAGAGTCCACTTGAAAAATAAGAGACTCGCGAATCTCCCTCAAAGTCATGTCAAGAGGTCACGAATCGCGGGAAGCTCCGAGAACGTCGGCCATATGCTCATCCTCGTGTTTCTCATTGGCCACTTCATGATGTTCTGGGTTTAGGAATTTCACCTTTCTTCTTCACCCAATTTATAGAGAACTCGAGCTCCTCTTTGTATCCCAACCGATCCATACAATGACAACCAATAATGTTATCTGTGGGAGAATAGATGCTGGTCTAAAAAGATGTATCAATGTCAAGCAAGAAGAAATATGGCTAAGATACATACCATAGACTATGGTTTTAGCTTTCATAGCCTTGATGATATTGACCATATCCTCGAAGATAAAGGAAGCAAGGTGAAGTTGAATACCATTGCGAATGGAATGAAGCCACAAATAATCAAACTCTCGAACCGGCGAATACTTTGTCCCGCGAAGATGAATCACGTGAGTAAGAATAAGGTGAAAGAGACGATCATGAAGGGGAAAGAAATTGGCTTGGTTATTCGAAACACAAGAATTAGAAGGATAAGGCCTTTTTTCAAGTTTATCACCTTCGTCGGGAAGACTAAAATCATTTGCAAAAAAAATCGGTGGTGAGAGCTATATGTTTACACAAAATATAGGATGTAACACCCTAAATATTTATTTGTATTATTATTAGTGAAGCGGGACAAACATGATTAAAAAATGAAAAAAATGAAAAATGAAAAGACTTGTGGTTGTGGAGGTTTAAACCCACGCCCTTTAGCTGTGTAGATGAGGGTGTTAGCCATCAAGGCTAAGACCATTCTTGGTCTAAGACTGTCTCGGGTTAAATTTAAATTATACCCGTTGAGGGTACCTAATAAGAATAAAAATCAATTAACTGATCCAGCTAGGGGGTAGATGGGGGATGTCAGTTCAAATCTAAAAAGAACCTGAGAAGGTTCTAAAGTTTCCCCCACCGTTCATCGGTCAGATCTCGGCCACCGCCCAGCCGTGGTGTGCACCGCTACCACCAATCGGAGCGTCGCCTCCGTCCGATCCTAGCCCTGCCACTCACTCGCTCTGCTTCTTCACCTTTCGTCGTTGAAAACTATTTAAAAGGCGCATCTATAAACCCTAGTTCGTCGCTCCTATTTTTTATCTTTTTTCGGCAAACTTAGTTTTTCGTTCGAGATGCGGCCACCGGTAGGGGTGTTTAAAATTTCGGTTAACCGAATTATCGACCGAACTGAAAGTTTTTCGGTTAATCGGTCAGTTAATTTTAGGTTCGGTCGATTAACAGTTAATAATTTTTTCAAACTTCGGTTATCGGTTAATTTGGTTCGAAATCGGTTAATTAACCGAATTACCCGAAACTTTTATATTTTATATATATTTATTTTTGGTCACTAAACTTTTAAAAATTATAAAATGGTCATTAAACTTTATCAAATTAGCACAAAATGATCATTAAATTTATTAAATTGTTAAAAAATAATCATTAAAATTTTCAATATTTATCAATAATTTATAATGTGCAATAAATCAATGATCATTTTGTAATAATTCGATAAGTCTAATGGTTGTTTTATAACTTTTGAATGTTCAGTGGCTAAAAAGATTATTTTAACATAGTTTAGTGACCATTTGTGCAGTTTACCCAAAATTTTATAACAAATTTCGGTTAACCGAACTTTTTTTGGTTCGATTAAAAATTTTTGAAAAAAATTCAGTTCGGTTTACGGTTAATAGGAAAAAACTTTTGGTTAATGAAATTTTGGAAGTTTGGTTCGGTCGGTTAACCGAACCGACCGTTTGAAAACCCCTAGCCACCGGATTCGAGCTCTTTGCATTTCGGTGAGCAAAACCCTCTAACTGAACATTGTACCAACACCGGAAGAGGCTTCGCCGGAGCTGCACATTTTACCGACTGCACCTTTTCCATTTCAGGTAAAATCGAATATTTAGGTGAGTTTCTGACCTATTATTGGTAATTAAACTGCTATGGTTTGTTGAGTGAGAAAAATAATGCATTTTCGGCTTTTCTGGCCAGTTTAGGGTCGTGCGTTTTGAGCACGCGCCGTCCATGGGTATTTTTCGACCATCGGCGATCGGTTCGCCCATGAGTTGAACTAGTATGGTTAATAAACTGGTCATAAACTGGATATTATCCGAGTATGGGCCGGCCTAATGAGGCCCAGACCTGACCTGACCGACCCAAGTCTGATCGATACCTGATCTGAACTCGTATAACCTGTTCGACCCGAACCAGACCTGGTCTGACTCGTTTGACCAGACCCGACCCAAACTAAGTCGACTCAGTTGACCGAGTTAACTTGTCAGAGTAAACTCAGTTGACTGAGTTAACTCTGTGACCTATTGACAGTTGACCTAACGTTAACGTTGATCGTTAACCGTTAACCTGATGTTAGTTTTGACCTTGACCCATTGACTTTGACTGATGACGTTAGCGTGACATCATGCTCACATCAGCGTTGACTTTGATTCAAAAAAGTCAATTGTTTTTGAAAACCTCTATTTTATGTTTTTCGACGTCCCGAGTCCGTTTTTGAAGTCTGTTTTGAAAAGTTTTGACTCGAAAGCCTCTGAAATTGACCTTGAACATGAAATGGTATATGTATTTCATTATTCAGTTTAAAAGCAATGTGATTAAGGACTGATTTTTGATTGTGTTGAATGAATGTATTTTCATATACTAGAATATGAGGTTGTCATACCTGTATTTTGTCTGGGGTATTCAGATATACACGTAAATATGGCCGAATAACAAATAAATAATAAAATAAATAAATGTATGTTTTTTTAGTCTAAACGTCATTTTACAGATTAAAAGCCCAAATAAAAATTCCCAAAGCCCAGATTACAAATGATTCCCTCCTATTTCTGTCATATAACCCAACAAACACAAATAGCCTAAATCTGCTATTCCCTCCCCCCATTTGTGCCACGTGGCATTCTCGAATTGGCTCATTTTAGCTTTACTTGGATTGTGGTTTTCTCTGACGTTAGCGTTAGATCCTATAATTAGACAGAGAGAGAAAAATGCCAGGGAATAATGATAACCATTAATAATATATCATAAATAATAATAATAATAAAGTAATAATTAAGGAGAGAGAGGCTTACCTTGATGACCGAACCGATAGAACCTGAAATGTCGCCAAAGATTAAGCCGAATGCCGCAGACCATATCGGATTCACCAGAAACACCATAAACAAGTATATTCTTCTCGACTTCCATTTTTTTCCTCGCATGCAAATCAAATAAAAATATTAGATCTGAAATATTAATAAATTGAAAATAATATTTAATGAAATAATAAGAAAAGAGTTCAGAAGTTTACCTATCGTCGGTGAGGATTCAGATGGTGTCGAAGATTTGGATGGAGTTGAAAATAGACGGTTCACTAGTAGATTTAAGTTTAGAACAAGGAAGATCGGGTGTTTCTGATGAAACGGGTGAGTTTTTAGGGTTTAGGATTGAATTTTGGATAGATTAGGGTTTTAGTACGGTGGTTGACGGTGGCCGAAAATAGCCTCACGATGACAGAAAATTGCCTTACAACGGCTGGCCGAAGTGAGGCGATGAACGGAGTTCAGGAGTGGTTGTCGGCAAACGGCTGAGCATGGCTGGAGAGAGGCAGTTGGAGATTCAAGGGCGTAATTATTTAGGGTTTGGTGGCTGGATAGTTTGGTGTTCATCCGAAATAGGATGAACACAAGGGATGTTCAAACGAAACTTAAGGGTTTCGATCCGTTTTGGGGGCTTTCTAGGTTCATTTGTGTTTGTATAGTGAGGGTGGGGAGAGTTTGAGAGAACGGTGAGTGTAGAGAGAGAGAGAGAGAGAAAGAGAGAGAGAGAGAGAGGGAAATTGGATAAAATGAAAGGAAGGGGAAATTTTTGAAGGGAAAAGGGTTTATATACCCTGTTAAAACATCGCGTTTTGGGAATAGGTTAGACCCAAGATCCACGCGTTTTTGTACGGGTCGGATCTCGGGTCCGTTTTTGTAATTTGGGCTTTCAATTTTATTTTGTAATCAATTTGCCCCCTAATTCCCTTACAATTGAGCTTTAAATTTTGCAATTCTCTCAATTTAGTCCCCACTCCCTTTTAATTATTCCCCTTAGGTTTGCAATTAGTGTAATTGGGTCCTCTAGGTTTTGTAATTGGGCATTAGTTCTATAATTGTTTCAATTTAGTCACCATAATAATAAAAACAAGCTTTGTTTCTATTTGTTTTTTAATTTAGTTTTTTATTTAATTTTTTATTTAAATGTAATTAATTTAATTGTTATGCATGTTTTAAATCAATGCATATAGTATATTCGTTAGATGACTTAATCACATAATAATTAATAATTAGAGCTTTTAGTCTAGGTCTCTCTAATTAAGATTCAATAATTAAATAAGGTAGATCATTGTAGTAATTAAACATATATTAAATATATTTTTAAAATTCAAATTTGGATGTGTTCCATTGTTTACAATGGGGTGTTATTTCAACATGGATTTTAATAAATATATTTGATACATGTTTAAACCTATAAATGAATATTAATTTAGTTCTTAAATTGAAATTAAAAATTAATTAAGATACATTGTAGTTAATTAAATGTATATTAAATTAAACCTTTGGGACTCAAATTTGGATGGTGTTCCATTGTTTACAATGGGGTGCTATCTCAACATAGGTTTTAAAGGTGAACATTTAATATACATTTTCACTTATAATATTCATTTAATAAATTGTTAGAGCCTTAATTAGGAATTGAACTTTAATTAATTAGAAAGATTAATCAATTAGGAATATGATTAATTTAAGGGCTTTAAATACATGGAAGGTGTTCAAGCAATTGACATTTTCTCATAAAAGCCATTAAATTAATTAATATTCATAGTTTTAAATAATTAATTAATTAGAGACTTTTTGGGATTAGTACTTAAAATGGACAAGATAATAAAAAGCCATTCATTTAAAACCTTCTATGTTGGAAATTCATTTTTAAATACGAATAGAGGTGCCACCTAACGTGGTGCTTTTAATCTCGTATTTGAACAAAATGAATTTTCTTATAAAAGGATATTTGTATTCAAAATTTAAATTTAACTAATAATTATGGAATTAATTAAATTCAAATAATTATTCTAAATGCCACGTAAAATTAAAGGTAGCGATAAGGGGCGTTCGTAGGGGTGCTAACCCTTCCCTACACGTAATCGACTCCCGAACCCAATTTTTAAGATAAAATCTCTGGTTTATTTTTTCGGTGTCCGGTCTTCCTCGAAGTGATCGGTGGCGACTCCAAAATGTTTTTCAAGGATAAATAAAGGAAAATTTGATTTAATACGAAAACCCCTAAAATTTCAAGATTAAATTAAAAATGGCCAGAAAACCCTAATTTTTCAAAAAGAACAATCATCAGGCTATTTTTATACACCCGATTTCAAAAATGGTCGCGACAGCTTGGCGACTCCGCTGGGGATTTAAAAAAAAACGAGAGTCGGGCTTAATTAATATTATATGGCATTTTAGGACAATAATTTGAATTTAATTTTTTCATAATTATTGGATGAATTTTTAGAAAGAATGCAGGTAGCTTTTTCTTGTGTGATGTAAATTGTCATTCATGCGTAAGCCTTCTACCCGGGCTTTTCACCCTTAAGTGGGAGTGAGGCATGATCTTACGTGAGTTATTCAGCTCCGTGATCAAAATTTTATCCTCCTTCCGGTATACCAACTTTATACACCGTGAGGTTACGCCTCCGCTATAAGGGGCTGTATACTCCCGAATCGCTGTCTTACTAGTCCAGTAACGACAGTTCGGGTACTCAGAGTCTAGATCGAAACCCACATGCTGTAATAGAAACCTACCCCGATAGAGCTAGACAGGGACCTAGGACAAGGTGTTGCTAGTTTAAATTCATTTCTCTGGTTTTTTTTTGTGTGCAAAATAAATTATTCTCTGGTTAATTTTTTGCAATATAAATTGTTTTATTTTACAGCAATTATTTTTGTTTACAAGTTTATTTTCACCACACTGACAAAGTTTCTTTTGTTTTTTTTCTGTGTTTTTTTATATGTTATATCACTGTAGCGATGTCTCGTTTCGCTAAAAACGTGTTTTCAAAGTGTTTGTGATTTTTCAGATATAAAGTATTTATTCCGTGGGGGTTTTGAAAATATCGTATTTTATTAAAAATTGGAGTCGCCACCGGCCACTTAGGTAGGCCGGACACCATAAAACCAGAGATTCAAAAAACTTTGAGTTCGGGAGTCGGTTACGGATGGGGAAGGATTAGCACCCCCACACCGCCCAAAATTGGTACTTTAATAATTACCGCTTTATTAATATTAGATTTTCCGGATTAAAGTGACGATTAGTTTAGAATTCGGTTATAATTGCGAATAAATTTTAAGGGCCCCGTTATCCGAGAGTAAACGCCCAACCACTATCACTACGCCTGATACTGGCCCCGTTTACGCTCGGATAAAAGGGCACCGCATTGACAATTTATATATCTCATTATGCAAACATAGCGAGCAAAATATAAAACATGGCAAATAATTTAAAGACAGTAAATATTCACATAATGAACTATTAACAGAACTTAAATACAATACTAATCTAAAACATACATACATACAAATTATCCCTCATCATGACTAAAAATGAACCTAACATGTCATAATTACAAGGCATGGAGCACAAACACATATTACAAAGATATACATATTACAATAAAACATATTATAACATACGTAAAATATAGCATTATACATGACCAAGAAACTATACTGACACATAGCCTAAGAGCCAAGAAAAACATGCAATACATACCGAAATATAAAACAGATCGTGTTCGAGTCAATTCAAATATCAGTATAATATGCGTGATACGAATAATAGAATAAATACATGAAGATACATAATCATCATAAACTTAACACACATATACATGTAAACATAAAATACAAAGCATATACGAGGGACATATGATAAAGCAAAAGGCTACATCAACATACACGATTATAATAAACTAACATGAATATTTACATTGAATCAGGACAGAAATGAAAAGAAATAAACATCAGGAGCAGAAATTAAAGGAAAATAATAGGCGATTTAGGGACGAAAATGCAAGCAGAATCGAATTTGAAAGGACTGGAACTGTAATTAGACCAAGGGGCAGACCCGAAGTGAAAAATTCAAAAACGCGGTGGGACTAGTGAGGTAATTTTGCCATTTAAAACTGATTCGATTTAATTTAGGGACTGGATTGCAAGATTTCAAAATACAAGGGGGACCAGAGTTGTAAATATCCCCTGCGGCGAGACAGAAATGAAAATATCAAAAACGCGGGAGGATTTATTTCCGAATTTACCCATTTCACAAAATAATAACACCTATAAAACCTTTTTTTTGGCCGGACTCAAACTTTTCCCATTTCATTCATTTCAATCCATTTTATAATACTCTTTCTCTCTTGTTTTCTCTCAACTCATCCCCTGATGAACCCAAAAACCGGCGGCTGACCGTCGTCTTCTCCGCCGCCGGCCGCCGCTAGCCGACGAGCCAAAAAAAAACACCAAAATGAACCTTGCCTTACCCTCAACACGAATCCGAACTTGGATTTGGAGAAAAAGCCCATATTCGTCCTAGATCTAAGAAATACGAAACGAAACCCCCTTTTTTTGTATTTAACCCAAAACGAAACCGAAAAGGGCCTCCCACTCCCTTCAGTTCACCATATTCGGCTTGGGAAGGCCGAAGAGGCTTGTCACTGGTAAAGGGGAGATCCACAGACGACGAGGGTAACAACTCTAAATCCCTTTTTTTGTTATTACTACGTATATTTTTTGTATGCATGCAAAGCAGTAAGAAAAGAGGAGAGTATTACCACTGAAAACTTGTTGTTTTTTTGTATTTTTTCTTTCGATTACAACTTGACTGCCTTACAATTACTTGTTTCATACATAAATGCCTGTCTCTTTGGTTTGGTAACAAGTAATATATCTATTTTTCAGATCTGAACTAATACCGACATAATCTCTTTTTTTTTGTGTTCTGATATGTCTGAACGCGGTGGTTGGAGACCAGCTTGGTGGAATTATGGTGGCGGTGTGAGGGAGTTGTCTTCGGCCAGAGGCGTTCTCAGCCGTTGGATCAGATCTGATCTAACGGTCGGGCTGGCTTGAAGGATGAACGGCCCAGATGAAACCTCGATCGGTGAAATGGCTCCAGATCGTGACACGTGGGGCTGAGCAGTCGAGGGGTTATAGCGCGTGGGACTCACGCACGCGTGGGATATCGAAGAGTTCGCGCGTGGACCGCACGCGCGCGTGGCACTCGAACCGTCCAGACGTGTAGTTCACGCGGCTGGCTAGATATTTTATCTTTCCTTGATCGTGGCCGTTGGATCAGATCTTGATCCAACGACCCATAGTTATCTGCACAAAAATAATTAGAGTTAAATAGGGTTTTGGGCTTGGGCCAACCGGGCCTTGTTTTATTATTTTTGTAATAATATGGACATTTTAATTTAAGTGGGCTTCCTACTATTTTTCCAGTTTTGTCCATACATATTAATATATTAATATAATAGTAAATACAGATACATACGTACTTACGTATACATACATACAATTGTGATGAAATACGTTCACACATACATATACTTAATAATACATGCAACACTTATTCGTAAAAACAAATACGCTCATACTAAATATAGATACATGCGTGACACACATACACCGTATTACTTATTAATACGTATACATACATAGTTTATAATATACATGCACACACTACACACTTTACATATATTAATAACATTCATGTATATAATAAACATATAGCATAACATAACACAATGTATACATGCAACGCTAATATACTAATAATTATACTAATATGTATTTACAGACTAGATAAAAATGAGTGATTACAGCTGCCCCTCTTTGCTTGTTCTCGTGGAATGGGAACAAAGCAAAGATTCATAAGCACTCATTTTTATCTGACTTCCCTGTTTGTAGCTTTGGAAACACGTGTTCTTCTGGAACTCTCCGTTCTTCCTCGGCTGAATCTTCGGGCTCGTAAGTTCTTCCTATATATAGCTTCTTCCGCCTCCGATCTTGGAGCTATAGGCTCTTCCTATATAGAACCCTTCGCTCTGAAGCCTCGAGTTATGAGTCCCTCCTATATAGAACTTTTCACTTCGAGACAGTAAAGCTTGGAGTCATTCCTATATAGAACTCTTCGCCTTCAACGCTGGTTTCTCCTATATAAAACCTTTTGCGTTGCTGATGGATTCTTCCGACTGAGAGTTCCTCCTGTATAGAACTGCTAGTCTTCAAACCCTGGAGCCGTCAGTCCTTCCTATATAGAACTTTTAGCATCTGAAATCTCAGAGCTACAGGTTCTTCCTATATAGAACCTTTCACTCTAAGACAGTAAAGCTCGGAGCCCTTCCTATATAGGACTCTTCGCTTTCGACATGACAGGTTTTCCCCATATAAAACCTTATGTATCATGGGTGAATTCCTTCGATTGGGAGTTCTTCCTATATAGAACTGCTAGTCTTCACCCTGGAGCTGTAAGTCCTTCCTATATAGAACTTTTAGCTTCTGAAATCTTGGAGCTACGGATTCTTCCTATATAGAATCTTTTACTCTAAGACAGTGAAGCTCGGAGCCCTTCCTATATAAGACTCTTCGCTTTCAACACAACAGGTTTTCCCTATATAAAACCTTGTGTATCATGGGTGAATTCCTTCGACTGGGAGTTCTTCCTATATAGAACTGCTAATCTTCACCCTGGAGCTGTAAGTCTTTCCTATACAAAACTTTCAGCTTCTGAAGCCTCGGAGCGGAGGATTCTTCCTATATAGAACCTCTCTCTGCAGGCGCTTGGAAACATAGGCCTTTTGTATGTAGAACCATTGTCTCCACATTTGGGATTCACACCATGATGGCTACCGATGTCTCTTTGAATCCATAGATACCTGTCTAAGATAAAACAAAATGCTATGACAAATGAATTGACATGCTCCTAATCCTAGTGATGTCTGACTATTCATGATGCATGAGTGTCAATATCTTGGTGGGCTTGCTTTGGTTCTTATTCGATCTCGTTGTTCACTTTCTTCTTTTTCACAGACGTCGATACCCCACTTCACTGTCGGGTTCAACCATTCCAACCTTTCTTTTTCTTCATTTACGACTTGGGATTCTAAAGTGCCCTTTCGGGTTTTTGCTTTAGAGAGTTTTTTTTGAGGGGTGCCCTTCTGGGTTTTCACCCAGGAGATCTCTCTTGTTATCTCGCATGCTTTCCTTGAATAAGCAGGACGTACGCCATTGGTCATCTTATCCGGTTGTTTGAAGCTTTCCGCATTCCCCATCAATAGCCATTATGTAGGGAGCTAGAGGGCGAAGTTAACATCATTTTCTTTAATCACCTGCATTTTTAAGGTTAGATCACAGTAATGCTCATAAATCTCTTGTTTTACCATAAGCCTATGTTAGCTTATTTGCCTGAAATTAACAAGAAGGTAAGGAATGGATGCTCAAAAACACGATTTTATTACGATTAAGGGCTTGGGATATCTTAAAAGAGGTATGACACACATGAGAAAGAAGAAAAGTTTAGTATGAAATACAAGATCCCTCATTATCTTCGATATGAATGATACATGATCCTGTCAACCAGCGTAGGATCTTTTGCCTGAAGCTCCCTCTTCATGATGTTCATGGGGATACCCTTCTCTTCGGATATTCAACTTTTCAATTTACCCGAGCCGCCCTTTACGGGTTTTCAACTCAGGTCCTCCATTTGCTTCAAGCGCCCTATTTCGGGTTTTCACCCTGAGCTCTCCATTTTTTTAAGATAGTATTTCTTAACAGCATCATAATTTACAGGATTTTTCAGCTCGTCTCCATCCATTTCCGTTAGGATTAAGGCTCCTCCTGAGAAGGCCTTTTTTACCACGTACGGCCCTTCCCAGTTGGGCATCCACTTTCCTCGAGAATCTTTCTGAATCGGGAGGATTTTCTTGAGCACCAGATCCCCTTCTTTGAATTCTCTTAGGCGCACCTTTTTATTGTATGCCTGCATCATCCTCTTTTGCTACATCTGACCATGACAAATGGCCTTTAGTCTCTTTTCATCAATGAGATTTAGCTGGTCGAGTCTGGCCTGCACCCACTCGGCTTCTTCCAATTTTACTTCATTTAAGACCCAGAGAGACGGGATCTCTACCTAAATGGGGAGTACTGCTTCGGTACCATACACCGAGGAGTAGGGTGTTGCCCCCGTTGATGTGCGAACGAACGTCCTATAGGCGAAAAGGGCAAATGGCAACTTCTCATGCCAATCCCTGTAGGTATCCGTCGTCTTTGCTATGATCTTCTTTATGTTCTTGTTTGCTACTTCCACTGCTTCATTCATTTTAGGACGATAGACTGTGGAATTATGGTGTGTTATCTTGAATTGAGTGCACACGTCCGTCATCATTTTGTTATTCAGATTGGAAGCGTTGTCGGTGATGACCCTTTCTGGCAATCCGTATCGAAAAATAATCTCCTTCTTTAATAACTTACATACTGTAGTCCTTGTAATGTTGGCGTAAGACGCTGCCTCTACCCATTTAGTGAAATATTCTATGGCGACCAAAATGAAACGGTGTCCATTGGAAGCTTTCAGATGAATCTGCCCGATGACGTCCATGCCCCATGCCGCAAAAGGCCACGGAGAATTCATGGTGTGTAAAGGCGATGGGGGTGCGTGAATCTTGTCAGCGTAAATTTGGCATTTGTGGCATTTTCTGGCGTGATCGATGCAATCTCCCTCCATGGTCAACCAGAAATAACCATATCTCATAATTTTCCGGGCTATAGACAGCCCGTTGGTGTGCGTTCCACAGAGCCCGTCATGTACTTCGGCTAAAATCTTCTTCGCCTCCCGGGCATCCACACATCTTAGCAATGTTTGATCATGACTTCTCCTATATAGGATCTCCCCATCTAGGACATATCTTGTTGCCATTTTTCTGAGTGTTTTTCTGTCATTGTCATTTGCCCCTTCTGGATACTTTTGAAGCTTGACATATTGCAAGATGTCATAGTACCATGGGTTTCCATCAATCTCTTCCTGTACATTACAATAATGAGCAGGCCTTTCAAACGTCCTCATCTGAATGGGCTTCATTTCTGCCCCGGTGTTTGTTTTAAACATGGATGCCAAGGTTGCCAAGGCGTCTGCCATCTGATTCTCTTCTCGGGGCAGGTAATTGAAGCTGACCTTTTCGAACTCTTTGGTGAGCTCTTGAATCAATTCATAATATTTGACCAACTTCGGGTCCCTGGTTTCCCATTCCCCGCGCAAATGGTAAATTACTAAGGATGAATCTCCGAATACTCGAAGTTCCTTAACCTTTCTCTCAATAGCTGAGTTTAGACCCATAACGCAAGCTTCGTATTCAGCTATATTGTTAGTGCAGAAGAATTCTAATCTGCTGGTGAAAGGATAATAGACGTCCTCAGGAGAAATTAGCACTGCTCCTATCCCATGTCCGAGGGCGTTAGAGGCTCCATCGAAGTAAAGCTTCCATGATTTATCATCTGAAACCTCTTCCTCGGTTGTAATGCACATCAAGTCTTCGTCTGGGGAATTAAAGTTCAATGCCTCATAGTCGTCCGAAGCACGACTAGCTAGGAAATCTGCTACGGCACTCCCCTTTACGGCTTTCTAGTTAACGTATACAATATCGAATTCGGATAAGAGCATCTGCCATCGGGCCATCCTTCCTGTTAGTGCTGGCGCTTCCATTAAGAACTTCAATGGGTCTAGCTTGGATATCAACCAAGTAGTATGGTACAGCATATACTGTCTAAGCCGCTTGGTAGCCCAAACTAGAGCACAAACACGCTTCTCAGATTGGCGGGTACCGCGTTTCGCAATCATTGAATTTCCTGCTTAGGTAATAGATGGCTTGCTCCTTTTTTCTTGACTCATCGTGTTGCCCCAATACGCATCCCATTGAATTCTCAAAAACTGTTAGGTAGAGAATTAATGGTCGATCTGGTACTGGTGCGACTAAAATTGGAGCATTTGTCAGGTACTTTTTGATCTTTTCTAGGGCTCTTTGACATTCCTCATCCCATACACCAGGATTATTCTTTCTAAGAAGTCTGAAGACCGGGTCACATCGGTCGGTTAATTGGGAAATGAAATGAGAGATATAATTCAACCTCCCCAGGAAACCGCAAACTTCCTTCTGAGTGTGGGGTGGTGAGAGATCCTGGATGGCTTTCACTTTATCTGGATCGATCTCAATCCCTCTTCTGCTTACCACGAACCCTAAGAGTTTTCCAGAAGTAACGGCGAAGGTACATTTGGTAGGATTGAGCCTCAGCTGGTACTTCCGTAGTCTTTGGAATAGTTTTCTCAAGTTCTGTAGGTGCTCTTCCTCTGTTCGGAATTTGGCAATCATGTCGTCCACATATACTTCTATTTCTTTGTGCATCATGTCATGGAAAAGAGTCACCATTGCTCTTTGGTGTGTTGCCCCTGCGTTCTTTAGCCCAAACGGCATCACTCGATAACAAAAAGTGCCCCACATGGTTATGAATGTAGTTTTCTCCATGTCGTTAGAGTCCATCTTTATCTGATTGTACCCTGAGAAGCCGTCCATGAATGAAAACCATGAGTGTCCTGCAGTGTTGTCAACCAACGTGTCAATATGTGGTAAGGGGAAGTTGTCTTTAGGGCTGGCTCGGTTTAAATCCCTATAGTCTACACACATACGAACTTTCCCGTCCTTCTTTGGTACGGGTACAATGTTTGCAACCCATTCGGGGTATTTGGCTACCTCCAAGAACCCAACATCAAACTGTTTTTTTACTTCCTCTTGGATCTTTAACAACATATCTAGTCTCATTCTCTGAAGTTTTTGCTGTATTGGTTTGCACTCCGATTTTGTTGGTAATTTGTGCACCACTATGTCGGTATTCAACCCTGGCATATCTTGATAAGTCCAGACGAAAACATCCTTGAATTCCTGAAGTAGGGTTATCAGTTCGTGCTTGGTTTTTGAGGAAATCATCGTTCCTACTTTTATTTCTTTTCTCTCTTCTTCAGTCCCCAAGTTTACAACTTCTGTTTCTTCTTGGTGGGTCATGATCTGCCTTTCTTCGTTGGCCACCATTCTCTTTAACTCTTCTGGGACCTCACCTTCTATCTCATCATATCCTTCCTCAATTCCCTCTGAGACCTCAGGGCATTCAAAATTCACTCCAGGATTGGATCCGGTATCATTCATATCGTCAATCATAAGCGACCTGCATTAAATGAGAATGAATTGTATTGGGAAGGAGACGGCTTTATATGAAGGGAATGAACATGAGGAATGCATGAATGAAATAAATGAAACTTTGGTCATTCAGGAAAGTGGGGATATTTTTATTTCAATCAAAAAGTTAACATAGGTGCCCCATACAAGAGATCCCCATTGTTTACGGGCAAAAACAAAAGGTTGATTCGGAGCATTACTCTGATCTATTCCTAAAAACCATAGGTAGATCAATGCAGCTCCAGTTATCGAGTGTTTCCCCGGAACGACAGGGGCGGATGTTGGTCAACATTTTGCTGCCTCGGTCTTTTCCAGCTATCATGTTGATGTACATCCCTTCAAATGATTCATTGAATATCTCTTCCTGGTTGAGTACGTCATTTTCCTTAATTGCCTCTTCAACCTCTTGACCTGGTTGGTAGAATCCTCCGGAGACAAAAGTGGTTTTTAAACTAGGAAAGGACATTGGTCTCCACGGAATGTCTTATCCTTTAAATATGGCTTTTCTTTGCTATTCCTTTCTCTTGTATTCCTCTTTTCTCTGTTGGATACTTGGTTGGTAACCCAGCCCAAAACGATCATTCTTGGTTACCATATTTTTGGCTCTTAGGTTTCCTTGTAATATCTTCCCCAGCCCATTTCCTATTTTGTCTCCTCGGCCCAAAGTTTCTGCGACGGTCATCTTGGTACAATTAGATAACCTGGGGTAGGGGATCCGACTTCCCTCCGAAACGAACGTGGCATTCACTAGTTCTAATGCTCGAAACGAGCATTCTGTAGCATCTTCATCATTTTGAATATAGGGGGCGTCCGATGTCACGGAAGCAACAATTTCCTGCTCAGCCTCTACTGTGACCAATTTGCCTTCGACTACAAATTTTAATTTCTGATGTAATGATGAGGGGACAACTCCTGCGGAGTGGATCCATGGTCTTCCCAATAAGCAGCTGTAAGATGGTTTTATGTCCATTACCACAAAATCAATCACATACTCAGTTGGTCCGATCAATAGGGGCACCTCAATTTTCCCCATTATTCCTCTTTGCGTACCATCAAAGGCTCTTACTGAATTGTGGTAGGGCTTTAGGTGAGAACCATCTATTGGTAGTTTTTGCAGGGTCACCATAGGCAAGACGTTCAATGCTGACCCGTTGTCAATCAGTACGCCAGGTACTACATACCCTTTGCAGTGGGTTGTGATGTTAAGGGCTTTGGTGGACCCCATTCCTCCCTCAGGGATCTCATCATCACTGAACGTTATATGATTATAGGCAGTGATATGCCCCACTATCCTGTCCAGATTTGTCACAGAAATATCCTGGGGCACAAAAGTTTGATTTAGTACTTTTAATAGCGTCTCCCGGTGCTTTTCTAAACTCAAGAGTAATTCCAGTACTGTGATCCTGGCCAGTTGCTTTCGTAGTTGTTCCACTACGTTGTACTCGCTATGTCTCAAGAACTTCAAAAATTCTTTGGCTTGGGCCTCAGTTACCGGCTCATTCATCTTTGGGGGAGGTTCTTCTCCAAATATCTGCGTGGGGCTAACTGTTGTATCCTTCCCCTTATCTGTTTCAGCTGCTTTCAAAGCTTCAGAGGAATAACATCTGCCGCTCCTTGTGAAATGGCCTGCCTCACCAACGTTTACATCGCTCTGGCTTTGTTGGTCTTTTAGCGTAGGCACTTTTACCTGACCATGTTCTAGTTTTTCTGGCGTGGTCACATTTACAGCATAATTCCAGGGGGTTTGCCGCATATCCTTGAATGGGAATGGGGATGGTGCTGAAATGATGATCCTGGGACTCATCTTGTTGGTTTCTCCTTGGGAGGCACCTGCATTCCCTGGCCTGGGAGAGATGATAAAAGGTATATCCTTCCCGTATTTAGATTTGGGGCTATCCGTCATATGTACGTCCGACCCCTTCTTCCCCATGGACTCCTCGAAGAATTCTATTTGCTTTTCATTCATCAATTGCTGTACCAATCTCTTGAACTCATCGCACTCCTGGATGTCATGTCCTTCATTCTGGTGGAATTCGCAATACACTCCACATCTCTTCTGCCTTGTTATCATGCCTTTGTCGATCACACGGGCCATGCATAACTGTTGAAATACCCACCGTAAAGGAGATTTGATTTCTGACACATCATCCTTAATCCTCCTGGTAGAGTATTTTTCAATAACATTTACTCCTCTGCTCCCATGATTAGGCAGCGGGTTATTGGCTACACTCGGTTATTCAAACTTCAATATCCCAGAATCGATTAAATTCTGCACAAGTTTTTTGAAAGCAAGGTAGTTCTCGGTGGGATGTCCAGGGGCACCGCCGTGATAGTCGTAATGTGCGTTCGGATTATACCAAGAAGGGAAGGGCGGATTGACAGGAGTAACGATGTATGGACGGACCAGGTCTGCTTCATATAACTGGGAATAAAGTTCCGAGTACAAAACAGGTAGGGGAGTGAAAGTTCTCCTCTCTTTCTCTTTTCTGGAGATTCTCTCCTCTCTTTGATTCGAGTTTTGTGTTTTTCCCATAGGTGCTTGTGGCTGTGAGACTGTGAAGTTCTTCAGGGTGGTATAAGTGCTGGTGGCGTTTACTTCATTCCTCTTGTTATATTTCCGAGACCCTTCCCCGCTATCAATTCTACCACTCTTAATTGCCAATTCAAGGGACTCCCCAGTCTTGATTAAGTCAGCAAAGCACTGCATTGTGTTATTAATAAGACGATCAAAGAGTGCCCCTTTCAGAGTATTAACAAATAACGGCGTAATTTCGTGTTCCGGGAGGGGTGGCTGAATTTGGGCGGCCACTTCCCGCCACCTTTGGGCGTATTTCCGCAGGCTTTCGTTGGACTTCTGTCCCATATTTTCCATCATAATTCTACTGGGGGTCATATCTGTTACATGCTTATATTGCTCAATGAATGCTCTCGACAGATCTTTCCATGTCTTAACATTTGCCTTGCTCAACTGGGTGTACCACCGTAATGCCGCTCCAGTTAGGCTATCCTGGAAACAGTGGATCAGTAGCTTTTCGTCCTTAAGGTAGGCCGCCATCTTTCGACAGTACATTGTTATGTGTACGGAAGGACACGTGGTTCCATCGTATTTGTCGAACTCTGGCGTTTTAAATTTTGGCGGTAGGACAAGATCGGACACCAGACTTAAGTCGCTAGCGTCATTTCCTGATTCTTCCATAGATTGTAACATTTTAAATTTTTCCTCCATGAGGCGAAACCTCTCCTCCCACTTTTTCTCTACCTCGGTCCTGATCCTTTCAACCATGTTCAGGTCCCGCACCTCTTCTTCATAGGGTGCTTCAGTGTCGAGGGGTTGAGTTTCAGGTGCCCCTATCTGAAGACTAGCTGACATTCCAGCAGGGTCGATATACATCTTTCTAGCCGGATTCGGTGCAGCTGGTTGAACCTTGTAGTGAGCTGGGGTACCCTCTGGCTCTTGAACGGTTTCTCTTTCCACTCTTTTTCCAAGGCTTTTAGCCAACAGTACTGTTATGTCAGATACTATTGATGCTTGTGACTGAGCAATCTGGTCACTGACGCTTCTTTGGGCCTTTTCAAGCCTTGTCTCGAGCTCTTTTTGCCCCTTTTCTAAACTGATTATCCTGTCTTCCATGAGCTTGCTTTGTAATCGGGTAAGGTATGGATGATGAATGATTGTGGGTTAACTACACACAATGCCACAATATTCATAATGTTAATATGGTTGCAAGAAAATAAATGCATGTATAATGATGCGAATGTCATGATGCAATGCAAGAATGTATGCAGATAAGGTACTGATTCCGCTGGTAATCACCCTTTTGAACTACTTCCACGGGAATTAAAGGGTCTAGATTACAACAGAGTTCGTATTACAAAATAAGGATTCCTAATACAAAAGATCTAATTACAACACAGAGTCCTATAGATAAGCTCTAGCTCTATCTCTTAATCTTCCAATTGCTTGGAGCAACTTGCTGAACCTGGGAGCTTCTTCCATTTCTGGGACTATGAAAGGTCGGAGTGTTTCAGCCTCGATGGCCAAATCATTCACATGCCTGGCGACTCGCTGTATGTCCACCATCAAGTTTGCGTAATATTGGTCCCTATCCTGTACCATCCGGGCAGCGTCACGCAGTCACTTTTGCCAATAGGTGTCCCCTCCGGCTGCAGCCTCCTCGAACACACTAATTCTTTCCTTGTAATCCTCAATGGTTGCTTCGAGGGACTTAATTCGTGCTCGTAACACGCTTACTTCGTGTTCTCTTTCTCGTAGCTCAGTGAAGCTATTTCTCTGGCAGTACATTCGAAGGGAGTGTTCAACTTCCGCCACCTTTCCTTTTAATTCGCCATTCTGACTTTGGCTTTGCTCCAGACTTTGAATAGTGTCATCGTACAGTTTTTGCATCTCTAACAGTCTATTCCGGCTACTCATGGACTTTCTTTTCTATATGGCGACGCTTTCTCTCTCATGATGGACAGCTTGTTTTCCCTTGTTGATTTCTTGCCTGAATCTTTCCTTTTCTTGGTCAATGACCTTCTTGGAGGACCATTTTTCTTCCTCCATAGCCGACCGACAGCTTTCTATCTCTTTCTCAATCGCTCTCTTGCTGATTTCTCGTTCTTCTTCCACCAAACGGATACCATTCATTCTTTCTTTTTCCACAGCTATGAATTGCCTTCGGCCGTTTTTCTATATTTTTGCTTGTAGTAGAAGGGCATCTTTTTGATAAAGAGTGTTCTTGTCACTCAAATCTGCATTTAATTTCTTCAACTGCCTAATGATCCCGTCCCGCTCGTCAACCTCTAAGCTTGACTTATAGAGCTCGCTCGCATGTTGAGTTTGTTGGATGTCCATTTTCTTTTTAATTTGTTCGAGTTCATTCCGTAGGATGTCAGCTTCAGACGGTACCACCCTTGTAAGCTCTTCGAGTGACACTGCTGGTCCTTGATCAGATTCGGGAATCATATCGTTTACCCTCAAACGTCTCCAGAGATCGTAGTCTGGGGTGGTCATGTACTCGGTGTCTCCTTCCACCCTAATCCGATAACAATGGTCCCAAGCCCTCATGATAGTCTGAACTTTCTCTTTGAACTCCCCTTTGAAAAGAAATTCAGTTCGGCTTAACCCGGCGGTGTTGGGAATGAACTATCGCGATCCGAATTGTCGGGACACCAGAAGCGGAGCACAAGCAATCCCTCTATGTAGTCCCAACATCATCAGCCAATTGAAGTCACCACAACTATATACAAAGTAATTAACACTACCGAGCCACGGGACCCTCCATACTATATCCTCGCCTTGGATATTCCTGAAGAAACCGGCCCATTTTCTTATTTTCAAGTCCTCTCGCCACTCTTTTGTTAAGTATTCCCGTAAAGGCGAAAAATCTCGGAAGGATATTCCCGGCAGAACCCTCGTCGGTGTCTTCCACATGTGGCTCTGAATCCATACCTGTAACAGTTGTGCGCATCCTCGAAAACGCCCTTCTTCGTGCTTCCGACTGGCATTTAGAGAAATAAAGGTCTCGGCCAAAATAGCTGGTACTGGGTTTGCTCGCCGTTTTATCTGCTCAAACAAATCTAGAATGGCCACATCAATTTTTCCCAGAATTCTTGGAAAGATCACCAATCCATATATTCCTAAGGCAAGCATGTCTAACTTTTTATCCTCATCCGGATGTGCAGGTAGGATGTCTCGAATGTTTTCCCATGCGAATACTGTACTATCTCCTCGAAGTCGGATCAAGCCATTGACCCAATTGTCGCTCATTCCGGTAAAGGTTTTGAGCTTGGAAGTGTAATTCTGATTCCTCGGAGGTTTTGCGTAGATCCAATCTTCCTGAACATTTTTATGATTAAGAAGAGCGGTGTATTCTTCTACTGTGGGCATCATGTCCTGTCCATTGAAGGTGAAACAGCAAAAGGCAGGATTCCAGAACTGAAAAATGGCACGGAGTAGGGGCTGGTTGACCCGGATGTACATCAATTGTGCAATGTCACCATAACTATCACGGAATCTATCTTGTAATCTTTGGTCCCATTCTTCCCAGATACTTTGAAGATCCCCTAAGTTGTTCTATTGAAGACTCACATAGGTGTACCCGGCTATTACGCGTTCACTTGGTAAACTGTCCCCTTGGGCCTTCTGGTTGACTTCTGACCAATGTCTAATAGACAAGTTGAGTTCCTCTTTTCTAAGACACCTTTTTTCCATGGTGAAAGACTTTGTGATCGGGTAAACCACTTGATCCAGTACCTTTACGTAATGCGAATGTAATAATGCATGAAAAAAAAAATAGCCAAAAAAGGAAACAAGTCAGCACCGGATAGAATTAATAAATACACAAATAAAAGGACAAAATAAGGTAAACAAACAAAAACAAAAAACCCTACTTATCCTGCCTAAAACACCTAAGGTTATCCGCATGGCTCTAAAGGGGTGGGTTTCTCTATGTTCTCTACATGCAGTTTTGGTGCTAAGAGGTACCCGAATTGTCCTTGCTGTCCTCTACTAAGAGTAGCAAGGCCCCTGATCATCACCCATTATAGGCTCCTTTCAACCGGGTTCAATTCAGGGGGACCCATTCGCTTATGCCTGCACGAAGGAACGATATCCTTACGAAAGCATAAGGTACTCGAGCCCCGAAGGTACTTGCTAGGCCTACACGGGAGAACGATATCTCCACGAAAGCATTAGCGTTTTCCCCCGACTTAAAAAAATGGGTTTATATGCCAAATTTTAAATGCGTTAAAATAAACGCGCAATTACAACCGAATATTAATTTAATAGTCACTTTAATCTGGAACTTCTAATATTATTAAAGCGGTAATTATTTGAAAAAGCTTGACTCTCTTTATTTTGTTAAAAACAAAAAATAGTCCCCAGCGGAGTCGCCATCTGTAGCGATGTCTCGTTTCGCTAAAAACGTGTTTTCGAAGTGTTTGTGATTTTTCGGATATAAAGTATTTATTCCGTGGGGGTTTTGAAAATATCATATTTTATTAATAATTGGAGTCGCCACCGGCCACTTAGGTAGGCCGGACACCATAAAACCAGAGATTCAAAAAACTTTGAGTTCGGGAGTCGGTTACGGATGGGGAAAGATTAGCACCCCTACACCGCCCAAAATTGGTACTTTAATAATTGCCGCTTTATTAATATTAGATTTTTCGGATTAAAGTGACGATTAGTTTAGAATTCAGTTATAATTGCGAATAAATTTTAAGGGCCCCGTTATCCGAGAGTAAACGCCCAACCACTATCACTACGCCTGATACTGGCCCCGTTTACGCTCGGATAAAAGGGCACCGCATTGACAATTTATATATCTTATTATGCAAACTTAGCGAGCAAAATATAAAACATGGCAAATAATTTAAAGACAGTAAATATTCACATAATGAACTATTAACAGAACTTAAATACAATACTAATCTAAAACATACATACATACAAATTATCCCTCATCATGACTAAAAATGAACCTATAACATGTCATAATTACAAGGCATGGAGCACAAACACATATTACAAAGATATACATATTACAATAAAACATATTATAACATACGTAAAATATAGCATTATACATGACCAAGAAACTATACTGACACATAGCCTAAGAGCCAAGAAAAATATGCAATACATACCGAAATATAAAACAGATCGTGTTCGAGTCAATTCAAATATCAATATAATATACGTGATACGAATAACAGAACAAATACATGAAGATACATAATCATCATAAACTTAACACACATATACATGTAAACATAAAATACAAAGCATATACGAGGGACATATGATAAAGCAAAAGGCTACATCAACATACACGATTATAATAAACTAACATGAATATTTGCATTGAATCAGGACAAAAATGAAAAGAAATAAACATCAGGAGCAGAAATTAAAGGAAAATAATAGGCGATTTAGGGACGAAAATGCAAGCAGAACCAAATTTGAAAGGACTAGAACTGTAATTAGACCAAGGGGCAGACCCGAAGTGAAAAATTTAAAAACGCGGTGGGACTAGTGAGGTAATTTTGCCATTTAAAACTGATTCGATTTAATTTAGGGACTGGATTGCAAGATTTCGAAATACAAGGGGGACCAGAGTTGTAAATATCCCCTGCGGCGAGACAGAAATGAAAATATCAAAAACGCGGGAGGATTTATTTCCAAATTTACCCATTTCACAAAATAATAACACCTATAAAACCCCTTTTTTTGGCCGGACTCAAACTTTTCCCATTTCATTCATTTCAATCCATTTTATAATACTCTTTCTCTCTCGTTTTCTCTCAACTCATCCCCTGATGAACCCAGAAATCGGCGGCCGACCGCCGTCTTCTCCGCCGCTGGCCGTCGCTAGCCAGCGCCGGCGAGCCAAAAAAAACACCAAAATGAACCTTGCCTTACCCTCAACACGAATCCGAACTTGGATTTGGAGAAAAAGCCCCTATTTGTCCTAGATCTAAGAAATACGAAACGAAAACCCTTTTTTTTGTATTCAACCCAAAACGAAACCAGAAAGGGCCTCCCACTCCCTTCAGTTCACCATATTCGGCCTGGGAAGGCCGAAGAGGCTTCTCACTGGTAAAGGGGAGATCCACAGAGGACGAGGGTAACAACTCTAAATCCCCATTTTTTGTTATTATATTTTTTGTATGCATGCAAAGAAGTAAGAAAAGAGGAGAGTATTACCACTGAAAACTTGTTTTTTTTTGTATTTTTTCTTTCGATTACAACTTGACTGTCTTACAATTACTTGTTTCATGCATATATGCCTGTCTCTTTGGTTTGGTAACAAGTAATATATCTATTTTTCAGATCTGAACTAATACTGTCATAATCTCTCTTTTTTTGTGTTCTGATATGTCTAAACGCGGTGGTTGGAGACCGGCATGGTGGAAGTATGGTGGCGGTGTGGGGGAGTTGTCTTCGGCCAGAGGCGTTCTCGGCCGTTGGATCAGATCTGATCTAACGGTTGGGCTGGCTTGAAGGATGAACGGCCCAGATAAAACCTCGATCGGTGAAACGGCTCCAGATCGTGACACGTGGGGCTCAGCAGTCGAGGGGTTATAGCGCGTGGGACTCACGCACGCGTGGGACATCGAAGAGTCTGCGCGTGGACCGCACGCGCGCGTGGCACTCGAACCGTCCAGACGTGTAGTTCACGCGGCTGGCTAGATATTTTATCTTTCTTTGATCGTGGCCGTTGGATCAGATCTTGATCCAACGACCCATAGTTATCTGCACAAAAATAATTAGAGTTAAATAGAGTTTTGGGCTTGGGCCAACCGGGCCTTGTATTATTATTTTTGTAATAATGTGGACATTTTAATTTAAGTGGGCTTCCTATTATTTTTCCAGTTTTGTCCATACATATTAATATAATAGTAAATACAGATACATACGTACTTACATATACATACATGCAATTGTGATGAAATACGTTCACACATACATATACTTAATAATACATGCAACACTTATTCGTAAAAACAAATACGCTCGTACTAAATATAGATACATGCGTGACACACATACACCGTATTACTTATTAATGCGTATACATACATAGTTTATAATATACATGCACACACTACACACTTTACATATATTAATAACATTCATGTATATAATAAACATATAGCATAACATAACACAATGTATACATGCAACGCTAATATACTAATAATTATACTAATATGTATTTACAGACCAGGTAAAAATGAGTGATTACAATCACATTGTATTCATGAGAGGTATCGGTTTGAGAATTGGTCGAGTAGGCAGTGGCCATAATAGCTAAAGGGTCTGATAGACAAGTGGAGGACAATATGTCACTGTGGACCGGATTCGAGAAGATTCAATACAGGAACGAAGACAATATACGTGAATACCAAGTGTAATTAATGCAAGGTTGTATCAGAAATTTCTAAACATAATGAAGTTTTGCCAAAACAGTTTAATTTGAGAACCTCAGGATGGGGAATATGAAGAGTCGTTTCCAGTAAGATTCATGGGTTATAATATTGCTTCTAGATAGTCAAGTAGGTCAAGAGTTGTTTAGAACCATGACCTGTTTATGAAACCTGAAACCTAGTAATTGTTTACTTTTTGGGAGAATGCATGTAACACCTACAATAGAGGAAAACGAGGCTTTGCTATATTGTTCCAATGGTCAAAATGACAAGGTTTGTACAAGGCTTAATAATGGTTCAAGTTTCAAGATAGAGTCAACAACAGTTGTAGGAATAAACAAGATGCAGTATCCAGGAAACAGTGATAACCAGAGGGAAGATAGAGGACGAATAAATTGAAAGGGGCATTCAAGGGTTATTGTTGACAGGAAAGCACTTGAGAAAGAATAGAAGGCTTTGAATTCAGAGGTGATATCCAAGTTTCACAAATGACGAAATTTACCAACGATGCCATAATTAAGGAGAATGATGATAAAATGATGAGCTGAGAAAAGTGTCAAAATCAGGAAATGTAGTGCAATATTTGAAAGACCGGTTCGTAAGTTTCAAATAGACAATGAAGGACAAAACACTGAAAATCAAGTCGAGCCAGTAATCCAGGTTATTCAGAAATAGAGTGGTGAAATATTAACTTAGGGAGCCAAGTGCTAGGAGTTGCCTGGCATGTGCAGATTTAGTTTGATGAAGTTGTGAACCTGCAACAATATTCTGATGTTGACACCGAGCTAGGGCAGACGTTGATTCAGAGGCTGAACAAAGTGATCAACCAAAGGAGCTGGAGCTAGTGACATATTGCATTTTCTTTGTATTCGACCCTTTTAGTTAAATGGGTGTTGCTCTAATGACTAGTTCTTGAAATTGATACCTCGTGCATTCATGCATTACAACATTTAAACATTATATAAAATATAAAAAATATTGCACTTTTGTTTAAAATGTTGCATTTTTTAAGAAAAAGTAACATTGCATTTTGAGAAGCATATGTAACAAATCTATTAAGGATGAACAGTTTCAAAGGTTGTTGAAGACCACTTGGATTGAATGAGGAAAAGGCTGATCAGTTCGAGAACAAGATGGAATACAAGCTATCCCATTGTTTGGATCAGAAATGTCCAGGAAGGAAAGGTTCTAAATGAAATATCAACATGGGTGATCAAGACAGAAACTTATCTCACATAAAGGTTCAGTCTTAAAGGACTCTTCATGCAAAAAAAAAGAAGTCAAAAAAAGAAGTAAAAAAGTCAAAAAAGGGGAAAAAAGAGAAATATGGAAATAAAAAGCCAAATAAAAGATGAGTAAGTTCGGGGCAATATAGACGGGGCATCTGTAAAGAAACTAGAAAAATCTGAGTTTGGATCATGGTGAGAACAATGGAATGCTTGACTTAGAGGCATCGGTGGATTTTAAAAGTGCTAAAATGAAAGAAGCTTAGTATACAGTCATAGAAAGACTGAATGAATTCAAATTTTGGAGTTTAGCTAAAAGTTTTGCCAGTCGATGGTTCAGAATTATCCCAACAAAGATGAGGGACAGAAGAGTCTCTCCCTAAAATGATGAATGCCAAGTTCAGTAGAAGATCGAAGCTTGCTCACAAAGGAATTAATTGCAAGAGGAGCAGAGTACAGATACAAGACAAAGAGACTGAGGAGTTCAGTCAGAAAAGGGGAGACAATTATTCCAATCCAATGTCATGTACAGATTTGTGACTCTACCCTATCCAAAATCACTTTCAGATAATGGCCCCATTGAAGTTTCTGGTCTCATTAGGATTAGATATTTATGTTTCGAAAGTAAAGAGCTTAGTTCAATTTGCCAAAGAGTTGAAATAAAAGAGAAAAAGAAAGAAGTTATGACAAACTTTTGTGAATAACTTGTTGCAGTCCGGGGTTATTAGAGTCAGAGAAATATTTTGGTACCTTTTCTGCAATATTTTCTTTGCCAAAGAATGCTCCAGGATCAGATGCTCAAGATGTTCCTATTAGTGGCAAGTCAAAATCTAAACTGGATCTCATTCATTTATTGAGAAATACATTTCAAATTGCTCGAAGCTTTACAGTATCATGAGGAACTATCAAAGCCCCATTAATTTAGTTGTTACAATATCAAGATTATTGTGAGTTATGTTTGAGACATTGAAGATTGTTACATTTTTAAGCTGCAAAATCAAAACTTTCTGAAGTGGGAGATTTTGGAAGTTGGCACTGAAGACCAGCTATTAAGATATGTAACTTAAAAAGTAGCCCCCTGATTGGAGAAAATGCAATTAGATTGCTCAGAAAACAAGTGCTGAAAATGTCAAGTGAAAAGAGAGAAAGAAGTGAATGAATGTAATGATTGAACTCCCTGAAGTCGTAAGAAGAAATGGTCAATTGACTCACCAAGTCTATCATGGAAGGTTCCTTGGACAAATGCAAATTTTGAAGGACCATTTCAAACTTATTTTACCCTTAGGCCGGTGAAGAAGATGTCGAGCCTATCCGCCCATAGTTATGATCTTGATAATATTTGCAAGTTTCACATGAGGCACCATAGTGTGCTACCAAGAAGTGTAGGCCCTTAATGGATGAAATTAAGAAGTTGGTTAGTTAGAGATCCAAAATGAATGCTTCCAAGATTGTCTGAAGTTTTGAAGCTTGTCTCGTTCATGTCTATGCATAAAGGGGTACAACTTGCAAGAGTTATCTCTGAGGTAGTATATGAAATCAATTCTATTACTTCAAGCCTAAAGATTCTCTTGTATAGCTTAAGAGATGATTTCAAAATGAAAGGTCATGGTTGCAAATGTTCGATCACTCACAAGGAGGATATGACTAAGTGTGGTGCATGCATCTTCAGTTGATATATCAGCTAGTTTAGAGGTTTAGCAAGTTTTCCCACGAAGTTCTGGTGGTTCTGTAAAATTAAAGATGAACTTGATGAAAGTTCAAGAATTTAAAATATCCAAAGACCTGGAGCTTTTTTTCGCCCTGAATAATAAAGGTATGGCAAACTTAATATGGCAAGAGACCAGTGGAGCGTCATTGAGGAATTTGATTACTAAAGAGTTAGAAAAATCTGTTCAGGAAAAATGAGAGCATCAAAGTATGAACAAGAATGAGCATATCTTTGAAAAGGTGAAGGGAAATAAAGAATTGATGATAGAAGCGGAGTGACCAAAATTAACTCAGGTCTTTCTTGCTTAATGGTCAACAGTGAACCACGGGAGATTTGTCTGCAATTTTAGGACCGTTGCAGAGTAATACCCTGAATCATCCCAATCACTTTTACCCGCGGGCATTGGGGGCCCTTTGTAAGGGAGGCTATTTCGATTTATTTGTTCATGATGCTTGTTTTCTATATATGTTTCTCAAATGACAAACATTCTGCATTCTTTGATTCTTTTAATATTTCATTCATTCTTTATTATGAGTTAGTTTTTTGTTCTCCTATACATATATGTATATATCTTCAATAACATTTTTTCTCTCAGGTCCCTGGATATTAATTGTAAGAGTGACCTTGAATCAAATTCAGAGATCAACTTAAAAAATGTGACTCTCTTCAATTTTATTTAGACCAACGGGGAGACATTAGTGAACATTCAAGAATCACGAGAAAATCCCAAACATAAATTTTGAGTGAATTGCCTCTCAAGCATTGTTGGCTAAGGTCTTTGAATGAAGTGATAATCCAAAACATCATCCACCTGAAGATGGCTTTTTTCTGTCTGCAGAGGCAAATTTCAAGATATTTTGATTACAGAGGCGAATTTCTCTAAAATTCTATTTTCAGAGGCGGATCTCAAGATATTCTATTTGTAGAAATGGATTTCAATGAATATTTTGCTTATAGAGGTGGATTTCAGCAAGACATTATGTTTGTAAAGGCAGGTTTCAGCAAGACATTATGTTTGTAGAGGCAGATTTTAGCAAAAGATTCCGTTTAAAGAGGTGGATTTTAGCAAAGATTTTAATCTGTTTAAAGAGGCAGATTTTAGCAAAGATTTTAATCCGTTTGAAGAGGCGGATGTCAGCAAAGATTTCAATTCGTTTGAAGAGGCGGATCTCAGCAAAGATTTCAATCCGTTTGAAGAGGCGGATCTCAGCAAAGATTTCAATCTGTTTGCAAAGGCGTATTTCAGCAAAGATTTTCTAATTGTTTGCACAGGAAAGGAAATGCATTACAATTCTAAATTCTTCGGGTCATCAGTAAGTCCTTCGGGTATGATGTTAAATCTTTCGGGTCGTTAGTAAGTTTTTCGGGCATGATGTTAAGCCCTTCGGGAGTGATGAGACTGTGTGCACATGAAAGGAAGTGCATTACGATTCTAAATCCTTCGGGTCGTCAGTAAGTCCTTCGGGCATAATGTTAAGTCCTTTGGACTGACACGTTCAGAAATGATGAGAACTTTCTGAATGTCGTCGCGATAAGATGGTGGGGCATGATATCAGTAGAAATACTAATCCTTTGGGCCCTCGGTTTCAAAAAAAAGAAAAAAAAGAAAAAGAAAAAGAAAAAAGAGAAAAAAAGAAAAAGAAAAAGAGAAGAAGGAAAAAGGAAAAAGAAAAAAGAAAAAGAATGAAAAAGAGAGAAAGAAAAGAGAAAAAGAGAAGAATGAAGAAAGAAAAAATAAGAAGAAGAGAAAGAAAGACATAAATGATTCAAGTTTCCAGATTGAAAAGCGAGATAGACCAACTTCAGGCCCAAACGAGGAAGATTCATAATTTCAGCATTCCCTGTTGAAGCACTTGAAGTTTCTTAATGATATACCTAAATTGTATTTTTTTATAATTAATGTTGGAAGATTAATGATAAATTTGACTTTTGTAGGTACAAAAGAAATTGATCAACAGAGAAAGTGAAACATGAGATGAGATCCCATATGAGTTTCAAATAGAAAGATCAAGATACCTTAGACAGAAAAGCAATGACATCAAAGAACTCAGTGCTTCAAGCGAGAAATTGAAAATATTTCAGATTGAATTTGAATTAATTGATGATGTTTCTTTTTGCAGGATAGTTCCCCAGCAAAGAATTCAGAGTTCATAATAATAAGAACTCGCCAAGAAAGATTGAAGAGCTCCTCATGAGAAGAGTTCATTTGTTGAAGAATAAGGAAGTTCATAATAAGAAGAGCTTGCTTATTCGACGCCTTTACACTGAGGCAAACCAATGTTTTCAGCAAAGAATCCAGAGTTCATAATAAGAAGAACTCGTTTGTTCGACACCTTGACAGAGAAGTGGATGGTTCAATAGAGGAATGAAGAATTTCACAATAAGAAGAACAGCTTCAAACCTCAGAAGGTGAAGAATTACAAGAGCAATTTTAGACTTTGGAAAATGAAGAATTTCATAATAAGAAGAACTGCTTCAGATTCCATAGTTCGAGTGAGGAATGAAGAATTTCATAATAAGAAGAACAACTTCAAACCTCAGAAGGTGAAGAATTTCAAGGAATGATGTTAGACCTTAGAAGATGAAGAATTTCGTAATAAGAAGAACAACTTCAGATTCTATAGTTTGACAGAGGGATGAAGAATTTCATAATAAGAAGAACAACTTCAGACCTCAAGTGATGAAGAATGTCAAGAACAATTCCAAACCTTGGAAGATGGAGAATTTCATAATAAGAAGAAGAACAGCTTCAGATTCCATAGTTTGGCAGAAGTTTGAAGAATTTCAAAATGAGAAGAACAACTTCAAGCTTCATTAGTTTAGAAGATGGCCAGTGGATTCAGAAAAAATCCGTGTCTTTTCAGTCTTTGCCCACTTCCTGTTCCAGAACAATGAGCAAAGAGGGGCAGCTGTCATAACCGTATTTTGTCTGGGGTATTTGGATATACACATAAATAAGGCCGAATAATAAATGAATGATAAATAAATAATAAAAATAAATAATTGTCCATTTTTTACTCTAAATGTTCTTTTATAGATTAAAAGCCCAAATACAAATTCCCAAAGCCCAAATTACAAATGATTCCCGCATATTTTTGTCATATAACCCAACAAACACAAATAGCCTAAATCTGTTATTTTTTCCCGCCCATTTGTGCCACGTGGCATTCCCGGATTGGCTCATTTTAGCTTCACTTGGATTGTGGTTTTCTCTGACGTTAACGGTCAGACCCTATAAATAGGCTGAGAGAGAAAACTGTTAGGGAATAATGATAACCATTAATAATATACCATAATAATAATAATAAAGTAATAATTAAGGAGAGAGAGAGAGGCTTACCTCGATGACCGAATCGTTTAGTGAGTTGAATCGTCGCCTGAAGCTGAACGGCTGTAGAGGATCAGACCGAAAAAACCCGAAACGCTTCCAGAGATTAAGCTGAATGTCGTAGACCATATCAGAATCACCAGAAACACCATAAGTAAGTATATTCTTCTCGACTTCCATTTTTTCCTCGCATGCAAATCAAATAAAAACATTAGATCTAAAATATTAATAAATTGAAAATCATATTTAATAAAATAATAAGAAATGAGTTTGAAAGTTTACCTATCGTCGATGAGGATTTAGATGGTGTCGAAGATTTGGATGGAGTCGAAAAGGGATGGTTCATGGGTAGATTTAAGTTTAGAACGGGGAAGATCAAGCGTTTCTGATGAAATGAGTTTTTAGGGTTTAGGATCATATTTTAGGTAGATTAGGGTTTTGGTACGGTGGTTGACGGTGGTCGAAAATTGCCTCACAGGGGCCAGAAATAGCCTTACGGCAACTGGCCGAAGTGAGGCGATAGTCGGAGTTTAGGAGTGGTTGTCGGCAAACGACTGAGCATGGTCGAAGAGAGGAGGTTAAAGATTCAAGGGCGGAATTTTTTAGGGTTTGGTGGCCGGATAGTTTGGTGTTCATCCGAAATAGGATGAACACATGGGGTATTCAAACGAAACTTAAGGGTTTCGATTCGTTTTGGGGGCTTTTCTTGGGTTCATTTGTGTTTGTAGAGCGAAGGTGGGGAGAGTTTGAAAGAACGGTGAGTGTAGAGAGAGAGGGAAATTGGATAAAATGAAAGGAAGGGGAATTTTTTTAGGGGAAAAGGGTTTATATACCCATGTTAAAACGTCGCGTTTTGGGAATGGGTTAGACCCGGGATCCGCCCGTTTCTGTACGGGTCGGATCTCGGGTCCGTTTTTGTAAATTGGGCTTTCAATTTTGTTTTGTAATCAATTTGCCCACTAAGTCCCTTACAATTGAGCCTTAAATTTTGCAATTCTCTCAATTTAGTCCCCACTCCCTTTTAATTGTTCCCATTAGGTTTGCAATTAGTGTAATTGGGTCCTCTAGGTTTTGTAATTGGGCATTAGTTCTGTAATTGTTTCAATTTAGTCACCATAATAATAAAAACAAGCTTTGTTTCTATTTGTTTTTAATTTAGTTATTTATTTAATTTTTTATTTAAATGTAATTAATTTAATTGTGATGTATGTTTTAAATCAATGCATATAGTATATTCGTTAGATGACTTAATCACATAATAATTAATAATTAGAGCCTTTAGTCTAGGTCTCTCTAATTAAGATTCAATAATTAAATAAGGTAGATCACTGCATTAATTAAACATATATTAAATATATTTTTAAAATTCAAATTTGGATGATGTTCCATTGTTTACAATGGGGTGTTATTTCAACATGGATTTTAATAAATATATTTGATACATGTTTACACCTATAAATGAATATTAACTTAGTTCTTAAATTGAAATTAAAAATTAATTAAGATACATTGTAGTTAATTAAATGCATATTAAATTAATCATTTGGGACTCAAATTTGGATGGTGTTCCATTGTTTATAATGGGGTGTTATCTCAACATTGGTTTTAAAGGTGAAAATTTTATATACATTTTCACTTATAATATTGATTTAATAAATTGTTAGAGCCTTATTAGAACTTTAATTAATTAGAAAGATTAATCAATTAGGAATATGATTAATTTAAGGGCGTTAAATATATAGAAGGTGTTCAAGCAATTGGCATTTTCTCATAAAAACCATTAAATTAATTAATATTCATAGTTTTAAATGATTAATTAATTAGAGACTTTTGGGATTAGTACTTAAAATGGACAAGACAATAAAAGGCCATTCATTTAAAACCTTTTATGTTGGAAATTCATTTTTAAATACGAATATGGGTGCCACCTAACGAGGTGCTTTTAATCTCGTATTCGAACAAAATGAATTTTCTTGTAAAAGGATATCTGCATTCAGAATTTAAATTCAATTAATAATTATGGGATAAATTAAATTCAAATAATTATTCTAAATGCCACGTAAAATTAAAGGTACCGATAACGGGCGTTCATAGGGGTGCTAACCCTTCCCTACACGTAACTGACCCCCAAACCCAATTTTTAAGACAGAATCTCTGGTTTGTTTTTTCGGCGTCCGGTCTACCTAGAAGTGATCGGTAGCGACTCCAAAATGTTTTTCAAGGATAAATAAAAGGAAAATCCGATTTAATACGAAAAACCCTAAATTTTCAAGATTAAATTAAAAATGGCCACAAAACCCTAATTTTTCAAAAAGAACGATCGTCAGACTATTTTTATACACCCGATTTTAAAAATGGTCGCGACAGAGATCTAGAGGGACGTCGAGTTTAGAAGTGGTCGAAGATAATTTTAAGATCTCGAATGGTGTAGCTCGGAGCCTAGGTAATGCATTGTTATCCCTTGCATGCTTTATGAAACATGTTAGTAATTGGTTTAAGTATGCATGATTATGATTAAGTTTACTTTCAACCTGTTTAAGTCAATTTATTTACGGAGTAAAAGAATGGTAATCTGGATATGATCGGACTATATGGAAAGAGAAGTTTGATAGATCATAATGATCCTAAGTTCAGTAAGTGATCAACAAGACATTTAATCTCCCAATCTGATAAATAGTGTTAAAGGTTTTGATAGCTAAAATGTTTTGTTAAGAAATAATGATAATACCCTTGGTAAGTAAGAATGACTAAAATACCCCTAACAAAGAAAATGACCTGGAATTTACACTCAATCTGTTTAAGTGAATACTTTATCTAAATTATTTGTTCTATTGGGAAAGACTTCAATATAAATATGCCAATATGTATGATAACAAAACAATTGGATTTTCCCGAGCTCTAGATAAACACCTGAAGATGAATTTACTGAAAGTTCTTTGTATTCTTGAACTGATCTATATGACAGTAAAGAATGAATTTATCAAAATGATCGTAATAACCAAAAAGACTGAAGTATCCTTGAGCACTGAAATTTCCAAATTAACTAGAATGATGGATAAACCCTTGAGTTCTAGAATGAATGAATTGCTTAGAAATACCGAAAGCACTTGAATGACTGAAACACCATCAGGTACTTAAATGATTGAAATACTATAAATGGTTCAACTGAAAGAAATGATGGATATATCCCGAACTCCAAAATGACCAAATTACCTTCTTGACTGGAATAAGCAAATTTTCCTTTGATAAAATTATGGAAATACCAATAAAGCTTAAATGACTGAAATGCCCTTAAGTGTTATGAAGCAGGACTCATGTACGTAAATCACCCATGATATTAATATAAGGTTGGAAGATTCACATGAAATATAAGTTCGACTACTCAGTGGTAGGCCCTGTGGTGAAATATAAAGGCGACTGTTCAAATATACGATACAGTCAATATTTGGAAATGATACATGTGAAGCGCATGCTCTCTGATTACTGAAAATAATTATCTTGTTTATATTTACTGTAATTACCAACTACTACTGATTATTTTTTATTATTGTTATTAATGATTATTACCGTTATTATTGTTATCATTGCCCTTATTGTTACTGGAGTACTTGGGCTAGGGTAATTCCTTACCGTTTAGGTTCCTATGCTTCAGATAGGGCAATTACTTATTGTTCAGGTTCTTATAATTCAGCTAGGGTAATTCCTTACCATTCAGTTTCTTACGTTTCAGCAGGGGTAATTCCTTCCGTACCTAAGGTATCCCCTTAGGCTGGCACCTACGTTCAATGAGCTTGGGTTAACGCCCCCTATAGATGCAGTTCTGGGAAACTACATACTGGATTTTGGTTAGAGGTTAAATAGGAAATTTAAAATGAACTATACTGATAGTTTTATGTGTCATTGAAATAAGATGTTTACTACATTGACATAATTGTATGTATTATCTTAGCACTGTTGGGTCACACTAAACTCCATAGTTTAATTTAATCATCCACTCTTCTGATTCTCTAGGTTATAGAATTTTCGCTTGATACTCGGTGATTGAATAAAGAAAAATTTTGTTACCTTCAAATATAACGTTTATTCGAAATAATGAACCATAATTTTGGAACTTGTTGTTTCCCGAAACACCATGATAGCTTCTTGCTCGACCATTTACTGCATGTGCTTACAACATCTTTTGGTGGTTCTGTATTACTGAGCTTTTTTAAGCTCACGTTGTTTTACCATCGCAGGTTAGAAGAAATCTATCATGGTATAGTGACCGACATCTGTGTTTTGAGTTCTTTCGGCATTGCTTTTGGAGTACGACACTGGTACAAGTTAGTGGGCATGTATGTCGTGTATTGTTTTATGATAATGTTTGTAAAACACTTTTTGAACTACTGTTATATGTTTAAACGATTTCCTGAGATGGTATTTTTAAACGAAAGTTGGTTTTACAGTTTAATATGTATTTAAAGAAAAATATTTTTTATGCATGGATTTTCACTGTGGGTCGCTCTTGTGACCCTAATGTGACCTTTTAGAATTCGTTGTGATGCATAGGCGGATCTAGGAGGTTACATAGGATTTAATTTTTTGAACAATGGTGTCATCCGATTATTTTGAAGATGTCACAGTGGCATTGGAATAAAATACTCAAACAAGAGTAGGAAAATTTTTCCCTTGAAAATTAAAAAATCCATCCATTTAATTTTTTAAACCTTTTCAAGTTCGCAAATTTAAGTTTGGTTAGGAAATGAAAATTGATAAAAATGAGTTTCCTTAACTAGTGCAGATGCAAAATGATTTCGGAAACATTCAATCTACTTAGGATTTCGAAAACAAGATTCCAAAGTGTTTGAAGGTGGATGAGGGTTGGATGAAATCCCCTTACCCTTAGAAGCCATGGTTTTTCTTTTAGATATTTTTGAATCAAAAATTGATTTTGATTAAGAGAAGATGTAAAAAGATGTTTAGGGAAGTTAAATGTGATTTTTTTGGAGAATTAAATGCACAAGTTTGGCTTAAAAACAAGGTTTGGCTGAATTGGGTAAAGGATGCAATTTTGGTTGAGGCTTTTTGTCAAATACTTTGTGGGTGTAGAGCAAAAATAAGGGTTTTGAGTGATATGAATGTTTGATCAAATCTCCCTACATAAAAGCAATGATTTTCAACAAAATATAAGTTATCTAACATCTTAATTTAACCATTAAACCCAATTTTTCAAATAAAATCCGATTTGAAAAGGTTAGGGTTTTGGAACCTTACCAAAAGTTTGAATATGAACCTCCCAAGAGACAAAATCAAGAGCCAAATCTGATTTGTTTGTGAAAAAATATTCCAAATCTGATTTTTGGGCGTTTAGGAGAGAGTTTGGTCGAGCAAGGGGGTTTTAAAACAAGTGAATGTATCTTTTTGGCATATAAAAGCAATTTTCCCAGCCTTTATGCCTAAAGGGATCGATCCCTCGAGTTTAGGGGATTGATCCTTTTTAGTGTAAAAAACTGAGTATCGAAAATTAAAGGCTTATAGCCAATGAATGGATCGATCATTTTGCTACATGGGATCGATTCCTTTTTTGGGTTTCTGCATATTAGGCACAATGACCGTGTTAGATGAAATTTTAAACCTAATTGAGGCACCCTATGTCACTAGAATGATATGAAATGATATTTAATGACTTAGGAACTATCAAAGGGCATTTAAGTCAACATGAATCTACAAACTATGCAATTTACAACATAGATCAATATTTAGTTCTCTAATTGTACAAATGAAGTTCATTTCAAGTCACATACACTCAAAGGCTCTAAAGAATCCAAAACATGCATTTTGGACATCATTGCTACATAAATATATCATATTCTCAAAAATCATCATATTAGATCATTTTAAGCATGGAGAACATGATATCACTAAAACAAATAAATATTGCAAATTTAAGGCCAAAAATGTAAACATAAATGCACAACTCATGTAATAATGACTCCCCCTTACTACTTGCATTAAGGAACCATGTAGAGTCAGTCAATCATGCTTAAAAACACGGTAAAAGAAAATTACATGAAATTTAAAAATTACCACTTGAACCAAGGTAGGTTGATTCGGCATCACCCTCTTCAAGTGTTTTTCCTTCTACGTGTCTAGAGCATCCAAATTTCTTGACTTTTCTCATTATTGCTTAAACACAAAACAATAGACAATCACTTGATTTTTCGTACCCAAATCTTTTTGGGTCATTGGAGTTAGTCTTAAATATTTTAGTTTCCTTGGGGATCCATTTAGCAATGAAATCCTTATTATTAGAATATACAAGTCTTTTTGGGACCTATATACTCTTAATCATTTTTTCTTTTACAAATATAGGGGAACTAGATTGTCTTTGATAAAAATTTGATTTTACAAAATTAGTTTTTGATCATTCTCCATTTTTCTTGTCAAAACTTTTGTAAATCAAATCTTTTTCTTTCTTAGGATCTTCCAATTATTTTTGATGATCTTCTTGAACTTTTTGAAGTAATTTTTATAAATCAAAAATTCTTTTGCTTAAAGTCCTTAAACTTTGCTTCAAGTTCTTAAACTTTGCTTCAAGTTCAAAATTGGTTTTAGGGAGTAAATCCTTTTCAACTTTTAATTTTGAAACCATTTTCTTGTATTTCAAAACATAGGTTTCAAATTCTAAAACCAATTCGTCATAAGCATCTTGCAATTAATCAAATGCATAAGAATTTGAACTAGATGAGTTAAAAGATACCTTTGAATCTTTTTCGATGGCCATTAGGCAAAGTTGGTTCCCTCATCTTCATCGGTGAAGTCTTCCTCATCACTCTATGTAGCCGCAAATGCCTTTTTTTTAATGCCTTGATCATTTCTTCTTCATTCTTGAATAATTGTACTTGACATGCCCCGACTCCTTACATTCGAAGTATATGATGGGATCCTTCTTCTTCCTAGATTCATGCTTTGATTCTTCTTTTTCGTACTTCATAAATCTTTTTTTACTTTTTAAAGAGTTTGGCCATCTTTTTATCTTCACTTTCACTCTCATCTTCACTTGATTCTTCTTGAAGGTTAGAGGATGATTTTAGAGTAACATCAACATTCTTTTCCTCTTTCTTATCTTCTTCATTGTCTCATGAACTCATGAATTAGCAAAGATGAAAGGCCCTATGAGCTCATCAAGCTTCAATGTTTTGAGATTTTTAGTTTCAATAATGGCGCACTTCTTCGAGTCCCATGAGTCAAGAAGAGAGTATATGAGATTCCAAACAAGCTTGTCCTCCGATATGATCTCTCCATACCCTTTGAGCCCATTTACTATGACAGAAAAGCGATCAAATATCATCTTGATGTTTTCATCCGGATCCATTTTGAAGTTCTTATAGCTAAGATTAAGGAGCCCGATCTTGGTCTCCTTTACTTAATTGATTCTATTATGATTAACTTCTAGTTTTTCCCAAATCTCCTGTGCACTTGAGCATGAAGACATCTTGGCATACTCACCGGGTCCAAGTGAGAAAAATAGAATGTGCATTACCTTGGCATTGTATTGCATTTGCCTCTTATCTTTATCACTCCATTCATGTCTTTCTTTGGGAACTAGTCTTTCTCCTTCTCTCTTCATAGGTAGAGTTGGTTCATCCACTATTACATCCCAAAGGTAGTAGTCATTGGATTGGATGAACAACCTCATATTATTCTTCCAATAGGGATAATTTTCTCCATTGAAGTATGGTGGCTTGGAGATGGATTGAGACTCTTACACAAAGTAGTTGTCGAAAGTAGAAAGCCATTAAAGCCGATTGATGTAGGAAAAGATCGAGCACTCCAAGGATCTTATCAATGGTTGTTAGACCGTTGATTGAGCCTTGCTCTGATACCAATTGTTGAGCTCGAAAAAGTCAACTGAAATGCCAAGAGAGGGTGAATTGACTTAAAAAAATTCTGTGGAAGTAACCGAAAAAGATAGACAAATTTGCACAACAATTTTACAGTAGTTCGACTTCTAAACCAAGTCTACATCCACTACCTTATGCACACGAAGGACTTCTCAAATCTACTAGATTTTCTTACCTTTAAGGACAAGTTGTAACCTTACAATCTTCAAAAGGTTTATACCCCATAACCTTGTATACACACTCTCCCTAAGAGTAGATACAAATTTAGCAAACAAACACACTCTCCCTAAGAGTAGATACAAATTTAGAAAACAAAGAAAACCTCACAAGGCACGTATTTGCACAAATTAAAACTTTCTCCCAAAGAACACTTGAGCAAAAATAACAATGATAGCTCGCAAGTGTTTTATAATGAAAAATACAACAATTAAGCACACTAAGACTCTTTGGTGTTGATATTTTTATTTCCAATATGTTTCTTGTTGTTGTTGAGATGCTTTGAACTTGTTTTTTTTTTATCATCTCTATGAATACTAATCGTTTGGAGCAGTTGGGGATGAAATAAAGTTGTTACCTACCAAAACATATAGCATTTATAACACGAGGGGTCAATCATTTTTCATAAAATATGACCGTTACAGTGAAGGGATCGATCCTTTTGCACTTGGAGACTGGAAGAAAAAAACGATTCTGCCCATAAAGGGACTGATCCCTTGCTTTAGGGGATTGATTTTTTTTGCCTTGAAGTCTGGAGAACAGATTTTGTAGTGTAAAAACGGTTCATACTTGTTTTGAAAAAGATCAACTAAGTTGGAAATCATTCGAAACGAATTTTTCAAGTTTGTTTGGACTTTGAATTATTTTTGAGAGATCTAATTCATTCGATTAAGCCCAAAAAAAATCTTTTAATTTGTTATATCAAAATATGAGTTCAACAAATTTGAAATTTGTTTGATAGATATAATATTTGTATTTGTATTTGATTTATGATTTTTTTTGGCTTAAGGGTGTAAGAAGCCCTTGAACTTTGGAAAAAAAAATTAAGTACCTAAATTTTTTTACACGCAATTAAGCCCTTAAACCATGAAATTTAATCAATTAAGCCCTTTAACCAATTTTGCCCATTAAATCTTGACAATTTTTTTCTTTAGATATTACTGGCACATGACACACTACAACTCTATCATGTTGCATTTATAGATTTTTTTCAAAAATTTTTTTTTAATAAATTTTATAAGTCTTTTAGAACTTTTAAAGAAATTTGTAAATAAAAAAAAATTCTGAAAACATCAAGTGAAAACATTGTGACACGACGAACTGCACCAACAAATCCAAAAAATTGTCAAGATTTAATGGTAAAAAATGATCAAAAGGCTTAATTGGTTAAATTTCTTTATTCAAGGGCATAATTGAATTTTTTTAAAAGCTCAAGGGCTTCTTATACCCTTAAGCCAATTTTTTTAATGATGCTTATATTATCTCCTTTTATGCACTATTGATCTTTTTGATAGCATTTTAAGTGTTCTATTTATTTTGTCAAAGTTCGAGTTAATTGATTTGGTGTTTTCTATCAATTGACCATGCATTTCTTTTGTTAACTGTTTTGTTTTAATATAATGTTTAATCTAAATTATAAGGTTTTATCTATGCTTAGATGTTGCTTAAATTAAATACAAATTATCTTTGTGAACTAAAAAGCATTTCCAAAAGATTTTTATTTTGCAATAATTTTGATTAGGAAAAATCATAACTAATTTTGATTAATTCAAAATTCGATCGAATTAATCAAAATTTGTTAGGTTTGATTAATGTTTTTAAAAAAAGTTTAGTTCGAATAACGGTTAAATATTTAAAGAAATTTGATTAAATTTGTTTTGAGTAATTCGGTTCGATTACAGACCGAATTAATCGTTTGAACACCCCTCTTTTCAAGGCATAAAAACCTATTTTTCTATCTTTTTTACAATAGATTAGATAGAATCATTCTCATTTTTCTAGCTTCCTTTTACAAGATTGTAATTATGTAAACAAAAAATATCTTTCTGGGTAAGTGTTTATGAATTAGAAGCTCAAGAAAAAAGAATATAAAGATTTAAAATATGCTCTTTACACTATGGATAAGAGAAAGATAAAAAAAAATGAGGAATTAAACTTTTTTCTCTTAATCTTTAAATTTAGATGTAGTAACCTTTTTGAAATGTCATTGAAATATATTTATGGTAAGGAAATAGTATATATCCGTTTATTAAACTTTAAATTATTATCATAATTTTAGCTTTATGATTATTATTTAATATAATATAATATAATTTAAATTAAGTTTCACTATTAATTGAAGAAAAAAACTAAAAACTAAAAAATGTGTGCACAAAAAAATAATGCTAACAATTTTTTTTGAAAACCTACTTTTAACTCTAATCCTACTTAGAGAGAAAGGGAAAAAGTGACTCTAAAAGAATGAAGAGAGTGCGTCTAGAACTCATGACCTAAGAGAATATGAAGAAACAAAGGTGTGCAGCTTGGTCATCTGATCAAATATGCTTTCACAATGCTAACAAATATTAAAAAGTTGAAACCATTAAATTATATAAAAAAGTAAAAACATATTGAAATTACGTGGCAAGTTTTCATCAAATGTAATAAAAATGGATAAAGCTCACAAACGGTCACTGAACTTTGTTAAAAAAAATAAAATGGTAATTAAACTTTCAAATGTTATAAAATAACAATTAAACTTTGTATTTTGTAACAAAATGATAACTGTGACGTTAAACCCCGTTAAGTACTTAACGCTTCTGTTATAAACCTTTGTGTAATAACATATTTAATCCTTCATATTTACACATTTAATCAATTTAGTAAAAATTCGAAAAAAACTCACTAAATTTAGTCCTCGTTATTTACATATTCTTTCAATTTGATCCTTAAAGTTAGTGTACCTCGACAGCAGATATCTCTTGATATCTTAGAAGGTGAATTTACGGGTGGGGATTCTTGAATCTTAATTGAATTCTTGCATTAGCTTTGGGTTTCCTTCAAATTTTAATCCTGGCTGTTGTTTGTTTACGGCGTTGTATGGTTTTGTGCCGCCGTTTTCTGTTGTGAAAACTGCATCGGAGTTCTTGGCAAAAGATTAAACCTGCACCATTGTTCTCTTACTGGAATTGCGCTAAACACATTCAGTAATCGCAGTTAAACACTCGAGTCATTTCCTGACAGTAGTTATTACTTTTGTTAACAAAAATAAAATAAAATCTTATTGAAAATGTCACCAGCCAAAAATAAAAAAATAAAACAATTAAAACAAACACAATCAATAGTCGTACAGGTGGAGGGAGGGGTCTTTAATTCCTTCACTTTGCCCACCTTAAATCTTAAGTTTGTTCATTCCAGCATCCACGTTTGATTGGCCACCTGAGCTCCTTAGGTTCAGCCATGGGTGTTGCAGACACTGTTGGGCAGTTGGTCGCTTCTCGGGTTAATAAACGAGGGGAAAGAAACTCCACAAATTCACGAGCATCGGTCTCAGAGAATTTGTATTTACTCACCAGTATTCGATCGAGTGGCGAACGCTTAAGTCTTCGAATCCTCTTCAGATCCCCATGCCTGTCAAAGAAATCCTTTGATCGAGCTCCCCCAACAACAATCTGCTTACACAAGCAAAAAAACTAACATTTGTATCGCAACTTTATAAATAGGAAAGGACATTAATATAGAAATTATTTTACCTTCCGTGGCATCTTTCCAAGAAGTTCCATCGTGAGAGCTAGGCGATCCTGGAAGCAACAGAAAATGTTATGATGCAGCAGAGACAATAACTAAATCCATAACACTGTTAGAACCATGACGCACTGCATAATATACAACATATATTTCAAGGATCAAATTGAAAGAATATGTAAATAACGAGGGCTAAATTTAATATTTTTTTGAATTAGGACTAAATTGATTGAATGTGTAAATAAAAATGATCAAATGTGCTATTATACAATTGTTTATAACAGAAGCGTTAAGTACTTAACGGGGTTTAACGTCCTAGTTACTATTTTGTTACAAAACATAAAGTTTAATTGTCATTTTGTAACATTTAAAAGTTTAGTTACCGTTTTATTTTTTAACAAAATTCAGTGACCATTTGAGAACTTTACCCAAAAAATCATTTTGAGTTGGAGTCAACAACTTTAAATCGTCACTTCAAATACTTAACCTAACTATGCTGATCTTATTTGCCATATATACACCAATTAGTTCAATTACACACTACTCTGGTCCACCTCAACATTAAAGATAGAGTAGGGTGTTAGCACTCTTTAATGTGAATTACAACCGACATTTGTCTTGAAAATATTATTGCAATGCTACCTAATAAAAAATAATATACTTGAACCCACTTGATCTACTATACAGAACTTAGGCTTTGCTTGGTATGAAGCTACCTAATAAAAAATAATATACTTGAACCCACTTGATCTACTATACAGAACTTAGGCTTTGCTTGGTATGAAGGATTAAAAATAGAAATAATATAAAATTAGTTAATCAAATGGTTAAGATTCAAAGTAAGAAAGTGACCAAATTCAAGCAAACAACAAAAAAAATATATGTCCACATAAATGGAGCAAAAGATGGTGGTGGGTCACTTAGGAGAAATTATTTCATGGGTCATTCCCGCCACGTCATCCATGGGACCAACCAATAAAAATCACCCATCTCATTATTTTTTCCATGTCATATTTTACCAAGTGAATCTTCACTTGGTAAAAAATGTTTTTAAAATTGATTTACAGTAAATATGAGTGAAGATTCACTTGGTAAAAAATATGACATGAAAAAATAATGAGATGGGTGATTTTTATTGGTTGGTCCCATAGATGACGTGGCGGGAATGACCCATGATAGAATTTCTCATAAGTTATATTTTTAGTTTTTCAAATTATTTTAAAGTTTTACTTAATAGGTAAAGTCATTAATTGTCAAAAAAAAAAGAGTAAAGGGATTGTTAGGTTATCTAATAAATTTAAATGAATTTAATAGTTTTCTATTTTTATACTGCAAAACTTTTAGTTCGTTTAATTTTGACTTTCTTGAACCCACTTGATACGAAGTCTAGGTCCTTTATTGTTTTTTTTTGTTATTTTTCTGCTACATTTTCATTTTATTTGAATTTTTTTTCTATTTTATTTTCTAATAAATTCAACCAGCATATTATCCAAAAAATTTGTGTTTAACGTTATATTTAATATGAGTCATCAGGTCCCTTAAATAAGGTTAATAGTTTGAAGCATAACATTGTGAATGGTGTACTAATAAAATAACATTGTGAATGGTTTACTCAAAAAAATAACGTTCTGAATAAAGTAAATTGAGTTAAGATGACCACCCCATAATGAACATCTACAATACCCAATCTAAACCAGTCGATTAATAAATCAGATATTGTTAAGTATAAAAAAGCATGACATTTTTTGATGGAAAAAATGGGATCATTACCACAAGCCTCGTTAAAAGCCTCCCTAAACCTAGATGGAGGAAAATAGTACTCATGGTAACGATTACAAAAGTCTTAAGCGAACAAGTCGCAACAAAAACAAACGATCAAAGAACACTATGTCACACCCATATCCGCAGAATAAGAATCAAACACCTCAACCGGCAGAAACACATAGAGCCATTCTCCCATCGACTTACCCTAGCCAAAGAAGCTAAACCATCGGTCACCATGTTCCCCTCGCGATGAACATGAACAATCTGAACATCACACAGCCTACTAAATAACTCTTTCATCTTGGCAACAAGCGCGCTACTTCCCAAGGCCAAGGAAGCACCCTGCAAAATCATGATCACAGTACTGTTGTCAAGCTCCAGTTCCACCTTATGGAAGCCTAATTGTCATGCATGCGATAACACATTAAACGCTGCCCATAATTCTGCAATTAGGACCGAGCAAGCCCCTATACCCCGAGAGAAACCAAAGAGCCACTCCCCACTAGTGTTGCGAATCACACCACATGTAGCTGCCATATTACCATGTCCTCCAATAGCTCCATCTACGTTTTCTTTCACCCAACCCACCATCGGGGGCTGCCAATTCTGCACAACCCACACAGGTCGAGAAGAGCCGTTAATGACCACGGCCACCTCCACAATCACATCCATATACCTTCGGCAATACCCAACAACATCTCCCAAACTGTTGTACTCACATGTGAAAACCAAGCTACACCTTCGCTTCTACAGGTTCCAACAAGTCATGGCAAAAAGGATGACCCATTCATTTTCCATTGATAGAGCATGGCCACTCTCCTTAAGGTTCTCCTCCAACCAATGAACTTAAGGGGTGGTATTGAAAACATGAAGCCGAACTGGAAAAACTAACTGCACCCAAACCTGCTAAGTCCGCACACACAACCGCATCACATGATCCACCGACTTATCCCCTTGGCCACAAGCTGGACACGTTGTGTACAACGCGAGATGTCGTCGGCTACGCTCAACATTAGTTAATAATCTCTCATGCACAAGTAACCAAAGATAAACTCGATCCTTCTGAGGTACATTCAAACTCCAAATATCACTCCAAATATAATTTGTTAGTTGTGGAGTCAGTGTACAAAGGACATATACACCAAAGATGTAGAAAACAAACGATTATCCTCCTAATGCCACCCTAGTTTGTCACGGCCAAGCGCCATCATAAGGAGGCATAACACAAGCAATCTTTTGAATGATCTCATTAGGAAGCAAAGTTTCTAACCAATTCCAATCCCATTGTCCATCAACGGTCAACATAGCAGCCACGGGCATTGGTGACGGAGGTAGAGGAAGGATACAATGCGCCGCTAGTGGCTCGGTCCTATCAAGCCAGATATCCCACCAAAAATTAGTATGCCAACCATCCCTAACTTGCTAACAAATACCCCGATAAACATCTCCCTAAACTTGGCTAAGTCTTCTCGAAAGGCGGGAACAATTTGGCCTCAAGATAGTCACCGAAAACTCACCCTCCCATATATATATTGCTTTCATAACACGTACCCACAACTTATTTGCATTAATCATTAATTGAAAACCAAGTTTTATAATTAACTCTTGATTTTGGCGGTGAAGATCCCGAAGTCCTAAACCATTTTCCTTCTTAGGCAATTTCACTGTATCCCATTTCACAAGTGCTATAACGTTTGACTCTTGTGTTTAACCCCAAACAAATCGACATATCATTTTCGCTATCTCATTGCAGATACTCTTCGATAACTATGTGAACTGCATAACGTAAGTGAGAATTGCCTGCAACATAGCCTTTGCCAACGTTATACAACTCGTGAGTGAGAGAGTACGAGCAGCCCAACCAGAGAGCGCTGCTCAATTCTGTCAAGCAGATATCAATAAGTACCCATAGTTACCCATTTATACAACAGGGGAACTCCCAAATATCTTCCAAGGTCCTCGACAACTTTAAACCCGAAGCTATCCACGATTAACTATTTCAACTCTACGGGAAAATTCCTAAAGAAAAAATTAAGGTTTTTGCTACACTTGCCCGATGAGCAGAACAAACACAGAAGTGTCTCACAACATCCCGAATCACCTCTAACTGCTCAATGGATGCCCCAGCAAACAAAACTAAATCGTTCTCAAAAAATAGATGAGACAACCCAGATCCACCTCGCGGCAACTGAATACTCTTCCACTAACCCGTGTCAACCTTCCTTCTGATAGCATGAGATAATCGTTCCATACATAATACGAATAGATACGGTGAGAGTGGATCCCCTTGATGGATACCCCTCGTAGGCAAAATCACTCGGCCACTTCCCCGTTTCAAATAATCTGACTCGATACAAAAGTGACACAATACATAATCTATGCAATAAAATGAGCCGGCAATCCTAAATCTTGCAAGATCTCTTCAATAAAGCTCCACTCAATGCGGTCATAAGCCTTTTCAAGGTCTATTTAATCGCAATCCTAGCCGTATATCTTTGCTTTTTGCACATCGTATGAATAACCTCTAGCGCTATGATTACACTATCTATAATATGACGGCCCAAAACAAAACTTGATTGCGTCTGCTCAACACAATAAGGAAAATACGGCTTCAAATGGTTTACAAGAATCTTTGTGATCACCTTGTACATAACCGTACACAGGCTGATAGGCCGAAATTGCTTAAGCTTTTTCGGACTAGCAACCTTAGGTAACAAAACTAAGAGAGTTCGATTCGCCAAATCATCAAGCACTCCTTTATCAAAAAAACTCACGCACAAAGTTGAACACAGACTCCCCAATAGTTGCCCAGTTTTGCTGAAAAAAACCTGCATTGAAACCGTCGACCCCTGGTGACTTTAAAGGGTCCATACTAAAAATGACGGCATGTACCTCATCCTTGGACACCGGTCGAATAAGATGCTGCAAGTCAGACTCAGATATATGCCAAAAACCCTCACAAAAATCCTCTCTTGTCTTCGATCTAGGCTCAAACGTGAAAAGGGAACAGAAAAAGCTCACGGCATGACCCTTCAACGCAGAAGCCTCATCTCACCACTCACCACTATCTAACCGAAGCCTCCTAGTTGCATTCTTCCATCTCCTACTAAGAGTTGACGCATGATAAAACTTTGTGTTTCTATCGCCCTACGATAACCATTTAGTGCGTGATCTTTGGTGCCACTAACTCTCTTCTTGAGTTAGAACCTCATTCAGCTCATTTCTCAAATTTGCCGCAAGCCCAATCAAAAACAGCGTAGTAACGTGTTCAATAGCTAATTCAACCCCATTTAAACATGCTAGAAGTCGAGCTTTGCATCTGCCAATATGTCCAAAAACCTCAACATTCCACTTGAAACTATGACCCTGAAACTCAATAAGATTGTCAAACATAGTTGCTTCAGTATTCCATGACTCTTTCAGAAGTCGCTCAAAATTAGGGTAATCATTCCAAGCTACTAGAAACCAAAATGGACGAAAACCAGGATTCTGCACCACCTGCTCGATAGAAAGGAAAGAGGCCTATAATTCGACCCCAACTTCGGTAGATGCAAAATTTCCTATGCAACAAACTCTTTATACCACCGTGCATTACATAAGCACCTATCTATATGCTGACTCAGATTGCTACGCTCCCATGTGAATCGTGGACCAGAGAAACCCATATCCAACAACCTAGATTGGAACAGAAAATCGCAAAACTTGGGACACACACCGGATCGTCGTGTTAAACCCCATGCCTCTTCTCAGTGCTGCAAATGGCGTTGAAATCACCCCCATCAGCCATGGAGACTCATATCCGAAGTTGATCCCAAACCAAGCTCCTACGAGAAGCCTCAGTGCACGCATAAACAAAAGTGAGAAAAAACCTCATATTCGACCCCACCTCACAACAAGTGCCATGGATAAACTGGTTCGAAATTGCCACCACGTCTAGATTAACCGTCTCCTTCCGCATAACCCAAATTCCACCAGAAAGACCATTCGCCTCAACCCGATACGAGTGATCAAAACCCGACCTACGTATAAACCTATCCGCACTATCACCACTCACCCTAGGTTTCATAACGACAACAATGTTCGGTACCTGCGATCTCATCAACATCCTAAAAAACCGCTTAAAATCAAGGCCAAGAGTGCCTTGAGTACTCCAAAAGAGAACTTTAACCATTTTTAAAAAAATGAGGAAAGAAAAACCAACTCACTGCGGATTTGACCGCTGACCAACATCAAATGCCGAATTCTCAATCCAGTTGACCTTACTGGCAGTTATCATTGAAAAGTTCTTATCCATGGAACTACTCGAAGCCACCACCTTCCCTTCCGTAGTTAACGAATTGGCCAATTTCGATGCCCAATCCGCAACCGTAGTTGATTTAGTATTCTGCTCTTCTTTCCTTTTAGCTTTCGCATCCTTCCGTGGTAAAACTTTTTCCGCAAATGTGTTACGCTTACCCCCTTCACACTCGTCGAGCGGATTGGCCCATACATTGCCTTACTGTCATGAAAAAACGTGACATTTAATAATCTATATCTGTATTATCGATGTGAGAAACAATACGAAACACGTCATATATCAAATTGAAAGTGTTTGTTTAGAAGATACTAAACTAGAAAATCCACAAACTTGCCAATTATCCCTTGGCGAGTCGGTAAAACTGGCCTTCAAAGATTTAAAAGATATTAGATTCGAGTCCTACATTATGTAAAATACGTGTGACATTTTTAATCGGTTTGAGTTTAGTTAATATGAAAATTATTGCATCAATTAAGTGGAAAAGAACATTAGGTGAAGCAATACTTAAACTCGCCATAAACAAAATTTCAATTCCTAAAGACATCACCCCAAACATAAAATAAAATTTAAAAAATATATATATTTAAAGCAGCTTTCTCAAAGTACTTTTGAAACCTATCCACATTTTATTTTATTAATCCACCACTACGACGACTTTGTATTAATTTCTAATTCTTTCATCAATCCCCAGAGAACTAATCAACTAAATAATAAAATAATTCAGTATTGTGGTGTCATTCATTTAAATTAGGCTAAACTACTTGATTAGTGACTTAATTATGAGAGGTTTTAATTTGATCACTAATCTATCAATTTTGTCAATCAGGTCATGTAACTGTTGAGATGATATCAATTAAGTCACTTGTTAACCGTTAACAAATATAATTGGGGTATATATAATCTTATAAATTTTATTATATTTTAAGGTTAAGGAGTTTCATTATTTTTAAAAGTGAATGTCACTATAAACTTGTTACATAGTAAATACTTATAAAGTAGAAAAAATCACGTCAACCAAAATTATTAATAAACATATTGATAAAGAAAAGGTCAAACTATGTATTAAGTTTGAATCTAATATTTCTGGACACTTTTTTTCTCTTTCTATTGTTTTGATTGTTCTTCGGAATAATTAAGCTATGAAGAGGGTTTTTAACGAGACTTTATTTTTTTAAAAAAAGTACGGTTAGTACCTATACTATATATAAATTGTGAATTTAATCTTTGTATTCAAATTTGGTTAGTTTTAGTTCTCATACTTTTCAAAATTTGAAATTTTAATCCTAGCTATAATTAAATTACATGACTTAAATTATCAAATTGAACAACATTAATCAGATCTACAACTAGCATATAATATAGGGACAAATGGTAGAATATAATTTAACAGATTTCACAGCTATTGATTGAATCAAGATTAAAATTTTAAAATTTGAAATATATAGACTAAAAATAAACAAATTAAAATACATGGACTAAGTCCACAACTTATACATAATACAATTACCGGGTATGGTACAAGTACATGGTTGAATTAATACATAAAATAGTAAATCCCCACCCCCACACCTCGACCTCTTCTTTTAAAATACTATAATAATCATTGGCATTATTGTTCCAACAACGCCATTTTCATTTAAAAACCTTTTTATGAAAATGACATCAAACCTCTAACAATAATGCAATGGAGCTGGAGCATACCCTCATAATATTCCATCACATACATACATATCGAGTAGGTCTAGGGTGTGGTATGCTAGAGTGTGATTACGGTACAACATAAACCGAAAATGTTACAAAATACAGAACTTAAAATGTTACAAAATACAGAACTTAAAATGTTACCCACCAATCTAAAATGTTACACTTTTTTATAACATTTTAGATTGGTGGTCTCACGACAAATATCAATACTTATAGACAAGTTTCGATACTTACAAAAACTTAAAATATTATAAGAAGTTATAAGTATCGATACTCGAAGATAAATTTCAATACTTAAACCACCAACCGAACCTAAAATGTTATATGAAAGTGTAATATTTTCGATTTTAAATTTTATAACATTTTCGGTTGGTACAGTACCGTAACTACACCGCGACCATGCCACACTTTAAACTCGCCCGTAACAAAAACGATTGTCCATTTTCTCATAAACTACTAGTTAATTCAGTTGTCTTATGCTTATACATTCATATAAATTATCATAAGGCGGTTGGTCGGCTGCCAATCATGTGGTGCCTGTTAAGCCATGTAGGCCCATGGTCGGTGCCGGCGATGGCTCTTTTTTCTTAACCTACTATGTATTGAGCTTAATATAAACAGCTTGTTTCTACAATGTAAACTCGCCCAAAGAAAGTTGTAGATATCTTTTGAGTACTTTCTCTTTGATTTTAGGAGCCAAAAATGGTTAAGATAACTTTCGGTGGCATCGGTGATTCTTTCAGTGTTGGATCTCTAAAGGCTTATTTGGCTGAGTTTATTGCCACCTTGCTTTTTGTCTTTGCCGGTGTTGGCTCGGCTATTGCCTATGGTGAGTGTCCCGAGTTCATCTCCCTACCACTTTGAAATTGACTAGGGATAATATTAATCATTGGTTTTAATTTTTATAGGGAAGCTCACGGCGGATGCAGCGCTAGACCCACCAGGTCTGGTGGCTGTAGCTGTGGCCCATGCATTTGCACTCTTTGTTGGGGTAGCCATTGCAGCCAACATCTCAGGTGGACATTTGAATCCTGCCGTGACCTTTGGGTTGGCAGTTGGAGGAAACATCACCATCTTAACTGGCCTTTTCTACTGGATTGCCCAATGCCTTGGCTCCATCGTTGCTTGCCTCCTTCTCCAGTTTGTCACCAACGGACTGGTATGGGATAACTATGTCATTTTTCGACATGTCTTTTTTACCAAAATCCGAAAATTCTATCTGATCCATTCAAATTTAAATATATATGACCTAATTTTGATCCGACCATAAAAAGTTTATAATCCGAATTGATTTAATCGAACTTGAAATTGACTTAAGAACTTGAAATAATCCAACCTCAAGATGATCTAATCAAAAAATTCAAAATACCCGACCGAAAAACTCAAACATAAAACTAGTTATAGGTGGATATGATTCGGTTTGGTACAATTGAATAAGCTTTTTTAAAAGCCCATCGATTTTTAGTTTGGTTAACCTTGATTTTCGATTTTTCATATTAACTTTGAGTTTTGAAATTTTGTATTTTATTTTGGTAAAACTCTGTTTTATGACTTTTAAACAATAATTGATAAAGCTCTAAAGTCTATTTCATGGATGTTACTTGAAAATATTTTTTCAAGAAAAAAAATTAATAGTTCATATATAGTACCTTTTAATTATAAAATACTTTTTCTACATCATAAAACAAATATAATTAATTACAAATTAAATGAAAAATCAAATACGACTCAATTTGATTCGATTTGGGTAACTACAGTTTACAAATTTATGAACCATAAGCCGTCTAAACATTATAGTTCATGCCAATTTTCGATTTATCTATTTTTTTTGTTCAGCCCTTAAACTAGTATGACTTGAATTAAAATGGACTCGAATCTAAGATTAGTGCAAACCAAAATAATTCAAAAATTTTAAAATAAAAAATTATCGGATTCAAATCAACCCAACTTAAAATAAACTGGACTCCTACTATTGATGGATCTTTAATAATTTATTTAACTAGAAACGTTCCCTAAGGTCCAAGCCCCAAGGAGTATAAGAACAAATATTTGGGCCCTATTATTAACCTTCAATGGATTGAATCTTTTGCAGAGCGTACCAACCCACGGCGTTGCTGCGGGAATGAACGCGGTCGAAGGCCTTGTAATGGAGATTGTGATAACATTTGCCCTCGTCTATACAGTCTATGCCACGGCAGCTGACCCTAAAAAGGGTTCTCTTGGAATCATTGCACCCATTGCAATTGGTTTCATTGTGGGTGCCAACATCTTAGCCGTCGGTCCATTCAGCGGTGGTTCAATGAACCCAGCCCGTTCTTTTGGACCAGCTGTGGTCAGCGGGAACTTCGCTGATAACTGGATCTACTGGGTTGGCCCGTTGATCAGTGGAGGATTAGCTGGGCTGATTTATGGTGACATTTTCATTGGCTCATATTCCGCAGCACCGGCTTCCGAGGACTATGCTTAAAGTTGAAAGTTGAAAACTGTTGTCTTAAGGTTTTTGTTTGGTCTTTAAATGCTTTGATTTTTTTTGCTTGTGGGACTTGGCTTGATGTGGGTGTTTTTCATGAATGGGAACTGAAAAAGCGTGCACTTGTTAATAAGGAAATGTAAATAAACCTAGTTGGCTTATGCATATTTCCCTTCATTATCCTATCCTCTTTCTCTAATTTGGATTATAATTTTTCTTTTCAATAATCTCAAGGTCATTAATTACAATATAGTATATGTTTACTTTTTCTTAACAATTTGATAAAACATACACTTTGCAGATAAAGTTGTTTGAATACGGGCCTCTTAGGATGCATATTATATTCTTTTTTACTGAGACCACTTGTTAATTACGATTATAAATCTTTATATATAATCAGGGATTGACCTAGAGGGGGTTGAAAAGGGCGGTTGCCTAAAAATTTGTAATCCCTATATTATTTATAATATTTTAAGAAAACTTTTATGTAATTCCTATTAAAAATCTATTTTCGCCCCTAAAATTTTATAAGTTCGCATTCTAAAATTTTATAAGTTCGCTCTCAAACATTAACTTTTGTGTCCATACATATTTAAGTTTGGGAATTGAGTTGTATGTTGTTAGAAACTTTATATAAGCCCAAGTCGCATGCTCATTCAGGGCAGAATTACTTTAGTTGCATTTTTATTTTTCAAACGATTTTGGTATTTGATTCCTTTACATAACGTGTGAAGTGATTGAGTTAGATCTGCTTCAGAGTGAAGTTGAGCTGACACTTGGTGCTTGGTGTGGGCACATAAATTTTAAAAAAGGGTTATAGTTAGTGGATCTCTTTTTCTAAAAGGAAAGAAGTGGTGGCACGTGGCATACTTTTTTGAACCCAACTACTCGTGGGCAAAACATGATTTGTAATTTATTTTTAATCCCCTTACACTAAGATAAACCCTTTTAGTTTCACATCAATATTATTAGCGGTTAAATGCAGCTTTCGAAATGACGGAATTTGATGAAAAAGTTTTAAAAGGCCAATTTAATTTCGCAAAATCTTTTTAGCTTCACATCAATATTATTAGGGGTTAAATGCAGCTTTCAAAGTGGTCAAAAACCACCCAAGAAATCCTCTATTCTCAATCATATTGATGTGTCCATATCTTAGGGCTCCCCAAGTGAAAGGAAAAGGATAGAGATGTGATGACAACATACTACATTTATTGATTCAAATCTAATCCCATGACCCTTCCAAAAATGCACTGCTGTTAATCGATAGACCCACTTCCTTTTAATACTAGGGGCCAGTAAATATCCTTATAATACCATACAATTAAATTTTAAGTCTTAATTCTAAATTTTAAATAATAAATATTAAAAATAATCTTACTTATAATTTTTTAAACTCTAACCTTAAACTTTAATCTTAAACCCTAAAGTTTTTTTTTTTAAATTTACGAACATAGAAAGGGACAAAAAAGCATAAAATTTTTATTGATTTCTCATACGTAATTTTCAGCAGACCTGCATATATTCAAAATCGGCGGTAGTTTACGGATATAATAAAAATAATGCATATTAAACTTCCAACATTTAAATTTATCGAATACTTAAAATTAATAATTATTAAAAAGAATATCTATAAAAAAACTAAAAATGAAAATAACCGGAACATGAAAGGCTCAGTTCTCTGTTAAAAGCTTCCAAAATAATAATAATAATAAAAAAAGAAAACAGGTTTTTACCATTTTAACAGATTTTTCTAGGTTCTTGATTTCTACTTTTCTATTGGTTTTTTTGTAGATCCTCTAATTTTTTATTCAATATATTTAGTTCAACTGTTGACCAATCAATTTATGTTCAACTGGGAACAATTAATGTAAGCCTTATTCTAAGAGTGTTACATTTCTACTCGAATGATTTTTTTATTCTGAACAAGTCTTCAAATACATTAACAGCTAAGGTATACAATACTCATATTGCATATACTAGCAAAGGAGACACTTAGACTTATATGATGTGAGCTAAGATGATATGTAATTAAATTTTGTTTTTTATCTATTAATTATATAATTATTTAAGTTATTGAGTCATTCTACTAAAGTACAATAATCACATTCTCACACATATAAAATTATTGATAGCTATGTTTATTTGTAGCTTTTGTCCAACGATCTTATCATAAACATTACACTCATAAGATATTTGTGATAACTTTTGATTGCATCCGTTAATATGGTTTGATCACTTTTATCTCAATATTCTATTATAAATCATATGATGAAAATGATTATTATACAACATAGTAATTAAATCATTCATTGATAGCTTTATAAATGATTTTGATATTACATATTCTCTTTTTTTTGAAATTATTTTTTTGGAACAATTTTTACCTAGGGGAGGATGAAGGGGAATTTTGATCATTATGGATATTGAACCCACAACCAAGGGAATGAGAGAGTGTCAACTGAGAGCTTTAATCACCTACTCTAGAGATTATTGACTAATATTACATATTATTTTTTTTGAAATTTAAAGCGATACTGAATTTTATTGAAACAAAAGAAGGTACAACTATAACAATACAACCACACAAAGAAAGGAAATTAGGGACTATGTCCACCAAAACCTAACAAAGAAACAATGAAAACCTAGTCGCAATGACAGCTGAAGCCTTCTTTTGAATCTGAAGCCCATCATTCATAGTAATCCAGTAACATCAATAGTACTCCTTTGTCTCTATCCATCTAGACGCTTTTTAAATGATGAAGGAGGGGCGAGCGGACCAAAGCAAACTTACGGCTACTTCGCAAAAACAGATCTGAATACATCAACAAACAACCACAGTAAAGGGATCTAACCTTTGAAAGAGCGCCGATAATTACAAATCAGATACGAGTGATGTGAGAATCTCTACATGATCACATATCTACTGTAGAGGTAAGCGAATAATATGCAATAATGCAGAGGAGACGTGCCACAAGTGCAGGTGAAAGCGTGCCACAAAGGCAGACGAAATTGCGCAAATATGCGAAAAGAAAAGAATCAAACAAAAGAGATATTTATTAAAAATTAGGATATAAACTATGATAAAACTGAATAAAATAAGAAAATAAAGTAGGATATAAGAACGCAAGGCGAGAGATGAACACCGGCGGTCGACTACCAGCACTAAAGCTGGTGTCGCCGCCGGTAAAATTAAATGAAAGAAAAAAAAAGACTGGCGGCTAGAGAATTTTTTTGAGAGAAACTCTAATTATTCTCTATTTTTTTATTTTTAACGATTTCGATATTACATATTCTTAAAAGTAATTTTTTGTAAAATGGGAAATATCCAACTTTAAATTAAAATTTTGTTCAAGTACTTCAAATAATTTTCGCAACCAATTGTTTCAAATGCCCAAGTATTTTGGCTTTAATGATACACTTAAAACATCTTCAAAAAGTCAAAAACTGTTCAAATTTAAAAAAAACGGAAGAAAGTTTTGACACTTTCTAAGAAGTTACGAAACCCCTTTAAGAGTTTCGATACTTCAATTAAAGTTTTGATACTACGATTTCAGAGAGCTTTAAAGTTTTGATACTTCTGTATAGTTTCAAAACTTTTACAAGAGTTTCAAAATTCTTGCTTAAGTTTTTATACTCTAGACTCCAACGATCAAATTTTTGATTTCCTTCTCGAAGAGTTTAATACTCTTTGAGAAGTTTCAAAATTTCTGTACAGGTGAAAATTAAATGCATAAATTTACGGCTTTCAACAACTCTAAAGTTTCTCCAAATAACTAGAAATTAAGTAGTGGGTATAAAATGGACCTCCAAACAGTAGAAAACAATTAAGAAAGCTTTACCAAACATCCAAGTGCACAAAATATCCAACTTTGTATTCATTAGTATCTTTCTTTCATTGAACACCAATTTGATATTCATCGTAATTTTTATTCTAGTGTTCTTGGCTGAGTGAACTTAAATTGAGCAAACAAATTTCCTTGTGAGGTGTTTCATATTTTGTAAATTTGTACATATTTAGGAAAGAGTGTTCTCAAGATTTTGGGTATAAATCTTGAGGGTTTCTGGTAAGGTTACACCTTGTCCTTAAAGGTTGAACAAATTAGTGAATTTATGAAATCCTTAATGTGGATAGCTAGGCTAGTAGATGTAGACTTCATTGAGGAAGTTAAATCACTATAAATAATTTGTGCAATTTTTTCAATTTCTTGCAAAATATTTGGTACACATTAATTGTTTGGTAACATGTTGATTTTTTGGTTTTCAAAGAAACAAAAAATAATGTTGCATTATCAATGACCGAGTCAAAATATATTTTGGTCATTAGTTGTTGTGCACAAGTTGTATGGATGAAACAACTTTTTTTTATTATGGAATTGATGTTGGTACGATTCCTATTAAGTATGGCAATATAAGTGTCAATTTGTCTCACTAAAAATCTCATCTAACATTCTAGAACCAAATATATTGAAATTATGCATCATTTAAATAGAGATCATGTCCTCAAAGACGGTATAGTTCTAGAATATGTAAACATTTTATATCAACCAGATGACATTTTTACTAAACAATTAGATAAAGAGAGGTTTTGCATATTTAGGAGAGACTTAGGTTTTACCAACCTACCTTAATGTTGCATGTAATAATTGATGCACAGTTATGCAAGTATACACGTAGAATGAGTAATAAAGTGATGAGTAAGATCATCTATATAGAGATTGATTGAGAAAATTGTTCAAGATATTGTACGCAAAAGTAACAAATAATGGTGGGTGTAGTGACAAGAAATTAAAGTAAGGAACTAAATAAAAGTAATTTAAAAGGAAGAAAAGTTACTTCAAATATGTCACAACATAGAAACCAGTACCGAGAACAAGGAAACTATGAGATATATGACCAAACATGCTAGGTTCACTGTAACACCCCCTTCCCGGTCTGGTAGGAATCTAGGTTAAAAAGCGTTACCGGTGAACAATACGGTGAACAGTTTAATAATCTCGATGACTTGGACTGTAAATAGTGATTTAATAACTCTAATTCGATGCCATGATTAGCTTATGGTCAACGTAAATTCGATCAAATTATAATCAAAGACCATTTAACAACTTATGTAAGTTTAAGGACTAAATCATAATTCTTTCAAATTCTAGGGACTTCTCAATAATCGGACTTACTAATGTAAAATTCCTTGCTTGACTAACTTGCATATAAAATTTCAAGGGTTTTGGAAACCATTTACACTTCCAATTAATCTATATTCGATTCAGTGACCAATTTGCAATATTTTAAAATTTGATAACTAACTTAACTAATTCACCTGTATTGGTACTGGTACTCATAAGGCCGTATCGATACGCCCCTAAATTAATTTCTTTTGAACCTGAATGTGGTATCAGTACGCAACATACCGTACCGATACGAGGAATTTAGTGCCTCTGTATTGGTATGAGACCTTTATCGTACCGGTACGCAATCCTTGATTCCCAAATTGAGTCATCAAGGAGTATCGATACGACACTACTCGTACCGATAGCCGTACTAAAGTAAAATTCCAGTGTTGATTTGGCGTATCGATACCCCTATAGCCGTATCAGCACACCTCAATGCCTTATAACAATTTTGCATGCTTGTATCAATACGACATCACCCGTACCAGTACTCACAGATGAACATTGCCCAAAATGGCCTATCAGTACCAGTATTGTAATACCTCAAAATTTTGGCTAGTGACGAAAATGAATAAAATGAAATTTTGGTGACTAAAGTATAAACTTAGGAAAAGTTTAGGGACTAAATTGTAATTTTTGAAAGTTATATATTTTAGTCTCATAAATAAGTAGTTTACCCTCAAGAATGACGTTTTTTACTCAATTTTTTCGTACATAATTTGTGTTAAAAGCTATAAAAGGGTTAAGTTCGAGAAAATTTTGGATAATCGGATCGAATCGAATATTTGAGATATTTTGTTAAATGATAAGGCAAGATTAATAATATCTTTTTCATGCCTTAATTTAGAAGGATTTAACATGGACCATTGGATTTAAGTTGATTTTCTATGTTAAATATGAGTCGTTAGTTGAATAATGGCAAGATTGTAATTTTGGAAAATTGCAAGGGTAAAACTGGTAACTACTAACTCAAGATTAAATCTAGGTCATTGGATGAAGGATGATGAAATGTGGCATATCATGGATTCATTGGATTTGAGAGAAAAATATTCATTTAACTATTTGGGAGATATTACATTAATATTATAATAAAATAATGCCGAATGGTATTAATTAAAAGGAAAAGAAAATCTTGAGAACTCAACACTTCTCTTCATGTATCAAGGCAGCAAAGGAAAAAAGAAGAAATGAAAATAGGTAAGGTTTGTGATTTTGATTTTTAACCTCTAAAGAATTGGATTTATGGTTTGCTTATGAAATACAAGGTTGTTCTCTTTTAAATTATCTTTCATTAGCATAAGAATTTTATGGAATAGTTAAGACAACACTTGAATTTTGAGGAAAGATAATTAAGGTTTAGGGATTCAAATGAATTAGGATTGTTATGTGATGTTTTATCATTTCCATGCTTGATTGAAGTTGAAATTGATGTATTCTTGATGGAATATGAATTGATTAATTAGGGTTTAAGGATTCAAGTTGAATTTGGAGTTTTTATGAAAGGAAAATGTTTGAAAAGTATAGTTAAAGGTTAATTTGAGGTGTTAAATGGTTAAAGGATGCTAAAGATGTGAATTATGAAATCTGCCCAGAATTTTAGTCTTTGGTAGTGAGTTTGGAAATTCACCAAAAATTCCATAAAAATGATTAGGAAGTAAGCCAAATACCATTGAATTCCTGGTTCAGTCTAGTTTCGTTTAAAACAAACGGTGACTGATTTCGATTGGGATATCAAAAGATATGAATTTTTAATTGACAAAAGGTCAGAAAATAAAGTAGCAGTCTGCTCTGAAATTCAGCACTGGAATTCAACTTTGAAAATTCGTCATAAATTGTACGAGTTGAATTTGGGCTATTAGTTTATATGGTTGAACAACTTATCGATTCTAGTTTCTTTCAAAATAAATGAAATCAAATTTCGAGTTGTAGATTATTTTATATAAATATTTCTTTGAAGTAGCGCAGACTGACAGATTATAAAATGAGTACCTTATTGGTGTTATTAATTTGTGCATGTAAGGGATGAATCTGAAGTATTCAAGTAAACACGAGAAATCAGAAATTCAATAGATAAAGTAATGACCAAGCTCGAAGTTCTCTTAATATATGCATTTTAGTTTGAGATAAGAAGTGTCAAGGTGAGTGCATTTATATGTTTTAAAAGTATTTAGGAAGACTTATGATAAGTCAACCAATATGATTTTACCAAATTGGTAATGTTGATTTTTATGTGAAATATACTATTTTCACAGGCAAAAAGAGATGGTTTTCTACATGATTGGATATGAACTGCCTTATTATGTTTTATTTACGATAATTTTATTGTCATATATTGATGATTGTTACAGAATGAATTATGGTATAATGGAGTAAGAACTTCTCTATTATTTTGATTTATTGATGATGAGATTTTTACCGTCTATAAAATGATATATTGCAAAGGTAAAGGTATTTTTTTATTGCCCAAGATTACCATGAGAGTTACAGTATAGTGGCATGCCATAAGAGACTAGTAGTCTGGGACTGCATTATAGCTACACTTGACACGTGGTGGCTAGCATTCTGGGAATGCATTGATCTTCGGATCTAGTAGTATGGGACTACAGTCACTTTGGTGACTAGTGCTCTCAGAGCACAATGAGATGGTATTAATGTAATGTCTACCTTTCTCCTTAGGGGAAATGGCTAGTACTCTGGAGTACACGATCTCGTATACTTAGTTTCTCTCTATAAGTATTTCTTGAGCTATTATTATAAAATAACTTTTACAAATATATTCATAAATATTTCATCTTTGCTTTAAAGCAATATTGATTTGAAATAGTTTTATAAGGGAATTGTTTATACTATGCTATACTTAAAGACTCATTATTATTTAATTTTATGATTACCTTATAATGCCTCACCAAGTTCGTACTTAGAGTGTGTTTTGCCTGTGCACACGTAGGTGGTCCGAGACATTGGGTGTAAGTAAGACGTTACATCAAGTTCAGAAAATTTTCATCAAGCTACTTCAGTAATGACATCCTACTTGAGGTTTTTAATTAATTTTTGTGGCATGTATAAATAAGATAAACTTGTCTATTTTGGTTCAAATTTTGTTATTTATCAAATAATTAATTTATTTTTCATAAAGTAAAGGAGCACCGATTTTGTGTACAAGTTAATTTTAAATTTTTAAAGGTTTTAAATTTATAGAATTTTTTGAATAAAAAATCATGTTATTGTTCTGTGACATCTCTGACTCATATTCGGTAATCAAATATGGGGAATGAGGTGTTATATTTATTGGTACCAGAGCTACAGGTTTAACCAGTTTTGGATCCAAACCGAGCTTGTTATCAGTCAGTAAGTGTATACATGCCACTAGGATGTCATTATTACTGTATTGATGCATGAGTGACTTGATGCAACTGCTTATTGAATTGATTGTATAAAGTTATAGATGTCTGAAGTTGAGAGGTTGCAACGAGCAATCGAACAGTTGGGTAAAAAGAAATTAGGCCCATAAAAGTAGTAACAAGGTTAAATATTAACCGCTTTCCACTCAATATGATGTTAATGTGCTGGTGTAGTTGGAAATGCCTAGCTAAACCAAGATTTAGTATTTCAAACCTTGGATATGATTTTAAATGAAATTCAACCCCAAGTTCCTTAAATTTTTATTGCTAGAGACTTCGGAAGTCTTGAAGTGTGAGACTTCAAGTGGGGGTATTGATGGAAAACCAATGCCGCTAGACTATTGGTTTGATAAATATAAAAAAAAGAGATACAAAAAGGGCTTCGTTGTGATGATCAGGGAAAGCTCGACGTGATAGTAACTTATCTCTTGGGACATAGCACAAGAGTAAGTTAAATATGTAAGAATTACTCGATGGTAATTCAAAGAAATTGAATTTTATTAAGCTTAATGGAGTTGCTTCTTATAAATTTTTGCTCGAAACGAATAGTTCTAAAAGGAATTAGAAAATTCGGAGATTGTAATGACTAGGGAAAAGTTAGATTTTTTTATCAATATGGTTCAGTAGTATTTTTTGGAAACTGCTATCACAAGGATGTAAGAACTTTCTAGCTTATGTTGTGAACATATAAGTATTCGAAGGTGAACTTGGAAAGTATCTCAACTATCAATGAATAACAGGATGTGTTCCCTCAGGAATTTCTATGGTTACCATCTGATCATGAAATGAAATTAAGGATTTAGGTTTTCTCTAGCACTGAACTTATATCAAAGGTACTATACAAAATGGCTCTTACAGAGATAATAGTTAAAGGTTCAGTTACATTAAATATGGGATTGAGGTTTTATATGACTTAATATATTACCTTGGGGAATTTTAATACTGTTTGTGAAAAAGAAAAATGGTTCGATGAGATTATGTATTGATTATCGTCAAATAAATAAAGTGGTATTAAAGAAAAGATAATTTATGTTGTAGATTGATGATCCCTTCAATCAATTGAATGGAGTAGAAGTGTTCTCCAAAATTAATCTTCATTCGAAGTATATCAATTGAAGGTCAATGAGGAGAATATTCTTAAAAATTATTTTAAAGACACAATTTGGGCACTATGAATTCATAGTGGTGCATTATTGGCCATGCTAATGCTCCATCAGTATTCATGGATTTGATAAATATAGTGTTCTAATCGTATTCAGATCTGTTTGCCGTGGTAATCAATAATGATATATTTTAAGTACCCAAAGACTAGGGAAGATTATGATTTATAGTTTCGAGTGGTATTACAGATTTTACAAGAAAAGAAATTGTATGCCAAGTTGTTCAAGTATGGATTCTAGATATTTGAGGTTGTCTAAATATGAACTTTGGATATCATTTTTAGGCTATATTGTCGAGACCGATGGAATTTGATTGGATTAAAAAATGGATTCTGACAGAAGCTCCAGTGTTAGTATAGAGAGACTTTACACTCTGTAGTGATGTTTCCCATAATAGATTGGGATACGTACGGATAAAAAAGGGCAAATTAGTGGCATGTGCAACATGGAAACTCAAGATTCATGAGATAAATTATTCGACTCATGATCTAGAGTTAGATACAATAGTATATGCTTTTAAAAAAAATGGTGTCATCATTTATATGGTGAACGATGTTATGTCTTCGGGATTATAAAAGTTAAAAAATGCTTGATAAACCAAAAAGGATCAGAACTTGTGGTAGAGGTGGTGGATAGAACTCCTCAAGGATTATGATGTTGTGATTGGCTACTATCTTGGAAAGGTTAATATAGTAGCCAATGCACTTAGTTGGAAGATATTATCTACTTTAAGAGTAATGAATGTGCAATGTAATTGAAAAAGAATGATATGTTAATTAGAGAACTTTAGCTTAGACCTATTCATTTAGGTCGGATTAAAGATTTTCAGTTAAAAGATGAAAAAATGTTGTCAGGGTTAAAACAAATTGAAAATGGTGAAAATAAAGACTTCAAAGTTAAGTATGTCGGATGTTTGAGGAAAATATTATGTCTTGACGATGATGAATGGAAACTAGAACATCTTAATAAAGAACACTGCAGTCCATTGTCAATGCATCCAAAAGGGAATATGATGTATCTAGATTTGAAGAGCAAGCATTGATGGCAAGATATAAAAAGGACAATAACTTAATTTATGGTTACATGCTTGACAGGCTAGCAACTAGAAGCAAAACATCAAGTACCATTGGAAATGTGGTAATATATTTACATTCCTCTAGTGGAAGTGGAAAAGAGTTACGATGGATTTCGTAACTAGGTTATCAATGATACCAAGTAAAAATGATTTGATTTGGCTAATTGTGGTCAGATTGAATAAATATGTAATGAATAAATATGCTGAGCTCAAAATCTGAAATACTGTGAAGTTAAGTGATGATGTACCTATTTTCATTGTGTGTGATTAAGATCCAAGGTTATCTCTAGATTTTAGAATTCCTTGCATAAGGCATTAGGGACTCGACATAAAATTTATCACTGTTTTGGATCCATAAAATGATGAACAATCTGAAAGGTTAATTTAAAATTTGAATGATATGTATATTTTTTGTAACACTCCGGTTTTGGGCTTGGATGTTTTGAGGGTTGGTTCGAAGGTTCGGTGGACCGATATTAGAGGTTCGAGTTAGTTTCAGAATTTAATCGGATTGAATATTTTTAAAGGTGATAAAAATATGGAAAAAATGTGGTAAAATCATTATTTAATATAATTATGATTGTTCTAAAATTAATTTTCGGAAAATGAGATTTGGGAATTGTACATTTTGGACTAGTGACCAAAATGCAAACTTTGAAAACTATTTTAGTGACTGTTTTGGAAAGGATCAAAACTTTGAATCTTTAAGGAGCTAATTATCCTAGATATTTTTAACAGATTTCCCCCTTTAATTAATTGACTTTAAATGGGTTTTAAAAGGCTTTAAAAGTGGAGAGAATTAATAAATCATATTTTAGACATTTAACAAAGTTCACGTAACAAACTTTGCAACTTCTTTCTCCCAATTTCCCTCCAGCCAAACACCTTTCCATTTCCAATTTCTTCAGGTAAAAATCAAAGGTTTTGATTTCCATTTGATTTCCCAATGCTTTTTCATCAAATACTTATTGTTCTTCTCTTGATTTTCATGTTTTACTAAGCAATTAAGGGGAGAAATCAACATTGGAGGTAAGGATTCGTTCTTATCCTCTAATGAAAGGTTCTTTACTGAAATTCCCAAGTTATTGATCCTTTACAATTGTTTTCTAATGTGTTTTGATAGTTTAATTCAAGAAAATTGGTTTAATTGTGTTTTGATTGATGAGATTTATGGATCTTCATACTTATTCTGTTTTACTGGGATTTTGATCAGATTAGATCATGATTTTGATGTTTAATTGAGTTAATAACTTGGTTTTAATATTGCAATCCCGAAACAAGTTGAATCTCTAATGTTTAAGGTGGTTAATTAAGGGTTTTTGGGGTGATAGTTGTGTTTAATCTTTGCTGGAAGTAAAAGGATGTTGAGAAAGGGTTTTTAGGTATTAATTGATGAGGTTTGTGTATTGAATCGTTATATTGTGGCTGGGTTAAGGTTGAGAAGTGTTTGTGGTTGATTTCAGTATGTTTCAGATATGTTTTGAGTGGGCAACTTGGGAGTTGCGGGTAATTTCTTGTAGGCAATGTTTGAATTTATAATGATGCATTTGCCCTTTAGTTTTATGTGGTTAAAACTTGGGATAATCAAAGAAAAGAAGCTTGACGGTGATTGTGGCTTGCCGGAAGCTTGATTCGTGTTGGCGAGCAAAGCAAAGCGTATCGGTGAGTGGAAACTGGTTTAAAAGCCTTTAAACGATTTAATAAACGTTGTTGGGAGTTTAGGGTAAGCGTGAAATACTTACCTAAGCTCGAAAGTAAGTGTGCAAGCATGTTGAGAATGCTTTAATTGTACCAAATGTGAGTTTTGGTTGCTTGGTGGAATGATACTAGGATGCATGCCTATAGAAAGTCTTGAGTGGTATAAATGCGATGAATGGTTGTTAAATCTGTGATGCTTTGGTTAGTAATGTATCTTAGAAATGTTGTATAAGTGTTTGTAGCATGTTGGAGTGTTTTGGATATCATCAAAATGTGTTTAGACAACATTTGGGACATTACAGGTCCAGGCGTATAAAGAAGGCGTATCGAAACACCCCTTGCCATACCGGTACGGTGGCAGTTAAGTTGGTTATTAGGAATCTTTTGAAGTTTTGTTTTCTTATGTTTTGGTCCCTAAATGTTGTGGATGCAATTGAATGAGTTTGGATGACCTTTTTGACTCGATTTTTGACATGTAAGCATGAAAACTGCTTAATTGAAGACTGGTAACATAAAAATGAGCTAAGACCCTGCAGTTTTTTGAATTTGCAAATTGGTCCCTATATCACAAATATGATCGATTGGATGTCAATTCGATGCCTGATTGAGTTGGGTTTTCACCAGAGATCTGTATATATATGTAGGTTAATAATTATGTGTCTAGATAAGATAAAAGGAAAAAATGGATGTGTTTCAGGTTTTATCTTCTCGGTTTTCTTCGGTAAACCTAATATAGCTCACTTGGTTCGGTCTTGCGACTAGACTAGGTCGAGAGGGTTACATTTATTGGTATCAGAGCCAAATTTTGAAAAGTTGGGATGTTGATGTTTGATTAACAAATGTTGTTTGAATTGCATGGTGATTGTGTATATGTTCGATGATTGATTAATACCATGTAGTGGTATAAATTGGGAACACATTACCTATTACCGAGGTTTTAAAATGTTTTATAAGGTTGTCTTGGATCCTTTGCCTAATGCTAGCCTTATTTTAATGTGTTTTGATGCTTTTGTTAGCATGGTTCAATATGAGATGCGTTTGATGACTAATAACGCGAGAGTTGAACAGAATAACGTTGAAGAAGGGAATCCCCCTAATGTTTTACCTCTTCCTCCCCCGTTGGTTCCTCCTATTGATGTTGGGGTGGATGGTGTACCCCAGGCTCCTTCAGTGCCAGTATTGGGTGATTTGACTCCTTTAATCCAAGCGATAAAGGGAGCATTTCAGGTAGCGATGGCTGGAGTACAAGCACAAGCACTGACACTTGCTGTTGTGGCTAATCAAGGTTTACCCTTGGAGAGTCTTAAGAGTTTGGGAGATGAGGAATTTTAGGGTTTTAGTCTTCAGGCAGCTGAGGGTTGGCTGGAGAAAACAATCCTCATTCTGAACTAGATGGGTTATAATGAGAAGCGCAAGTTGGGTTGCACTGTGTCACTGTTGCAGGGTGATGCATATCATTGGTGGGTGACCACAATTGTTGGCGTTCCTGAGGCGAATGTAACTTGGGAGTTCTTCCGGAGAGCTTTCAAGAGGAAGTATCTTAGCACTCAGTATTTAGATATAAAAAATGGGAGTTTATGTCGCTATCTCAAGAAGGCATGTCTATTGCCGAGTATGAGGTAAAGTTTGTCCGCCTGAGTTAGTATGCCCCGGAGTTAGTTCCTGATGATGAGCAGAGATGTGATAGATTATGATATAGTCTTGTAAATGACATTAAGACCTATCTCATGGCTGCAGATTACACAGATTTTGATGTATTGGTCAACCGCGCTAAGGATATTGAGTAGTCCTTGGGTTCATCAGTCCAGGCTGCGGGTGCGAGCTTGGGCAAGAGAGTGGCTGATTCTAGCTATTCTGGGAGGTAGAATAAGAGGTATCAGGATAAGAGGTATAAGCCGGATCACAGGCGTGGTGGCGGTGTTGGTCAGGGTAACCATAGAGTTCGTATCGTAGCAGAGTGTGAGCGTTATGGTAGGCGTCACACGGGTATATTTGATCACTTGAAATGTGATTGTTAGATTTGTGGGTCATTTGATCACTTGAAATGTGATTGTCAACGTGTTGTGAGAGATGCACCGGTATATGTTGCTACACCTGCTAGGGGCTGAGGCCGTGGTAGGGGTAATTTCTAGAGGCGTGAGGATGGTCAGAGAGTTGTAGCTCATGCCACAGCTGTACGATCGGAGGATGGTGGACCAGTCTGGATCTATGCTTATCGCGAGGGCTGCAATGACACGAATGTGATCACAGGTACCTTTACTTTGCAATCCTTGACATTGTTATCTTTGATTGATTCGAGGTATACTCATTCCTACATTTTGAGTGAACATGCATCTTTGTTGGATGTCCCTGTTGAGATCCTTGATGTTGGTATATTTGTAACTAGTTCTTTTGGTGAGACGGTTACTACTAGAAAGTTATATATGCGGTGTCCTTTGGTTGTGCAAGGTCATGAGTTTACCACTGATCTAATGGAGTTACCATTCCATGGTTTTGATGTCATTTTGGGTATGGATTGGTTGAGTGAGCATAAGGTGGTTGTGGATTGTGAATTCAAAATGATTTCCTTGAGGTTAACCGATGATTATGAATTATGGTGGTTGGCGAGAATGTGAAGTTATTTTCCAATGTTGTTTTAGCTAACTGGGTGGAAATGATGATGCAATGAGGTTGCCAAGCTTATTTGACTATCCTGATGAATCTTGAGGTTAAAGGTGTCCGGGTGCAGGACGCTGTTTGTGATTTCCCAGAGGTTTTTCCTAAAGAGTTACTAGGTTTACTGTTGGATAGAGAGGTAGAATTCAGTATTAAGATGTACGCGGGTACAACATCGGTGTCCATTGCTCCTTATAGGATGGCACTGAAAGAATTGAAGGAGTTAAAGTCACAGCTTCAAGAGTTGCTAGATCATGGGTTCATCCGACCGAGTGTTTCGCCTTGGGGTGCTTCGGTTCTTTTTGTGAAGAAAATGATGGTACGGTGTGTATGTGCATTGATTACCGGCAGTTGAATAAGCTAACAGTAAAGAACAAGTATCCTTTACCGAGGATTGATGATCTGTTTGACCAATTTCGCGAGGCAGCGATATTCTCTAAGATCGATTTGAGATCGGGTTATTATAAGTTGTAGGTTAAGGATGATGATGTGCATAAGACCGCATTTTGTACAAGGTACGAGCATTATGAGTTCTTGGTCATGCCTTTTGGTTTGACAAATGCCCCGACTGAGTTCATGGATATGATGAATAGGGTGTTCCATGAATATCTTGATTAGTTTGTGGTGGTGTTTATAGATGATATTCTCGTGTACTCTCTTATCGAAGAGGATCATGATCGGTATTTGTGGATTGTGTTACAAGTGTTGAAGGATAATCGGTTGTATGCCAAGTTGAGCAAGTGCGAGTTTTAGCTTAAGAAAGTAATGTTCCTTGGTCATGTGGTATCCGCGGAGGGTATTCGTGTTGATGCACAGAAAATTGAGGCTATTCTCAATTGAAAGCAACCTAAATCTGTTCTAGAGGTTCGCAGCTTTCTTGGGTTGGCTGGTTCTTACCACCGCTTTGTTGATTGGTTTTCTAGTATCGCGGCACCGTTGACGAAGTTGTTGTAAAGAATGTTCCTTATGTGTGGACGGAGAAGTAGCAACATAGTTTTGGGAAGTTGAATGAAGTCTTGACACATGCTCTTGTGTTGATTCAACCTGAGTCTGGAAAGGAGTTTGCAGTTTATAGTGATGCATCCTACGTGGGGTTGGGAGGTGTGCTGATGCAAGATGGTAAGGTTGTGGCCTATGCATCGAGGCAACTGAAGGTTCATGAGCGCAACTATCCAACCCATGATTTGGAGCTTGCGGCTCTAGTGTTTGTTTTGAAAATTTGGAGACATTATCTTTACGGAGAGAAGTGTATGGTTTTCACGGACCACAAGAGTTTGAAGTATTTGATGTCTCAAAAAGATTTGAACCGTAGACAACGTAGATGGTTGGAGTTGCCTAAGGATTACGACTTGACAATTGAGTATCATCCTGGTAAAGCCTATATGGTTGCGGATGCGTTGAGTCGTAAGGTTGCGGTTGAGCTTAGAGCTATGTTCGCAAGGTTGAGTGTGACGCGGGAAGGTGGTTTATTGGTTGAATTGCAAGTTAAGCCTACGATGTCACAGTTGGTTAAAGCTAAGCAACTGTTTGATGATTCATTGGTCGAGCATGTTAAGGACATATCGGAGGGTAATCCGACGGATTTTCATTTTGATGAAGTTTTGTGTTTCAAGGGTCGAATAGTGGTACCGAATGATCCAGAGTTGAGGCACACTATTTTGACGGAGGCACATTCTAACCCTTTTGCTATGCATCCTGGTAGTGTAAAAATGTATCGAGGGTTGAAAGAAGCATACTATTGAGTTGGTTTGAAAAAAGATGTGGCTGAGTTTGTTTCTAAGTGCATGGTATGTCAGCGGGTCAAGGCTGAACATCAATTTCCATTTAGGTTGTTACAACTGTTGAGAACTCTGAAGTGGAAATGAGAGAGAATCACCATGGATTTTTTGCCAGGTTACCTTTGACACCGGTTAAGAAGGATTCCATTTGGGTGATTGTGGATCAGTTTACGAAGTGTGCACATTTTCTGCCAGTGCATACGACATATACGCTAGACAAGTTGGCAGATTTGTATATTGCTGAGATCGTGTGTTTGCACGGGGTACCGAAGTATATTGTTTCGGATAGGGATCCAAGGTTTACAATGAGGTTTTGGGCGAGTTTGCACCGAGCTTTAGGTACGAGATTGAATTTCAACACCGCGTATTATCTTCAGTTGGATGACCAGTTTGAGCGGGTTATCCAGGTTTTGGAGGATATGTTGAGATGTTGTATTATTGAGTTCCAAGGAACCTAGGAGAAGCATTTACCTTTGGTTGAGTTTGTGCATAAAAACAGTTATCAAGCGAGTATACAGATGCACCGTATGAGGCATTGTATGGCCGGAAGTGTCGTACGCCCTTATGTTGGGCTGACGTAGGGGAAAAGCATATTTCCTTGCCCGACGTGTTGAAGAACACGGATGAAAAGGTAAAGCTTGTGTGTGATCGCTTGAAAGTGGCTACGGATCAGTAGAAATCTTACGCGGATTTGAAGCGTAGGGAAATTGAATATGCGGTGGACAATCGTGTGTTCTTGAAAGTGTCACCATGGAAGAAGGTGATGCGGTTCAGATGTAAGGGTAAGCTTAGTCTGAGGTTTATTGGACTGTACGAGGTTGTTGAACGTGTTGGTCCTGTGGCTTATCAGCTGAGGTTGCCTCCCGAGTTGGAGAAAATACATGATGTGTTCCATGTATCCATGTTGCAAAGGTATCGGTCGGATCCCTTGCATGTTTTACCGGTGGAGCATATTGAGTTAAGGCCGTATTTGTCCTATAATGAGGAGCCGGTGGAAATCCTTGATTCTAGCAGCAAAGTTCTTCGTGGCAAGACGATAAAGCTTGTTAAGGTCTTGTGGCGACACCGTGTTATCGAGGAAGCCACGGGGGAAAGCAAGGCGGACATGTTAGAGCAATTTTCGCATTTGTTTCCTCCAGGTAAATTTTGAGGACCAAATTTCTTAAGAGGGGGAGAGTTGTAACACCCCAATTTTGGGCTTGGATGTTTTGAGGGTTGGTTTGAAGGTCCGGTGGACCGGTATTAGAGGTTCGAGTTAGTTTTGGGATTTAATCAGATTGAATATTTTTATAGGTGATAAAAATATGGAAAAAATGTGGTAAAATCATTATTTAATATAATGATGATTGTGGTAAAATAAATTTTGGAAAATGAGATTTGGGAATTGGACATTTTGGACTAGTGACCAAAATGCAAACTTTGAAAATTGTTTTAGTGACTGTTTTGGAAAGGATCAAAACTTTGAATCTTTAAGGAGATAATTATCCTAGATATTTTAAACATATTTCTCACTTTTTTTAATTGACTTCAAATGGGTTTTAAAAGGCTTTAAAAGTGGAGAGAATTAATAAATCATATTTTAGACTTTTAACAAAATTCACGTAACAAACTTTGCAACTTCTTTCTCTCAATTTCTCTCCAGCCAAACACCTTTCCAATTTCAATTTCTTCAGGTAAAAATCAAAGGTTTTGATTTCCATTTGATTTCCCAATGCGTTTTCATCAAATACTTATTGTTATTCTCTTGATTTTCATGTTTTACTAAGAAATTAAGGGGAGAAATCAACATTGGAGGTAAGGATTCATTCTTCTCCTCTAATGAAAGGTTCGTTACTGAAATTCCCAAGTTCTTGATCCTTTACAATTGTTTTTAATGTGTTTTACTAGTTTAATTAAAGAAAATTGGTTTAATTGTGTTTTGATTGATGAGATTTATGGATCTTCGTACTTGTTCTGTTTTGTTGGGATTTTGATCAGATTAGATCATGATTTTCATGTTTAATTGATTTAATAAATTGGTTTTAATATTGCAATCCCGAAACAAGTTGAATCTCTAATGTTTAAGGTGGTTAATTAAGGGTTTTTGGGGTGATAGTTGTGTTTAATCTTTGCTAGAAGTAAAAGGATGTTGGGAAAGGGTTTTTAGGTGTTAATTGATGAGGTTTGTTGTATTGAATTGTTATATTGTGGCTGGGTTAAGGGTGAGAAGTGTTTGAGGTTGATTTCGGATAAGTTTTGAGTGGGCAAATTGGGAGTTGCAGGTAATTGCTTGTAGCCAATGATTTGAATGCATAATGATGCATTTACCCTCTGGTTTTATGTGGTTAAAATAGGGGATAATCAAATGACGAAGCTTGACATTGATTGTGGCTTACTGGAAGCTTGATTCGTGTTGTCTAGCAAAGTGAAGCGTATCTGTGAGTGGAAACTGGTTTAAACGATTTAATAAAGTTTGTTGGGAGTTTAAGGTAAGCATGAAATACTTATCTAAGCTCGGAAGTAAGTTTCTCTTATTTTGCTCTTGAATATCAGTTTGGTTATGAGCATGTTGATTTCATGTTTTGGTATTAAACATGGTTTGATTTACTTGCTAGAAATGCATGTTTTAAGTACATATGCAGGGGTTTTAAAGTATAATAAATACTAGTGAGCATTGGTTTTCATTTCGATCGGGAATGGGGTTATTGCTTTGGCAATGTGATTTGCATATGTGGTGTTTTTGTATAATGTATTGTAAAATAGTAAGTAGATGGTTTGTAAATGATATATTGGCTATGTGACAAGTGAGAAAGCAATCGGATATAGTTGGCATGCCATAGGATTAAAAGTGCACTATAAAATATGAACAAAATCGATCGTGGCCATAGGTCCTTGGGGTATGGCAGTTTAACAAGGCCACTCGGACTGTTAGGACCTTATTCGGGGTGTGCGGTTTAACTAGGCAACCCTAATTGATGTTGATCTTGCGGTTTAACTAGGCAAGGTCTGTAAACTTGCAGTGTAACTGGGCAAGGGTGTTAAGCTCGCGATTTAACAAGGCTAAGGTGTCAAATCTTGCGGTTTAACAAAGCAAGGTTTGGGATATCATGCGGTTTAACTAGGCATGGTATGAGAGATCCGTGTATCCGATTTGTGTGGACAGAGTGTAGTCTATCCAGGTCACTATCAATGCCAAAATATATGTGAAAGTTCATGTGTTGAACATAATTTTTAATGCTTTGGGATTTAAGCATGGTTTATGATTTAATGCTTTGGGATCTAAGCATGGATTATGTACATGTTGTTGCATAAAGTTTGTTATGCATTGTTTCGGTTGGAAACAAGGAAAAGTGCTTTGGTCGTAAGCATGTTTTGAAAGCAAGTTTTGGGTTTTCAAATGGTTTAAATTGCATCATTGTTTTATGAGCATTCTCACTAAGCATGTGTGCTTACGCTCTCTTTTTCTTAATGATGCAGAGCATTGAAGTTGTGGGGCTACAAAGGCAAAGCTTAAGAGATCCAAAGACAAAGATCACTTTGAGTATGAACTCGGTTTATTTTTTCAGTTAATAAGGCAATGTGTTAGCGTTATTTTGGGGATTTGTATTCCTGTTTTCCATGAGTTTTAAGCATGTGATGTGCTGGATTTTATGGTTGTTTGAGTTTGGGTGAATCATGCTATGTTGTTGCTAGCTAAGTGCTAGAGTATGCATCTAGTTGGTTTTATTTGGTTGCCTTGGTTTGATGATTCAAGCAAGTTTGGTATGATGCTATAAGTGTGCAAGCATGTTGAGAATGCCTTAATTGTACCAAATGTGAGTTTTGGTTGCTTGGTGGAATGATACTAGGATGCTTGCCTATAGAAAGTATTGAGTGGTATAAATGCGATGAATGGTTGTTAAATCTGTGATGCTTTGGTTAGTAATGTATCTTAGAAATGTTGTATAAGTGTTTGTAGCATGTTGGAGTGTTTTGGATATCATCAAAATCTGTTTAGACAGCAATTTGGGACATTACAGGTCCAGGCGTACTGGTACGGGTGTTCTTGTTTTGGTACGGGTAAGCCATTCCAGGCTTAGCGTACCGGTACGTGGGCAACTATTTCTGTACGGGCTTATGCTATTTTGGCCAGTGTTTCGGTACTCAGGGAGGCATTTCGATAAGGCACAATGTTTTCATGAAGGGCGTTCCGATACGCGGGGGCGTATCAGAATGAGTTTTGGCTACTGGAATTCTGGGGTTTCAAAATAACGAAGGCGTATCGAAACACCCCTTGTCTTACCGGTACGGTGGAAGTTAAGTTGGTTATTAGGAATCTTCTGAAGTTCTATTTTCTTACATTTTGGTCCCTGAATGTTGTGGAAGCAATTGAATGAGTTTGGATGACCTTTTTGACTCAATTTTTGACATGTAAGCATGAAACCTACTTAATTAAAGATTTGTAACATAAAAAATGAGCTAAGACCCTACAATTTTTTGAATTTGCAAATTGGTCCCTAAATTACAAATGTGATCGATTCGATGTCAATTCGACACCCGATTGAGTTGGGTTTTCACCAGAGATCAGTATGTATATGTAGGTTAATAATTATGCATCTAGATAATATAAAAGAAAAAATGGATGTGTTTCGGGTTTAATCTTCTCGGTTTACTTCGGTAATCCTAATGTAGCTCGCTCGGTTCAGTCTTGCGACTAGGCCGGGTCGAGGGGATTATAGTTTTTATTTGATTTAGTTTGAAGGCTCATGGAAAAAGTATGTGCCACTAGATGAAATTTCTTATAATAACTGTTATCAATCGAATATAAAGATGACTTCTTTAAAAGTGTAGTATGAAAGAAGAAGTTGATAAACATTTACGAATAGTGCTACAAGCCTTGTGGGAAAAGTAGTTATATGCAAAGTAATCCAAATGTGAGTTTGATTAATTAAAGTTGCATCTCCAGGTCACATTGTCTCAACAAAAAGGATCTGAATATATCATAAGAAAGTTAAGATGGTAGCACTAGTATTAATACAATATGAAGTTAATAAGGACTCCATGTTATTTAATGATATGTCCCATACTAGGTTGGGATGTGTATTAATGTAATAAGGCTAAAATAGTGGCTGATGTATTTAGCTGAAAGTCTTTCTTTTCCTTATAAGCATTAAATGTTCAATTATCTTTGGAAGAGAATAGTGTATTGATAACACAACTTCATCTTAAGTTTACTTTGACAAATCGGATCAAAGATTTATAGATGAAAGAAAAGATATGCTTGGAAAGAATTCAATAAGGTGAAAAGGGAAAATTAAAGACTTCGATGTCAAGTATAAAGGATGTTTATATTATCAAGGGATAATTTACATTCCTGATGATAATGAGTTAAAAAGAGAACTAAAAGGTAATTGGATCTAATTTAGTTCAGGATGTGGAGAATAAAGTAAGAATGGTTTGAAGCAACTTTAGAATTGCTTTAGAATGATGGAAATTATATGTTGATCATGAAAGAAAATATATTTAATATGAAGCTAAGGATAAAGTATTCCTTAAAAGTTTCACCTTGGAAGAAGGTGTTATGGTTCAGACCAAAAGTAAAGCTTAGCCTAAGATTCATTGACCTATATTTGGTTCTGAAGAAGAATTAAAATCCATGATGTCTTCCATATGTCGATGCTTTTGAAGTGTCTATTTGATTCTTCACATATCATAATACCAGAAAAGGGTTGAGATTCAATTAAATTTTACTTATGAAGAGGAGCCGACAAAGATCATGGCTTAGGAGTCAAAGAATTGAGAAATAAAAGAGATTTCTATAGTAAAGATTCATGAAAGAATCGCAAAGTGGTAGAAGCCATATGGGAGACTGATTAGAGAATTAGCATGTATGTGCTAAAATTCGAGGACGAATTTTCTTAAAGGGGGAGAATTGTAATACCTCAAAATTTTGGTTAGTGACCAAAATGAATAAAATAAAAGTTTGGTGGCTAAAGTATAAACTTAGGAAAAGTTCAGGGACTAATTTTGTAATTTTTGAATGTTATGTATTTTGTCTCAAAATGAAAATTTAACCCCAATAATGACGTTTTCGTGTTACTCGAATTTTTTGTAAAGAATTTGTGTTAAAAGCTATAAAAGGGTTAAGTTTGAGAAAAAATTGGATAATTGGATCGAATCAAATATTTGAGATATTTTATTAGATGATAAGGCAAGATTAATAATATCTTTTTCATGCTTTAATTTAGAAGGATTTAACGTGGACCATTGGATTTAAGTTGATTTTCCATGTTAAATATGAGCTATTAGATGAATAATGGCAAGATTGTAATTTTGGAAAATTACAATGGCAAAATTGGTAACTAATAACTCAAGATTAAATCTAGGTCATTGGATAAAGGATGATGAAATGTGGCATACTATGGATTCATTGGATTTGAGGGGGAAATAGTTACTTAACTATTTGGGAGATATTACATTAATATTAGAATAAAAGAATGCCAAATGGCATTAATTAAAAGGAAAAGAAAGGAAAATAGGTATGGTTTGTGATTTTGATTTTTAACCTCCAAAGACTTGGATTTATGGTTTGCATATGAAATACAAGGTTGTTCTTTAAATTCTCTTTCATTAGCATAAGAATTTTATGGAATAGTTGAAGACAACAATTGAATTTTGAGAGATAATTTAGGGTTTAGGGATTCAAATGAATTAGGATTTTTATGTGATGTTTTATCATTTCCATGCTTGATTGAAGTTGAAATTGATGTATTCTTGATGGAATATCATTTGAATAATTGGGGATTAATTTGAGGTTTAAGGATTCAAGTTGAATTTGGAGTTTTCATGAAAGGAAAATGTTGGAACAATATAATTAAAGGTTAATTTGAGGTGTTGGAATGGTTAAATGATGCTAAAGATGTGAATTATGAAATTTGCCCAGAATTTTAGTCTTTGGTAGTGAGTTTGGAAATTCACCAAAAATTCCATAAAATGATTAGGAAGTAAGCCCAATACCATTGTATTCCTGGTTCAGTCTAGTTTCATTTAAAACAAACGGTGACTGATTTCAATTGGGATATCAAAAGATATGAAATTTTAAGTGACGGAAGGTCAGAAAACAGAGTAGCAGTCTGCTCTGAAATTCAGCACTGGAATTCTACTTTGAAAATTTGTCATAAACTGTACGAGTTGAATTTGGGCTATTAGTTTATATGGTTGAATAGCTTATCGAATCTAGTTTCTGTTAGAATAAACAGAATCAAATTTCGAGTTGCAGATTATTTTATATAAATATTTCTTTGAAGGTAGCGCAAACTGACAAATTATAAAATGAGTACCTTATTGGTGTTATTAATTTGTGCATGTAAGGGATGAATATGAAACATTCAAGTAAACACGAGAAATCAAAAATTCAGTAGATAAAACAATGACCAAGCTTGAAGTTCTCTTAATACACACATTTTAGTTTAGGATTAGAAGTGTCAAGGTGGGTGCATTTGTATGTTTTAAAAGTATTTGGGAAGACTTACGATAAGTCAACCTATATGATTTTACCAAATTGGCAATGTTGATTTTTATGTGAAATATAATATTTTCACAGGGAAAAATAGATGGTTTTGTACATGATAGGGTATGAACTGCCTTATTATGTTTTGTTTACGATAATTTTATTTCATATATTGATGATTGTTACAGAATGAGTTATGGTATAATAGAGTAAGAACTTCTCTATTACTTAGATTTATCGATGATGAGATTTTTACCATCTATAAAATGATATATTACAAAGGTAATGGTATTGTTTTATTGCCCAAGATTACCATGAGAGTTACAGTATTGTGGCATGCCATAAAAGACTAGCAGTATGGGACTGCATTGTAACTACACTTGCCACATGGTGGCTAGCATTCTGGGAATGCATTGATCTTCGGATCTAGTAGTCTGGGACTACCGTCACATCAGTGACTAGTGCTCTGGGAGCTCAATGAGCTCGTATTAATGTAATGTTTGCCTTTCTCCTTAGGGGAAATGGCTAGTACTCTGGGAGTACACGATCTCGTATACTTAATTTCTCTCTATATGTATTTCTTGGGCTATTGCTATAAAAGAACTTTTACAAATATATTCATAAATATTTCATCTTTGCTTTAAAGCAATATTGATTTGAAATAGTTTTATAAGGGAATTGTTTATACTATGTTATACTTAAAGAATTATTATTATTATTTAATTTTATAATTACCTTATAATACCTCACTAAGTTCGTATTTATCGTGTGTTTTGCCTGTGCACAAGTAGGTGGTTCGAGGGTGTAAGTAAGGGGTTGCATCAAGTTCAGAAAATTTTCATCACGCTATTTCAGTAATGACACCCTACTTGAGGTTTTTAATTAATTTCGTGGCATGTATAAATAAGAGAAATTTGTCTATTTTGGTTCAGAGTCTGTTATTTATCAAACATTTAATTTATTTTTTGTAAGGTAAAGGAGCTCCGATTTTGTGTACAAGTTAATTTTAAATATTTTTAAAGGTTTTAAATTTATAGAATTTTTGAATAAAAAATCATGTTATTGTTCTGTGACATCTCTGACTCATATTCGGTAATCGAATATGGGGAATGAGGTGTTACAGGTATGACACCACCCGTACTGGTACGCTTGTTTCTGTAATATCATAATTTGTTTGATTTTTGTTCGATTTAATGGTCTTAACCATGTCTAAAGTTTACCAAATTTTACCAGCAATCTTAAAAACACCAAATCTATATGCATGTCAAATTTTACGCCAAACCGAATCCATGTACTAAGTTCTCCCTTATTAGTGCATTTAGGGCCATCAATTTTATCAAAATCATAAACATACCATATTTCATGTTTTAGCCCATTCAACTTAGTGAACCATATATACATACAAAATGGGGCTAAACTAACTTGTGTAGACCCTATTCCATCTTTCTATGAGTTTAAGGATAAAGTTTACATTACCTGTAACTTGGTGACTTGCTTCAAAAACGTCCTTGCTCCGATCCTCGATCCAACTAACTTTTAACTTGAAAATGCATGGAAATGAGATGCATTTGGTTTACATATCCTAGTGAGATAGTCAATAACAATAACATAAATGTCAATGATAACAATAACATGTATACAATGTAAATGCATCTCAGGTCAAGTTTTAACATTAGATTCCATATCTTAATTCCTTTGATCGACATGTAAATGTGGATACACGAATTCCCAGCCAACATCGCCAACAATAAATGGTCAATATCCTCCAACATCGCCAACAAGACCAATATCATCACATCCCACCAACATCGCAAAATAGAGCCTTAGCTCAAGGACCGTAGTCCACTCCGTACCAATGAGCTCATGAATTCTATGGCATGCCAATTGTATCCCATGTCCATTCGTATCTAAGGATTCAATACTTAAACCAATATCAATAGCAATATCAATAACAATAACGGTAGCAAGGTCGATAACTATATAGCATGATCAATCTAGTCTTTCTCAATGTTTCAATGATATCGATGTCAATGTAATGCTTCAATAATCAATTTGACAATGTAATGAGCTTACCAACTATACCTCTAACATGGTTTCCATGTAACCATACCTTGATTTCGATGATGGAAATGCAATAAGACAATATAATGAAATCGTGATAGGCATGCACCTTGCCTATCCCGAGACTCCTACTACACTCACCGATACTTCTGAGGCTTTCAAGGCTTCCGGATGACAATTCTCTTGTTCCTCAACTTATTGGGGGTTGATGGATTTGGTGAATCTTCACTTTGATTATCTTGAGCTATAAGGAAATAGTAATTATAAGGATTTCAATATCGGTAATAGATTCATAGAAACTTATTAGCTATGAAAACAATAAAAAACAGGCTATGATATCCCTAGAGAATTTCTAGGGTTCCTTGATTCTTAAACTTCAAATTTAACATGAATTTGGTCATGGAATCGATGAATCGATGAATTTGGAATTAAATAGGCTATGACTTCTCGAATGCATTTTGACTAGAGTAACGTTCTTGTTTTGAGGTCTCTTGACTTCCCTTTCCAATACTTGCACAGGTTCTTCTTCGTAAGTCAAATTGGGTTGGAGTTCTATTGATTCAGGCTCAACAACATGAGATGGATCCGATCTATACTTGTGAAGCATCGATACATGAAATACATCATGAATCTTGCTCAACTTCTGAGGCAAAGTTAGTCGATAGGCCACAAGACCAATTCTTTCAATCACTTCAAAAGGTCCAATGAGTCGGGGACTTAACTTCCACTTTTTTGCCAAAACGAAGAATCTTCTTCCATGGAGAGACTTTTAGAAACAGTTTCTCACCAACATCAAACTGTATATCTCTCATCTTAAGATCAGCATAGGTCTTTTGTCAGTCAAAGACGACCTTTAAACGATCATGAATGACGGTAACCTGTTCATCAGTTTCTCGAAGTAAGTTAGGGCCCAACATCTTTCCTTCACCGAGTTCAGACCAACACAATGGCGTCCTACATTTCCTGCCATAAAATGCTTCGGTGCCATTTCAATGGATGATTGATGTCTGTTGTTGTAAGTAAACTTGATGGGAGGTAAGGGGCTCTCCGATGTCCCTTAAAAGTCAATGACACATGCACGAAACATGTCTTCCAATATCTAAATTACCCTTTCTAATTGGCCATCAGATTGAGGGTGAAAAGCTGTACTAAGATTGACTTGAGTGCCCAGAGCTCCTTGCAATGCTTTTTAGAATCGTGAAGCAAAACGTGGATCTCGATCAGAGATTATTGACTTAGGTACTCTATGGAGTCTGATTACTTTCTTGATATATAAGTCAGCTAACTTAGGAAGACCGTAGTCCATTCTAACAAGTAAGAAATGAGCTAACTTGGTAAAACGGTCAACAATGACCAAAATAGCGTCATGCTTAGCTGGAGTAAACGGTAAACCACTGACAAAGTCCCTGATTATTTTTTCCAACTTCCATTGAGGAAGTTCAATGGGTTGTAATAACCCCGTGGGAACACAATGCTCGGCCTTGACTCGCTGACACGTAAGACATCTTGATAAAAACTCTGTAATAGCATTCTTCATACCAGGCCACCAATATAATTCTCGGAGGTCCTTATACATCTTCACTAGCCCCGAGTGAACTGAAAAAGAGCTACAATGAGCTTCCTTGAGAATATCATCATGAAGAGGTTCATCATTTGGTACACAAATTCTATCATGAAAACAAAAGAGTCATTTGGAGTTAAATTTGAAATTAGGATCATGATTACTTTGAAGTTTAGAAATGATGGCTTGCAATTTAGGATCTTGGTCTTGCAATGAATTGATTCTCATCACAATGGTAGATTAATCTTGAAGTTCAACCACTAAAGGTTGGTGTTTCTATAACTTGAAATGAGCGTTGATAGCTCGAGGAGCTACAATGCAATAACGATATTGTAATTTTCAATACAATTGTCAATACTTGAGATTCAATATCTGATATTAATACTTACCAGACGACAGTTTGCGGCTGAGTGCATCAGCTACAACGTTGGCCTTGCGCAAATGATAATCAAATAACAAATCATAATCTTTGAGGAGTTCCATCCATCTTCTTTGATGAAGGTTAAGCTCCTTTTAGGTCAACAAATATTTAAGGCTTTTGTGATCGGTGTATAGGTAGCATTTTTCTCCGTAGAGATAATGCCTCCAGATTTTTAAGGCAAAGACAAACGCAGAAATTACATGTCCTAGAAATGGAACTTGAGTGAGCCAGAACTCACACTTACTAAATTTCGCATATAACTATTTCTCTCGAAGGGTTCGGAGTACAACACGAAGATGGTCGCAATGTTCAAATCGATTCTTGGAATAGATCAATATATCATCTATGAACACTACTACAAACTTGTCAAGATAGGGTCTAAAAACTCGGTTTATGAGATCCGTAAAGGCAGCCAGTGCATTGGTTAATCCAAAGGGCATAACCAAAAATTCATAGTGGCCATACCTTGTATGGAAAGCTATCTTGGGTAAGTCACATTCTTTAACTCTCATTTGGTAGTCCCCAAATCTTAGGTCAATCTTAGAAAAGATGGTTGCATCTTTGAGTTGATCAAACAAATCATCAATTCTTGGTAGAGGATATTTATTCTCAATGGTGAACTTATTCAGCTGTCGGTAGTCAATGCAAAGACGTATTGACCCATCATTCTTCTTGAAAAAAAGGACCAGAGCTCTCCAAGGTAAGGAACTTGGTCGAATGAAACCCTTTTCTAACAAGTCTTGGATTTGTACCTTAAGCTCGGTAAGTTCTACTGGTGCCATTTGATAAGGTGCAATGGAAACCGGGGTAGTTCCAGGTTGCACTTCAATCCCAAATTCAACTTCACAGGTAGGTGGTAAACCCAAAAGCTCTTCGGGAAACACATTAAAAAAATCTTGTACGGTATCTATATCTTGCAATTGGGTCCTTCTATTCTTGTAGTAGCATACAATAGTGATCTCTTACCCCTAGAGTTTATGAGAGTTACGCTCTCTTTGCCAAGACCTCTGAGATACAATTTTTTTTGCACAATCCACCCAGGATTGATGCTCTCCGAGCCTGTCAAGCCCTAATATAGCAACAAACTCATGAATAGGAGGGCCATGAGGTTAGCCGGAAAAGTTATCCCTTGTATTATAAGAGGACAATTCTTATATACTACCCCGATTACAACACCATCCCCTAGAGGATTGGTTGCAGTGATTTTGGAGGCTATGGTTGTTAACTTAAATCTTCTAATCAACATAGTATTTATAAAGGAATGAGTAGATTCAGGATCAATCAATGCATAAACAGGGTGAGTATATAGTTCAACAGTACCTGCTATAATGTCTGGATCTTCGTCCTCTTCCCTGTTCCTTACGTGGTAAATTTGAGCTGAAGCTTTAGACTCTTGTTGATTAGGAGTTCTTGTGAGCCACCAGGTCTTCTGGAAGCTCCCGATGCAACTTTTTTCCCCACTTAAACTTGAAAGACTGAGCAGGGGATGCTGAAATTACCAGTGTAGAAGGCTTAGAAGCATTCATCAGACAATCCTTAATGTAGTGACCTTGCTCGCCAAAGAAGAAACATGCTCCGAATTGTCTATGGCATTATCCCGTAGGGTGCCTTCTCTGATAAAAATTACAAACAGGGTATTGCACTCTCAGCCTGAAGCTTCGGTGCTCTCAATGGAGGTTGTTCTCGTAGATTGAGACATGGTTTATGGCTTGGCAAAATTGCCTAACCAAGAAGGTTGTTGGTGGTATGGTTGCTTGTACCCTTGTTGTTTCTCTTTCTTATATGGAAAAGGTGGACGAGAATAATCTCGGGGCCTCTTCTTAGATTGGGCTAACCCACTAAACCCCTGCGACTTTTGTGCAGCTTCAGTAGAGATCGCTTGATTCACAAGCTCTTGGAAATCTGTGATTCCCAAAGTAGTGAACAAGGGTCGAAGTTCATCACTTAACCCAGCTACAAACATTCTACACTTCTCTTATTCTTTCTTGATATACTCGGCTCTGTACTTGCAATACTTGCAGAAGTCGTGGATGTATTGTTTCACCGGCCTCCCACCTTGCTTGAAATGCATGAAGATATCCCGCCTTTCTACCAAATATTATTCACTGATATACTTTTTCCTGAACTTACGCAAGAAGAATTCTTTGGTTACAGCTTTCTCGAAAGCGGTAAGTATTATAGTTTCCCACCAATACAAAGCCTCGTATGCTAACAAGGCTAAGGCACACTCGAGCTTGTGTTCATCTAAGTACTATAGTTGCTTGGTCAGAATTCTTATCGTGTTATCCAACCAGTATTCTGCCACTTCAGGATCCTCACCAGCCTTACCTGTAAAGGTAGTGGCTCAGTGTTTAGCTAATTTATCAATAGGAGTTCAGATTGAAGAAGTAGCAACTACAGAGGACTGTGAAGACTGCTCAGACTTAACAGTAGCCATAAACTGTTTGAACATCTCAGTCATGTTCTTGTAATATTCGAATTGAGCAGTTTGCAGTACAGGTTCAGGATTCGATAGTTGTTGTGGAGAAATTTATGTATTCGGAGGGTCTCCCTCTTTTCTCTTTGCCATTTGTCGAGGAGCCAGTGGCATGCTCAACCTCTTCGTGAGCTTTATCGGAGTCAGACATAGTATAGTATAAAAGGAAAAAGGATCAGATTACTCGCAAGTCACAATATATACAAAAATAAACTCCTAGGTGGCATATACAATACACTGATAGTACAATGGACTTCAGTTTAGTCCTAGAATTGACTAAACTCTAGCTCTAATACCACAAATGTAACACCCCATTCCCGGTCTAGTAGGAATACAGGTCAGAAACTATTATCGGTGAATAATACGGTGAACAGTTAAATAATCTCGATGACTTAGACTATAAACAACGATTTAATAACTCTAATTCGACGCAATGATCAACTTATAGTTAACATAAATTCGATCAAATTATACTCAAAGACCATTTAACAACTGATGTAAGTTTAAGGACTAAATCGTAATTCTTGCAAATTCTAAGGACTTATCAATAATCAGACATAATAATGTAAAATTCCTTGCTTGACTAACTTGCATATAAAATTTCATGGGTTTTGGAAACAATTTACACTTCCAATTAATCTATATTCGATTTAGTGGCCAATTTGCAATAATTTAAAATCTGATAACTAACTTAACTAACTCACCTGTATCAGTACCGGTAATCATAAGGCTGTACTGGTATGCCCCTAAATTAATTTCTTTTGAGCCTGTATCCAGTATCTGTACGCAACATACTGTACCGATATGAGGAATTTAGTGCCTCCATATCGGTACAGGACCTTTACCGTACCAATACGCAATCCCTAATTCCCAAGTAACAACCTAGGTACACGAATCCCTAACCAACTGTCGCCAAACGAATGGTACTCAAAGTACCAGTCAATCCCTCCTACTGTCGCCAAGTGACCACAACACTTCCCTCCTATTGTCGCCAAATAAGGACCGTAGCCCAGGACTGTATTCCACCCCAAACACGAGCTCTATGGACTCTATGGCATGCCAACTATACCTATGACTGACTCAAAACCAAGGCTTTTCAGATAACACTAATCATATCAGAGTTAGATTTGAGCTTAGCTCCTTATTCATATAACCATATAAGTAAAGCTTATGTCTTATCATATCATGTTAGAATCATAATTGAGCATAGCTCCATAATCAGAATACCAAATAAAAAATGGTTTATTGTATATCTTGTTAAGCACATATATCATTCATGTATGATCCTCAATTTGTACATATCTTAACTCAAATTACAGTTTATCAAAAGTATCCTAACAAAGCTCAAACCTTGGATCAATTTAGTTCAACTCTTTCATAACCATGGCATGATCTCTCTCTCTCTCTCTAATTTTGAAAGTTTTTGGGTTTGGAGAGGAAGGAGGAAGATGATGACAAAATTTTTTTTGTTCATCTTTCATCCAAATGTCGTCACTCTCATCCCCCTCACGCTTACCATCATCATCATCTTACAAGTGCAAAGCCCTCCTAATTTGTTTTGTTTAGCATGCAATTCTTCACTTTTATCACATATTCGATTAAGTCCTTTCTACAAGTGGTTATCCATTTTTTCTTTATTCCAATTTGGTCCTAAAGTCACTTACTTAGTCTAATAGGTGACAATTAAACTACAATTGGCTTGTGACCAAATTGTTACATACTTTTAAGCCAATAATTAACTATGAATGGTCCAATAAATCGAGGGCTAAGTTTCCCTTTCTTCCCAAATCTAAATACCTTCTTCCATGGACATACCTTTAGAAACACTTGATCTCCCACATATACTGGATACCTCTCTTTTTAAGATCATCATAAGCTTTTTGTCCATCAAAAGATTTTCTTAATCTATCATGGATGACCTTTATTTGCTTCTCCGTTTCTTTGAGAAGTTCAGGCCCTAAGGCCTTATTTTCACCCAACTTAACCAACACATGGGAGTTCTACACCATCTGATTGAGGATGAAAAGCTGTGCTGAGATTTGTTTTGGTTCCCGAAGCCTTTTGCAAGGAATTCCAGAACCTAGAAGTAAACCGAGGAACTCGATCCGAGATTATGAAAGTAGGCACACCATGCAGACATATAATTTCTCGAATATACAATTCGGCTAACTTGTCCAAACTTAAGTTCATTCTAATGGGTATGAAATGCTGATTTAGAAAAATCTACTGATTGTCACCTAATTGTATCATTCTTTATGGAGACAAAGGTAGACCACTCACATAAGTCCATAAATATCTGATCCCATTTGTTCTGGTGAAGTTTGATAAGATGAAAGGGTCCCGTAAGAACCTGAAACTCAACTATAATCTTCTGACATGTTTAACACTTCGGTACAACTCTGTATCAACAGACTTCATATTCAACTTCTAATATAATTCCTTCAAATCCTTATACGTCTTGATAGATCCGAGATAATTCGAAAAGAGTTACTAAGAGCTTCTTGAAACATTTCTCTCTTAAGGGTTTCAACATTTGATAACCAAACTCTATTTCTAAAATGAATTATACCATTAAAATTCTGGGAAAGTCTGGATTAAGTTTATCTTTCAACTTAAACAAATTAATCTGAAGCTCAGAATCTGATTGTCAAAGAGTCTTGATTCTCGAAATCAAGTCAAATTGAACTTGAAGTCCGGCTAAAAGTTATTGATTCTTTTGTAACTCAGTATGAGTACGAGTAAGAATTTACTTTTACTAATCAAAGCTTCGTTGTTAGCTTTTTGACCAAACAAAAGACACATCCTTTTGAGGGAGCTTGGTTGGAGAAATGGCTGAGGTAGAAAACCCTTTAACAAATCTTCGGTAATGACCGGCTATCCCCATAAAACTTCTAATTCCACCAACATTCTTCAAAAACCTCCAACCAACTATTGATTGAATTTTCTTAGAATCAACCTTAATCTCTTCTGTAGACATTACATGACCGGGAAATGACACTTTGAATATCCAAAATTCGTATTTATTAAACTTTGATAAAATCGATGGTCTCGAAGGATTTGTAAAACAATTTGAAGATGTTTCAAATGTTCAACCTTATCTTTGGAATAGATAAAAATATCATTGATGAAGACAACCACCAAATTGTCCAAATAAGGCTTAAACTCGATTCATAAGATCCATAAATGCAGACTCATTGTGACTATATCGAGTTCTGAATGCAGCCTTAGGAACATCTGATTCTTTAATCCTCATCGGTTAGTATACTGGTCGAAGATCAACCTTGAAGAGTACTATAGCATCTTAATGCTGATCATACAAATCTTCGATTCTCGGTAACAGGTACTTGTTCTTGATGGTAAGCTTGCTCGATTACCGATTGTTGATGCAAAGCCATATCGACCAATCTTTCTTCTTTACGAATATATTGGAATTTTCCCAAAAAGACGAACCAGGCCTAATAACTCCTTAAGCTCAAACGAGACCATATGGTAAGGAGTGATAGAGACCGAGGTAGGCTCTGGTTAAACTTTGATTCTAAACTTCACTTTCTGTGTCAGAGGTTATCCTGGTAGTTCTTCGAGAAAAACATCAGCAAATTTTAGAAACGATTAAGATAGATTTAAGAGCAAGATTAGTCTCATTGACTTTGGGTATAGAAGCAAACATAGAATTTGATTCAAAAGGTTTCTTATTTAGCAAGAGTATAGATTCCTTCTCTAATCCATGATGGAAAAGTCTTTTCTTATCACAGTCTTCCCAAGCATGGTGTTTACTTAGCCAATTTAATCCCAAATAAGGTCAAATTCATGGAAGGGTAGGGCTAAAAGATTAGTAGGAGAAAGTAATTCCTCGTACGAACAAAGGACAATTCTTATAAACCAAAAAAATGACTTGATTCAGAATCATACAAGACATATACAATATTTGAGTGCAATTTAAATGTACTCACGAGGATATAAGCTTCAATATCAAGCTAACTTGTCTTATCAAAGCCCCCTGGTTGCACAACCAATGGAAGAACAAGATGAGTTGTTTGTTACAATTTAGCAGTATTCTAAGGATTTCGGTTATTCCTGATTCATTCTTACAATATCTCCTTCAATGGAGGAGCCAACCGGGATCTCATTATCCCAGCCCAAATGTATTTTAGACATTTCTACAAGCTATTAACACATAAGAGAGCTTTTATCAAACACAGATCACAGGAACTTATCATATTTAACTTATAGGTGGCACAAGTAACAAATGGTGATGCAACGAGACTCGGTTTAGTCCTAGAAACGACTAAACCTAAGCTTTGAAACCAAAAAATGTAACGCCCCTTGACCGGTTTAGGAGATAAACTGAGTTAAGTAATTTTACCAACAAACAAGAACATTCAACTAACAAACAATGGTGAACTTACATCCAAGATCACGAAGAATTTAAAACCATTCATGCAATTTATTGTACAACAATTACCATATTGTTCCAACTAAATCAAGCTTAGCTTTTAAACATCTTGTTACCTCAATAGCATGTTTAACCTAAGCTAGGCTAAATGCATTTAAGTTCTTATCTCATTAATTAGCAAAACATTTAATCCAGAATTGGTAAGTTATTATACACTTAGCTCATTGATCACTAGTCAAAAGTCAAATTTAATATACCTATGTCTATTTATCTCATTACACATCCATCTATTTTTATTCTTACCACGAACACATAGAAATGTCATGTTCATTATTCATAGTTGTTGCGCGTAATAAGTGCTACGCAATTGTGCAAGTATACACGTTGCAAGTTATAGTATAAAAGATATCGTCTCCACAGGGATTGGCGCCACTTCAAGAATCTAGTCTCTTGCACTGTAAAAAGTAAAAACACAAATAAAGGATTATAGGAGTTTAACTAATAACTAAACTAGAAGGCAATAAAGTAAAAGAATAGATGAGATCAAATGAGAGAGATAGGCCAGGTTATCGTGAGTTGAGGTGTGATAGCCGATTGGATCGTCTTGGTAAAAGAGTGCACGGGCAACTCAGTTTCCGTGGCAACTTGCACAACGAGGTTGCCTTGGCAACTAATCGATGGTTGCCTGGGCAACTAGTTGGGCAACTACTTGGGCTTCTGGGCAGCAACCTTCAAGGTTCGGCAGAGCGTTCTTCAATGGTTTCTTCTTATCCCTAAGTCGAAACTCTAGCTGCTTGTGCATGCCTTGATAATACATCACTGCGTGAATCAAGGGTGAACAACAACCAATCTTGCGCTCCTCTTAGCCGTTGAAATCCTTGACTTATTCCTAAGCCGGATTAATCTTCACCATCAATAGATTGAATAAAGATCATATTCATTCGTTTCTTGAATCTAACTCTCCCGATATTAGATAAATAGATGAAATCACGAGATCCTCTCCCAATTCACTCACAAACAAGAATAAGAACCAAGAATGAATAAACCTTGAATAGAAAAGTGCAAACTCTTATTACCTAAACAAAAACCAATAGTTTCTCACAACCACAAAACACAATAACCATAGCCAAATAGATTTAGTTCATGGCTAGGTTCCAAAGAAACACAAGATAATTAATCCCTAGCATGAACCCAATCAAACAAGAAAGAAAAGGATGAAGAAGGAGGCTTGTCGAAATCCTCCTTGCCCTAGATGCTTGTAAAAAATTCTCTCTTCTTGCCCTTCTTGGAGTTGTCGAAATTCCTCTTTGCTCTCTTTGGAGTTTGACGATATGGCCTCTTATTTATAGGGCTAGGTCAAAGTCCTTCTTTGAGGAGGAAGTTAAGCTGGAATTAAATTATCTTTAAAGAATATAATTCTTTATTATAATTATATTCCTACTAGAACTTCACCTATCTTCTTTGAATTTAATTCTTCTTTAATCTCTTCATGGAAATCAAATTCCTTTGGGATTGGGCTTTGCTCCACGTCATCTTGGGCGTGTCTAGTCATCAATTTTGACTACCATATCACCTTTGCTCTTGTCGACAATTGCCCTGGCAACTGGCTCGGCGTCTCCTTCATGCATTGCCCTGGCAACTAGCTCGGCGTCTCCTTCATTAATTGCCCTGGCAACTAGCTCGACATCTCCTTCATGTATTGCCCTAGCAACTAGCTTTAGCCTTGCTTTGGCAAGTGATCCTGCACATACACACAAAACACACCAAAGCAGCATCTTTTCCCACAAAAACTACCAAGTTATGTAATCAAGCTCAACGATGGAAGGAAACATGGATTAATGCATGAATGGCTAATTATGCAACTAATATGAGCCTAAGTCTAACAATAATATGAGTAAAAAGGGTAAGAAAAATAGTACTTTTGAACACTTATCACACCCCCAAACTCGAACTATTGCTTGTCCTCAAGCAATGCAAACCAACAATTACCTGCCAAGACTTCAATTTTCACAAACTTAGCTTTGAACTTGATTTCAATTCTCTGAACCGGGGCACAAAGTATGATTGGCTTTTCATTTTTTGGAAAACTTAGGAATTACTCGGAATCAAACTATAATGCTTGTGAGTGTTGCGGAGTTGTGTGCAAGTTGATTTTTCAGATTCTATGCAAACAATAGGTTTTCAAATTACTTCATTGGGTTATTTTTAACATGTTTTAACTAGAGCCAGTTTTGGGCACCTCTAGTGTTTTGTTTTTAGTTTTATTAAGTTAATTTATTCGACTAGAGCCGGTTTCGGGCACCTATAGCTATCAAGTTTTTTAACACATACTAGAGCCAGTTTCGGGCACCTCTAGTGATTTAAATTTTTTTAGCACATGCTAGAGCCAATTTCGAGCACCTCTAGCATTCATCCAATTTTTATTCTAATCCCCCAATTTGTTAATTATCAACCTAAGTTCACTAGAATTCCTTAAATCAATCAAACCACAACATTGTTTCATCAAAATTAGCATCATAGTAAAATTCTAAGTTTTTCCATGGTTATCCTAGAATAAAAATTCTATCAATTAAGTGCATTGCCAAAGTCATCATCGGATATTCATTAAATCTAAGCAATTCTTGTTCCAATTAAAGGCATGACAAGCAATTTATGTATCCTAAATGTAATACTTAAGATGAATGGAACTAAACATGGTAACTACTAATAACAATCCCCCCAAACTCGAGTGAGGCATTGTCCTCAATGCATGCATTAAAGAAAAATAAAAATAACGAAAAATAAAATGCATACGAGGACTTACTCTGAGAGTTCGTCATCGTAGATGATTAGTTTCCTTTTGGTCGGTGTCTTGATTCTCTTGCTTGAATGCGATGGTTGTTTTCTTGTTGCCGGTGGTGGAATCGATCCTCGTACGGGGTTGTCCTCATCATCCTCTTCATCTGTGTCATTGGCTTTTCACGAGGATTCAATTGGTGCGGTCTTTGTTGGTGCAATAGAGGACTCGTCTGAATCTGAAAAATCAAAAAATGATTTCGTAGGAGTTGATTCGGGCATATGAGCTTTACCTTTGGCTTTTTCAGTGGTTGTCGGGATATCTTCAGCTTTGGTTACCGTGGCATCTTCTTGTGCAAGCGCGATGTAGGTTGCCGCGACATCATCTGTTGTTGTTGCCGTGGCAAGTAGTCGATAGTGAATTTCCTTAGCATAGTGGTTGTGAGTCTTGTTGTGGAAAAGAAAACAAAGAAAACCTGGAAACTAAAGATAATGAAGAAAAATAAAATATCACCTAAAAATAAAAAATAAAAAGAAAAAGAAAATATTGAAAGGAGAGCATGCTCATGCATCTCCTAAGGTGACCACTTCTTTGTTACGTTCCACATGGGCACCATTGTAGTGCTTCAATCTTTGTCCATTAACTTTGAATTCATGGTTGTCAGAGATGGACTTGATTATCACGGCACCATGGGAGAATGGTTTGACAACTTCGAATGGTCCCGACCATCTTGATTTCAGCTTTCCCAGGAAAAGTTTTAGCCGAGAATTGAATAAGAGAACTAGTTGCCCTGGCGTGAATTGCCGCGGCAATAGTTTTTTGTCATGCCTATGCTTTGTTTTCTCCTTGTAGATTCGTGCATTGTTATAGGCGAGTGCACGGAATTCTTCTATCTCGTTGAGGTCCAACAAACGCTTTTGTCCGGCACTTTCCCAATCCATATTCACGGTCTTGATTGCCCAGTATGCCTTGTGTTCGATTTCCACCAGTAGATGGCATGTTTTACCATAGACAAGTCTGAAGGGGGACATACCTAAGGGTGTTTTGAATGCAGTGCGATATGCCCAAAGTGCGTCATCTAGTCTTAATGACCAATCCTTCCTAGAGGGATTTACAACTTTCTTGAGTATACCCTTCAATTCCCGGTTGGAAATTTCTGCTTGCACATTGGTTTGTGGGTGATATGTCGTGGCAATCTTGTGTGATATGCCGAAGCGTTGCAACATCTTGGCAATTAGTCTGTTGTCAAAATGCTTGCCTTCGTCACTGATAATTGCTCTCGGCATCCCAAACTGTGTAAATATATTTTTCTGCAAGAATCGTTGCACGGTCTTGGAATCGTTGTTGGGAACTGCAGCTGCCTTAACCCATTTAGATACGTAGTCAACGACAATTAAGATGTAGAGGTTGCCGAATGAAGATGGGAAATGTCCCATAAAATCGATCCCCCACACATAAAAACAATTCTACCTCGATGATGTTCTGGAGTGGCATCTCATGTCGTCTAGAGATACTACCCGTTCTCTGGCAACGATCACATTGCTTGTAAAAGTCTTGGGCATCTTTGTACAATGTTGGCCAATACAAACCGGATTGCAAAACTTTGGCCGCGGTACGAGTTCCTTCAGAATGTCCTCCATAGGGTGAAGAATGGCATTGCCGGAGTACATTCTGTTGCTCTTCTTCAGGGACACATCGGCGTATAACCTGATCTACACATGGTTTAAACAAAAGAGGCTCGTCCCAAAAGTAATGCTTCGCATCATGGCGGAACCGCTTCTTCCCTTGGTAAGTAATGCCATAAGGTAAAATACCACAAACAAGGAAATTAACTAAATCCGCGTACCAGGATATTGCCGAGGCATGTGCTACCGTGGCGACTGCTCCCAAAATTGCTGAGGCGTGCGCGTCAAGGGCTACTGCAGCGTCAAGAGTTGCCGAGGCGTGTGCATCCATGGTTGCCGAGGCATCGAGGGTTGCTGAGGCATGCGCGTCCATGGTTGCCGAGGCAACTAAAATTTGTTCATCCGGGAATGCATCACATATCTCTAGATCCGCGTCCTCATCCCTATTGCGTTCCAAACATGATAAGTGATCGGCCACTTGATTTTCTGTTCCTTTTCTGTCCTTAATTTCAATATCAAATTCTTGTAAAAGTAATATCCAACAAATCAAACGAGGTTTGGCATCCTTTTTAGCAAATAGATATTTGATTGCCGAATGGTCCGTATGAACAATTACCTTTGTACCAATCAAATAGGATCGGAACTTGTCAAATGCGAAAACTACAGCTAGTAACTCTTTCTCCGTTGTTGTGTAATTCACTTGAGAACTATTAAGAGTTTTACTAGCGTAGTATATCACATGGAAGGTCTTACCTGTGCGTTGGCCTAGGACTGCTCCTACCGCGAAATCACTTGCATCACACATGAGCTCAAAAGGTAGCGTCCAATCTGGTGGAACGACAATGGGTGCTGAGGCAAGATTTTCCTTTAAGGTTTCGAATGCTTGGGTGCAAGAATCATCAAAATCAAAGGCTTTATCCTGTTCAAGCAAATTGCACAAGGGTTTAGTGATTTTAGAAAAATTATGAATGAACCTCCTGTAAAAACCTGCATGTCTAAGAAAACTTCAAATTCCTTTAACCGAACTTGGTGGGGGTAATCTCTCGATCACGTCCACCTTGTCTTTGTCTACTTCAATTCCCTTGGATGAAATCTTGTGGCCGAGCACTATTCCTTCATCTACCATAAAATGGCATTTCTCCCAATTGAGGACTAAATCAGTTTCTTCACATCTTGCCAACACCCTCTCTAAATTGCCGAGACAGCTGTCGAAGTCATTACCAAAAACAGAAAAATCATCCATGAAGATCTTAAGGAAGTCTTCGACCATGTCTGAAAAGAGTGTCATCATGCATCTTTGGAAGGTTGCCGGAGAGTTACACAATCCGAACGGCATCCTTCAGAAAGCATAAGTACTGTATGGGCATGTGAAGGTTGTCTTTTCTTGATCTTCTGGTGATATGGCAATTTGATTATAACCTGAATAACCATCAAGAAAACAATAAAAGGGTTTACCTGCAAGACGGTCAAGCATTTGATCAATAAAGGGTAATGGGAAGTGATCTTTCCTAGTGGCTTTGTTTAGCTTTCGATAATCCATACAAACCCTCCAATCGGTCACAGTCCTGGTTAGAATGAGTTCATTGTTTTCATTACTTACCACCATTATTCTTCCCTTTTTCGGTACACATTGTACCAGACTTACCCATGTACTATCAGAGATAGGGTATATAATGCCGGCGTCAAGCCACTTGATGATTTCTTTCATTACAACCCCTTTCATGGCATGATTCAGTCTTCTCTGGGCCTCAATTGAAGGTTTGTGATCATCTTCCAACAAAATCTTGTGCATGCACACTGCCGGGCTAATTCCCTTCAAGTCGGCAATTGTCCATCCTATTGCCTTTTTGTGTAGCTTCAACATCTTGATCAGCTTCTTTTCCTGCTCAGGCTGTAACTTAGAATAAATAATTACAGGCAATGTATTATTGGTTCCTAAGTATGCATATTTTAGTTGCTCTGGAAATTGTTTCAACTCAAGAATCGGTGGTTGTTCAATAGAGGGTTTTTCGAGTTTACCTTCCTTACCTGAGTAATCCAGTGGTTCAAAGTATGTACATGGTCGATTGACTAGCCAATTTACCTCTTCTTGTTGTTCCCCATCGACCGGTTCTTCATACTCCTCAGGTTCCTCTTGATCGGTAATGTAGTTGCCGAGGCAACTAAATTCCTCGTCGAAGTTAAACTCTGCCGTGGCATGAAGAAGTTGGCATTCTTCTGGATCATCAGCATGCCCTAGTGTTTGGAACACATTTAGTTTAACTTGCTGGTCATTTACCCTCATTGTGAGTTCTCCCTTTTCAACATCAATCAAGGTTCTCCCTGTTGCTAGGAATGGTCTCCCGAGAATGATGGGTGCATGCTCATCTGCTTCACAATCCAAAAGAATAAAGTCAGCGGGAAAAATAAATTTATCAACTTTTACCAGTATGTCCTCGATTTTTCCCTCTGGATGCACATAGGATCTGTCGGCTAGCTGTAGCATAACTGTTATAGGTCTTGCCTTCCCGATTCCTAGTTTCTGGAAAACCGATTTAGGTATCAAGTTTATGCTAGCCCCAAGGTCGCATAATGCTTTCCCGACATAGTGATTTCCAATAGAACAGGGTATTGTGAAACTTCCGGGATCCTTCAACTTAGGTGGCATACGATTGTGTAACATTGCCATGCATCCCTCTATTACGACAACTGTTTCAAACTCTCCTAGCCTTGTTCTCTTGGACACAATGTCTTTAAGAAACTTGGCATAGTTTGGCATTTGTTCAATTGCTTCCACCAATGGCAAGTTGATGTGGACTTGCTTTAGGATATCAACAAAATTCTTGAATTGGTATTCTTGCTTTTGTCGCTTCAACCTTTGTGGGAATGGTGGTGGAAGTCGGATATCTTTGACCCTTTCATTGGTTTGAAACCTGATTGACGGCATTATCGGGACAACTGGAGTTGTCGAGGCATTATCAATTGGGGTTGCCGAGGCATGCTTTTCACAAGTTGCCGAAGCATCCTTATCGTCGGTTGCCGAGGCATGCTTATTGCCGGTTGCCGTGGCAATTCCTGGTTCAGCATCTGAGGCTTTGCCGCTAGGTTCGTCTTGATATTTTTGTGGAGTTTTGTTTGATGAGCGGGTTTGAGCCTCTCTAGGTTGTTGGACACTTCTAGTGGTGATCGCCTTACATTGCTCATGGCCAGTTCCTCTTGCGACTTCAGTATCGCTAGGTAAACCTCCTTGCGGTCTAGTATTCAGATTTTTAGCAAACTGTCCTACTTGATTTTCCAATGATTTGATTGCCGCCTCTTGGTTTTGCAATCTCATCTCGGTCCTGTTAATAAAAGCATAAGTTCTTTTTATGAAGTTACTATTCTCAGCCATATAAGATTCAGTTTTCATCATAAAAGCATTTAGAGAATTTTCCAAAGAACTAGATGTTGTCAGTTGTTGCTACGGCAACTGTTGCCGTGGCATATTCTGCTGGAATCCTGATGCTTGTGCATTCTGATTGTTCTGGTTTAGAGCATTGTTGGGATTACTCCATGAAAAATTTGGGTGCTTCTTCCAAGCTGGATTGTATGTATTGGACATCACGTTGTTGTTCCGATTGTAATTCCCCACATAGAAGCTGGATTCCAGATTCTGCATACATTCAGAAGAATTATGGTTATCACCACATAACTCACAAAAAGAATCCATTACCTTGACCTCATGTGTGTTGTTTGGTTTTTGCATGTTCTGGACCATCTTGGTTAAAGTGGCCAATTGTGCCGAAATTGAATCTGATGATCCTAGTTCATGTATTGTGGCTTGGCGTCTAACTCCTCCTCTTCTAGTAGATGGGAATTGATAATCATTCTTGGCCAGCCTATTTAGAATTTGCATTTCTTCCTCCGGCAACTTATCTAGAAGTATGTCGTTTGCTGAGGTATCTAGCATCATCCATGTTGGTGTATTCACGACGTTGTAAAACATTGTTACTTGAGTCCACGCCGGGAATCCGTGTAGGGGGCATTTGTGTAGAAGTTCTCTATATCGCTCCCAAGCCTCGTACATGGATTCATCATCTGCCTGCCGAAAAGAAGTAATGTCGTTACGAAGCTTATCAGTCAAATTTGTAGGATTAAATCGAGCAAGGAAATCACGACAAAGATCGGTCCAAGATGCTATTGATCCGGCAGGGATGCTATTGATCCGGCAGGAATGCTATTCAACCATGCTTTCACCCTATCCCTCAGTGAATAGGGGAATAATCTTAATCGTAGGACATCGGGGGTGACTTCGTGTATTTTGAACGAGTTACAAATCTCGAGGAAAGATTTCAGATGTTGCCGTGCATCTTCAGTTGCTGAGCCGCCAAATTGACCAATTGTGTTGATCATATTAAACATTACCGATTTTAACTCAAAGTGGTCGGCTTCGATTTCAGGTGCGACAACTCCTGGATTAAGTCCATCAAGATCTTCTTCAAGATAGTCTCGAATAGTTCTGTTTCATGCAAGAATCACTCCTCCTCCTGCTGGAACATCTTCATTCATATTGTCGTCTTGATTAGCCATTGCTACTCTTATCCTTCGTCTAAGTCTTTGTAAGGTTCATTCGATTTCTGGATCAAAGGGATATTCTGGTGTAATCGGTCTCGCCCTGGTCATATACCAATGCAAAACCAAAGTTTGTTAGCCCTTTGAATCTTAAACAACAAAAGTAAAAAAAAAGTGCAAGAAAATAAAAACAAAGTCACTATTGCCAATCCCCGGCAATGGCGCCAAAAACTTGTTGCGCGTAATAAGTGCTACGCAATTGTGCAAGTATACACGTTGCAAGTTATAGTATAAAAGATATCGCCTCCACAGGGATTGGTGCCACTTCAAGAATCTAGTCTCTTGCACTGTAAAAAGTAAAAACACAAATAAAGGATTATAAGAGTTTAACTAATAACTAAACTAGAAGGCAATAAAGTAAAAGAATAGATGAGATCAAATGAGAGAGATAGGCCAGGTTATCGTGAGTTGAGGTGTGATAGCCGATTGGATCGTCTTGGTAAAAGAGTGCACGGGCAACTCAGTTGCCGTGGAAACTTGCACAACGGGGTTGCCTTGGCAACTAATCAATGGTTGCCTAGGCAACTAGTTGGGCAACTACTTGGGCGTCTGGGCAGCAACCTTCAAGGTTCGGCAGAGCGTTCTTCAATGGTTTTTTCTTATCCCTAAGTCGAAACTCTAGCTACTTGTGCATGCCTTGATAATACATCCCTGCATGAATCAAGGGTGAACAACAACCAATCTTGCGCTCCTCTTAGCCGTTGAAATCCTTGACTTATTCCTAAGCCAGATTAATCTTCACCATCAATAGATTGAATAAAGATCATATTCATTCGTTTCTTGAATCTAACTCTCCTGATATTAGATAAATAGATGAAATCACGAGATCCTCTCCCAATTCACTCGCAAACAAGAATAAGAACCAAGAATGAATAAACCTTGAAATAGAAAAGTGCAAACTCTTATTACCTAAACAAAAATCAATAGTTTCTCACAACCACAAAACACAATAACCATAGCCAAATAGATTTAGTTCATGGCTAGGTTCCAAAGAAACACAAGATAATTAATCCCTAGCATGAACCCAATCGAACAAGAAAGAAAATGATAAAGAAGGAGGCTTGTCGAAATCCTCCTTGCCCTAGATGCTTATCGAAAATTCTCTCCTCTTGCCCTTGTTGCGTGTAATAAGTGCTACGCAATTGTGCAAGTATACACGTCGCAAGTTATAGTATAAAAGATATCGTCTCCACAGGGATTGGTGCTACTTCAAGAATCTAGTCTCTTGCACTGTAAAAAGTAAAAACACAAATAAAAGATTATAGAAGTTTAACTAATCTAGAAAGCAAATAAGTAAAAGAAAAGATGAATTCAATTGAGAGAGAATAGGCCAGGTTATCGTGAGTTGAGGTGTGATAGCCGATTGGATTGTCTTGGTAAAAGAGTGCACGGGCAACTCAGTTGCTGTGGCAACTTGCACGACGGGGTTGCCTTGGCAACTAATTGATGGTTGCCTGGGCGACTAGTTGGGCAACTACTTGGGCGACTGGGCAGCAACTTCAAGGTTCGGCAGAGCGTTCTTCAATGGTTTCTTCTTATCCCTAAGTCGAAACTCTAGCTACTTGTGCATGCCTTGATAATACATCCCTGCGTGAATCAAGGGTGAAAAACAACCAATCTTGCGCTCCTCTTAGCCGTTGAAATCCTTAACTTATTCCTAAGCCGGATTAATCGTCACCATCATTGGATTGAATACAGATCATATTCATTCGTTTCTTGAATCTAACTCTCCCGATATTAGATAAATGGATGAAATCACGAGATCCTCTCCCAATTCACTCGCAAACAATAATAAGAACCAAGAATGAATAAACCTTGAAATAGAAAAGTGCAAACTCTTATTACCTAAACAAAAACCAATAGTTTCTCACAACCACAAAACATAATAACCATAGCCAAGTAAATTTAGTTCATGGCTAGGTTCCAAAGAAACACAAGATAAACAATCCCTAGCATGAACCCAATCGAACAAGGAAGAAAAGATGAAGCTTGTCGAAAATCCCTTGCTTTCTCCCTTGGACTTGTCGAAATTTCCCTCTTGCTCTCTCTTGGAGTTGTCGAAATTAACTCTTGCTCTCCCCCCCTTGGAGTTGTCGAAATTCCTTGCTATTTATAGGGCTAGGCCAAAGTCCTTCTTTGAGGAGGAGTTTGAGTTGGAATTAAATTATCTTTAAAGAATATAATTCTTTATTATAATTTTATTCCTATTAGAACTTCTCATATCTTCTTGGAATTTAATTCTTCTTTAATCTCTGCATGGCAATCAAATTCCTTAGGGCTTGGGCCTTGCTCCATGTCATCTTGGGCTTGTAAGGTCATGAATTTTGACATCCATATTGCTTTTGGTCTTTGTCGACAAATGCCATGGCAACTGGCTCGGCGTCTCCTTCATGCATTGCCCTGGCAACTAGCTCGGCATATCCTTCATGCATTGCCCTGGCAACTAGCTCGGCATTGCTTTGGCAAGTGATCCTGCACATACACACACAAAAACACACCAAAGCAGCATCTATTTCCACAAAAATCACCAAGTTATGTAATCAAGCTCAACGATTGAAGGAAACATGGATTAATGCATGAATGGCTAACTATGCAACTAATATGAGCCTAAGTCTAACAATAATATGAGTAAAAAGGGTAAGAAAAATAGTACTTTTGAACACTTATCAGCCCTCTTTGGAGTTGTCGAAATTCCCCTCTCTTTGCTCTATTTGGAGTTTGACGATATGGCCTCTTATTTATAGGGCTAGGTCAAAGTCCTTCTTTGAGGAGGAAGTTAAGTTGGAATTAAATTATCTTTAAAGAATATAATTCTTTATTATAATTATATTCCTACTAGAACTTCTCCTATCTTCTTGGAATTTAATTCTTCTTTAATCTCTTCATGGAAATCAAATTCCTTTGAGATTGGGCTTTGCTCCACGTCATCTTGGGCTTGTCTAGTCATCAATTTTGACTACCATATCACCTTTGCTCTTGCCGACAATTGCCCTGGCAACTGGCTCGGCGTCTCCTTCATGCATTGCCCTGGCAACTAGCTCGGCGTCTCCTTCATGCATTGCCTTGGAAACTAGCTCGGCATCTCCTTCATGTATTGCCTTGGCAACTAGCTCTAGCCTTGCTTTGGCAAGTGATCCTGCACATACACACAAAACACACCAAAGCAGCATATTTTCCCACAAAAACTACCAAGTTATGTAATCAAGCTCAACGATGGAAGGAAACATGGATTAATGCATGAATGGCTAATTATGCAACTAATATGAGCCTAAGTCTAACAATAATATGAGTAAAAAGGGTAAGAAAAATAGTACTTTTGAACACTTATCAATAGTCAATCGAGCATTCGATTATATCATTTAACAAGCTAACTTTTCAAGAAATTTTTATGCATGATAGAGACCTAATACCATATTAAATAATTCTAAGCTATCATTCATATAAAGAATCTGGATAATCTAATCCTATATGCGCATATGTATATGAATATTACTAAACACACAATCATAACAACCAAATCAGGTTAACTATCAACCATAGAGCGTATTAAGAGCCACTACACATTATGCTAAATACTTGATTAACTAAATTACATATATGACCGAAATTGGTAACTTAAATTCCTTATGCATAAATAACATCTATGTGCCACCATCTAGAAGTTCTTAAAATAGGATTACAAACATACTTCTTAGCCTTTGTGATCTCGTCTAAGCTCTCAAGATAATCGGAAGCAAGTTTACCCTGAAATGTTTGAAAGAATAGAGTAAGCAATTGCTTAGTAAGGTAGCTTAAATAAACAAATGCATGAATAAAAAATTTTAAGTTATAACTCAATTCTTTCTTCAAGTTTGTTGGATCTAGGCAAGTAATAATCTTGTTCGAATGCAACCCATCATATTCATAGGGTTCAAATATAACATCATTTTTAGATCTATTGAATCCATAAAATATAACAAGATTAATCGAATACAAGTCATCATAACCACAAGATTTCGAATAAGGCACTATTTTCAAATCTAATTATGCACAAATGTCATTTGAACATTAGTTAATTATTACACAAGTATCATAGTGATTCATTGGATTAGCTTAAACATGGTTACTTATCATACAAGTTATCAACATAGATCTCATGATCATGGTTACTTATCACACAAGTTATCAACATAGCATTTCAATGAACAAGGTTACTTATCACACAAGTTATCAACACAGATCTCATGATCATGGTTACTTATCACACAAGTTATCAACATAGCATTTCAATGAACAAGGTTACATATCACACAGGTTATCAACATAGCATTTCAATGAACACGGTTACTTATCACACAGGTTATCAACATAGCATTTCAATGAACAAGGTTACTTATCACACGTGTTATCAACATAGCATTTCAATGAACAAGGTTACTTATCACACAAGTTATCAACATAACATTTCAATGAGCATGATTATTTATCACACAAAGATGTATTACATCTTACATAACAGACTCAAATTTCTTATCACCAATGGTATAAAGCATATCATAAACCTGTGATATTTGTCATATAAGATTTCGAACGTAGCATAGTAAAGCCATAATTTCTTTTCACAAGATGTATTAATACTATTCATTAACTTAGTTTGCAAATTTCATTATTTGTCTTTAACATAGCCTTGAGAATCAAGTAACAGCCTAGGTACACGAATCCCCAACTAATTGGCGCCAAACGAATGGTACTCAAAGTACCGGTCAATCCCTCCTACTATCCCCAAGTGACCACAACACTTCCCTCCTATTGTCACAAAATAAGGACCATAGTCTAGGACTATAGTCCACCCCAAACACGAGCTCTATGAACTCTATGTCATGCCAACTATACCTATGACTGACTCAAAACCAAGGCTTTTCAGATAACACTTATCATATCATAGTCATATTTGAGCTTAGTTCCTTATTCATATAACCATATAAGCAAAGCTTATGTCTTATCATATCATGTTAGAATCATAATTGAGCATAGCTCCATAATCAGAATACCAAATAAAAAAATGGTTTATTGTATATCATGTTAAGAACATATATCATTCATGTATGATCCTCAATTCGTACATATCTTAATTCAAATGACAGTTTATCAAAAGTCACTTATCAAGCATATTTAAGCATGTATAGGGTTCACTAGGATCATATCATCAAATCAAGTATTACTTTTCATAAAATGCTTATCGAATAAGCACTTACCTCGAATCCAAGCTTTTAAGTGCATAGTTTAACTTAAAGGTAAAGTAGTATAATTAAATCAACAAAAGGTGCTCGGGAAGGTTACAAGCCTATCCTGAGACTTTAAACTACACTCAAAGTTTAATCCAAGCTAAGCATGTTCCTGAATAACAATCCCCTTTTGCTTTTCTACAATGTTACCAACCTTGTGTAACATCCCAAAGTTGGGATAAGAAGAATGTTACCACTCTTAATTTCTAAGAAATTTATCTTGATGTGCAAAAGGGTAACTAATCTAAAAGTTCATGACCGAAATGAGAGAAATGAATAAATGGATGCTCAATTCAAGTGATTAAACCGAATGATACCATAATCTTCAGCTTGCATGTTAAAAAGAAATAAATCATAGGGACTTGCTTATGTGTCACATGCAAGATGAAACATGTGTTGAAACTTTTCGGTAGAAGGAAGGTTGATAATCAATCTTCTCATTGTCATCTTTTTCTTCTCTTCTTGGTGCCAAAAATGTTAAAGAGAAAGTGAGTTGAGAGAAAGCTTGTTAAGGCTCTGTTTGTCTTGCAATTTTTACTTGAATCCCATTTGAGTTTTCTTAGGAGAAAGGTAATTTCTTTGCTCTTTCTCATATTCATGTGAATTTATATACCAAATGGTACATTTATATTCTAGATCACGAGATTGGTTAGAGGTATTAAGAGTTTGTGTTATGTCTATTAGAACTTTGGTGTATAAATGGTAAAATGCTTAAAATGTATGAAAAGGGGAAATGATGTTCGTCTAGGGATGTTCTAATAAGTTTTTGATGAACATAAATTTAACGTTTAGCTTGATTTGGATAGTATCACTTGTACAGCTTATATGGGATTGTTTTGGACACCCGTATGTGTATGCTGAAATTTAAGATTGAATCGACCATGTGAATGTTACTTTAAAACTGTTAAATTGAAAGTGGAATGTTGTGAAATTGCTTAGTAAGTCGTTAGGGACCATTTTGTTAATCTAATGGACTAATTTGATCATGAGTTTGAGTATATAATTAAACAAGGTAGAATTTCAATTGAATGAACTCTAGAGGATTGTTTTAATGTTTATAAAATGTATATATGTATGATGCCCTATTTCGAGTAAACAAATGAATATGAATGCAAACTGGACTGTTTTCAATGTGTACAAATTGAATCAGGGCTGTTTTGTGCATAACATGAAGTATAAGGGCTGTTAAAGTGTAATTAACCATATATGTCATTACCTAACTGTTTTGTAAAAATATGTGTGTGATTATGAATGATAAGGGATTGATTTGCAACAAGATAAATGTCAATTGGCTGTTTGGTGAATATGTAAGTGTACCTTAGGGACTGTCTAGCTCAATAAAAATCATAATAGGGGCTGTTTTGATGAATATGGAAATGTATACACTTGTAATGTTGCCTTGTTTTGTAAATAAGTACTTTACTGGATTGTTTCCATGAAACTATGATGTTAAGGGACTAAAAAGTATTAAATAAATGTTAATGAATTTCTTGACAAGCATGTGAATGAATATTCATGAAAATAAAGTGTTTTGAATGTGTACATGTAAAAATCTGCCCAGCTTGATATCTGTATTTGATTGATTTACAAGTTGGTCATGTATAAATGGTGAATTAAGGTTAATTAAGGTTTAACGAGAGGACATTGGTGAATTAAGGTTTAACGAGGGGCAAACGTTCGATAAATAAAAAGGGAGCATTAATTCGCGATCTTAAGTAGCCCGAAGATTAACTGCGAGTATAGTTTAAAGTCTCGGGATTGGTTAAAAAACCCTTCCCAAGCACCTTCTCAATTTATCTACGTTTCTTTATGCTTGTGTTAGACAATGCTTAAGCTAAGCTTGGATCTAAGGTAAGTGGTTACTTGTTAAATTACCATATACTAAGCAAATATTTGATAATAAGTATGTTCGAATTGAGGATTGAACTTGAGATTGTATTTATGTGTAAGTCAAAACTAGAAGAAAATCAAGATATGACCTATTGGTTAAATGACCTTAAAATTATAAGCATGATGGAATCTATATGTGTATTAATTCATACCATAAGTTAAGTAATATGAAATGTGATCCGATATTCTGATAAGGAGCAATGCTCATTTGTTTATGCTATGATAAGATTATAACATGTACATGATTACATGAGTATGGAACTAAGCTCAATTTTGACATGATAAGATAAGAATATGTGAAAAGCCTTTGTCTCAAGTCGGTCTTAGGTATAGTTGGCATGCCATAGAGTCCAGTGGACTACGATCTTGGACTACAGTCCTTATTTGGAGGTATGAGGGAAGTATTGTGGTCACTTGGCGACAGTAGGAGGGATTGACCGGTGCTATGAGGACCTTTTCATTTGGTGACAGTTTGTTGGGTATTCGAGTGCCTAGGTTGTATCTTGATTTCAAGGCTATGTTAAAAGGTTTATTTAAAAAAAATACCTATATTAGTAAATTAAATCGATAACTTATTAAGCAAGTAATGCATATTTGGTTAAGATTTATCTTGTAACTTCTGTGTTAAGAAATCTATAATCTTTATGCCATGTTAAGTGTTTCCTTACCACGTTACGGTTATTTGACAACTAATTGAATGATCAATGCCATAACATTTAATGTTAAATGTGTAAGCATTAGTAGTTATATGAATAAACATAAAAGGTTGGGCTATGCTCTTAGGTTTAGTAAAAATAGCTATGACCTTATCCAAGTTAGTGTTGTACTTGATTATCTATTTTTGAGTGGAATGATTTGATTTAAATACAAAATAATGAAATTTCAAAATAGATAAAAGGATTACCTTGATAACCTATATGACAAGTAAGTTGTGACTAGGATATATTACGTTTAAGATATGATATATATTTGATATACTATAATTATGCCATGTTTGATATCTTAGGTGTCAAGTAAGTTATGTATATGATATGCTAAGTTTGATACCATGGTAAGGACAAACTAATGAAATTTCAAGATAAACAAATGAACTATGTTTGATGAATCATGTGAAAAGTATTTTAGTTATATGATATTATGTTTAATCCTTTAAGACAAGTAACTGTGTGATGAGATATTATGTCTGATAATTTGGGTGTTAAGTATATGCTCTTAAAATATTATGGTCGATATTTGATGTAACATTTAAACATAATTGATTGCAAGCTAAGTTGATAGCTTTTATTATAAGCAACTTAAGTTCATGACATACTAAACTAATAACCTATTTGATAAGTAAAACCATTGCTCATGATGTGCTATGACTTTAATACGTTTGATGTCTTATAAGATAAGAAATTCAGAATTTGAATAACTTATGTGATAAGTGACCCTACCTAAATGATGCCTTAATTAAGAAGAGTTGTAAATCCACAAGTTAATCTATTAAATCAACATGAAAATTTGTGTATTAAGTAATTAATGTTTGACTGAAAATCATGTATAATTGGATTAGGAATTAGTGTTGTGTTCGAAACTTTGTGGTTATGATTAAAGAATTTATGAAAAACATAAACTAAATAAATGGCTTGGTGTATATATAAATATACATGAATTATGGACAAAGTTGGATAAAATCCAAGTATGCCTTGGACTGATTTGAAACTATAATTGTTTATATACAATTAAAGGACTGTTTTGCAATGTATTTTTATGTGTACATATCAAGTGGACTGTTTTGACACAAATGAATAAATTTGGATTGTTTTGTAATGTATTTTTTGTGTACACATCAAGTGGACTGTTTTGACACAAATGAATAAAATCTGGATTTTTTCCAATGTATTTTTGTGTGTACATATCAAGTGGACTGTTTTGACAGAAATGAATAAAATCTGGACTGTTTTGCAATGTATATTTGTGTGTACATATCAAGTGGACTGTTTTGACACAAATGAATAAAATCTGGATTGTTTTGCAATGTATTTTTGTGTACATATCAAGTGGACTGTTTTGACATAAATGAATAAAATATGGACTATTTCGCAATGTATTTTTGTGTGTACATATCAAGTGGACTGTTTTGACACAAATGAATAAAATCTGGATTGTTTTGCAATGTATTTTTGTGTGTACATATCAAATGGATTGTTTGGACATAAATGAATAAAATCTTGACTGTTTTGCAATGTATTTTTGTGTGTACATATCAAGTGGACTGTTTTGACACAAATGAATAAATCTGGATTGTTTTGCAATGTATTTTTGTGTGTACATATCAGTGGACTGTTTTGACACAAATGAATAAATCTGGCCTATTTTGCAATATATTTTGGCGTGTACATATCAAGTGGACTGTTTTGTCATAAATGAATATAATCTGGACTATTTTGAAATGTATCTTGTGTATACATACCAAGAGGACTGTTTTGAATCTATAATGTAAACGCATGTTTGATGGACGGTTTTGAATAAATTACAAGAATACAAGGGCTAATTGAATCTATAAATGTATTTACTAGTGAAATAAGTAGAATGAATTACAAGGTTATGATAAAAGAGAAATTATATGATAGTATTGAGTCATGTTAAAGACTTACATAGTAAATAATGTTTGTTTTGAGTATAAACTTGGTTGATTAGCTATGCTTTATTCGAAGACCTATATGTATATGTGAACAAGCTTAAGTTCGAATTACTCAAGTATAAGTGTAATTTCTTGAGTGAATGTCTTGACCTTGAATGGTTAACTTTTTGATCCAAGTTTAGAATTATATGTGCATTAATAAAGGACCTAAGTGAAAGAATAACTTATTGTTCCATGATTAAGATACTTCAAGCTACCTCACAAGTAATCATACTTATGCATCTTTTCACTATCTTTCAGGTTAAGTTCGTTTTTGGTTAGCTATGAGCTTGGACAAGATCATCGAAAGTTGAGATAATATGTCTTGAATTTCCTTAAAGAACTCCTAGATGGTGGCACATAGTTATTATGTAACATAATGCATTTAGACTTTATTTAGGATATATATGTATATAAGTTTGATAAGTATTCAAAGTTTTGTATGGGCCTTTAATTATTCTTTTATGGGTGCTTGCGTTATATGCTTTAATAATTAGTAAGATTGAGTAGATGCTGATAGTTGAGCTATACTAGAGTTAAATTCAAAATGTTCACTTGTCAAAATAATTCAGTGAGTTTTGATGCCTTATTGGATTGAGATCATGAATGATTGGTAGGAAACTTTATACTTGAATAAGATTAAAGTTTATAAATAAAATATTGGTTATGCTAAGAACCAGTGATTGATGGGTATTATATATAATAGGTTGATTAATTAACCGTAAGGGTCTTAAGTTGATAGATCATTCTGATGAGTTGTGTGATGTAAATTTAAATGTGTATATTATCATGAGTAAACCCCAAATAAAAGTGGTGTTTTAGATTGGACAGTTTAATGGTTAGATTAAGTAAGTGGTTGGATGTCAATAAATTCTATCTTTCGGTCATTCTATGCAAGGGATATATGTGTCTGGACAGGATTGGGTTAAACTTAGAATTGATTTGATATTAGTAATTGAAGGTGTCTATCACTTTTGTAAATGGTTATATGTTGGGTTGTATTAAGCTTTGTAATTTGAATTACCTAAAAGATAAGGGCATTCTACGAACTAGTGGATGCAATGCATTGCGTAAAGTATGTATAGTCTATGGTATGTAAATATATGTTTGGAAATGATTGTAAGATTAAGTTAGATCTTTGAAACGTTTTAAAAAAGTTTTAAATTACTCTGTTTTCTGGATGTATGTTCTGTTGGCTTGCTAAATTTTATCAAGGCTTATTGAATGTTTGCTTGGTAACACGTCCTAGGCCAGTTTATTATCTAGATCGGGTAGGGGGTGTTACACCTTGGACCTTGTCTCTTCAACTAATTCATGGTCTTCTTCCTTAGCTATCCTAATAAAGCTCAAAACTTGGATCAATTTAGCTCAAATCTTTCATAACCATGGCATGATCTCTCTCTCTCTAAGTTTGGGGGCTTTCGGGTTTGGAGAAAGATGATGAACAAAATTTTTGGTCATCTTTCATCCAAATGTTGTGACTCACCTCCCCCCTCACACTTGCCTTCATCATCATCTTACAAGTGCACAAGCCCTTCTAATTTGTTTTGTTTAACATGCAATTCTTCACTTTAATCACATATTCGATTAAGTCCTTTGTACAAGAGGTTATTCATTTTTCTTTATTCCATTTTGGTCATAAAGTCACTTACTTAGTCTAATAGGTGACAATTAAACTACAATTGGCTTGCGACCAAATTGTTACATACTTTTAAGCCAATATTTAGGGTATTACGGATTTGGCGTATCAATACCCCTTTAGCCGAATCGGTACACCTCAATGCCTTATAACAATTTTGCATGCATGTATCGCTACGAAATCACCCGTACCGGTACTCACAGATGAACATTACCCGAAACGGCCTATCAATATCAGTACGACACCACCCGTAACGATATGCATGTGTCTATAATGTCATAATTTGTCTGGTTTTTACTCGATTTAAAGGTCTTAACCATGTCCAAAGTTTACCAAATTTTACCAGCAATCTTAAAACACAAAATCTATATGCATGTTTAATTTTATGCCAAAACGAATCCGTTTACTAAGTTTTCCCTTATTAGTGCATTTAGGGTCATTTTACCAATTTTATCAAAATCATAAACATGCCATATTTCATGTTTTAGCCCATTCAACTTAGTGAACCATATGTACATACAAAATGGGGCTAAACTAACCTATTTAGACCCTATGCCACCTTTCCAGGTGTTTAAGGACAAAGTTTACATTACATGTAACTTGGTGACTTGCTTCAAAAACGTCCTTGCTTCGAGCCTCGATCCAACTAACTTTTAACCTAAAAATGCATGGAAATAAGATGCATTAGGCTTACATAGCCTAGTCAGTTAAAATGAGGCTACACAGAAAATCTTACAAAAATGATAAGAATTTCTGTATCTAACTCGTAAGGATTTTGCAGGTACATAAATTCTTATAAAAATGGTAAGTATTTGTGTATATACCGAAATAAAAAGGGTAAAAGCTAAACTGGTTAACCGGTAGACATAAAATAGGATAGGAAATTGTGTACGTACACTTTTTCTTACCTTTTCTGTAACAAATTAAGTATATTTTGTAATGATTTTTGTAGCTACTTAAATTCTCATAATTTTTGTAAGAAAAAAGTTTATCTTGTAGCCCTTTCTGTGAGTACACAAATGCTTACCATAAGTTGAGCTCCTTTTGGTTTGGATGATCTCGGGTAAGGGTTTTGGTACGTACCTTTTTTATTATTATTTCTGTAACAATTTCTATACCTACTGAAATTCTCATCTTTCATGTAAGAAAATAGGTTTTCTTGTAGGCCAATATGTATGTACACAAATGCTTACCCTAAGTTGAGCTCCTTTTGGTTTTGGTGATCTCGGGTAAGGATTTTAGTATATACATTTTTTATTACTATTTCTATAACAATTTATGTATATTCAATAATAATTTTTGTACCTACTGAAATTCTCATCGTTCTTGTAAGAAAATAGGTTTTCTTGTAGGCTAATATGTATGTACACAAATGCTTACCCTAAGTTGAGCTCCTTTTGGTATTGGTGATCTCAGGTAAGGATTTCAGTACGTACCTTTTTAATTATCATTTTTGTAACAAATTATGTATATTCCGTAATGATTTTTGTACCTACTAAAATTCTTATTGTTCTTGTAAGAAAATAGGTTTTCTTGTAGGCCAATATGCATGGACACAAATGCTTACCCTAAGTTGAGCTCCTTTTGGTTTTGGTGATCTCGGGTAAGGATTTCGGTACGTATATTTTTTGTTACCATTTCTGTAACAAACTATGAATATTCCGTAATATTTTCTGTATATACTAAAATTCTCATCGTTATAATAAGAAAATAGGTTTTCTTGAAGGCCAATTTGTATGTACACAAATGTTTACCCTAAGTTGAGCTCCTTTTGGTTTTGGTGATTTCGGTACGTACCTTTTTTATTACCAAGTCGATAACAAATTATGTATATTATGTAATAATTTATGTACCTACTGAAATTCTCATCTTTTATGTAAGAAAATACGTTTTCTTGTAGGTCAATATGTATCTACACAAATGCGTACCCTAATTTGAGCTCCTTTTGGTTTTAGTGATCTCGGGTAAGAATTTCTGTATGTACCTTTTTTGTTACCATTTTGTAACAAATTATGTATAATATGTAATAATTTATGTACATACTGAAATTCTCATTGTTCTTGTAAGAAAATAGGTTTTCTTGTAAGCCAATATGTATGTACACAAATGCTTACCCTAAGTTGAGCTCATTTTGATTTTGGTGATCTCGGGTAAAGATTTCTATACGTACATTTTTCGTTACCATTTCTGTAACAAACTATGTATATTTCGTAATATTTTCTGTACCTACTAAAATTCTCATTATTCTAGTAAGAAAATAGGGTTTCCTGTAGGAAAATCTGTATGTAGACAAATGCTTACCCTAAGTTGAGCTCCTTTTAGTTTTGGTGATCTTGGGTAAGGATTTCGATACGGTATGTTTTTTATTACTATTTCTGTAACAAATTATGTATAATATGTAATAATTTCTGTACCTACTAAAATTCTCATCATTCTTGTAAGGAAATAGGTTTTCTTGTAGGCCAATCTGTATGTACACAAATGCTTACCCTAAGTTGAGCTCTTTTTGGTTTTGTTAATCTCGGGTAAGGATCTCGGTACGTACCTTTTTTATTACCATTTATGTAACAATTCTGTGTATTATGTAAAAATTCCTGTACTTACTGAAATTCTCATCTTTCATGTAAGAAAATATGTTTTCTTGTAGGCCAATCTGTATGTACACAAATGCTTACCTTAAGTTGAGCTCCTTTTGGTTTTGGTGATCTCGGGTAAAGATTTCAGTACGTATATTTTTTGTTACTATTTCTGTAACAATTTATGTATATTCCATAATAATTTATGTACCTACTGAAATTCTTATCGTACTAGAAAGAAAATAGGTTTTCTTGTAGGTCAACCTGTATGTACAAAAATGTAGGCAGAAAATAGGTTTTCTTGTAGGTTAACCTATATATTCCATAATAATTTATGTACCTACTGAAATAACTTTTTTAGTGTTAGGATATACATAGGAGTGCCAAAAGTGGGCAGAAGATTTTTGTTTATTATACAAGTATATAATTTTGTATAAAACTATGATTCAACTATCAATGTTGTGTTATCTTTTACTATGATTTACATAGACTCAATTATAGAAGAACAAAAATCATATGTTCCTTTTTGGTGCTCATGTCCGACACTAAAAAACTAAACCCTAAGTCCTAACCCTAAATTCTAAATCCTAAACCATAAAAATAAAATATATACCCTAAATCCTAATCCTAATTCTAAATCTTAAACCCTAAAACTATTTTTTAGTGTTGGGACTTGAGACATACATAAAAGCGCCAAACCAACAGGAAATTTCTGTTCATTATAGAAATATATAATTTTGTATAAAACTATGATTGAGCTTTCGATGTTGTGTAATCTTGTACGATGATCAAATGTATATAAACTCGCTTATATAATTATATAGTTCTATATAAAACTATAAATGAGATTAATAATATACACTTTTTAAATATGTTGCATGACATCTCTAGGTATCTAATAACTTGTTATGTGTTACATGATATATATATATAATACAAAAAAAAATTAATCAACCTAAAAATTCTAATATCCACTTAAAAATTATGTGTTACATGATATATAACTGAGAATAATTGTTTTTATTTCCTCAAGCCCATTGATTCCAATACCGTTATAAGCGGCTTGAACCTCTAGATAACATACTAATTTTTTAATGTATGTCTGCATCTATAGGTCATTGACTGCCCCCAAAAATTCCATCTTCTCCCCATAATACTTTTTGTTCATCGAGAGTTAAAAAAGGGACTCTTTAAATTCCCTTCAAATTTCAATTTTTTTTTTCATACTTTAAATTTACAATGGTTGTCTTCCAAATTATAAAAGATATCCATTTTCTCCCATGAGAGAACTCACAGAATAAACATTCACAAAAAACATCAGATTCCAAATGGCATTTGACGAAGAATACAACAATTGAAAGCACAATTTGCAGAAGCATGTCAATAAAAAAATTAAGGTTCTCCAATTGATGATATCCATGATATATAAGAAGAAAATCATCCAATGGAAGAAGAATAAGTCACAAATGGTAGTGTACAACAAATCAAAGGGATCTTCTCACCCCCATAATAATAAGGTATTACTTGATGAAGTAACAATCACAACGAAAGGGACAAGAAAAAATCCAGGAGGAAAAAAGAGGTGGATTTGTAAACATTGTAAAAATCTTACCTTTGTTGGGTCAAGCTGGTACACCCTATGACGCAGCAGAAAAATTATCTGATGACCACCTCTAGCGATCCATGTACGAGGAATGAATTAGGGTGGATAATGGAGAAGCATTACCTGTTTAAAATTTAGTTTTCTGAAATTGAAGAAATCATAGATCCAATCACGATTCCACGATGTTGATTCCTAAACCGCAACGATAACGCTCTGACATCTACTTAATTCACCCAATTGAAATGACCAAATAAAACTCTCTAAACCATTCATAGGGTTTTGCAAAAAGCATTAATGAATGCTAGATCTCTCATGCCTTTATATAGCCTTTGTAATCCTAATTCAATTCGTATTAAAATTTTAATATATATATAATCCAATTTAACATTAATTAGGATTTCCGATATATATATACAATCCTAATTGAACTTAATTGAGATTTCATTATATATATATATATATATATATATATATATATATATTAATTTAAATTGAAATTATATTATTTATATATTAAAAGAGTTATAATTATAATATTTATTTTCTAATATTTATCTAATAGTTAAATTATACACTTATTATGTTGGATTGTACTTTATGGCTTTTATATTGCACTTTATGTTGGATTTCTATTTGAGTAAACTATATAGCTAGTCCTTTTTGTTTTTGGGTTGTTTGATTTTGATCACAAGTTTTGAAAAAGTAACGATTTGGTCACGTACGTTATCAATTTGACTTATTTTAGTCACTGAGACTTTAACTCACATTAGTTCAATGACGTGACATGTTAACAAAAAATAGTTAATTTTAAATTTAACCTCTAAACTTTCAAAAGTTCATTTTTTGCCCTTTTTCAACAAAAAAACCCTAAATCCCTTCTTTTCTTCAAAAAATCCCTTAACCCTATCCTCATTTGGTCAAGTGATTGCAAATTCTTGCCCTTCTAAGCTTTCCGAGATAGACGATCAACATTTTCAAGAAGTTTGACACTATGTTAACGCCCATAGAGGCTAGATTTTTATGGAATACTTCATCTGTACCAATATTTTCTATACGTCAAACTTCACTTCCCAACACTGGTAGATGATGTTTCTCATACATTTCAATACAAATCAGTTTGTATAAGATCTTACAAGAAATTCATAAATATTAATTACAGAAAAAATTGTTGTACATTTTGAAGCTTCATCATATTGTTGAATTGAAAAGTTTGTTTGATTTAATTACAAAAAAGACTTGCTTTGGTTTTGTTTGACAAGTTGTTCAGAAATATGTGTTTGTAATCGCAGCTGGAATATGAATAAATCCGATCAAATGTTGACAAATGCCAACCAGACTAAGAGGATAAACAAGATCAATTATATACAAATTCAAGATATAAACATACAATTGGAAGTGTTGTTGTAGAAAGTTGAGGTATCATTGACCAAGAATAACATGGGCTAGTTGGGAGCATGGGACGGACTATGGTGGATTTATTATCTTCCCGACTAATAGTTTGTTGGTCATCACCTAAATTGTTTTCCTGATTCAAAGACTGCACTACACAATCTCCTGTAGTTGGAGATTGCAAAACCTGAAAATATGACCAAAAATTAATTAAAGTCGACATGAGACTTTAAAATGGATAATGCAACTAATGTTTATTTACCAAGATGGACTAGTAAATTAAATGCTACAAAAAAAGATTCAAAACATTTTTATAAATATGAATTTATTAAAGATTAAGTTTTAAAAATTACTAATAAAAATGAAATATCACGCGAACATGATAGGTGATAGAAACATTACTAATAAAAGATTCAAAAAAAGATTCAATACACGCAGTGTATCAATACACTCTAGAGGTGTATCCATACACCCGTATCGATACACTTCATAGGTGTATCGATACACCAAGGCTGAAAAGCATTACAGCTAGTTTCTGAAGAACGCGTATCGATACGACAACACTGTGTATCGATATGGTTGACTCTAGAACTGTATTTTTGCGGGAAATAAAGTCTCCAACGGCTCCAAATCATCCCTAACGGTTTTGAACTGCTAGAAACTCATTTGGGAGTATAAAAGGCCTCAAGAAGCATCTGAAGAAACTAATGATCCTCAAGTTAACAACATTATGATGAAATTTTGTCTTAGTGCTTAATTTTCTCATTCTTTGTATAGACAACACTTGTGAGCTTTAATTGTTATATTTTCTCAAGTGTTTAGGTTTGGGTGAGTGAGCTTAATTGTGCAAACAATCTACCTTGTGAGGGATTTCTTGTTTGCTTTGTTTTCTTTTCTCTTGTAAAGAGGGTTTACTCAAGCTTTGGGGTAGAAGCTTTGAGTGTGTAAGGGTTGCCTCCTAAGCCTAGAAAAGGGGAAGAAATTCATAGTGAATTTGGGAAATCCTTAGTGGGAAGCTAGGGTGGTGGATGTAGGCTTTGGTTAGAAAGCTGAACCACTCTAAATCCTTGTGCAATTTTTTCTATCTTTTTGCTTCCACCACCATCACCCAAGAAATCACTTCTCCACCACTTGGCAAGTAATTTCGGTTGATTCATCGAGCCCAAAAGAGGAGATAGATATCCAATCATGATTCCACGATGTTGATTTCTAAGCCGCAACGATAACGCTCCGACCTCTACGTAGTTCACCCAATTGAAACGAGCATATAAAACTCTCTAAACTATTTAGAGGGTTTTTCCAAAAAGCATTAATGACTGCTAGATCTCTCATGCCTTTATATAGCCTTTTTAATCCTAATTCAACTCATGCTAGGATTTCAATATATATATATATATATATATTAATATAGATAATTCTAATTTAACTTTAATTAGAATTTCAATATTTATATATTACATATATATAATCCCAATTCAACTTAATTAGGATTTCAATATATATATTAAATATATATAATCCCAATTCAACTTAATTAGGATTTCAATATATATCTATATTAATATATATAATCCTAATTCAACTTAATTAGGATTTCAATCTATATTAATATATATAATCTCAATTCACCTTAATTAGGATTTTAATATATATAGATATATTAATATATATAATCCTAATTCGACTTTAATTAGAATTTTAATATATATATTAATTTAAATCAATTTATATTATTTATATATTAAAATAGTTATAATTACAATAATTATTTTCTTTTAATATTTATCCAATAGTTAAATTATATATATCGAATATATATTAATTTAACTAAATTCTTGTACAACAAATTTGTACATATATAATTCGTTTAATATATGCTCATTTCAACCGTGGGTGTGACCCTGTAGGTTCTTTATAACGTTAGCAGTAAATATTAGAACATTTCTAATATTACAAACAATGAGTGACATCTAGCAATATGTCATTGTCACCTAAGTTACAAGAAATCATGAATCGACATAACCTTTTCGTGATTAACTCTTTTCATGTATTACATCCTTTTTTCCTTATGTCTAGATTGGACACAAGTCATGGAATAGTCACACTTGTATAGTCCATCTAATATTTATTGATATCTTGAGTAGACTATTATAAACAAATAACTATGATATCTCATATCAACTTATTCAAGCATGGCCATGCATCTCTCGTCTCATTGAATCAAGTGGCCTGCGATATTACTCCTATTATGGAGGAGGGACAAATCCTATCTTGATCAACCATATTTCACTACATAGATTGTAACATATCCAAAATAGTCTTTATAGTGTAGTCAATTGCGACACACGTTTAACTGTGTCAAAATATGTCACTCACGATGTTGAAATAATGATTATCTCAAGTCTGAGGATCATACATGTAGTTATCACTATGAGCAATGTTGTGACTGTCACATAATAATTCAAGAAACATGCTCATAGCGGGTCAGTCTAGTATGTCGTTCTCTAACACATACGTATGTATTGATTTTGACATCTCCATGTCAATGACAACACTTTGTCATCAATCAACTACATATTAGTCTTAATGTATTATTGTTGTCCATGCCCACAATAATACTCGACTAAGGACATTTAAGAATAACCATATTATTCTAAGAACTTTATTATAATTCAGTTTATTTATGCACTCAGAATTGTAAATAAAAATAATAATGGTAATGTCTTTTTATGAATAAACAAGGTAAAAAAAATGTCTTTTACAATCATCTTATGATTGGTCTTTGGGCATACTCTAACAATCTCCCACTAGCACTGAGACTAATCACTAATGTATCTAATACCAAGTGACTTAGAGTGACAATCATGCTTCTGCTGCGTTAGAGGATTTATTAGTGGATCGAAAATTTTATCATTTGTTGGTACTCTACATATTTCCACATCTCTTCAATTTATAATTTCTCGAATGAGGTGGTAACGTCTAAGTATGTGTTTGGATCGTTGGTGAGATATGGGTTATTTTGCTTGTACGATGGCTCCATTGTTATCACAACGTAGATCTATAGCATTCAATATGCTCGGCAAAACCTCTAGTTCATATATGAACTTCTTGATCCAAACACCCTCTTTTGTAGCATCGTATGCTGTAATATACTTGGCTTCTACTGTAGAATCATCAACTGTATCTTTCTCTGAACCTTTTCAACTCACAGCGCCTTCATTAAGGCAAAACACAAAACCCGATTACGATCGTGAACCATTCTTATTGGTTTGGAAGATAGCATCAGTATAACATTTTATACTTAGCTCTTTCTCACCTCCATATATAAGGAATGTATCTTTAGTCCTTTTTAAGTACTTAAGGATGTTTTTAACTACAACTCAGTGACCTTCACTGGGATTTACTTGGTACCGACTTGTCATACTTAAAGTGTATGATACATTTGGACGAGTACATAGCATGATATACATGATAAATACAGTTGCTGAAGCATATGAAATCTTACTCATGCGCTCTCTTTCTTGAGGTATTGAAGGGGACATTTCCTTCGAGAGTGAAATACCATGTCTTATAGGTAAGAACCCCCTTTTGGACAATACTTTACCTATGTATATATTTTGACTCGATCCTAGGATTATTCTCGATCTATCTCTATAAATCTTGACTCCGAATATGTATGTTGCCTCACCCAAGTCTTTCATGGAAAAACATTTTCCTAACCAAGGTTTTTTTAAAAAGACTATAAGCTAGGTATGTCATTTTTTTATCCACATACAATATCGAGAATATGGCAGTGCTCCCACTAATTTTCTTGAAAACACATGGCTCATCCTTATTTTTGATAAAACCAAACTCTTTGATTGCATCGTTAAAATGAAGATTCCAACTTCGAGAAGCTTGCTCCAATCCATAAATAGACCTTTATAGCTTGCATATTTTTCTGGCATCTTTTGGATCGACAAAACCTTTAGGTTGTGTCATGTATACATCCTCATCTAGTTTTCCATTAAGAAAAGCGGTTTTAACATCCATTTTTCATATCTCATAATCATAAATGCAGCTATCACAAGTAAGATCTGGATGGATTTAAATATAACAACAAGAGAAAAAGTTTCATCATAGTCTATACTATGAATTTGACGAAAACCCTTAGCGACTAATTGACCTTTGTATGTTTGAACATTACCATCCATGCCATTTTTCTTTTTGAAAACCCATTTGCACCCTATGGGCTTAATCCCTAGAGGTGGGTCAACCAAGGTCCAAACTTGGTTTTCTGACATGGAATCCATCTCGAATTTCATGGCCTCTAGCCATTTTTGAAAGTCTGGGTCCATCACTGCTTCTTGGTAAGTCATAGGCTTATCTTGATCCATGAAGAGAACATCACTATGCAACGTGACAAGAAATCTATATTTCTCAAGCGCATTGCGTTTTCTCAAGGATCTTCACAGTGATTGTGTTTCCAAAATAGTTAAATGTTCCTCAACAACTTGTGGAACTTGTTGTTGTTCAATCTCTAGTTCAAAGATTTTTTGTTAATCTCAAATTTCATTGAGTTCAATATTTCTCCCCACTTCCTTTTCTGAAAACAAATTATCTTTCTAGGAAGATTATTGTTCGAGCAACAAACACCTTATTCTCGGTAGAATTGAAGAAATAATATCATTTAGTTTCTTTAGGATAACCTACAAAATTACATTTATGATATTTGGGTTTGAGCTTTATAGACATCTGATGTTTAACATAATCTTCACATCCTCAAATTTTCATAAAAGACATACTGGGATGTTTCCAGTCCATATCTCATATGGTGTTTTTTTAACTGGTTTAGATAGAACACGATTTAGTGTGAAAGTCGTTTTTTATAGCGCATGTCCCCAAAAAGAAACTAGAAGATCAATGTGATTCATCATTGATCAAACCATGTCCAATAGTGTTCAATTTATTCTTTCAGAAACTCCATTCCATTGTGGAGTACTAGGAGGTGTAAGTTGTGAGACAAAACCACATTCCTTAAGAAGGTCACCAAACTTTAAGATTAAGTATTCTTCTCCTAGATCTGATTGAAGAGCCTTAATGCTTTTTCCTAGTTGGTTTTGTACTTCATTTTTAAATTCCTTGAACTTTTCAAGGGCTTCAGATTTATGATGTTTTAGGTAAATGTACCTATCTCTACTGAAGTCATCTGTGAAAGTAATAAAGTATTGAAACCCTCCACTGCCTTGTGTATTCATTGGTCCACATACATCACTATGTATTAATCCCAATAAATCACTTGCTCGCTCACTTTTACCATTAAAAGGAGCTTTGGTCATCTTTCCAAATAAGCAAGGCTCGCATACATCAAATTGTTCGAAAACAAATGAATCCAAAAATCCATCTTTACGAAGTTTTGAAATGCATTTTTCACTTATGTGACCCAAGAGAAAATGCCAAAGATAAGTTTGATTAGAGTCATTTGTTTTTGATCTTTTCGTAGTTATTTTGTAAATGAAGTTCTCTTGATCCAAAATATAGAGGCCAATTATTAATTGTGCCACACCATAAAAACAGTATTGAGATAAAAGAACAACAATTATTCTCAATAATTATCTCAAAACAATCTTGTCTAAACAAGAAATCAAAATGATGTTTTTAGTCAAACTAAGCACAAAATAACAATCCTCTAAACATAAATTAAGTCCACTAGGCAATGATAAAGTATGTTTTCCCATAGCTAATGCAACAACTCTTGCTCCATCACCAACCCATAGGTTCACATCTTCTTTTCTTATATTTCCACTCTTTTGTAGTCCTTGTACAGATGTACAAATATGAGAACCACAATCGATATCCAACTCCCAAGAAGTATGTGTTGATAAATTAATATCAATAACATAAATATCTGAGGCAGACGCTCCACTTTCATTTGCTCTCTTGACCTTTTCAACATAAATGGGACAGTCCTTCTTTCAATGACATGTCTTATTACATTGAATTCTTTCAGTGACATGTCAAGGTAGTTCGCGTCGTTCAACTTGTCCTTCTCAAGGACCGATCACAATGATAACGAATTTGTATTTGCCATAATAAGTGTACAACAATAAAATATGATTGATTTTTTTAGTACGTTTACCAAGTTTGATTGTAAAAGAACTTTACACTCCCACTACTTTTATTAAAATTAATAACCCTAAAATATTAATATCAAAAATACTTTCCGTAAAGTTTTTTTAGTGGGTAAGGATCCAAAATTCACATTCTCTTAAGTCAGCTTTGGCTTTTCTCTTAAGATTATGGTTTATCTAGATAAGCAACATTTGCTAATTACATCTCATGTAACTCCTTGATTTGGTGAACAACTCTTGTTCATAATCATCTTATGATTATCCAAATAACTAGCCTTTAGGTTTCTAATCCTATTAGAGTAACCCGGTTAAGTCTTTAACCAATATTACAACCAACGAATATCGCTTGCTTATTCTTCGGTTTAGCCAAGATAGATACAAGTACCTCGCTTTAGCAGAACCTACATTGTATCGATCTAGACTTTAACGAGGGTTAACATTGGGAAGCAATAAAAGACTTAATATTTTATTGAGGGGTTTGTAAATATTATCTCACCATTTAACATTTAATCTTATCAATTAACTAGCACGCATCTCATACATTTATCATATTCATGAAAAGCAGTAAATATGAATACAATAGTTAAAGCCCATATCCTAAGGTGGCCCGTCCCAAGCCAATGGGAGAACCAAATTATTCTAAGGATAAAATCACTTCTCAAGCATCTTTCTGTCGGCCCATACTTCTATTCCTCTGGTCCATGATTCTTCGTATAGATTACAATTTTAGAAACTCGTTTTACATACAAGGGAATAAGATGAGAAAAGAATAACAATAGAAGTAGAGAAAAGTAGGACACGCAGACCGTATTTATAAAACCTTATAAATAAATTAAATGGGCTACTGGGCTATAACCATGTATTCCAAACACCGTGCATATCAAAAATAATAACGACGCGGTTTGTTATTAAGGTCTTACTAGATTGTTCCTACATAGGGGTCAAGGAATGGAGCCCCTTGCGGGGTTTTGGCAGCTGGGTGGCCATCAGCAGGGTGTTGCTGATCGGTCAGCGGTGGGGAAATTTTTAAATATTAGCATCTTAATTGCTATGTAAAAAAACACGATTTGATAACTTTTATCAACGTTATCATGTTTTTTAGGATTTTAAAATCCATGAGGTTTTTATTGAAACAACTCTTGTTACTTTTCCTGTATGAAATCTATAGACTAACCAGTAGTCTAATATATAACTATAACTTGCGTATGTTAACACTTAACATCTAAAACTCTAAAACTCCATATTGAATATATGTTAACAATTAACATATAATATTTCAAACACTATCAACAAAGATCCTGATAATTAACTCTCTAAACTATTTAAAGGGTTTTTCCAAAAAGCATTAATGACTGCTAGATCTCTCATGCCTTTATACAGCCTTTGTAATCCTAATTCAACTCATGTTAGGATTTTAATATATATATTAATATATATAATTCTAATTTAACTTTAATTAGAATTTCAATATATATTAAATATATATAATCCCAATTCAACTTAATTAGGATTTTAGGATTTAAATATATAAATATATATTATAAATATATATAATCCCAACTCAACTTAATTAGCATTTCAATATATATCTATATTAATATATATAATCCCAATTCAACTTGATTAGGATTTCAATATATATTAATATATATAATCTCAATTCAACTTAATTAGGATTTTAATATATATAATCCTAATTCAACTTTAATTAGGATTTTAATATATATATTAATTTAAATTGAATTATATTATTTAGATATTAAAAGAGTTATAATTACAATAGTTATTTTCTTTTAATATTTATCCAATAGTTAAATTATATACATCGAATATATATTAATTTAACTAAATTCGTGTACAACAAATTTGTACCTATATAATTCGTTTAATATATGCTCATTTCAACCGTGGGTGTGACCCTGTAGGTTTTTTGTAACGTTAGTAGTAAATATTAGAACATTTCTAATATTACAAACAATGAGTGACATCTAGCAATTTGTCATTGTCACCTAAGTTACAAGAAATCATGATTTGACATAACCTTTTCGTGATTAACTCTTTTCATGTATTACATCATTTTGTCCTTATATCTAGATTGGACACAAGTCATGGAATAGTCACACTTGTATAGTCCATCTAATATTTCTTGATATATTGAGTAGACTATTATAAACGAATAACTATGATATATCATATCAACTTATTCGAGCATGGTCATGCATTTCTAGTCTCACTCAATCAAGTGGCCTACGATATTACTCATATTATGGAGGAGGGATAAATCCTATCTTGATCAACCATATTCCACTACATAGATCGTTACATTTCCAAAACAATCTTTTTAGTTTAGTTAGTTATAATACACGTTTGACTGTATCAAAATATGTCACTCACGATGTTGAAATAATGATGATCTCGAGTCTGAGGATCATATGTGTAGTTATCACTATGAGAAATGTTGTGACTGCCATATAATAATCCAAGAAACATGCTCATAGCGGGTCAGTCCAGTATGTCATTCTCTAACACATACGTATGTATTGATTTTGACATCTCCATGTTATTGACAACATTTTATCATCAATCAACTACATATTAGTCTTAATGCATTATTGTTGTCTATGCCCACAATAATACTCGACTAAGGACATTTAAGAATAACCATATTATTCTAAGGACTTTATTATAATTCAGTTTATTTATGCACGCAAAATTGTAACTGAAAATAATAATGGCAATGCCTTTTTTATAAATAAACAAGGTAAAAACAAATGTCTTTTACAATCATCTTATGATTGGTCTTTGGGCATACTCTAACAACTCTCCTTCGATAAGAATTAGGATACGCTCTTTTGACTAAATAACCTTGGAGCTATGCTCATATTAAGAGGTATACTTGTATATGGGCTTGATAAGTCAAGCAACGTGATATGATATCTGATATTCTGAATAAGGAGCTAAGCTCAAATTCTGACTTTAATAAGATGTTGAATAATTGAAAAGCCTTGGTTTTGAGTCAATCTTAGGTATAGTTGGCATGCCATAGAGTCCATAGAGCTCGTGTTTGGGCTGGACTACGGTCCTTATTTGGAAACAGTGGGAGGGAAGTGTTGTGGTAATTTGGTGACAGTATGAGGGATTGGCTAGTACTACGAGTACCATTATATTTGGCGACAGTTGGTTGGGGATTCGTGTACCTAGGTTTTTACTTGATTCAAGGCTATGTTAAAGAAAAAATAACGAAATTTGGAAAGCTAACAAATAAGCTATCTTGATAATTCAATAAAACAAATATCACGTGCCTTTAATATGATATGCTTAATGTCTTACATGTTAAGAAGCTCATATTATGGTATTCTATGTTTGATAACTTGTGTGGTAAGTCACTTATGTATTGTAAGATATGATAAAAAGAAACCAAGAAACTTTATAAATTAAATAATTGAATCATGACAATGACTTGCTTAGTAGGAAAAATGTATATTTTGAGTATTGAGTGTCCTTTTGAGTGAGTAAATATGCTTCAGAATGTGCATACATACTGTGATTGATTAGAATGCTTAAATGGTCATGATTTGATTGAATACATACTTGTGATTTACTTGAATGCTTAAATGGTCATGATTTGTTCGAATACCTTAACACTTATATGTTTGGTACCTTATATGCTAAGTAACCCACACCTTGAAATGCTAAGTTTGATATCTTATATGATAAAAAATCCATGCCAATGCTAAGTCGTGATAAATAACTTAAGTAGCAAGTAATACATGCTTATATAAGGTTATGTGTAAGAAATTAGTGAGTTATAAGCTAATCTAACATATCACTAGATAACTTGTGTATTAAGCAATACTTGTAAGTAGACTATTTGTGTATCTATAACAGAATTAAGAAAAGTTGCCATATTTGAAATCTTATAGTTAAAAATGACTAGTATTCGATCTAGTGTGTTAGTTGAATGGTTTCGATATGCTTATATTAATGTCATATTCGAACTCTAAGAGTAGATGAGTTGTAATTGATCAAGCTTGCTACCTGCCTAGATCTGATAGACTTGAGAAAAGAATAGAGTTCTAATATAGAAATTTTGATCCATGCACTTTAGTTAATTAAGCTACCTTACTAAGCAATTTGCTTACTCTATTCTTTCATTATATTTCAGGTAATTTTGCTTTCGGTTAACCATTTGAGCTTGGACGAGATCACAAGGATCAAGATGTATGTTTTGAAATTTACCTTGTAACTCCTAGATGGTGGCACTTAGATGTGATATATGCATAATGCATTTAGTCATTTCTTTGGTTATATTTGTATGTTGGGCTCGAATTCCTTCAACTGAATTGCTTGCCAAGTGGTGGAGAAGTCGATTTTTGGGTGTATGTGGTGGAAGCTAAAGATGAGACAATGAACACAAGGATTTAGAGTGGTTCAAGCTTCTAACAAGCTCTACGTCCACTACCTTAGCACACCACTAAGGATTTCCCAAATTCACTAAGAATTTCTTCCCCTTTTACAAGGCTTAGGAGGCAACCTTTACAATCCTAGACCCAATTACCAAGTCTAGCATCCAAAGCTCACAACCCAAGCTTTGGAATCCTTACAAACAAAAGAAATAAAACAAACAAGAAATTGTCTCTACGAGGTTGATGTTTGCACTCTTTAAGCACTCACCCAAATCCTAATACACTTGAGCATACATTAACAATTAAGCTCAACAAGTGTAGTCTATGAAAGAATGAGAATTAAGCACTAAGACACTTTTACAATCATAATGTTGTTGACTTGAAGATCATTAGTTGTTCCAGGTGCTTGAAGGGTCTTTTTATCCTCCCAAATGAGTTCCTAGCCGTTGGTGACCGTTGGGGATGATTTGGAGCCGTTGTGGAACATTTTCCAACCAAATATGCCATTCTGCAGCATAAGGTATCGATACTCGGGATGAGGTATCGATACTGGCCTAATTTGGAAATAGTCGTTGGAGTCAAAACTGTGAGGGATTATCGGTACCTGAACATGGGTATCGGTACTCCTATCTTGGTATCGATACTGACCTAGCAGTATCGGTACTGAGGGTATCGGTACCGGTATGGTCCTCTCGGTATCGATACCGGGGTTCAGGTATCGGTACCAGGGGCCAGTTTTTGACTATTTTGAACTTGGAAATCATAGATTCGCTTCAAAACCATTTTAAACATATTTCTCAAGTTGTTTGGACTTAAAATCATTTTTGCAATATTTTCAATTTAGTCTAAAACTATTTTTCAATTATTATATCAAAACAAATATCCTAACAATCTCCCCCCTTTTGATCTAATAAAACTAACTTGAAAAATTGTTTTTGAGATTCTCCCCCTTAGTAAAAATGAAATTAGAATAAGAGATTAATTTTGTAAAATCTTATAAGCTCCCCTTATTCATTTGAGAAATCAATTTTTCAAAATATTCTCCCCCTTTTTGTATATCAAAAATGGTTCAAACCAAAGTTTGAAAACTTTTAAGTCCATAACAATTGAGAGTTTTAAAGAATATTTGACAAAAGTAAGTTTTGTTTAAAATTGGATCCCCCTTACTCAAGAATCAAACAAATGTTAGTCCAACATATATGACAAATTAGTTGAATTAAAATAAATAAATCAAATAAAACAAATAAAGTTCAACTAATTTTTACCACACTTGAACTAAAGGTAGGATGTGAAGCCTTCCTTCTTCAAGTGCTCTTCCTTGTGTGTATAGAGCTCCCCCTCAATTTCATCACTTGTTGATCAAAGCTCCATCACACCTACGAAAGACAATCATTTGATTTTTGGTATCCAAATTGCTTTGGATTCATAGGCATTAGTAGCACATATTTTAGTCCCCTTAGGAATCCATTTCTCAATTTCATCCCTTTTATTTGAAGTACTTAGTCCTTTTGGGACCCAAATACTTCTAAAAACTTTTTCATTCAAAAATCTAGGGGCACTAGATTGTCTTTGATAAAATTTTGATTTTGCTAAATTATTTTTCTTTTCAAGCTCTTTGGAAATCAAATTATTTTCTTTCTTAAGATCATCTACTTCAATTTGATGATCTTTTTCTTTCTTTTGAAGAAAATTTTGTAAATCTAAAATTTTAAGTTCAAAATCCTTTAATTTTGCTTCAAATTCCAAATTAGTTTTCACAAGAAAATCATTTTCATTTTTTAATTTAGAAATCAACTTTTTGTTTTTTGAAAATGAGGCCTTGAACTCAAAAGCCAATTTGTCATAGGCTTCTTGTAACTCATGAAATGTATATGAATTTGAAATTGAATAAGATGAGTTAGAAGTTACCTCCCCCTCATTGAGGGCCATTAAGCATAGGTGGGCTACTTCATCTTCATCGGTGGAGTCTTGTCACTCCATGTAGCCACGTATGCTTTCTTTGATGATGATCCATTTTTGTTGAAGTGAGGGCAATCACATTTGGTGTACCTCGTCTTCTTACAAATTGAGCATTTTGGGCGATCCACCATTTTCTTCTTCGATTCATGCTTGGATTCTTCTTTGTTGCTCTTCATCTTCATTTTCCTCCTCACTTGATTCTTCTTGGTTGCTTGTGGAGGATTTAAGAGCTATAATGTTGAAATCTTCGATTTCAAGCTCTTTGATTTTCTTCTCCCTCTCCTCTCTCAAAGGTTTGGACATCATCTTATGGGTAAGAAGAGATCCTATGAGCTCATCAAGCTTGAGATTCTTTAAGTTTCTGATTTCAATGATGGTTGTCTTCTTGCTCTTTCATGATTCGGGAAGTGAGTAAATCAACTTCCGAATGAGCTTTTCTTTCAGAATCTCCTCTCCAAGACTTTTGAGTTGATTAATGATTGTAGAGAACCAGTTGAACATGCTCTTGTTGTCTTCATATGGGTTCATCTTGAAGTTTTCATATTCGAGGTTGAGTAGAGAAATCTTTATCTCCTTCACCTTATTTTTCCCTTTATGGATTGCTTCAAGTTTGCCCCATAACTCCTTGGCACTCTCACGAGAAGATATTTTTGCATACTCATCCAGACCTAATGCACAAAGTAGAATATGCAAGGCCTTGTAATTGAGCTCCATCTTTTTGCGATCTTCCGTGCTCCATTACGCTTTACTTCGATTTGGCATGAACGGTCCATCTTCAACTATGTCCCAAAGACGGTAGTCTCTTCTCTTCATGAAGAACATTATTCTATGCTTCCAAGAAGCATAGTTGTCACCGTTGAAGAAGGGTGGTTTGTCAATGGATAACGCCATGGAAGCCGGTTGACTTATTTGTTGGTCGAGCTTTCCAGATCGCCTCAATAGGTGGTTAAACCTTCTCGATTGAGCCTCGCTCTGATACCAATTGTTTGGCTCGAATTCCTTCAACCGAATTGCTTGCGAAGTGGTGGAGAAATCAATTTTTGGGTGTATGTGGTGGAAGCCAAAGATAAGACAATGAACACAAGGATTTAGAGTGGTTCAAGCTTCTAGCAAGCTCTACATCCACTACCTTAGCACACCGCTAAGGATTTCCAAAATTCACTAAGAATTTCTTCCCCTTTTACAAGGCTTAGGAGGCAACCTTTACAATCCTAGACCCAATTACCAAGTCTAGCATCCAAAGCTCACAACCCAAGCTTTAGGAATCCTTACAAATAAAAGAAATAAAGCAAACAAGAAATCCTCTCTATAAGGTTGATGTTTGCACTCTTTAAGCACTCACCCAAATCCTAATACACTTGAGCATACATTAAAAATTAAGCTTAACAAGTGTAGTCTATGAAAGAATGTGAATTAAGCACTAAGACACTTTTACAATCATAATGTTGTTGACTTGAAGATCATTAGTTGTTCCAGGTTCTTGAAGGGTCCTTTTATCCTCTCAAGTGAGTTCCTAGCTATTAGTGACCGTTGGGGATGATTTGGAGCCGTTGGGGAACATTTTCCAACCAAATCTACCATTCTGCAGCATAGGGTATCAATACTCGAGATGAGGTATCGATACTGACATAATTTGGAAATAGTCGTTGGAGTCAAAACTGTGAGGGGAGTATCGATACCTGAACATGGGTATCGATACTCCTATCTTGGTATCAATACTGACCTAGCAGTATCGGTACCCAAAAACGGTTCTGGAATCTATTTTAAATGCGCATATCAGTACTAAGGGTATCGATACCGGTACAGTCCTCTCGGTATTGATAACGGGGTTCAGGTATCGGTACCAGGGGAAAATTTTTGACTGTTTTGAACTTGGAAATCATAGATTCAAGTCAAAAACGTTTCAAAACCATTTTAAACATATTTCTCAAGTTGTTTGGACTTAAAATCATTTTTGCAATATTTTCAATTTAGTCCAAAACTATTTTCAATTATTATATCAAAACAAATATCCTAACAATCTCTCATTTTGATATAATAAAACCAACTTGAAAAATTGTTTTTGAGATTCTCACCTTAGTAAAAATGAAATTAGAATAATAGATTAATTTGGTAAAATCTTTTAAGCTCCCCCTTATTCATTTGAGAAATTAATTTTTCAAAACATTGTATATAAGTGATATAAAAATATGGTATGATATGTAGTGGTCCTCTAAATGATCCATGGTTGTTTTTTGATTCAAGTTGGTTGATAAGGTTGTATGTTTGGTGATATGCATATGTATATGCGCATATAGTAGCTAAATCATTAGGATGTTACATGTGAGTGAATGCTTGGAAGTATCATGTTGTTAGGATTCTATTTTGCTTGCGTAGCTGAAATAGTGGTTGAATAATTGTATTAGTCGAATGCTTATATGAATATGACTTGGTGTATGCTTTGCTAAGTAAATGTGATAGGAATAGGATTGTTTGGTCTAATTAATGGGATAAGCTAGTTATATGTACTACTAAAGTTGATCATTGGCCCTAATTGACCCTTTTGATATTAGATTCCCTTTAGTAGTCGATCTTTACTGCCTTGTCCCGTACTATAAGCTAGATATATGGTATTGCTATATGAAAGTTGTATGTAGCTGAATATGTCTGGTTCATGCTTGATATGAATTTGATCTTAGTAACTGAGCGTAACTATCGCCTTTTTATAAATGGTCTATCATGCCTCGTGGTAGCTTGTAGGTTAAGTCATGTTGATATGATAACCGAATGATTGATTTATGATTTAGTTAAATTTGGCTTACTATTCGAATACTTGTTGCTATGGTTATATGTCTGGTTGTGATATGTGATGCCTGATGATAAATTTTGGATAATAACTTTTGGTTGTAAACGATACAACTTATAAGCTTAAAGATCAATAAACAATGGTTTGCTATTTACTTGAATGATCTTAAACATTGATCGTTAAGTCTTAAAAATGATTAGAGGTATACAAGTTTGTAACCAGTCTGGAATTTATAACGTGTAAGAAAGATAAGTATTATTATATGATAGTTGAAGTAATACAACAAACTTTGTGATCTGAAGTACATGGAATATAAGAGCATGCTACGAACTAGTGGTTGAAGCGTGTTGCTTAATGTATAATTATTTGTTTGTATGAGAATTGAGTTTAATGTTAGACCTATTAGTAATTTAAAAAGTTTTAAACTACTCTGTCTTTTGAAGGCATGTTTAGTTGATTGTTCTAAGATTATCATGAATGTTTGTATGTTTGTTTGGTAACATGTTCTAAGCTGGTTTATTTCCTAGATTGGGTTAGGGGTGTTATAAAAGTTCACCTTTATATGATTAAAATTATCAATAATGCATTAGATATACCAAAAAATATTAAAATAATAAATTAAAATAAAATGAAATAAATAAAGCTTCACTTATGGAAATTGTTTATATTGCTTAATCACATCATCCCTATATAATTGTTTAGGTGCACATCGTCTTTCTTTTGTTCCATCAAAGGATTTATCCTTGTTTCTTCATGAATGGTTAAGTGGCAAGAAACGACGATGAGCTAAATAGCATGTTTTATGCCCATGTCGAAGCCTATAAAATGATGTATCTAGATTACAAGTGGGACATGCTAATTTTCCTTTTGTATTTCACCCTAATAAGTTAGCATATGCAGGAAAATCATTTATGGTCCATAAAAGATATGTATGCAGCTGAAAGTTAATCTTTGAAGATGCATCATATGTCTCCACTCCTTTCTCCCACAATTCTTTCAACTCGTCAATCAAAGGTTCTAAGAACACATCAATATCATTTCCAAGAGCTTTTGGACTGGAATGATGATCGACATCATAAAATAAGGGTCTTTCATGCACATCCATGGTAGTAAGTTATAAGGAATTAATACCACTGGCCATACACTATAAGAGGTACTCATATTGCTGAATGGATTAAAACATCACTTGCTAAACCAAGTTGAATATTACGTGGGTTTGCTACGAAAGAAGGATGCAATAAATCAAAATTTTTCCAAATCTCAAAATCTGCAGGATGTCTCATAGACCCAACACTACAAGGATTTTGTTTGTACCATCTCATCTCTTTAGCAATCTTCGATGACATGTATAATCTTTGCAAGCGTGAAGTTACTGGAAAATATCGTAAAATTTTTTGGGCAACCATTTTCCTACGACCTTGTTGATTAGTCATATTTTCATCATTCTTCCATATTGATTCACCACAAGTTGGACAAGATTGAGCATTCTCATATTTGTTCCTATAAAGGATGCAATCATTGATACGAGCATCTATCTTCACATATGTAAGCCCCAAATCTTGTATAATTTTCTTACTCTCAACAAAATATGAAGGAACTTTGTTACCTTTAGGAAATGCTTTGACCTATATTTGTAATAAAGCATCAATTGCTTTCGCATAAACACTATAAAGTCATTTGAAGTTCAATATTTGAACAATAATTTGGAAAAATTTCACAACCAGGATATATTTTTTCTACTTCTTGCAATAATCTGTAAAATTTAGTAGCTTCATTATTTGGATCACTGGTACTTACATTGATAGCTTCATTTACTTCTCTCCTAGCATTAGGACTTGCTTTGATGGGATCGTCATTTGTTTGAGCATCATTAAAATGTCAGGTAAAATTATCAGCAGTACATCCAAAGTTAAACATCATATCATGTATTCTATCTTGATCATCACCATCTTCGCTCTCATAAGCAAGTTCATCATCACTACCTTCACTAGAATCAAACATATTCTCTCCATGGTGGAACCATTTTTTGTACTCTTTATTTATCCCATGTACGATCAAATGCTCATAAATAGATTATCATTTCCTAAATAAATTATTGTTACACTTTTTACATGGACAACAAGCTTCCCTTCATCAATTTGACCGAATGCAAATTCAAGAAATTCATTAATTCCTTTTTCATATTGAGGCAATCGTTGATTAATAATTTCCATCCAACTTTTATCGATAGCCATTATCCTACAGTAAGAAAGATTTGTTAATGAAAAAATTTTATTTGAAGTTTTTATATAAAATTTAAAAAATATAACTAATGATAAATTATACTATAAGAATATAATTTAGAAATGTACGAAACAACTTTGAATCTCTACTAACTAAAATGCTTAATTGAGTTAATGTTATAGACCACTTTTGCATCGTACCCAAAATAGAAAATTTATTGTTTAAATTATACGCTGACATAACCATAAAACATTAATCTGATGTTTTCCGCCAATCGACAGTAGTAGCCAAGAAGCTAGGGTCAAGGCATATGACAACGGCAAGATGGAGCAATACATTTGGAGGCAGCATGCAATTCAACACAGACCAATGCCACTGACAATGCAAATCTACATGCTAGCCACAAAAGTCAGAGTTATATTACTCGCATATGTTGGAAAGACATGGTCAATTAACAGCCCCACGTCCGAAAGCTAAGATGCTTGCAAAAAATCAATATACATGCCATACCTAACATTCCATTGAATGTTGCATCAAACATGCTCCCAAAAAATGCTGAGGACCTTCCAAAGCCGAGAGCAATTCTGATTACGTAAAATAATGGGAACTCCATGAGAATATCTGTATTTGGTTCGTAAAAATCTCACCCATAATGCATCTTTACGAGCCAAAAGATTAAAGTTTAGCTTCATCAAAAAGACTTCATTAGGAGACACCAATTTATAGAAAACAAGGCCCTTATTGAGTGATGGTCTACGTACCTCATCCCAATGTATCAAATGTACACCACCACCGTCGAACCTAGCACCCAAAATGAATGTCCGAATGAGCCTTTCCAATTTCGTACGTATCCTCTTCGGAATAATCGCAGTTTGTATTGTATATGTGGGAATAGCGGATAAAACAACTTTGGCTAGAGTAATTCTTCCTGCCAAGGACAATGTTTCTGCTTGCCAGCCACTCAATTTCTTTTGAACCAAATATTTATACGATTTAGTTGTCACCCTTTTGTGTAACATTGGGAAACCAAAATACCTTCCTAAGTCTTCCACTTCCAAAAAACCCAAGAGTCGAGATGATATTCCCCCTTAAATCAGTTAGAACGTTCTTATAAAAGAATAAAGTAGTTTTAACAATACTAACCTTATGGCAGGATACACAACAGAATTGGTGAAGCACTCGTTAAATAACCTTGAATTGTTCCATGGATGCTTTCACAAAAAAGAATTATATCATCGACAAAAAAGAGATGAAAGATCCCTAGGCCTTGTTTTGACGTTCGGAACGATTTTCATGCCCCTTCGCAACTTCCTATTGTATGGCATGCGCTAACCGTTTCATACATAGTACAAAAAAGTAAGGGAACAAAGGATCACGTTGACAGATATCTCGAGTCGGCTTAAAGGGTTCCATGATGCCCCATTCCACAAAATTTGTGTTGAAACAGAAGACACAAAATGCATAATAGTACGTCAGAGAGCCACAATAATCCCAACGTCCTCTAAAGTATCATCAATGAAAGACTATTCAAGATGATTGTATGCATTTTCGAGATCTATCTTGATGGTTATCCACCCTTTCCATCCCTTCTTCGCAGGCATAGAATGTATTATATCCTGTGTAATGACGATGTTATCTATAATAGATTGGTCTGGTACAAAGCTAGTTTGGTTCTCCGATATCCATGAAGAGAGCATAGGCCTCAGTCTATTGACAATAAATTTTGTTATACCCTTGTATACCACAGAAAATGAACTAATTGGTTGGAATTGACTAATTTGTTATGGTAAAGGCACTTTCGACAACAGAACCAGAGAGTGTGATTCTATTCCTCTTTCAAATCACCACCATCAAATACGACCCGAATACTCTTACAGACTGCACCCCCATGATTTTCCAATACTTTTGGTAGAAAATTGCATGCAAGCCATCAATTTTAGGAGTTTTAAAGAGCCCCGTGTTAAAGATAGGACTTCGTATTTCATCATTCGTAACTGGGCTTACTAAATAGCGAAGATCAGTAGGATCAAGCTACGAAAAATGACCTCTCACATCATACCCACTGCCAACTGAATCGTTGCTTGTAAAAAAGATCTATAAAAGTCGATAGCCATTTTTTGAAGTTCATCTTGATCAGTACATAACTGACCGTCCTCCTGTTGAAGCGCTGAAATATGATTCGCCTTCCTCTTAGCAAATATGGATGCGTGGAAAAATTTTGTGTTACGATTACACAAAAGAAACTAATTCGAACACCTTTTTATTTCCACAAACTTTTTTCGTGTCCTAGCACCTCATCAAGCTCTATGTGTAACTTACTCGCAAGGTTCACCAGCAATTCAGAATGTGATCGCATTAGCGCTTTGTCAATTCTTCTAAGTCGGGCAATGAGTGTTTTTTTTTTGTTCAATGTAATCGAAAACTTCTTTATTCCATACCTGAGCCTTCGAATAGAAGGATTTATTTTTTCATTCAGCTCCAAATCCCTTTGCCATACATCACTCAAGAAGTCATAGAACTTATCATGATCCTGTCATGCAGAGATGAACCGGAAGGTACGACATTGTGGTTTACGATTTTGCTCCCTTAGCCTAAACAATATCGGCCGATGGTCTGAACCCAACCTGTCAAGATGAAGGGCAGACGAATCTGGGAAAGATGTTAACCATTGAGCATTAACAAAACAACAATCTAACCTCTAATGAAGATTGGCTCGTGAATAGGGATGGCAATGGATCTTGGACCCAACCCGAATCCATAGATCCAGATTCATTTTACAGGGTCTGGATCTTAAAATTTTGGACCCGACGAATTTAGATCGGATCTGGATCCTCTGATTAAAGTACGAATCCGGGTCCGGATCTGACACTAAGATCCGGCCTGGACCTGTTTACCCATTTATAGAAAAACTCACATTTTGTTTTAAAATATTATTTCCCTTCTTTTGCTTTAATTTTATATTTCACATTATTCTCTAATGTAATTTTTATTTATTTATGAAAGACACTTTTGAAGGGACACATACTTGTTCCACTATTAATGAAAATTGTGATGATGATGTGGAAGTGATAGATATCATTGACACAGTAAAGAAGAAAGTTATTATATTACATAACCTTAACATTAATATTTAAATTTCACAAATATTATTTTTATTAGACAAATTTTTCTCTTTGTTGGTTGTTTCTTGTTTGTTGTAGGATGTTGAGTAGTGATGAAGACCAGCACTCTAAGGAGATAAAAGTGCGGTACTCGGCTTGCGACAATGGAATGTTTCATGATCTACATTTGTTAATGTTTGTGTTATTCAAAAGACATTTGTGTAATTGTGTTGGAGTTTTTTTTTAAGACTTTAGTTTATCGTTTTTTATTTTGTTACTAGTTGTATTGAAATTAATCTTTCTTCCATTGGAAATGTAAAGTGAAATTAGTCAATGACAGTTTTATTACGTTAAAAATAGGTCGAATGTCATTTTTTTAACAGACCCGTTTTGGACTCGGATCCGTGAGGTCCGTTGGATTTGGATCTGGGTCCCAATTTTCTAGACCCGCAGATCTGGGGCGGATCTGAATCTAGGATGTAAAAATGGGTCTGGATCTAGGTCCAGCTGGATTCGGTCCAGATCCGGCCCATTGCCATCCCTACTCGTGACCAAGTGAAAGACAGTCCTTGAAAGCCCATCCACTAGACCAGCATCAAAGAAAAAATTCACAAAGAGTTTACAGCCTCCCACATGGTGGTCCGAACCACCATACACTCCCCATAATATAGTATAGCATTAAAGTCCCTACCAAGTACCCAAAGTACATCATCCCCAGGATTAAGTGCTATAAGCTTATCCCACACATACTTCCTCCTCGAGCCATGAAGACTAGCATAAACTACCGTAAAATAGATCCAACACTTATTATCTAACATGAATAAATTGGATGAAAATAGTCAAAATTTCCATGTCAACCAAATCATCCTATAGTAACCCCCGCCAAAACCATGAGCTTCAACATGAAAAGAATGCATGAACCCCAACTTCAAGATAACTTAATCCGCACTCTACCTAGTTACCTGAGGTTCGAACAGAGCCACCATTTTCAATCTATATTCTTGTAGAAAGGATTTATGATGTCTTCTAAAGGTCAGGCTAGTAGCACCCTGACAATTCTAAAACATTAAAATAGGCATCATAAAATAAGAAAGAAAATAGAACAACTTACTGTGTTCCATGCTCGATCCATCATGTATAGTCACGTCCTTTATACCATCCCTTACAGCATGAAAATAATCATTTCCTCGAGATATATCAGCGCCCGACTAATCAATCCCAGCATTATCACAAGCTCGCTGAGTAACCAGTCCATCTAAAATATTTTTAACTAATTTAGCCATCACAGGCCGCACAACAACCCGATTATCCACGAGTTTGTGAATCTTTACCCCTCGCTTGTTGTTTTCTTTTAGAACATTGTTGGTTCCCCTCAAGATTCCCTGTATTACGCAGCTCGGGTTGATCACACTCCCTAGGGGAGTGTTCCACAATCGAAACCGCCATATGATTACCATGCTTGCCCGATACTAGTTGTGGTACAATCATCACCTGTTGCTCATCGATAGTGACCACTGCACTAGTTCCTGCAAAATCCTTCTTTACTGACTTAGTTTTCTTGTCAGGATTTGATGCCATATATGTGGTATTATGGTGTACATGATGAGATAGGAATCGATGGTGCGATCTGAGCTGCAACCGTTTTCCCACGATCAACAGTGAGCAATTTTGGATCCCTGATAACCTCCTGGCATGTGTCATTTAAGTACTCAATTGCATTCAAGGTTTCGTACCTCTAGGACATAAAACCTCGATCCACTTGTCCCCTCATTGACTTCCATGCTCTTCGATGCTTTAAAACTCGTTATAGTGTGCTGACTTCTATTCTCTATGACCATCCATCGTCCATACAAATCCAGCCCATGTACATCTATCGCAGGACCAGCTCTACAGCCCGAGCTTTCATTATCCCTAATCAAGACATCCATATTATTTTTACTGAGAGATCCACATGCGGCTCGACAATGTCCATATACGCCACAGGAAAAACAGACTTGTTGCAACCCTTCATACTCGAATTTTTGTATGAACCCATCAATGCCTAGGCATGGTATAAGTGGTTTGTTCAGATCTACCATAATAGCGAGCCGAGCAAAACGGCCTTGCTCTCCATCTTGTTTGTAGTAATCAATCTTAATTACTCTGCCAATAATCATTGCTTCCCGACAATCTTACCCACATTATAACGTGAGACGAATACTTCTCCGATGTCGAAAACGTTCTACTCCATAGATGCACAGTGAGGCAGCTGCCATAGATCATACTTGGTTCATCTGTTAGAACATTAGAGTAATCCTTCGGGTTTTCAAAATGGATAATGAAATAATCAATTTCAAGATCGACCAATTGGAGTTCACCAAACGGTTTCCACATTGCGTGAATTCTAGATAACAAAGTACGATACCCAAATGATCAACCGAGTAGTCGAACAATGATGGCGTTCTTCATTTTCTGATCATTTTGGTCATGCAACCTCTAAAATTAATCATCGCGTAGGATCCCGAACGATCTACAACAAAACCCTCTTGTGAAAACTCAACATCATATTTGTCGTTATATTCATCAAAGTTTTTACTAAAACCTTGTCTAGATGATTGCGTTACCTTACTTGGATAAGAAGCTTTGCCAAAATCTTGTTCTCCATGATCGGTACAATCCATTCCTTCTGACCCTCCTTACTAGATTCCACGTTATCTGAGTGGTCGGCATCGTTCCTGCTCTTCGTAGGGATACGCTGATCATCCATCGGTTCTGGACGACTCAGACTCTCCAACACAAGTTGTACCTATATATACGGAGTCAACTTTGGTGGCCGACCACCATGACTTTCATACAAACTAAGGGTAGGACTTTCTCTGGGATTTTTGCCCATTAGGGTTTTGATAATTACTAGAATCATAGAATTGCACAAAATTTTAATCCTTGCGTGACATGCAATTTTATAGATAATGACAAATTTTGCACAAAAGATAAATGAATAAATATATAAAAAATAATGAATATGTTTGGATGAATACAACAATTAAGTGAAATGATTGCTACATTAAGGGGAAAAATCCTTACAATATCATTCTCACACAACTTGAACATACCTCTTGAGCTTATATATAGCGAAATCGAGATTTTTTATAAGAAGGAAGTGTTGTCCTATGGGGAGCATTTACTAAGGTAAATAAATATACAAAAAATATTGAATATGTTTTGACTTTTTCCTTTTGATTTATTGTCCAAAATGGGAAGTAGTAGTCTGGTTGTTGAAGAGTGGTGTTGCCATGATGTTACTAAGGGGGAGTTTTTAGGTTGCCAAGTTTTTGTTTCCAATTATACTTAGACATATTGTTATTTGGTTTTGAACAAAAGAGTAAAAAGGGAATTTAGTTGTGTCAATGTTGTAATCTAAATATTCATTGGAGAATATGCATGGGAAGAGATTCGTTGAGACTATATATTGTACGAGAAGCTCCTACAATTAGTGTGAAGTTAGGTTGAGGTACTTCGATTATATAGTGAATTTCTCCTTGAGTAAGACTCCACAGAAGTGGAATCGTGGATATGAACTGCGTAAACAATCTCAGTCTTATTTTATTTACGTTTCCTGTTGTATTGTTTTCTCCATTTGCAGCTGACTTAAAAGCATTACCGATAAAACTACACCCATAGCTTTTAGCACTAAAAATATTTGAATGTATTGATTTCACGAGCTAATCGAACACTAACTCAACTAGAAAAAAAAAATAACATTTACAGCTTTCAAATATATATATATATATATATATTAAATAAAATCAATATTTTAAAGAACAAATTTTAAAAAAAATTAAAACCAATGAGTGGTTAATTTGAAAGATTTAAGATTTATAATAGCGAATTCGATCTTTGGTGTTGATGGTTTTTTATATATATAATTTTTCACCCATTGTGAGTTTCACATTATATACTATATATATATATATTACATTTGATGTATTGTGCTAGATGATACATAATTAAAAGTTTTTCAAAAAAAATAAGTACAAGTGACTAGATTTTTTTTATTGGCTTGATAGCTATTTTGACTCTTGTATTATAGTGAAAATATTACTTTCGTATTTTTACTATTTTCGATCGGTTTGATCTATGAACTTTTATTTCGGCTATCATATAGTCTCTTGATCATTTCTGTAAAAATATGTCACATGACCTAATCATATTAAAAATTCTCAAAATACAAAAATTGAAAAAAAAAATAAAAATTATAAAAAATCATATTTTGTGAATTTATAATTGTTTTAAAGAAATTATAATTAATTATTTTTAAAAAATAAAATTCATAAACCATTAAAAAAACTAAAAAATCGATAATGTAAAAATGTTGAGCTTTTATAAAAAATTGGGTTTTTTAAAGAATTTTTTTTAGAATTTTTTTGCATATTTATGATTTTATTTGAAGTTTCTGTTTAGCTAGAATTTTCAATTGGTAATAGTGGAAGAATGTCTATCACGACAGGCTCTTCTTAATTAAAATGGTGAATGAGCTAACGGGATGATGGATTGAAAGTTCAGACGTTAAAGTCACAGGAAAAAATAAAAAAATGACTAAAGTGAAAATTTTATTATAATACAGAGAACAAAACAAATATTTATTAAATTTATTAATTACTATATGTTATCATTTAATTCATCGATAATATATTAGAATTATTTAGAGAGTGTACGCGAGTACAGCTATGCATCTGTATGACTACCTAATACCGAACATCAAAAGTTGCTGAATTTGACTACATTAATTTGTTAGGTAGCTCTAAGAAGTTGATTGATGTTCTGGGTCATCATCAGAAATAGCTTGGAAATGACACTACACCGACGTTAATTTAGTCTCTTAAATCAAACAGTACATAGCATCCAAATATCACAACTCGTTAGCCAAATGAAAACAAAATTTGAACCCAAAAGAGGCTAATCTAATCTGATCTTTGACTGATTGTTAATTTAAACCCATTAGCATGAAGCAAACAAGCAAACGAATGAAGAGTCAACCACAAAGACAAAGTTTTGGGTCCCGACCAGACCACACCAGAGCCATGGTTTTAAATGATTGGAGCTGGTTATAGTAAGAGAAACAAACGAGAACCTACCCATGTATAATCCCGTGAACATCGTTTATCTGTCTCGGAACTACCAGATAATCTTTTGGACAAGAAATAATGAAGTCCACACGGCATTTCTTTATTTTGGTTTATCAACTTCCTTAATTCCAAAAACTCTAATTTAAAATAGATATTATCTTTCCAGCTGTTGGGTGTATTAGCAAGATACATTACACTTCTAAAAAGAGGACGTGAGTTCAAACTTTAGAGACGATATTGTTGGAAGGGACAGTCTCGCACCCGAACATGGACCGTAAGAAAGACATGCATTTTACCCAAAAAAAATAGATCTTCCCTCCAAAATAATTAATCTGTTAGGTTTCAGCCAGCTGACAGAAAAAGCTTGCATTCATAACGAGGAAGAAATCTAAAGTTTTCTGTCATCAAGATTAGTGGTATGGCTTCAACCACACATATAGCTAATTAGCTTACCATATGTATATATTAAAGTTACATAATTGAGCTCACTCTAGCCAAAACTATTTTCTAACCAACTAATTAAAAGCCCTTTTCTTGGATTATATACATAAATAAAGGTCTAACCTTTTAGATACTACTCGTATAAAGGTTTACCCTTTTAAAACAATCAAATAAGTGTAATATTATTTTTAAAAAATAAAGCATAATATTTTTGAACATGTACATATAAGCATCTAATATTTCAAAACAGTCAAATAAAGGCCTAACATTTTCAAATATGCTCAAATAAATGCCTAACATTTTTTAAAACAGTTTATTTTCCTTTCTTATTTGAGTAGATACAAAAATGTTAGGCCCTTATATGAGCATATTGGAAAATACTAGGTCCAAGGACTTAACTAGGATAAAACATAAGGAGTAAATTTTCAAACTTTGAACTTGATAGGGACCTACGAAGTATTTAAACCAAATCAAATGGGGGCTTAATGTGTTAGATTTCAAAATTTATAGAAACCTAATAAATATTTAAACAAAAAAATAGGAGTTGAGGATTAACTTTAGTTTCAAAAATGGTAAGGACCTAAGAAGTAATTAAATAAGAAAATATGGGGCAATGCTTAATTTAACTAACTTCAAAACTGTTAAAAGGGCTTAAAAAGTAAGAACAGTTCCCACTTGCTTAGTAGTTCTGTCCTTAGTCAGACCCTTATTAGATATTTTAAAACGTTAAACCCTTGTTTGAGCATATTTGAAAAAAAAAATCAGTATTTAACTGTTTTGTAAAGTTAAGATATTTATGTGTGCAACCTCTACAATATTATACCGTTATTTGAGGATTTAACCTTTATATCTGCTACACATAATATTAATTAATGGCTAAGCTACTAAAGGAACCCTTAGTCTAATTTACTTTTGTCAAATAAGCTTACTTTTGATGCATGTCAACAAGTCCTTATACTTTGTTTTGTAGGAGTATTTATATCAGCCTTATTTCAAATGGAATACTGATTTATAGGAAGAGTTTTATTTAAGTATAAATTAAAGGTTGGAGGCTTATTTGGGTGAGTTAAAGATCAAGTGATTATCGCTTAAAATTTACGAGTTTATTTGAGTGTAATAAAAGTACTGAGGTTTGTTTTAATAATAGAGGTGTTCATGAGACGTTAACTGTATCGGAACAGTTTATCGGTATGGTTATCGAAAGTCTTGATTTTATATTTTGGTGAATTACTACTGTCAGATTTAAACTAGTTACCGCCTAAACGGTTAACTGATTTATTCAGTATGGTTAGGAATGTAAATTGGGTGGGGTGGGTGCGAAGGTACTCTTCCTGCACCTATCTCGTCATGAATTTTCATCTTCATCCATGCCCCACGACCCGCTGCGAATACAAAACCTAAAATCATCCTTGTCCCGCAACCTGCAAGACTAAAACCATCCTCGCCTCATCACATACGTGGGTCCTGATACTCACCTAATCTCCTCTTTACTCGGCCATGACCCATTCATATAATATATTTATAAATATTAAGTAAATAAATATAAATCAAATTTGTTATGAAAAGGGGTAAAAAATACTTGTCATTTGGACTCCCACCATATATCTGACAATATTTCAACGTCACTATTTTAAAATAATAATAATATACGAAATTATATTTTTTATAACACAAAAGTTTGACTAAAAAAATTAAAATTTATTGTAAAGCACCAAAATCTGCATGAACAACATGTAAAATAATATTTCAATTACCGTACCAAATAAATAATACAGAAAGAGCTAGAAGGAAAGTAATAATGAAAAACAAGCTTTAGAAAATAAGGCTTAACCGTCAAGAAAGGTTGTAACACCCTAAAAACTAGCTTAGTCGAATTACAAATTCCAGATGATCTGAAATTGCCTTGATAGTTAATAAATTTTGATTAATTTGATAAGTCAGTGAAATCTTTGGATGAATTAGGAAATTTTGAAATTTTAGTGAAATGATCCTATAGGACGAATGAAAATTTTGCAAGTTGTTTATAAAATAAAATTTTTAGTGTTTGTGATGCTACAATTGACTTGTTGGTTTAATCAGTATATAAAGATAGTATTTATTAAGTCTTACATATGATTGTTTTGTGATAAATGCATAATTTTGAGAACTATGTATGAATTTATAAATTCACATTAGTGGCTAAAATGAAATGTTTGCTAGGGCTAAGCCTTGCATGTTAATTGGCCCTCATGCATGCTTTTCTTCTACGTGGCTGTAGGTGGCAGCCTCCTTGGTGATTAATCCCCCATTTTAATGAATTAATAATTCATGAAAAAAAAAGACTAGAGAATTGACCAGCTATCTGGTGGTGGAAAGAGAACTATGTCTAGGACGAAAAACACAAAGAATTCATTCCATTCTTTGTTCCTTCTTGCTCTTCACCGAACGGGAAAAATTCATTCATGCCATTTTTGATTGAAAATGTTAAAGGGAAAGTTTAAAATCCATGTCAATCTTGCTTAATTTTCCCACACTAGTACGGTGAGTTTTCGAGCAGCATGTTTTCTTTTGAGCTTTTCTTTGTTACTAGTTCGATTAATGGGGGAAGATGGAATTTATTGATGAAATTACTTCATAGATTATGATAGTTTGATATAGTGATTATGTAATGGATGTGTGTTGCCGCTGAACACTTTAGGAACTAAGTTGAATTTTTATATAGTTGAAGGCCAAGTAGGTAACAACAGCTTGATGTTTATTGCCCAGTTTTGGAGACTGTTTTACTAAGATAAAGTCTTAATTAAGAATTCTACTTTTGTATTTGAGGTAGAAAAAGGTTGGTTGGATCTGTAACTAATATTATGCAATGATAAATAAAGAAAGGGTCTTTAACAGTATAGTAGAGTACACTGGTTTTCTTAAATAAGAGAGTTAATTACTCAGTTATATGTGGTAGGCATACTTTGGTTGTAAAACTGGAAAATTCTACCCTGCTATAAGTGTGTATGAACGGTAGTGTATAAGTTAAAAAGTATGTGTTTGCATTGTTATGTATCTAGAATTTACTAGGCTAATTGATTATGCAAGAGTTAAGAAGATTTGTAATGTTTGTGGTAAAAGTTGTTTAATCTATAAAGTTTGTGAACAGTATCTTTGAAATAACTTCCTTGCAATGCTGCCATGTTAGATTAAGTGAGTGAACATGTTCGTAAAGATAGTAAGCTGGATTGTTGATTTGAATAATCCATACCTTGTTGTCCAATTGGAATTAGAGTCAAAGCTACCCAGATTTTAATGTTTAAACGTGTGAATATATGAAATGGTACATATGGTGACCATATGTGTAAAAACAGGGCATGAAATGTAAATACATGAACTTGGGAGCTATCTTAGACATGTATGAGAGTGAATATAAGTTAAATTAACATGTTAGAACTACCATCTAAGTGATTAGTGAAGCTAAAATCTAGTTTAGTGAAATATGCCCAAAAAACTCTGTTCTGGGCAGTAACTTTGAAAATTCACTACAATTGGTAATGGTTGAATTAAAAGCTGTGATTTATATGGTTAAAAACCTTAATATGTCTAGTTTCACATGCAGCAAACGGAATTGAATTCTGAACTATAAAACAGATTTTAGAGATGAAGCACTAGGGATAGTGCAAACTGCCTAGTGTTGTAAATTGCCTTGTCTTTAAGTTAAAAACTGTATTAATTGGCAAAGAATAAAAATGTAAGGCCTATATGGTTAGAAAGATAGTTAAATTAGCTTTCTAACGGTGTAAACAAATCAAAATTTGACGTACAGAATGAAAGTTATGCATGTTTAAGTAAACAGTGCACAAGCTGCCTGACAGCAGCAGTCTATGTATTTTGGACAGTTTTGTAAATAGTTTGGACAGTTTGGTTACTGCCCTGCTTCTGCCCAAATTGGAATGTACATATGTAAGCATGCCGTTTGATTATTGAACATGTGTATTGGGACAGTTTCAATGTATGGAAACGGTTATAAAGTAGGCTGTCTAAATGATGTCAAATGTATGCTAGAGTGTGTATGAAATCATGCATTGTTTAAATTGGTTACTGACTTTGAATCTACGGTCTTGTGTGCAATGTTAGAGCAAGGAGAAAACCTTGTGGAGGAAGAAAGGAGTGGCCAAGCTAGTGGCAAACACAAAGGAGTTTGGATCCAAGACTAGCTAACCTTGGAGTATTGTGAGTGTAGTTTTGGTAGGGTTAGGACTTAGGTCTTAACCAAAATTTACACGTATATTCTCTTGCTATTGATATGCCATGATAATGAGCTTAATTAAACATAAAAATGAATTAAAAGGAAAGATTGGACTAAGTTAAAATTTGTGATTAAGTAATAGCATGGAAATGGATAAGTTTAATTATTTAGAAAGAAATGTGTAAACATTGTGTAATTCCATGCCTTGAATGATTCCATTCGAATTGCTTGCTTGAGTTACATTATGGATGTAAATGCTTGATTTCTTGTTCTTGATTGTGCCTATTCGAGTAGTGACATGTATGTACTATAATGATATATGATGCTAGATCCTTGTATCATGAATGCAATTCACTCGAATGCTTACTACTTGAAATGCTTGCTATTTGAAAAGCTTGTCACTTGAAGTGCTTGAAATGCTTGCTAATTGAAATGCTTGAATCCTTGTACTTGAAACGTGACATATTCGAAATGTTTGATTCCGTGTCTTGGATGTATTCATTCGAATTTCTTGCTTAGAATTGCTCTTATGATATAAATACTTGTAAAAGTGATATAAAACCATGAATATAAAGACATAACTAGATGCTTAAAAATGGAATATAATTCGAATTGCTTACTTGAGTAACAAGTAAACTTGTGAAATGTAGAGCTAAGGCTCAACTAGCCTAAGGGCTAAACTTGATCTTGAAATACTTGCTTGAATATAATCCTTGAACATGAATTGCCTTGCCTTGAATATGAAAGCATGAAACATAAGAAACAACAACAAGCTTTAAAATATAAAATACACTCCAACTTTTAATAGGAGCTAAGATACTTAAGTTGCCTAAAATGGAAGTCTTTGGATACAATTGTATGATGCATGGTACACTTGGGACTACGGTCCATGAGCCACAGCTCTGGGGGATGCCCTATTACATGAAATATGTTATTGGCAACAGTTGGAGGTAACGAGGGAGTTGTACAGAGATTGGCGATAGTTGGTTGGATAGTGAGAAGTATAAGATTTCATGTTTCCGATATTAGCCATTACTATGTGCTTTGAGCTAAGTATCTCTTAAACTTTTATGGTCAAACACAGACCAATGTTATTCATGACCAATTGTGATCCAAGGCAAACATGTTAAAAAGATATGAACCTTATTGAGAAATTGAATAAGAAATTTAAAAGAAAATCTTGAATACTTGAATTATATCTTGAAATACTTAAATGACTTGACAAGAAATCTTGAACACTTGAATCACTTGACATGAATCATTGAAATACTCGAATTGTTTGACATGTAATGCGTGATTCTTGACATGAAACTCTTAAAATGATAATTACCTATTCTTGAACCTTGTATTGTATGATTTGCTACTTGGAATGGCTTATGGTATCACTTGAGCTAATGTTTACTTGATTGGTTTGCTTGAATTGCTTGACATGCAAACTTGATTACTTGAACATATTACTTGACTTGTATACTCAAACTTCTTGTTACATGATTGTTACTTGAAAAAGATCTCGATCTTACTTGAATTAATGAGTGTTACTGCTATGTACATCTTGTACATGAAAATATGGACTGTTTTGGCATTGTGAATTATGTGTACGTGTTATATGGCTGAATTTGGCTAGATTAAATGAAAGAATGGACTGTTTTGGCATTGTGAATTATGTGTACATGTTATATGATTGAATTGGCTAGACAAAATGAAAATATGGACTGTTTTGCATTGCAAGAATGTATAAACATGTATAATGGACAGCTAAGTAATAAAACTTTAATTAAAGAAAGTAAACAAGCAATAATTAAGGCTTAAGGCTTACATGCTACTTAAAATGTATACTTGTACACTTGATAAACTTGTTATATGAAATGCTACTCGAAATGGACTTATACTCTCACTTGAATCAATGTGTATATATTGTGAACATATCTTGAGTGATAAGCTTGAAATAAATTGTGAGTATGTTACTTGACCTGGAAATGTTGTGAATTGCTTAAACATGTTATCGATTGACTTGAAGTAATTGAAGATTGAATTGTGATCTATGATTTTGCTTGTCATGCTATCTTGCTATTCGAATGATTCTAGAAAATGATTACTCGATAAGCTTACCATGCTGCTTGATTTGCTTGACAAATTGGTTACTTAACATTTGCTTGCCTTGATATTTGATTGCCATAAGTATAATGATACATAAGTTCATGATTTTTGCTTGACTTTGGATGCTATAAACCTTAATAGGACTACTTGATTAACAGAGACATGACATAATAATTGGTTAAAACTAGTACTATCTCACTAAGTACATATCGTACTTATCACTCTCGTTTCCTCTCTTACCAAACCATAGGTGAGGTGTTTCAAGGTGAATTACTTGATCCCGAAGTCAGATTTCTCGAGCTTGAAGTAAGACACAAGCAAAAGCATAAGCATGAATCCATACTTGTTTGTAATGCTCCTAGTGGTTGGTGGCACCTAGTATTGTATATAGTAAGCTAGGACATGCATTATGTTACTCGAAAGTTGTATATATGAACTTGAGATGGCTTATAATGTCACGAAGGCTTAAATGCTAAACTTGGAGTATGTAATGACATAATTCTCATATGGATTAAATGGATTAAGCTGTGCATATGTTATGAGTTTGAATTGAGTATGTCCTAGTCAAGTATGCTAGTCGAATGCCTTGTATGAACATATAATTACTTGAATAAATATTATAAGTAATTCATGTATACATGAACTTGAATTGCAGAATGGGTAAAGAATGAAACCATGCATGCTACTTGAAGTATGATTCGTATAAATGCTCACATGAACTTGATTTGTTGCGAGTATATGGAAATTGAAATGAAATGAACACATTTTTGCCTAATGTTATACATGACATTAAGACTCAATGAATGGGGAAACTATTTTTTATGATATGCTAGAACTTGTTATCGCCGAATAGGAAGGGATCAAATGTACATGCTTTGCTTGTTCACATGCCTAAATAATAGTTAACCTTGAAGGAACAATTGAAGGTAACCAATCACATGAATGACCTATAATGTCTATGAAACATGATATGCTTGCTTGAGATATGTTCGATTTCATGTACATATGATCTTGTTTAGTTAAATTTACATGAAATATTTACATGTCTTGAATGTAATGAGATTGAGTTAAAATGAAACATGCTAGTCTAGGTATGCTATTTGAAAGCTTTATATGATCACATGAATGTAGATTTGAAAATGAATAATCTAAGTGGTAACCCTAAATGAATAATAAGATGGCCATGCTTGTATACTTGATTGTGAATGCCTTGCTAGTTAAGAATGCCATTTGAATGCTACATATACCTACATGATTAAGTAGTTATTATGTAACTTGGAAATGACTAATCAAGGGTTGTCATATAATGAACAAGAATGATAAACATAACTTGCTTGTATGATCAAATGTAATCGTCTAAGTTGCTTGCTTGCTAATCACTCAACTCCCCTATTAGGGATGAGTTCTTAAAAAAGTTTTAAATTATTTGTGTTTTTAGTGTTCCCCGTAACGCTCCTCAGCTGATTTACTACTAAACCGGGTGTGGGTGTTACAAAGGTGCCCAACCTATAATTTTTTTCAGCTTGGTGTCTAACGTTTATTTTGGGCCACATTGGTGTCTAATGTTTCATTTCGTAACTTTTCATTAATATCCCAAGACAAGTCAATATGAATTACCTTAAAATTGACTATGATCTAAACTGATATTTTTGATTTGATCCAATCAACATCAAACCCAATTATATTTTTAATAAATATTGTTAATAATATGTTATAAGATCTGTTGGGATAGGTGGGTATGATGCGGGCGGGTCAGGATGGGACAGGTACAAAATCATATTCACGCCTGCCCCACCACCAACGACTAATCTAATTTTTATTTTTATCCCCGCCCCACAACCCGCGATATTTGTAACTATTTCTGCCCAATTGGATGTGAAGTGTAGCGAATCCCTGCAAAACCCGCCCCACTGACATCCTTAAGTATGATTTTTAATTAATCATAAATAATTTAAACCTAGCATTATATATAATATATTTATTACTACTAATTTTAATAGCTTAAAAATATCAATAAAATAAATTTAAATAACGTCTTCAATATTTATAATAAAAAGATCTTCAAAGTTCAAGCAATTAAAAAGTTTAGAAAATTAAAATACAATGCAAGTTTAATAAAATACATTGAGTAATTAAGTCTTCAAAGTTTATGTAACTTCATTCAATTAATTAAAACACAGTGCAACTTCATTAATAACCAATATATACCACAAATGTAAGGAACATGAAAAAATTATTTTTTGCAATTAATATTAGGTAAAACTACATATTTAGTACCCATCTATGCTCGCGTTACTGTTTTGGTACCCAACTATTATTTTTAGCAAAATGGTACCTAACATTGTATTTTTATCATTTTGGTACCCCGAGCGTTAAAAACTAACGGAGATGTTGACGTTGCTTGATATGATCATAGTTTTAGTCCAAAATACTTATATATTTGATCAATTTAGTTCAAAATTCGTCAATTTAAAACATCATCTTAATTTTGGGGGTAAAATTGCAAATTACGTTCGACTGGAAGAAAAAAATGAGGAATTTATAATTTTAATCCAAAAATTAAAATAATGTTTAAATTGATAGAATTTTAGACTAAATTGATAGATTGTATAAGTTTTTTGACTAAAATTGTTATTAACTCAAGCCACATCACTATTTCCTTTAGTTTTTAATGGCGGGTACCAAAATAGAACAAAAACGTAACGTTAGATACTATTTTGTTAAAAATAATAGTTGGGTACTAAAACAGTAACGCAAACATAGTTGGGATACTAAATATGTAGCTTTCCCTTAATATTATTCATACTTGATAATGTTGTATATGCTTCATTTTGTGTGTCGTATAAATTTTGTCATATTAGTAATAACCAGAAATTCAATATCATATAAAATTAATTTTTAATTTTCTTGTCAGTTTTTTCAATCAACCGTTTAACAAAAAATCGTAAACGCAATGTTCTCGTTTAACCGCTAATTTTAGCGATGTAGTTACCTATTGTTTAATTCAATTTTTCAGTACAGTATATCGATTTAGATTTTTGTGAACACCCTACTTAATAGAGATAAAAAATTTCACAATATATGAATTTATTTTGGTAATATACGTGTCCGTCTTACGATCTATGTTTAGGATGCGAGGTTGCTCCTCTCAACAATGTCATCTCCAAGGTTTAGCAACAATGCACCAACACTTATTGGTAACAATATATGAACTTTGATTATATGTATCCTATGGTATATGGATTTTGATTTTAGCTCAATTTTCTCAAGCCAAAAGCGTGACCAATGTGTCCTCGTTTAAAGTTTAGTTTTTGTTTTAATAATTAATTGGTCTAACCGGATGAGACACTAGATTTCTTAAACAATATTTAAAATTCAAATCGTAATATTATGGAATAGAGTCACCAGTTGGGAGAGCAACTCTCAATATAAGTTTCTATGCTACTCAATCCAAATTATAGGACAATGAATTAAAGACAAGTGACTGTGATTATACCAAAAATTAAATTCAAACTTTTGTGTATAAAAGCAATTACATTTACATAGCTTGAGAGTAATTATATGTAATTGTTATTTAATGTATATGATTGAACTAAAATCAATATTGTATGTAAACAATTGCATATCAATTAAAGTTTTATATAAAGTTTTATAAAATTTATACATTATATTATAAATTTGACAAAGTTTAAGTGCTTATTTAATATAACATAATTTATCCATAATGTTAACCAGATAGGTTAGCCAACACACGCAGATAGTGGATTCCTAGATATACAAAAAGCATGGTAGATTCAATCCTCGGGGTAAACTTTTTCAATGAATATGGTGATTTGTAGCAACTTTTAATCTCAACCGACCAGTCAAAGAGCTTCATGGCCATTGGTTAGCACAGTTTTCTTTCGAAACATCCAACAACCGAAAGCGACATGGCGCTAAGCCCACCATAAAAGATGATGAACACTTTATTCTCTTCTTGGTTCTAAAATACGAATTAGACACTATTAATTAAAAGTTTCGCGCTAATTGCATGAATCTTAAGAAACAATCACCCCTTTATCCAGGGCACATGCCTCCCTTTATGATGTCCCTTTAAGCTAATAATTTGATATACGGTCGGATTTATGGATTTTTGGTCCTTTAACTGTACCCAAATCTAACATTAAATCCCTATACTTTAAATAATTAAACATAAGTTAACTATTTGGATTTATTTATTGTTGTACCTTCATCTTTGGAAGTCCTCTGTTATTAGTTTTTCGTTGTCATTGTTTTGCATGTAGGGCCTGAAACCTCCAGAGTTTTTATTCGGAAAAAAATTTTAGTTATATCCTCCGTTACAATCTCTCAATATGATTGTTGTTAAGTCCATTTTAGTTCACCAATTAACTCTATTACTTGACAGTCATATTTACCTTGTTAACCCACCAATAACTATTAACCCTAAGATTGACACCAATCACAAATTTTTGGTGTCAAGAGATATAAATACTCGCACAAGCTAAATTTTAGAACCCCATACCACTGTTTATAATCTTCTTATATTCTGATTTTTCTCACTCTTCTTTAAAAATTATTATTGACCGTGACTCTTTATCTGAAAAATGAAGTCTAAAATTATCATCTTTCCCGTTATCCATAACACCGATGAAATTTCAAATTGATCATAATAGAGGATCAAAATCAAAATTTGACCGTATGTACATGTATATAAAGCTTTGGGGTTTCGTGAATTCTGTCTCGACCACGAGTACGACTCAGGGTATTCAGCAAACCATACCTGAATTCATGGGCGGTTCAAAGCACTAGGCGTCGATATCTGTTGCAGTTTAATTATTTTGTCAGTCACTGTTTCAAGTTGTGTTTCTTTAATACCCTCTCTACATAGTTCTGCAAGTTTGCTTCGACCAGACAGCAACTTCCGTTGTTAGTATACAAACACAACTCTTCTCCGGTTTCAAAAGGCAACAACTTTATTTCCGTTGTTAGCATACAAATTCAACGCCAAAAGTTAAAAAAAAAAGAAAAGAAAGTGTTTCCCATAATCTGAAGAAAGTCCAAAGATGGAAATGGAAAGTGGGTTTTACTCAGCTTGGGAGAGTGGTTCTTTGTCGGAAGATGGCGACGATCAACTGAAAGCAGCAGCGGCATTGCCATTAATCCCTCAACCACAAATATCCAAGGAGCCTATGGAGTTTTTGTCGAGATCCTGCTGTTTATCTGCATCAGAAATCTCAGAAGCTCTTGCCCAGAAACACAAACTGTTTGAATCTGATCATGTTTATCAAACTTCGTTTCCAGATTCCTTTGTTGCACCACAGATTGTAATTAATCTTATTCTTAGCATTTTTAAACTTTACTTCCAGGAAAATCCCATCGTTTATTTATTTATTTACTTATTTCTGTGTCTATAGGCAGGGAAAGTGATGAACTCAATTAATGCTCGAAGAACCGGAACAATTGGGAAATGGTTCCATCACCACAAGGAATTAGGAACCAGCACAGCGAAGAAGAAAGATAAATTGCGTGCAGAAAATGCTCGGCTGCACTCGGCTGTTACCATTGCAGGACTAGCCGCAGGCTTGGCCGCAGTAGCCGCCTCCGGGAACTCCAGTAGCACCGCCTCCGCCACGGGATCAAAAACGAGCATGGCATTGTCATCCGCCACGGAACTTCTGGCATCCCATTGTATCGAATTAGCCGAGCTAGCCGGGGCTGACCATGAACGAGTTGCTTCAGTTGTTAAATCCGCGGTGGATATTCAAAGTGCGGGCGATTTGATGACTCTCACTGCAGCAGCTGCAACAGGTAATTTGCTTGTGTGCAAGTTCTTGAACAAATTCAAAAGCAACTCTATATGAATTTCAACAGGTATTTTGTAATTCGATGATACGGACAGTGAATCATAATTTGTTAAATGATTTTCCTTGATTGAAACTAGCCTTGAGAGGAGAAGCAGCTTTGAAAGCAAGATTACCCAAAGAAGCAAAGAAAAATGCAGCTATAAGTCCTTATGAGAGGAGTTTGACAGAAACTCATTGGGCTGCTGGTTTTCATGCTCAAATGAAGGACCAGAATCCTCCTTGCCAGGGTGAACTATTGCAACACACCCGAAAAGGTAATTCCGATCATTTTGGATTTAGATTGTTTCGAGTTCGAGTCATTTCCGATCCGATTTCACCTCTGAATCACTTGTTACTGCTATTTTCAGGTGTGTTGAGATGGAAACGGGTCAATGTATACATCAGCAAGAAATCTCAGGTATTAAAAGGAAGGAAAAAACTAAATTGATGGGGGAAAGCAAGAAACCAATTTCAATTTCACGTTTGCATATTGCATGTTGCAAGCTCTCACAAATGCTCCTTTGTCAGGTCATGATTAAGTTCAAAAGCAAACACGTTGGGGGAGCATTCTCCAAGAACAATAAGTGTAAGCACTTTGACCACAGCTTTAGAAAAAAGCGACTTTCCGGCACATAAACATCATGTATATATAATATATCCACTTGCAAGCTCTTTTTTTCTCTAATATTTGAATATCCTGTTACTGATTTACTTGTATACTATCAGGTATTGTTTATGGAGTGTGTGATGAAACTTCTGCATGGCCATATCGAAAAGAAAGGGAAACTTCAGACTCAGAGGAACTCT